>OZ016549.1:7500000-10000000 GCA_963966675.1 Lasioglossum calceatum
GCTCGCGGAACAGACTGATGCCACTTCAGCGGGCCGTTTTTGTTACAACTTATTGTAAGGCTAGTTTCCGCGGGCCATTCGAGGATCGTTGGACCGCGCGATGCACCGGGATGCAAGGCCCATGCAGCTCGCGTCTCGACCTCGACGCGTGCAACATAGATCCATTTCGAGCGTTCGGGAGATCCGCGGAGAGCGATGATGGTTAATGGGAACGAGCCCCGAGGGTTTTCACAGGAGTTTCCCGTCACCTGACAACGCCGAGATTTGTGTTCGTCTATGAGGTAGACACATGATTGCTTGAACTACGTGGCGCGGCTGGCTCGTGAAGTTAATTTCGTTCTGCTCGAAGGTCCTCGCGGTTCTCCCTTCAGCTGTGCCCTAAGCGCGTTTTCTTTGACGAGGGCACGTGACACAGAACCCCTTGTTTCGTGATGAAGGCGAACATTCGATATAGAATTTCTACGTAACAAGGTTTCGAGAGTACAGTATCGGGTTAAACTTCACCTCCGGATACAAATATTTTTAAACCTTGTTTATGCGATCCTGTAGATTTTGGTTAGAAAATGCCGAAAGTTTAAGTTTTAATGTTAGGAATCCGCTGGTTTAAAAGTTTTGCGTGTTTAAAGTTCAGCGATTTTCAGTATTTTTACGCGCGTCGCGTAACGAGCGGAACCCCTAGGTGGTACCATAAGCACAAGGCGATGCTTTTGTTAAATATTACATCAGATTAATTTTGAACTGATACATGCAACATGCAACCAACTGCAACCACTTGTAACATTAATTGCATTTAAAATTCGTCTAGAAAACATAAGAAGTACATGATAATGGATATTTTTTAACAAGATGTTTTTAACAATATCATTAGAGACTTATAACAATAATATGATGACTATATTTAACAGTACTTTGTTAGTTGCAGTAACATAATATTCCATGCAGTTGTTCTTCTACATCTCGCATTTCAAAGTGAGAAGCATGTACTCTTATTTTACGTACATTGCAAGTGCTTTTTTTTACTAATTAACACACTAAATTAATTTTCTTTAGCAGGACAATTATTTACTATCATTAGTAGGACTATTATATTAAAAATCATTTGTATATCAATCTTTTCATGTGAGACACAATTATTATATCCGTTATGTAAATAAATTATCGTTATAACGTTATATTTAGTAACAATTTACTTAGTTATGCTATGTCTTAATTATTACCGATGTTCTTTCCCGTTTCGTGTATAACGATAATACTTCTTGATCATAACAAGGTCCTCATCCGCTTGAAGCAAAAGTTTTCTCGCTTTCAACTATGAGACACTTGTAAGAGAAACCTGGCTCTAAACAGTTCCTGGAAGTACAGCAGAAGTCTCTGCTACAAACTCAGTGCAATAAAGAATAAACGAAAGAAAAAGTTCGTTCTACTGCAATTTCGTATTCACTTCAATTTATTCGGCATTCCTTCCTACAAATAATAATGAAATATTTTATGCACTTGTTCATTGTTCGAAGATTCTTCGTAATATTTCTTCAACTTCGGTCAAAATAAAGGCGTTCTAAAGTACTTATACTTGGACAATACGCTGATTCTTCATAATTGGATAAAAAACTTTAGAGGCACGACGAATATTAAGAGTTATGAAACAGGCATCAAATAACAAAATGTACACCCTAACTATTACACGGGATGTTCGGCAATAGGTAGGGAAAAATTTAAGGGGTGCTTTTGTATGACAATATAACACGAAAATGGGAAATATGAAATTGCGATTTCGGCTTCATTTGTTAGTTTTTAACAATGAAAAATCCGCCTGAAGTACTACAACCCGAACAACAAAGGTATGTTGGTCGGGTTACAGCACTGTAGGTGGATGTGTAATTGGTAATAACTAAGAAACAATGCCGAAGTCACAATCCTTTTATTCTCCATCCTTCAATTCGAGAGCCACCTCTTCAATGTTCTCCTATTGTTGTCGAACACCCTGTATATAATACATTTACCAAAGCCTCAATATTTTTTTTAAATGTCTATGACACGTATACTTATTGTTAGACGAGAATAATTTTAAATATCAAGGACATTTTCCACGTAAAACAGAATTACATAATAACTTGATACATACCAAATATTCGCATAGTAAATAGAAATTATTTTGTTCTCTTTTCTTTGTGGAATTCGCTCCATTTCAGTGGGAAATCAATTTTTAAAGTATATATCGTAGATTTACATTAGAAGATAAGCAATCTGCAATTATGATATATGCAAAGCAGTATACATATTAGACAGGCCATTTTAGAACATCCTATACAATTTAAAATGATTGAACTTTTACTTTCCTAGGTTCTCATACAGTGAAATAGTAAATTTATTTCAAAACAAAGATACCATTTTTATTTGTACCGACTCAATAAATGCACGGATAAACGATTTTTTAAATCACCATGTCTTGTTAAAAATCAATCGGATTGCGAATCATCTCGATGAAGAAAGATTCAATGAATCTGTCTGGGAAGGGTCCATTTCTCGAGTCCCCTAATGACACAAACAGGTTAGAGATTTGTCCTCGAATGCGAGAGATAGGGGACTTGATTTTATGGGGGATCATCCAGTATTTTTCAGGAACGACCGTCTGGAATCCAATTCCAATGATCCTTCTGCTCCAAAGAGACCCCGGCTTCACAATCATGTGTAGCGCGGTTCTCTCGAGTCTGTCTGAATGTTAACGCCTCAGCAAGTGCCAGGAACTCTCTGGTAAGAGACTTAGCGCCGTTGAGCGGCGCGACATCGGACAGAGGCAAATTCCATGGCTGATTATGGGAATTAGGTGGCCGTTTTGGCGAGTCCTGTGGAGTCCGTTTAACCGAGCTGTAACTGGAACTCGTGCCCCTCCACTATTCATCGTCTGCCACTGAGGCGCGCCAACTATTCCCGAACTGACAGCTGCCAGTTGTTGAATAAGCTTCGGTGTTTGAGCAACTGCCGGCGAATGAACTATAATTCCAGCGAGACCAGGGGGTAGGAAGATTCGTCCTGCGGATCCTTATAGGTCCGTGGATCCTTCTATCCCCTCCCTTCCCGGGGCTTTATCAGCGACACCATCCGTACGACACGCCGCAACTTTACGACTTTGCTTTCGCGGTGACGCCAGGCTTTTACGAACTGCCAGAAACGTTCGAGACGTACAGATATAAAAATGGAATTTCCGTCGTTTCACGCGTTCTCGGCTGTGTCGCCGATAAAAGGAACCGCGTCGAGACTTCCGAGCACAATTCCCCGGAGACTAATCGCTCTGCGAGCCTTTCAGCGTATTTTATTGGATAAAACTCGGTATCTGGTACAAAGCAGGACAATATAGTGAAACATTTTACATGTGTGAGAATATTGCCACAATTACATTGGGGATTTAATGCATTCATGGCCGTCTTTAGTACATATGGCTACAGCAGACGGATTCCGACTAGGTCAATGTCAACGCCGACCATCCGTCTGCTGTAGCCGCGCTTTGATTGGTCCGTGTTTCCCGTTAATAACTCCTTAACGAAGCCGCGGGGAACATTTTCGCAAAGGACAAACTTATTTCAAATGGCCTCTGGAATAAGGTTGCTATCCGTCCGGTTTTCCCCGGATTTGTCCTGCTTTTTAGTGCGCCCGGGCACGTCCAGGAGAATTTTCTTTAAGGGTTTTTTCTAGGATCCTTCCACGCGAAATCGAACACTTTTTGGAGTACTGTTTCGGATGCTGTTCAAATTTGAATATGTTGTAGTCTTTAGTGACCTACGAACGAATCCTAAAGGATTTTTCGATATCTTAAAAATCGTTGATTTTACAGACGTGTACAAAAGCGCGTCATCCTTTTTTTCATTATATTATAAGGCTAGAACTAACAAACCACTGAGAATGAGCTTTTAGGGGCTTATAATGAAAACGTAATATTATCTACAACGTTTTCAACCAAATGCAATGCTTTCACATAGCAGAGAACTTTTTAAAACATTTTTTAAATGAAGCTATAGCCCCAAGTGTCCCCTTTGCGGACCTGTTTTGAAAAAAGCGGACACTTTAAAATTAACGAAGTTAAAATTATTTGAAGCGAACGCTGCACCGCGATATAAAGTCTCGGACGGCCGCACACAGTGAGCTGGACCGAGAAATTTGGTAACATTTTGCTATAACTCTTGAACCATTAGAGATATCGGGATAGAATTTTCACTATAATTCATTAAAAAATTATTCCTATATCTACTGATAATTATCATAATAAATATATATTTGTTTAACAAATTTTCCATCCGAAACTATTCTTCATGGTATCATATAAGCTTAAAAAGTAGTTAAATGTGTCTGGGTTTCAGACGAAAAAGTCCGGGGTTTCTATACCGTTCGTTCTGGAATCTCGATTTTATAGATGGCACCCCTACTGAGGGATCACCCCCTTCGTTACTCGGACGTAACGTTTAGATTGCGCTTCTACAATAAATCAGTGTTCAATCCGCAATTGATTGGGAGTCATTTCAATTAATCCCACGTCAGTGGGTGGTCTTTCGAACCTCAGTCGGTATCAAATATCACGAGTATCTCGTGAATAACTCAAGTAACACACTTCAAGTCCTGAGCAGTTTCATTTGGCAGAAACGTGCACAAAGCAGATCTTGCGCCACACCATTTAAGTCCTCTCTCTTTCTCTACAACTTTCCTCTATCTTCAGCCAAATCCGAGATATAGAATGCAATTGCTTGGCCCATTCTGTACGGTAAAGGACACAGAGTAGGCGAGAAATAGTTTGGACCATATACACTGCGTCTGTGCGTTCATCTTACCGTATAATGGCGGCCGTCTCGCCGCGGAGCCGACTAAGTGTGCGTAAATGTATTTTTCGGAAAGTTCCCCGGGAAAGTTCGTTCGGATTCTTATTCCTCTGTTCTAGTGTTCCACATATTTCGGCGGAGAACGAGACTTCCGGTTTGGAATGGGTTAAGATAAGTACTTCGCGCAGGGTGCGTCGTTATTACGGATTTTGTAAACAGTGGAGGAATGGAAGAGGGCAGAGGAGGCGGACGATTGAAAAATAAACGCTCGAGAGAGGGAACGGTCTGGCGATGCCAACGAAACTTCCCGCTGCGACGCCCCCTTGCGGAATTAAGGAAATGCAGGGGAGCAAAAAGATATCGGAACATTTAAAGAAAGCGACGCGACGGGACGAGCTGAATTTGATAAAACGCGGAACGAAGTTTGTCGTCGAGCTACCTATCGATTGTTCTTTATTTGAAGGAAATAGCACTGCACGTATCTCGAATTTATTATATAAACAGGAATTACTTGTGCTATTCAAAACTCCTGTGAACTTTATTGCTATTTATTATGACAAAATTCAAACATCTGTACGCTTTAGATGAAGTAAGCTTCAGAAGAAGATACAGCAAAGGTTGTATTTCAAATGAACATAAGGGAACGTTGAACGAAGCTAATACGGTTTTGTTTTTACTAAACTATTTAAATACTACAGAATCACTACGTAACAAGGAATACGATTTTATTAATAATTTACTATATAAACTACCAAACAGGTACAGAAAATTATAAGAAAAACAGCAATAGCCCCACTTTTTGAGAAAATTTATTACCACGCATATATGCATAATTTAACATTCTTATTTTCATTATTGAACTTTGATTCTTCATACGTATACTGCGACCATGGTACAGGAACTTATATAAATTTTGCAAATAATTAATACACTGCGGATTTTATGCAGCCGTGATAAAAATGAGTACATTAAATACAAAGTAGAAGAAAACATTTGAAGAATTTATAGCTGTTATATTATTCTTAATCTATTAAACATATTAAGCAAGAAAATAAATTTCTATCTCGCTCCAAAACATTGTTATTTTGCATAAACATCCGCTGTCTAGTCATTAATGTATACGTTTTCTTGTGTTCCATTCTGCATAAAGAAATATTAAATTTTTCGGCCAAATATTTTTAAACAGTGCACTGGTTTTCAGTCTATATTCCTTTGGAATTCTACGACAAAATATGTATCTTCGTTGAACAATATTGTGCTACGTCCGTCTGTTATAAAAATTGTTTTTGCAGTTTTACAGAATACACCCGACAACTGAAAAATAGCATATTTCTAAATATAAAGGTAAGAGGAGGTCGTTGTATTTTAGCTGTTCTATTTGAATCTTTTCCTTTTACATCACTCTTGCATCCAATAAAAGCCGCTGGAAATGTTTAGACCACTGTAAGGAACATACGCGTTAAAAGGGTAACGTAAAGTGGCTGGTGTTGTTCAATTACTGCATGTCGTGAAACCTGGGTGACCGTGCCCGAGATAAAGGAAACAATAGCATGGTAATAGAATAATACTGTTTCTCGGCTGCAAAGTAATCTCGGATTAATCTCCAGCTCAGGTACTAGTTAAGTGGTTTGTAATTTAATTACGCCGAATATATCCTCGTTACCATCCGAGAAGGGGCTTTTTTGTGCAGCTTCGAAAGATTTTCTTCAGTAATTCACAGCCGGATAACAGGATTCAGCTGTTCCTTTTTGTAACTGAAAATCCATTTCCATTATAATTCAAAGGTAAAATTAAGATACTCATTCACAGGTTTATTACAAAATGGCAAAACGCAAAAGAACAGAATGGGAAATGTGTTATTGAATAAATCTATGAATAAATCTCTTAATTTTATCATTGATTCTAATCTAAAGTTAATTAATATAAATAAAATCAGTTTGATAATGAAAAAACTTTACCGTAATTGTTCAACCTTGACATTCAAGGTCAAAGTTAATTTTTCGGTACTTTGCTTACATCAAATCTAAACCGAGCTTTAAATGGCGACCTTGACAACATATTTCAAGGTGAATGAAATCCAAGAGGAGGGCCCTAATCTACAAGTTTACCAGGCTTGCAAAAGGGTTCGGAGTGGAAACCCTGTACGAGACTGTTCCTGCAATCCGTAGATTTTTCTCGATTAAAATTAAAATTGTAAACGCTAAAAGTGGTCCAACGGTGAAAAATACAAAATGTTTATTTGCTGTTTTTAGGAACAGAAACGAAATACCGGGTGGGTAATAGGAACGCGGTTGCGAAAAAATAGAGGCATTTACCTTATAACCATTGAATCGTACGTCACGTTTCAATTAATTTGTAAATGGAATCGCGGAGAATAAGGGAGGTGGGGGGGCGTACGGCGTGAGCATTTCGCTGCTCATTTTTCCTTGGCCGTACTTCATCGGTTTCCAGGGACCGGCAGATTGCAGCGGCTCAAAAAATGTCGGTCTATTAATAAACGCGCGTGCTCCACCGTCAAGAGGGATCGCAAGGGTCCGTCCTGGCAATTCGCTGATTTATTTATCACCCTGCAATCCCAGTTTCATCGACCCCGGCCATTCCTGTACTTGTCACGTCCCTAGTGGTCCTGCTGAATGCGTACATTGTTTTGACCGTATACACGACAATGACGAATAGAGAGCTTTTACAGACAATAAATGAACTCCGGCCAGCGCCTGTCTCGCCCGCATTAATTCCAATGGTATATTGTCGGTGTTTTCGCTTCTTTTTTTTCCCCCTGCCCCGAAAATGGATGGATTTCCAGAAATATTATAACGTTGCCAGGTTATATTCAAATGCACCGGCGAAACACCCCGGCCAGAAAATATAAACGGACTGCCGCGGTGATTTATTGTATTATCTTCAGAGCATGGACACAGGGCCACTTGTGTGATCGAATCGTTCGGGAATAATAATTGCTGGGACGCGATATTAGCCGCATATTCCTTCCGTGACAGTGTCAGAAAATTGATTAGCCGGGCTATTAAATACTTAATCTATTGTGACGTTTTACTTGTTCTCTTCTCCTTATGTGGACGTACTTGAACATTGACAGGAGCAGTGAGGGTATACACGCAATATTGGGCCGTAAATATACAGGGTGTGGCCGGACGGGTAGTACAACTGGGCTGGCATGATTCTACAGGTTAAAATAAGTCGAAAAAGACGAATAAAATTTTGTCGTTTGACGCCTCTTTTTCGTGAAAATCGAGTTTATTATATGCAGGAAGTAGAATTGATTGATCAAGATCAGACGCGCCAGATGATTCCTATCGAACAGCACGCGTATTCACTCCATTTTCAATTTTTCTTTCTTATTTTTTCTTATTTTTCATAAGAAATCACCTCGTGCCCATTTGAAAGTTAAAAGGAAACAATGGCACAGCATCGTGACGTCTGAATTCGGTGTAAGTAGAAGCAACACGTATTGGTCAGACGTGACAGTCGAGTGTCGTTGAAACTTGAAACACGCTTGACCACTTTTCCATTGAAATGAAATTGATAAATAATACAATTATGCGTGTAAACAAATTCCAAAAAATATTCAAAAATTACTTATTTCTAAATATGCGAAATACTTGATTATTTCATTCAACAGTTCAAAATAAGTGATAACACATTTACTTATTTTCGCCGTGGAATTGAATGATCTAAATTTCAGATAATCCAATGAACAGTTACATAATTTAGTTTCCAAATTCATTAACCGTGTAACTAATTAATAGTAACTAACTTCGAGTCAGTTTCTATAACAAATAGAAACTTCTTTATTTACAAACCCGACACTTCGTTCTTAACGAAGACAACTAGTCTACAAAGAAAGTTCGCAGTTCCCAAAAGAAAGTACAAATCCACGAGATGCAAACGTGTAGCTTTAACACGCCCAGTCTTGGACGAAAGTACGCATGCTCAGTGACTGTTCAAACTCGATTTTCTTGGGGTCGAAATTTCCAACGACCAGACTGTGCCTTCCATTTATTTTGCTATATAAAATCAGCTCTGATTCCCATCGCACTAATTACGTTCCACTAAATTAAGAATTTTCAGAATGCATATTAGTATGGAGAACTCTCTGATCCCAGAGAATTTTAAAAATCATTCACAGACGCAATCTATAGAGCAAATTAAACCTCTATTTACATTGAGAATCTTCTTTCGAAGGCTATACCAACGTAATTAATTTTTTAATTGAAATTTCTAGCAAGCAAACAAAGTATAATAATTCATGTAAAAGGGCTCGGTTTTTAATTATTTTTACGCGAGAAATACTAGAAAAATAGAAATTATTTAATCGCAGTTATCTGCATTTGCAATCGGTCACAACTAAATCGTAAACATTTGCAACCGAATTTATGTTAAGAATTTATGTTACAATACTTGCATTTATATACGGAGTGTCCCGTATACCCTGGATAATCGATTGGGATCTAATTCTATGTGCAAAAGTGTTTCGAAAGAGTTAATTTTCTCCCACCTGTAGTGGAACACCCTGTTGGTGCAGAAAGTATAATTGGTCGGTCATGATCAGACTCGTATTCGCTGCATTTTCAAACTCGATTTTCTCGAAAACGGGAAAACGTCAAACGAAAAAATGTTATTAAATTTCTTCGACTTGTTTTTTCATGTAGATCACCCAGTATTACATCCGACTTACTAAAATGATTAATAAGAGAACGAGATTCTCAAGTAGCTTCAGTTTCTCCGACACAGGAAATTTGTATTTGTATTGCTAAAGCAAAGGAAGTATAATAATTCATATAAAAGGGTTCCGTTTGATCTTGCTTCCTTATTTTTATGTGAAAAATCGTCTGCTCCCCCGGTTTGCATTAACTGGCCAGTTCCATTCGGATACTGTTTAAGAGACAGGGAAGGGAGACGAGATGAAAGTACCGTAACAACGTAATTAATGCTTCGAACGTGGAACGCGGCATTTGCAGAAACGGGAAACGAAGAAAGAACGATCTTTGTCTGACCTGATTAGTCCCTCGGACCGACCTCGGTCGTCCACCTTTCCTCTGTTTGAGCTACTTCGTTTCTTTTCGTCTCTTCTTCTCGGACACATTCCACGACCCCTTACGAACTCAGTTTTCCGTCTGAATTAAGAATCGTCTGCGAAGTTAAACTCTGACAAGAGTAGTTCTAATTATAACCAACGTAAAGCTCCAGGAAAAAGTTTCAAGTGACTTTACGTGGTCAGTGAAAGAAACGGAAATGCACTGGATTTCGCATCGCAGTTCGAGTTTACGAGGCCGGGCAATGCCTGAAAATTATAATTAGTACGATTGTTACAAGTTCACATAATATGTGCTACAAGCGAGCAAATTTTCTCGGGAACATCCCAAGAGAGACTAACAAGCAAACCATTTTTATTGTTGCATGCAAAGCACAATAAAGTGCAAATAATAACTGGACTGTGGACGTTGTGCGTTTGTGATAAACATGTGATAGTTTTCTTTTTCTCCTGTTCCTTGCAATTCATAGGAATAACTTTATTGTTGCTCCTGTTCCCTGCAATTCATACAGATCATTTTTATTCTGCTCCTCTACTGTCCAATTTATACAAATAATTTTACTTTTGCTCCTGTTCCTTGCAACTTGTATTGTACAGGTGCTGTCACAGCTATCCACGTTGATGTAAATGAAATTTTCATACGTGAAAGTGAAATTACTGAAAAAAGATTTTACTTTCTAGTAAATTGAAAATTATAATTTCATTGACGTCGTTCTACCTCCGGAATCTCAGCGGTGCGCCTCAAGAGCATCAAGGTTTAGATGCTGCAAGCTACAAGCTACAAGCTACAATGCTGGTACGATTCTCATTTTCCATTTACATTCCCTGATGTTTTCATATTCATAGAATAAGCTGATGCTCCCCTGAATGCCACTGGTTTTGATTCCGCGATGAAAAATAATCACCGAGTGCGCAGCTGGCTTTACTTTAGAATCCTACTTTTTTTGGCGATTTATTCTATTGTAGAACACAAAGACTAAAACAAAAAAGTGGAACTCTCTTGTCAAGACTCGATTGCTTTCCGTCATCTATCCGGAACAATGAAATTATTTATAGACTTCGCTGCGTTTCCACCATTTACACGAATATTTAACAAACAAATGATAAACTAACCTAACCCTTTCTAACCACATTTTTGCAACTCCGACAAAAAGGTACACAACAAAAAGGTATACAAAAGAGTTTAAGAAATACTCAAATAGTGCAACTGGAGCAAAATTTGAATAAACAAACTCTTTGATTAGAAATGGATGGTGGAAAAATTAAATGTTAAAATTGTCGAAAGAAGTTGATGTTAAAGAGTAAATTATCTTATGCGATACGAAACTTTTGCCAAGTGTAATGGTAGTTAAATCGTGAGTGCAGGGTGTAAAGAAATTATAGTGATTCTACACCCTCGGTTTAATGGAAGTCGATGTAAGAAAACTCCCGCAAAATTAATTTTAAGGTAAAGAGATCAAGAAACTGACCGATGGTTCCTTCCAATGGTCAAAGTTAAATAGGGGAATGTTGGGGAGATTAGGGCAATATGAAATAGTTGATAGTGGAGGAACCGGTACAATGGTAGTGGGAATCGTTCTGTGACTTTTACTAACTAAACACTGCTAGTGCGATTATTTAAAAATGTAGAAGACCATAATTTCCTGGTCAAAAACATTCTTGAATCAAAATATGCATTCACAAGCCAAACAAAAGCCAATCGTTACGTAGTATTTGAATTCTCCAGAGTATTGCCCACTTCTAATGGCCCAACTTGCATTTGATTATTCAGAAGAACCTCTGAAAAGAGCAAATTGTAAGCATTAAAACGAATAATGGAGGAATCGATCCGGTTGCTCGTTACGTCACTGAAGTATTGGGCAACGTCGAGGACCAATGAAAAACATTTCCTTCGATAACGATCATATTTGCTCAGTTGTTGTAAGCACTGTGTAATAGTCGTCATCGGGAAGTTTCAGGTGTCTCGCTCATTAACGAAGGCAGTGTAGTCTTCGAGGAGAATTCTTTATGAATTTGTCAAGTTTCTGTGATATCTAAACTGTAGAATATCCAGGTAAATGCATTTACATTTTCATACTTCACTTTTGCTCGGAAATAAACCTGTAGAATTGATGATATCTCAACTTCCGGATGGCGTGACTCGGCCTCATTTTGATTCGGAGATCCAGAATAAACATTCCATCTAAATTCTAATTTTTTTAGTACCCAGTTGAAATATTAGGTCCAATAAAAAGGTCGACATTAATCGTGAAGAAATAGGTCGAAGAATACAGAGATCACTATAAACAGTTAGTCTGTTGTTCTTAAAAACATTCTGTTCAATCCTGTATTCTTCGTTATAAAATGGAAACCAGTTATCTAGAATAGTTGATAAATATGTTTTCTTAAAAGAAACTCGAAGAATTTTTGAACTATTTACCTACATATTACGAATAAATAATAAGAATAATGATGTAATGTGATTTAAGCATTATTGTTAGATACTGAATTAGAAATCTTATAATTTGTTACAATGTCTTTCAGTCGTTAATCACTTAAGTGTTGGTGCCACTATAAATAAACGTAATTAAAAAAGAAATGTATGGCAATTTAATAGTTATATAATTTTGTGTCTGTGTTCATTGGAAAAATGTGTTCTTTATTCCACGTAATTTCTTTTAAAATAATATGATCAGTATTACGAAATTTAATAGCACAAGGAACTCCAAGACATATAGGAAAGTTTATCAATTTATCTTCATTTTCCTTCCACAGCTGTCAAAGTTCCGATATATCTTCGTTTAACGAACATGGTTCCCAGAAAATGCACGTTTTAATCGTGCAGCTTGCTTTTAAGCGAGGTTTCGCACATACATGATTTAAAGATAAATGTAGATAATTGAATATTGTATGAAACAGTATTAACCTACAATTTTAATAAATCTGAACACTTTATTATTAAGACATTAATTTTACCAATCATTCGTTTATCGCTTAAAAAATGTTAATGGTAGATGTGACGAACCTTTGTATAAATAAAACTAACATCTAAATGAGGGTGTAGTGGAGTTTCTGAATTATTAAATGTGGAATATTTTCTAGACTTTGACATAACTAGGTTTTGTTATAGCAAATTAATTCGATTTTGTCAAAAAATCTCAACCCATTTGGTTAAATTTTAAATGCGTTCGAATACCTTTTGCCTAGTTATAAAATAAAAAATCCGAGCTAACAGTTAGCCGAAAAGTTCAACAGCCTCAATAGACCGCGGTTAAAAACTCTAGTAAAACATAAGAGTAATACTCGAGGACACAAAGGGTTGAAGAAAGAGATCCCCAAAGGTGAAGCGTAGTCCCGGAGGATGTGTCGCAAGGAAGACACGCGCGCGCGCGGGGCGTAGAAGAAAGAGAAATGGCGAGGAGAACTCGATTATTCCACAGTTTTAGCGCTCCTTCGACGACGACGGCTGGTTTCGTAAGAAAGCGAGAAAAAGCTGAATGCACAGTGTCGACCAAGAGAAACAAGAAATGCTGGGAGTTCCGTTTCCCGAACCAGGAAACGCGGAAAAACGCGTATATAGGCGAATTTCTGGACTGCCTCCAGTAACTGGCGGATGCCGACTATAGTTAATGAATCCGCTAGAATTTCTCCGGAAGATTAACGACGGAGGTAACGCCGAGCCACTGCCGAAGTCGAGAAAAGCGTACCGGATCGTCTAATTCTGTCTAGATACTATTAGATTCTCCAATTTCGTGTCGGTCTTTTTTAAGAACCCAGAACTTTTATTCATCGTGGGTAATATATCTAATCTCGCAGATTGAAATCTTTCGGAAATCCACGGTGAGTGAATTTGTCGCGTTTTTCAGAGACTCGATTTTCAAGTTTCTCGGTTCCGTATAATTCGAGAAGGAAATTCTGCTCGAATTATTTCGAAGGGAAACGATAGGAAACCTCTCGTTTAAGAACCGGTTATTTTTAAGTTCGCTGTGTAGATTGGATCGGCGTCGATGAAGCTCGTTTTTATCCACTTGAAACTTCGTAATTTTGAAAAGCTTTATGGTTACTAACAGGGAAGGAAAACTTCGGAAACAATTCTGATCAGGGAAAGCAGAAGCTATCGAATGGTATACAGGGTGTCCCAAAAATGTTGTGCTTCCTTAATAGGGGTGATTCCTGAACTCATTTAAACTAACTTCTTCCTTTACGAAAATGTTCTCCGCGACTTCGTTGAGGAGTTATTAACGAAAAACACGGACCAATCAGAGCACAGGTCCCGCTGAGTGTGGCGTTGGCATTGGCTGAGCCGGAATCCTCCCGAATCCCCACTCTTGACTTGTAGGGACCACGTGGTCCCTTCTTCATTCTTATTGTGCTTTTATGAGGTATTGATCTTTGAAAATTGTAAATACACGTTTGTATGCACAATGAATACTTTCCTATTGTGTCTCTAATAATTTTAGTTAATTTAATGAAACAGTAACTGACAATGAGAAAATAAATTTAATTGAATCAGTGTAACGAATTTTTCAGTCTGGACAAATATTTCTGTTGCTTCATGAAAGGTTAGATACTGAACGTGTTAAAAAGCCTATCTTCTGTAATTCAAAGCGTGAAATAAGATCAGACAATGAGAATGCAGTTTCTCGACACGTGATGCCGCGTTTCTCCACAGCGGAATCGCCTTGGGGTGGTTGTCTGAAATTTTGCGAGCGATAAACAACTGCCAGAGTAATCGCGACAGTAATGTATGCCCGCGACACAGATCCGCCTCCAAAATTCTCTAGAAGCAGTACTATCATACTGCTATATCACCACGTTCGAGAATCCGCGCTCTGCAGCTTTATCAAGCTGAGCTCTAGGTGAGACCTCTCTCCATTTCAACGAAATTTCATGGATTGAAATGAACTTATACAGGGCGAGGCACCTGACATTTAAAGTGCATCCAGATAATATTTGAACAATATTTAAACTATGATAACTCCGTTAAACCAAATAATACATTCATAAGTCCGAATATGATGGTCAAAAGTGCCCCCAAACCAAGTTGATTTTTTGTCACACCATTCGGTAGGGCTCCTATAAAAAAACCCTCTCTGACAAGTTTAAAGTTTGTTGAATGAATTTCTCTATTTCTTCTATTCCGCTCAACAAAAATTACAAAAAAATTCATGAACAGTCTACCTAATAGGTAGAATCATTTTAGAATTTTTGGTTGCAAATCGATTTTTTTAAAAATCCGGAAGCACAACATTGCCGATTTTATATTGAACTTTTCGGAGCACCACGTTTATATTATTGTTAGTTGTGTCTCATCATGATTATTAAGAATAAATGATTTTCATTGATGTCCCAAACTGCACTGCACGGCGGAGTGTAAAAAAAAATTATACAGTCACCATTCTTTTCTAATTGTAGAAAAGAATTGTGACTACATAATTGATTAGTAAAGCTTTATTCTTTAAAAATTAACCATTGAATTTTGTTTTCAAATCGGGTACGAACTTATGCAATCATCTAATAGAACTGATGCAGGATCTGACGATTTAAGAACTGTAACTAGAACTGATTTAGTTTCATTTTTAGGTTTTTCACCTAACAGTTACTCGGAATAAAAGTTCTTTCTAACTGTTTCAATCAGAACCTCCATATAACAGGTTGGAACGTTTCTCTTCGGAACTCTTTCGAGCCGCGATTGTAAGTAAGGACTCGCACGTAGAAAGTAGAAGGTGTACGCGCAGGTGGTGCGTGCTGCGAAAGACCCTTCCTCATGAAATCCGTTTCTATCATAGAAGAGAAACACGCGGCTCCTCGAACGGAAACGGCACAGGTGGTAGGTCACCCAACTACGATCCTGTCCTGAACGACTGTGCTGCGAACACTTGTTTTTTACTTGTTCTACTTGGCCCGTTATGAAAGTCTTATTTCCACTTTTCCCGGAATCTCCTGCGTTACTTTCTGACGGTTGTTTAGTTTCTTTTCTTGGTGAAGCGTTTCTTTCGTTGCGCCCCGAACAGAAGCTGACAATGTGTACAGTATGCTCCCCCTCCGGTCCGTGTAGACTGTCGACACTGCCGAGTATTATTGCTGGCGATTGTAACAGTTTCAGAAACTAAAAGTAGAAACGGTGGACAAGATGGATTGGAAGAAATACAATATCTGTACATACAACTGTGACCATGGCACACAACTTTCGGCTGACTCGGATGAGTGGTGCTGACACCTACACTACCGTTCATAGTTACTAAAATAACAGAGATTTCACGCTTTTCTCAGCTTTTCACGCGTACGAGAACAAATGTTATTAGGTTACCACCAGTGTTTCACATTCTTTTTGTTACACCGGGTGTAACAAACGATTCTACACCTTTGAATCTGTGGAAATGTGTTATAAAAGGTAGCAGCAAAATTCACCTCGAGCATAATTTTCAAGGTCAAATTGTTTTTCTATTGCATCATTTAGTACTCGTTACAAAGAACAGAAGTTTGAATGGGACCATGGATCGGAGAAATCAACCGTTCTCTTCAAAAACGACTTTAAAGTTTCGTAAACACACTGTTCCATACTATAGTTTTTTTTTTGTGAAATTGTCGATTAGAGTCCTCCCCTAAGATTTCATTGCCATTGAACTATGAGTCAAGGCTTTAGTTTACGAGATAATTGCAAAATTCTTTACCTGTAAATGTATGGATTATGGTTGGGTTAAATGATCTTGACAACATATCCCAAGGTCATTGAAATCTGAAGAGAGGACCCTAATCGACAAGTTCACCATTTTTAAATAAAGAACACAATCAAAGTCTTGTCTTACACGTTTTATATATTTATAACGTTTATAATTATTTATTTATGTATTTATAACTAACTACTGTTGTAAAATTGGAAGAATTTTAGAATACAAACTTCAGTCGAGTGTTTATAAAATATTTATTATATTTTCGATAGTATAAGCTCGATCGTCAAGGAAGTGATCAAATTATATTATCAGTAAACGTGTTTGGTCTTTCTAAATTGATCAGAATATGGTATAGAGATTCAATTTATAAAAACACGCAAGACATTGATCATTTCTCAAAGCGTTCATGAAGTAAAGCGTGCGTACCTAAAGCGTCGCAGACCTTAAATCCATCTTTTGAAATTTTCTCAATAAAACGTTTCGTCCTGCTATCTTTGCCCGACAATTTTCTTTTCCAATTCTCCAAACGACTTCTACGAGAGCATCAGAACAGGAGAAGTTTGAAAAGTTGTTCCGTCTTTCAAACTCGAGATACCATAGCTAAAGTAATGCATGTCGTTTACTTTTAGCTGCTTTATGGTCTCGCAAAGTTTTCAGAAGGTATACTGATTAAATGAAATTCTTTAGTACCGCGAAAATAAATTTAATATTTCCGTACAAAAACTGTCTGTAGAAATACTGAGAGCACGATATCGAAGCGAACAATGAAATGTATTGTTTAATCTAGTATCAGACGAAGATTTCTAGCACCTAATTTTGCAATGGAAATTGATAAAGTTTCACAATTGTAATTAATGCAGTACAGACTTTAAGATGATGAATCCAACATATATTTTTCAACCCCTTGGACGTGATACATCAAAGAATAGGTCTCAAGTAGATGTATATGAAATTACATTAAATTTTATTCTTCATTCTGATTTCCAAATTTTATACAATAGTAATCTATTCACACTGTTTGTGTTTCACTCAAATCTATTCACTCTTTGTGTTTCACAAGTGTTTCGCAACAAACCTTGGGATGATCTTGTTGATTATGATTCCTCTTCAGATTTCAATGACATTGAAACATGTTGTTAAGGTCACCATGCTGAACAACAGAAAGTTTTTGTCAGTCGGCTTTTATTTACGAGATATGTTTGGAAATGTTGTTCACAATGGTGATCTTGAGAACATTTCTCAAAGTGATTACAATGTCAGGGAAGAACCCTAATCATCAAGTTCACCAATCTGGAACTTGAATAGTAGGAGAACATATTTAAATGAGTCGTCGTTCCAGTTCCAGGAATGATTAACGTAACTAAGGTGAATGGAACATTGAATATTTTAAAGTACATGTGCGTGTAACGCAGCGTTAAATTATTTGTGAAAGGGATGCGAAGGTGTGCTAAAATAGGGGAATTCTTAAAAGTAACGACCAGCCCAAAATTCTAAACGAGTATAAGGAAGTAATGAAAACAGGATACTCGAGAGTATAAACTTTATGGCGCTAGTAACGAGTGATGGATTAAGTTTATGAAGAGTGTGCAATGTGATACTTCGCCTAACCTATGCTGCAAAACCACCTTAATCTGGTGATAATATCTCCAAAAAATATAAACCGATAATCTGTGCACTTCAAGCACACCGTTTCAAGATAAGGAGAGTGCGTAATTATTTTTGTACCGTGCACAAAAGAATGTTACGTTGTTTGATCATGTCCATGTAGTTCAGGCCTGAGCAACTTACCAAAGTCGCCAGATTAACCCTTTGCACTCCGAATTATTTTCCAATTTTGCTACCAACAACTTTTATTTGAAATTTACTTCTAAGTTCATTAAACTGCTGCTACTATTTAATATAATATATTTTAAAATGAATTAATTATTTATACAATTAACGTTTTCAGTCATCCATCGCTAGAAGAATAATTTTTATATGTACATTAATTTAGAGGAATTGAAATTAAGGAAAAATTTATAAAAAGTTTTAAAAATTCCTATGAACTCTAAATTTTACTTCAATCTAGTATTTCTCTATCTAGAATTTGAATTCTAGTTTCATCTTCTATAAATGTCTAAAATAGTGAATTCTATTAGAATGTTTTATTACTCTGTAGTATCTTGAATATCTACCATGATGCATGTCAAATGCGAGTGTCTCAGTTCTTTGTGTTTTACTGCTATAGCTGCTGCTGTTTGTTAACAATTGTGAGCGAAGTATGACTGGAGTGTGTAAAGAGCCCCACCAGAGCAGAATACGGTCTTACTATAATACTTTATTAGTCTAATTAGCGTCTCCTACCTCGATTGCATACACGAACGTAATTTCGGCTTTTAATTAATGATTCATTAAAAATGTAAATAACAATGCTTCAAGCTTTGTGAATAATGGTATTCACATAAATTTAGCGAACCTGGATAATACGAAAATTAAGAATAGCTCCAGAGTGAGCATGAATAATACAGTAATCAAGAGAATTTACGTACATAAATAAGACACGATTTCTGGCAAACAAAATATTGTTTTCATTATGAGCAAATATAAGTGAATATTTTCGTATGCATACAGTTAAAATCTAAC
Organism: Lasioglossum calceatum; assembly: GCA_963966675.1. NCBI lineage: Eukaryota > Metazoa > Arthropoda > Insecta > Hymenoptera > Halictidae > Lasioglossum > Lasioglossum calceatum. The sequence continues at coordinate 7,519,131 of OZ016549.1, forward strand.
GACCCATTTATCGACCATACATGGTTCTGATATTTGGATTATCGGTATTATTTATTGAATAAATAAACGTTTCCTTCCTATATTAATTGTTGAAATTGTACATGTAAAGCGAATTTCATCACAAAATTACAATGAATATTTCATTTAGTGTCAACTGTGACAATTTTCACTTAGTTGAAGGAAAAATATCATCTTTTTCATGTATTAATTCAATATTCATGTAATATTTCATATATTGATTGAATATTCGTATATAACGACAGTCTAGTAATAAGCGAATTGAAAATAAAAATATTAGGTACACTGCCATAAAATATTGCTGCTTTCGATATGACATACGTTGCAAGTACTTACAAACAAATTGTAGTTACCGTAGACAGGGTGTCCCACGTAACTGTCGCCATGATTTTTTGGGCACTTCCGTTAGCCAGATAAAAAAATGTTTGCAACGAAATTAATTAGTTTTTAGTTGGCTACAAAATGTAATAGAAAAAATTTTTAAAACAAGTTCGTTCATTACAAATGATGGTCACTTTCATTTTTTAAAATAGCACTACATATTTTTTAGTACATAATATTATTGCTTATGTCAAGAATATTATTGCTTATTTTATTGCGTTGTCTGGTATTAATTCGTTTTTGGTGCTGGTATAAAAATTTTATACTTTAGCCATCACTGTATTATTTCTGATAACAAATTATCTATTTTGTATAAGTACTTATACTCTATTTTGTATTGTACTTACGCTTCGCTGGTTTATGTACTGTAAAATACCATGAAATATACAGGCGATAAATATTTACCGCTGTTCTAAAATATATTTAATAACGGTAATGGCTGGTAATCAGGAAACGGACAGAATTTCCCGATAAATCCGAACCAGAAGCCTTCAATCTCATTTCAGGCCTGAATTATGTTACCATCATGTTTTAACCGCAATTTCTATTCCAGATATTTAAAAGCTGATCAACTAGGAAATATTTCAAACTAAAAATTTGTAATTTTTACCGTCATTGTAAACAACATCTGAATAGTAAAGACAAGTTTCAATGCTTGTAGAAAATATCAAATTCCACTTGTATAGATGGTGTAAAACACTTAATGTCGACAAAAAAATATTTACGGTACATATTAGTAGTGGTGCTAATTAACTATGATTTACAAAATAAGCTTTTAAATAATTTAGGTCTAAATTCGAATATTCTCATGCGGACATATAATTCAAAAACGTCCTTGCAGTGAGTATAATTTTTCTTTTTTACCACATTAAAAAAGCATATCAACACGTCTGAATTCAGTTTGAAGTCAAGAAACATAAAAATGTAGTTTCCTCCTGCTCGCTGCTACCTCTGGGGATACTGTGAGCGGGTTAGTAATAGAAACGTGGTCGTGAATTGGGACGTACACCTTAAATGTTAGAACGGCAGAATAAAAAGTAGTGGGACTCGAGTCCGTTAGTTATTCACCGTCATCTTCGTGGCCCGCACGCATGTAACAACAATTACAATATTAAAATGCTCATTAGCCGAGGCGGTTCCAGCTTGTTGCAACAATATCGAGTTTAACATTAGCCGGCGCGGCGTTCCGGCGACGCGTTAGTTTAATTTCAGGGTAAACTCCGGCCCAACGACCGTTTATCTGGTGTAATTACTCATTTATATTTCGTCGCCCATGCTTGTTAATTCCGACGTGCCAATTTGGCAAGCACCGCTAATGAATATCCCGAAAAGTTCGCTAAATAATAACGCCGGGGCTGATCAGAAAATATCTCTACTCGGCACGGTATCGTTACACCAAACGGCATCGAAAATTCACGCGTGCACGTCCGAATCGGTTTATTAACGGCTCGGCCGGATTAAACTACTATCAAAAAACATTTACGCGGCTCAAAACGGATCGACTAATTGCACCGATAGCAGCCATTAATTCTTGCAGTCGCGGAACGGCTGAACAATGAAAAGGCACACGCGCGAATCACATTGCTAATCATTCAGCCGGGTAATTCATGAAGAAGCACGGTATTTCAGCGTGTAGCCAAACACGGTCATTCGTGGATAGTAGTTTAACACTTTACATGCCGGTGGTTGTTTCATACTCTTCGGAAAATCAGTAATTAACAACCAAGTATTTTTTTAACATGTTCGTTATCACTGTGGAGTTTTATTTAAAATACAAGTTGTCGACATTAACTGCAAGATACGAGGTGTCTCGAAAAAGTTGTATTTCCTTGAAAGGAAAAAGTTACTTCGAATGACCTCAGAATTCTTTAAATGTTTTTGCTGTTTCGCATTTGATTTACTCAGTTTTGTCATGTATGTATAAAGTATAAAGTTTGTGGTGTATTTGTTATTAATTTTTCCTGTAGTACAATATTGTATTGCTTTCAATCACTACTATTAGGTTTGACTCTTTAGTTAGTATTATTTTAAATAAATTACGTTGATTTTCTGTAAGAGTTACATCATTATTAACTTGTCACAATATAGTCAAGTAAAGTGATTAATCTCTAGCACAGTTTTACGGCGGTAACTATGCCAACAAATGTTCAAAATGATATCCACTGGCAATTGTACATTCCCTGAAACGAATAACCAATGGTTTCGATGAACTTTCAATTGTTTCTGATATAATAACAGAACGATTTCTGATTAATCCATTCGTCACACCTTTTGGAGCGGTACGCTATTGATTGGAACAGCGGAGTAAACTAAATCGTACTGGGCAGAAACGTACAAAATATGACCAAAACCACGTGATTCTGAATAAAAATAAGAAACAGCAAATGTACAGTGAAATATTTGTACATTGAGCTTCAGCTTTGGAAAAATGGAATTATATTGTGTCTATTTTATGGCTTTGCGTTTCAATATACACAAAACAAACTCATAAAACGTTTCATATCAGTTTATATTAAATTGTTTGGAATAATATACGATATTAAACCACGATTAATGTTTGCAATCGAAAAACGAAGCTTGGAATAACAGAATTTTCAATTTATTTTCATTTGATAACATGCTTTGCCATTTTTCTTAATTACGCATCGTATGCAAATACCACGCCATCATTCAAACTTATTTTACCGCGTATTATACATGTTGATCATAATTCATTGAAAGTTTACATATACAATTTGCTTGCTACAATTTCCATACCTGAAATTATCAGTTAATTAGTGACTTTATACTACTCTTTAGGAGATAATAAACTTTACATATGTTTTCACTATACAGAGCGTACCAAAAATTTTGTGTTTCCTTGAAGAGGATGATTCCTTAGATATATTATATTTCAAACTGAACTAACAAAAATGATTGAAATAGGTCAATACAATCTTTAAATTATTATTACGTTGTGTCCAATTTGTCTATGTTTTACTGGTAATTATTTCTATAATGATATTTGTTTCAGACATCCTGTTCATTTTGCAAACGGAACAGCACTGTTTGCATTCGAAAAAGCATTACAATAATAATTACTCGCAATCGTAATAGTAGCTTGAATCGTAATCATATAGCTAGAATTTTGTACAAATACTATTATGTAATTGGTTACATTGTTCGTAACAGATTGGTTAAATTACATTGGATATTTTACAAATATCGGTTTATTTATTACAAATTAATCAATATTTGCAAATCAAATGAATTTAATGCCAAACGGAGCTTCATGGGAATGCATATTTTTGTAGATACATTGATTGAACTAAAATGTAGAATTAGGTTCTATTTTTTAATTGATTCCATAATTATAAATAAAATGAAACTGCTTTAATTATTTTCGAACCATCAAAGTCTGTCTTTACGAGATTTCTCGTTTGTTGATTCGGATAATCGAGGTTCTACTGTATTGCAAAAGTAGAATATTTCCGAATGATATTCATTAGGTTTCTTCGCAGCGTAGTGCGAGTAACCACGTCTTCACAAGAAAATCTTTAAAACATGAAAATCGAATGACAAAAATTTAAAATGCAAGGAAATGATGCCATACATATAATCAGTATGAATTGTAGAACAATTGTATTCTTTTGTGCCTTCGTGGAATCCACGGCGACGAAGCTCTGAGGATAAGAAACTTGTTCGAAAGCAAACGAGAAGTTACCGAGTTTACTTCCCAAGACGCGAATAATTTTCGTTCAAGTTTCCGGACAGTGGAAATTCAAATTCGAATGTGTTCTCCGGCTGACAATTTATGTGTACGAGATTAGTGCCTGAGTCTTCGTAAGGGGAAGGAAATTAGTTGATTTGAAAAATCATTTTAGTCTTGATCAGCTTTTCATTATTAAAATGAATGCGCCATTTCATAATTAATTTAACTAAATTATTATGAAAGGACTGCAATTTACATATAAGTGCGCGTAATATTCACGTAATGAATTACTACTATAATTTAGAACAGAAATGAAATAAAGTAACATTTCAGAAGAATTAAATAATGAATATATTGATTATGAAAGAATTTAAAAATACTTTCATAGAAAATCTTTAGATTATAAAAATGTCTGTCTAATATTCACATAAGTCATTATTACTGTGATTTTCAAATTGAAATGGTTTTTCAATGGATTCTATCCAGTAATGGGAGAAAATTAAATATTCCGGTGAAATATCATATAATGGGGGTCACATTCATTTTTAAAAAACAATTATAGACATACTTTTTTCCTCTTTCATTTTTTTCATTAGTAATGACGCGAACACCCTGTATGAACAATTCATAAAGAATCTCTGGACAGTCTAATAAGAAAGCTAATTTTCTGATAAATCTAGTTACAGCTTCAGAACTTGTTTCTACAATTTTGTTATTCCGAACTGAAACTGATATGTGACAGACTCCGGGAGAAATCCCGAACACTTGAAGTCGCTTCGTGACTGAAGGATTCTCTTCCGAATAGTTTCGAGTTTATTTGCACACTCTGATCCTTTTGAACCGCCGAAATCTCTGCCGGGTCGAATCAGTTCCGAACAGAGGTTTCACTCTTCGCGAAGATCCATCATGAGTCCTTGAAATGATCAGGGAAACCTTGAAACTCTTTCCATTGGGGTTGTCTCAGTCAAAAGGACAACGTGTGTTTCAGATTTACGAAATAATAAATATTTTCAGAAAAATTTTCAGTGGATTCTTTTAAGCTACTACTTCAAAATATGAATCTTGATTAAAATCGATCTTTTCCAGACTTAAATATCTTTTCGCTATCTTGACGCTGGAGAAATATCGCTAACAATAAAAAATAATAAACAATTTAATTATTAGGCGTGCTGATCTCTTTCCTAGATAAAATTCATGCTCGCCCCTGTACGTCGGAAAGCATATTGATGAGGGCACAACGAAAAAAAAATCGTCATGCTGAAGTTCTGCCAACAAATAAGAGCAAAGCGCCCCAAGACGAATCTCCCAGCTTATGAGATGGCAGATGCGCGGACTCGGCGAGACGGTTTCAAATGTGAAACAAAAAAAAAAGTATGCACGAGCATCATCTGTTTTCAATCCCCGAAAGATTTCGGTCGGTTTGAATAAATAAATCGCGGCGACGTCGAAACTTTTCAGGCATTTTACAACATCCGAGCATTCCTTCGAAGCGGTTGCCGAAGAAATGCGGGGAATGCCACTTATCCAGTGAAGTACCTGTAAAGTCTCGTTCACTTTCCGAACTATCGCGGATAGACGACCGTGATAGAATGTTATCCACGCTTCTCGCGATCGTTCCGCGCCGTGGAACTAAGGACGTTCCGTAAATCGGCAACGTAACACTTTAAAATTTTATTTTGTACCATTTCTGGTGGCTACACCGCTATTTTAATCAGATTTCCTCCGGATTAAACAGAACGCACGCGGTGATTCGTATCTGACATTATTCGGCTGTCGATTTCTGTAACAATATTGATATCGAATGTTAACGATGTATATAGCGTGATTTTACACCGTCGGTTTAGTGGAAATTGATGTAAAAAAGATGCCGCAAAATTGACCTTGAATTTCAAGGTCAAACTTCTTTTTTATTGCATCGTATTCTACTCGCCGCGAGGATTGAAAGTCCAGTAGGAACCATTTTTATTTACATTATCAAATTAATTTTAATTATATTATATTTCCAGTCAGATGGAGTTTCTACATGTAAATATGGATGAATATATATAAAGGTAATACATAAAGATGGAACTTACACGTATAAAAAAATACATAGCATTCCATTTAAGAAATTGAAGGTCATCTTCATTTCTAAATTGTCAGACATCATTACTGTAATTGCTATATTTACTTTTTCCTCTTTTTTTCTAATCACAATAGTTTTCGAAAAAAATGCTAGCTAGTAATAACGCGAACACCCTGTATACAAAAATCTCATTTTATATTTTTCCTCACTCTGAAAGATACGTCATTACTTGGTCGCGATACCATTGAGAATCGTTTCCTCCGTAATGTGCATAATGCCGAACTATAAACGGGAGGAAATTGTGAAGAACGCCATTGCGATAATGCGGCCAAATAAACCATAAAAGCAAATCAGGCGAAAACGTTGAAGAGTAATGCTGTTATCAAAATTCAGTGTTTTGGAGTTTTTGTGTTAACGTAGCGGCGTTATTGCATCGATTCGTTCGTAATATCGCTCGAGCACAGTCGTTATCATATTATTTATTCTTTCTCTTGTTTCCACATTTGGTACGTTGAACAAAAATGTTCCATTCATTGAAGCGGTACACCACATTGGAAAAATTAACACATTGATTTACTCTTCAGTGCCCAAAAAAGGTAAACAAACTCAAGACGACTTGTTTAACACAGGGTGGCTAAAAAATCACTGGAACATTGAAAATTCGAATTTTGCTATGGAAAGTAAATGTGGATTTTTAAAAAGTGAAAGTACATTTTGAAATAGTCTAATGACGTTTATGCCATCTTGCATGAGAATGAAAAGTTAAGATTAGTTGTAACAATTACTCTTGTAATTTTCTTACACGTTGTGGATTTTAATAAAGTTAGGTTCATTAAATGGTTCATAATCGAATAATTGTGATGACCAAATATATGACCAAAGTTATGTGTTTTCACACGGTATCTAAATACAAATAATGCCGTTATTATAATTATATTACGTGTTATAGAGCAATTTTTCATTTAGTGGGAGAAATATTTATAGCAAATTATCATCATGTGTTTATCAGCATTTCGCTGCGAAGATTCGACAGAGTATGACAGTTGAGCCACACTGATTACAATTGAGGGCCATGAATATCAAATACATCTCTGAGTTGTGTGGGGTGGCCCGCATAACGCGATTTATGTACCTAGGCTGATGAATATAAATTTGAATGGTTATCATAATTATTCGAGTAAATAATCGGCACCTGACGAACATTACCAAGTAAAACGTTATCAAAATGTATCAACTGATATCAATGTAAGGGTAACTGATACTAATGGTGTATTTAGACCAAATGGACGAATGCTCGTCCACAATTATAATATTATTGATTTTTGATAAAGTATTGAGTTTAAAATTCGGCCAACGTTGTGTTCTTATGTTGTAATGAAATTTTGAAGTAAGTTTATATGTCATTTGAACGCGTTAACGTTGTATTTTAAGGAAATTTTATCTAAATTAGTATAGTTATTAATATTTGAACATAATCAATAATTCTGTAAATTTTCTTACGATTATAAAACTTCATTGACGATTTTGTTATACTATTGAGTAATATCCGATGCTCTTTCTGGTATCATTACATTCGATAAAGGTTTGTCATCATAGTGCAAAAGGAATTAGTCTCAGATTTGCACAAATTGAAGATTTATAACTAATTTATGTAGAGAGCACCAACAGTCGTGCGTTTCCTGATGGAAACTAATAGTAAGAATTTAAACATTTTTTAAGATATATATTTACTTATCAAAAAGTTTTGTGATCTACATATTTAGTATTAAAATAATAAATTACATCATTTCACGATTCTTGAAGGGGTTCCAATGATCTGAGGAATAATTGTTTCCAACAAAATCTGAACAGTATTTAAACATCTACATACTTCTTTATACAAAATTAAAAAAGAAAATTTTTTTTCAACAAAAAATAAAAATCATTTTGATTTTATAAATGTTAAAATGCATTTTTGATTTCATAACGTTATAGCTGGCACTATGATCTTGAGCCCATAAATAACGCTGAAATAGTTTCTCCGACTTTTCGGGCCAAATACCACACTGTGCGTAGGAGGGAAAAGAATTTCACGCGCTCTTACCGTTTCTATTGAATAAAAGTTACATGTAACATGGCACACAATTTCCGATATACGACACGCGTACAAAAAGCATAGTTTCCACGCGTCGCAGGATACCTCGCGCCTTCTGGGAGCTGAGGAACCGTTTGAAAAACGGCGGAACCTTGTATTAATAGCGGCTACTTTAAAGTTATACTCGATACGTGCTCGAAACTAACTTCGAAACCTACCAGCGGCGGTATACGTGCCTGTGGAACCGTCGATGTCGATGGATTTGTTACAAGGGAATTCGGTTTATGGCCGTGCGAGCTTTGTCGAAACTCTCGTCGAAGTCAGGCCATCCGCAAAGTAGTTCAAACAAATTCGAATAAAAAGTACGGGCTCTGTCACGCAAAAAAAATTCGACTTCCCGATACTCGCCTGACGTTAGATATCGCGCTGATCGATACACCTGTGTAGAAATTCCATTCCGAAGTTTAATCATTATGTAGACCAATATTGCCAAATTTAGGGTACCATTTTCGTAAATGACATTCTCGCGGAAGTAGATCTTTAGAAATAAGGATTTTTATGGGCGGTCCCTCGTATGTTTACGCTCAATTTAAGACCAGTTTTATGATACTAACATGTGAACAATCTTTAATATTGAAGTTACTGTAAAATCGTATAAATGGTAGCAAATATGGGACACACAGATATTGCGTACTATATTTTCCGAAAATACAAAAGCGAAGAATACTTTTTATTTAACAATAGTTTTATAATACTAGCACATAAACAATTTTTGAGATTCTCACGTTTCATTGATATACTATAGCAGAGAGAATAAGAATAAGATTGCTTTCGTAAGATGTCGCCAAGGTCACTCCAACGTCGCGGCGCACAGTGGACAATGTCCACTGGACATTTGGCCAGAGACAGTGGAAAAACTATTTCAACGTTATTTATAGGCTCAAGGTTATAATATTATATATCGTTGGATTCGTCTTAAGATCAGCTACAACATTATGCAATCCAAAATATATTTTAGCATTTAAAAAATCAAATTCACCTCAATTTTTTGTAAAAAAATTTGTTTCCTACATTCATATATTGAAATTTGTAGACGTCTGAATACTGTTCCTCTTTTGTTCGAAATGTTTCTTCCTCAGATTATTATCGAGAACCCATGAAAAAGCGTGGCGATAGTGGAATAACTATTATAACCGTCACTTTCAAGCATTACAACTTGAGAAATATTTAAGGAAAAAATATTTTATTATAGTTTTTTTGAAAGCTCTCAAAAAGATGCACGCCTGAAAACTATGTATATTCCGTAATTTTTTTCTTACTTTCGATAGTAGAGGAAGTAATTTAGGTGGTGGAGTTAAAATGAACACCCTGTACATCCGAGCAAATAAGTAAGGGATTTATAAACTGTATAAAATCTATTTGCTATATAATTTATGGCATAGAATCATAAATAAAGTCCGCTGGAGATGCGCAGTCAATTGTGATGGAGATTTAAATAGTAACACCGAGCAGATATTACTCAGGGATTTAATTGAATTTTATTGGCAAACTTAAATTTAGTTTGAACGATTGATCGGCGTGGAACAATGCATATGCACAGATTAATTGAGGCGTGGCGAGATTTACGTGCTCGCTGCCAATGTGTCATTCTACGGAAAAACGTGGAGTCGGGACAGCGTCAGACTTTTTCGCATCAGCATCCCGGAAATCGGATAGCGACAGGAACGCACGTTGAATCTCCGGCCAATTCTTTTCGCCAGCGACGAAGAAGGGAACGAGTCGATACCGTGTGCGAGAAGAAAAATTAAGAGCTACTAATTTATACCATGAAGAAGCACCAAAAACAAATTATTAACCAAACACTGCAATAAAATAATATACAACGAAAACATGTCATTGATTTCGCATTTCTGAGGTCAATTACGTGGCGACAATTACGTGGGACACCCTGTATATCCTTGTGTATTTTGTAGTGATTAGACAGCGGATTTTTATGCAAAATAAAAATTTTATACTCGAATTGCAACAAACTGGAATGAAATAGAAATTTATTTTCTTTCTCAATATGTTTATTAGCCTGATGATGCAACAGTATTTTTAGATTCTTCTAATGTTTTACCATTTGAAATTACACCTACTCTTTTTTGTCATGTAAATGCATAATATTTAGTCTAATAATAATAGTTCTGGAATATACTTATTTTTTCAGTAACTACCCAATTTATATGATTTTAATTGATTATGTAATATTGGGGTTTCAAATTATTTTCAAAATACTGGGTGAGGAACAGCAATGCAGTTAGAACGGGCACTGCAGAAGCCATTTTATTTTCAACGATGCTCGACTAGATTTCATGGAACCATTCTGAAGGGTTACTCACTGACGAAATCAGGACAAGCGAACGTATAGGAAGAAAAGAACAAAGTGGTGAAATAAAAGGAAAACAGTGGTATCGAATAAACGGAAAACTGTATATCAATTGAACGTGTAACAAGCGTGACCTAGTTTGAAGGACGCTTTGAGGATAACTTTGCCTTACACTTCATATCTTGTCTGTTGCTCAGACGTAGTTAGTTTATCGAGTGCAGTGTACAAGATTTCGTATAGTTTCAAAACTGGGATATACCAAAATGTAGTTTCCTAAAATTTCATGTTTTCGTAAGCGAACTGTCAAATTTCCTATAAAACTTAAAATCTGTTCTCAGGATTTCCATACATTTTTATTTTCCATGGTATCGATTTCGTTATCGGTATCGGTTAGTTAAAATAGCAGAGAAAGGGCAAAACAATACACAGAATTCTTTTACTCGTTTAGTAGTTACTTTATGAAAATCTTCATAAGTAGTCGAAATTTCTGTATAACTTTTGGTTCTATAAATACTCTCGGCAAGTTTAAAAATGCACAGACGTCCGCAGTCTAGCGGTGGGTCCTCTGGTTGAAATTAGGGAAACTTGAAGTGGCTTGATGATCAAACGTGATCGAACGTCTACAAATAAGAGACAGTAAACACTAGGCATAATTTAATTGGTACATATTGAAAAGAGTACATTAAATTTTTTATACACATACGCTGTCTTATCGTCTTCATGATTAAATGATATGAGCATAAATAGCGAAGCTTTGTTTATTTAAATAATTGTTTTAACATGTAACAACAACATAACAACTTATATTTAATTATAATATAATTGTTATTAGATATTAAGAAATGTTTTCAGACTTTATGGAATCTTTGTTGCATTTAATAACTGCAAACTACCTCTTGTACAAACATTGTTTGATGTTTGAACATCCTGTGTAGTGTATTGATTATTAATAGTATATATTGAACCATAATCCTATAAAGTTCATAAGAATGGTTAATTTGTGACTTCACTGTTTGCTATGCTATATCAATTTCATAAAGTCTTGAATAATAAGTAGTCTTTGAGGGAAACAATTGGATCGTAGTATAAAGAAGGTTATGAATAAAACAGTGTCATTGATTGTATATTAATGTGATTACACTGATTCTTTTGTTCTCTCCGAATGAGACGATTCATTGATCACGGTTCACAAACAACGGATAAACCTTGCATCGGCGCCGCGCCGTTCCGGCTACGAAATTATTAATTATACGCGTTTCGACGACGTGATAAATATTAATTAAAACGCGGTGGTCCCAATGATATATAGCCTGATTTCATTTCCTCGCCCGAGGCATAAGTAAGCGTTTAATCGAAATTTGAATTTCATGCATAAAACTTCTGTTAGATTTGCAATGCATGGCCATGCACCAATGCATTATATTATTGTAAAACTTTCAAATTTTCTCCGTGGTCCGCGGAGAAACACAAATATTTATTTGAATAGCAAAGTTCGCCCAAGTTAAACCCACAAATGTATGTATTACCATAACTCGAAAGCGATTAGGAATTTATGCTATGCGTCTGTCAACATTCATACATTTTATTGTAGCCATTTCTAATTTGTCAGAAATTTTATTCTGGTTGTTACTTTGAAATTATTAATTATAGAATTTTTACAAATACTTCGTTTCTAAAAATAAGCATAAGGGTATCTACAATTCTGATTTTTTAATATTTCGCATAATATCTTAACATTTACTTATGAAACCAATGTTTTACTACGTAGTTTTACTACGCAACAATGCCTATTGCGCAACATTATTGATCGTGAATGATAGTGATTGACTAATTAATACAATGTGGATTTGCGTAAACATCATACTGCACAATAAGTATTGCGCAATATGCTTAATCGTGAATGCACTACAAACCAATATGGCGGCGCCTTTTCCTGTCAAAAACTCCGCAGATTGCTCAACTTTAAGCAAGCATAACTCCTGAACCATTGATACTACAGTATCGAAACTTCGATCTGCAGCCGCCCCGGGTACAAATCTACTGGATTACATACCAAATACATTATAATTTATAGGAGAAACGCACAAATTTTGAGTCCGTTAAAGTAAAGAGTTTCTTTTACAAATGTCCACCGATGCAGAGGTGTACTTTCACCCCTAGAACGGAGTACCATTACTTTTTATAACCCTGGACAATGTATTCGACTGGCCCTCGTATTCAGCTCCTGTCTCTCACAGTTGGTGGAGAACATTTGACTTTGCATGAAGATCCGCAGTTTCGTATGATTCACCGAGGATCTCCGCTAGGGTCAGCTAGGGAAAAGAAACAATTTATCGACGGTCTATCGTGGACATTCTGCGGTGGTGTATATCGATTGCAAGATTCGGACAAGCGAAAACGGGGCCGTGTTCGGGTCAACGGGACCGAGCGAACATTGACAGACGAAAAGTTCCGAAAATTTAAGGAACGCCGAAGGAGCAAGGACGGGCTCCCGCTCCTCGGTTTTCGGATCACGTGCCGAATCGCGGTGATCATTTCACGGAGACGTGCTTCCGGCGGCTGGAATCCCGTGGCAGCGGCACGAACAATTCCGCACACGGAAAACCGTCCTTGTCTCCTCTCTCTTTGGCTGCGGAGCTCCGGCCCGACCCGACCCGGCCTGGCCGTGTCGAACTCTCGCAACAAGCCCTTTTCCCCCAACTTCCTCAGCAGCAAGACTTTTCTTCCTCCTGCTGTCTCAGCTCGCCCTCGATTCTACGAATGGCTCCGGCTCGTTTACGTTTAAAAACTTAATTAAATTGACAATGAAGCGGCGGCGGCGGCTGGCCCGTGGGATGTACAACCCGCACGTGAACCGTATTCCGACGGGGAAACGAGATCGTAAATTCCTCGCGTAGATTCGTTTTACCGTCGACAATTCCTACGAATGACCAAGATTCTAATTTATTATATTTAAGGAGGACTCGTTTTTCAACACGGCTACTGCGAGATTCTTCCAGCGGATCCTCGTTCGCCTGATCTTGAATTCTTTGCGGCACACAATTTTCAACGCGTGTTCAGCGTTTTGCTAATGCAGCAGACGTATTGTGTACATACGTATCGATACGTTAAATTCCGCTTGAATTTTTCTAAATATGTTGGTTAGTTACTGTGATATTTCTTAACCCTCCGTATGCTGTGGCGGAGCCATTCGTGACTACTTGGTGACACATAGATACTCTCTTCCGAAATGTACGACGAAAGCCAGTCCCGAGCCATGGTCTTATAGCAGAATAAATCTGTACAAGTGAGATATCCGAGTGAGTCAGAAACGACTCCGGCATAGGCTATATTTGAAAATGGAATAAATTCAAAATCTATAGATATCATATTTTACGAAGAATATATTATGAGCAATATAATTTTTACCAACATTTCAAGTGTCTTTGCCTCTAGTATACTCAGTTGCAAATCAATATATGCTTGGAACAAAATCACATTTTTTAACACAAATATTTTGAATGAAATAGTAAACTGTTTCGAATACAATGGTATACGTTTATAAATATATTTTTTTTATATATTACATATTATTATATACTTTATATTATTTTATATATATTGTATGTATATAATATTATATTATATTTATATATTATATATTATAAAAGTAAATATATATAAATATATTTATACAATAATAAAAATATATATATATAACATTTTTATACATATTGTATATATGTGTATTTTGTCTGGATCGAAACATTTATACAAAGAGAGATAGGTAATAGTCGCACATCAATTCTTTCAGATATTTTTTGTTTATTTGGAAAACTAAAAGGCTGAGATAACATCTATCTACACCACGCGATAAAACAAACATTTGTCATACAGAAACCATCAAAGATAACTGCAACACACAGATTTTGCTTTTGATTGAGAAAATAAAATATTATAGTTCCCAGGGACACACCGTATGTATCTCGCTTCGTTTACCATCACGTGGTTAGAAATAACAGAACAAAATACTTATTTAATTATTGTTAATAAATCATTTTATGATAGTAAGAAGTGGAAAGGAAATACTGTAGTGACCGGCTAGATGGCACCACAAGCACGCCCTAATGTGATAAAATGAATTTCCGGTTTCCTCAGGTGTAGTTCAGCCTAAACCATCCCTAATTGCTGGCCTCAACAATGGTTACGTTTGATCCCTGGAGAAGTCCACGGAAAATAGTTGAAATTGGTCGGACAGTGTAATTAACGTCAGTGTGTAAGGTTTGTGCGAGGGATCGTAATCATAAAAGGACGATTTGCAAACGAGGTTGGAAGAGGAGCGTGGTCGAGCGTTGCCAAGGTAAATTCCGAGTCAGCCGTATCCCGGAAAGCCTCCGCGTCGGTTACATCGATAACGCGGCGAAACGAAATTGCACGGCGAACGAATTGTCGCCGACAAATTCGGCGGGGATAATTTCGAAGTCGGCCATCAGCATCGCCTTGGCCTTAAGCGGAGATCGAGTCATCGCATCATGCGGTCGACATTATTACGGGGGAGGAAAATTAAATGTCAAAATAATTCGGCGATCAATTCCCCGATGGTGTGGAAGGAAACACGGGGGCGGGGGGCTGCAGGGTACGACGGACCCAGCCAATTTACCGTACACCAGCCGGATCTTAATTCGATGACATTCAAAGCGGGAGAAGAGTGCGACTGATAAGACGGGGTCTAAGGGGTCGGGGATCGCGTCGCTGATGGATCGGGACGATAACGAAATCGACTGCGTCTACTCTCGCCTGGAATAGCGGAGCCCGGAACCACCACCGCCGCGAAAATTTACTGGCTCTTTGCCGGGCATATTTTAGAATATTCGCTTCCACGGCGTTCCAGCCACCGCGTCTGCGTTTGTGAAACACCGAAGGAGTTCTTTAATCAACAGAGGCCCGTACTTTATCAGCACCTGTATTCAAGCACGCCACCCTTCCCCCTCCTCCAACCGTCTCGCTTTAAATGTTATCCTTCACCTTGGCGCCGCATCCGGCTAGAATTATGCACCTCCGGTGTAGCTGAGTTCGAGAAACGGAATGAATGGAGAACAGGGGGAAAGAGTGCAAAACGCGATGGTGAAACTGAACAAAAAAAAAAATATGGCACGCCCTCCCTCCGTGGAAAGGCGGAGTTCGACGGAGGAAATTTGATTTTTGGCTCGCTGGGCGTTTCTCGCGAGCGTTCTTCGCAGCTCCAGTGTCGGACCGTGATTAAACAACGAAATTTCTTTAATATTCTTTGTCTGTAGAGGTCGCGTTAACAGTGAGGTTATTGGCAACCATGTTGGTTTACGTGAAATTAATTAGTTAGAAGAAGATAAATAAATGAATGGTGCTTACTTCAACACTAAACCTACCGAGCACTGAAAGCGACTTAAATGTCTCAGCTTTACAAAAATTACAAGGCTCTATTTATTTAGATTCTGTGCAATTTTTATTACAATATGTGCCAGAGTAAAAAAGTCCATCGAATCAATTTTCATGTAACCACCTCCATAGTTTCAATAATTGTGAAATGAAAAATATGAAACCGGTCATTTGACCGGCAGTGGTAGGTTTGCTGTTAATGAATAATTGTATTTAGAAGAAAGCTGTGCATGTTAAATGTTAGTGTTAAAAATCTAAAATCTGGACATATTATCCTCTCGATTTATTTATTTTCTAAAATCCGCAGGGATCTGTCAATAATGCTTGCCCAGGATTCTCTGGACATCGTATCTGGGTTTACGATACGATCGAGTGGTGCTGTGCCATTTTTGAGGTATTTATTTTGGCGTACTTGACCCCAAGATTTATTAACTCTTTGCACTCGCATGTCCCCGCTGAGAGGACATCGTAAATCTAGCAAACCACTCGAACGTCCTTTCGCAGGGGACATAAAGAGATTACCAGTAGTTGTATAGGACATACCTATACAAGCATGAACTTTTAAAAAATATATCTCCTTTCTTTTCCATTCAAATTGCATGAAAAAAGCAATGAGTATAATAATCTTTTAAAGAATAAGAAAGTAGAATAATTAAATCTTTAAAATGGCGAACGATATTGTTCTTCTGGAGACTAGAAATCTGCTTTATCAACACGCTCACTACCATGTCAATCATATACAAGCTGGTCCACCTCAATCTAGCCACCTAAATATCTCCTTTATTTCTGATGACATAATAGATATTTTCAATGCAAGGTAAATGGTATCACAAGGTGAATGCTTTGCAACTGTATTTTTTTCTCGATATAATTTCAAGGTCATCGACATTTTTTCTTGTAGATGTACAGTTGAGGAAAATATTAAGTGGACACTCTTCAAAATCGCATAACTTTTTTAAAATTGGTCCGAAGGACTTGAATTTTTATAAGATGTTAGAGCGGCTAGTTTGCTATAGAATGAGTAAACAAAAATTTGTTTAGATTGTTATTACTGGGAATCATACCAAGTTTTAAAAAATGATGTTTTGTCAACTTTTTTACGTGAGCATGTAACGATAATTTAAAAAATGCGGTTGTAGATTTCGGTAACTTATATGCATACTGAAATTTCATCGAAATCGGTTAACGTTTGAAGCGACCTCTGACTTCTAAAATGAAAATAATTCGAAATCTTTGGAAATATTACTCGTTTCGACAACAATACGTAAAATTTGCAACAAAGAGAACTTTCTGTCCGTAACACTTATTATTATTATTATTATTATTATTATTATTAGGCCACTTAGAAATATTTAAACTGAAATATCTATAAACTATTAACTTTTGCAATTAATGTCGAGTTGCATCCTTTGATGCATTAAAAAATACATCACTCCATCTAAGAAAACGAACTTGACCTTCACATGACCTCCGCGCGATCATTCACGACGAAACATATCTCATTCAATACCATTCGAATTTCCTCTGAAACATTTTTCGCTACTCGTAAAACGTATTTCTTAATTAAAATACTTGATATTTGCATTCTGAAATCGCTCATTTCATATGCAACGACCTAATATAAACGGATTCAGTGTGTCGAGAGCTTCTATCCAGAAGCAATATCGAATACCGTTCGAAACAGTTGCCGCCCTGTTTGTTTTTCGAATAAAAAGGGCGAATGTTTCTTTTTCGCTATACAAATTTGCCTTTAAAAATGATCGATGCACGCATTCCCGCGTGATTGTCAATTCATAAGTATTCATGTGTTACGATTGCCACGTTGGCAAATGTCAAGTGTTTATTACGCACTGCGATTGTGCTGCGACGAATGTCAATGTTTACTGTGCACTGCGATTGTCCCGTTGGTAAATATTAATGTTTATTACGCACTGCGATTCTCTCGTCCGCGACTGTTAATTCCACATTACGCGAGTGAAATGCAAAAAGAACTGTTATTCAATTTTCCAGCCGAGATACGATAGGTAAATAACGCCGAGTTTGCAGATGGACGAATGTTATGTATTTGTGATCATTAATAGCGAACGGTGACACGAAATCAGTGAAAGAAATGTAAATATTAATTATTAATTACATTTCGAAATGCTATCGACGACCGATGCTCGAAGCATATATTTTTAAATCTGGAAAATAGAAAATCAGAAATGAGTATGTGTATACAGAAGAAACCAGGGAAACTGTCTTCAACGTTATAGAACCCTTTGGGCAGTAAGGGAAAATTTATTTCCTAATTAATAATTTTAAGTATTACAATTATGGACAGTAGTGAAAATAGAAATGTAGGAATTGCTATTGAAAATATAAATGTAGGAATCGAACCGTTTCGGCGTGGCGTTTATACCCAGTGTCGCCAGAAAGGGGAAATTGAGGGGAACGCAGTTACCCTCTCTCTGCCATTACCATGTTAGCCACGAGACAGGCGCAGATGCACCGCGAATTAGGTGCGCGCATCACGTCATGTGACCGATCCGTGGTGGATGCGTGGGGATGCTTGCCGCCGGGGAATGGGGGAATGGCGTCGTAGAGGGGAAGGGTAGAATGGGAGACTATTGCCAACGTACAGTCTGCACTTATATAGATGTTCAACGCACTTACAAGTAATTTGAAACATGCTATGTATAATTATCTATAAATATTCAAAGATATATTATCGTATATATAATTATCTACAAAAGCAATTATATATTTCGACTGGCTGTGAAAATGGAAATTAAACTATAAGAAGGGTTAGGTAATTTTGTACTAATATAGAGAAGTTTAATGATTAGTTCAAAGAAATGTAAACTTGGAGAATATAGGTGACAAGAAGGGGCGAGCAGAACAAAGGGAAGAGGAAGCATAGGGTCGATAGAGAAAGAGTGAGAGAAACAGTGAGAAATAGGGTAGCGCGGTGGGGGGAGATACAGAGAGCAGAGAATAGTAATTCAGAGCGTAGAGATGTTAAGTGTCCAACGCGCTGATGTATAGCCATGAAATCTTTACGATTTCCTTCTTTCAGACTCTTGGGATCTTTAATGGCGGTATGAAACAGCAACGTTGCCTGTTTTATTAAACGATTGCAACCACCTGAAACGTGTTGCAGTAATACTAATAATAAATTAATTAAATCAATTAACTTGTCCAACTATTGTTTCAGATTGACAGTTTGTAAACATGAATATAAACATTAATTCATTGTCCATTGCAATTAAATTGTAAGGCAGGAGGTTAATTCGATGGAGAGATGAATTTTAAAGCAATCAAAGGTAGGTATACTCGCTAAATGCAGAATAAACCACTTAGTTTGAAGCAATAATAAATAAATACACATTTCTCCTACAGAAAGTCCACTATTACGATCACTACTATATTCGGTAGCTGTAATTGCAAAATTACCAGGTCTCTATAGGTAGAGTAGCTGATAGGCAAGCATGAATGAATTCGAAATGGGAGTTTCTTAATGCGGCCGGCTAGCTAATGTAAGTCAATTCTGGGATTCGCGATCAATTTCCGAACAAACCGTGAAAGTTCCTTCCGCATCGGGGAATGGGAATTAGGCGAGGTACGGTTGAAATTATTTAAAAAAGAAGCACGCCCTGTAGGGCTGGGTAGACAGGGGGGCGGGAGGTAGAGTGAGAGAGAGAGAGAGGGGGGGAACAGTGGAAACAAAAGGAGTGAGAAAAAGAAAAGTCGTTCGGAGAATCGAGACTGAAACGAGGCAACTCTTGCTGCAGTTACGGCGTCGACCTGAGCGCAGCCAGTTGAGTGTGGCCATTGTTGCCGAATGTGGGTCAGCCCCGACGTACTTCCGGTTGAGGCACGCAGGAGTAAAGGGTAGCTGAAGCTGCGAGAAGAAAGAGCAACCGAGGAAAATGGGGATGAAAACGCCGGGGGAAGGAGAAAGTAAGAACCGGGGCTAGAAAGAAATGCAGACATTTAGGGTGAATGGATGAAGTCCGTGGCGGTAGATAACGTTAAGTCAACACCGGCGGCCGCTGTTCATCACCTTTAAGTGTTGCTTCCTGTCGATCGATCGCCGCTAGAAATACTGCTCGAGGAAACGTCTTAACCCTTGTAATTGCAAGGCTGCGTGTAATTTG
Organism: Lasioglossum calceatum; assembly: GCA_963966675.1. Lineage (NCBI taxonomy): Eukaryota > Metazoa > Arthropoda > Insecta > Hymenoptera > Halictidae > Lasioglossum > Lasioglossum calceatum. Next base: position 7,539,261 of record OZ016549.1, read on the forward strand.
AACCACAAAAGGGTCAGACCGGTCTCTGTCGGCAGTCAGCGTTTCACAGTAAATGAGTTTGCATTGCGAGTGCTCATTCAAACGAACCTGAAATTCTCCTGCTCAAAAACCAGTCGAGCGTACGCTAGTTTCATCCGCAGAAATAATTATTACTTGCTGGAAAGGTAGTTATCGGGCAGCTCTGTTAGTTATGAATTATTTATTTAATTTACTAATCAACTATTTACTTACGTAAATTACCCAATCTATTTTGAACTATTTTTAATCCTTTTGCCATTTAATTAGTTTCTTCTTAATTTAATCTCTGTTTTATGACATGCTACAATTCAAATAACTATCGTCAGTTTAGAATACCAAATAATAACGAAGTTTAAGTAAAATTAAGTTTAATTACACATGTTAAATACACGTAATTGTACGCAGAACTGATTGGCAATGATTAAACACAGGACCCCCACTCTATTTAGTTATCCCCACTCTATCCGCCCGGTCACGGACGCGTTTAGTTTCTGACGTGCATTTTTTCAGTACTGACAGAGAGGGGGTAACTTTCCCGCCACTTCCCCCCAATCGTATTCCCTCCCCTCATCTGACGAGGATACAGCCCTACACTCCTCACCTCCCCAACCCCCTCCTACACTCCACAGAAGTTTGGTGGGAAGGACCTAGGACGCGTTCGATTTCATTTTACACTTTACTGAGAATCGAGACTAATGAAATTGTGATAATGACTTCGTTTCTATGCTATCAACAATTGAAATTGGTGGATTCAGAATTATGAATTTTAATGGAATTTTACCTTGGATACGTAATCACCAGCGAAATTTTGCGAGTGTTGATAATAGAACAGCCGGGTGGGTTAAAGTTAAAATTACTTATTTCCGGTTTTCGTTTTTACAATTATAAAAATGTTTTCATGAGAAAAATTTTGGATAAACATATTTATTGAAGCATATATCAAAATTCTAGTGTGAATCTTGATAAATTTTCTGAAGTTCTACTTCAGTTGTTTAACAACATTATTTAATGGTACATCCATATGCAAGGATACAGGAGAATTTCAGATTTATAAACGATAACCTGGAAAATTTATATATGTATTATGTAGCCCCTATACCGGCAGTGAACGTATTATCTAAATCCAGCATTAAATTTCACGCATTTTCATGAAAATTTAATGGCGCAGAAAAATTCTCTTACGGGAGTAACTTCTGAAAAGATGAGCAGCTACATCCTCGCGGAATCGATAATGCACGTAAATATGACTCTGGCCGTAAGAGCAGCGAGCCTTATTACGCTTACAAGATATTGGCAAAGAAATACTGTTCGCGACGCAAGGTGTTCCACTTCAGTTAAGAGCATGAGAACCTTCAAAGCGGAAAATTTACTATCGTTATGTAACGTATTGAAAGAACATCCCTTGTTTCACTTTGAAAGGAAATGGGAGCATAATTTTTCGACTTTCTATAAAATGTTTCATCCGCTCTTGGACTCCCGAGGAAATACATATATTAACTTCGTATGTGCGGAAGTGCAGATATGCTTTAAAACATCTTCGCAATGAGTGTATAGTTTTTGAAAATTCTCAACTGAGATTTAACCCTTGTGCTAAAAATTTTCTACGACGTTTTATAACACTGTACTTCATAGCCTCAACGCATATACATACAATATATACAACATATACATACACACGTAGAGATTTTTTAAGAAATCTAATAAGTGGTATATTGTATACAATTTGCAAATTTATTATTTTCTCAGATCTTACTGCAGCTTTCATTTATGTAAAATTGAAATTAATATTTTCATTATACGCAAAAATTTTGTAAAACCAAACCATCGTTATACTTTATATGTATACTTACATATAAATATGTGTATGAAATATGGCACTGTCACAATGATTAATTTGGATAAGGTCGCAAAAGAATTGATACTCCTCGTTACTTGCATTCCCCAAATCGGTATAATTTGTTATTGTCGCATTTACGTTAATGAACACGTGTAAAAAAATGACAGGTATTAACGAAGAAATTTATATTCACTAAAAGCGACATTATTTCGGGAAAGCAAGAATTACGGTCCACCGTTAGTAGTTTTAAGTAGGTTAATTTCAAGATGGTTTCGGTACCCAGCCCGCTCCCAAGTTGCCCCCTAAGTTACAGATGACTTCCATCAAATTTCTTGTCACGAGCTCATATTTATTTTTAAAAAATATAATTAACTAAAAATTAGCTACAACAATTCCAATTTATCCACAATACGCGTTAGTCAGGGCACCTAACTGAGCAAATACAAGTCACAAAAAGTGAAGGTGATCTTGAAATCTCCGAAAATCGCTGCAAAAGAATTATTACCGCCATCTGAACAACTTTTGTCAATAAAGTTTTTCAGTATCTCCAAAATTAACCGAGATATTCAGCTGCTAATAATTGCAGGACCAACCTGTATACATATACTTGTATTTTAACCTCTCGCGGACCAAGTTTTCTGGGAACACCAAGAATATTTTTCTTAGAGAACTAGATCGTGTATTCCCTAGTCTCTATAATGAAATTATTTATTTGCAATTTAAAAATTAGATGCATACTTCTAATGTCAGCATTATGTCGACATAAGTAACAAGTTAAATCTGAATTTTGACAGGAAATGTGACAAATTTAATAATTAAAGAAAAAGACGCGAATCTACTTTTGCGACCAAGGATTTTAAGTCTTGAGGAGTATGCGAACCGTTTTAAAATTTTCAACTCCCAGCGAAGTTTCATAGCGAAATTTAAAATGAAGATTTCAACCGGGTGATGCATGTGAGCATGTATGTCAAAATGTTCAACACATGTCGGCGCTCGCGAAAAGATTTGCAAATTAAGAATGTGGGACGTTCAGATTCATCTATTCGGATACGGACACGGTTCTAATTCTGAATGATATTCCGTATATTTCATAACGTAAAATTAAAGAAGTTCGCTCCTCGTGTTAAAAAATTTCTTCCTGCAAAGTTTAACGGCCGACAGCCTCTGGAGTACGTAATACGTACCAGTTCCGGCGTGGCTCGAAACCACTTTAATGTGCTCGTTAAAGTCCCAGCCATTTGGAGGCAACACTTTATGAATTAAACCCTCGTTACTTCGCGAAATTAAAAACCGTCGGAACTTACCACATCGAGGGGCTCATAGGACAGATCCTTCTTCAATGTAATTGGTCGTCACCGATTCTCTGAAAAATGTGAAAACGAGACCGATTACTAGAAATCGAGCTCGGAACGTTCCAATTTCGTAGCTCTCTATACGATAGCTTCGCATGAATTTTATTAACAAGCTTGCAATGATAGATACTTTATTTAATGCATTTTATAGTACGGGACCGTCGTAAAGGTTGGGACACGTTTTATTTTTAGCTATAAAATTTCACAGGATAATTATGCTAAAAAATGTATACCGTTGGAAAGGTATAGTTGTCAGCTACATTTTCGCATCAGCGCGTCCTTGTGGTGCCACCTAGCGGCTACGCTCGGTAAGTGCCGCAGCCGTCACTGCATAGCAAAATGGCGGCACACACTTATCTGTCAAAAGCACTTGAAATCGCTCAATTTTGAACCATTGATTTTTGACATTTTCTCGCTAAATCTACTGGAAAGGTAAACATTTTTGATTACCCTTATACGGTGTCCCAACCTTTACGACAGTCTCTTATTTATTGATACATTGAACCTCTAGAGAAGATTGAAATGAAATTGATATCATTTAGGTTAAGTAGTTTGAGGCAAACCAATGAGACACTCTTTAACATTAACATTAATTGATATAAAAGGAAGTTATGCAATGCATAGGTGAAAAATTCACTTCACTGTAATACTTAAATTCCAGTTTACACATAAATACAGTCTTGCTGTTTTATAATCGATTATGTGTATGGGGTAAAAGTAACACCCAGGGGTGGAAAACATTTTTATTATAGAGTGTATTTATTATAGGACCTATTATAGGAAGTATAATATTATGTATATTAAATACAAAAATTTCTTACAAGCCGATTTTGTATAATTTCCTGCATTACACTTACTAATCTATATTTGCTTATGATTAAACCACAGGTTAATTTAACGCTCGTTTGTAGAACAGTCGTGCTTGATTGTCAATGGATGCGCGCTTGTCAGCTTCTGGTCGGCTGTTATAAGCGCTTTGTTGTAAACAATCGTGCCGTGTTCAATTGTTTACGTTCGGCTCACATTGCAAACGTTTATTGCGTCGGATGTAAGTTTATCTCTATTTCTACCAGTACAAAGAGAATTGAAATGAAGTTCGTTTGCAAATCAGTTTTCAATTGAGTTTCATAATAAACAAATAAATACCGCAGTTGCGATGGTTTCGCTATGGGAGTTTCACTATGATATTAATTTATCCAATACATATCGATCTTTCTGAACCTCGAACAAAGTTCCACTGGTGTGTATCAGCCATTTCACCAGACACCGGGAGAGTTATGGAACTTTTTAATAGGTTCTATTTAAAACACAGACCGCGGAACTTTCTGAAACAACGTTCCCACGTAGTAAGTTCTGATGAGAACAGATAAAGAAAAGTTTTCGTATGAATGGAACTTATAAAATGTGACAACAAAAACGTTCCTGCTACAGGAACGAATGCTTTATTCTTCGATATTAAAGGAATGTCAATCATCGTGCTTAAAAACTGAATACTATTCGATAAATAGTACTACGATAATATTTAATTATTAATATTAAATAATTATGACAGTTAAATTGATAATCTCAGCATATTATTCACTTGTAATATTTATGTAGATAGTTCAGACACAGAGAGGATACGAAAGTGCTCATGGCCGGGCTCTTTTCTGCCACCACTTTTGTCACTATAGACGGAGACAGAGCATACCCAGGTGTTTAGCATAAAACAGAACCTTTACCCATAATTAGTATGTTAAAATTGGGGATTTTATGGAGTTGTGACAAAAATGAGAAGGTAAATTTGACGTCACAATTTTCAAATTTACATTTGACCGTCCCATTTTTCTCGTGACTGCATAAAATCGCAAGTCTAATTATAAATCATAATGCACGAACGATTACAAAGACAAACACTTCCGCACACACCTAATATTTTCTGTAAATGCATGTGTATACAAGTTCGAGCAGAATTGTTTCAGGCACAACGGATAACTGTCTATTTCGACCCGCGTTTTTTCGCAGGAAACGCGCCGTGCAACGAATTCAATTTTTCTCGCGATCAACGAGAACTTGGACGCCGATAATTGAACAATAACGAACGAGCGGGGGCAAGACAAGGATCATGTTGCGCAGAAACCAATTCAGAAAAATCGAGCTTCGCGCGGCTCCGGTTACATGTTTTTTTTCCTGCAAACTGTAGCTGCAATTTTTCACGGGCATAAATGCAATTTGCTTTCCATCACGTTCGCGTTCGAGTTAACAACTTCATACCATCGCGATGTTTATCCTTCGCTCTCGCGGCCCCGCCGCGCACCCCGCGCAACAATTACGTTTCCCCGCGGCGGCGGAAGATTACATAGAAAGCGCGAGAGACACGTGGGAGGGTGAAGACAAAGGTGGGGAAAGCTGGAGGAAAGGAAAGGTCCGATAAAAAATGAGCTACGGTCGAAAGTGGGAATTTACAAGGGTCGAAAAGAATTTTCCGGGAGGCGGAGGAGGCGAGAGACGATCCGATTATAGGTAACGAAATGCCGGAGCCGGTCCCCGTACGAAATGTGGACTCGGTCCCGCGTTTGCATGCGTAATGCTCGTCGGATACGACTTAATTACACGGGGAGCCATAAACCCGCGCTGAATCATTGTCACAACCTTCTCGATTTACGTCGCGCAACGCCGCACGCCGCGGCCAATGAGTTACCGGCCGTTTCTATCGGATGATTTATACGGGAGTGTACTTTGAATTCCGCTAGCGAACGCCGGAGAAAGCGCGAAACCGTACATGCTAATACCTCGGCTCACGGTGCACATTACGCTTTACTTATACAGCGTATAATATACATATACACGACGATCGTACCTCGACTCTTTTATATTCGCCTCGGGCGTGCACCACCACCGGCACGAAGCGTTCGATCAAAATCATGAATGCGACCGCTGAACAAATTATTAGCTACTGTTCATCCGCCAGATGATAGTCAAAGTGTTTGTGTTCTCACTCTACTCAGGCTCTCCAAGACGATGACGAACAAGGACAGGGTTACATCGAAACCGAGTGAAATACACCCCAGTAGCATTTATGGTTGGCATTTTGTTGTGCTTTGGTTTCAATATTGGTTGACCAACCGTTAGAAATGTCGCCTTTTTGTGCAGGAGGGCAAACAAAGGGCCAACGTCATTATTAGACAGCGGATTTTATGCATTTACGGCAAAAATGGATAGGTGTAATTTAAATCAGTCAAAACATTACAAGAATTTAAAACTACTGTTATGTTGTTGTCAACCTATTAAACATATTTTGACAGAGAAACTTCTAATCCACTCCATTTTGTTAGAATGCAGGTAGACAATTTTTATTTTTCATAAATATCCGCTGTCTAGTCATTATAATACGAACGGCCAACTAGGTCCGCTAATATGTTTTACAATTTTCATAAAATGTATCGTTTAATAGATATTCGGGGAAATAAAGTTAGCTGGGACACCCTGTATATTAGTTTTTTGTAACTAATCTTACGAAACTAAATATTTTCAGAAAATATTCTGAAATTTTACGATTAATGTCTCTATTACGTCCAATCGCGAGATATTCGAAGTTGCAGTTAAGATAGAAGTGAATTCAAAGTTCGCAGCCATTAGCTCGGCATTATCCTCGATTTATAATACTTTATCGAGGATAATACTGATTGCCCAGGTCTCACCACGAAGGAACTACGAGTGAGAGTCCAAGAGAGATAGATGGGACACCAAAGTTGCATCGATAAAATCAGCGTTCAATCTATCTCTCCCTTTTCACATTAATTTTATAATTATCTTAAAACTAACTTGAGCCTAACTCGAATTTAATTATCTTAATACTAATCCCTTCGGCGAATGACTTTTTCCTTGGATTTGAATCTAAATGAACGGAAATCCCTCGACGGATAATCGGCGTTTGCATTTATCATCTTGAGATTCGTCTCAAGACTAATAATTACTTCATTTAATTTATAGTTAATTAAAACTCAGTAAGCCCAGAAAAAGGATTATTAAAAGTATCACTCATATCTTACAAGTATCTACCTGAAAGTGCCATTGACTCTAAAATGAAGTTCCATCAATTCAATATTAAAAAATAAATAACAATGTCATATTTCGTCCTGGTTTTAAAAGTACTTAATAACACTAATAAAATTAAATTTTAGAAAATCTATACTTCTCACAAGCTGGAAGAAGGTTGGCAATAAAATTTCAGTAAAAAATTAATAAAACTACTTGAATTAGGTTGAAGTAGATGTATTATATAACATTGAACATTTTTGTATTGAGAAAAATAAGGTGGAAACTTAAAACTGGAATAGAAAATATTTTATTTATCTTATATTTGAAGATATGAGTCGAGGCCGTTCATGAAATCCTGCACTGAATGATTTTTTTTCGTGAAACACTTCTTTTTGTTCTTTCTTAACAATGTAATTGTTGTTTCTTTGAACGTATATTCTGATAAAAATTGCATAGAATCAGATTTAATAGTCTTGTTATTTTTACAAAATAACATAGGCTTGTTATATTTAGTACCTGGTAATTCTATTGTTAGAATCGCTCAAGTAATTGTAAAAAGTACCGTATGCTATTCGAACAGGTTCCGGGGTATGTTCCATAAAGATAAAGCGAAAAAATAATGCGTAAAGGGTTAATAAGATCCGCAAATAGGGACACGTTTTCGTTTTTGGCCAGAGGGCAGCGCCCCTGGTGGTCAAACCTAGGTCCAGACTGTTCAGACTACGGAAGCTCAGTGAATGTGCTCATTTCCACCGCTGACGCCACTATCGTGCTTCCACCTGTAATGTAGACAGTATGTTCACAGACTTATACTGCATGTTGTACAGCCAAAAGGCTATCACAGGGTTTAACTATAAAGCAACGTGCGAGCACGTTACTAACACCCCAAAACACGCTTAATTGGATTTCCAAATGGAGCCAGTTGTCTACATAGAGATGCTATTAACGATAATAGATAAGATATTTACAAATTAATAGAAATTATCCAATTGTAACATTATAGTATACCTGTATCTAATTAAGAATAATAGATATATTTTGTTGCCATATAAACGAATTAACAGAAAGCTAGCTTATGTACTTTGAGAATACTTGAGTCTACTAGAATAACTTTTCAATTTTAAAACCATAATCTTCTAGATCAAGTGGAGGAATGAAACTGATAGATTCTTAATTTCATGAAAAACAGTGAATTACATAATTTTTAGCATCCTTTTGCTCTTATTTTTATCAGAAGTCAGAATTTTGCCTCTTATACACCTCAAAACTTGTCTTAAAAGAGGGGGAGGTAGATCTTTCTTTGATTAGAATTGAATTTTTGAAAATTATATGCGCCCTTCGATTTGAAATGAGCCCTTTGTTCTGGCATATATTTTCGGAAGGGTAGAAAGTCGTAGACGGAGAAGTAGCTCCGCACGTAACACGTACTTTAAGACCTTGATTTATCACATTTCTCAAAGCGGAAGAGTTTTGTTGAAAAATGACACTTCGCCGAAGAGTTTCTGCGAATATGTTTCGCTTTGAGCGTTCCAGTGCCCAGTGCAAAAGGATGGTAATGGGGCCGCAATAAAATTCAGCGAACAACCGGGTCAACGCTCGCGTAACACGTTTGACCCCTCCATTCTCCTTGAAAATAGAGTTCACGTTTAATTCTTTTTTTTTCACGCAACGAAGCATTGAGAAGGGTCGCGTACTATTTCCAGCAGATTTTAGACGAATCATCGGTTCGAACACTTTTATTACTGTTAAACGCACCACGTAATACCAATTACCGGCTGGTGCAGCTTCGAATCGCATTCGAAATCTCTGAAATGGAAGTTTATACATTTTCGTTAGGGGATGGGGAAAAAAATCATGGTTCAGAAAACTAGAAAATTGCTCGTCGTGAAAATAGACGAGTGTGCACCGGACCATTTTTATTTCAATTTTTAGGTCGGTTTCCATTATAAGAATGTCGATGTCAATTAACTATTCCGCTGGACGAAAGTATTATTGTTATTGTTTATTGCGCTAGCGGTGGCGTTATCAACGTAGCCAAAGCAGGATCCAAAAATTATTTCGACATTTACCATTCTCGAGGAGTTGTCAATATTTTTTTTTGAATTGTGACAATTTCGTTTAAAAATCCTCCTTATAATGAATATTTAAAACTTGATCTACGATTTCTTCTAATCGATTTATTGGGCTTTGAATGCACGAGGTGTAAAGAAATGTTTGGTCTTTACTGCCATAGGCGAATTTTACATCTTTGGATCGGTGAAAATCTGTAAAAAAAATTTGCCGCAAAATTGTCCTTGACCTTGAATTTTAAAGCCAAATCTTTTTTTATTGCATTATATTCTATGGGGATAAATCATCACTATGCATATTCTCATTATCATTACTAATGTCATTCTCTTTATTGATACTACTTATTTTCTTAAAAATTGTTTCCATTTCTAATAAAGCAAGTAATTACTATTATTGTTTATATGCGTGTTTATCAGAAGTCCAACATAATCAATCATAATCAATACTACCCGGATGTAAACTCCATGAAAAAATAAGTCGAAAAAGGAATAACATTTTTCGTTCGACTCCTTATACTTTGTTTACTTTGTGAAACACTTTCGGAATTTGATAAAACTGAAAATGTTTTAGTTTGTTCTTGGTGATAATCTCGTTTAAATTTGTTCCAAACCTTCTCTGATAATAATTTAGGTTTCTTGTACACATTGGATCTCAGATTCTGTAAATTCGCTTAGGCACCATTAATCTATTGTGCAATCCATTAATCTGCAATGCAAATCCAGGAATCGATAATAGGTTTCTTGCTGAATGTTTTGGGGTGTTGCAAGTTTATGCTGAAGTTTTCTTCACGTAAGGGTAGTTTAGTAGCTGCTGTAGCGGCGTTGTCAGCGGTTTCATTAACGGTAAAATTCAATGGTTTCATTACTGTCGTTGACTTTAATAACAATTGTTGAAATAAATTGACAATAGAGTATTGAATCAAATAAAATAGTAAATGGTGATATAAGATGACTTTATGGATTTCTAATAAAAATGAAAATATTTCAGGCATTCAAAAATCAAGGTTTCCCAAAAATGTTGTATTTCCATTATATGTAGTACATTATTCTTCTGAATACAGAAATGTTCAATATTAATACACCTACAAAATGTAAAGATACATCGAAAAAATTTATTTTTATCTTTTTAACTACAATGCACAATATAAAAAATTCTGAAAATAATTACGAACAATGATCCCGACAATATCTTATTACTGAACTTTTATAAAACTGGTATCTCCAAAACTTTATTACGAAATATCCATTTTTTGGTTTTTTGGAGATTTCCAATTTCTTAAACATGTTCGCATAATCTTGAAAATCTGAAAAAATACACATTATAATCACGATGTGACACGACTAACGTAATAATATAATTAAACTGCAGCCAAAAATTCTGAAATAATTCACTGTGATGTGTGTTGCTAGGCAGAATGTTCATGAATATTTTCGTAATTTCTTGGCGAACCGTGTAGAAGAACTAGAGCATAGTTCATTAATCCATGCTCACCCTATTACTACCCTTTTGGTAGGGGTGGCGATTTGAAACTTATCACAGAGGGTTTTCTTTGGGAGCTGTATCGACTGGTGTGACCAAGAATCAAAATGGTTTGGGGCACTAGTTGCCATGTTATCCGGCTGTACCCAGAGAGAAACTGTGTCTTGAAGAAGACGCATGTTGCGCAGAAAACGGATAATATTGTTCGTTTCAGAGGATAACGAAATACACATGGCACTGATGATTTCGCGGGAAGAGATATAGTAGTACAGGCACACACGAGTTGCTGCATAATTTCGCGTAACAAGCGGAGAACGTGGCCCTTTGATGCGAGGCAAAATGGTGCCAGGTGAGCGGCAACCAAACCGCGAAAGGAACGAAAAGACTAAAGAGAGGGGAGCTTGCTAAGACTTAACCCTTATGTTAAGTTTATGAGGGGGCAGGCAGCGAGCTCGGAAATAGTTGCGAGGTCGAGGGAAAAACACATAGACGCGAGACCGGCGCGCGGAGAGTTAGCTCGTGTAAGCTGCCTGCGAAATTATGAGAGGGATAATGCCCGAGATCCCTTCTGGAGAGATAACCGCGACTGGAACGTGGCACGTGCCACATACTTTCCCCGCTTTGGATAATAACCGCCGGTAGAATTTATTTTCAAACATTACTTTACTGACTCTTTTCCCGTCGCGCGTCCGCCGCCGCTCTGAATTATAAGAATGGGGATTTTTAGACTCCACTCGATCCGCTCAAATACTTGCGTTTCACGCTGACCGTTGAACGGTTACGTAATCGCATAATCCAATTACCGTCTACACGAGAATCAGATTACTTTATAACAAGTGGGAGGAGTTCTCCGAGTTCCGAGCACAAGGTCCATTTTAAAATATTTAACATACAGTGACTCCCACTGATATTCGGACACTCTTAAAAAGACTTTTCAAATATTGGACCATACGATTTGAACGTTTTTCAAAAGTAAGAACAATTGTGACCAGAACAACGTGAAAATTCTAAAAGTTGTAGTGTGCACCTTTTTTATGTAGTTAAAGTTATCATTTTTTTAAGAGCGACCGAATATTAATGGAGTCACTGTATATTTTAGGTCTAGCTAAAAGCCTGAAAATCTGTATGTATGCTAATACGATGGTGCTCGAGTCAGGAAAAATAATATTGTTCATCTCAGATGCCCCACTTGACTTGTAGAGGATGTCGACTACGGGATGTTCCAAAAATGTTCAACTTGAAAGGGGCGATTTCCAAGGTCAAGTGAAGGAACTTTTTCCTTTGCGAAAACATTCTCCGACGTTTCGTTAAGGAGTTATTAACGAAAAACACGGCACTGGTCGCGCCAGACTCCGTCCGCAGTAGGTGCGCTCTGATTGGTCCATGTTTTTCGGAAATAGCTCTTTAACGAAGCCTCGGAGAACATTTTCGCAACGGAGAAAGTTACTTCAAAATACCTCAGCTATCGCCCCATTCGAAGAAGTATATTTTTTAGAAAGCCTGGACATTTATCCACCGGTTATTGAAATATTTACGAAGCTACGATTTTAACCCTGTAATTGCCTGTAATTAAATGTAGCGTTTTAATCGTCCAGTAACATGTTTTTCTTGTCACTTCCACGAGATTTGTTTTACAACGAATGAAAATCTCACCGGTCTGAATGCCGGTTATTGTTTTCACGATTATTAGGGATAATATAAAATTGGCCCGACAATTTCGTAAAAGGGGCCGCAGGGATTAAGCGACGGGGACAATTGCCAATCAACTGTAAGCAGCAATCATCGCGCGATTACCTGCGCCGCCAAACGCGAAATCGTTCTCATATAAATCACACGACAGCCTCAGACGAAACGGGCGCTGGGAAATCCGTGGTTGTACAGGCTGTACCGCCCACTGTTGTCGCCTAAATCCCACTCACTTTCTCCTGTGCGGCCAAGGTACCGAGGAATCTGCGGTTCCCATCGCTCATTGATGAAACGTCAAGTACAGATGCTATCCACCCCTGCATCATTTTTACCTCTAATTTCCATCGCTCGAGCTTAAAAGTCGAACACTGTCAAATTAGTCGTGTCATATTTGAAATGTCACAGTTTTCCTTGTTGAGCCATAGTTTTCGGAAATTTCTGGTTTCCGAGGGCCTCGGGGAAAAGCGAAATGTACTTTCCGATGGCCACAGTGATCATTTATTCTTTCCATACCGTTGATTTTATTGGGGAGCTTATAATTGTTTTTAATCCTATTTTTTTATAACAGAAATATACATATGATAATGAAGATTTCGTAATTTTATGACAATCGGTTTCAAGCAATAAGTGTTAATATTATTTTGTAAAGGTGCAACCTTTAGTGTGTAGTTACGAATAAAATTATACATGAATGTGTTAGAGTAAATATTTATAACGTTTGTAGTAACATTTCAATTTCATAGAATTTCTTTAAAAAATTGGAAATTGGAACTGAAAATATTATATCCATGTTTCGACCGCTTAATCTGATCATAACGAATCGTTATACGTTGTATAATAAAGCTGATCTATTTCAGTCGTCTTGACATAGGTAATAATTAGATGAAATTCAAAATTGTTGGAAAATTTAAAAAATTCAAGATGTCAATGTATGATTTCTCCTCTCTTAAAATAATTACGGGAGGAATTAAAACATTCAATTTGGTTTCTACTTCTTGCAATCGATGCAGACAATTTTTATTTCGCATAAAGATCCGTAGTCTAGTAATAAGAAATATGTAGTGCCATTAAAAAAAAAAAAAGGAAATTGACTTTCACTTTTAATGAACAAACTTTGTTTGAAAATTTTTTCTATTACATTTTGTAGCCGACTAAAAGCTAATTAATTGTGTTCCAAACATTTTTTTATCTGGCTATCGGAAGTGCCAGAAAAATCGTGGCGACAGTTACGTGGGACACCCTGTGTAGTGTCAATAGATACTTTCTCTATGTTCCAATAGCCACCCATAGCCCATAGCACATACATAAATGTAATTGCGAATACTTTTTTTCTGTGGTTTAGTACGATCCGAATTCCGTTCGCATGCTACAATTCTGCGCAGTCCATGATAGCACCGCTATTAGGTCCAGAACGTTATAGTACGGCGTTCGAGGGGAATTTTTTCGTGGGGCCGCAATTAAGCTTCGCAATCAATGGTACAAGTGTACCGTGTGAACCGTGCAGAACGATCTAATTATCATTATACTGAAAATCTGCTATCGCTGTTTCCATAGTTCTATTCACTGGCACTAATTACTGGCGATTCAGGCACGTTATGACATCGCTGGAAACTGGAAACGAAACGCGCCAGGGAAATCTTCTACCATGGTAATTCGGCAAGCAGCGCGACGCGTTTCGATCGGCCGAGAACTAGGCACAGCACGTTCCGACAATGAGGAAAACGCGAGTAATGGTCGCGTACGATGGCCCTTTTTTTATCCGTGCAATCACGACGATCGATTAACACGGACGCCGCCCCGATGTCTCTCGCTCTTCCTCTTTCTCTCTCTCTCTCTTTCTGTCTCTCTCTGATTCACTCCGAGTCCTCTGCGAACCCAGAACGCGTACCATAAATTTTGTCTGTTCCGCGCTTCGACGGGTAATTCAATTTTCTTCGTGACGAACAACTACATTTACCGCGCTGGACCTCGTTATTCTTGTTTCCCTGGCTTCCTGCGTTTCCTTGCCGTTCAACCCCACGCATATATCTTAACGAAACAAGACTTCGATGGGCAACGCTTAGACACAACAACTCTGCGACATATTGGACCCGCTAGCTTTATGGTTTGCAGACTTGAAACTACGAAAATACTTTCACGAATAATTGTTATGTACAGAGTATAAAGAAATTATACGGCATGACTAGGCTGCGGATCAAAATAAAAATTGTCTACGCCGATTGGAAGAAATAGAAACTAAATTGAATGCTATTTCTTCCTTCCATATATTGACATCTTCAATTCTTAAAATTTTCCAACAATTTTGTATTTCATCTAGTCAACTTTGCTATAAATGCATGAAAATCCGCAATTCAGTCACGACTATCACCGCGTGATTTAGAAATTGATGTAAGAAATCAGCCACGAATTTGCAATTCAAAGTGGTTTCCAGTGCAAAATTTTCACGTATCATTAGTCATCATTACTGACTGGTTGAAGTTACTTCGTCCGTGGGCACCACTTCGAAAATATTGCTTTGTTTACTCGAAACTCTGCAACGAACGGCAACTATCTTCGACATTGCTTCCGTGCCGCAACGAAGGTATCGGTTTTTCCGGTTTAATCGTATTAGTATTGACTTACAAGGAACTTTGAATCGCATTTCAATCAATAACAAAGTAGATTCGAACTCACGCGAGCAGAAACAGAATAGTGCTGTAGAACCAAATGTATATTGAATTACCGAACTCAGCCTTCGAAAAGTGAAGAGTAAAGGAATGCCAATAATTTAAACTTCAAATAGACTAATTGTGAGAAACAAGAAGCAAGTACAAGGTGTGTAAAAAGTAATGCTCATCCGTCACAGGGGTGAATCTACACTTCTGGATTAGTGGACATCTGTGAAAGAAACTTGCCGCAAAATTGTTTCTGGCAAAGAAAATTGTTAAAGTTATACCTTTTGCATGTGTCAGAATGTGACTAATCCGGTACTGGCATAGAGGAGAGGGTAACTTTTTCCACTCAATTCATACTCCGGGTAAATGCAATTACTAAAAGTCCAAATGGCCATTTGCGTTTCATTTTTTGCGAATGTCGTCAGGATTCCACGTCGGGAAAGAATTGCAGGGCTGTTTCGCCGTGTTCAGAAGAGAAACCATAAATTCGAGTCCGCCGGTACCTATCTGGTCGGTGTCCCGCGAAGGTTTACGTAAAACACTGAGACACCGTGGTACAGTTTAACGCACTCCTGAATGTATTTCACGAATTACGGGGGACAATTATTATCATTCCGCGGCAAAGGGCTAGATCTGGCTGTGTACCTTTGTCCTCCGTTTCGCACAGAAATCCTTTCAAAAGGTCACAAGCAATTTCCTCTTCATCCTTCGCTGAGGCTGAACAAAAAAGCGATTTACATCGCATAAAGGAGAGGCTGATGGAAGGCGCGAATAGGATAAGATAAGGGGAGCCATTAGCGAGGGTGGAAACAAGTTTGTCCGTCCAAACTCTGGAGGAAAGAGAACTGAAAGAATAGAATTTTCTGGGACAATTACGACATTCCGTATAAACGAGCCTCCCTGGCCTTATTAAGTGGTTGCCCCCCACTCCCTCCTTTTTTCTTTGGCTCTTCAAATTTTAAACTCCTATTTCATATACTGCGAGTCGTAACGTTTCTTCGTAGCCTGGCAAAATTGGGCAATATAGGTTTTCCACTCCAGATTCACCCTTTTGCAAGTCAAATTCAACCTTTTGCATATCAATATCACCTTGTTGAAAACCAAATTCAACCTTCTGCAAATCAATTTGACCCATTAAGAATATTTGAAATTAATTATTTATTTATTTAGATTAAATTATATATTTATTTAGACACACACGTGAACAGTGTCATTACTGCGAGGGAAAGATAAGACTGAATACGCTTCAATAAATACATATGTACTTTCATTTTTTAAAATGTGTATTTGTAGTTAGGTGTATTTGACTTGCAAAAGGGTGAATTTGAAGTGCAAATCCTGTACCTGCATTCTTCATTTTTTTATTGTTTCCATTCTTGAACATTTTAAATGCCCAACTAGCAGCTTGAAAAATTCTGTAAGACTAAAGTAATTCATCTACTATTTTAACCCTTAGCAGTCGAGGGGTGACTCAGAGGCACCACTAAAGATTGCTAAATTGCTGTACCATTATTCACAATATTGTTTACATTATTAAATATGTTGGTATCTAATTAATTGCTACACATTTAAGGATTGTATGTGGTATTATATCAATTTCATATCCATAAAATGAAGAAATGCTCGTGCAAAAAATGCTTATTTGTAAAAGGTTGCAATTTATTTGCCAAAGGGTGAATTTAAAGTACAAGACCTGTATCCAGTGATGAAGTTCTAGACATTTATGCAGTACACAAATCTTTGAAAAATAAGGAAATATACGTGTCAATAAAATACAATATAATGCAGTTATATTTAATTTGCAGTTCACTGAAACCGATATCGAGAAAAGATATAATTTTGTATAGTGGGGTGACCGATACAATGGTAGTTGGAGTCGTGGAGCGACTTGAGTCGTTTGGTTGAATGAGATCATTATAAAATTTTTACGGACGCGTGTATCCCGACATGATTAATTCCTTGTTACTTAGTTCAATAATCAGTTTCTCCTCACGGGGGAAGGAAATTGGATCTCTGTCATTGTAACAAACATTTGTTCGTTAAAAAAATCGAGCGAGTCAAGTAGAAAGATAAACTCGGGAAAAGAAAACCGCCGGCACAGAATAAATTTTATGCCGTGCTTCCGTTCGAATTAAGTTTTCGAAAGTTGTAGGGGAATCCCCGTCCCCGCGCCTCAACTACGGAATAAAAATTCTTTCTGCTTGATTGTGCACTGCTTGCTACACTTTCCACAGAGCCACGGTATCTTAACTTGACGGCAAGTGGAAAACAGCTGAACTTTTCCAACTACGGAAAGGAATTTGAAGATAATTATTTCGTTAACGAAGGTTCGATGTTTGCGAAGATGCTCGTAAACTTCTAACGACGCTCTGTGTAATATGAGACTCGGAAAACGGTGGTAGGTTAAAAACAGTTTTCAGAACAGTCCACATCAAATTTCGGATAAATTTTTATCTCTTTTTGTTTTCATTTCGGATGACTCAAATTTCGCTTCACTTTTCGCTTTTTAATGTAATCGATTCCCACACGAGTAAACATGAAACATTACTGGAATTATTACATTTTATTCGTTGCGTGTACAAAATGTTTGTTTTAATGCTTGTGAAACTTTATACAGTGCATCCATGCAGAACTTTGCATTTCGATTATTAAACAAATTTATTGTATATTTATACATTTTTTAGTCAATACGCGTACCGATTGCAATTCAATAATCGTATAAAATTAAACGCTATAAAAGAAAAAAAATGATAGTTCATTCGTCCAAAATATAAATACTAAATGTTTAATTTTCCTGTCAATACCGTTACATTTCTGGCAGCAAATTATAAATTGGCCATGCTCTGGAAATAAAATAATACAGAATGTAACCTATATATTTATACAGTGTCTAGTAAGTATTACGTTCCCAGCTGATATCAAATTACCACGAAAATTTGAAACCGTTGAACGAAATGTGAAACCAGATCTGATTTTCTTCCGTAGTGCACCGAATATTATTTTATAAAATTGAATGTTAAACTGATATCGAACATAACGAAACAGGAGAGTATCTTTGCTCCGAGCACGAAACCGTGATAGGATAACGGTAGACATTTTTTTACCAGATTTCGTCGAGTTTCCGAATTTTTTAATAATATATACGGTTATTCATTTATAACGCAACAACAGTTTCCAAAATTGTTTGCTTTCTCCAATACCATATACGGATAGATTTTTTTCTTGACACCCTATACATCATTTCCCGTAAATTTTGTCACCTCGACTTTAAATGTGGTCGTAAAATATGTCTACCACCTCAGGATTTTACAAAAAATCGATTTTTGTGTAAAAAAATCTAATGAATCATTTTTTCGTTGAAATGATTTGATAACCCACTAGTTCGAAGGTATATTGTATTCTCATATATGGAACACAACAAAGATTAAAATATCATATTTTTTCTGTAGACGTCTCTTCTGTCACGATTCATTTGCATCTTCTGAATAGTAAGCTATCAGTAAATATGATACTGCGTTCGCGATAAACTAGCCGAAAGAATAGAATGCTAGACGTTTTCTTAATCAAGTAGTATACTTAACCGACCCGAAAATTTCAATCGTATTAGTAATAAATCAATTAAAGTTGTACAAAGAAAGTAATGTATCACCAGAAATTAAAAATTTCGTTGATAAAAAGTAAGTTAAAAGGATTAGATACTTACGTAACTTCATGTGGAAATGAAAATATAGTTATGTAAAATAGGTATCTAATTTAAATTAGAGTACACCCACACACAGCCTGCACAGAGTGCCAGTGACAATGACAGTGGTACATCAAGTGATGACGAGATGCAAAGTAACTCGAAACGCCCAAATACTTCATTATTTTTATTTTTATCGTGTTCCATATATGAGGATACAATATTCTCTTTTTCGGGAACGACGCGGGATGAAAGTGTATCGAATGGTCATCGATGGGCATCGATAGTCAGTGACCTGTAAAAATACTCGGTGTCGTAAAGATGGTTTGCATGCAACGGTGCCGCGGAAGTTTTGCATGCGATTCATCCTATATACTTCTCTACTACTTGAAAGTCCGACCAACACAGTCCACGACTCCTTAACTATGAAAAACGGTTCAAACTTGCATACCGTGTTTAAAGTTTTGCAAAAGCAATTGAGAATTCTCGGTAAAACTCGGAAGACGTGTACAGCAACGTATCCACATCCGATTCCAGCGGGGGAAAGGATTTTTTTCAAGCTACAGTGCAACAATAATGTATGTAGACATTTATGTTTTCTTTTGATTATTCAAGTCCATAAAATAATACTAATCTTTTGTTCTCAGTAATTATCGGACTTCGGATTTTATGAATTTATGATAACAATGATCAGATGCTAAACAATAAACACATTTAAACAGACATACTGTCATTTCCAATTCGATAAAATTATTCAGGAAAGAAACGAATGTCTACGTAGCTTTTGTAGCTTGCAATTAATACAAGCAATTTTTCACTGCATAAAATCTGCGGTCTAGTAATGATTATTAACTTGTTTTAATAATGTACATATTATTATTATTAATTATTATTATATTAATGTACAATAATTACTCTATTGATTTAAACATTTCCGTGATGTAAATGGTTGTTATGTTGAACATTATTAGTATGACAGTAATCGTGTCTAGCAATTATTTAAATTGAAATATTTCCTAAACTATTAATTTTTTTACAACTAATGTCGAACAACGAAGTTGACTTTTATGTGTTCACTCTTGACTTTACTGAATGTTGACAAGTCAGAAATCTCTTGTTGTTAAGAAGAGAGATAATTTTTGCAATCCTTTCGAATGTCCTCCGCTAATCTCGAGGTATAGTCGTTCTAGAATTAAACTTCGCGCAATATTTCATCCATAGTCGGCTCAGCTGTCCTGCGTTTTGTCGTAACTGATTCATTAAGTCGACTAAAGCCTGCTGCTTGTCTTCGACACAATCTTTCCTCGTTGCGCATCGATTTTTCCGTTGCAACACGACAATCCCGCTAGTAAAACAGTCTCCGCGACTTTTTCCTGCTTGACCGAGCAATTCACCGTGCTCGTATTCGTTCTGCTGAATAAGCTGAAGACCAAGTTAAATACTGTTTCCCGGAACATTAAGAGCGAATCTACTGTGAATCAAAGTTATATTGGTATAATTAAAATAAATGTAAAATAATATAATAACAATAAATAGTAAAATAAGTTAGACCATTTAGTTTCCTACATGACGCGACAAAAAAATGTATTATATTATTTATTAATTGTTTTACTACTGTATTACATTTGAGTTATAAATTTTCCATTGCCAATTTCAGTTCATTTCGCAACAACACCAATACAATGTATGTGAGAAACTGATAACTGCATTCTGATAATTTCTCGTACTAAATTCTCATAACATCCGTAATATAAAATAGAATAATTATAGATGAGAAGTTATATCGAGATTTTATTAATGTTTAAAGAGTGATATTGTCACACGTTGTACCTTCGATGGCTTTCATCAGTCATTGTGTTCCTAACTTCCGGTGAATGGAATTCGTCTAGTCTTGTTTCACCGTGGGGTGGAAATGCCTGATCAATCTGAAGAATGGCTTCCACAAGGGACAATGTTACCATTTTTCTTGTCGCAGGAAATTGATTACTTCGATATCTTCGCATTATAAATCGTGGGTTAAACGCTTTTCACGGGTGAACGGTGTTCTTTATGAAAATATATAAATCCAAAGGATGTGTTTCCAACGATATCTAACAAATAAGGAGGGGGGGTATTAGATTGTCCTAAGGACAGTGACTAATCAACAGCGTTTATGGCTTCTGAAAATTTTCAAAGCATGCTATAATATAAGATTCGATAGTATTTAGTATGAGTTTTATTCCCATGGAAAATAGGATTTCATTCCACTGTCTTGAAATTTGAGATTGCAGATTACATGAACATCCACAGTCTGGTAATCAAATTATTCGAGCCATAGTACGGAAAACATATTTTTTAATCGTATGATGAACAATGTTGTCTACAATGCTGCAGAATGTGTATTTGTAGCTTACTAAATAAATGAATAAATAAAAATTCAGTGTAGTTGGCCTTTCAATTAAAAATTGATTGTTTTAATGGAAAATTCATGTAAATTAATATTTTCATCACTGTATATTATGCTTTAATTGAAAACATTTCTCGCTGATCGGAAACATTGTTCAAATCAACTTCTTCGTACTTTGCAAACAAATCTTATGGAACTATTCAACGAAATAATCCGAGAAATAAAAAAATAACATTTTCATCAGTTCAGAAAGCGGATGCGTGTCCTCCAGAGTTGAACTGTAAAAGCTTCTTTCGAGAACCGCTTGAATAATCGTGTGTACGCGCACACGTGACATTTTAACAAAGGGTATTAAAATCGCTGAAATTTCATATAACGAGCAAAATCTGTTTGACGTCTAAAATTTAATGTACTTTACGTTCGAGCGCTATTCAAAAGCTGCTGCTGCGGATCCTCATGCGCGACAGATATGGTGAAACGAAAAACTAAAGTCAAAGATGATATTTTAGTTCTGTTCACCATTCACGTTGTAAAACCGTTGAAATAGATAACTGTTTTAGCCTGTCGTCATAAATTCCACCGCAGAAATTTCAGTTTGCATAGTGATCGCACGAATAACACTGTTTTATATTCCGCCGGATATTACATAGGATTAATATCGGGGCGAAACGATCGCATCGTGAGCAAATGAAAAGCAAGATTATTCAGATTTTCGTGTCATCGGTCGCTCGAGTAGTATTTCCTCTGGGACAAAAATATGGCACATCTTGCATTTTTTAAAGTTTTGTAGAAAGCATTGTCCTCGGAAAATTGGCCATAAATTTTCATTCTACTATCATTATACTATCTGGAGCAAAAATGTAGCTGGTGTACCTTTCTCATACCTTTCTATATACAAGTCTGATCCTGTGAAATTATACAGGGTGTCCCAAAATTCCTTCGACAGCCGGAAATGATTTCGGGAACCTCCCATTTCCGGCTGTTGAAGGAATTTTGAGACACCCCGTACAGCTAAAACACAAAACGTGTCCCAACTTTTACAACAGTCCCTTATATGTTTCATGTCGGTACTAGTTCTGGGCATGCCTGTAGGTATAACATCCTGAGTATTGTCCACGGTATTCAAATCGTCGCAATTCTACGAAAGCAAGTGTCAATGTTGTAGTATGCAAACGAGATCAAATGATAACACAAGCACCAAATCTGCAATTCTCAGTTGTACATGATATTCCAAAATTATGGATGGGTGGAGATATAGTACTCATCACGACGAACAAAAGTCTCGAAGGAACTGTGGATCCTGTTAGAACGTCAACTTCGTACTAACCATATGTACGAGTTGTTTTATCTTGTACATTGTGTGTATGTGTGCCGAGTCGTGCGTGTATGCAGATAGATTATTCAGACCACAAACTTCCACAAGTTCCAACAGATCTCAAGTGAATCATTCTCTTAGAAAACGACTTTAAAGTTTAGTAAACTATTTTATTATACTACATTATATTATACTACATACTACTATTGACGAAGAAAACGTGTCGAACATGAACCTGATAGTATCAATTATTATTATGATTTAAGGCAGCAATAATTTTGCGCTGCTGTCAAATACAAGATAGCGGCTTAACGACCTGGTCTGATTTATGGGAAAGACTACATCAGATTTATTACTAGAAAAATAAGGTTGGAAGGACTAGCCACTGATGTGGGACTAATTGAAAATTACTCACACCCACTTGTGGATTGAACACTGATTTATTGCAGAAACGCAACCTCAACATTACGTCTAATTATTAGCTGTGACTCTATGCTATTCTAATGTTCTGTGTGTACCACTCTCAGCGTGGGCAAAAATTTTATTCAAAATTTTTATTTAAATAAAATTTTTGTCCAGCTCTGACTACTCTGGTCTTTGATCGCTCTTCCTATACTGAGTTCTTGCTACATACAGGGCGTCCCAAAATTCCTTCGACAGCCGGAAATGGGAGGTTCCTGAGATCATTTGAAGCAACATTTTCCTTTGCAAAAATGTTATCCGCGGCTTTCTTTAGGAGTTATTCACGAAAAATACAGACCAATCAGAGCGCGATCTAGATGCGAGTTAGCACTGTCGGCCCGGCGCGCCAACTGTCTATTGGCCGACTATGCCAACTCGCGTCTAGGTCGCGCTCTGATTGGTCCGTATTTTTCGTTAATAACTCCTAAACAAAGCCGCGGATAACATTTTTGCAAAGGATAATGTTGCTTCAAATAATCTCAGGAACCTCCCATTTCCGGCTGTTGAAGGAATTTTGGGACACCCTGTATACTGAGTTGTCCTGACCGAGTCGTCTTGACCGAGTTATTTTGACTGAGTTGACTCGCTAACCAAACTCTACTGATCGCCCCTTTGGGTCCTCCCCATATATAGGGTGGGAGTGACCGGGCCGCTTGTGTTGTACAGATGCTGACTTACTAATCTATCCTTTGGCACTGGGGCTTTACGATATGCTTTAATAAAACCTTCTAAGTGTGCTTGTTACTATGTGCCACATGTTGGCTGCAGACCGGTCTACTAAAGAAAAGGGCATTAGCTCGATGCTGAGAAAGAAGTTACTGAAAAACTCCCAGATGGTCGTCCGTACCATAAAGTCATTTTTAGAGTTTTTTTTTCACGTGGTGGTAATCGTTCATTACGGATTCATTACGATGATCATCCCTAGGCTAAATGGAGAGGGGATTAAGATCTTGAAACAAAAAAAAAACGCTATTGACCTCCCTCCCAATTCCTAGAGTCCTCTCCTTAACTCGTTCGCTACCAGGGTCTCATGGGAAGAACGTCCACTACAGCCCATGTTTTTTTCGGGATTGTATGATACCAATTGGAATAGACTTTACGTATTTCTATTTGGAACATTATAAAAATTTGAAATAAACATTCTTTTAAACTGGCACACATATGTGTCACTGGGCTATAACAATTCTGTTCAAAACACAACGCGTTTCAACATGTCTTCATACATTGACCAAAAACATCTGTCACATATGTATATGTCAAGACGGGCTCCGATAACAAACCGATGTGTCACACATACGTGACGGCTGGTAGCAAACGCGTGAACATTAACTACGTGCGCCGAGTGCAAAAAGAAAATTACCATTGATGTCAAAGTGGTCGATTGAAAAATCTATTCATGAAAATTGTTACTTAAAAGATTGGATCTAATAATAGCTGCCGTGAAGTCGTCCATATTGCTCGTCGCCGTCCAATTGTTACTAAACGTACCCTGAAATATTTTATAGAAACAAATGTCAGTTGCAACGTGGCAATAAATACACATTTTGCAAACCGTGACGTATGCCATCTTTTTGCCGGAGAATGTATTCCGCATGGAACCTCTCGGTGCTTCCTTATCACGGAGATAAATTCGCAGGAGATCAATGCGAGGTTCGGCAGTGAGGTCGACAAAGTGCGAAAATCGATTTTCTGTGCTCTCCCGCGGATGAAAACTTCCGGCCTTTAAAGAGTATCATTATTTTCCTGCCAAGAACGATCGTTCTTACTCGAATTCGACGATCCTTGTTCGTCTCTTTTTTCCCGGTCGCCCCTCTGCTAGGAACGGCGGGCTGAAGAGAACGGCGTGGCGGGGGCGGAGGGAACGTATCGAGAGACTCGGGGGCTGCGGGGGTGGTGGACGAGATTGATAAATTATCGGGTTGAAAAATGCAAAACCGATACCCGCACACCCACAGGCCCGCGTTCCCCTATACGCATATCGCTCGTCCACCATAATTGCACGCGTGTGTGTACGTGCGCGCGCACGTGCAACGTGGCAAACGAGTAAAGCTGCCTATGCGATGAATTCAGGCGGACGCTTGTTCTCCACATAAATTCCGACACGCTGCTGCGTCGGCTGTCATACGGAGCCATGGTGAAAAACTACAGGCTGTATCACGGCTGCATTCTTCATTTTCGTGCAGTAACCCGCCATGTTGGCGTAGTTAAATGTCGGTCGGCTTGCGAGAGCGCACTGACAGCCGCCCCTCCGCGCCGTCAATTAAAATATTAGTGTCAAATTTTGCGTTGCGAAACGCGCGCCGCGCCGTCCTCCTCACCGAACGAAGCAAAAATCGAGCCGCTTTTTCTGCCCCCGGCTGCACGTGCCAGTTTCAGAATTCGATTTTCTATGGTCCGTCTGTCCTTGTCTAGTGGGCGAACCCGCGCGCGTGCGTGGGTATTTACACGCGGACCTGTGTGTGTGTTTTTTTCACTCTTGGTTTCAAAATTGCAACGCACCGGCCCCTAGTATTCGCAACAGAAACACGAAAACGATTGCACTCGCGGACAAGTTTGCTCGCTGCCGGCGAACTCGATTGCATGGTGACTCTTATGTTGTGAAATATGAATTTCTAGTCAGTTCTCATATTTCGGCGGTGTTAGTTCGTCCGTAACATATAATATTTACTTCTCTATTTGGTTGGCAAGAAAGTAATTTCGGTATTTCAAGGTGAAGTAGAAAACCGAATTTTTTTATTCAAGCGATGAAGTTTAATCAATAAAATATTTTCTTATTTATTCCTTTTGGCAAAAGATCATCGAGCAAAAGGCAAAATATCTTATTCATTAAAGTTCATTACTTGAAGAAAAAATTGGGCTCTATTGCACCTTAAAATACCGAAATTATTTTCTTGCCAACCCAATAGGTACAGGAATAAATTTTTGGCGATTGCAGGTGTCAGCATTCATCGCAAGCCTGCATTCTCTTTACAAATCAAAATGCTTGAGCTTCGTCACCGGAGATCGAGATCATTTCAAGGTCACGTCACAGTACCTATTTGAATCTGACAATACGAAAATATATATGTAGTTCTTTAAAAAGAAACATCGTGGGCATTGGAAAACATTTAAAGAAATAACATTTAAAGAACAACCACTACGTGGGAGACTGACCAAAAAATTTTGTCAAAATTAAAGAAGATATTCTGGAGGTCACATTTAAGTGAGACACTCTTTATATGTGGATGTATTACATGGAAAAATGTTTCATGTCGTTTATATTATACGACAAAAATATAATACTCATTAATAAGACTACAAACTTTTATGCAGATTTACATTATGTATAGTCAATTCGTAGAGAGATTTAGAAAAACAAAAATCGATAAAAACGTAATTTCTTTTACTACTAATGTTAATAAATTCAATATCAATCAAGATAGTATAGTATAATAACAGGAAAATCTATAGTTCTTTGTATTTTATAAGACTGTAAAGAATGTTTTGTGTTTTATAAATGCATAAAAACTCGCAGTTTATTGATAAGTATTATGTTTGCTCAACAAAGGGTGATAAATATCCACGCTTTTATTATATTATCTGCTTTATTTGGTTTTTATCTGAGGCATTCAACGGAATAGTATTCGTGTATATACCGTTCACACAAAAGATAAAATAATAATATCGTATTTGCTGCAGCCGAAAGACCGAAATGTTACAAATATACAAAGTATAAAAAATAATGCAAAAAGGAACTAGTTAAATAATGAACTCGCAATATGTATTGTGAAATATAAATATTAATGTCACACAAGCAAACATAGACGTGAATTAAGACTTCTGGATCGGTGAACGAAATTTGCCGCAAAATTGTTATTGAAGTTCTTTTTTACATCAACACCTTCTGCTGATCGAGAAGAGAAAAAGTTTGAAAGGAACCATATATCGTGAAAAAATTACCAACCGCTACGTTTTCCCACCTAAGTCCCCCTTATAAACACGTCATTGATGACCGTAAACAATGCCAAAAGGAATTTCTTTGACCGTTTCCCCACTTCTCAACCTAAAGTCCTTCCGACACCCCCCCGTTCAATTAACAAACACAACATTTCCCCACCTAAGTCTACCCTTAACCATTCACGGAAAAATCGAGGTTACAATCGCAGATCTATTTTAATCATGGTCGGAGTAACTTCTAGTTTGCTGTCACAATTTCGGAAAGTGTGTTGTGTAGTATTTAGTGATTGCACAGATGTATGATGTTTTGTGCTTCACGTCATTAAGACGTGACCGCGTAAATGGCAGTGTCCTGTGAATCCGACAGAGGAACAGAAGATTCTGATAAAAATTGTGAGTACCTATGCTTTACATTAGTATTTTATAATGTAGGATTAATATTATTATGTATGACAATGGATATGAGGATTTCTTTAACCCTTTTTCCATTCTACATAGACTATTTCTTTCATTTTATACATATGAAATTGATATAATGTCTCATAATACGTAAATGTGTAGTACTTTATTCAATACGAACACATTTAATAGTGTAAACAATATTTTATTTTTATTTTATTTTCTAAGCAATTTTTAGTTGTGTCTCAGAGTCGACATTCGAGTTAACTTCAAAATGATCTGAACGGGGAGAATGTCCCTTTAAATTTCGTTGTCTGGAAGTACGCATACGATTATATTCTGTCTCAGCGACACGGTCAGATGGACTGTAGTAGTATGCTTTTGTTTATACGTTTAACTGTACACAATCAAACTATGCAAAAATGTTAACAGCTTATATTTAAATAACTTTTGTTTGAGACATATGGTTCCTTTCAAACTTTTTCTCTTCTCGATGAGTATAAGGTGTTGATGTAAAAAAGAACTTTAACAATAATTTTTTTGTTATAAACAATATTGCGGCAAGTTTTTCTTACAAATGTCCACCGATCCAGACGTGTAGGTTCACCCCGAGAACGGGTGGTCTTTTTATACACATAATTTGACAATTTCGTCATATAAATGGATTTAAAAGAAAATCAACATTCGCGATTAGTTTCGAAACAACGTTATCAGTGGAAATATGTCGGTTTCGTCCTCCACTTTGGGCGAGAATGTTTTCGAGAGACTGGTTTTGTTGTAGCCCAACACCCAATGCGAGAACCAACAGCCGGGGTGTTACTTTTTGTTGGGAACTGGTTTCTACTCGGAGGACTGTTACCTCAACGTTGTCCACAAAAACTGTGTCAACTGCTGCTGAGGATTCTATCGGTGGTGGACAACGTTCGCGAGTTTTGTAACTTGATTCTATTATTCTGTATAAACTCCGGACGACTACATCAACATATTTTACACTTTCATGAACGTTATCCTTACGTTGCTCAAATCATTCCGTATTTATTAAAATTATAAAGACACTGGAGAAGATGATTGAACGAATTGCATTCAAGCGTTACATTACAAAATGTAAATACATTTTCTCGCGTTTATAAGGCAACGCACACTAGGCACTTTTAAATACTCGGCAGGTTAGTGTCACTCGTAGGTCGGTAAATACTTACCAATACATATTCTGGTTAAAAAAAATACATAATAATAATAATGATATAATATATAGAATAGACGTGGCTTCGTTTATCAATGCAAACATCCTTTGAGGTAATCTATGACTTTTCAAACTTCAAGAAAATTTAATATAATCAATTACTCGTGATTGTAATAATTAGACTGCGGATCTTTATGCATTTATCGCAAAATTGAGTACATAGAATTCAAAATTGTTGGAAATTTTTAAAAATTGTAGATGTCAATATATGATTTCTTTTCTATTAAAATCATTAAGAGGAGAACCAATATTCAATTTAGTTTCTATTTCTTGAAAGCGAGATGCAGAGTAATAAATCGTATAATAATAAATCAATTCTTCTCCACATATGTTTTTGAAGACATGTCTATTTACACTCTAAAAAACTACTATTAAACAAATCGCTTTTACAGTGGAAGGCATTCAGGGTTGAAGATGTGTGCTATCAGTGCTAGCCTATTCTTGACTGAAACGAAACGTTTTTTACCGTGTATCGAATTTCAAATAGTGAGGTTATTCTCGCGGGAAATTTCTAAAATGAATATATCTCTTTAATTTTGATTTCACGATCGAAATTAACAGTTGAAAGGGAATATATCGTAAAAAATTTCGACATGTTTTACTCGTTGAGCTAAGGAAATGTGTTTCGGAACGAAGAGTGTAGAAAGGGATAATGAAAATTTAGACGAAATAGGAAATGGGGTGTATAATCTCCGGCGAACGTACACCGCGAACATTCTATCGCAGGAATTGAAGTAGTAGAAGTTTTTCGACCTTAATGAGCGAGTCGTGTAATTTGGAGTAAGGATCTATCAACGGACCTGACGCGGTATTCCTCGCAGCTGTTGGTACGCTAAACTTTCCACGGTGATATCCAACGTTATTATCAGCCACCTTGAAGGTACGACTTGATGTACAATAGAGTGTGTTACTTTAGAGGCTCGCAAACCTAGTCGTTTCGTAATATAGCTTAACTATTTTAATGAGCGACCGTGCCGGAGAAGGTTTCAGACGTGGGAACATTCACGTTTTAGGTATCTGTTCCCTTGTCCTTCTGTTACTATGGGGATACTCGATTTCACTATGCGGACCTACGTAACTATATATGATGCGTGAAATTAAACTAGCAAATTGCGCGCAATATTTAATGCAATTCTATTGTAACGAAGGATGGGACGGCATGTAGTTAAGGACACTGTCCCGGAGAGGATTATTCGATAAGCGAAAAGTCAAACGCGGAAAATTTGATTTTTATTGCTGGCATCTCACTTTTTACACTTTCCATTTACTATTTTATTCTTTCATCAAACGCGGGTGTAGGTATCCATCATAAAAACTATTCACTATATTCAAAAAATTTTACGTAACGATAAAATGTACTAGACTGCGGATTTTATGCATTTATGGGAAAAATGAGTGGATGAAATTGAAAACAGTGAAGAGATTACAAAAATTTGAGGATGTCGATATATTATTTTTAACTCCATACAATTTTTAAAGAATGGAAGATGTTTGTATTTGGCTCCTGTTTCTTACAATCTATAAAGAAAATTTTTATTTTGCATAGAGATCCGCAGACTATTTATTGCACATTTTTGAATCTTTCATTTTGTGTAAATGCAATGGTAATGTTATTGATATAATAGTTATCATAATTACTCAACAAATATATTAATAATAGGTAACGAGTAAAAGTAAATTATATTTTTCGCTTGCATCAGTAACTCTCTTAGTTGCAAATATAAATCTACTTAATTTTGTACTGTATTGTAATTTGATCATAAGTTGTAGAGTAAGCATTAGATACTGTCTCGAAGAAAATCTGAAATAGAATGTCAATTTAATCTCTTTGGCTACTTTATAATTTTACAAGATTTTTCTACTTTTTCGCACATGGATGTACTAACAGTACTCATACTTCCAACGTCAATGGATAATAATATATATGCGGTGTTTGTTTTCATACATTTCTCTAAACTGCCCATTTTTTTGGAAAAGTCTAAATTAATTGCGACAGTCTCCCCGAGGTTAAATAAAAACATGTTTCGTTTTCCAATGATTTTAATTGCAGAAACACTTTTAAATTCTTCTAACGTCTTAGAAGTTTATCGAGTTAGCTGATCATTATAATTATAAACTTTTTGTATAGTTATTTATTTGCCATGGATGCGTATAAAATAAAATCTGCCAACAAAAGAGTAATGAAAAAAGACTACAACATCGGCGTCCACCTAATAGCTCATTAAAAAGCAGCAGAACTCTGTCGAACTCTGAAAAGCACTGGAAAAAGATTCGAATGCTTTGATTCATTAAAAGACAGGGAGCTATCTTTTTTTTTTAAGCGTAAGAGTACCTCTTCGTTATTGAAATGTGATCAGAGAGAATATCGATGGTACCGTTCCCGTAAATGATCGAATACCGAAAAACGGGTAGCCGGTTTGTTAAGAGGCATCCCGGCATGCAACTGCACCGAGAGGGAAAAGAGAGGCAGCCTTTAATTCCCGTGTAGAAAATTCGTTATCTCGTTTTCTCTCCGCTGATCAATCGGCCCTCTCCACGAGATTTATATCGCGCGCTTCGAACACACGGAAGCGGACAAGAGACACGCGTCGATTGGCACTAGTATTCGCGCACGGTTGTACAGTTAGAAGCTGTATTCGACGACGATAAACGAATCGAATCGAACCGAACCGGGGTTCGTAATTCGATTTTCCTCGTGTTCGATGAAGCGGTTTTCTCGTCTTTCTATTGGACCGTGTTTCCTGCAGGTTGATCTGTGTACACACCGATACCGCCGTTCTCGTAACTCATAGTTACGACCTATGCGAGGAGATAATAACTCTAAAACTCTCGTTTATGCCTCTCCGCGATCGATTTGCCTAGTGAAACATGGGTAATTTTGATAAACACCGGGGGAGTGTGTTTCCGCGATAACAGGCCTGATCGGCGATCTTTTATTGCCCTGATTGATTACGTTTATTGCATCGGCCGTTTGTTAAACAGCCGACGAAAACCGACTTCTTCGTGATTCAAATTGAAGTAGGGGAGACCGGGGCTCAAAGTTCCGATTTTCAAGAAACATAAAACGATGTAGAAATAGTATAGACATTCTTATCTTTAACGGGAGAAATTTATTGTTAAATTTATTATATTTTGAAATTAATGTGTAATAGGTATATATATATTTTTTTATATTTTTTCATATTTTTTCATATTTATTTGTCGTTGGGGAAGCGGAACTTTTTGCTCCGTTATGGAGCAAATTGTTCTTACATTGGTGCAAGTTGCTACTAAAGAATAAAATTCGCTGATAATTAAAACTTTAATAATTAAATGATTAAATAATATTGATTTATTTAGCTGTATTGCTTAGCTTTCAATTTCCCGTTCCACGCACGACTGATCACGATCAAAACCGTCAAGTGCATATAACTGACAATACCGCAATGACAGGTTTCTAACATTTCGCCGTGCACCGATGCGTAAAACTTGAGGGGACCTAAGGATCTTTTACAGTGCAATACTGCGCGCGGAACAAAAGCACGAAGCCACGCGACATCTATCTGACATACCAGAGATACGTTCCTAATGAGGCAACGATACGGAAGACTGATATCGACGAACTCTTCCAACTTTATCTGTTACGGTCTCCTCGACCGCGTGCGCCCTATTTACGTGACTTGTTTCGCTTTATGACGAATGTGTCGAAGAAGTCAAGAGCAAGGATTTGTTTCCTGTCCCGTTTGTAATACAAAATACTGTAAACCTCCCCCTTCCCCGTTATTTGAATCTGTCATCGTGTGTTTGAGCTCGCGTTGCAGTTGACGTGAACAGTTCCGATTTTCAGGAAGTCCTTTCATTGCCCGTTGAATATTTTTGAAATTTTTAAGTGTTATATGGATTCTCGAGAGCCTCTTCCTGACGTTTATGAGAATCGATTCACTTTAGAACTCATTGTACAAAGAACAAATTCAATTCATACACACTTTTATTTGAACTTTGAACCCTCCGTATGCTACGCCGGGGTCATTCGTGACCAGTAAGCGGTGGTTGTCGTCAGAGTTGGGCAAAAATTTTATGTAAATAAAAATTTTTGCCCAACTCTGATTGTCGTAAAGGTTGGGACACGTTTTGTTTCTTAGCTATAAAATTGCATAGGATGAACATTACGCAAACAAATTTGTACTGTTGGAAAGATATAGTAGCCAGCTACGTTTTCGCTGCACATAGAATAATGATAGCGTTAACGGATAAAAAGTTGTAGCCGATTTTTTGAAGTTTTGAAGAACATAAGTTGGCACGACACACGAACTCTGAAAAGTGTTGAAGTGAAGTCAAAACGCCTTATATTCAATGTTTATTGAGTATTTATTTCTTAGATCATAATTTGACACAAACACAACATTGTTCGTTCAATAACAATCGGCTCAATCGTCTGATTTACTTTCACAATGTCTGCATGTGAAATAACTTGCAGGCATTTTAGCGCATTTCAAGTACAAAGCTCTCTTGCAGTTGTTGCGTTCGATGAAATTCGAGCGACTCCACTTCTTTGGCATACAGTAGAATTTAGATCATCTTAGTTAGTAGTATTACTTTAGACACTCACACCTGCTAGAAATGCGTTTATTTTGAATATAAAAAATGTCTGACACGTTCCCAAATGGTCGTGAACAATTTTTAGAAGTTTGTATCTGATTGTGAAAGAGATATTTTACACATAAAAAATTCAAATGTTTTATTCCACTAAACTTTAGTCATCTGTTGGAAATGCAATTTTTATTTGATTACAAAAACTGCGTGACGCATGTTCTCGGATGATCAAGTAGAAATTTTAGAAGTTTGTATCTGCAGCAAATTAATCGAAATATCAGATGGTTGCATAAGTTCGTGCCCGATTCAAAAATAAAATTGAATGGTTAAATTTTTAAGAATACAGCTATCTTAATCAATTATATGTATAGTCACCATTCTTTTCTACAATTAGAAAATAAATTCTAATTGTAGAAAAGAATGGTAACTATATAATTATCTTTTTACAGTCAGCCGTGCAGTATAGTTTGCGACATTTATGAAAACCGGGCACGAATTTATGCAATCATCTAATATTTTTAAAAATTGCGAATACGGAATTCAAGAAGTATCCAACAACATTTCCGTACGCTAACTTACGGAACGCGAGTCAACATTTTTCGGAATGTAAAAATCTTATTGCGCATATTTTCATACGCTTTTTCACCCTGCTGAACAAGCGACGATAGGGAAAAATGCGAAACTCGATGCAGGCGTGGAGCGAGTAATAGATCGAGACACGGAGAAAATTAGTTTTCGTTCGGTTAAATGAAGCGTTCGCCAGTCAGGAAGCGGCAGACACATAAATCTGCGAACAATTTATACAAATTACGAAGAACCGTTAACAATATAGAGCGCGACGCTTCTTCCGACACAACGTATTATAAATCAACGTGTCTTTGACCTTTCTGTGCCTGGGTGTACGCGTGGATACCCCGGAATCGTGTACGTTCCACCGTTTAATTCGCTTTTTTGTTTTGCTTTTCACGCACGGTACCGAAGTTCCACTGTTCCCTCGTTGAATTTCAGCATGGGTGCGGACGCGGACGCTTGGTATCCTGTTTATAACAATAATCAACGCGAGCGCCGAATCCACTGGCGGATGCAGCGAAAAAGTTTCACGATGAGAATATTTTTTTGTTTGTTGGCCGAAAGTGTTACGTTTGCTGACCACGCCTGCCTGGGAAGTTTGTTATAGATTTACTGTGTCAAGTCGAGCTTTCAAATGAAAATATTGTAGTTTACGATTTCACGGAAACCTTGATTGTACAAGTACGTAATTATATGTATCTAAGCTGAACTCCATTTAAGGAAACCAAAATTTTTAACTTTTTAAAAGGGAATCCTATAAATCTTGATTTTATTTCGAAAAATTAATTTTGAAGATCCGTCAAGTTTGCGTGTCTAGCATTTGGGACAAGTAGAATCAGTAGATTCTACAAAAATTTTAAAAATTAGTCCTTCCGTACAAAAATATTTCAATTTTTTAAGGATAGAAACCGAGCTAAACTCAAATCAAAGTTTATAAGTCGAACGGACTTAATTTTTAAACTTCTGCATTTAAAATTGATCTTAATGCAACATCGAGGTCACAACATCCTTATAAATATGATCTTCCTAAAGATATAATGCTGTCATCCCTAAGGTAATTTTTCTAATAATTTTTATTACAATTCCATTCATCTTACATTCATTTATGTTTATGACCAAGAATCAGACGATTCCTATTCATAGCCCGCGTGTTCGCCGAATTTCAAACTCGATTTTCTCGAACAGAATTGTACAGCCAATATTGGGAAGTCCTGTATATTTTGTTGTGACTGTATGGTGGGCCAGATGGTTGGATGGATGGTACACCGGGCAGGGATGATTCTACATGGTAAAACGAGTCAAAAAAAGGAACAACATTTTTTCGTTTGACGCTTCGTTTTCGAGAAAATCGAGTTTAAAGATCCATCGCATCGTGTTCGCGTGCTTTAGTATGTACATATATGCAGGAAGGAGAATTGGTTGATCATGATCAGACGCGTTAGTCGATTCCTACCTAATACCACTCGCATTCGCTGCATTCTAAAACTCGATTTTCACGAAAGCGAGGCGTCAAACGAAAAAATGTTATTGCTTTTTTCGACTTGTTTTTACGTGTAGAGTCATCCTTGTACGGTTCTACTACCTGTCCGGCTACACCCTGTACATAATGTCCGAAAAGCAGGAAATTTAATTTCGAAGTCCTAGGCACTATATATATCAGGTGTTTGTTCAAAGTAATGCAACAAAAATTATTGTACATACATTTCTACTTTACCGTCAGTATTAACTTCAATGCAATTTAGTTATCACTGGACTGCGGATCTTTATATTACATTTATGAGTAATGAATATTTTCAAAAGAAGGCTAGAATATAAAATTCTATAGAATTCTGTACAATTTTTATTTGTTGTGGATCTACAAACGTTGTTCCCATTAAAAATAAGATTTTATTTAATTCCACTTTCTTAAATTTTGTCTACAAACATTGGAAAATCCATAAACATCCGCAGTCTAGTTATCAGTTATCACTAACGATTTCACAGTCAGTTTTATGCAAACGTATGTATGATGTTTTTATTTGTAACCTTGTATGACCTTGAAGATCAGTGTGTCGTGTACGAATGAATTCATTTTGGCACACGTTTTCATATAATATAAACAAAATACATAGTGTTCCATTCAAAAAATTGAAGGTCACCTTTATTTGTAAAAAATACCTTTATTTATGCAGATAAAAAAAATTAGACACCATTACATAGCTTGCAAAAACAGTATAACTATTTACGCTTTCATTTGTTTCGAATCACAATAGATTTCGAAGAATGCCACTCTTTTTAAACAATTTCATTTCTCGCGTTTCACGAGGGCCGACTGTACATCATTCGATCGTACCCAGACACTATGTCTAGACAACTCCAGGTACAATTAGCTAGAATTCCAGTGACATAGGAGCGAAGGTATTGTTTCATGGCGGGACAAACGTTCTAAAACAAAATGATGACAGCGCGGGAAATGCCACGAACCACTCGCGGATATCTACGGTACTCGAGGCTCAAAAGGACTCCACGGTGCCGACCCCCTTCGCACCTATAACTTCTCAATGCAGCTTGCCATTGCAGTGAATTTGAATCTATGCCCTCTTCCCCCCTCTCCTAGTTCAGAAAGCGTCGTTTCTGCTTGCACTTTAAGTAGCGGAAAATCAGGAGCAGAGCTGCTGTGTAGCAAGCGGCTATTCAGTTTTGCTTGAGTCAAAGGTAAACTGGTAAAATGGCAAGTGGAGCGGTAATATCATAAGCATGTCATTTTGATTTTCTTTGAGCAAATAAGGTGGCCCCGTTTGTGACGAGATGTTGCGGTTTGAGGGCTTGATAATATGTATTAAACGAAATCAAGATAATCATATAATCTTCAGCCAGTTTCCGCGACCAGATGGCAAAACGCAGGTGTCTGGTTTTCCGTGACCTATGTCAAATTCTTCCGGGTGATTCACGAGAAACAGAACACATAAATAGCTCCGTTTGAAAAGGTCATAGTGTACCACGTCATTGAACTCGACGTGACATCAGCTACAACACTATGAAGTTAAGAATATATGGTGCCATTTAAAAATCATCGATGACCATCAAAAGACCTTGATAACTACAACAATCAGAACATTTTTTATATTACCATATTTGCCTCCTTTAACAGTACAACTTCTCTCTAACATTTTCTTCTATCTTGTTCTTATTCTCGTGAATCACCCGGTATATTGCATTTTGATAGAAACGGAAGTTCAGTATGCATACTTTAATTTTGAATTATATTAATAATAATATTGGAACACACACCTTATAACATGGACAATGAACACTGTTGTTCACTTTTTATCACAATCTTAAACACATAAATGATGAAGACTTAAGGACATATGAATACATCGCCATAGTTTTCTTCTGAAGTATGCTAATCTCTTGACAAGAAATTGTTGTTTTAAGACCATGAATCCACCAATGTCCTGCCAACGTGCTTCACTTTCTCAGAATTTTTTAAAAACGTTCCTGTGCTTCTTCCTTTCCTGTCCTCTTTTAGCGGCTTACTTTCCTGTTGGATGTTCAGGATTTAGAGCTACACAAGCTAGTCGAGTATGTCTTTGCGATTGTTATTTCACGACTGTCCAAAGCAATCGTATTTGTGTTATTTCAAGACATTTGGATTCCAGTCACGTCGTTCCAGGAAACCTCGCTATATTTTGACTATTGGAATCTTCATTCGAAATAAGAACACTTGTACCTGAAAAATAATTCGAAGTAAACTAGAATTTCTTCTTTAAAGAAGTCGATAAGGAAGTTATCTTACTAGATGATAAAATGATGCTGCTATTTTTATGTTTAAGACGTATTATTTGTTAACGTTTTGTTCTGATATCGATTTTAAATGAAAAATAACACTTTATGCTAAATATAACAAACTTCGAAATATTTTTACGTAAAATAAAAATCTTCTATCTCCGTCACGAGTAGGAGTTAAACAAAAAGGTATTTTCTATCTTAATAATGTTAATATTACATCATTCGGAAATAATTTAACAAAGACTATTAGTTATGAAACAATTTATAAGATACAGCTAACGACGAGACACAACAAACATAATAATATAAACGTGGTACCCCGAAAACTTCAATATGAAATCGGCAACTGATTTTGCAACCAGAAATTCTGAAATAATTCACTGTCGTGTGTGCTATCAGGTAGAATGTTCATGAATTTTTTCGTAAATTTTTGTTGAGCAGAACATAAGAACATAATTCATTAGACCTTGCTCACCCTGTAACTATCCTTGTGGTAGGGGTACCGAGTTGAAACTTGTCACAGAGGGTTTTCTTTAACCCTACCGAATGGTGTGACCAAAAATCAATTTGGTTCGAGGGCACTTTTCTCCATCTTATTCGTTTAGTGTTAAAGAACGTGCCCCTTATCCTGTCCGTTTCTATGCAAATAACAATTGTCTAGATTTTTCGATTCCGTTCTACGTGTTCGATTAATTATTGGAATCCGATTACGACGTGCGTGCTGCGAGCATTGTCGGACGTGACGTGCCTTAATCCTTCGTAGTAAAGCTTTAACTACATCAGATCATTTAGTAGTGTATTCACATGTGATCGCATCGGTCTGCCACGGCACGCAAACGTATGCGAATTTAATCGACCTTTCGGTCATCGTTTCCACCGTACGTCGCAGCACGATCTGTTTCAAGAAATCGCTGACACCACAGAATTTGTAATTGCTATTAAGACAAACTACATTCTATCAATTTAATTCAATGTTTTTTTAGGAACTTTTAAGGACTAGCTGGCTAGATCGATGCTTTTGTAAAGGTTTTATTTTCGTTTCAATTAATTCGTCATTTGAGCCATTCGTTTAGCTAAAATATGCTTTGCTCATTAGAAATAAAATTGATGCTGCTGTAGAATTATTAATGCATCTATATGTAAAGCTTATTTATTTTTCATTATTTGATCAAACTATATTATTTTTATTCTACTCATATAACAAATATGGTGCACTTCGTTTCTTAATAAAATTAATTATTTCTAATTTTTTATATGAAGTTATTTTAAGTTTTTACGCATCCCTAATTAACGAATTTGTTAAATTTAAAGTTAGAAGGGCAAAACTGTACTAGATTGTTGATAGTTGATATAATTATTTTAAAGTGGTTTATATTTTCAAAATGAAACTAGTATTTGTACATTTTGTGCAGTTCTTTTTTAAAATCACAATCGAAGGTTATCTTAATGAAAAAACGTTTAAAGGACGGCATTTCGAAAACTTGCATCATACTGAGAAAATCTAGCGCACGGCCCTGCAAAAAACGGAGTAGTGTTTTCATATTTTGCACACAACGTTTGTGCTTCCACATGCATACATACATCAAAACACACTCCGAATAAGTGCCTCTTACAATGAGTACCTCTTTTTACCTTCGGTTTTCCATTTGAAACGAGTTACTTGTTTATTTTCGCCGAAACTGTTTCGCGTTTGAATTTACAGGAACAATTAAGGTAAATGATTCCTTTTGGTCGATACAAAAATGTAATTGTCTAAATGTATCGTTTACTGAAAAATGTATGAATATTATATATTGATCATTGATATTTCTGGCGTTTCTGTTATGTTTAGTGGAGACAGATTTCAAATGAAATCGAAAATTGCAAAATTGTTCATACGGAATTATGTTAAATTACCATTTAAATCATCGTTATCCATTAAATTTAGGGACGTGTATACTTTTGCTACAAAATAAGTTAATATCCAGTGTTTTTCCTGCAAATGGCGAGTGTGTGGAACGAATGAAAAAGTTGTATATTCTTCTGCAAACAATAAAATTGTTTTGTATATTATTCTAAATATTTATCTTTAAATATTTGTTTGCATTTCCTCAAGGGGATCCTAACGGTGTCATGTCTTCACAGCCTGTACAGTAATTCAAACAAACTACGAAGTTAACTGTTAACGCCAACAGAAGAAGATAACACTTTTTCAATTCATCTTTTTGTAATTGCACATTTTTCCACTGACAATATCGCTTTCATGTTAAAAAGAAAACTAGGTAATTCTTTTGTAGGCAGTCTCTGTACATTTGTTCATGTTTCATTCATGTTTAGGTTTTTCATACAACGAATGAAACGAACTCGCGCCGAAAGAACGAATTAATTACCGGCTCCGCTGCACACGAGCATAATCCAGCGAACCCCGCCATTGAATATCACAACATAAGCAGGTGCTTTCATATTCGCTGGCGACCCTAGTCAGTTGGACGGAAGTGAGACAAGTATTCTGACCGTCGGTGTTCATGTATGTACGGTGTTCATTTGAACAACCTCCACGGTTTTCAGCAATCAGTAGAAATTTGAAAGAAAATTTTTAACTCATTTTTGGCTCGGTAATTGACAACAGAAACCAGTTACAATCGTGTCTGAAATACCTTCTTCACGCCTGAATCATCACTGAATTCAATTTTTAAAGTAATTCAATTTTAGTAAAATAAAAACAATCCATTATTCAACAATTTTATATTTTGTTAGTACGATCAGTTTGAAATACCCGCACAAAGTTTTACTTGGAAACTCGTAAACCTGCTGGATTTATAGCTCCCAAGTTCCAGCCGCATTTTGGAAAATGCAAAAATGCGTTTTTCTCGAAATAAAGTTTTGTAAATCGGTACCACAACAATGTGGACGACTACTGGACATTACAATAACATTCTTAAGACTAAATAGGTATTCGCTGCATAGTTATTCACTGGAAACAAACTTTTGAACCAAATTAAAAAAAATTGCGATGCGTCCAGGCGCAAACGTCCAGATCACACTTTTTTGTATTCTAATTAGATCCGTATATAAGTAAACTCATTCTGTTAAATATATATCCACGCATCAAGTCTAATACCTTCATTATCTGCCGCCATAAACGTAACCTACAATTTGCCTCTACTTTTTAAAGTTAAACTAACGATGATTCCCTTAACAGCGCTTCATTAAAACTTATGCGTGTTTTAAGCACTTTCGCTGTAGCGATTTATCAGTAAATCCTTACCACGACTAGAGGTGGTTCTTAATCTAAACTCGCCGCATCAAACCTTCAATATAAAGCGTAACGTTCCGTATTATGCAAATTATTTTCATCCACCGTGGGAAGATTTATATAAAATATTAAAATGTACGGCTAACGATATTAAAATTACATTTAACAAATTGGAATGGTCCATGAGAATTTTTCTCGTGGAAAAATCCTTTTCGACGAGAATTAAAATATCTTTCTACTACATCTTTTTCCCATATTTTATTCTTTATTATTTAAATAATAATGATGGCTTCTAGGAAAATTATTAAATATGTGTTAGAAGGAAAATTAACTCATTTTGACTGCTCGGTAGCTATGGTATGTAAATTATAAATATTAACATGTTTAAAAATTTTACTGATTCTTCTCTATTTTAATAATAACGATAGTAATTTAATGGTAAGTCGAATTTGTGAAAACATGTCAAAAGCATTTAACAAAAAATAGTGAGTAGAAGGTAGCATCTACTAAAAAATGTTATATAATTAAAGAATAATAATAAATGCACAAATAAAATAGCATAATACAAATTACAGAAAACTCAGGGAAAAAGTAATGTATTATTAAATATGATTCAGTTTCCATGTAAAATGTTAAAAAATAATTATGTGTTTATATCCAAATTGAAGCCACTGCTAAAAAGTATGTTTTGTTATTACAACAAAACAATTAGGGAACATAATAATAAATTTACACAAACAAACTAATTGTACTTTTCTCGTTCATTATTAATAATAATAATAATTAACATAGTAAAGTGTAATATCATGGAAATC
This sequence comes from Lasioglossum calceatum, assembly GCA_963966675.1. Taxonomy (NCBI): domain Eukaryota; kingdom Metazoa; phylum Arthropoda; class Insecta; order Hymenoptera; family Halictidae; genus Lasioglossum; species Lasioglossum calceatum. Next base: position 7,580,763 of record OZ016549.1, read on the forward strand.
TAATTTGGCACACGGTTTTTTTATTAATATTATATAATATTACAACATGGACAAAAATATTCTACATATTTTATCGGAAAACTGAAAATAAAAAATATATAATAAATATAATATTTTAGAAACTTTATTCTAAAACTCTCTCAATAGTGAAATGGAAAAGTAAAAGACCACAAAGGCAGAATTTACACATGTACATACAAAAACAGCGTTCATTGTGACAAAGCGAGCTGTTATTTGCAATTTTTTCGGAGCATACTGCATTTTGATGCGACAGACAATCAAATGCCACTTCGCCGTTCTTTTCTAAAATTTGTGGCCGCGAGCGAACGTCGGGCAAAAATAACAGAACTGCACCTCGTCGCGTCGGTAGAATTGCAATTCTACGGGACTCGCCTATGGTCTCACTTTTGTCACCTTCCCTATTTTCCTGTTACTTTGTTTCAAAACCGTGAAGCGTGTTGACCTAGCGAAACAACTACACTCGCTGTATCATGTCACTCGGAAAATAACACAACTTCGGCATCACCGTGTGAATATATTTTGCGACATGAGTTACTCATTGAACCCCGACATGATCAATTGCGAGGTCGCGTAGAAATTATTCCGCGAGAGAAAATGGTAAAGAATTCCTAAATATAACATTTGGTACATATAACATTTGGTACATTTTATTATTGTCATATTTATCAATTGTTTCTACATGTCTACAAATATTTTTGAAGTGAAAACTTCTTGAGACGCACCGCGTACACGACTGCTGGACAGTGAATGAGTCTGGTCAGTCACGCTCCGAGGTGGAACGGATAAACGTTAAAATAGTAGGGAGTTGTTCGCAACAAAACTGAAAAATAATTTGGAGTGTAAAGGGTTAAACTTTGTAGGATGACTTAATTTCTTACATTTGAATTTCCGCTGCGAAGAGAATTACTTTCGACTGTTGCACAAGTCTTGATATAATTTGACAGTTCTTTAACATTATACCTTCCTTTTTTGTGCGACAATTTCGAGCCGACCGTCGTATTCCCCAGAAGTGGAGTGCCTTCTATACGACGTAATTCAAAGTACAACAAGGCGAGGAACAAATTAAAGAGATAAAAGGACTTGCAAATTTGCTAAAACAGCAACTCTTTAAGCCGAAATACGAATTAGTTACAGCGTAGTTACACTCGGAGGAAGTAGCAACGTGTACACGAGGTCAGCAGGTACGTGAAAGTTTTCTAACAACGAAGCCAATTCTAGAATCTTGATTCGTTGTCTAGTAAGTCGATTGACGCCGTAAACTTTTCCTCCAAGTTACTCGCCCCAAACGCCTGTGTTTAACACATTCGCCTCACGAATGTTGGAGAAGTTCTGACAATTCCGTACTCAGTGCATGCCCTATATTATATCGAATCTTACTCGACGTTCAGTAATATGCAGATACTTACTATAGAATCCAATTCAGAGTTCTCTGTCATTACAGTGAAGAGAAAATCTACGGGGTGTCCCAAAAATATTGTATTCCCTTGAAAGGGAGGATTCCTGAGATGATTCGGAGTAACTTTTTCCTTTGCGTAAATATTCTCCGCGGCTTCGTTGAGGAGTTATTAATTAAAACCACGGACCAATCGGAGCGTGGCGTTGGCATTGGCTGAGCCGGGAGTCGTCCGTGTGTTTCGTTGATAACTCCTTAACAAAACCACGGAGAACATTTTGTAAACGGATTAAAAAAAAAATAGTTCGTTTCAAAAATATGTTAAAAATTAACCTTTTTTTGGAAAACGTTTTCACAAAACATTACAATTGCTTCACGAATGTTTTTATACACAGTCTATATACCTCGATCAAATGGATTTTTCAACCCCAACTTCAAGGGACATTTTCACCCCCATGACATGAATGTCGACAGCAAAAGAAATACAAAAATTCCATAGAAAAGGGTAACCTCCCGTGGAAGTATTTATCGAAGTACATATACCAATAAGGAAGAAAAAAACTATTACTGTTTAATAACAGAATTAATAATGATGTCTTCAAATAGAAGTAAATGGAGTCACGTAAGAAGATTTGAGACTGGAATACGTTGAATTGCTTGAATTCGAATTAATTGAATCGGAACATGAATGGAGCGAAATACGTATTGAAGCTCTTTAGAGCATAGTGAATAGTTTTCCCATATATCCATAAATACCAGCGATATTTACGTGGTTCATTCCGCGGAATAAAATGTCATACGCATTTATTTTTCGGAACTCGCATGCACAAATCTTTGGTCCATTTAAATCGGCAATCGGTGGATGCACCTGAATTCACCTGAACCTCCATTACGTCTATTCGTCTCTGCTTAAAGCACGCTTCCAAACTCGCGGCAATAATCGTTAATTTCATTCATCCAAGCATATTTATGCGACACCTGTTGGCGAACTACATCGTTTTATTCAGATTTAAGCTATCAAGATTTAATGCGAGCCGGTGCGGTGTCTGATGAAAATCGTGCGGTAGGTTCATCTTTTTTTTTCCACCGCTAATTACCTCGGCCGGTTATTTATCTGTGACAGATAATAACGACGAGTCGAACCGGTTCGACACCGTGTAACTTCATCGCCTTGGAGAGCGTGGATTTCCAGAAACGTAATTGCCCCAGAAGGGATTCCACTTGCCCTTTCACGGGAGGGTGGTCTATCGCGGAGTGCGAGCTTGAACTCAACCATGATTTATGACTCTGCGGTCGGTGAGAATCGCTATAAATGCAAGAACATTGGTCGGATAACGTTTCCCGTGATCTACACCGAGGATACTAAAAACGTTCGTTACGACACGCATATAACATAATCATTGGCGCTGGTGTGCCATTCATTTCGGTTTATCGAAGTAAACTATGAATGGTAAATGTAACCAATGCGTTCAACGTGCGTCGCAGACTACTTTTACTGGACTCCCCAGGAAGCAACAAATCTGCCCTAAGTATGAATAGAGAAAGCTTATTTACAGTTATAGAAATAAATGTCCAGCTTCTCTTCACGCTGACGTATTTCAACGAGCAGGGAATGTAACGAAAAGTTGCCAATGCTGTCTGTACTCTCTAAGAAATTTTGAATCCTTCTCCGTTCTCGCCTCACGGCTCCCATTACCAGTGTACTACTTCCCCCACTTGTAATGTACCAAATCCCCCACTTGTAATGTACCAAATCCCCCACTACTACCGTAGTAACATTTATGGTTGGCATTTTGTTGGGCCTTCGTTGCAATGTTGGTTGGCAAACCATTAGAAATGTCTTTTTATGCTGGTGGGCCAACGTTTAATATATTCCAGGGCTGCTGGTAACAAATTGCAAATATATATCCATAAATAAGAAATTAAAAAAATCAATTTGGAATATAATAATTAACAAATTTTTAGTTGTAGCAACGTTTCTAACGTCTGTACGATGTACGGTATTTAAATGTTGGTAAACATTGGTTGGGTTAATACAGTATTATAATACGTAAATTCCTTGTTAATTAATCAACTCTAATAATTGTAGGCCCAACGTTGGATATTCGTTGGCAAATTTTCATAAATATTTGTCGTAGACCCTATGTTGGGGATTTGTAGTCAAAACCACCAACCAAGTCCCAACCGTTGGCCATCGTTGGCCAATCATAAATAAATGCTACTAGGGTAGTACAGTAAATCCTCATTTACTGTCCAACAGCCGTGTTCTGCACGGAGAGTGATCGTATAGAGACACTATTTTCTAATGACTGCGTCTATAGAGAACCGAACATAGAGAAGGACAGAATGAAATACCGTGGCCGAAGCGTGTCGCCGTCACCGGCACAGTTTAAAGACCCATGTGTGCTCACAATGTAATGCCAATTAAAAATGCTTTATTTTTCATTACATATTTTTACCTTTCCCTTCTACGACGCTATTCCCCACGCTTCCGCCGCGGCCCGATCACGTGACGAGTCTCTGTCGTGCATGCGTCACAATGTCACGTGACTAATCCGGTACTGGCAGAGAGAGGGTAACATTTTTCCCCCGAAGTCGTGTTTCCCTCTTCTCATCTGGCAACTCTGCGTCCAGCTGAAGTACGTAATTAGTTTATATTATTTTTTATTATTTATTATTATTTTACCACCTCAGCAGCCACAGTATCGCAGCTGGTATCAAAATTTACTATTCTAGAATGACTTCAACATTTTCAGCCCTTTCCTTCGAGGTATTGAATTCTGGGTAATTGGAGTACTGCGTGCACCATTCTGTATTATACATTCTATAGAAACGGTCGGTACACACGGCTGTCTCGGACGACGTCTTTCTTGTGCATTCACATAAATGCGACTACCGTTGACACGAATTTCCGATCTCTCGGTGTGAATTTTTATGAGTACAAAAATACGCGTGTACAGATAAAAAGGAGAAGATCTGCACATGCATCAATAAGTTGGAAATATGCATAGAATTATTTTATATTACTATGTTTAATAATAATATGTTTGAATGCAGATGAAATTGTGTTTCGAAAATTACAGTCTTATTTTTTACATTTTACTTGTTACAATAAATATTTCAGATTACTAGTTTATTACGACTGCTTTGTTTACCAGAGAACAACAATGATACTATCAATTAATTAATGATTTGTAATAAATCAAAATAAAAGTAAAAATTTATTTCACATTTACAAGCTTCATATAAAGAGTTTCATTATCACACTGATTTAATTTATATTACATTTTCAATATATTTTACGCGCAAAGAAATAATTTCCAAGGGCTCCTTTATTCCATCTGACTGAGGAATGAAAATATAATATAAATAAAATCAGTTTGATAATGTTAATAACCTCGCCATCATTTTCTAAGAGAACGATTGAGTTTTGGACCATGGTTCATGCTTTTGCACTTATTATCCATGTGATGAATAGAATACGATGCGGTAACAAAAATCTGTGACCTTTTGACCTTGAGATGAAATGTCAAAGACAATTTTGACTAATAATTTTTCTATACACTCTGTGCAATACTGTTCGCGTCGTTTCGCGAACAATTCGTAATCTGCGAAAATTCAGTGACCTCCTTCGTTAGAGAATCTACCCGGTGTGCTGCCAGCCATCAGCAGCCCTAACAATTGAAAGCTCTTGTCTTTAAGAAAAAGTTGGTCCCCAAAGCTGAGTTATTGGATCCCAAGGACTCCCTGATGTCTGCTCATTATGCACCTCATGAAACACCCTCGCTGTACACGCGCCCTTGTATTCCCCGGCGTATTTCACCGTGGGTTTCCGCTAGGTGCATTCAGATTCTTCACCAGCATCCTCACTCTTCCTTCCCGCCTCGTTATGTATTTTATTCCATGGTAGTGGAGGCCGCAAACGATTTCCCCGGTAAGTGGCAATTTGCATAAACGAACATCCGAAACGTATTCCTGTCCGTTCCCATACCGTGATTCGTCATCTCTTCTCGTTTCCGCCAACTTCCCGACACCATAACATCGTTACGTCCCCACCAAAAACAAGATTTCCCTCATATCTTATATTTTCACTCCGTTCATTCGTCGAACGTTACCGTGGTTATTCAATTTTATGCGCATTACAAGCCAGAAGTATTTAAATTACCTTCCGAGTTGAGTTGTTATTAATTTTTTATCATGATTATCGTAGTGTCACTAGAACCCTCGCAAGGTGGATGATTTTATGGCTGCCATAGCTAAATTGATTGACTTTTGCTGCAATCGAATGTGTAATTAATAGACTGCTGGTCTTTATGCATTTATAGCAACATTAGATGAAATTCAAAATTGTTGAGAAATTTTAAAAATTGAAGATGTTAATCTTCATTTTGATCAGGAGTCTGGAGAGCTTGATCGGGAGACAAACAGCCCGGATAAATTAAGGCCCGGTGGATAATCAAGACCTGAGGGAAACAATTAAAATGTACATTATATTCCAAAATAACTTCCTTATTTCTGAAAATTGATTTCCCTTTCCCGGCAATCTAAGCCGCGATCGCCCTTAACGGTTCTCAATTTACATTATTCGCGTTCTTATCCAGACTCTTACCCATCTTTTTGTCACGCTCGGTGCTAAGTTGGGAGGGTGCTCGCTGACCCCGTCCAGACAAATAAAATATCTAAGGTGAGCTTGAAAGTGTTAAGAATTAAATCACGTATAATTGATACGAATTGAATAACAAAATAAAACGAAATAGATTACTACCCTCGTTATCAACATCTAGATGAGGCAGTGCCAATAGGCACACCCTCGCATCTTCTCATTATTCCTACTACTTTTCTAATGAACAATTAGAAAATTTTCTACAGATAACATTCCGAAATGAGAAGTGATTCCCTCCCGAACGAATATTTGCATTTGTCAACGAAATTGCATTTATCAGGAGAGCAAGCTCCATCATCAGTTCGCTCGGTGTGCGCACAATGTTTAAGTAGTCAGCATAGAAAAATCAGGCCATCGGGAAATTAGCAGCTCGCACGGATTGTGTACGTTCCAGGGTTCCATTCGTACCCCCGGGAAACCAAACAAAATGATGCATAAAGTCGATGATTGGTTCAGAACGTTTAAGCACCAATATTGAAACGTTTCGGATGTAATAGACATTGGGTTGGATTTATCAGCGAGCGTTTACCGTACGAACCGCGGTGTTTTTCCTTTGAACGGCCACGGCAATTTTCTGCGCCCTGAATAAATAAGGATAATGAAGCAATTCTAGTGTTACTCGGGGAGCAGCACGTCCGCCCGAGCCTTTATCAATTTAACGGTTGATATTAACGGAGGTGTCGTTGAAATTCTGGCATCGATGGACGCGGTTCCCGACACTGCGGATAATTAATCAGGCGCATGTCCCCGAGCGGCCGACAGAAACGTATAACGCGGTAAGAGAAACTAATAAGCCGCGAACCATTCGGTGCAGGAGCCGCGCACCGCTCTGAGACCCGACCGAGTCACTGACGGATGCTGCGCGCGTGAGTTCCGTTCCGTCGTTCTGCGTTATGGACATACCATCAGTCGCAATCGCCGCAAGGATGTGGTCAGAAATGTTTCGATTCGCCGGAGTCGCTTCCAGCTACATGTCCCGATCCGTATGCGCGACCACAGCGATGTAGAATGCACTACCGTTTTGAGGAACTTCGACGCCAGTCTATCTATTACGAGGGCCAGTCAATCAATCGGTTAACCTCAACTTTTGTTTCCGAAAAAGACATATCTTAGGCATCATAATTTTTAGAAGATATGTAATACTTCAAGTTATCGTAGAGCTTTATTGTCAAGCGGGCACAAAGTCCATCGGGACCAGGCTTGCCATATGCACCGGCCGCCAGGCCCCTTACGTTTCCGTCCCTCGCCTAGATGTTCCGTAAAGTCTGCCATCGCTTCTCCTACTCTTACCATTACCGCTGCGGCGACCGCGTGAAGCATCCTACCGACTCGGTTGCGGCCAGGCCCCTAAAGGTTCTTGCCCACTAGACCGTACTCTCGGCGCGGCGGAGCGCCGTTTTGGATTGCCTCCTGTGTATTTCAATGGGAGTGCGGCCACTATACCTGATCAGAGTACAAAGAAACAGCGCTCCGCCGCGCCGAGGTTACGGTCTAGTGGGCAAGGACCCTTACCCTTCCGCCTCTTGCCTCGCCGCGCACCGTACCTCGTCTTTGCACTCTTCCCACTAACGCTGGCGTACGGTCGCGTGAGCCTCCCACTCTTCCCACTAACGCTGACGTACGGTCGCGTGAGCCTCACACTCTTCCCACTAACGCTGACGTACGGTCGTGTGAGCCTCCCACTCTTCCCACTAGTCGCTGACGCGACCGTACGCCAGCGTGTCGCCACTGTCGTTAGTGGGAAGAGTGCAAAGACGAGGTACGGTACGGTGCGTGGCGCGGCGAGAGGCGGAAGGGTAAGGGGTCTGGCGGACGGTCCGCATGGCAAGCCTGGTCGCGGCAGCGGTAGTGGTAAGAGTGGGAGAAGCGAAGGCAGGCTATACGGAGCATCTAGGCGAGGGACGGAAACGTAAGGGGCCTGGCGGCCGGTGCATATGGCAAGCCTGATCGGGACCATTGTACCCTGGCCCAGAAGCGGCAAGATAGCCCAGTTTAGGGGTGGCGTACTTTTTATAAAATAAGAACAGGCGTGGGAGAGATCGAAAGCTATGTGAGCACTGGAGTAATACGAATAGCGGGGTCGCAGTTCTTTGGTCCAGTAGGAGATGGATCAGGTCTCAATTTTGAGTCCTTGACTGTTAGGTTTCTTTTAGTTGGTATGGGCCCGGTACGTTCGAGAGTATCGTGTCGAGCCCCACTCTTACCCCCGACCGTCATCTTTAGGGGGTGCGTGAATGCATTTTTTCCCTAGCAGTCCTTAAACTATATAAAAAAAGGGGTGGCGTACTATAGATCGGCTTCCGTGACAAATTCTAAGAGCTCATGCAACGTGCTGGACTCAAGATAACGACAATAGAAAATAGTTGGTGGTGGGGGAACGAGTACACTGGTAGTGGGACTCGTAGATATTTAACACGTTTCGTGCCAAGCTGTTTTTCCTCGATTTTTCACTCAACCCATTTGCTTTGTTCTGTACTGCATTTTTTATAATACCTCATTCTTCTGGTCGGAATATTTTCTACAGTCTTAAGATGCCTCTACTTGAATTTACGATAAATCTTTAAAGAACGCGTTAAGTAACTTCATTGCAACAATTGCACAATGCTCTTTTGTTTAAAAAAAGACAGAGACATGTTTTTGAATCACTGTTCCGTCTCCAAAGTTTCTTCTTCGTACCTTTATCAGGCAGTGATGCTACATGAAAAATTATTCGACAGAGACGGTTTTATTTTTTTTTTTATACACGTCAAATCTGATGTAAGTGACGTGTACTTTATAGTAGCTTGCGTTCTTTCATTTGTATTTTCAACAGAAAATAAATTAATGACATCTGACGGACGAGTCGCGCTGATGGGATTTCATAATTCATTTCACTGAAAAATACCCAAGAGAAATTTCTTGCGGCCAGACGAGTCAAGAGGATTTTAGTACCTTTGCCGAATGAACTGATTTAAAGGGGACCGGGCAATTTTTCTTGTTCGCCCACCCTTGCCAGTGGTTTCGCCCTACTTATTTCCTAATGGAGGTGTAGGCTAATCGCCTGGGTACTCCTTGAGCTGCTATCCACCCTTAAACCACGATCACTATATTAGCTTCTGTAGATATTGTGATTTTAAAGTGTACAAATTATTCGCAGAATATTCAAGTACATAGTTTGAAAATTCCACAGTATAAATATGCAATAGTTGCATTCTTTATGTTGTAGAATAGAAACTTCTTTTATTATTGCACATGTTTAATAATCGTTACTGAATGCAATTCGATTAAAATTAATAGTTTACTTCAAGCCGAATTTCAAAACAAATAATTATCTTTCTCGAACTTATGTGTTCCTATGGAATTTTTATGAAAAGAATTGGTACTTGAGAAGGTGTTCACGTTGAACAGATATTTTATAATCTATGTATACAGTAAAAACTCCATAGAAACAAGTTCTTCTGAAACGTTTATTCAACAAGTTTCAACGTTTATTCAACTGCTTCCCGTGATCAATGCAGAACGTTTTTATTCTGTTTATTCAATTCTTTATTCTTTATTTTAATTCTTTATTCAATTAATAATTACAAAAGACGTATTGAACTTTGGAAAATATATAAATAAATATTGAAGATATTCAATGTCCATAAATCAGAATTTTTAATATCAGACAAGAAGACAGTTTGCTTTCCTCGAAAAATAAATAATAATTTATCATTTCGGAACAGAGAAATCTCAACGAACATTTCGTGGACAAAACAATTTGTTGCAAGTACACCGCCGATCGATACAGTTGCCGTGCATTTTCGAGTGACATGTTGTGAGAAACGGAATCGAAAAACCATTTGTAAATGTTAAAAGATCATCCATTATCAGATCGAATCACATTTCCGCGTAGTTACTTGCTAACATTCCGCGCTATTTCTTAGCACGATAAATCACAGTCTATCGCAGATTGTTTTTTTACTCGAATACTCGTAACAAATTCACTTAGGATATATTAATTTACAATACAAATATTATTATTTAATATCGTATTTAAAAAATGGAAGCACATATGTATTTATTGAAGCGTATCGAGTATTGAGTCTAATGTTTACCTCGCAATAATGGCACCGTTCACGTGTGTATTAATAAATATATAATTCAATCTAAATAAATAATTAATTTTAAATATTCTTGATGGGTGAAATTGATTTGCAATAGGGTGAATTTCGAGTGCAAAACCGTAGACGAAATAATTGAGGTGCTCGAATTAAAACTGACACCCTGCATAATGAATGAGAGTTTGTGTTTATCTTCCTCAAAAAAGATTTAATTATAATGGATTGATCATACATATTTTTTTGTGTTTCATTTGACTGTCTGGTGCTACCCGCGCCTTTCCCGTGGCTGTCGTTGCTTTCGTTGTTGTCGGTGTATCTATCCTTCACGTGGAAAACAATTCACTTTCGACGCGATACGTTTAACTGACGCGTAAAATCAATCTTTGAGGAAGACTGGAACTTTTATTCGTCTATCCGTCTCGGCAGGAGAACTGTATTGTAGGCGAGGCGCGCTTGAGGCAGACGAGTGAAAAGAAAAATCCTCGGTCGGACGGCGCGCAGGGATCTTAAGGAATTCCGCGATGTCAGGAGGATTCCTGCGGGACCCCGGGAGTCGCCCAATCCGCGGGAATATTCCCCCGATAAAATATTCTTAACTGGCCGCGCAGCCATGTTTGTGCAAAGGGCGGCGCCCCGATCTGAGAACGTCGGAACGTATCTCGTCTCCCCTTTCTACAGACAACCAGACCTTTATCTCTTCGTTTCTGCATTACGCGACACCAGCTGGAACGCCGTGGTTTGTAAGGGCACGCGCAAATTCTGAAAATCGAATTTCAAATCTGACTCCAACCGTTGCGTTTCTTCGAGCCGAGCTCGCATGTCGTAATTTTTCTTTGCCTGGTTCAGACAAATTTACTTTGTTCTGGTTGCAGTGAAATCTGTATAAAATATATTTTAGTTTATTACGTTTTCATTCATCTGCGGGATATTTATAGAAATAATCCCGTGTCTCCGGAAACCAGAAATTTTTAACTTTTTTTTTTATATAATCCCGTAGATTTTATGTATCATTATATTAAGACTATTATTAATCATAGCGGAAAATATTTCACGTAGAGTTGAATAGTATCGAGAGGGGCACATTCTGATGTTAATAGTTTTTTTTATAGGTTGATGCATAGAGAACATATAAAGATCATTAACTTCTTTTAAAATGGAAACATATATTTTTTAGTAATATTAAGAAAGTGTTAATCTGTCTTCAGTAACCCAGAAATATTGGATTTCCCATTCCGTTTATGGGGCTGTTATTTCACGATGAATTTCTTCCAATAAAAATTGCTAGTCTCGATGATATTAAATACCACTCTATAGCCTTTTCATTCCAATCAGAATTGTTCTGGAACTTCTCCTTCCCAGTTAGTAACCATAAAGCTTTCAGATAAAAATTACGAAGTTTGAAGCGGATAAAAACGATCTACCTCGATAACGTTCCAAAGCACAGAGCAAACTTTGAACAAAAAAATGATTCTTCCAGATCTTAAACGAGCGAAATTGCTCTTTAGAATATTGCAGAACTGCTGCACCGACTCTGAAGACGGTTTGAGCCATAAACCGAATCCATGAAGTTGTTCAGTGTGGGCTTAAAAACTTGCGAATGGTGTTCGAAAGAGGTGGTGAAGAATAGATTAAATATTATCGAATTGCTTATTAGATAGATAGGGTACACAGATCCGGGAAACTTCATCCCCGCTGTCGCTTGACGACCCCCACTACCAATGTACCAGCCCCCCACTTCCAGTGTAGCGGTTCACTATCAACTATTTCATATTGCCCAACTATTTCATATCAACTACCTCATACTCCCTCTGTCCTATAATAATAGTAGCAAGTGAATATTTAAACGGGAATTATTGGCGAATGCGGCTGCAAGTTATGTTGTAGCGCAAAGTTGCGAAGTCTTCAATCAAAATCAATGTTTCATAACATCTGTCATTTGTTTTGACACATCTTTCAATTTTTAGGTCAACCTCTAATTATTACGAATTATAACTATTTTTCTAATTTCATCCGCTGATCGAAATCAATTGTTTTATTTCAGTTGAATATCAACCCATTGTAAAAGTAAGATGAAAAAGAACAAGTTATGCTGGAGGCAACGAAGAACGATGGCTCCAATAAGTTTAAGCTCACGCATATAGGGAAAGCAAAGCTTTGCAGCCAAGGGATCCTACCTACAAGTTTAGAATGCAGTAACGAAATTATTGAAAAATCCAGAAACAATCTGAACACTGAAAATAAAAATTATGAGTGATATTTTTAATTTATTGTTTAATGTAATCTAGTTTTTTTAGAAATGTTGCGTTCTATACTTATTTTCTTTTGCTATTATTATTATGGGACAAATTAAAGTCATCAACTGCTACTATTATTATGGGATAGAAGGAGTATCATATTTCATTAGCGTGCTTTGCCTCGTGTGATTGTGAGGATACGACCTCCTATACAGAATACAGAGTCGTCAGATTAAAACTTGTCTCCCCACTCTACCTTCCCCTTCTACGACGCTATTCTCCACACTGGCAGAGAGAGGGTAACTTTTCCCCTCAATTCGATTAAATTGACCTCATCCGGCGACCCTGCCTCTACATAACAGTTTGAAACACTTATTTTCTGAATTCTTCCAAGCCCTGCCCATAATGTCCTGTTAACTATGTTGTGTATTACAAAGCACCGAAAAGGGTAGTTTAGAGAACGCTGGAAATGTGTCACGTGAGTCAGCTGGCTCAATGAAGAATGATGGGGAATTCGTGCATGCGAATAATGCCGCGTAAGATGCGAGCGTGACCCTAAGGGCTGAAGCCTATATTCTTCTGTCGCAAGCTAGCTGGAATATTCGCGAAAAAATGTTGTTCGGGTAGAAGCTATAAATAGTGGACTTTCGTGGCGAATTTATAAAATACAAAGTTTAATAACTTATGAAAGAGTGCATCCAGAAACAATGGCTTGCAGGATTTGTTATCGTTTCTTCTTCGAATAATTTTAGAATATCTTCGTTAAAAATCGTTAACGTTTTCAATTGGAAAAATTCATTCGATGTTGCCTTGGAGTGTTCACCGAATGAATTGAATCTTTTTATAAAAACTACTGCAATATTGTTTTAAGCAAAGCTGCTATTTATATAACGTATAAATATAGAATACCGAACGATCATACAAATAGGATGAGCACGAACGGACGTGAATGATCATAAACAATGAAAAATGTCCCGAATGAACGTGAATAAACATAAACGAATGGATCTACACTACACAATAGGAGTAGGGATTTAGCTAGTAAGTGAATTTGTAATAGCATAACTATTTCAATGAAAGCTACACATTTCTGATTTTGTCGAACATTTCCAACGTCAATATTCCGTATCTATGTCTCAGTAGAAAATTGAAAATATTTCCAATTTTTTTCTAAGCAACTTTTTCATTGAATAGCCACTTCCGAAATTGTTCATTGTTTTATTTAGTCTGTCAAATAACATTATGTCTTAAAAATATAATGACAATTTTCTTTCGCGATGCAATGAATATGATAGGATAAAACGTTTAAAAGCTCGAACTAACACAATTTATAAATGGTTTATGTAGTGTAGAGCTACTATCAGTCATTGTGTGGACAATATTTCACAGGAATATCGTCTACGTTGTCTTCTATACTTTTATCGTGTCATGCTACATACCCACTTTCTTTGAAAAATATTTTTGAAATATAAAAGGCTGAACAAGCAGTCTAAATCGATTTTCATGAAATATGGTATTATGCAAAATTCATAATTTTATATAAAGGGTAAAAGCATTCGCGTGCTTCAAAACGCTGGCAGTGTAAAAATTTCTGGAATATCGAACGTTGCTATAACAAGGGAAAATGTTTATTGTAAGAAACGATAAAACGTACGCTTTCAAGGCGAATGAAGCACGAAGAGAAAATAATTCATTCCCGAAAACCATTCAGTCATAGCATTGAAAAAGAAAGAGAACCATTCCAGTTTTCAGTCGAACTAAAACGTTGAAAGTGATAAGGAGACAATGAGCTAAGTTTCCATTCACTTAATGAATGCCATGCGATTAATGGAGGATGGAGGAATCATTATTTTTATGAATCTCAGCACACCTATTCAGTCCTAGGACAATTAATTATACACCGTGATATATCGAAACTCTTTCTTTAGCAGTTCTATAATTAATCTGTGCGAGTCGGTAAGAACATATTACTCTGGTAAGCACTTTTCTTCACAGATAGTGTCAGGATTGATCGAACACATGCTTCAACAAGAAAAATTCGGTTAGAAAACTTAAATTTTTATTCATGGTCTTGTAAGAAAATCAGGTTCCTTTAAATTATGCGAAGCCAGTAGCTTCAACTGTACATTTATTAGATTTAACGAAACAGGCCTTTGGGATTGAAATGTTCAAATAAATTTTATTCGGTATAATATTCACAGAACTGTATTTAATAAATTCATGCATGCGGATATTCATGGTTCAAAAGAATTGTGTATGAATTTACTTTGTTTGCTTGGAGCACAGTTGAGCAAAAATTTAATCGAATTTAAAAAAAAAGTTTAAACTGAATTTAGGTGTGTTGTCATTTGGTCTATATACTATAATACGAACTCTGTTTACGTGCTTTTATATTTTTTTTCGATGATTTCTTTTTTTAATCAACGATTGACGATTAACTTCATCAATCGATTGAATCAATCGTCAATTTCTCGATGATTTCTTTTTTTAATCGTACACATTAATCAATCAATCATAATTAAAATTTTAATCGATTAATGCCCAACTCTGGCTTGGAGTGGGCCAAGGGGATACTTCAATGCTGTCTCCGTTTACCTTGACCCACCTTCAGCAGCTACTTTCAATTATTAATCGAGAAACACAATTTCTGTTTCAGAATACCTGTTCGTCCAATTAACATCGTCAATTTCTACGTCTGAATTTCTAATTGGAATTTTCTTCTGCACTTTGCAAACGTTCCTCTTCTCAAAATTGATATTTTTGGGTTAAAATTGGAATCCCATCGGAGGCCCCTGAGGAGTTCACTCGCCGATGGGGAGCATGGTATTCGATAATAACAGAGGGAGAGTAACTGTATTCCCCTCAATTTCCCTGATTTGGCGTCACTGAACATACTGCACAGTGTCTCGAGCGTTTGCGACAAATGGTGCTAGCAGGTTTATCCATTGGCTGCCGCAGCACAAGCGAGGTATAGCAGTATAGCAGTCAACTAATCATCTAATATAATTGTCTGTGCATCGGCTGTGACCGCAGTCAGCAGTATTGTTCTATTGTTAGAGCTTCTTGTTATAAATGCTTAGAATATAAGTCATGTACACGTAAAATATAAACAGTCTATCTACGAATCCACAATTAATCAATAAAGACAATATAATAAAAAGCGTATCTATTTATCTAACCATTAATATTATATTTTCCCGAACGTCCAATTTGTCGCTGAGTTGTACTACTGAATTTCGTGCTACCTCCTTCGATATCATGTTCTCCTAATACTTAAACTTAATTTTCGAGGTTTTCGAAAATTTTTCGGACCTCTGACTTGTCCTTGAATTGCACTCCTGAATTTCGTGCCACCTCCTTCGATATCATGTTCTCCTAATACTTTCTCAATTTTCGAGATTTTAAAAAATTTTCGCCAATTCCGCCCGTCTGACTTGTCGTTGACTTGTACTACTGAATTTCGTGCCACCTCCTTCGATATCATGTTCTCCTAATACTTTCTCAATTTTCGAGATATTCGAAAATTTTCGCTCGTCTGACTTGTCGTTGACCTGTACTACTGAATTTCGTGCCACCTCCTTCGATATCATGTTCTCCTAATACTTTCTCAATTTTCGAAAATTTTCGCCCGTCTGACTTGTCGTTGACTTGTACTACTGAATTTCGTGCCACCTCCTTCGATATCATGTTCTCCTAATACTTTCTCAATTTTCGAAAATTTTCGCCCGTCTGACTTGTCGTTGACTTGTACTACTGAATTTCGTGCCACCTCCTTCGATATCATGTTCTCCTAATACTTTCTCAATTTTCGAGATTTTCGAAAATTTTCGCCCGTCTGACTTGTCGTTGACTTGTACTACTGAATTTCGTGCCACCTCCTTCGATATCATGTTCTCCTAATACTTAAACTTAATTTTCGAGGTTTTCGAAAATTTTTCGGACCTCTGACTTGTCCTTGAATTGCACTCCTGAATTTCGTGCCACCTCCTTCGATATCATGTTCTCCTAATACTTTCTCAATTTTCGAGATTTTAAAAAATTTTCGCCAATTCCGCCCGTCTGACTTGTCGTTGACTTGTACTACTGAATTTCGTGCCACCTCCTTCGATATCATGTTCTCCTAATACTTTCTCAATTTTCGAGATATTCGAAAATTTTCGCTCGTCTGACTTGTCGTTGACCTGTACTACTGAATTTCGTGCCACCTCCTTCGATATCATGTTCTCCTAATACTTTCTCAATTTTCGAAAATTTTCGCCCGTCTGACTTGTCGTTGACTTGTACTACTGAATTTCGTGCCACCTCCTTCGATATCATGTTCTCCTAATACTTTCTCAATTTTCGAAAATTTTCGCCCGTCTGACTTGTCGTTGACTTGTACTACTGAATTTCGTGCCACCTCCTTCGATATCATGTTCTCCTAATACTTTCTCAATTTTCGAGATTTTCGAAAATTTTCGCCCGTCTGACTTGTCGTTGACTTGTACTACTGAATTTCGTGCCACCTCCTTCGATATCATGCTCTCCTAATACAAATTCTAATTTAGAGGTTTTCGAAAATTTTCCGAAATTTTTGGATTTCTACTAGGAGAACATGATTGCAAAGGAGGTATCTCGAAAATCAGTAGTATAAGTCAACGTCAAGCCTGACGCTCGTAAATTTTCGAAAATTCAGTAGTATAAGTCAACGTCAAGCCAGACGCTCGAAAATTTTCGAAAATTCAGTAGTACAAGTCAACGTCAAGCCAGACGGTCGAAAATTTCGGAAAATTTTCGATAACCTCGAAAATTGAGTTTTGTATTAGGAGAACATGATATCGAAGGAGGTGGCACGAAATTCAGTAGTATAAGTCAACGTCAAGCCAGACGCTCGAAAATTTTCGAAAATTCAGTAGTACAAGTCAACGTCAAGCCAGACGGTCGAAAATTTCGGAAAATTTTCGAAAACCTCGAAAATTGAGTTTTGTATTAGGAGAACATGATATCGAAGGAGGTGGCACGAAAATCAGTAGTAGAGGTCAACGACAAGCCAGACGGCTGAAAATTTTTCGAAAATCGAAAACCATGATTCTCGGAATACGAATCGTAATTTTGGCCTAATTTGGAACATTTTTCTGTATCCAAAATTTTCGAAGATGTTCATCTTTACTATCGAATAGTCATGTACAGGGTGGGGCAAAAAGAACACATTAACTGTTGTAAGTAATTAATAGTCTTTATTTTTCACCAAGTAAAATTACAATATTGAACGTGTATCGTGGTGAGTTTAGAAGAAGCTCACCGGCAGGAATGCGGTGACGTAGTTCGAATGCTCGGCTGATTGGATCAGAATGGAATGAGGACGCCTCGGTCCACACGCATTTTCGGCTCTAACCGAAATATTGGCTGAAGCGGTCACACATAGTGACGGCTGTAGATAGTCTTCTCTTCTTATTTCTGTTTGGATTAGTGAAAAAAAAGATATAAAAATTGTATTTGCTCAAACATTTACGATTCAGAAATGGAAATAAACATGTGCATCGATTAAGTGTCTCAAAATATAATGTCTATAAAGTGTGAGTGTTGTACCGTATTAAGAAAATGATACTATAATTAATTAATTAAAAAAACAAGTTTCACGCTATTCTACAGCACTTGAAACATAAATGTGAGATAGAAATTTAAAATGAATGTTTTAGAAAGAACGTGTCAACAAATGAACTGAAAATATAACGATTTGAGTCGCAATGATTCACTGCAATAGTTATTACATATTGACTATGCCTTTTGGCTATGCGCCAAATTTCGGGCATGTATGGATGCAAAATTGTAATGTATGAATGCATAATTGATCTACTAACTGATTATGTGCTCGATTATGCGGCAATATTCAAATCTCGCAACCATTATTATACTTGTGCGTATGCAATGGTGTTAAATGCTGTTTGAAATTGTTGTGGTTAATGAAAAGGTAGAAAAACTTATCTGAACAAAATCATGCAGCTCCATCCTGCCGTGTTGCAGTATATCATGCAGTATCAACAGATACGAAAACATAGTGCTAGAGCATTTTCTTATCCTTAAGGCATTTTATCGACTGGCTATTACAAAAGGAAGAAGACCATTTCCCACATCGCTCCAACACCTGTGATAAAAACATAGTAATACTTTCTTAAGTAAATTCTTTTAATAAGTACTTTCAAACAAATTTACCGTTTAGTGTTACATAGGTTTGAGGTTGAAACCTAAAATCATTCTATAGAATTCTAGTTGTACACAAATATTTGTATTTATTGGACCACCCTGTATTTATTAAACCACCAATTTTTCCTAAACGTTCAATGCGTCGTTGAGTTATACTATTATAACTATTATAATTCGTGAGTTATACTATACAGGGTGAGACACCTAACATTGCCACCTCAAATATCTTTGTCGTTTTTAAAGCCTAAGTATGAAGTCTACAAATAAGGGGCTTCGAAAATTAATGAGTGATTAACGAGTAGACTGCGAATTTTTAATGGTTAATGCAAAATAATAATGTTCTGTGTCTGTTATATGGACTAGGAGCTACTTAGAAAGTTTATAATGAGTAATTATAGTCACTGAATTTTTAATGAAAGCGGCTATCATTGTAGGTGTCTAAAAAAGGGTGCTTCCATTTTTAAAAAATGAAGGTGACCTTGATATCTAAAAAAATCACATAAAAACAAAAATATTTTTGGTATCGTGTGAGCCTCACTGAACCATTCTACTTTGTCCTTCAGACATTAGACGTATCTTTAAAAACAACAAAGATATTTGAGGTGGCAACGCTAGGTGACTCACCCTGTATATTCAAACATGAAGTTGTTATAATTTAATTCAGTTATAATTAGTATAATTTAGTACCTACTATTTATATTTCAAATGACAGGCTCTATTTGAGACTCGAAAGCAGAGAAGTGTGTCGTATAAAAGCATCGGAAAAGTTGAAATCGATCAGAGTCGCGCCACCATGCAATTAGCGGTACATTGCAAAAATTAACCGCTAGACGAGTCAGTGAAAACGATTGTAAAAGTGTGCGAGAAAGCTTTTGATCCCGGCTGGCCTGACAGCACGGAAGATTCGAAATTCCCTTGAGAATGAGAATCAGACCGAATCGAACAAGAGCTGGAGCTGGGGGGACTTCGTTCATTAGCGGCCAATTATTTTTGTTCGTTGAAACGGAAGGTTTTTCCAGATAGCGATCATGTGACGCTACGGTATTAAAGCTACTTGATATTTAGGTGACATGGAAGACAACTCATTTAATGGATTGCGATCAATAATTCTCCTGCGTAGAATGCGGAAAATATAAAGATCGTCTGAACATGACAATAGGACATCGAGTATATAAGCCGCTTCATCGGAACCCACCGGATAATCGAGACCTGGGGAGACAAAATTCAAAACGCAATTTACATTTACAATAGATTTTTGATTTGATAATAAATGCAACTTTTGTATAATACTTGTTATTTTGTGAAATTAATAAGCAGGAACTAAAAATAACGGTTATTCTAAAATTTTCTACGATAAAAATCATTAATAAAAGGTTGATTATTATTGAAATTTAAGATAATGTACACTTTTGTGTTATATTTTTATAAAGAAAAAAATTCGAAGAACAAAATGATTAAAAATATCGATTTGTATACTATCAGGAACGAATGATTTTTATTTTGTTTTAAATATTTTGAACATTAGCGATTTTTATGCTTCATTTTGCTAATTGTAAAAGGATGATCAGTACCGTATCGCAGAATTATTAACGTGCGATACCTATCACATTTTAAACCAGAGGATTTCGTTAAAATTTTCGGGTTCAATGTGATCCGCGTTAAAAGTGGCTGAGGTTAACGATCTTTCTACCGTTCCATCAAAAGCTGATGTAGATTTTTAAGCGCGAATCGTTGAATACTTTCAGCGATGAACAAAATTGATTATGTCATCAAATATTGAAGCTTTTGAAGCTGGAAAATATTTTGCTCGAATATGAAAATTCTTGTTTACGGAAAAATGCACAATAAATTGTACATTGTTCACGCCAATTTGCGCAATAATTGTAGTAGCAATTGTAGACATTTTTCCATACCGCGTTTGCTGAATGTATGAAATTCCGGGGAAGCCGAAACCATTACAATTTTTATTAAATACGCTTCAGAGCGTACACACACGTAAATATTTCAATTTGATACATGATTGTTGAAATGTTCAATATATAGGTAATAAGTAATTTTTCAATATTGATTATGAATATTGATATTCAATATTCATTAAAAAATGTTGATACCTCTCAATAAAATTGTCGTACGTGTTCACTAATGTTGTCACCGGAAATTCAATAATTAACCTTTAAAGTTAATATATTTACTTACTTTGAAAACTCAAAGGAAAATAAGGTAAAAATGATAGGCAGAAATGTCAGAGGAAAACATTATTTTGTTCGATTTACAAATACTATGATGAGATGAAGTTTTTCTTACTTACTCTTGCCGAAAATTTTTTTCAAAATTTCTTTTAACGTCACCGCCCAGGGTTGTTCCAAATAATAAATAAAATCTGTGTAAAATTTAAGCTCCACGGGTGATGGGAAAACGTGCCCCAAGGTCCTTAAACATTAAAATAGTTAAATTAATTTAACGGTTCATTCTGGAGGTTTTTTCGAAACACAGTTCTCTTTATAAGACCTTAATAAATTGGAAAAATACACATTTCTCGCTAGTATTTATTAATAAAAGATAATGATATTTTTCGTAAATAATATAGAGGATATTCGGGAGAAACGATTTTATAAGCATTGAATTAATTATTGTAATGTTTCAGAGCCTTGGGGCACGTTTTCCCGTTACCCTAAGGGTGCTCAAACTTTACACAGATTATTTATATTTCTTTGGGACAACGCTGGGGGGTGCCGTAAATGAAATTCAAAAGTCGAAAATAAGAGCCAAACTATACACAAACAAAGCACGGTAAGTGGGGGAACCGGTACACAAACCAAGTAGAAACAAGAATTAATTTAGAGCTCTGAAATGACGCTTGCAATTAAAAGTAATTATATATCAAGGGATTAATTTTGATTTGCCTGCTGCTTCGTGCACATTCGTTATAATAAACGAAAAATCAACGACCCAGCAAGCTTAAGAATACATTTGTCTGGAATAATGTTATATTAAACCTTCGTTAATTTGATTAATAAATTCGTTGTATATATCGTACAAACGCTACGAGATATAATCTGCGATGGGGAAAAAAGGAAATACATTTCGCAAATGAAATATCGAGCAGACCGAGGTGCAGCAGAATCTGTAAATACTCGACAGAGATACACAACCGCGGCAAAAAGAACATTACAATTGGTTGGTAACGTTGTATCAGCTGGCAACTGATTCGTTTTCTATCAATTAATTTCAGAATTTCGCATTCATCACGGTGCGTTCGCCGATAAATTTCATCGCAGTCGGATTACGTTACCGTAAAAACCGAGACATACTTTTACGGCTACGTGAACAGTACAATTTACATTGCAACATACTTTTTCCAAACTGCGAGCAACGTATGTCTACCCTTATCAACGTTACTTAAGATCAGAATATTAAGCTAGGATATAATTCCACGTATTTTCATTTAATCCTTTCCCGGGAAAAGTTTAAATAAACTTCAGAAGTATGTTTTATTACTTTCCAATAGCGCAAAAGAACCTTAGCAATTAATCCCGGTCTTTATAACATTTTTGCAGGCAATACCCTTTTCTAACATTCGTGACTGATGTAATTCGATAGCGTTGTAATTCAAATTTCGTTGACAATTTTTCTATATTTCTAATTTGGACAATTTTTTATATTTATAGTTTGGGCCAGTTTTTATATTTTTCATTTGGTTGAAGACAGAGGTTGCTAGCGAAAATAACATCAGTCATTGGTAAACTGCAGATCATTATGCAAAATAAAATTCCTTTAATAAGATGAATTTAATAAATAGATATTATTAAATTCTTTTAATCTTTTCATTATTTTAAAATTCTCATTTTTGTCAGAAATGCATAAATTCCGCGGTCTAGTTGTCAGTTAGGTGTATGCGCACCGGATCGATTTTTAATTGCATTTTTCTCAATAACGAATGCAGCACCGCGATTTCGATATTTGTGATTTTCGTTTCGTTTTGTGCCGTACTATTTCCCTACCTTTATTTAGACCACGAGTTCTGGTTGCATATAGAGAATAACACAAAATGAAATAAGTTATACATCTTTACGCAAATCTTTATGCATTTATAGCGAAATTGAGTATGTAGATGAAATTCAAAATTGTTGGAAAGTTTTGAAAATTGAAGATGTAAATATTTCTCCTCTATTCAAATCATTCAGGGAAGAAATAACATTCAATTTAGTTTCTATTCACAGCAATCGAGGCAGACAATTTTTATTTTGCATAAAGATCCGCAGAGTATAATTATCAGAGTATATAGGGATAATATTTTAACGAATTTTAGTGCAAATTTCATCCGGATATCTCTCATTCATTATTAGCTATTTGTATTAGGTTCAATAAAATCAACGTTGATCTCAAAGAAGTAGGTTTGAAATACTCATTTAACATACGAACGTCACAAGTTTGATTTTCAAAAATACCATAGTTCGTGTTTCAAAAAGAACCGACTAAAAAGTTGTAGAACTCTTCCCTAGTAAAAAAAGTGCATACCATTCTGGCAACACCAGTTCAATGTTCAAAATTTTTATTTCCTCGGCTTTACATACCAAAAGAACGTCGATCAAAAATCGATCTAGATTATGCCACCGGCGGAAAAATCGTCCGGTTCGCGACAGAATCCGAGCGGTATTCAGCGCGTTGAAAAATCCTCGACACAAAGTCGACCGATTGCTTCCGCTCGCGTGCAGTTCATTGATCAAACTATTCGACAGTTAAAGGGCCTGAAGTATTCGAGTGATACATTCCATAAGTTTGGCGAGCGGGTGTGAAGTGAGGTTCTCCTTCCGCTGATCGGTGGTCGGGATGAAAATCGAATAAATCAATGGGGGAATGAACGGGTTTTCTATGGTCGTGGTTGGCGTTCCGCGAGCTGCATCGTAAATCTATGTTCACGGCAGGGGTCAGCCCGGTAAAAGTGATCTAGACCGCATAAAGCAATCCGGTGTTTATTTAATGACGATGGCTCGGGGTCCGTAGAGCTGGGAACGCGGTTGATGAATCTTGTCGCGACAGACGAGCGGAACCGGTATGTCGATTTGCTCGGTTGACTACCCGGTGGTGTTTATTCGTCGCGGTGACGTTGCCTAGCGCTGGGGAAAATGCAGAGTTATTACATCCCGACGGAGAAAGGGGGTTGCGCCCGGCTTTTCAAGGCGACCGGGCCCGGCAAACCTAGGCCGGACATAAAACGGAGCAGCGAAAACACACCCGGTTGACGAATGCGATTTGCTGCGAGAAACGACGCTCCCGTTCCCGGCGAAATTACGCCACTGACTACAACCCCTTGAGAGCCAGCCGCAGCATCGATCCTCCCGAGAGGGCGCCGCGACACGCCGCGTAATGCATCGGCAGGCTCCGTCGACCGTGCGCTCTCTCCTTCACTTATGTACCTGGTTTATATTTGCGATTTCTATTTTATTTCCCGCTACTGTTCATCGTCCTTCAATTTTGTTAAACAGGGATGCAGCATCAGCGGGTGAGGGAAAGAATCACGAATTAAGGAGCTTTTACGGCGGGCCTCCGCGGCCCAGCCGCGGAGGCCTTTTCTCGTAAATTTTCGTGCGGGTCGACAGGCCCGCTGTTCCCCGCTGTGCGTGGCAGAAAAAAAAGGTCTCGTCTCTTCACGGTTCGTTTAGGTAAACATTAGCTTACCTCTAAGGCGGTAGGATACCTTCATTTTGTAAGTAACCGTGAAGAGACGACACCTTTTTTTCTGCCACGCACAGCGAGGAACAGCGGGCCTGTCGATCCCCACGAAAATTTACGAGAAAAGGCCCCGGCGGCTGGGCCGCGGAGGCCCGCCGTAAAAGCTCCTTAAAGGTCGATTCATACACGCGTCCGAGAAATCGTGCGCTGTTTTTGGGGTCTCATACACGTACGATCCGAAGTTTTAGGCAACTTGAGAAGGGTCGAGATGCTCGAACAAAGGCTAAGTGCTGAAGATCGTGTCATTTGCTACCCTAACCCCAGGGGTTCTGAGAACCTTTTACTCCCCTTTACACCTCGGGAGATGCCTATGCTCTCAGTCTCGAAGAAAAGTATCGGAACGAAGCTGCTCAGACTTTCTCGGTTGTGGACGGTGTCGCTTAAACCTGGGTTAGAATATTTTCTCGGACGATCGGATCGTACGTGTATGAATCGACCTTTAATCGCGTGACACTGTGACATATACCAGTGTCGCCAGATCGAGGAAATCGAGGGGAATACCCCTCTCTGATAACCAGACCAGTCTACGGCACGGGCGCCGTGGTCTACGGTTTTAGTGGGGGACGTTGGAGTGTCCTCATGGTAGTGGAATGGGATAGTAGAAGGGGAAAAGGAGGAGAGGAAAAAGCTACCCGTTTCGGTACCTTCTGGCGACCCTGGCATGTACAGTAACTCCCACTAATATTCGGACACTCTTAAAAGCACTATAACTTTTTTAATATTGGACTATGCGATTTGAACGTTTTTGGGAAGCTAGAGCAATTAGTTTACTACAGGATGTGGAAAGAAATTTTTTTAAAAATTGCATTTAGTCGGAATTGTAGAGAAAATACTAAAAGCTGCATTTTACAACTTTTTTATGCGGGCCTATATTGAAATTTTAAAACAAACGTTTTGTAGATCCGTGTCAATTATATGCACTGTAAAAGTTTCATAGAAATCGGTTGATGCAGGAAGAAACGACAGCAAATTACAACGTCGACCGATTTTGATGAAGTTTTCAGGATATGTTTAATTGATACAGATCTACGAAACGTGTTTTCTAAATTTTCCATTTAAGCCCACATAAAAAAGTTGAAAGATACAACTTTTAGTATTTTCTCTGCAATTCCGACAACTTGCAGCTTTTTTCAAAAATTTTTATCACGTTGTGTAGCAAACTAATTGTTCTAACTTCTCCAATAATTTCAAGTCGTATATTCCGATATTAAAAAAGTTATGGTGTTTTCAAGACTGTCCGAATATTAGTGGGAGTCACTGTACATAGAATAGCATCGTAGAAGGGGAAGGTAGAGTGGGAACACAAGTCTTCATCTGGCGACTCTACAACGATGTATACTCTACTGATTTGGACCGTCGGAAACTGCTTGGTGGTTACGCGAGCGAGGAATCGAGAAAGTAGGAGAAATTGAGGCTAGTTAACCCTTGAACTTGACATATTTATGTGTATGTTAGCGGTACCTTATTACAAGGGATATTAAAGGCAGATAGCTTGGCGTTATTTCACTCTCGATTAGGCATTAGAGTGCGTCGAGGATTGAGAAGGGCCTGTAAACACTAAACCTACCGGCCTTCAGTGACTGATGTGTATAGTATTATAAAAATAACAAGATTAAATTTATTTATATTTTGTGCAATTTTTACTATAATATATACTGGAGTCAAAAAATATGTTCAATAAATTCAACACCTGTACAATTTCAATAATTGTCAAATAAAAAATCTGAAATGGGTCATTTGACCCCTCGTGGTAGGTTTAATGTTAAGGATCTGATCACGGAGTGGAGAAAAACAGAAAAGCTTTCTGATTGCCATGTTTTTCAGATTGATAGAGCAACCGACAATTATCAACAGCCTAGAAAATGCAATAACAATGAATGTAACTTTTTTACTATTTACTGAGAGGAAAATTGCAATACGTATTTGTTGTTGACTGTACCGTTCAGTTCGTTATCGAACTTCTCCGAGCCTCAATACCATCGAATAAATATTGCACAGATTATAAAACATTTGTGAGCAACCATTAAATATTAAATTTCGAAGTTTACCATTAGTCGATTAATAAAATAGACCCGAAAAATTACAAATGAATAAATTATAACATTTTCTCCAATTTGTATAATATTTCTATCAATTATCGTATGAATAATTATTTCACTCTCTATTTTTTAACGCACGCAGAATTATCTTATAAAAGATTTCCCAAGCCCAGAGGACGCCTATTTTATATAACATTGTTCTTTCAAATGCGAATAAGCTTCGAGACGTAAATTTTTAAATATGAAACGAATTTTCCTCGGAGCGTTCTTGAGGCGAACATTAAAAGCATTTTATCTCATTACGGTGAATAGGACGGTACGAAAAATCCATTACCTCGCTGCCATGCGATCGAAAATAAATCACTGAGTAACATCACCAGCTAAATCCACCATAAAATCCAGTGGGTATTAACAAATCAGGAAAGTACTTCCTCGGCCTTCCCTTTTTCACTCAGCGAGCTTAAGAGAATTTAGGGACCGACCGATGTCATTCTGTGTTCGTACCGACGGTTAACTATACGTTACTAACCTTCCACGACAGGGTGCTTTCTTCCTCTGGAACCTCCACAGTGTTCCAGTGTGCGTTGATGTGTTCCTTCAACAGCTTCCGTTGGTCCACCACTTCGAATCACTGAATCCTGTTCAACGAGCATTCAATTAATGCTAAGAATGGTAAAACCACAACGGGAATTAAACTAATAAATAATATGCGATTTTTATGCATCGCAAAACATTTCTGTACCGAATTGCAAGAGAAACAACAACCCAATAATTATTTATTTCTTTGTTAAAAATAATATTCATAAGTTAAGCACAATATATATGGATGCTCTTAAATTTTTTCAAACTTCCTACTGTTTTGAATAATTTTTCTCATAAATGCATAAAGTCCACAGTCGGGTTCCCATTATAATTCTGTTGAGGATCTGGATGAAAAATTTATTGTTTCATGGAGTTCCATAAGTACGTCATTTATTAAAGGTGCTTATATTTTTGTTGTTC
This sequence comes from Lasioglossum calceatum, assembly GCA_963966675.1. Taxonomy (NCBI): domain Eukaryota; kingdom Metazoa; phylum Arthropoda; class Insecta; order Hymenoptera; family Halictidae; genus Lasioglossum; species Lasioglossum calceatum. Next base: position 7,608,113 of record OZ016549.1, read on the forward strand.
AATTTATGCAAGTTTTAGGGAACAAGTACTAACGACACACACATTATACTACGTTATTATATTAATTTAAATAATTGAATTAAAAATCAATTTTAAAAAACGTTTTAATATTTATAAACGAACATTTTCGTAGCAAATGCGCGAACAACTCGCAGGAAGTTAAATAAAACGAAAAATTCAACACATGCGTAAACGTTTATTCAGTAAAAAATTTTGATCAGAGTTCAAAACTAAAAACTTTATTTTGCAAGACCAACATTTTTTCACCACATATTTTCGTTTCGAAGTTCGTGTTTTAAAATGTGCTTCTCGAGTGCGAGGAAAGAGAAAAATAAAAGAAAAATGAGAAATATTCGCGGGTTGATCATGGTGCTACACGCAGAGTTAGGATTTGAACGTAAAGCTTTTTCTTTTCTTCGTTATGCGCTTTCGCTGGGTTTCCTTCCTCGTTCGTGTCGCAATAAATCTAACCAAAAAATGCGGGAATGTGCCGAAACCTTAACTTCATTACAGCGGTGCGCTTTAATTTTAGCGGTCAGCGTCCGAGCAAAAGAAAGGACGCTGATGGCAGTCGAGAAAGACGGACGAAATACGAGCGCCGCGGTAACGAGTGTTGTTACGAACAAACTATCCACCCGTCTGAACAGAAAAAGATGGGAAATTCGAATTGCCGGCTAACTCCGGTCCACCCTTTTCACTCCGGAATAGAGAATTTTTTTGCTGCACGTGTTCTTAAATAAGGTCTGCGCCTTACAAACTAACTTTTAGACCTTGAATTTCGGTAACCACGCGGTTACGTATGGAAGAACACTGGACAGGCAGCATTCAAATTAAATTATAGAATTGTATTTCATCTACGACTGTACGAGGTGCTTCAAAATTATATGTCGCGACCGCTATAGAATATTTTATTTATTTTATTAATACGTGTAATCACGTGTTCCGCTCATTATCATTAAAGAAGATAATTCAGCTAGTTCGTGAAATATTTTAAAAGACATTATTTACAAATTTAGCAAATTACTGAGTTTTATATTGTTAAATCGAAGATTTGTAACAAAGTTTAACGCCGGGGAGAATATTTTACGATCGTTTAATATTTAAATTAGAGCTTAAACATCGTAAGGTACGGAAAATTCATTTTCTTTCATAAATCTCCATTTCTTTTTTTTTCGTAGAGGTCAAGAATTAACTTAGAAGTTTAAAAAAAAAATCGAAATAAAGTTTTACGAGGGCAACGTTAAAAAAAAAGCATATCACAGGGGAGAAGATGAATGGAGACAAAGCGTAAAGTGCTGAACAACTAAAATTTTCTTCTATAATCCAGAATTTTATGGTACTTCCTCACCACCATCCCTCCCCCATACTCCATCCCCGAACACGTAAAACGTATTCATTATTTTCTAAGGTAAAATATTCTGAAATTTTGATCCCGGATTGTCATTCTGGTTTATTGTGATGTTATCATAATATTTCTGGTCAAGAAGTGATACTTTAAATAAAACATTCGGAAGAAAAGTGCAATTTTCTTCACCTAAATTCTTATATAAAAATTCTGACTGAAAGAGGATTGAAATTATTAATTAAAAATAACTATCAAAATATTATGTCTAACTTTGACCATATTACTATTCTGTTTTCGTATTATTTATAAATTATGTTGGATCCCAAAAAGCTTCAACAAAGGAATAAAACCAAGAACACCCATTCTCATGTTGATTTTCTGATAGAAGATTGTTATCTGCAGCCACTCTTTGTGTATGCTCTTTATTTAGAACACTGTTATGCATACCTAAATTGTTTTTATTTTCTGCAACAAAGGATAATCTGATGAGACGACCAAAAAGATGGCATACTGTGTATGAATATAAATGAAGTGTGTAGCAGGTACCTGTTTCCTTTGAGGTTTCGTTTCTTTGATGCACTTCAGCCGCGCATGCTATTAAATACAAGTAGATGGCTTGTCTGATCATTGCTTGCTCTTTCTACTGCCTGAAAGCACTAATAATAATGCAAAATATTTGCCATCGTATTATCTCGCTTTCTATGCCGTCAATCAAATTGCAACTTGTAAATATGCTCTGCGTAACTGAACTGCTTTATGCAAACGGTAATAAAACTTTAAATAAACACCTCGCGACCACAAGCGCCATTATACAAAATATTAATAGAAGACCGTACAGACCATGTATTGCATGAGGTACTAAAATTTTCGTACAGTGTGTAACAAAATTTAATGTCATGGTTTTGGCAGATGGTTGTACACCTTCGGATCGGTGGAGATTTGTTAAAAGAAATTGCCGCAAAATTGACTTCGACCTTGAAATTCAAAATGCGTGAGCTTAACACATTACCGACCGGTGATTATTACATAATTCCGAAAAATCTATGGTACATAGCTCAACACTTTTTAATGGAACCTTCAATAGCAACAGCAATTTTTATTGTGAACTAACAAGTCACCCTCAATAACGTCATCTAATAGTTTCACTGAAGATTGCAATGTAAAAGAAAATTTCTATGCTTTCTTTTTGTACAGCAGAATTATTGAAGATCCTATTAATAGGCTTCCGGTAGGTAAAGTATTAAAATTATTGGAGCCATGGTTCTTCATTGCTTCCAGCATAACTTGTTTCTTTTTTTCATCTTACTTTTACAATGGGTTGATATTCAATTGAAATAAAACAATGGATTTCGATCAGCGGATGAAATTCGAAAAATAGTTATAATTCGTGGTAATTAGGTTAACCTAAAAATTGAAAGATCTGTCGAAACAAATGACAGATGTCATGAAACATTGGATTTTGATCTACAACATAACTTACTGCTGCATTCGCCAATAATTCCCGTTTAAATATTCACTTGCTACTATTATTACGGGACAGAGGGAGTATGTTTTTAGGGCATTAAATAAATATGTCAGCATGTGTACCACCAGTGGTACACCTGAATGGAGAATGTTAAGAGTTCACTTGTGTCCTTGTGGCACATGAAGAGGGGGAACCGAAACTATATTTTTAATTAAAGCAGAGCAATAGAAACACACAAAAATTAATTTCCCTCGGTCTTACTGACAAAGAATGTAATATTAAGAATGTGTATACACTTTTAATAAAAAAATACCAAAAGAAGATCCACTATTTTTGGACATTTTGTCGTCGTAAATAACAGAAAATCTGCATCTTCAGGCACCGTGCGTCCGGTATACGTAGATCGTATTACACAGACGGTACGCGGTGGCTGGTTCGCGTGCAAGCATGAATGTACTTTACATACTTTTCCCATAGTAACTGTAGCAGGGATACGCACCGTGACAGGAGAAACAAAATAGCTGTACATTGTAGGATAACCTTCATAATAGTTTTCCGCCAAAAACCGACCGCTTTTAATTCTCCAGATTGCACTAGGGGATGAATGATTTCACAAGAACATTTTTAATTAAATTGTTAATTAAGACGTGGCCCTTGCACCGAGACGGGAATTAATTTTTATGTATGCGCTACGTTCCGTTAAAAATATTTCTCTTTCAAAGTGACTGGCTCTTTATATTCCTGTTTCCTCTGTCGGTCGGTCGGCCCAAGCTATACACGGGTCGCCCGCGAAGAAATGACCGACGAAAAATATTTTTCTGTCCGGCTTTTGGACGTTGGAAACGCTAACAATCCAGGCCTGTAACGCGGGAAGCGAAAATGCCGCATGCCTTGAGGACCGACGTTCGTGAATTATATTCTGGAATGTCATTACACGTGCAAACATTCCAATAAAAGAGTAGCCTTTGAGTACACGGCAAAAAGTATCCGTTGTTAGCCGACGGATCGCGTTCGCACAGCCTCGAGAGAATTACCACATATTATTATAAAATAATGAATGGAAAGTATTACGTGTAACAGGGTGTTACAATACTCGACGCTGTGACACGTTACGTGGACAATGACTACGCACCAATTAAAAGCGTATTCTGTATCAAAGTTCTTCGTGATGAAACACCAAAAAAAAAAACGTGGTAAAATGGTAGATTCCCATTTCAAAACTTTTAACCAGGATGTACAATTTTCTGTGGTCCTTTGCGAATTTCAAAATTTTACCAGGTTCACTTTTTACTAGGTTCATATTTTCCTTTAAAACTTTTGTCGGTCGCCCTTAGTTTACGAGATATTAGCAAAAAATTTGTAAATTCATTTGTCAATGACCTCGAAATATGTTGTCAAGGTCACCATTCTGAACAACATTTTCCATTAAAGTGTCTGGTGGTCGGCTAATCAGTTTCATTTTTTGTTAGAATTCTAGAATTAAAATAAAATTACTATACATACAGTGAAATTATTGTATTAATTTGTTTATAGATGTACCACATAAAACGGATTTTCTTCTAAAAGAGGCAAAAGAATTTTTTTGTGGGACACTTAACAGTTTTTTATCCCAAGTTATGTATGTCTACCCCTACTACCCCATAAACCCAGACACCATGACACGCGAGCGTATGCAGTTGCGAACTGGTTTCACGCGGACAAAATACACGCGCGACCGAGAAATATGTTCAACTCCGGCAAATTTTTTCGTGTCTTACGAATAACTTCAGAGCATGCAGTGAATTCTAATTATGCAGGTAAATCATGGAAAATAGCCTCTCGGAAAAATACTCCAGAGTAGCATGTGAATTAAATAAGAGCGGCTTTTAATTACCGCGGACACCTTAATCGTGAATTTTTCACTTTCCAGAGAAATACTTCAACGAACGTACAGGAAAACTCTAAGGGATTATTATTCTACCGACATTGATCATGTAATTTTATTAATAAGTAGACTGCGGATCTTTATGCAAAATAAAAAATGTTTGCATTGATAGCAGAACACTGGAGCCAAATATAAATTGTATTCTTCTTTTAATTATCCTATTAAGGTGGAACTAATAAGTTGATGTCCTTAAATATTTTTAACATGTCCACTGCTTTAAATTGTGCGTGTCCATTTTTGTCATAAATGCATAAAATCCGCAGTCTATTATTAAGAGATACAGTGTCCTCGCAGTTTCGAGTCAAATAATGTTGAATCCTGATCGTTGTTCTATCCGTAGATATATTGCGGATTACACATCGTTGAGACATGGATCGTGATAGAAACTAATCACACAATGTATGTCTAATATTTAATATGAAACGGAACAAATATTCGAGTAAATTGCTCGCATCAGAATTGTCAATGATTCAAAATATAATTGCTTCTAATAACGAAATTCAAAATATTCGTCACACTGTTTGGCACTTAAACCTATTGATCGCGTACATACATAATTCAAAGCGTGCAATGCCGGTTAGAAAGTTGCGAAGACGTAAGTTTCAATAACCATTAAAATTGCTGAATCAAAAAGTTCCAAGCGCTTAATAAAGGAAGAGAAAATGTCGTAGAATTTTATTGGACACTTGAAACATTCGGCGAGATTAAGTAGCGTGTGCTAACAATTTCCTCCTGGCCCGCGCCCGGTCGACTGCCAATACGCTTGTACAGGGTTAATGCCTATATCTTCTACGCCATTCTACGGAAACGTGACTTGGTTTTCTCTATGCAATTCTTCTGCAACACAACTTTTATCTCGCGAAACTACGACGCACTTCTTCGTGTTTAATGAATCACTATAAACTCCCGTTCCCGACACTATAGCAAGATGTTCGACATAAAAATGCTCGTCTTGTTTTCCGCAATCGCGCCTTAAATGATTCTTTCCGCCAAGCGTTGAAAACTTTACCATTAACACTTTGGTTATACAAGTTTTGCACTCGAAATTCACCCTTTTGCAAATCAAATCCAACTTTTTACAAAGAAAGTACTTTTAAGTGAGTTTTTGTAAAATAATCATATCAAATGTAAATTTATCGTTAAGAAATTCAAAATTTTATTTATTGCGAAGGTCTACATCAAATACTTATTTACAAGTAATTACCAATTCAGTAACTTTGTAATGTATGAGAACTGTGTGTAGATAAGTATATTCATCGTAGCAATTTTCTGAATAATTTTTAGAAATGAAAGTACATACATACATATGTATGTATTTATTGAAGCGTATTGAGTATCGAGTGTTATGTTTACCTCGCAGTAGTGTGTGTGTCTAAATAAATATATAATTCAATCTAAATAAATAAACAATAAATTTTAAATATTCTTAATGGGTGAAATTGATTTGAAAAAAGTTGAATCTGATTTACAAAAGGGAGTAATAGATTTACAAATATGATGCATAAGGTTGAATTTGACTTGCAAGAGGGTGAATTTGGAGTACAAAAGCTTTCAACAATAAATTTCCCATTATCCAGAAATTAAGTTTAACAATAATTATAAATTTTATAATAACAATATTCGCTTTTTAACCTCCCAGATTGAATAATTTGGAGCGATATATTTATATTTTATTCGCAGAATATGAAAAAAAACAATTTTCAATATCCTTTAATTTATACAACTATACGAATCGTGAAATTGATAAATAATGCTACAATGTTCAAACTTTTTATCGCGAAAATATTAACGGCATATTTCTCTTGAATTATAGTTTACCAATACTTTCTGAACCACTAATTAAAATTTGCATGCACTAAATATAAGTTGAGTAGATACACCAAATTATTAAATAAACCGGTATGATGAAATTATTTAGCCTTGCAATAAGTGGGAAAATGTGTATTGAGTATTTAACACAGTTCGAACGTTCCAATGGAATTTTTTTCTTTTGTAACCAACAATTAAGCATTGAAGTAAACGCACACATATAATAAAGAAGATGTTTTATTTTCGTCTGTGAAATTAATGATATAAAGAGGTTCTAAATATTATAGTAAATAGTAAAGAAAATGATGCATAATAAATCTGTCTTATTTATATAATACCCATAAGTAATTATAAACCTAAAATGTGTATTGAATATTTAACACCGTTCAAACGTTCTAATGGAAGAATTTAGAAACGAAAGGATGTTGTCACTGAAATTGACCGTTGTAAAATGCCGTTTTACGTTTAATTGCAACATAATTAGTGTTCAGTCACACGTTTAACATAGGTCTCGTCAGAGACAATGCTCGGCCCGTCACATGATCGACGTGTATTGGCCCATTGTATCTCATTCAGTAACGCTTTGCTAGTATGTACATAATAAACCTGAACACAAAGCTTCTATTTACTGTCCCACCTCCTTTCATATAGCAATCAAGGAAGTGTGGTATCTATATTGGAAAGTTTGACACATTTATCAACGACAAAAGCAGGGTCAGATTTTCGAACATTTTATACGATGATGCTCCAATTAACATTACGATTTTTGTTAGACACAAATGCCCCTCCATTTACCTTTAACACAAATTTGTTTATCAGCACTAGATACAATATTCTCTCTTTAATCAATACAACTGTACTCAGAGAGTCAAGCAATAGTGTTCCCTCAAGAGCCCAACTTGAAGTCGTTGGACGCGTTGATGCCACCTTTCAACAGTTTTGCGGTGTGTGGTTTTGCTTTAAAATGAATCTATTCAGTCGAAATAATTTAAATCATATCCCATTAATTTATTCAGCATGTTACAAAACCTTCCATTAGAATAACAGTCTATAATTACCACTTATACTTTCAACAAATGCAAGATTTATATTATGGATAGTTTCAGCTGCTCTACGGCCGAATACAAACTCGTAAAAATATTTTATGAATGTGCTTTTATACGTTGATACTGAAGAACAACTGAACGCAGAGAACAAAAGTATAGCTCGTAAATAATAGATTTACGCTTTCAAATGATACATTGCATAATAAATATACATTGAAAACGAATGGTATATAAACGCTATGAATATTGCAGTTTGACGGTTCATCACTTAAAATTGCTCTTTGCAACGTGAACTACAAAGCATTGTTTTGATTTAAATGTTTAAATAATTAACAAAAAAATCGTGTTAATTCAGGTTGCAGCTTCTAATTGAAACAACATAATTATAGTGAAATGCGGCCACTACTCTATTGTGTTCTATCGTGGCAGCATTCTATAAGCCATTTGAAGCAGGATGCGCCCATTTCTGGTGTATAACAAAAGGGAGCTTAAAGTTTAATCGCGTTGCTCATAGAGCACTGTCTGATATGCTGTAGAACCAAAATTAATGTCGCTTGATTAATTGTACTTACTGCGACGACAGAAACCAATTTCAGATATTCGTTGTGTTTAAGACGGTGTTTAAGAAAGCATTACGATTTAATTATTATTTATTGAATAATGATTTCTTCCACATGGAAACAACGATTTCTAAATGATATATGTATTTGAAAGACTTTAAGAAATCTAAAGCACGCGCACCTGATGGATCTGTAAGGTCGATTTTCTCGAAAACGAAGCATCAAACGAAAGAGTTTTATTCATTTTTTCGACTTGTTTTTACATATAGAATCATCCCCTGCGACGCTACGTTCGTACCAACATGGCGGTGTCCGTACTCGTTAAAACCGCTGAAAATCGCTGAACTTTAAACACGCGTTACTTTTGAACCAGTGGGTTCCTAACATTAAAACTTGGATTTGCGACACTTTCTCGCAAAAATCTACAGAATTACATTTAAAAAGTCCAAAATTTCTGGGTCCCTCAGGTGAAGTTTAACCCAAACTTTTTACTTTGCATCAAAATCTGGGGTCTATTTTGGAAGTGAATTTTGAAAACATTTCTTAATTGCAATGGATAGTTTGCCTCAAATTGCTATCAATTTATTCAAAACTTTATAAAGCTTGTATGAATGATTTTATAAAATCTGCAGTTCTTTCAAATAAGTCAACTAAATACAAATTTTTATTAAACCATTTTGCAGATTTCATTGCATCGTGCTAAAGTAAAGGAAATAAGTGCGAATGAAATGTGGCCAGTTCTCAACGATACATTCAGGCAAACCGGAAATACAGGTTTGCACTTCGAATATTATAATTTTGTTCTGAATCTTCAGGGAAGTCGGGATTCGGGTGCATCTGTATACATGCATATTACATTGCACAGGGCCAAACTGGCACGAAATGCGAGACAATCGTCTTCTCCCTGTATTATATTTGCGGTCAGATACAATTCCATTACTTAGCGCGGGCCATATCGTTGCATTTGCAAGAGCTCCGTGATTAGCTGCGCAACGCATCCTAACGCTTCATGAATTTCATATATCAATGATGTTACTTTATGAGGCAGATTGGCCTCAAACTATCCCCACTAAACGCACAACTATATTTTTCGATTGTACCAACGATCCCAATCAATAATTTTCATTTTACAAAAAGCTCGATCATTATGTTAACGATTATGAATCAAAATTTTTTCAAGTTCAGCCTCATAAATTATTATTATTACTACAAAATAAATAGTATTTAAAATGATCGAATTTAATTGAAATATCAACAGAATATATACACTCAACTGAAATAATAAAAACGTATCCAACAGCTTTAATTAAGAAGAAGCCCACAAAGGCATAAAATTATCTCAAAATTCAATCTTTCCGCTTCAATGGTCACTACCTTTGCAATTTTTGAACTTTTCATTCCGTTCTAATTCAAACAAGTGCCACACTGCCCAGAATAAATTACGAAGTGGCCAAGGTTTTTGGACTTTTCAAACGTTCCCGCTGTTACACATTAAAACAGAAGAACAATAGAAAGTCAAACAAGAAAGAAAATTCATAAAATATTAATATATTCGCGTGCAGAAGTTCGTAGGTAATATTCGTGTTTGCAGTTTCCACAAGGAAAAATTCTAAAAAAATTCAATGTTAAATTACGACCTTTCGCAAAATGATGGGGATAAAATTTCTAGTTTTAATTAATATAATTAATTATTACAAATATTATATTTTCTTCTAACTCGTTTCGTAAGACTTACGAATACTTAGATGGACCTCTGACCGGAAACATGATTTGCCTAATACATAGTGGGTGTCAAGTATAATTCCAGCGAGAGAGTCTCTTGTGAAGGAACGGAATCGACATACGCAACAGCTGATGACTGCGGTGTGTCTCTTCTTCCGGTCGGCATGTCAATGGAAGTGGTTTATTGTTCTCCTGGTGAATAGAGCCTAGGCTTGCGAAGGCACCCGGTCCCGAAATTAGTCTAGTTTGTTTCATTTTGTTCCGTAGCCGGCGCCCCTAGTCCTCGCAAATGGAAGGCTCTTGAGCTCTCGTTTCCTGTAACCTTTCCCGTAACCCGTAACTATCCAATTTTAAACCGATTCCCATATACAGGATAATTCACCTAACGCGACGACTTTAAATGTCTCGTAAACTATTAACCCTTTGCACTCGGACGACAGCTCTGAGGGGACATCGTAAATCTACCAAACCACTCCGAATATACACCTATTCTCAGGGGACATAAATAGTAGATTATTTAGGAACTATACCAGCATGGTTCCCCAAAGTTTTCAATCCAAATTTCCATGAGAAGGCAATAATATTGCCTTCTATTTATTGTTCTAAATTGTGTTTGGTGTTATTTGTTTTCTCGTAAGTGGACGCGCCAAGGTCGTATGAAGGTCAACTTAATTTTGTTTTTCGAGCTGCATCCATTGATGTTTTAAAAAATACATTATCCCATTTAAAAAAACCAAGTTGACCTTCATGTCACCTTCATATCACCTTTACTGGATACCATTCAAATTTCCTCTGATACATTTTATGGCATAAATAATAATAGCGAGAGAATGAAGATGGGTGAGACACCCCATATAAAAAGAATAGAGTACACGCTAATTATATTGATTGACATTGAAACGACCTTCATTCAAAAGTAATATTACAGATCTAAATAAAAATTGAAGATGGAACCCTAAAATTCAATTTCGCACCTTAAAATGATGTATAATAAATCTGTAGACTGTAGTGTTATTTATATAATCTATTTATATATAATTAATGAATATATTTCTATATATATATAATTATTTATACAATCTATTTATATATAATTAATTAATATATTTCTCTATAATTATTTATATAATCTACTAACCTAATATTATGAAATTGAATTTTTTTCTTTTGCAACCAATAAGCATTGAAGTAAACGTACGGATATAATAAAAAAAATGTTTTGTTCTCTCCTGTGAAATTATTAAGGATATAAAGAGGTTCTAAATATTATAGTGGTAAAGAAAGTCGAACGGCAAGGTTAAGGGCTCCTTTGACGCAATCGATCATACGCGAGATATTTTCCGTGTAACTCTCGTGGGCTCATGGGTTCTCGGAACTCAAGCGTGAAAGGAGAACCCGGGACAATCGTCTTCTTGGCGCAACAAAAGCAAGGCGAGTCGGAAATGTACTGGCTGATACGAGCGACGCAATAGCAGTTGCGGAACCACGGAGTGCTGTAGAATTCACACTAATGCCATTCAGTTTCCTCGCTTGATACCCTGCTGTCCCATGCAACTAACAGTCGCAGTACTGTGTCCGTTCCACCATCGGTCATTTTCTGCATTGCAATATGCTTTTCAGAGCTGGCCCGAAAATCCCCTAAAATATTTCCTGCTTTCGACATATGGGGATATCATCGGCCAGACAATTTCAAGTGCCTATAAATCATATACGAAAAGCGAGCACCATGTGCAACTTTAGTGCAAATATTGTTTTTGCCATTGTTTCCATTTTCCGATTCTTTGCGATGACATTAAACAAACACAATTTTATACCCAATGTATTCTATCTACAAAAGTTTCTTTTGATTGTATTACGGTAAAAATAAGATATTATATATAATATGTGCGTTAATAAAGATATTTATTAAGTCATTTCTTATGAATGCATCTTTATAATTTCATTAATTGTGAAATAAAAAATCTAGAACCGGTCATGTGACCGGTCGTGGTACGATCAGTTAGGATTAGCTTTGTACCACAAAGTTTCTAAAGAGCGGATCTTTATGCAAAATAAAAATTTTCTAGCTGAATTGCAACAATTTGGAGTAAATTAGAAATTTATCTTCTTTCTTAATGTGCTTGATAGATTCAAGATAATATAACAGTATTATTAAATTCTTTTAATGTTTTCACTGTTTTAAATTACATCTACTCCTTTTTGTCACAAGTGCACAAAATTCCCTGTCTATTCATATAATAAACCTATAGACTGTAACAGCATTTCTTGATCGAAATGTTTTATAAGAGTCGCATTCTAAAATCGGACATTTCATATGCAACAACCTAATAGATATCATAACAAATTTCCTTGAAATATCCATATTATTTAAGCAATATGAAACCTATGAAGCACAAATATCAGATTCTGCTGTACTTATTTTAATCCTTCCAATATCTATGAATGACAATTATTATATGTACATGTAAAATTTTTATTATTAGTATTATTCAGTATATATGTTTGATTAGTACACATGTATAAAAATTATGATGTATACGCAGGCATATGGTATTTGTTTATTGACGATGTCTATATTTCACTTCACAGGATTCACTTGATAAGTTAACAAATATCTATTTGATTCCAGCTCTGTAATAAACTATTTGGTATAATAAATATTGTATTTTTTAAACAAATGTTATATAAAATAACCCATATAAAAGGGTTCAGAACCCTGCCACCTGATTCAATTTTTTTAAAAATTTGATATTGTACTTTATATTTACGAGTGCAAATTATTTTATGTGAATATTATTAATTTCGATCAACTATATAGATTTCTCTTTAAAATTCCATTATATGAGGACCCCAACTCTAGGACCTCCTGACATTTGAAGGCGACCGTTGTGTTGGGGTCGAAAATTTTCCGGACCGACCGCTAGGTGGATTCTTCGGGCGAAACTTTTCTCACTGCAGAATATGAGAGGTGTAAACGTTATAAGAGTTGCTAGAGTTTGATTATTTATCGCTTCTCGGCCTTATGGCTAAGATCAAATGTGTAGTATCTGTTCTTATCAGCTTAATATCTGATACACTACCCATCGGGTAGTCAGAATATTAACTCGATTTTTTAAACTGGACGGAGTGTTGGGGCTTGCCTCACCTCCGTCGCGAGTCGACCCGGCATTGCAGTTCTGCTGGGGTTCGGCTCTCATTAACTATTTAAAAATATAACTTATAGAATTAGTTAAATAACCATTTAGTTGAACCCAACTTTGACAAAAGAGTTCCTAATTTTATATACACATATTTTGTCATGCGTAATACGGAAAGACCCAATAAGAAAATTAATTAAAACCATTTACCGTTGTGTATAGTGAAATTGGAGAGCGTGTGTAGTTTATCCTTATGTCAATAACCAGAGTTGGGCAGTATTTAAATACAAAACTATTTAAATACGAATTGAAATATAAGATACAATATTTGAATTCTTTATTCGAAGGTTCGAATACGAAAGTATCTTATATTCGAAAAATATTTAAATACTTTTGTATTCGCCGAGAATGTATTCGAAGCTTCGAATAATTTTTGTATTCGATTTTTGTAGTTGATTTTTGTATTTCATTTCGAATATCGAATACATTTTGGCCCGAGGGTCGAGCACAAAGGCCTGAGAGCAGAACACAATGGTAGTGCAATAAACACGACCGGGCAAACCCTCGGCCATCCAGGTATCTCGGCATGAAACCGCTGACAAGTGAATGCTAAACTTGTTTATTTCTTACAATTTCCTCGCGGAAGTGACACGGGCCATTTCGTGGCGTTCTTCCGATTAAGAAAAGTCTAAACCCCATAGAAATCGGACTGTTTGTAGTGGATTTATTCGTGAGAATTTCTTCGGGAAAATTATTGAAACACATTTTCGGCCCTACTCTGTGCTAGAGGGACGAAGCGACGAGGGCCTCGGGAGCCTCGTCCAAGTGGTGCAATAAACCCTCGGCCTCCCAGGTATATCGGCATGAAACCGCTAACAAGTGAATGCTAAACTTGTTTATTTCTTACAATTTCCTCGCGGAAGTGACGCGAGCCGTTTCGTGGCGTTCTTCCGATTAAGAAAAGTCTAAACCCCATAGAAATCGGACTGTTTGTAGTGGATTTATTCGTGAGAATTTTTGTATTTCATTTTCGAAAATCGAATACATTTTCGGCCCTACTCTGTGCTAGAGGGACGAAGCGACGAGGGCCTCGGGAGCCTCGTCCAAGTGGTGCAATAAACCCTCGGCCTCCCAGGTATATCGGCATGAAACCGCTAACAAGTGAATGCTAAACTTGTTTATTTCTTACAATTTCCTCGCGGAAGTGACGCGAGCCGTTTCGTGGCGTTCTTCCGATTAAGAAAAGTCTAAACCCCATAGAAATCGGACTGTTTGTAGTGGATTTATTCGTGAGAATTTTTGTATTTCATTTTCGAATATCGAATACATTTTGGCCCGAGGGTCGAGCACAAAGGCCTGAGAGCAGAACACAATGGTAGTGCAATAAACACGACCGGGCAAACCCTCGGCCATCCAGGTATCTCGGCATGAAACCGCTGACAAGTGAATGCTAAACTTGTTTATTTCTTACAATTTCCTCGCGGAAGTGACACGGGCCATTTCGTGGCGTTCTTCCGATTAAGAAAAGTCTAAACCCCATAGAAATCGGACTGGTTGTAGTGGATTTATTCGTGAGAATTTTTGTATTTCATTTTCGAAAATCGAATACATTTTCGGCCCTACTCTGTGCTAGAGGGACGAAGCGACGAGGGCCTCGGGAGCCTCGTCCAAGTGGTGCAATAAACCCTCGGCCTCCCAGGTATATCGGCATGAAACCGCTAACAAGTGAATGCTAAACTTGTTTATTTCTTACAATTTCCTCGCGGAAGTGACGCGAGCCGTTTCGTGGCGTTCTTCCGATTAAGAAAAGTCTAAACCCCATAGAAATCGGACTGTTTGTAGTGGATTTATTCGTGAGAATTTTTGTATTTCATTTTCGAAAATCGAATACATTTTCGGCCCTACTCTGTGCTAGAGGGACGAAGCGACGAGGGCCTCGGGAGCCTCGTCCAAGTGGTGCAATAAACCCTCGGCCTCCCAGGTATATCGGCATGAAACCGCTAACAAGTGAATGCTAAACTTGTTTATTTCTTACAATTTCCTCGCGGAAGTGACGCGAGCCGTTTCGTGGCGTTCTTCCGATTAAGAAACGTCTAAACCCCATAGAAATCGGACTGTTTGTAGTGGATTTATTCGTGAGAATTTTTGTATTTCATTTTCGAATATCGAATACATTTTGGCCCGAGGGTCGAGCACAAAGGCCTGAGAGCAGAACACAATGGTAGTGCAATAAACACGACCGGGCAAACCCTCGGCCATCCAGGTATCTCGGCATGAAACCGCTGACAAGTGAATGCTAAACTTGTTTATTTCTTACAATTTCCTCGCGGAAGTGACACGGGCCATTTCGTGGCGTTCTTCCGATTAAGAAAAGTCTAAACCCCATAGAAATCGGACTGGTTGTAGTGGATTTATTCGTGAGAATTTTTGTATTTCATTTTCGAAAATCGAATACATTTTCGGCCCTACTCTGTGCTAGAGGGACGAAGCGACGAGGGCCTCGGGAGCCTCGTCCAAGTGGTGCAATAAACCCTCGGCCTCCCAGGTATATCGGCATGAAACCGCTAACAAGTGAATGCTAAACTTGTTTATTTCTTACAATTTCCTCGCGGAAGTGACGCGAGCCGTTTCGTGGCGTTCTTCCGATTAAGAAAAGTCTAAACCCCATAGAAATCGGACTGTTTGTAGTGGATTTATTCGTGAGAATTTTTGTATTTCATTTTCGAATATCGAATACATTTTGGCCCGAGGGTCGAGCACAAAGGCCTGAGAGCAGAACACAATGGTAGTGCAATAAACACGACCGGGCAAACCCTCGGCCATCCAGGTATCTCGGCATGAAACCGCTGACAAGTGAATGCTAAACTTGTTTATTTCTTACAATTTCCTCGCGGAAGTGACACGGGCCATTTCGTGGCGTTCTTCCGATTAAGAAAAGTCTAAACCCCATAGAAATCGGACTGGTTGTAGTGGATTTATTCGTGAGAATTTTTGTATTTCATTTTCGAAAATCGAATACATTTTCGGCCCTACTCTGTGCTAGAGGGACGAAGCGACGAGGGCCTCGGGAGCCTCGTCCAAGTGGTGCAATAAACCCTCGGCCTCCCAGGTATATCGGCATGAAACCGCTAACAAGTGAATGCTAAACTTGTTTATTTCTTACAATTTCCTCGCGGAAGTGACGCGAGCCGTTTCGTGGCGTTCTTCCGATTAAGAAAAGTCTAAACCCCATAGAAATCGGACTGTTTGTAGTGGATTTATTCGTGAGAATTTTTGTATTTCATTTTCGAAAATCGAATACATTTTCGGCCCTACTCTGTGCTAGAGGGACGAAGCGACGAGGGCCTCGGGAGCCTCGTCCAAGTGGTGCAATAAACCCTCGGCCTCCCAGGTATATCGGCATGAAACCGCTAACAAGTGAATGCTAAACTTGTTTATTTCTTACAATTTCCTCGCGGAAGTGACGCGAGCCGTTTCGTGGCGTTCTTCCGATTAAGAAAAGTCTAAACCCCATAGAAATCGGACTGTTTGTAGTGGATTTATTCGTGAGAATTTTTGTATTTCATTTTCGAATATCGAATACATTTTGGCCCGAGGGTCGAGCACAAAGGCCTGAGAGCAGAACACAATGGTAGTGCAATAAACACGACCGGGCAAACCCTCGGCCATCCAGGTATCTCGGCATGAAACCGCTGACAAGTGAATGCTAAACTTGTTTATTTCTTACAATTTCCTCGCGGAAGTGACACGGGCCATTTCGTGGCGTTCTTCCGATTAAGAAAAGTCTAAACCCCATAGAAATCGGACTGGTTGTAGTGGATTTATTCGTGAGAATTTTTGTATTTCATTTTCGAAAATCGAATACATTTTCGGCCCTACTCTGTGCTAGAGGGACGAAGCGACGAGGGCCTCGGGAGCCTCGTCCAAGTGGTGCAATAAACCCTCGGCCTCCCAGGTATATCGGCATGAAACCGCTAACAAGTGAATGCTAAACTTGTTTATTTCTTACAATTTCCTCGCGGAAGTGACGCGAGCCGTTTCGTGGCGTTCTTCCGATTAAGAAAAGTCTAAACCCCATAGAAATCGGACTGTTTGTAGTGGATTTATTCGTGAGAATTTTTGTATTTCATTTTCGAAAATCGAATACATTTTCGGCCCTACTCTGTGCTAGAGGGACGAAGCGACGAGGGCCTCGGGAGCCTCGTCCAAGTGGTGCAATAAACCCTCGGCCTCCCAGGTATATCGGCATGAAACCGCTAACAAGTGAATGCTAAACTTGTTTATTTCTTACAATTTCCTCGCGGAAGTGACGCGAGCCGTTTCGTGGCGTTCTTCCGATTAAGAAACGTCTAAACCCCATAGAAATCGGACTGTTTGTAGTGGATTTATTCGTGAGAATTTTTGTATTTCATTTTCGAATATCGAATACATTTTGGCCCGAGGGTCGAGCACAAAGGCCTGAGAGCAGAACACAATGGTAGTGCAATAAACACGACCGGGCAAACCCTCGGCCATCCAGGTATCTCGGCATGAAACCGCTGACAAGTGAATGCTAAACTTGTTTATTTCTTACAATTTCCTCGCGGAAGTGACACGGGCCATTTCGTGGCGTTCTTCCGATTAAGAAAAGTCTAAACCCCATAGAAATCGGACTGGTTGTAGTGGATTTATTCGTGAGAATTTTTGTATTTCATTTTCGAAAATCGAATACATTTTCGGCCCTACTCTGTGCTAGAGGGACGAAGCGACGAGGGCCTCGGGAGCCTCGTCCAAGTGGTGCAATAAACCCTCGGCCTCCCAGGTATATCGGCATGAAACCGCTAACAAGTGAATGCTAAACTTGTTTATTTCTTACAATTTCCTCGCGGAAGTGACGCGAGCCGTTTCGTGGCGTTCTTCCGATTAAGAAAAGTCTAAACCCCATAGAAATCGGACTGTTTGTAGTGGATTTATTCGTGAGAATTTTTGTATTTCATTTTCGAAAATCGAATACATTTTCGGCCCTACTCTGTGCTAGAGGGACGAAGCGACGAGGGCCTCGGGAGCCTCGTCCAAGTGGTGCAATAAACCCTCGGCCTCCCAGGTATATCGGCATGAAACCGCTAACAAGTGAATGCTAAACTTGTTTATTTCTTACAATTTCCTCGCGGAAGTGACGCGAGCCGTTTCGTGGCGTTCTTCCGATTAAGAAAAGTCTAAACCCCATAGAAATCGGACTGTTTGTAGTGGATTTATTCGTGAGAATTTTTGTATTTCATTTTCGAATATCGAATACATTTTGGCCCGAGGGTCGAGCACAAAGGCCTGAGAGCAGAACACAATGGTAGTGCAATAAACACGACCGGGCAAACCCTCGGCCATCCAGGTATCTCGGCATGAAACCGCTGACAAGTGAATGCTAAACTTGTTTATTTCTTACAATTTCCTCGCGGAAGTGACACGGGCCATTTCGTGGCGTTCTTCCGATTAAGAAAAGTCTAAACCCCATAGAAATCGGACTGTTTGTAGTGGATTTATTCGTGAGAATTTCTTCGGGAAAATTATTGAAATACATTTTCGGCCCTACTCTGTGCTAGAGGGACGAAGCGACGAGGGCCTCGGGAGCCTCGTCCCTCTAGCACAGAGTAGGGCCGAAAATGTATTCGATTTTCGAAAATGAAATACAAAAATTCTCACGAATAAATCCACTACAAACAGTCCGATTTCTATGGGGTTTAGACTTTTCTTAATCGGAAGAACGCCACGAAACGGCTCGCGTCACTTCCGCGAGGAAATTGTAAGAAATAAACAAGTTTAGCATTCACTTGTTAGCGGTTTCATGCCGATATACCTGGGAGGCCGAGGGTTTATTGCACCACTTGGACGAGGCTCCCGAGGCCCTCGTCGCTTCGTCCCTCTAGCACAGAGTAGGGCCGAAAATGTGTTTCAATAATTTTCCCGAAGAAATTCTCACGAATAAATCCACTACAAACAGTCCGATTTCTATGGGGTTTAGACTTTTCTTAATCGGAAGAACGCCACGAAATGGCCCGTGTCACTTCCGCGAGGAAATTGTAAGAAATAAACAAGTTTAGCATTCACTTGTCAGCGGTTTCATGCCGAGATACCTGGATGGCCGAGGGTTTGCCCGGTCGTGTTTATTGCACTACCATTGTGTTCTGCTCTCAGGCCTTTGTGCTCGACCCTCGGGCCAAAATGTATTCGATATTCGAAATGAAATACAAAAATCAACTACAAAAATCGAATACAAAAATTATTCGAAGCTTCGAATACATTCTCGGCGAATACAAAAGTATTTAAATATTTTTCGAATATAAGATACTTTCGTATTCGAACCTTCGAATAAAGAATACAGATACTGTATCTTATATTCATTTGTATTCGAATACAAAAATTGCCCATCTCTGTCAATAACCAAGTTAAAATTACTAAAGTAATTTTTGTTAATAATTTTTACATTTGAGAACTATAATTTATTTATATTTGCGGCATAAAAGCATTAAAACTATAAATTACAACGTCATTAAATATTGCTGACAATTTTGGTTATTGACACATAAGGGTTGAACAATTTTGTTTAAAATCGGTAGTATAACACACAGTTATTTAAAATTCTTTAAGATTTATAATCGTAATAATCGAACGGATTATTGTGGAATATATTGGCTCGAAATAAATATGTAACGAAACATATTTATAATACATTTCACAGTACAAGAACGAAAACATCATATTTTGTGGATTTGTGCAGCGAGCTTTCGTTTCCCCTGAAGGGAATAGACATTTTTATTCATTCAAAAAAAAAAGGACGAAACTCCTACCTCCGAGAATTCTACGTCCCCGAAGAACTGTGATAAATACTGCCATCGCTCACATGAAACAACCGATGCAAGATATTCTCCCAGGACCTTTTAACACAGAAGGAAAAAACAGAAACATTTACAGAAGCGTTCATCGTTCTATCTTCACCGCGAATAGAAATCCTGGTTGCTGTGAGAGCCATTTAAGTTGTTACCAAGATCATTGGCCTTTGGGATTTGATTCTGAAGCTCTGCCAGATCCTCCTTACGAAATAGACAAAGCACTTGCACTAATGTTCGGACACTATACTGCCCTCATAACAAAATTAATTCCAAGATCTTATTCTACTCACGACAAGGATAATAACATAGGAACTTAATCGTTCTCTTAAAAAATTATAATAAAGTTTTTTCATTATCAAACTGATTTTATTTATATTATATTGTCGATATATTTCACGCGCAAAGAAATAATTTCCAAGGGCTAAATTAACAGCACGCTATGTCTAGCATATGAACTCCATCTGACCGAGAAATAAAAATATAAATATAAATGGAATCAGTTCGATAATGTTAATAACTTCACTATAATTTTTTATGAGAACGATCGAGGTTTGACCGATGATTCTTGTTGCTCTTTTGATCCTTATGATGAATAGAATACGTGCATTAAAAAAAAATGGTTGTGACCTTTCGACCTTGAAATTCAAAAGTGTCTCCGGTTAGGTTGAAATAGCAGATATTTTGGAACCTATTCATAGTACATAGTCATAGACTGCGGATATTTATGCATTTATGAAGAAATTGGCTGAGTGAAATATGAAACAGTAATAGATTAGAAAAATCTATCAAAATATCATTATGATGTTTTGACTGTAAAAAATCTATTAAGAGATGCAATGAATTTTAATTTAACTCCTAGTGCCTGCAATTGGTGCAAAATATTTTTAATTTGCATAAAGATCCACAGTCTAATCATAAGTCCTCTCTCAAGCATGGGAAATTGAAGCTAACTTCCATTGTTTCAATGTAACGTAAGGTCTGGGTTAGGTAAATAACAATTTTCGATTAGAATATCTCCCAAAATTTCGCCTGTATCGATGTAACTGTTTGACGATAACTGATTGGATTATCCACACAGGAAATGCGTGCGTGACGCTAACCCCTGGCATATGGTTATGCCCCTGCCATGTGTTATGTATGAACGCATTAACACAGCATTTCAGATCATTGTAATCATTGATTTAAGGAACTTCGATGAATATTTCAAGTAAAATAAACTGTCACCTGGCTCTTATTCTTGGAGTAGCACGACACCTTTTAATTCATACGGATTTTATGCAATTTATAATAAAAATAAGTGGACAGAATATAAAACGATACGAACATATAAAGAATTTAGATACCTTATGTATCTCACGATGAATTAAAACAATTTTTATTTTGCATACAAATTCGCAGTTTTATAACTAGACAGCAAAATCAATATTTTCTGTCTCAATTGCATCAAGCTGGAGTAAATTGGAAACTTATTTTCTTTCGTATGTTTACCTGAAAACGCTTGAAATCGCTGAACTTTAAGTACCCATAACCTTTGAATCAGTGGTTTCCTAACCTTAAAACTTGGATTTTCGGCATTTTCTCGCCAAAATCTACGGGATTACATTTTAAAGTCCAAAATTTCTGGGTCCCTAAGGTGAAGTTTAACCTAATATTCATATGAAGGTTCCTTTATATAACGGAGTTTGAAAAAGCACCCTGCATATTCACGAACACTTAAAGGAACATTCTACAAGAAATGTTAATGTTCTGAAGAACTCTGTACCGAGTACTAATACTTTAATAGTTTTAATTGAGTATTAACATTTCAGTTAAAGTTTCAACTCTACCACTTGGAACTATACTTATTTTGTAAAGATCTGTTGCAGAGAAATAGAGATTGTCTTCTAATTTGGAATATAATTGTCATTTTGATGGAATCGAAATTCTTTAATTTAAGAATATTGAAATTATGAAACTACAATCCTGAAGAAATATTCAATAATATTTACTTCTTTAGACATATTCGTTTAATGCAAAAGTGGTGCAAGTGAATATTTGTTAATTGTACATAATACGGATCCGTTTAATTTCGTAAAGCTAACAGCGCTACTGCGTAATGCCATAGCTAGGAGTATTGATAACAGAGATGATAAGATAACATTTCGACATTATGTAATTGATATGTATTATGTATAAAGTAAAACCTCGTAACCAGCACCACAGTAATAGGGAATCGTCGAGCCAAGCGAACTAATAACGTTTCGCTGCGACGTAATGTGGACGCCGAGTGTCAACAGCAAGGAGAACGCGAACCAATTAATGTACATCCATTGCTGTGGAATTCGGGAGTATGTAAACAAAAATCATGCAGCTTGTTCCGCTTCAATAGAAGCTCATAGTTCATAGAAACACGCGAGTCAAAAACATTTTGCGATGACACAACAGCGCAATTAGGGATGCTCGGAACGCAAGGCATCTCTTATTCTTCCAATTTTCATTTCTCTTGATTTATTATTCTTAACCCTTAGCACTCGAGTGCTAAAAAATTGCTGTACCATTATTCAAAATATTGTTTACATTATTAAATATATTGGGATCTAACCAGAGTTGGGCAAAAATTTTGAAAAAAAATGTGTTCAAAACCTAATTTTAATGGGCCAAGTTTTTATTGAAATCAAATTTTTGCTCAACTGTGGATCTAACCAATTATTAAACGTTTAAGAATTGTATGAGGTATTAAAGCAATTTCATATCCATAAAATGAAAAAATCATATACAATGGAATTATTCTAGCGAGAAAGAAATGTTTAATTTTAGAATCAAAATAGCTCCGACTGCAAAGGGTTAATATTAGGACAATATTTTTAATAGAATCAATCCTTAAAAATTGAACCAATCGAGTTTGTATAGTTACAGGTTACAGGAGTTGTGATGTTTTTCTTGTGCATGAGCGAATTCTACTTTTTGATATCCAGGAGACTAGTATGTATTATAATTATATTGTTCTGTATTGTAATTCTATTGTACCACAATGAATAGTTAAGATGAATATTTGTTACTATTCTAATCTGTCTGAAATATTTATTGAGCTAGTTGCAAACTTATTGCCGACGGAACGCAATTTCGATTAAGCGAGTTCTGCGATCTATTGTTTCTGTAGTCTATTATCGAGTATGTTGGTGACATGGGAATGGTAATATTATGTCGTTAATGCATCAGAATATAAATACATTAGACGTCAAACCTATTCTTGTACCTTGCCCGCGGTTTACTATACGATCTACTGTTTCTGTAGTCTATTATCGAGTATGTTGGTGACATGGGAATGGTAATATGTCGTTAATGCTTCAGAATATAAATACATTGGACGTCAAACCTGTTCTTATACCTTGTTCTATACATTGAACTTGAACGCAACTGGCAACGCATGTAGTTACACTGTTTCGAAAATATTTTCATTAACTCCAGAATGAAAGGAACGTCTAGTAGCGAGGCGGGAGGTCAGCATGGGGTCATTTTCATCGTGTACTGAAATTTTCGTAATATGTACTTTGGAACCAGTTTCTCCACCAAAATGGTATTTATTATAACCACTAACATTAGCTGTGCGTAACCGTAATACTAACTCGTGAAAATATTTTAACTCTTGCCATGCGAAAATTTTAATGATAATTATACAAGCCTTGAGCAAAAGTGTTTGATCAATTTTTAACTCAGTAACTAAATGCAACTGTCTTAGATATATTCGTGAGATTGATAGATTATGTTAATAAAATGTGATTACTATTTCAATGTAATATAGATAATGTTCCTCACAGTGTTGCCAAATGTATATTTTCAATTTGTAAACGCAAATATTTCAATAGGAAAAAGAAATTCGGTGTGGTAAGGGTTTTATTGAAAAATTGTATGTATTGATTTGATCAGCCATTGTATCTCAGAATAATATAAGTTGACATAATTTTGTTATCTAAGTACTGTGGTACAGTTTACAATACAGTTGTATACAAATATGTGTATTAATATTGTAGCAATTAATATTGTTTTAATATTGTAGAACTTGATATTTTAGCAAATAAGTATTGTAGCAATTAATATTGTAACAAATAAATATTTTAGCAAATAAATATTTTAGCAAATAAATATTTTAGCAAATAAATATTCTGACAACTGATATTGTATTAATATTGTTTTAATATTGTAACAATTAATATTTCAGCAAATAAATATTGCAGCAATTAATATTTTAGCAAATAAATATTGTGGCAATTAATATTTTAGCAAATAAATATTGTGGCAATTAATATCGTGTTAATATTACAGCAATTAATATTGTAGCATATCCGAACACTAAATAAATTGAATTAAGTATAATAAATCAGCGAAATGATATCGACGTGAAAATACGTTGTTTCACACTTGAGGGTTCCTTCGTTGACGCTTCGCCAAGATTTAAAAGACAAATGTGAACAAAAGATGTAGAGGAAAGTGGTTATTCACGTTCACCAACTCTTTCCCCGGTTTCAATAGCATGTATCGGGTGCAGTATCGATATCGTCGGGATTTTAGGTGCCAACTAGCTTCCCGAATTACCATTTAAACGGATTCAAATTGTTCCACAGCCCCCGTTGTTCATAGTCGAACTATCCTTTCACGGATTATAGGCCGACACGGGCTACGTTGTTTCTCTCGAATTTAGGGGATATCTACGCCACGAACCTTCCAGCGCGTAAACTCAACGTTTGTCGTATTTTATATCCTAGCATTTGTTGAAAATTTTTAAAAGCCATACAATTGCATAGATATTTACTTTCTTTCTTAATATGTTCAATAGGTCGCAAATAATGTAACAGTATTTTTATATTCTTGTGATGTTTCTACTGTTTTATATTACACCTATTCATTTTTGTCATAAATGCATAACATCTGCTGACTAGTTGTTATAATATATTATTTGAATATACATAAAGATCGGTTGTAAACAAATAAGACAATAAATCGTGACTGCAATATTGGCATTATTTAAATTCTTTACACTTTTATATTTTATCTTCAACATTTCAATTTTTGTAATTTTCCGAAAGGATGCAGGGAAATAGAAATGCAGTCACTAAACCGTCGAGCTCACAGAAATAGCAGAATATACAGCCAGGGGACAATTAGAGAGTTCCGGTAACGGCAATATAGTTAAAACTTCGTAATTGTGTCTAATTACCAGGGTGGTCATCGGTATGTGAGACTGTTAGGAAATTTAAGTTCTGATGGTAATGTATGAATATTATATTAAGAGATAGTGCAGCCAATGATGAACTAGTTGTTTAGAGTTTCGGTAACGAATATCTTTCACAAAATAAACGCTATTCTACTCCATCATAAATGTGCGAACTATCATATCAACTTTCCTACCAATTGAAATTTTGAAAGATGAAAAATTCCTTCATGAAATTGTTAGCAACATGTTGGTGACATTTTTCTGATTAAAATGAGACCAAACACGACACAATTCGGCGCCCATTCAGTAAAACCTCCATTATCTATTATGATATGTAGACTGGAGATCTTTATGCATTTACAGCATCTGAAAATTTTCAAGACATGCTGCAATGTAAAATTCGATAGAATTTGGTATGATTTTCATTTATTCACATTCTTAAAAGTCTAGAAAAATTGAAAATTGCAAAACATCTGCAGTCTAATGCTATGTAAACGGTGCAATCTAAATCGATCCATATACAACAGGATAAATTATCCGAACACGTATGTACCACTGATTAATTCGGATAATCGAGGTTCTGCTATATTGTGAATTAAAGGAGTAAATATCATCCAAACTATGCCGTGTTTGGTGTCAGTTTAATCAGAGAAGTATCAGGAAAAGTTTCATAGAAAAATAATTGTAAACAAAAAAGTTTTGTTATCGAATTAGTATGCACGACGTGAAAGATCAAGTAACCGTGTCTGTAAACGATATAATTGTACTTATTGTTGGTAGTGTTAGTAGCCTAAAAGTTTTACTTAAAATCACAAACTGCACCCAGCATAGTAACCAAATCCAGCCGTTAGACTTGACTTGTGCAGATCTTGAAAAAATATGTAAAAGCGAGACGGCGACAAGAAATGGGGCGATCACGGAGGCGAAGATGTTCAAAATTTTCTTTATCGCTCCGGCAAATCCCGTAAATTTCGGAAGCTATTAAGTTTATCGGGATGGGTAAGAAGCTTCTAAGTTTTATAAATGGCGTGCGACCGGTCCGCCGCGCCGCAGACTTTCGTGCAATCTACGAAAAGCGCTCGTTCTTCAATTCACTTAATTTTACCACCACACTGCGAACAGGGGAGCAAGTGTGTTGCAGCCTTTGCCGGGACGCATTCGATCGATATATCGTAATAGAAAACGATTCATCCGTCTTATCGTCATCCTCGTCTATCTAGGATCGCTGGCCACTGTGTGTCATTCAGTGGGGCATTGAAATCGTCCTGACAATGAGACCATCTAAATGACCAGTTTTTCCCAAGTGCCCGGTAAAATATTACCTTGTTATATATGGAGAAGAATGGAAAGAGTTGATGTATACATTTTCGAGAGAAGAGATTGTACAATTGAAATAATAATGTATTGATTTGGATACTATGCATTTAAAACAAAAATAAGTAGATCAAATTTCAAACAGTAGACTAATTAAGAGAATTTAAGGACGTAGATTATTTTCAACTGATCAACCGTTTCTTATATCTTTATGCATTTATAGAAAAATTGAGCAGATGAAATTCAAAATTGTTGGAAAATTTTAAAAATTGAAGATTTCAATATATGATTTCTCTATTAAAATCAACAAGGAAAGAAATAACATCCAATTTTGTTTATATTTCTTGCAATCGATGCAGGCGATTTTTATTTTGCATAAAGATCCGCAGTCTACTATTATAATCGATGTAGAACATTTTTATTTTATAACAACACTACACAGACAATCTGTCACATTGTCAATAAATATATTTTTCGTGAGTCTCAATTAATTATTATATATTTTCTTTGGCCACGAGAAGTCAAATTAAATACAAAATTAAGAATTACATAAAACAATCAATTTTTTAAAATTGAAAGTACAGTTGTACTAAATTTTTTTATTTCAAACAGAATGTTTACCAAAAAAATTAATTTTGTAATAAAAAACAATTTATTTTGTACAAATCTGACAATTACTCATTTTTGTCGGCTGTTATGCCAATTGAAATACACGACGAAATTGTTAACTATTTAAATACTACAGATTGACGCTTTAATATAATGTTTTTAAATGTTTTTTATCAAAGTGAATCACATTTTTCAACATTTATGTCCGTTTTTGAATTTATCACGTCAACGGACGCGTTAGTTTTTCATTGTTACTTTCATTCCCATTGTTTCCGTTGACTGAAACTCGCGAAATTTAATTTTCTGTTTCGATCGGGTGAGCTGATCTGATAACCCTTATATTGAAAATATTTTATTCGACACGGTAGATTTTTAAAATATCGTTTTACTTTAAAATACCGAAAATACTAGATTTATTTTGAAATATAACCAGCATTGATTCTGTGTTCACAAAGGAGTAACCGACCGGTGAAAACCTCGTACGATATCGTTCTTTGTTCCGTACCAGTGGTCGTACTTGAACTAAAAATAAATTTACTCTGACGAATATTATGGTTTCGTACAGTACAATAATACGATTTATGTTTTCGGATTATTTGACTTTGTTAAGAATAAAATTTAAAATACAGATCGTATTAAAAAAACAAGAAAAACGTATTTCTATATTAGTTTTCGAAATTTCGCATCGGGCATGCTCTTCTTTAATCCCCCGTATGCTATGCCGTACAGATTATAAAGAAGTTGCAAAATATGAAAGAAAACCTCATGTCCACTCTTACACATAAGAATATTAAACTTGCATTATAAAATACTAACGTAAAGTATAGGTACTTACAAATTTTTCAGAATCTTCTGTTCTTCTGTATTTTCCCCTCCATTTAAGCGAATATGTGTTAATAACAGTGAAGCACAAAACACACTTTCCGAAATCGTGACAGCAAACGAGAAGAAGTTACACCGGCCACAATCAAAATAGTACTGCGAATGTCACCTCAGTTTCTTCGTGACTGGGTAAGGGTTGATTTAGGTGGGGTGGGGAATGGTTAAAGTTAAAACTTTAGGTTGAGGAGTGGGAAAGAAATTCCTTTCCGTATTGTCTTCGGTCGTCAATGGCGTGATTTATAATTGTATGTCCGCTCGTCGCTTCGGTGGATCTGTCGCACGTGTCGTCCATCTGTCAGAGTTGAATTGCCGGAACGCGGTGGTTGTAAAATAATCGGCCCATGCGAACCCTTTTTTTTAAAAAAACAGAATAAAAAATAAAATTTTAAATAGAATTTCCCTTTTCCCGGTGTCTAATGTCCTTGAGGACAGTCAGGGCCCCGCTTTTTGCATTTCTCCTGACGGCCCATTCGGACCCCATCCGCATGTGCTTTTTGCCTGCTAGAACGTCATTTTCGGGTACACTCCCGCTCTGTACTGATGCCGTTGGAATCGACACGTGTGTCGCGCATTTTTAATTCAATAAATAAAGTATATTCTGTGTATACCTTCCCGTGTAATTACTAGACAGCGGATCTTCATGCAAAACAAAAATTTTCCTTCTGAATTGCAACAAACCGGAATAACAGCAATTAATTTTCTCTCTTAGTATGTTCAATAGGCTAAAAACAATATAAAAGTGTTTTTAAATTCTTCTACTATTTTTACTGTTTTAAATTACAGCTACTCATTTTCGCCAAAAACTCATAAAATCCGCAGTCTAGTAATTACACCACGCACAAACCATGACCTATTGATCTCATATTTATTATTGTAATAATATTTCTCTTGAGACTTGCGGATACGTTTTACAATACTATCGATATACTTGAGTTTTCATTAGAAGAAGCAAGAAGACAATATTTTAGAGAACCAAAGACCTAACATACATAATTGTCTAATGATACGGACTTGAAACGTTGCGAACTAATCCTGAGATTATTACATCTTCCAAAGTGTATATACAATTTTAGAAACCTATGATAGCTAAGAAAATGGTTGTTACATAGCATTTTAGGGTCGTATTGTGCGATTTTCGAAAATTCTATTGAGTAGTATCTTGGAAAGTGTTTTGTTCACATAAACTACATTTGGTGTTACTAATTTTCGTCAACATTGCGTAAAGTGTCTATTAAGCTAACGGTGGAGGAATGTAACGGTGATTTGGCTTTCGCAAGTCGTTTCGTCCTTGGGGAGTTTTTATTAAATTTTCTCGAATATCTCTGACCGCCCAGAGGTACCATTTTCCGAGGCGAATTCGTGTTAGATCTCATATGCGTGGGAGGTAATGGTAATTTAGCAAATCTCAAGGCGATGCGATTCGCACGATCCAATTCGTCACCCATAGGCAGGAAATATTGGCCTCGGTATCTCCTTAAAATACCATATTCTACGCCCTTTTGCAGAGCTGATTTTACCTGCAATTGTTAATACTGAACGTCAGAAATGTTATCAGTAAATATTGTGTTATTATCTGTACTGCGTGTGGCGTTCAAACATTTCAATTAAATTAAACCATAGAATAAAATATTCCTAGTTACATACACAAGGCTCAAATGTTAATTTGTATACATGCACATTATTTAACGAACTCTTAACTTTAAATCATTTCTTTTCTGTTTCGAATTAGCTTTGTACATTAATACTTTTCACTCCGTTGTAAGAATATGAGGCTTTGTTTCAAGATCCTGACGAATCTGATGAACCAGAAATTATTTAATTTTTACTTTCATTGAGATGCATTATAATTTAGTTTAGTGAAATGTACATATAAACTGTACGAATTTAAATGTCATAAATATTGTATTTATTTTATGTGAATTTTAAATAATATATTTTAAATAAGGTTATTTATTTTTACCAGTTAAAGTTATGTCATTGTTTCACTGTACGAATAGCTTGCACATCATTCTGTGTCTGACATGGTAATTCTATGGTGACTTTAGCACAAAACAATAACTTAAAAATCTAGAGTAAGACTTTTTTATCGTTGTTGGAAATATGAACGTTGAACATTTATCAGACATTCGTGCATTCAACCTCGCGAAAAAGTAGAAACAAAAAGTGATGAACAGGCAAGCTATACAAGTTCCGTTCAATAGATCCCGAACTCAGTCGAAATTGAAAAGCTTCATTTTTTCGAGAAGGAGGCAAGCTACCGAAACATTTTATTCTCCATTTTCAATTGATTTTTTCATAGAATCGCCAATATTTTTATAAAACCGGATTGAATGCACCTCGAATACAAAAAAGTAGTAGAAAAGTATTTTCAAAGATAGATTCGATATTTATGCATCTCAATAGTGTACGAGTTAAACAAAAAAGCTAATATGATATGGATACAGTAGAGCCTAGATCTAAGAAAACCACTCGGGTCCGTGCTGTTTCCTAGATCCTGTGGTTCTACTATTTCTTTGTGACTTGTTGTGTGTATTCTACGACTCCTAAAAATATTATTACAGATGAAGTATATGTTACTAAAACGTTAAATGATTTATCATTTTATGTATTTAACATTAATTGAAAGCTGAAGATTTATACGATTTTAATCAAGTAAAATGATCACAATATATGTCAAAATGAATTGCATACCAAAATAAACGCATTAAAATTGAACCAGCTTCTCAAATTGAAATTTTGTGTCAGTAATCGGTTATCAAGTTGAAAAAATATCTAATTTTCCCCACTATTAATTTTTGTATTCTTAAATAAGGACACAAAAATACATGAAATATTTAAAAACGTGCTCTTTCGGAAACAACGTACGCGCCACGTCGTATACATTAAATATAAGCGCAGGAAGAATTTTAATCGTAGATGCAGAATCATAATTATTTTCGCCGAAACGTTCATCCAGCTCTTAACATATTTTTTAAATAATCCCTGTTCGAAGGAAAGAAACGAGGCTTGGCACTGAAATACAACCGGAGGCACGCGTCTAGATCGCGTCCAAAGCTTTCCCAATGCCGTCATAATTATGTTTCAGATACTTACTTGTCGTTTAACGCGACGCTCGCCAACATCGGATGCATAACTTATGTAACCTACGATCTTCTTCGGCGTTGATCCTTTGGTTTCGCGGAGATCCTGTATAGCGGATACGATCAGCGCAGCAATTTTCATCGGCTTTACGATCCGAGCCTTTCTCCTTGATATTTTCTTCGGAACCACCGGCCTTTTCCGAACCATCGTGCACCGATCAAATTTTTCGCAAGAAATCGCTCCCCTGGTAAGTGGAACCCGAACTTGGAAATTTTATGGCACCGTTGCCAGCGAATACCAAAAAAACCTCGGGAAATTTAACAGTTCGTCGGAAAAATTGTTTGAGCGTTCGTGTGTTTCCCACCAATCAATTGAAGTTGTCTCGAGCTACGAGTCTCGAAGAGAAACAGAAACTGTCATGAAAATGGAAATATACAGGGTGTCCCATAAATTTATTTCCTGGGAAGGGGTAATTCCTTCGATCATTTGCAGTTTTGAAGAAACATTTTCCTTTGCAAAATGTTCTCCGAGGCTTCGTTAAGGAGTTATTAACGAAAAACACGAACCAGTCGGGGCGCGGCGACTTTAAACAAAGGCAGTTCTGATTGGTCCGTGTGGTTTTGTTAATAACTCCTTAACGAAGCCGCGGAGGAGATTTTCGCAAAGGGAAAAGATTCTTCAAATGACCTCAGGAATCCCCCTTTTTTCAAGTACAATATTTTTAGGACAACCTGTATAGCTTGTCTCTGTTTAAGGTTCGTTTACATCGCACAGGGTTGTTGATTTATGCGTTTGTAGTTATTAATAAATTCTCTGTTTTGTGCTTCTCTGCATGTATAACAGTGAAAGAAAAATTAAATATACAGTGATATAAGTTATTTAGATTGCATAAGTTTCTGGGAATTTATTTTGTCATAAATAGATCCTCTAAAAAGGAGTTCTTTTATTATAATATTATTAGAGCAAAAATATGTATTGCGTATATATGAATACCATGTGAAGACCATATGGACTAGTAAATGTATAGGAAAATTCAGCATCTTCGAATAATATTTATCTTCAGTTTTAAGGAAACTGCTCGTGCAATTAAACGCAGTGTAGGGCGACTTCAGTACCATATTTATTAACTCAATTAAACAAACATTCTAGCGGTAATGGGGGGTTAGATTTAATCGTAATTAACAGCAACCGACCATCAGCGGCAATTAGTGATGCTGACAAAAGTTGTAGATACGTGACCACCAATGAATCACTTGCAGCCAATACGTAGAACGTGGATTTCGACAATTAATCGAAATTCGAAACGGTCATTCTAACTACCACACTCGCATATATTTTGGAGTATCCGCAACCGTTATTCTAGAACTTAATAAATTTTAATGTATCCATAATGATGATAGATTAAAACTTTACAATTAATTTATATTTTATCGTATGTTGCAGTTATAGAAAAGGAAGAGAATCAATCTCGTTGTTTAATGAGTTCATTGACCTTTCTAATGCACAATATTTAATAATAATGTCTACACATCGCCCAGGAAACAGAAATTTTCTAAATAGGCTCCATTACTTTTAGAATTGCAGATATTATGGAACGCAAATGTTTTTTTCTGCGTAGTCCTTACTTATTTGCAATCTGTTTTGAAACAACAACGAACAAACGATATAATTATACTAATAATGAAGTAAATTGAAAACAGTTTGCGCCACGTGTATTCTGATTTTCATAACGATCTAGTTACATATATCCTGTGGCTGCATACATATTTATGATCTTCATTAATTAATAATATTTACGTTTCGAAATTATAATTTATGTTCCATAAATATCACATATTTGAAGTTATTAACGCTTTTGAGTTTCATTCAATATGTTCTATAATTCATGTCGCGAAGCTATGAAATATTCATGAAATTAACTAAACCGATATATGTCAAATTATTGGAGCGAATTTATTTTTTACATTACCGTTGCATTATTTCCAGCTTATTGCAATCATGAGTGAAAGAAATAAATGTCTATGTAATTCCTGTAGGTTGAAATTAATACAATTTTTATTTTACATAAAAATCAGCAGTCTATTAACTAATATTTTCAACCATTCAGAACATTTTTGTGTCGATGCTTATAGTCATCTTCACAGTTAAAAATATTAAGAAGCGTTCCATTACTTTTATTTACATTTGAAATTTTTCCTTATTGTTTAATATTTGCTAAAAAATATATTTTAAATTAAAACATATTTTACTGACATTTTTATAAATTATTATTACGTCTTATACCACATTTGTCTAATTTATACACTGTACTATTATTCATACTTAGGAATGAATTATTAATATATAATATATAATAATTCATTCAGCAATCACATTCACAATTGCAATCAAATATATTCTGCCAGGAGTAGTAGTCCTGTATTCAGAGTTGGGTAAAATTTTTATTTCAATAAAAGTTTGTATAGCTGGATCATATGTATTTAAAAAATAGCGGCCCTTTCTCTGAAAGATTGTGAAATCCCCCTCTCGTCGCAACTCCATCCGTCAGTTTTACGATGGATATTATTATTTTCTTTGCGGCAACGAAAGGTGAAGTCCTGAATAATACATCGCGTCACGCAGATGCATTCTGCATCGGTATCAGTTTCAAGGAAGCGTAATTGCCCTTTTACTGCTCCCCCGTGCTTCGATAAGAGTGGCACGCAGTTATGTGCAAATTAGTTCCCGTCAGAGATAGGTGGTCTACCGTTGATACGAGAGAACGTCGTTACGATGATCGAGCGCAAAGCTGCTATCACGTGAATAAGAAATGCAGCAGGTTTATTCAACTCTTGCGTGTGTCATTTTAATTTGTCGTCACTGAAATTGATATCTAAGTTTGGGTCGAGTTACCTGGACAGCCTTGAGAAATCATTTAAAGTCAGGGAAACTTCCTCCACACTGCTGCTTCACGACTCCCACCACCAGTGCACCGGTTCCCCCACTATCAAGTATTTCATATTGCCCCTACCGTGCTTTGCTTCATGTGACTTGGGCAAACTCTAGTCACAATTACGGTTATTGACTAATAACTTCATAAGCTCTACAAAAGTGACTAACAATTAATGACTAAGTAAATACTTGAGCCTAGCTAATGAGTAGACATCGGATCTTTATGCAAAATAAAAATTGTCTGCATCGATTGTAAGAGATAGTAACCAAATAGAATATTATTTCTTCCTTTAATGATTTTAACAGAGGAGAAATCATATATTAACATCTTCAATCTTTAAAATTGTTCAACACTTTTGAATTTCATCTACTCAATTTTGCTATAAATGCATAATGATCCGCTGTCTACTAATGAGTAATGACTACATAAGTATTTGAGGGTAATGACTAATGAATAATGACTCAATTTTTATTAAGGATGAATATTGAGTACTGACGCTATAATGGCATAACTAATGACTAAATACGCAATCAGAATTTCACTATGACTAATGACTAAAACTGGTTATAAGTTAAAATAAGACATAACAATAACAAAAAAATATCCTATTAGTTTATAAACATATAAAATACAGATTACGACACGGTTGGTCACTGCAAATTCCAATATAGTTTAAGTACACATATTAATGTATACTTTACCTATACAAATAACCTACAGTCTGTTAATAAGTAATTTATAAAAGAAGTTATAAAAAATACAATTCTAAAAATAAATATACTGAACAAAAAAAATCACAGGAATCACGAAACATGGTCGAATTAATCGTATGAAATGCAATAAAATGTGGGATAAAGCCGTTCTTATTTATCTTTCATATTGTATAAAAATTACATAATATTTACTACTAATATTTACATACGAAATGAAACGAAATACGATGTTATTGATGTCAAATTTTACCAACCATTCAAACAAAATGTCTATATTATTCATTATTTACTCATTGCTTATGAGTTAATTTATCTTACAACTATTTAGTATATTGTATTGTATTTGGGGAATAAATTATTCTGTACAATGGAGTGTACATATTTTCCATTTCGAATTCGCGAAGAGCATAAACGTATTTTATTTGGCGCGCGGGAGCTTTTATTTTGAAGCCACAGATTTCCAATAATGTTTATCTTCGATTTATTTCTACCAAAAATATATTTATATTTTTACGCCTCGGTCTAAGTAAAAATGTGAAGCTCCTTCTTCTAATTTTATATTACCATTTAAACTAGTCAAATATTTAGTAAATAAGGCATTCAAAAATAATTTATTTCTCAATAAAACGAGGAGACTAACTTTTTAGTTTCATTCAAACATTTGTCTCTCTTTATTTATCATTCATATTTAAAATGAAAAGTGTCCAATCTAGATACATGGCTAACTATAACTCGGAAACAAGGCCAAATGGAATTTATATAAACTTTTCTCATTGGCCTTGTGTACCGTGTTCATTGCAACTGTAACTCCCATGAGGTATACTACACACATGTTACGTATAATTAATCGTATTCTATAAATTTATGGTAATTCCCATGTGTCTTAATCCCTTCGAGTCCACCACCGAGATATCTCGCCAAATGATTTTTACCTATCCGTGCTTATGGATGAAATACATAATACTTCACGACTTGAAGTCGTCTATTTGACGTTTAGGATGTTATGCGACATGTATGCGTTGGTCAATATTGACTATTCAATGTCGTTCATCATACCTTTAGTCAGAGTCGCCAGATCAAAGGAGGGAGTTCGGATTGGGTGCGCGCATCACAAATGGGAGAATGACGTCGTAGAAGGGGAAGGGTGGTATAGTGGGAGACAAATTTTAATCTGACAACACTGAGTTAGTACTCGAATGTTAAGGGTTAATTAATTTTAACAAGTTACTATTAACATGTTAAAATTAATTAACCCTTAGCACTCGAGTGGTGACTCTGACAAGGGAAGGACCCAAGTGTCCAACTTCGATTTTGATAATCTTTTGTGACACGATGGTATATGGATCCCTAATGATGTCTGCAAAATATTAGGTGTAGTTACTCAATAGTTTTAAAGATACAAACAATTGAACTTTCACGCAACCTGCTTGCACGGCTAATGGAACTTCGAAAACTCGAACTGCAAATCATGGTATATCAACAAGGTATGAAAGTTTAATTGTTTATATCTTTAAAGCTATTGAGTAACTACACCTAATACTTTTCAGACATCATTAGGGATCCGTACACCTTCGTCTCACAAAAAATTATCAAAATCGAAGTCGGACACTTGGGGTCCTTCCCTTGTGAGAGAGAGAGAGAGAGGCGCTACTAAAGATTGCTGTACCATTCTTCAAATATTGCTTACATTATTAAATGTGTCGGTATCTAATCAATTACTAAACATTTAGGTATTGTATGAGGTGTTATACTAATTTCGGGTTCATAAAATTTGAAAAATCATAGGGAATGGAAATATTCTAGGTCGGAAGAAATGTTTGATTTTCAAGTTAAAATAACTCCGAGTGCACAGGGTTAAACAAGAAGCAACTTTCTATTTAAATATCTTCTTTGGCTATCGATATGGAGAATTTTTATTTTCCATAAAAATTCGGAAACTAGTGATGCAATTTTCACAAAGAAAAGATACTGTGGAATAGCTGTGTACAACATAATATGTCATAAAATAATATGCCAAATTTAAAACAGAAGTATTATAATGTTATTCCGTCAGCAATTTTTGTAATTTTCATAGTAAAAAGTAAATGACCGATGTGAAATGTGTTAAACTTATTCGCGCGTATTTCACAAATTTCCGTAAAAATCATATGAATCATGATTCGTTTCAATTTCACAAAACTTGATTTTTATAATGATGTTAAGCAAGTTTCGTTATACTAACACCCGCAGTAAACAGAAAAGTTTCTGCTGTTCGGTTGCGTGTCTACATCTAATGTTCTTTCCTGGTATGTTAAGTAATTATGGATTAAACATCAAGTAAACAAGTAAATCATCGTTTTTAAAAATATTTCATAAAATCTATTAGGTAAGTGTAAAATGTTTTTAATGTTACACAGGGTATGTCAAATGTGTCGGAGGCTTCAGAGTTCCTGAGGCTGTTTAAAGTAACTTTTTCATTCCATAGAAATCTATTTAATTCTGTAATAATTTTAATACGTTTAAGGACAATGTGACCGCGTTCGTCAATTCTCCTAATGTTCTCACTGTTTTGTAGTTTACTCTTTCTGTCATAAACGAATAAACTCTGCGGACCTAATTTAAAAAATGTATCAAACAAAAGTTGTATTGTTCGACGAAGTTAGTATCAGATGATTGCATAAGTTCGTGCTCGACTTGAAAATAAAATTCAATGGTTAAATTTTAAAGATTGCTTAAAGATTTGGTTAAAGATTGGTTAAATTAAAATTAGAAAATGGTTAAATTTTCTACAATTAGAAAAGAATGGTGACGGTATGTATAATTGATTAATAAAGTTGTATTCTTTAAAATTTAACCATTGGATTTTATTTTTATAAAGAAAACATTTTTTTTAAATCCAGTTTTCGAAATTTCAAAGCTGCAAATTTTTGTTTAGAATAACCTTGTATTTATAAAGCTCGAAAAGGCAAATTCAATGATATATAAAAATGTGTATTTACGACGCACTGTAATGGAGAAAACCGAATTTCAAAAGTAAAAAATTTCCAAGCTCGATGCGGCACGTTTTCCCGTTGTTCGATCGATCTAAAATTTCGCAGAGGTTATTTTTTTGAGAGTCACAATCCTAAGGGGTGTTCTGAAAAAAATTCATTCAGTCCACCCTACTCTGCAGTCTAGTTATCAAGTCGTTTCACCCCTTTGTGCGCGGATGGTACATGACTCTCCCCTAACACAGGCTAGAAAAAAAAAGTAAAATGTCCACCGAGTTCCGACAGGAAACAAATATATAAACCCCCTGGTTCGAGCCGGAGTTCGACAGTTCCACTTTACTGTTATCGTTCTCCAATTTCGAAACTGCTGATTTAGGATAATCAATTGGCGAACTTACTTCCTCCACAAGGGAATCTTATTCGAATAACTTAAAAAATGATGACTCCGCGCTGGAACCGAGAGGATTTAGAATCACGCGTGGTTAGACGTCGTAGTCGCGAGGTATATCGATCGAGAACGATTGTAACCGACGTTTCCGGTGTGGCTTTCTCCTTCGGCCGAATCGTAGGAACGCGAAGAGGGGTTGCAAATTGATGCGATGCTAGAGAACCGGCGCGATATCCGACCATTATTACGGTGATGGAGCGTTAGGCTCTTATCGAAGCCGGCCGGACGAAAGAGAAAAACGCGATCGCGCAGAGGTTATAAAACGGACTTGCGGGCGGTCGCAATCCGTTCGCGACAAGCCTGATAAGTTCCGCGGCTAATAAGCGCAGACATCGTGCAGTTCACCGAGGAATTAACACGGTACAGTTTAAGCCTGATATCTGAAACGACACGCGAGTAGCCACAATTTGCATAGAACGCAGTTAGAAATGCAAACTGTCGCTGGAAATCTCAGTTACGCGATACCATACCGGGCCGTGCGAGTCCCGAACAAACGTAATGGGGATACAAGTTAATAAAGAGGGGATACACGAACCGAGAAACAGAGAGATGTATTTATGCACCGTTTATTGCATCGAACAACGCATAAGCAGTGTCGAGCGAAATTCACCCTCGGAAATAGAGGAACGTTACGTAAACAGAAGTGTCCTGTACAGTTTTATAAACTATTAAGGGGTTAGGGCACAGTAACAAGTGGGGGAAATATAAGATTTTAAAATAACAATGCGTTCTTATAAAGGCATCTTTATAATTTCATTAATTGTGAAATAAAAAAATATAGAACCGGCCATTTAGCCGGGCGTGGTACGTCTTTGTACCTCAAAGTTTTATACAATAAACCTTTAGACTGTAACAGCATTTCTTGATTAAAACGTTTTATAAGAGTTGCATTCTAAAATCGGACAATTCATATGCAACAACCTAATATTGTCAAATCGGGTACGAACTGTTGGAATTATCCAATACTTAATTTAGTAATGATTACATTGTGGATCTTTATGCAATACAGAAATTTTTCAAATGAATTTCAAAAAGCAGGGGTCAAATAAAAATTTATTCCATCCTTTATGAATCTTAATATGTCGAAAATACTCTGTTGGTCTAGTTGACACTCTCTTCGCAGCATATTTCATTCCGTTTATTTGAATAGATTGGTGGATAAGGTTAACAGATCAAGAGCAAACATAAGGAACGAGAGCGAGGCCCACGATAAGGCACGAAGTGTCGTTGGACTTTTAGAAATTCTTGAAAACACTATGCACCGCCCGGAATAGTAACAAGTAAATGGCATAAGGCATCAAATTGCGGTACTTGTGGCGTGAAACGAAATGATAAGAGGCTATTAAAATGTAGCCAAGTAAATGCACCGATAAAAAGCATTGCATGGTATTTTAAAGGGCATGATATTACATGATTGATGAAAGAGAAGTGTTACCCTTAACGATACATCAGTTTCCACGAATAAGACCACGCACGGTGCTTTAACAGTTATATTATAAATAATAAGGAAATTACATGGCTCAACGTTATCGCTTTATTAGCCACTGCGCGCCAACAATGCTCCTGTGTAATCGAAACAGCACGCATATGAAAATTAAATGTAGGGTAATTTCCAATGTATATGTATGAGCAATCAAAAACTTATCAAAACCTTCTTTGGAATTTATTTAAACTATATTCAGTAAATCTTGTTTCACTTTTTAGTCAGTCGACTCTGACAAAGAAAATAGTGCTTGTATATAAAATTTTCATTTTACAATTATCTTTTAAAATTGTATAAGTAGCTTCACACAGATAAGCTGAACTAACACGTTTTAATTAAAAAAATTTCGGAAATGTTGTAGGATTAGAAAGTTTTGACAGGTTGTTTAAACCGAATTTGCTTCACAACCACGCACCTGTTAAAATTTCTAATTTGTACGTTTTACAGAAGAGTCAATTGTGTCGTGCCATAACTTTCTTCCAAACGAGATGTGACCCAGATTATCGATTATTATTTTGTTATTCATTGTGCTGATTTTTTAGTTAAAAACAAATATAAGTTCCACAAATACAAATTACAACAAAGTTTGAGAGCTATATTTAATATAATTAGAAAAAAAATTGCTCAAGTTGTTGGCAACAAAATAGAAAAGTAATTCGGAGTGCAAAGGGTCAGCAAGCATCAGTTCACTGTACTTTTTCATCTGATCTTGAAATAGTTTAAAAACAAAGACACTTGAATGCAGATCGCATTTCAACTGCAGAGTTACAATATTGTCTCTGACCTTAACCCTATCATTCATTTCATCTGGTCAATTGTCTGGTGGAGCCAGTATCGCTCTTAACAGGCATCACGTGAAAACGCTAACATCCAGAACGCCGAGCCCTATAAATCAACCGGCACGTCGAACCAGAGATACGAAACATCTATTTCACATTGTCTTTCCCGATCAGTATAGTGCTAGGATGCGGCCACGGTCGGCGAGAGAGCAGCCAAGATAGGGGAAGGTCAATTAATCTTTCGTTCCTATGGACGATTCGTTCCTGGTATGCTTGGCAAGGGAATGAAGATCGAAGGTTTGGCTCGGCGAATCCCGAATCGTGAAAGAATCAGCTGGTTCGAGAGAGGGGGTGTCGGGGGTTGGTACGGAAACGGAACAGGACCAGGACGAGAAGACGAGAGGAGAGGAAAAAAACAGGGTAGAAAGAAGCGATCTCGTGATCTTCGCCGTTTGCCAAAGCGCAGTGTCGGTGAGTACCTCTCCACGACCTTATCCGAGCCGTGATCGCGGCTCTCTGAGAAATAACAGACACCGCGAGAGGGACTTTCAATTATATTCGTATCCAATTACACCCGTGTCCCTGTGCTCCTCTCGCCACGAACGTGTCCGATGCAAAGCCACTTACGGTAGACGCAACCCCCATTGTGTGCGCCGGGTAAATAAAGCTGAACGTAACGAAAGTTTCTGTGGGTCAACACTACGATTCTATACTCCACTTCGGGAACGTCGCGTCGGGGCCAACCGTACAACTTTATACCGGGAGATTCAATTATTGCGCACCGGCGCCTGAGGGCTCCTTTATTTTTCCCAGGGCCGGCTCGGCCCGACCTGCCTAACAGAATACATGAATCCTGCATGAGGAAAGATTGGAGAGACCAAGGTATACAAGTGCTTCAATGACTTCTGTTGCACAGGTCGGACGAGGGCCAGCTACAATCGGCTAGAACCATTCGGACTACTGTATGCCCCCCGCCGCAAGTATAATGGAGCATAATTCAATCACTCGATTATATAATTTAAGTGCTTTTGTGAAAGTTGTTTTAAGTGGTTAATAGTTAAAAAATATTGAAATCTTTAAGTACATTTTTTATACTTCTCTGAAATCATGGTATTATAAACTGATTTCGAAAACATTTTAATAAAACACACAGTAAAAGTTTCATATTTAACAAGTTTGGAATTCTTTATGAGTAACGGTTATTTTGAAAAATCTATCTGTGACAATACAATTCCAGTTTTAATATTCGTAGCATGCAAGCAAAATGACATATTGCAAAAATACAATCACAACTAACTTTATGGGAACTCGTACAGTTGTTGGATAAATCGATTTTCGCCACGATTTTATAAGTAACAGCATTTAAACGATTTTCATTTACGCGCGACGCGATAAGATTGTTTATACAATTAGTTCAAGCGAAGCGGGAAAGAACGATGAGAAAATTTTAAAAACAATTCAATCTTACGAGGCCACGTCCATTAGGCTGACGTACAAAGTGAATTTCCTATTTTTATTTTCTCATTAACGCTTCAACTCGTCGCACTTCGCCAAAATGCACCGCAGCCTTTATCCTAAAAGCATTTTTTCGCGGGGCTGTGTCGACTAACAAATAATCTAAGTATTAAGTATTCCTTTTTAGCAGTGTAAGCAGAAGAATCTTCTGAAATGTTCATTTGATCAAATTTACCAATTCTTAAAGGAATCCCTAGTAGCACAAAATATTCACAATCTGTTTTTAATATTGAAATATACGAGATATAGAATATAATATTTCATATTATGAGAAAAATGATTTTTGTCAATATAAAATGCATCTTTATTTAAAACTAGAAACAGAATACTTTTTCGCTAATGTTCAAGAAATATTTATAATTTAACATGAATGGTGCTCCCATTTTTAAAACCCTTTCAAAAATTCATAACTACATTTTGATAGAGGGAATCATTTTCTATAATTAAATTATATTGCATATTCTAACACAGTATGAAATAAGACTATAATGACCTTGGAAAGGCTATAGCTAGTTCTGAGGTCAAAATCGCCCCCGGACGGATATTAATCATACCTAAACCATTCGATAGCCTACCAAAAAAGAAACTTTTCTGCCAAGTTTCAGTCCGATACCTTATCTGTAAGGGTAGTTGCAGTGAAAAATCGAAAAACCATTTTCCGTCCCATTAAATCACAATTAAAAATTCTGAAAAAAATCTGACACACTTCGGGCACCGAGCCACATATCAGGAAAAGCTTTCCAATTTTTTCGTTGCAAACTCTGGTTGCAAAAAATGAAAAACATGAAAAAATCGAAAAAATACACAACTGCACTCACGGAATTAATTCAGCAATAAGAAAAAGAAGAAAATTAGATATATTTAAGCAATCAGGGTTGAAAAATTTTCAGTTGAAGACGAATCAATAAGGAGCACACACACGATAAAACTTTTTAGAACATATTTTTAGCCTTTGCTTGGCACAGCTACACTGAACAGGACTTGTTGCTCCTAATGCTCATGGAAAGTTTCTTTATAAACAGAAATAAAGTTTCCAGTGTGTTAATGTGGAGAAAAGCACTGTCCCAACTTATACGGTGCCCCAACCTTTACGACAGTCCTTTATAATTATAATTATATAAAAATTATGAAATTTTTCATTATGAGAATGATCCGCAGTCCGGGGTTAAATCGACTGAAATACAGCTGGTTCGGCCATAACAGGCGCGGCGCGCGGCAGTCAGTGTAATCTATACCCGAATCAGAGACGTTAGTGATATACGATTGTTATGGTATTATCGTGAGTACAACCATTACCCGCGGATCAATTGCATTCGCGTAAGTCCAATCGGTGATTGCGACTCCGCATGGAAACTGCGCAATCCTGGTACAATCCAGCGGAATGTCGGTAATTCCCAGGATGCGCTTCCTTTCGCCGTTCCAGGCCGCATGTATACTGGTGCCTGCTGCTGCTGCGTCGGTTTCGCAAGTCTGGCTGCTTTCTGGTTCGTTTCTGTTTCTGGATCGATCACTTTCAGGTCCGTGCAGTCGAGTACGCTCACGACCGATAGTCACGTATGGATACTGTGCTATTAAAGATCGACCGGCATAGAATTGCGTCGGAGATATACCTACCCGGGCCGCGCGCGTATACCTAGCCTGGCTAGCACGTAATGGTGCCGTTTTAATGCGCAGTCGATGCAGGATCGTGGCGGTGTCATTCGGCGCCGATATTAGATAGCGGAAAGTTCGAACTGTTCGTATTTACCGAGATCCGTGCCCGCGGTGTATTGGTACACGGACATTCCGGGCCAGAGTGAACGGACCGGACGAGCATGAATTATTGAATACAATAATTCCGGCTCCATCGGGATACCCGGAATTCAACTTCTGGCTCCCCGGATCTTCCTGTTTTTGTTTCCGTTGTTGCCAGTGTTCTACCATTTACCCGGCACAAGTTTTTTCCTCATAGCTCCACGGTAATCAGTTTTATGGAATAGTTCTCTTGTCCAGGTCTCCGAGCTGCCTCGGTTTGGTTCTACCAAACAAATTCTGATCAGAATAGGTTGTATGCACAGTGTCGCCAGATAGAGGAAATTGAGGGGAATACCTCTCTCTGCCATTACTGGGCTAGTCGTTACGTGACCGGATCGTGGCGGAAGCGTTGGGATGCTCAACAACAGTTTTAGAACTCATAGGAATCCTGTTTGTTATAATTCGATTCACGTGTATTAGAATGCCGAGAGGAAAAGTACTAACAAGTGAAGAAAAAGCTTCAATCGATGCTTATAAAAATATGGGCTGCTCTATTCGCACAATTGCTAAGAAAATTAATTGGTCATGTACCGTGATTAATAATTATATCAATTTACGTGAAAATTACGGATAAAATCGTTTTAAAGGTGGTAATTAAGAATTGTAAGACAACATTCATTATTAATAAGGTCTGCGGCTAAGGAAAGGAAAAATGCAGCACAATTTTGAGCTGAATTCGACCTCCCAGTAACAACAAGACGTGTGCAACAACTTTTAAATTCTTTTGGACAAAAATTCAACGTAAACCAGGCCTTAAAGAAGTACATAAACAGGCGTGTCTTGATTTCGCACGGGCACAAAACCCAGTGACTTTGTAGGTGAGTGTAGTTTACAATTTCAGGATGTGAATTGCAGGGTTCACGACAGCGATCCCCCTGTCGTCCAAGAGATCATGTATCACTATTGTAGATCGATGCTCCAATAAACGTGTGTCTTTTGAACTAGCGTAAATTAATTTAATTGCGTAATTGAGTTCTCCCTCTTCTTCCCTTAAGCAAAGCAGATCCTACCCCTATCCCTATGTTAAAGGTGCTAGAGTTTTATGGCGCATCTGAACATTCTGAACTCGCATGCGAACAAAATTGACGCATGGTATGTAAAGGGTTGGCTCAAGTGAACTGTTTGAGCCACTGCGGTCACACTAAAATGTATGCTAATAATTCTTTAATGTGTAAGTATTAATAATGTAACTGTTCGTGGATTCAAATAAAAATTTGCTATCTTGTCACGTTTCAATTAATCATTTCAATAGAGGTGACGAATATAGTGATTGAATTATT
Source organism: Lasioglossum calceatum (assembly GCA_963966675.1). Classification (NCBI taxonomy): domain Eukaryota; kingdom Metazoa; phylum Arthropoda; class Insecta; order Hymenoptera; family Halictidae; genus Lasioglossum; species Lasioglossum calceatum. The sequence continues at coordinate 7,652,974 of OZ016549.1, forward strand.
GCATTTGTGAAGCACATTTTGGGGGTTCACTTAAGGGTTAATGTATTACAATTGGTAAGCTCGAGTCCACTGTGAGTGTGATGAATATATAAATTATCGCATTGTTGAAGCACATTTTGGGAGTTCACTTAAGGGTTAATGTATTACAACTGGTAGACTTGAGTCCACCAGTGTCAAAGTCTCTCCTCCTTGGCCATTAATGTTAATCGATCCGGCCGGATTCGACGGGTGCTCGTAAAATCCATCATAACCTAGATTCTCCCAGAACGCATATTCTCTTTAACGTGCGCCGTGACTCTGATTCCCTATTAGTAATTTTAGATGCAGATACGCCTAACTACCGTCTAAACAGCTTTGCCTAAGACCCCAAGAACTTGAGACACCATCGACACTCATGAAGAATTCAAATCCTGCCGGAGGGTAGTTTCCGGGCAAGGTTGCAAGCTATGAAACTAGTTACCCGTTGTTTGATGTGTTATCTAAGAAGAAGACCCATGGGGAATGGCGTCGTGTCTTGTTAATACTTTAATTTCGTGCACGGTACGAGTACAGTCCACGCTGACAGAGCCACTGGCTAACAAATGGAGCTCCGCCGACACGCGAACTTTCCGCTTGCGCCCACCGTCGGGAACGGGTTCAATTGTTTGCTTACCGGATTGTTGTTAGTTAAAGTGCAAAGTTCCTGATAACTCGCGAAAGGGAAAACGAACAAGCGAGAGTAGCGGGTACAACTCCGCGGAGCACGGAGGCCGAAGAAGAAGGAACACCCGTCAGCGAAACGGCGAGGACGGAAGAGTATTAAGCGAATGGATTCCCTCGCATCCGCGCAGAATCTGCCAACGGAAGTGTGAGATCATCCAATCTGATCGTACTTGATCATCTCCGGCGAAGGAAAACGCCGGCGAAATGTTTCGGCTGTAAAACTCTCTGGATCGTTTCATCAGCGGATAACGTTAAGTGTCCGGATCAAGCGGGAAAGTTTTTGATTGGCCCGGTCTGTCTGAGTGCCAATTTCAGTTTACTTAGCAGGACCGGCAGAAAATCGATGAGGATTAAAAATAAAACTAACCGAACCGGCTTTGAACCGGTGCACTTGCTTTGCGGAAATCTATCGATTCACCGGTATCGTTCGAATATGAATATATCAGCCTCATCTCGATAACTAAACTTTCACGACCAATCCATTTCAAGACTTCTTAATCCTTAAGTCTGAAAGAAGACTCGTTTAAATTTTACTTGCAATTAGACGTGGTTATAATGCACACCAAACCTTCAAAGATTGAATTTATCAGCGCCACGTATTTGCGCTGAAATTTATTATTGAAAAGGATTTCGAAGAAGTTGTTATTACTGAAATAAATGATATAAATGAAATAAACGATTGCGTGGTATCACCATATGGGTTAAATCATAATGTTACCAGTTTTTTAAAAATATGCAATACATGAATTTCCGGTGAGTAGAGTATGAACAGGATAATGAACAAAGCCCGAAACACAAATTGGGAGTGGGTAAACACACGGAAGAGTTTAGTCGCTATTTATCCCGAAGAAAAGAAATTTCATGAAAATTCACGGGTCATGGGAGACTGATGCAGTGCAATGAAAAGGTAAGGTTCGAGTTCAAGATCCACGTATCGTGATCTTTCTCGTAAAAATAAATAGCAAGAAGAGCTTGCTTCCATTTCTGTGTACGTATTCTCGTATTCGGTGGGCCGAGCGCCAGATACCGGAGCTATGAAATTTTTCTCGGCTGCGCTACAATTTCGTATCCGTACCATCGACCCTAACCAAGCCTTAACCAACCGCATTGTTCACCTCTCACCGTTCATTTCACTTGAACGTATGCCAGAATAGTCGCAAGCTACGTAATCAGATCCGATGAGAATGTCACCCGGTCACCCGTGTACCGAAATCATAATTTTACCGCTTGTTTAGCTCGCGACAGATTTTTTGCACGACTCTACCAACGTTCAAGACGAGAATCGGGCTCAGACAAGACCGTCTAGCGCCTCTAGTTAACTCTAGTACAGGCCGGAACGTGGTAAAGGCAATGTTGTCTCAATCCGATTTGAAGTGATCTGAAGTTGTTCGCGTTATGTGCAAAAGGAAGAAGCACCCAGTATAATTATAAGAAATAATGACAAACAATATCTTTATGTAGAAATTGTATTATTTATTAGATAATCCGCAATAAAACACATATTCCCAGAACTATTCAATTAAACAGCTGGATCCTCTTTCAAAACTTACTGTTAACTTCCTGTACAAACAACATTTTGTTTCTTCTATATTTTCTATTATATGATAAACAAAATTCGTAATTATTTGTGTTTCTGCTTTAAAATAGACCAATTTAACTTTACGCTTCGTTCGTGTACCATTGCATTTTATATAAAAGGAACTTTGGTGTTAAACTTATTGCCAGGGATAGTATATGTATAATATAACATCCCAATATGATTTTCCTCTAACACGGTTAGAAAATTGCGGGCGATCTTGATGCGGTGCGCTATCTTTGAGAGATGCTCAAAACGAGGAGAGTGCTTCAAAGAAATACGTCGTTCTATATTGCAAAATTTATAAGGATCTTCGAAGAGAAAAGTAACCAGGCAAAAATAACAAACTTCTTGAAAAGAGGTATAATATTAAGATGCTGCAGAGAAAAACTCAAGATTAATCTTTTACACAGCAAAGGGACCGTCTCGTCCACTGATACTCAGCAGTTATAAATAAGAGCATAGTTAACGCTCGTTACTTAACTTTAATGCATATATTAACATCCGTATCGACAATTATTAACATTTGTATATTTCTTATGATTACAATGTTGTGTATCTCTAATAATTCATTGAGTTTCAAAATGTTTTCTTGAAAGCAACACACACATACCACTTTAATGATTCCGATGCCCGGAATTGTATGTTGCTAATCCGCGGGAGCTTCGTCCGCTACCTATAATATATTAACCTGATTAGCTTCAAATCCCCTCTGTTCAACATTCGATTTACAACAATTTATATTTCCGTGTTATCCCGTTAAATGAAGTTTTCCCATTAGCCGACAGTGGTGGACGTCATGTCGTTAAATAGTACGGCAGCTACGTAGAAAAGTTTCGTATTGCAACCGCGGTTGATTAAGTCAAATTTGCCAGGTCCCATCCAGCGGATAAGCTGGTATCTGGTCCTTTCTGACGTTTACAGAGGATATAAACAGCAGGCCCTCCCCCGCTGCTTTCGGGCTCCAGCATCTGATATCCGAGGCTTTCCTCTTTCCTGAGGCTTCGCAACGACAGCGGTGACAGTTCGATGAACAATTTCAACGCAGCGGCACTAATGCCACGCCGACGCTACGAATACATTTGCAAGTGCAAGCAGCGCCTGAACGAGAAGCCCTGACCAAATACCAGATGAATGGGCGCACGGCAATGTTCTACTCCACCATCGACTGACTGGAACGACTGGAAGTACCGGCTGGAATCCCCCGACGATCGACTCGCGAATATGTACCATCGCGATTCGAATTCCAGCCTGACCCGTCTATCGGACCGATTATCCGTTACGGTCCGTTTAGAGGAAATCCGGTCAGCCGGCGGAGATATTGTTGCTCCTTCTATTGATCAGTTCGACAATCAAACGATAATCTTCTGTAATGGAGAGAGTGCTCCTCCAAAAATTAGTTTTTCCTTATGTTAGATTTAGGCAAGATTACAGATAACGTACCGAGCAGTGTTGCCAGCGTCGATCCGCAATTTGGTACGTCCGGGTAACTGAACTAGTACGGAAATCGACATGGAGATACGGAACCCCCCCTCCCCCAAAGTAATAGACAAAATTTCTTTTTGAGATTGTCAGAGTATCAGACATTATATCTGAGTACTTCAATCTTGTAAATAATTATGATTAATAGATAAAAATAATAATAAAAATGAAATAGTAATGTGTATTTCATTGCACTTTAAGTTGTTTGCTATTCGAGGATAAATTCTACAAAATCTTCGAAGAACCTCTTAAATAGTAGAAATTCTAGTAAATACGATAGTGACTAGTTTATTGTTTGCAGAGGCCCTCTACTTCTAAAAGAACAATCCGAATTACATCTGGCAATACTGGTACGGAGATTTACAAACGTGAGTCAGGTAAACAACATGATAAGCTTTGGACCTTATTCTTTTTTATGTACAGTCCCGGACAAAATATAGGACATTGATCTGTTAATTTTTATTAGATACCATAAAATAGATAACATAAATGAAATATACATACGTCGCTTCATACTGTTTTCTTATTTGATTCAGTTGGTGAAACTAAAATATTGTTGCTCCGCGTGAATTTATATTATATAGCAAAAAGTAAATTTTCAAGACAAATCAGTGGGAGAAAATGATGGGATTTGCGTTTAAAGAATGGAATGTACAAAAAGAATTTCAGAGGTTTTAACGTTGTCTGTTAGAGTTTGTAACGTTTTAACACTAATCCTACCGAGTTTTAAACACAGCCAGTGCATGTTGTCTTATAAAAATAACAAGATTAGATTTATTTGAATTTTGTGCCGTTCATATTATATCTGCGCTATTAAATATATTTATTTAATCATCTACCACGAAAGCATCTTTATAATTTCAATAATTGTAAAATAAACATTCTGGAACGGGTCATTTGATCGGTGGTGGTAGGTTTAGTGTTAACAAACTGTTTCCGGTACCAAGTACCTGCTTACAACGTTACAACTGTGTGTACTGCAATGGGTTCGTGGGAAAGTAACGTCGGTTTTAGCCGCACTAAGAACAGATTACTCCTTATTATCGATTATTAATGCAGGATTAAGAAGCTTACTGAACATAATGGGACGGTGCCGCAGGAAACAGTGGACATTATATTATTGATCAAGGACAATGGCGATGTTACTTCTCCACCAATCTAATATGCTACGTACATACGTATTATTAAGTACATTGTTTACGAAATTGTTTCTTACACCTTACTAGAAATTATGAATACAGGGTGCCCAATACGATGTTGCTCCGCAGTCGAGGGGATATTTTTTTGCATCCAACGTGTAACACCTTCTTGCGTCCACAGAATATTTACTGTATCTAACTAACTGTTCGCCAACTGTTCTAACTCCTTAAAAAATCCAAGTTGTTTAATCCTCTTTTAAAAGAGTCCTCTTTTAAAGAGTGGACGAATACTCTTACGACTCAGTGGTCTTATAACAACAAAAGTCTGATACGGCAGCAATCAGGTGGTCAGTAGACATTTATTTTCGATAACAGATAGACCTTAAACTTTCCCTTTATCCGGGCAGCAATAAATGCCAGCGGAAAGGGATCGAAAAAGGACAGTATCCGCAGAAGCAGATGCAAAGGGAGAGTCGATAAGCCTCCCAGTGAAGAAGACCTATCTGTCCACGGAAGCAAAAAGTTTCTTCATTTGTGGAACGGCGTCCATTGCATGTGTCCGATTCGAGAAACTGAAAGTTCCAAAAAGTCCCTGATACCTCGTAACACGTGTCCAGCTGCTCAAACTTTTTCCACGTGAACACCGGACAAATGACGAAGATTCCTCGGTCGTATACCGATCCGAGTTACATTATGCCCTCTATTCCGCCGTGAATCTCCCGCTGCATGAACGTTCAATTTGATCCTGGTTTGAGTTATGCTTTCCCTAGAAAACTATTGGTCGTGTAGGAACTGGAAATGGAGTGGAAAGTAAACCGAGCACGTTTATGGGTCACGACACGCGTGGCCACGTAGGTATCCAGATTCGCATATTTCTGTCTACGTGCGAAACGCGCCCTCCGCGAACAGTTGAGTGTCGAACGAATCGATTTATCGGAGGCACGATCGATGGACAAACAGTAAAAAGGATTTTCACTTAATTAGATGCCACGTAGGAAGACGATAACGTCTCTAAAATCTTTTTTTGAGAGAGAGAGATCACTTTTTAATATGCGGTAGACACCCGCATAATGCGTCCAGAAAGTTGTCTTAGAAAGTCTGTGTGCTAGAGATCGCGGTTTTTAACATGTACTAAAGTACAAGTGGAACGTGAACCGGAATAAATAAGGAATTAAGAATGCTGAAGTCAGACGCAAGCGAGGCAGCAATAAATTCGTGGTAAATTGTTGGATGTTATACAATGTAATTGCAAATGGTAGATTAATTGATTTCACGACCAGGTGAACAACTATCCATGTACACTAGATGTCCCTATTCCACGTGTATGCAAATACATGTGTACACGTGTAATAAACGAATCCGGATATTAATCCATGTAATATTAAATACAGGGTTTGATCACATGACGCGTTGGTCACCATCGTGCATGTGTCCGGTACTAGCAGAGGGAGAGTGTAACTATTCCCCTCAATTCGTGCTGCCTGAACCGCCTTCCAATATCCCATCGTCTAAAGGTGGGATCTCCTAAGCGCGATTGGACGCAGCGTTTTCCGATCCATACTCCATTCGTCACCTAGACGCAGACTTAAGCAATCACTTCCGATGAAGTTTGACGAATGGAGTATAAGAGGCCCCAGGATCAAAAACGCTGTGTCCAGACTGGTCCAGATTCGCTTAGGAGAACCCACATTAAGGCTCGACCCGCTAGATAGTCTTGCTAACAAGTCCTCTAGCGGGCCCAAGAAACGCTCCCTCTCCTTTTCCTCCTGTTTCACATACTTCATCCGCCGCATGATTTGTGGAAAGGTGACTTTAATGTAGGGACAAGTGTGATTTGCAAGAATGTGACATTGGTTTGTAAAACGGTGGACTTTTAGTGTGAAACCTGAACAACATATGCACGCACGCGAGGATAATTGGGACAATTCTGTAAAAAAAATTAGGAGACAAATGTATACAAGCTAGAGCGGGTGCTATAACCTCTGGTTGCCTTCATCGCGGCATTCGTAGAATCCCAGCGAAGCTGGAAACCCGGGTCGCACGAGGTAATTAAAAGGATTTCAAAGAGCCACTTTACGATTGTACGCAGGGAAAGCACTTAGGACGAGGCGGGGTAAGTAGCCGCGTCAATAACGAAATTTCTCTGGGCGAGAAAGTCTCTATCGGCGTTTCAAAAATGCCGCATCGACGTCGAGCGAGTGGCCGGTTATCGAAGAATTTGAACAAGCCAACGGTGCTGGTGCCGCATGCCGATGCAATAACGAAGGCCGCGGGTTAGATAGGTACCGGTGGAATAAATCGAAAGGGATCGACAACAAAGGTGAGTCCCTTTGAAAGACAACGGGACTCTGATCAGAAGAACAATTAGACGAGGAAAGCCGAGGGTCTTGTCACAGCGAGCATTCGGCGAAGATAAAGGAGGACGGCTGCTAGGACCAAGGGAAATTAAATCTACCCGCTTCAATGTCCCCATCCACCCTCATTACCGTGGAAAAGCGTAAAGATCCCGTCGAGATGAGAAGACATTGTTACACGGAACGAGCAACGGGGAAATCCACGTTTCCCGTTCCAGAAGTTCCCTTTCGTCCTTGTTCACATGCTCGCGGCTCTCGTTACACACGTCGCTAAGCATCGCCGCGCGCGAACCACCTTATCTCCTTCGAAGACGAAACTTTTCGGGCACAGACGCGTAATCGTCCACAATTCGCGGTGCAGCAATGGCAGCGTCGCGACGCCCGTAATTTCCGATGCTTCAATAATCGCTAATCGAAATTACCGTTCGAGCCAGGGAACAGTGCGTGAACAAGATGCGACTGATAAGTTCGAAACTTACATTACGAACATAAGCGATGTATAGCGCTGATGAGAATGTACACACCCGGACGACAGTCTTGATGAATGGCTTGGATTACTCGGGATATATGTACGTCGAAATTAGCTTGCTTGGATGAATAGAGTCTATTATCTTCAGCTACTTCACGCTTCCGATGGCTCCTACTATGATCGTTCCCTAACTAGTTTGGATAACACGGTTTTCAACGAGTGACATCTTCGCTCGTTTACCCGCATACGCCAATCGTTCACTTACATTCCGAGTCGACCCAAACTCGAACATTTTCAGACCAAAAACCGCAATTAGTTTTGCAGCAACTCAACAGAGCATGATCGTATTCGTCGAATTAACAATCGCATGAACGTGACGGATACCAGTGGCGCAAGTTCGATACACGGAGATCGAAGTTACACATGTCGATACCTGAAAGCATACGGAGGGTCTGATCAATGCTTAATTGCATCAACCCTCTGTATCCTCCGTGTTCCGTGAGATGATAATTCCAAAGTAAAGATGAATCGGGTTTCGTCAAAGGAAACATGGAATGACGTATTACGTCGTGTCATCGAGTACAAACACTGTCCTGCTGATTGGAACGCTAATCCAATATCGAACTCGATACAAGTAGAACGGAAAGTGACTTGACAATTCCGACCACCTTACTCGTGATTAGATTTATTTGCGGGTGACCACTGAGAGGTATGCGCAGCATTCTGAAAATCAATTGTCCCGGCAACGACAACGGGACACGCGGACGAGAGGAAGGCATGTGAGAGGAACGGTTTGATAGGCACAAGATTGGCGATGCTGAAACAATACCATTCCCTCAGCGGCCAGTTGATTACCGGAGATAATTATAGATGCTTAAATGATTCGAGTTAACCGGCGGCTGGGCGCGGTGCTTAGCGCCTCGATTAATTCATCATTTCAGGTGTCTGATGCTTCACGAGACCTTGCAAATTCATTATAGAGATCAGATCATAGATACTCTCAGCAAACGTGTTGTGTTAGAGGACGACCCCCTAGTTTAGGCTACTACAGTAATGTCTTCATGCACGGAGCCGCACAAGGTCTAGACAAGCTGTCATTTTTGAAGAATTGAGGACATATTTTGTTGGACGATGTACAGTGTGTAAAAAAATGTTTTGTCGTGACTACCATAGATGGCTTCTACATCTTCCGATCGGTGAAGATCTGTTTAAAAAAACGTCCCGCAAAATTGGCCTTGACCTTGAGATTCAAGGTCAAATTTTTTTCTTGCATCCTGCTCTACGGATCACAAGGGTCAAAGTTGTCAAAGGAACCATGGGTCAAAACTCAACAGTTTCGTTATAAAGTAACTAAATAATTGTCACTTGTCAGATGAATTTTATTTATACCTAACAGCTTCATATTTGAAACTCATATGCTGTGTATCAGAATCAGACAAGCCGGTGCAATAATGTAAACAGACCGTCGGAACGTTACTGAATAAACACCTTCTGTTTCCATAATTCTCTCAATCAACATACATAAACGGTTGCCTGGGCCCGGACCTAAACACTGGTCTAAAAAGTCAGCTCTCGACTCTCTCCTATATTTATTTCTTTATTGGCAATGACGGGTTTCAAATATTTTAATTCACGGTTATTAACCCTTTGCACTCGGAGCCATTCTAATTCGAAAACCGAATTTTTCGTCCGGCCTGAAATATTTCCATTTTATATAATTTTCTTAAGTTTATCGATATAAAACTGATATAATACCTCGTACAATACTCTCAGTAGTTTATTAAAATATTAAATATGTTCAGTCATTTATTGAATACAAATTTCATAACGCAACAAATATTTTGAATAATGGTATAAGAATTATTAGTGGCGCCTCCGAGTCACCACTCGAGTGCAAAGGGTTAAGATTCCAAACATGCAATTATGCAAAATTATTCAATAAATCAATTATTCAATAGATATTTCTTGCGATAAAAATCGCCAAAACCTTGAATAAATCTGTAGAGGTAATATAAATAGTTATTGTATGGTAACATTGTAGTATATATGATAAAACCATTTAAAAACAATCAGGATTAAATTAATACACTTTTACGATTTTAGAAGTGGCATTAAATCAGCTGAATTGCTTTTCTAACTGCTGAAACTAATGATACATAAACTCCTGTATGAAATTCGGTTAAATTAATGATTTATTAGTTAGTTTGATGAAAACGTCACTTTAGGCCGAGGCAAATATCATCGCTTACACGATAACGATGTCGATGATACGGTAATTATGACAATAAATTTTACACTAAATTACTAACGGAAGCTATTACGAGGTTTTCGTCGCTGTGACAAGACCTGAATGATCGATGAGCACACCCAGCGGCGATTTATCATAATAGTAAAAGTCAAACTATGCAAAAACCCTCTCACATCTAATGTCACAACATTGAGTGACTTTCATTATACTGAATATATTATTTTCGCCGGCATAAACAATTTAAATCGTGTATTCGATAGTTTCATGAATCCTTTTTATGATGAACAATAAAACTGCCGGAAAAGACTTATTGATTTTAAAAATAAAATTATTGTTAACATTCGTCAATTTTAGAGAATTATGCAATATTTATTTTTATGCAAAGTAAATAAATTTCTATTTCATTCCAATGTGTTGTAATTTGTAATTCACATAAAAAATTTTCATTTTGCGTAAAGATCCGCTGTCTAGTTATTAGCAACATCATAAAATAAGTAAGGATATATTACATTTTTATATTTCGTAAATTCTATGGAAACGAAAATTTTTAATTTTAAGAACGTTTGTTTACTTTTTTTCCATTGATATTTATACTGTGAAAATCTATCTGTATTCCGGAACAGTTTCAAATCGAATTCTATCACTTATGACTAGATTGCGGACCTCTATGCAAAATAAAAATTGTCTGCACCGACTGCAAGAAATAGAAACTAAATCGAATGTTATTTCTTCCCTTAATGATTTTAATAGAAGAGAAATCATATATTGACGTCCACAATTTTTAAAATTTTCCAACAATTTTGAATTTCATGTGTTCAATTCTGCTATAAATGCATAAAGATCCGCAGTCTATTTATGACTTTAAAAGCAACGACGTACATAACCTACGAATTCGAAATTTCATTCACTTTCGCGAAATGTTTCCACGTTCGCAGACGACATTTTCGCACAAACGTTAGAAAGCGAAATACCCCCCGGTCTTCATTGAAGTAATTAAAAATATTTCAATTATTAATTAACTAAGGGCAACATCGCCCAACCACTCGGCGAGTGAAATATTTATACAAAGATAACAGAAGTAGAAGCGTGCGTTGACCGTCCCCTCCAAAGAAACTCTAGCACGGTAAAATTTACAGATTAACTCGTTTGCCGTGCCAGCCAGCCCCCTCGAAAGTTTACGAACACCTTTGACCAGAGACGAGTTCGTGGTTGAATCTGTTGATTCGTGAATTAGATACAGCTTAATACTCCGCTGCTTTCGTCCAACGTAATTTGCTAACGAAAAGCAGACCGGTAACGTGGAAGCAGATGTACAAGCGTTCGTGAAAAACGTTTCAGATTTAAATCGCTCTTGAGGGAACGGTAGTTCTTGATCAACGAAAAACACGATTCTCTGGGTAAGACTTCGCGATATCCGGCCGTGCGATATTTTACAATTACTGGAACAGTTCGATTCCCCGAGGACGACGAGGTTATCACTCTCCAAATGATATCTGCGTGATACTAATTCGCGAACGCGCTGACGACAAATTGGCTTACAATCAAATTGATAATGTTATTAAGATAAGAATAATATGATTTTTAATGTGTATTTCTAATATATCAGCTCATGTATCGTTAAATTTAGTTGGTGAAAACTGAAAACTATAAATCTGACTGCCAATCCTTTCTTCAAAGTAAAATATTCAAATCAAATTACCAGAATAAGTGCAATTACTGTGTTTCATCGAATACAATATTACTATAACTATAGTATTTAATAATAAGAATAATAATAATAATACTGTAATAATGCTAATAATACTGTATTATTTGTAATAGTTATATATTGTGTATTATAGTATGTAATAGTATATTATATTTTACAATATGTTGATTATTTAATCAATGTTCCAGATTAAGACTTTTTTATCTTTATCCCGACTCTGCCTTCCTTTCCCTTCTACGATTTTATAAATGGGAGAAGTCCTACACAAATAAAATATATATTATAATCAGAGACTCATTTTTCTTTTTATGTTGACCATTTAACAAATTCTGTAAGGCTTCGAATAAAAAAGTTATCTTTTATTCCAATCGTTATTTAAATAATTTTTCATCTAAATAATGCCTAATTCTGTAAGTTATATTTTTAAGTAGTTAATGAGAGCCGAACCCCAGCAGAACTGCAATGCCGGGTCGACTCGTGACAGAGGTGAAGCAAGCCTCAACACTCCGTCCAGTTTAAAAAATCGAGTTAATATACTGACTACCCAATGGGTAGTGTATCAGATATTAAGCTGATAAGAACAGATACTACACTTTGATCTTAGCTCATTGAGCCGAGAAGCGATAAATAATCAAACTCTAGCAACTCTTATAACGTCTACACCTCTCATATTCTGCAGCGAGAAAAGTTTCGCCCGAAAAATCCACCTAGCGGTCTGTCCGGAAAACTTTCAGCCCCAACGGTCGAAGTCTAGGGGTCCCAGAATTGGGGTCCTTAACTGTCGTTAAATAATGGAATTTTAAAGAGAAATCTAATTTATTGAAATTAATAATATTCACATAAGATAAATTACTCGTAAATATAAAATACAATAAAACTTTTTTGCAGGTTTTGAACCCTGGTCATGTACATTCATCAAAGTTCACTGACTCTTTATGTATCTTCTTTATCCCTATTACTCTTTATTTGTTAATAGTAATTTTTTCAAAATTGTAATAACAACGGACTTATGCTATATGTGATATTGTAACGTTTGCACTTTGCAGTCATTCATAGTCCCTATCTCGAATGATTAACCTACTTGCTAAACTATTTCCATTCCTTTCTTATATTATTACTAATAAAACTGTATAATATTCGAAACTCGCGTAAAATCAAAACGGAGTTCAAGAAGTAGGAATTAATTTAGTGACATTACTTGTCATCAGATTTCAATGTTATATTCGCAAGATAATTTAAAACATACAGTGTTACACATCGTTACATACTCAAAGACGTTCATTGCAAAAATGCTTGAAACAGCATTTTAAACTCATGGAAGGCCACAGAATTGAGTAACAGACTAGAAACAAAACAATTAAAATTTCACAAACAATGCCATTAACATACTGCGTTTTCGGAGAACGTTTGCAGAATGAACAAGATTTTTAAAATTCACTAACAAATGTAACAGCGAGCACAACGCGACTTGGAATAAGCTTATATTTTCCGTAGATGTATGGATCGGATGGAAGACGTTCTACACGGAGAAAACCGAATATAGAAGTGAATATGTAAAATTTACGAGCGTGAATAAAACGCGGCGGTGGTTCGGTGATTGCATGGGGGTGTATTGCGGTAAACTAAAATATCTCGTACAAGTCTTGTCTGTGTAGAAGATATTTTAGTAAAAGAAAAATAATTTAGTAGGAGAAACCTTAGAAGAGTGGTTCTTAAATGATTCTAAAATCAAGAGTAAGTGATTATGATACTGTAAGTAATATAACAATCTTAAACCAAATGAAAAACTTTTTTAATAATGAACCATATCATTTGGATCTTTTTTTGAGAGGTTAGAACAATTAATTTATTACATGACATGAGAAGATGGAATTGTGAAAATTGCAACTGGTCGGAATTGCAGAGAAAATACTAAAAGTTGTATTTTATAACTTATTTGTTGGGTAGGGAAGAAAGTAATTTCGGTATTTTAAGATGAAGTAAAACCGAATTCTTTTTATTCAAGCGATGATTATTGATAATCAATTAAATATTTTCGTATTTATTCTTTTCGGCAAAAGATCATCGAACAAAAGGGAAAATATCTGATTCGTTAAAGTTTTTTACTCTACGACATTGACGAAATTACTATCTTGCTAACCTAATATGTGGGCCTATATTGAAAATTTAAAAAATACGTTTGAAAAGTCGACAGGTATTGAAAGATGTAAGAATCGTTAGGTTTATTACAGTGAGGCTAGGTTATAGTTACCATCTTTAAGGATTGCAACGTTGACCTATATTTTGATAAAATTTTGAGAATATGTATTGTTGAAATAAAACATTTCTGGAACGAATTCAAAATCCAAGAATTGTTGCGGTGTCCTATCTGCTGATACAATGTAACGAATAGTATGAATAATTATGAATAGTATAATAGTATGCGTCAGAGTTGGGCAGTATCTAAATACAAAAGTATCTAAATCCGGATCCAACTAAAAGATACGTAACTATGATTCGTGATCTTAAGGTTCGGATCCAAAAGGATCTTGTATCCGAAGTTGAATTAGATACATTTGTATCCGTCGCAAAAGGATCCGAAGCGTCGGATACATTTGTAACTTGTATCTGTATCTAAATCCAAGATCCTTTTCGGATCCTTCCAAGATCCTTTTGGCCAGCTCGAGCGTCGAGCCCCGAGGCCTGAGCCCAGAACACAATAGTGGTGCAATAAACACGACCGGGCTATCCCTCGGCGACCCAGGTATATCGGCATGAAACCCCTAACAAGTGAATGCTAAACTTGTTTATTTCTCATGATTTCCGCACGGAAGTGACACGAGCCAGTTCGTGGCGTTCTTCCGATTAAGAAAAGTCTAAACCCGATAGAAATCGGACTGTAACTAGGGAAAGGATCTTTGAAATTTCAAATAGATACTTTTGCCCAAGCTCGGATCCTTTCGAAACCTCGGGCGACGAAGCGTCGAGGGGACTCGGGAGCCGTGGGCCAAGTGGTGCAATAAACTTACTACCGGGCTATCCCTCGGCGACCCAGGTATATCGGCATGAAACCCCTAACAAGTGAATGCTAAACTTGTTTATTTCTCATGATTTCCTCGCGGAAGTGACACGAGCCAGTTCGTGGCGTTCTTCCGATTAAGAAAAGTCTAAACCCGACAGAAATCGGACTGTAACTAGGGAAAGGATCTTTGAAATTTTAAAAAGATACTTTTGCCCAAGCTCGGATCCTTTCGGATCCTTCCAAGATCCTTTTGGCCAGCTCGAGCGTCGAGCCCCGAGGCCTGAGCTCAGAACACAACAGTGGTGCAATAAACTTACGACCGAGCTATCCCTCGGCGACCCAGGTATATCGGCATGAAACCCCTAACAAGTGAATGCTAAACTTGTTTATTTCTCATGATTTCCTCGCGGAAGTGACACGAGCCAGTTCGTGGCGTTCTTCCGATTAAGAAAAGTCCAAACCCGACAGAAATCGGACTGTAACTAGGGAAAGGATCTTTGAAATTTTAAAAAGATACTTTTGCCCAAGCTCGGATCCTTTCGGATCCTTCCAAGATCCTTTTGGCCAGCTCGAGCGTCGAGCCCCGAGGCCTGAGCTCAGAACACAACAGTGGTGCAATAAACTTACGACCGGGCTATCCCTCGGCGACCCAGGTATATCGGCATGAAACCCCTAACAAGTGAATGCTAAACTTGTTTATTTCTCATGATTTCCTCGCGGAAGTGACACGAGCCAGTTCGTGGCGTTCTTCCGATTAAGAAAAGTCCAAACCCGACAGAAATCGGACTGTAACTAGGGAAAGGATCTTTGAAATTTTAAAAAGATACTTTTGCCCAAGCTGGGATCCTTTCGGATCCTTCCAAGATCCTTTTGGCCAGCTCGAGCGTCGAGCCCCGAGGCCTGAGCTCAGAACACAACAGTGGTGCAATAAACTTACGACCGGGCTATCCCTCGGCGACCCAGGTATATCGGCTTGAAACCCCTAACAAGTGAATGCTAAACTTGTTTATTTCTCATGATTTCCTCGCGGAAGTGACACGAGCCAGTTCGTGGCGTTCTTCCGATTAAGAAAAGTCCAAACCCGACAGAAATCGGACTGTAACTAGGGAAAGGATCTTTGAAATTTTAAAAAGATACTTTTGCCCAAGCTCGGATCCTTTCGGATCCTTCCAAGATCCTTTTGGCCAGCTCGAGCGTCGAGCCCCGAGGCCTGAGCCCAGAACACAATAGTGGTGCAATAAACACGACCGGGCTATCCCTCGGCGACCCAGGTATATCGGCATGAAACCCCTAACAAGTGAATGCTAAACTTGTTTATTTCTCATGATTTCCTCGCGGAAGTGACACGAGCCAGTTCGTGGCGTTCTTCCGATTAAGAAAAGTCTAAACCCGACAGAAATCGGACTGTAACTAGGGAAAGGATCTTTGAAATTTTAAAAAGATACTTTTGCCCAAGCTCGGATCCTTTCGGATCCTTCCAAGATCCTTTTGGCCAGCTCGAGCGTCGAGCCCCGAGGCCTGAGCTCAGAACACAACAGTGGTGCAATAAACTTACGACCGAGCTATCCCTCGGCGACCCAGGTATATCGGCATGAAACCCCTAACAAGTGAATGCTAAACTTGTTTATTTCTCATGATTTCCTCACGGAAGTGACACGAGCCAGTTCGTGGCGTTCTTCCGATTAAGAAAAGTCCAAACCCGACAGAAATCGGACTGTAACTAGGGAAAGGATCTTTGAAATTTTAAAAAGATACTTTTGCACAAGCTCGGATCCTTTCAGATCCTTCCAAGATCCTTTTGGCCAGCTCGAGCGTCGAGCCCCGAGGCCTGAGCTCAGAACACAACAGTGGTGCAATAAACTTACGACCGGGCTATCCCTCGGCGACCCAGGTATATCGGCATGAAACCCCTAACAAGTGAATGCTAAACTTGTTTATTTCTCATGATTTCCGCACGGAAGTGACACGAGCCAGTTCGTGGCGTTCTTCCGATTAAGAAAAGTCTAAACCCGATAGAAATCGGACTGTAACTAGGGAAAGGATCTTTGAAATTTCAAATAGATACTTTTGCCCAAGCTCGGATCCTTTCGAAACCTCGGGCGACGAAGCGTCGAGGGGACTCGGGAGTCGTGGGCCAAGTGGTGCAATAAACTTACTACCGGGCTATCCCTCGGCGACCCAGGTATATCGGCATGAAACCCCTAACAAGTGAATGCTAAACTTGTTTATTTCTCATGATTTCCTCGCGGAAGTGACACGAGCCAGTTCGTGGCGTTCTTCCGATTAAGAAAAGTCTAAACCCGACAGAAATCGGACTGTAACTAGGGAAAGGATCTTTGAAATTTTAAAAAGATACTTTTGCCCAAGCTCGGATCCTTTCGGATCCTTCCAAGATCCTTTTGGCCAGCTCGAGCGTCGAGCCCCGAGGCCTGAGCTCAGAACACAACAGTGGTGCAATAAACTTACGACCGGGCTATCCCTCGGCGACCCAGGTATATCGGCATGAAACCCCTAACAAGTGAATGCTAAACTTGTTTATTTCTCATGATTTCCTCGCGGAAGTGACACGAGCCAGTTCGTGGCGTTCTTCCGATTAAGAAAAGTCCAAACCCGACAGAAATCGGACTGTAACTAGGGTAAGGATCTTTGAAATTTTAAAAAGATACTTTTGCGGCAAAAGTTCTTTTAAATCTTTTTAAAATTTCAAAGATCCTTTCCCTAGTTACAGTCCGATTTCTGTCGGGTTTGGACTTTTCTTAATCGGAAGAACGCCACGAACTGGCTCGTGTCACTTCCGTGAGGAAATCATGAGAAATAAACAAGTTTAGCATTCACTTGTTAGGCGTTTCATGCCGATATACCTGGGTCGCCGAGGGATAGCCCGGTCGTAAGTTTATTGCACCACTGTTGTGTTCTGAGCTCAGGCCTCGGGGCTCGACGCTCGAGCTGGCCAAAAGGATCTTGGAAGGATCCGAAAGGATCCGAGCTTGTGCAAAAGTATCTTTTTAAAATTTCAAAGATCCTTTCCCTAGTTACAGTCCGATTTCTGTCGGGTTTGGACTTTTCTTAATCGGAAGAACGCCACGAACTGGCTCGTGTCACTTCCGTGAGGAAATCATGAGAAATAAACAAGTTTAGCATTCACTTGTTAGGGGTTTCATGCCGATATACCTGGGTCGCCGAGGGATAGCTCGGTCGTAAGTTTATTGCACCACTGTTGTGTTCTGAGCTCAGGCCTCGGGGCTCGACGCTCGAGCTGGCCAAAAGGATCTTGGAAGGATCCGAAAGGATCCGAGCTTGGGCAAAAGTATCTTTTTAAAATTTCAAAGATCCTTTCCCTAGTTACAGTCCGATTTCTGTCGGGTTTAGACTTTTCTTAATCGGAAGAACGCCACGAACTGGCTCGTGTCACTTCCGCGAGGAAATCATGAGAAATAAACAAGTTTAGCATTCACTTGTTAGGGGTTTCATGCCGATATACCTGGGTCGCCGAGGGATAGCCCGGTAGTAAGTTTATTGCACCACTTGGCCCACGGCTCCCGAGTCCCCTCGACGCTTCGTCGCCCGAGGTTTCGAAAGGATCCGAGCTTGGGCAAAAGTATCTATTTGAAATTTTAAAGATCCTTTCCCTAGTTACAGTCCGATTTCTATCGGGTTTAGACTTTTCTTAATCGGAAGAACGCCACGAACTGGCTCGTGTCACTTCCGTGCGGAAATCATGAGAAATAAACAAGTTTAGCATTCACTTGTTAGGGGTTTCATGCCGATATACCTGGGTCGCCGAGGGATAGCCCGGTCGTGTTTATTGCACCACTATTGTGTTCTGGGCTCAGGCCTCGGGGCTCGACGCTCGAGCTGGCCAAAAGGATCTTGGAAGGATCCGAAAAGGATCTTGGATTTAGATACAGATACAAGTTACAAATGTATCCGACGCTTCGGATCCTTTTGCGACGGATACAAATGTATCTAATTCAACTTCGGATACAAGATCCTTTTGGATCTAAATCCTCGAGTAACTAGTTACAATTTTTGTATCTTTTAATTGTGATCCGAAATTTGTATCTAATTACATATTTTGCCCAACACTGGTATGCGTCACCAGTTGAAATGACGATCGGCAGTTGAAATGACGATCGGCAGTCGAAATGACGATCGGCAGTCGAAATGACGATCTGTAGCCGAAATGACGGTCGGCACGAGGCGTGAGTGGGTAGAACGTGAGTGGTACTATAGTATTTACAGTACATATTTAGTACAGTTTCTATTCGCCATTTTCCATTTAGAATAAAGTATAGTTTAAAGTTGCCTATTTCACTAGGAAGTGTCTTTTGATTAGACACGTTCAAAATATATAATTGATACATCTTTAACGCGTACAGCTTGACAAATCTAGCTGTGCGGCTGAATGTCCCCTGCAAGGAGAAATCTCCCCGCTGCGCAATGGCAGGTAGGCCGAACCTCGCAACTGATCGTCACCTGTCAATCGATGCACGTGGCGACAGTTCAGTTAAAAAGTAAAATGACACAAGTGTATTCACACAAACATATAAACAGTTGTTTTGTATGTTTACTGCTGTAAGAAATAACGGACAGTACGCACTTTTGACGAGGTGTGCACCTTACCGTTCATATGTTGCATCATGTTGCATCTTTCTCTCGTCATGTGCGGTCTTTGTTGTTGTCTGCGCATTCCTAAGATTTGGTTAACCGCAAAGCTAGATTTGTCAAATTGTACAATTGATATAGAACTACAAAACGTACGTTATAAATTTTCTGCATATAGATCCACATAGAAAAGTTGTAAAATACTACTTTTAGTACTTTACTAAACCAACTGTTCTAACTGTTAAAAACAAAATCCAAGTCGTATGGTCCAATATTAAGAAAGTCATTTGAAGAATGCTCGAATACTAATGGGAGTCACGGTTTTTCAGACCGTCTAGAAGCGTCTGTAAAACCATCCTTCTTCGTGTGTCAATAACACCGCGGTACTCGAACTGACTTCAGTTTAACGCATCGTGCCCACCATTTTCTTGGGATGCTGTAGTAAACACGATTGTCGCCTGTTACCGAACGTCTAGAATCTAGAAGATAGACCTTACAAAGCGGTTTAGCAGAACGTTTAAGCGCGCCCGCTAGTTCCTGTTCGACAGACTGTGTCCTCAAGGTAGAGACACGATCAACAGAAGCATCAGCGGCTTTGTTCCCCTTTAACTGGCTGAATCGACACGGCCTGTCAAACCTACAAAAGTACCGTGTCGAATGTTCGCGCGAGAGTGTACGCGGCGACATCCTGACTGCGACGGTTTTCCGTAACGAACGATAAACTTTGCGAAACATCGAAATACGGGAGAATATTTTTCGGTTGTTGGCAAGCCGCCTCGACGGAACCCCGAGGACTTGTTCAGACTCCCTGGGGAACGAGACAACCCCGTGCAGCCAGCACCGAAGAATGACCTTGAATGCACGAAGAACTTCAGCGGCGCCGCACAGTGGGACAAACCGATGAATTCTGTTAAAATCAAAGTACTTTCTATAGAAATGAGATAGAACGATGTTTTTTTTTAAATTACAGCTGAAACATTGCAGAATATGGGAAAAATAGGGAGATTATGGTTGGAACGTTTTGTAACCTTGAAACAAAATCGTTAAACTTGCACAATTTCAAGAAAATTGTGGTTTATACAATACCACGCGCGGTAAACATTTTTTTTGACATGCAAGACGTCATTTCCTGTAGATTTTTTCACGCTGATTACAAAGCTTATCTCAAAATTTGTGTACGACCTCCGGATTTTGCAAAAAATCGATTTTTGTGAACAAAACTAATGAAATCATTTTTTCGGTGAAATGAATTGATAACCCACTAGTTTGAAGGAATATTGTATTTTCATATATAGAACACATTAAAAATAATAATAATGAAGTATTTGGACCTTTACGCTGACCCTCCTTGTAGGCTATGCATGACTACAATGTAATTTAAATTAGATATCTATTCTCCATAATTATATTTTCATTTACACAGGAAGTAAGGTAAGTATTTCATCATTTTAACTTCTCATCAACGAATTTGTTAACTACTGGAGATACATTATTTTTTTATTTTTATCACGAATGACCAGAGTTCAAAACCCTATTTTATATTTACGAGCAATTTATCTTATGTCAATATTATAAATTTCAATAAATTAGATTCCCTTTTAAAATTCCATTATTTGAGGACCCCAATTCTGGGACCCCTAGACATTCGACCGTTGGGGCTGAAAATTTTCCGGATCGACCGCTAGGTGGATTTTTCGGGCGAAACTTTTCTCGCTGCAAAATTTCAGGGGTGTAGATGTTATAAGGGCTGTTAGAGTTTGTTTATTTATCGCTTCTCGGCCTTATGGCTAAGATCAAATGTGTAGTATCTGTTCTTATCAGCTTAATATCTGATACACTACCCATCGGGTAGTCAGAATATTAACTCGATTTTTTAAACTGGACGGAGTGTTGGGGCTTGCTTCACCTCTGTCACGAGTCGACCCGGCATTGCAGTTCTGCTGGGGTTCGGCTCTCATTAACTACTTAAAAATATAACTTATAGAATTAGGCATTATTTAGATGAAAAAGGGTGACACTGTTTTGTACATGTCTGTAAAATCAACAATTTTTACGATATCAAAAAATCTCTTGAGATTCGTTCATAGGTCACTAAAAAATAGAACATATTCAAATTGCAACGAAATCCGAGACAGCACTTCCAAAAGTGTCCGATTTCGCGTGGAACGAGTTATAGAGGAGCAAGTGTGAGCGAGCAACATCGGAAAACCGGATCTTTAAAGAAAATCCCCCCGGACGTCCCCGGATGCTCTAAAAATTAGGCCAAATCCGGGGAAACCCGGACGTCCCGGACGAATGGTAACCCTAGTCCTGTGTCCGTGTCGTATTTGAAGGTTATGACGCGCTATAATAATGAAAGCCAGACTCTACAAGCTTCACAACTTCCAGAGGCCTGACTCCAACACTAATTAAAAGGAGGCTAAAATGCCGTGTGTATGGAACTCCTCGGAAAAACGTAAGTACGCGAACACGTTAGTATGTCGGCGGATGGTTCTAGTAGAATTGGTAAGTCCTTCTATTGGGTTGGAAAGAAAGTAATTTCGGTATTTTAAGGTGAAATGAAACCGAATTCCTTTATTCAAGCGATGAACTTTAATCAATTAAATTTTTTGAAATTTATTCTTTTTGGCAAAAGATCGTCGAACAAAAGGGAAAATATCTTCTTCATTAAAGTTCATTGCTTGAATAAAAACATTCAGCTCTATTTCACCTTAAAATAACGAAATTACTTTTTTGCAAACCCAATAGTTCACAAACCTGACGATGCCCGCCGTGGACACAACCGTCATCGACGGTGGTTGTTCTCATTTAGTCTGATGGAGTGGTCCCTGCTCGTGTCCATTTCCGGTGTCTTCGAGCGTGCTCAAGAAACGTCCCTCGAGGTCAATAGCTCGCTCGATCCTCCGGGATCATCCGGCTCAGCGAACATTCGCGTTGTCCCTGGATGGCCTGGATCCTTTTGTTCCGCGCAACTGTTTTTCGAGCCTCCTTTACTAATGATGGTTCAAACCGGATCGTCATATTTTACGGTGGCGTCGTCTTCCGCGTTATCGAAGCCACCCGAAGAGGACACTCGAGAATCGATCACGCTCCGGAACAAGCGGACGGAGAAGGGTTGCCGAGTTTTTAAGTTCACCGGCGTTTACGACGTATTTAACTTGACTCGCCTGCCGTGAGAACTTTACGGCGCGGCGTAAAGGAGATCGCTACCGTAAAATACAGATCGACAAACTTCCGTTGTTGTATTTAGGTTTCGAAGCGTTGCGTCTGGTGATGCAAGAGAGTGGTGTTGCTCCCCCGGAAATCACGCATCGGTTCAGTATTTTTAAATACAGCATTTGCACATAATTATCTACAGTTACGCCCAAAATTGACCGTACACGAACTATAAAGGTCTTATTTGTTTGATTAACGCAAAACTATTTTTTCGCAAATAAAATTCGTGGCCTTAACAAATGGTTAATCCAGATATATAATCCAAAAATAAAGAGATTTAATGTAGTACATTTACATAATAACAATTAATAATTCTAATTTTTTGCGTGTTTTTTTGTATCTTTCTGCATGTACAAGCACTTCTAACCTTTTTTGGACTAGATTCCAGTAAATTGTGTGTGTGTGTGTATGATTATTATCGAACTTGAAACGTTCTTTCATATTTCTGTAATTTTATTTTGTAGATTTAGTAAATTTAGTAATTTTATTTCTGTAAATTTCGTTTTGATAATTTACACTTTACGAACATCTGGAGAATGGTATTAAATATTAAAAGATTCCATAGAATTTCACTTTTCCTCATACAGAGTGTTCCTTTTAAATTGAATATCTAAATTATTTCCATTTCTATCAAAGAAAGGAAAAAGTAACGAGGATGAATTTGAATAATTTCTAATTTGCTCGTGCAAATAATATACAAAATAAAATTTTAATTTCTCTTATTTGTTTGTTACGTTTACTTACACACAAAGAGGAAGTATTTAAAAAATAGTATTCCTGTTTCGGGAAGACCGACATACATATATTTCAAATAGCAAAACGTCCATGCAAAGATTAATTAATTCATACGTCGGTTTTGGTATATCATAAAGGATTGTAGATGAACAATGCAGCCATAAATTGTGACCCCTGCGAGACTCCGTTGACCATAGGCGCGACTGGTTCTCTGAATCGGTCTCTCAATTAGGCCAAACAATACTGGAAATGGTTCATCATAGAGAAATCGTCGTTCAACTTCAGAGAATATGGTGATCGATTTTCGAGTTTAATATTCCTTCATCAATCGCCTGCCCAATACCTATGTCGCGGACGTCGTGTAAAAACCGATCGATCAATTTCACATAAACTTTTTGGATGTTCATACAAGCCAGTACAAACATATACCACAATAATTTTTCACAAAACATAAATACGTCAAAATGCTGATAAACTTATTATAACTAAACTGCGGATTTGATACATTTATAACAAAAATGGGTGGACATAATTTAAAACGGAAGATTGTTAACACGAATATTAATTGATCATACATTTATAGTACGTTTGAAGCAGTACTTGATTTTGAATTGCTTTCTGTTGGTTTACTCATTGATCTGAACGTGGAGTTGCTTGTTTAATGCAACAACCCGTTCAATTGTGTATGTATGGGATAATGGATTATTAAACCTCAATTGTTATCATATGATTTTTTGATGTTGTAACTGATAAAGTTGTTCCATCCATTCAGGTCAATTTGATTATTATTAGACAGCGGATCCTTATGCAAAATAAAAGTTTTTTCATCTGAATTCCAAAAAGTGGAGTGAAATTAAAATTAATTTTCATAAAATAACATAACATTTTTCTAATCTTTTTACTGTTTTAAATTGCACCTATTCATTTTTGTCATAAATGCATAAAATTCTTACTGCCGAAAATATTTGTTTCGAATGTTTTTACGAAGCATACCACCCTACGGACTGTCCATTCATTGCCTGCACAAATAGCAAGATTAGAAAGAAAGAGAAAAGAAAAACAAAGAAACAAGGACTTGAAATTTAAAATTGAAAGTGAAAAGAACAAAAATAGAAAACCTATAAAAATAAAAAAGAAATTATTAACCGTAAGAGGGATTTGAACACCTCCAAAGCAAAATTCCATGCGGTTTCTGTTTCATCGAATTGGAGCACATAATTTTTACTTTGTATAAAAATCCGCTGTCCACAGATTCTTCAATAAATGCAGCACATAACGAAAGAATCGATCGCATATGGTTGTCGTCGCAGGTGCCGACACAACATAACAATCTCCCGGCCTAATCAAATCACGGGGATTTTGAAATATTCAGTCGGATTTTTTGCCCGCTAATACATTTCTCGCTCGCGGAGTGAATTCCGTAACGAACGACAGCCCGCTCGTACAGCTTCGTTAAGTCAAAAGCATCCAACGTGCAAGACAATTTTTAACGACACGACACGACGGAAACTATAATTCAGCCGCTGTTCGGATCGACAGCGGAGGACATTCTATTAAATTGTCCAATTAAGTCGGAATGCGCGGAGTCGCGTAAAACGGCAAAGTAAATTGTTCACCATACGCAGCCAATTCGGTGTCCGCCGACAGTTTGACGCGGTCGTTTCATTCAGGGTCGAAAGTATAATTGGCCGTTCGAGAGAGCGCTCGTAAAAGAGTTAGCGCTGCGCGATTCGGAAAATCCTCGACAGATTAACACTTGATTCCATAATGAAACAGACACATACTTACGTGCCACCATTTCTCCCACTGCAGCTACACTACTCTTTTTTTTAAAAATATTTTCTTACGTTGTATTATTAACACATCATTCTTCCACAAAATGCGTCCACATATTATTATTTATTATAAAAATAAAGTACGATCGAAGCATGCTACCGCAGTAATCGGTACAGTTACCCTAGTTTGACGGATGAAAACCATAAAAAGTTTTACGCACCGAAACTCGCTTCAGAAATAAAATAGCGATCTATTTAGAGTAAAGCGGGCGTATAAACTGTTCCATTCGCTAGCTTCCAGAGGCAGAAAATACTATCGGCCTTTTAAAAATTTCTTTCATTTCTTAAACCCATTGAAGCGTGGATTCGGATTGGTGTGCATATGAACGTGAAATGGCCCTTGACTTCATTCAAGGATTCGAAATTTTCCATTTGTACAGAAAACGAGGCTTCCTCGCTCGGACGTTCGAAATTTTCAAATGGGTTCGAGTGCCCTCGGTTACACGGCTGTTCCATTATGTTGCAAACAAAGTATCAAGGGTGCCACTATATTAGAACTCACTTTAGGTACATTTTCACGAAACGGCGCGGCGCGCTGTTTACCTTTTCTACGTCACACGATTGTTCGAGCCAGACCAGGAAAGAGACAATTTGAATTACAAATTTACGTCCACCGGCAGCACTTTACTATTGTTTCGTGCTCGACAAGTGCCGCGTATCCATAATAATAACTCGCGAAATTCGGAAACGTAATTGCCGCTAATTTTCCCGCCGGGTGTACACAACTTTCCAGCCTATTAATTCTTCTGTACTTCTGTGAATCGTGTAAGAAATTTCCTGGACCATTCTCTGGTTGCTGAGGCACCAACACTTAATCAAGAGTACGTCATAATCGGTACAAATCATTTAGCATAGTTTATAATTTAAATTGTTGAATTAATATCATACAGCGCTTGTCAGTTAAAGTTTCGCTTGATTAAATTATGGTACATAATTGTACGCTTCTAAGCAGGGACCATAACTGTTATAACCAAAATGAAAAAGTCATAGAATAATACGTATTTCATTATATAACCGAATCATTATAAGTAACCGTTATTTGTTAAGGTTACATCTTTTTTAAACGAATTATTCTCCTTTTACCATTATTAGAACAAAGACAATTGTTTTATTCGCGATTCACAAAATGGATCTGGATTCAGTGCTAATTTGAAGGGCACAATAACAGGAGAATGGTCCCCATAAACCCACTGGCTTCGCGCTGAAGGGTCACGCGAAACCATAAAGTTGCTTCTACACCTCCACGGTTCCGTGCGATGTATTATCTATGTCTGTGTACACGCGTCACGTGACAAAATGAAAGTCAACTGTGAGATAACTGTGTTTGTTCACGAGGCTGTAAAAGCTTCGTAGGTGGTTTTAAAACTTACGTGTCTGAAGGGAGTGCTTTGCGTTGCAAGTAACAGCCAGCAGATTTATGCGTACGCGAGTGAGCGTTGATTCCTGTTACATGTGTCGACTCGTCTGATTCGAATATAGCTATTACATTTAAAAATAAAACTGCTTTCAATTCTATTCAATATTGTATATCACCGTTTGTTGATGATTGTTGTAGTTCGAACAAATTTTTGTAGAAACAAAAGATTGCACCATTTTTGCAAATGATTACAAATAATTCATAAATATGATTGCGTATGTACCTTGCTTTTATATCGCTGCCCACCCTTATCTTAAAACACTGCGTCCTATCCATATTATATACCTATGCCGGATTTATAAGCATATCTGTGGTTGTAAGGAAAAAAGCCGCATGTCACAAATTCAAAAAATTTCACTATATGCATTAATTGAGCTGTAGAGTATAGGATTTACTTAATTACCAGAAGAAGGTCATGATACCAAATTCGAAAGGCTCAAATGCTATGTTCAGAATTAGTGATCAAAACTTTAAATTGCGATATCTCGAAAGTGAAAGTATGTGACATGCGCCGTTCTTCCTCGCAACCACAGATATATGGTCGAAGCACGACAGAGACGTAACGCGTCGCGTGACCGAGCCGTGGCGGTAGCGTGGGAGAATAGCGTTGTAGAAGGGGAAGAGTAGAGTCTGGCGACTCTAGTCATCAGCAGTGTCGCCAGGTCGAGAAAATCGAGGAGAATACAAGTACCCCTTCTCTGATGAGAGGGTTCACGGTCTTAGTGGAGGACGCGGACGTTGGAGTGTGCGCATGGTGCTGGAATGGGATAGTGGAAGGAGAAAAGGAGGAGAAGGAGGAGGGGAATACATTTTACCCCTCTCTGATGAACATACTAATACGTGACCAGTCTACGGTCTTAGTGTGGGATGTTGGAATGGGATATAGTGGAAGGGGAAAAGGAGGAGAGGAAAAATCGACCAGTTTTGGACGAGTAGTTGGCACCGTCAGTCGCATTGAACAGCGCTTTGGAATGAAAAACTGAAAATGGAAGACGTCTGGACTGCGCGGAGGTTGGTTCAATGAGAAAACCGTAGAAAAGGTATAGTGAAGTGAGGGCTATCTTTATGCAATTTAGCGGGGCTTGTTATTCGTCCCACTTGAGTTGAGTAGCCGGTTGAAGAGTTCTATCGGCACATTGTCCGGTGAATAATAAATTAACGAAAGCCTAGATTATCGGTAGTTCTAGATTACACCCGGTCCTAGGGATTATTGAACTTTTATCGGGTAGATGTGGATAGAAGCGCAGAGAGAACGGCAGGTAAAAGAGAAACGGATCGGCTGAGAAGAAGGAATTGAGAAACGAGCAAGAATAGGAAATGAAAGTGGGTTCTTCGCAGAGGAGACGGTTGGCAATTCGCCGATCCGATAAACTCAATCAGCTTACTCATCTACCTACGTGTAGCTGCGCGTCTACTAATGATCCTTAAATCCAGCCAATCTCAATTGAGCTTCCCTTGCGCCTTGATTGCAGCATGTACCGTTACAATATCGCCACCGTGCGATGTTTCAAATCGCAATCGGGACTGGATGTTCTTTCGATGCGATTTCTCTGATCACTGTACATATGTATTCGTATTCGCACGGAAATGGTGGAAGGCCGAACAATGAAATTACAAATCGGCATCGCATTTTTGACGATACAAAACGGTATATTCGGTCAAATGTGTAACAAACACGAATAGTTTATATTTCATCACAGAAGACTATAACCAGTATCTTCGAAATACGTTCTTTCGTACTAAATGAAGGATGGTTTTACAGAGTAAAGATTCTGTATTTAAACAAACTACAAACTATGAAACTAGTATATCGTTGTGTTACAGAAAAGTCTTCCTTGCACACACATTCAGAACGAACTAACAATGCATTTGTTCGGAAGGGACCATACAACAACCTCAACCTAATCGCTCACAGATGTCGCGAACGTCTTACACTAAAAATGTATAGATCATTCAAGGTTACCTCTGTGCTAAGTCATAGAATTCGTCTTGGGTCACGTAAAAAATCGCTAGTGCCACTTAACAAAGAGGACGCGACCTTAAATGCGCATTAAAGCGGAGTCATTTTCCAAACCCCCAATGATGCAATATGTAGACCATTGAAAACTGATGATTTTGTGTTTGAAATATGTTTATGTCAAACGGGAATGTGTGAAAACTCATGGGGACTAAACGTTAGACCACCAAGGAGAATGAACAGTGAAATCGGTGCTACAAAATCGTCAAAAGTGATAGAAAGCCCCAGTGAGCAGCTAACAATGCACCCTCTCAGCGTGCCTTCATTAGACAAGTGAACCTATCACTGCTGGCTGGTGATAGGAACAATTTATTGTCCGGATATCAGGGCACGGTTTGTCAGGAACATGCACACACGGGGCCACTGTCAGAATGGGGTATAAGATCACTGGTTAGAAGCTTAGGAGGGATGACCAGCTGGCTTTGTGGAGACGGTACGTCACTGGTTATAATGCGCCTCCAGCAGCAGAACGTTACACACACCTCTGACCGTACATACGTGGCGTCGCGTGTCGGTCGGCCGCCAGGGAGACCGAATGGAGAAGGTACGTTCTAATTTTGAGTAGGCGTGAACCAACGAGCCCGTTGTTTCCATTCGAGACCTACGGTCTACGGACAATTCGTCCCGGAATTGAATGTACCCGAACTCGAATGGCACGGTGAATCGTCGTGATTAACGTTCCTTAAGCGCAGGGTTGTATAGCCGTCTCCATAGTTCCACGGTCGATGACGAACGCCAATATCCTGGATGATACACACGCCTGCATCTAAGCGGACCATACCACCGGTTCTAACGCCCCGACCGTACTCTAATACGGGGTCTGACTCTGATGTTCTGCGCAGGATGCGCATAGGAACTATGAACTACCGAATTCACGCGCGATCTGTTTACACGTTTATGAGGCGCCCCTATGCGGGCACGATCGAGTAATGCGTGTACAATGATGTTTACGACTGAATTGATCTTTAAACGGATACCTCCCACAGGTCCGCCTCGTGAATTTTGATAGACATTGTAAGGGTTACTGCACCTACAGTCAGTTACCAGATATGACACCTTAGTAGTTCGAAGTCGGAACTATTTTAACTCGAAAATTACACATTTCCTCTCAAAATGATTGCCAACTTCATTTCTGTACATAAACAAACTTTTCTCATGAGCATTAGAAGCAACAAGTCGTGTTTAGTGTAGTTGTGCCAAGCTATTAATTCGTTTTCAACTGAAAATGTTTCATCTATCATTGAAGGTAAATATATTTAATGTGTTGAAAATTTAATGTAGTTTGAATCTGTAAAAAGAATTGTGCACTTATCGCGATGTGAAATTGTTTTTTTCTGTGTTTTGAAATAGCGTTTAATTAGGCTTAAAAGTACGTGATCATCATTAAAAATAAAATTCATGTTATTGTCGAGTAGTTCGAATGTTGGAAATAAACAAAAACTTTTTTTTTTGTCATGAATAAAATTATATAGGTATAAGTATGGGGTTATATCATGGGCTGTCATTAAAATTGACTAAGATAAATTTGTGATTATTATAGTGTTTTGAGTACTGGATCAATTACATTAATCTGTCCACGCGCGTGCGAGTACAAAAGTGATCGCATTATTACATAGTATGCATCGTACACTACATTATTGACGTGGTGTTAATTTTCGTAGTTAATAAGCAATTGCGGAATTCGAACGATGCCAATCACCTATGCAAACTCGTGGATGCGGTGATGGTGTGATGTAACGTGTACCTAATGCCTAATATATGTATTGCATACGACACGTGTGCTTTCGTAACAACGAACCATCTATTGCAACTACGTCCAAATTCGTCTCTGATTTCAAAGAGCTAGTGTAACAATTGTTGGGCATTATTTATAGAAACGTTTACACGATTCCAATTACATAATATAAAATTTCAAATATAGGTGCTTAATTTCAGTATTTAAACGAGATTGAGTTTATTTAAAAACTCGATTGAGTAACAATCCCTTTATAATTTATCATTATCGCTTTTACATGACAAATTTGGACTGTGAAAAATTGAATTTATTATATACCAAGAATATATTCTTTATTTAATTCATCCATTAAGATTCTCTAATGTTAATTCTTCACTATTCTGCGTATTAATTTTTGTAAACAAAACATTCCATGATAACAATTTACAAAGTTAGTGAGTACAGCTTACAATAACGTCAACTTGCATGATCAGAATGGAAGGTGATGCTAATATATTTCTATAAATATTTTATTATACGAAAAATATTTTCTTCCTGATTTAGAATATCATATTATATATGCTAGTATCATTTTATGGAAAAATCCTAGAACATCCTATAAGCTTGCGAATGCGAACCTATTTTATAGGCGAACGTGTAATCCTTTTATGAGAAAAAATATATTTTATGACGCCTGGCGTACCTCGTTTCTACACTCGCTAAAAAGTAGACGTAAAAACGATAGGGTTATCTATAAGAAACTGTAAACGATCTTAAAAAAGGGGCTGATAAACCCAGTTCTATATATATGTAGTCATGTCAAAGTCCCTTTCAAACCATATCATACTATACGTCACACAGATGCTTTGTATCTGCAGTGTAAATTCTTATACAGTATAACATATGGTCTAAATTCTGAGCGGTGGGAACTTAGAATTATTACACAGTAGGTATTTACATTAAAGGATAGCAACATCCTAATACGTCAACAATTGATTTCATTTTTATTCGTGTTGAAAACAGTGGAATTAATGTTTTGAGAACAAATCATGATATAATTGTCGAAAGACATCAGTATCATTATAGTTTATAAGGAAACTAGGAAACTAATATCACAAACATCTTGTGATAAGTATTACTAGGTTGAATAATAAAATTCTCACAAAAATACAAGCTAAGGCTTTATAAAAATTCGAATGCAATTTCTTTCAATTCTTTGACCAGCTTATCACACGATTTCGTCTAAGAAAATTCTTAAAAATGTTCTTAAGTAACCGCTGCGAAAAGTACAAGTTCATTTTACACTAATCCTTTCGAGATGTTTAAACTCACATTTTAATATTATTTTATTCCAAAAGGAGCCCTTATATCCAATACGAGAAGAGTCGAAAAAGAGCACAAGAAAAGGATTAATCGAAACTTGGTTAATGGAATTATTTGTCTCGATCGGCTAACCCGTCAGCGACACAGGTGTATTTAACTATAATAAAGATACACACGGACTCGTGCGAGTAGAACATGAGAGATATAAATGTCCGACAAAGGGGCGGCAAGTTTTTTGCTCGCGGCGCGTTCGGCGGAACAAACGTTAAGAAGGAAACACGGTAAACGTAGAAAATTAGCAGATACGATTCACGAGCGGGGCATTACGGGTACGTTTGATTACAAACGCGCAGCCGGTGGTCCAGCGACGGAGACGAGCAAAAAATTTGCGCAACCGGCCCGCAATTTGCTAAATGCTCGCCCTACCCGTGAGCATTTGCATATAGCGCAACGAAACAATTACTCGAAAATGGATATCGCGGTCTGAGCAGAGGGCGGCTGGATGCTAATACAACCCCGCGGAGTTAGTCGAGTGCGTCGAATCGCGGACACGCGTAACAGGAACACGAAAAAGACGATATCATTCCATTAGCCAGATACTGCAACAGCGACGGACCATTACTCAAGTAGAAAAAGACAAAGGCGACCGGTTTCGGTGGTTTTTATTGCTGGTTGGGAACAATCGATTCCGGTGACTCGAAACTTCGAGCGGACAACGATACATCGACAGCATGCAGTTATTTACTACTAACGCGAGATTGTGCTTACGAAATTATTAGCAAGGGCGTGCCGTAAAGGGTGGGGCACGTTTCGTTTTTCAACCATTACATTTCATAGGATAATTACGCAAAAAATGTGTATAGTTGCCAGCTACGTTCTCGCGACAAAAATTGATAAAATCACGTTTGCACAAAATTTTCGAGTTAAAGGTCATTTCAAGATCATAGTATAATACTCTATGATGTCCTATGATGAACCCTATGATGTCCAAAACGTGTGGTGCCATTTAAAAAAGTCAAGGTGAGCTTTACTTTTTTACGTGAAAAGCATTCTTTGAGATCTAAGAAGATGTGAACATGTAGCCCATCAAATACAGATAAAATTTTGTCTGAAACATTGTTTAATTGCACTACCGGAAATGCCTAAAAAATTGTGACGAAACTTTTCGGGTACACCCTGTGTACATATAAAACAGTGAAAAATAAAATACTATATTTTGTACATTTTTGAACTAGAATATGGGCTTGATCCAATATTGATTGGTTCGTAATATTGTTGGTGATCATATCACACACTTGGATATCAAATTTCATTTGATTGATTGAAGAATATGGGCTTGATCCTTTCACAAAAGGATAAATTCGATGACCACGTTATCAGTAAGTAGGCAGATCACCGATTTCGAGAATAATGGAATTTTCGAATATTAATACGAGTAACCATACATTCTCCCCTTCCGCTGCGCTTTAAAACAGCTTATATGTGATGACGTTATATGTATGGTAACGTTATATGTGAGAACAATAAGAGAAATAAGCAACGGTAATTCGAACGTAAAGCTTAAGCGGACCCCGGCTTTGCATGTTAGTTTCGAATGAAAATTGATGACCATCATGGTAGGTAGGATATGAAGTTGAATTTGAAAACCTGCCTCCCCCCAAACTCTCGACAATCCTTTATCCTTGATTTACCTCAAACAGCAAATTATGATTATGCAGGGAGGTAATGCATTTCATGCAGCTTTAGTATATTCTTTTTAAATTAATTAAATTTTGATTCGTTTATAAATAATATTTAAGCATTAAAATAAATATAGCTATACAAGGAATATAAATTTTCTTTTCTCTTCTACGACATTTCTGGGGATAACGACGTTTTAATGACTGTAACTTAAAGAAAATGGTACGGCAACGGGTTAATAAACTTGAAGTTATAATAAAGTCTCTTGTTTTGAAATACTCTTTTTGAGAATTGTTATTTTTTATAGGGACTGGGCATTTTTTCTCTCTAATAGAATGCATGCTGCAAAATGAAATATAAACACTTCATAAACGTGCACAGAGTTTATACGGTTGTACCTACACAGTTTCCATGTTTTCCCCGCAATAACGAATATAAAGAATAATTAGTAATTTTGACGGAAACTTCATTTCCTTCCACAAACAATGCAATTGCTCATGAAGTAAGTCCGCTTGGAACTAACTGCATTGCGAGACAATTTATTTCGCGACCATCTCTAACTAGATATTAATTACTTCTGTTATCATTTCCATAATAGACAACTCATTAAACAGTGTGCTTCGTTTCGTCCTCTAGGCAGCAATTAAAATTAACGTCCCCTCGTATTATGTACACGAAGATTTGCAGAGAATGTCCGCTCTGAGGATTATACACATGTCGAGAGAAGTATAAAAATGCATGAACTGTGTTTGCATATTATATTACCTCAGAAAAGCTTAAAGTTAACAAAACTTTCGAATTAATTCCCCGTCTAAATTTGCTTTACATTATTTGTTCGAAATGCAAACGAATTTACGTTCGCGAGGGATATTTACATATTTAGACCTCCATTATTAAAATATGATAATTGATCGTAAGTACCAAATATTATGACAACACTTGGAGCGCTTGAATTGAATACATAATTAATTGCAGTATATGCGCGGTATATTACAAATAATCAACAAATAGTTGTTACGATGCGTGTGTTATTATAAACATACTATGTATTTTGTTATGAAACAAACAGAATTTACTTATCCAAAAATTTAACTGCAATAAGTTTAATACTGATGCTATGGTGCAATGACTGCATAAATTAGTACTGATTGTATGAAACCCAAATGCATGATTTTCAATTCAAATAAAGAACATAAACTTGAGAGATTTAATACATTCACGTTTGCGTGTAAGCAAATGCTTCTATAAATATTAATCTTGAATTGTTTCGAACAAAATGCAATCGCTTCAGGTAATAAATAAATTTTTTTAAATTACATCCACTGAAGTGCTAGTGTGAGTTACAATAACGTTGTTAATTTACGTTACTATTTCCTACAAAGAATACAAAGTGGAAAATAAATTCAGAAGTTTAAACACATCTAGAGTAATCAATTGGTGCTAGTTTCTGTTAATTTAAATATGAATATTAACACACGCGTTTCAGATTCGACATATGCGATACTAATCCATAGACAGGCAATATCAATTTTTAAGAGAAATGTGGAAAAGATCGAAATAGAAAAAGCTCGGGTCGAAAGGGTTAAGGGCCAACCTACTAGATTGCAGTCACGGTCGGATTGCTGCACAATTTCGCTCCATAGAGTAACGATGTCTGGCGGAAGCTCGGCAAAACGGGGAGAGATAATTTTCTTGGATGCCTGACTGACTGAACGCGGAGCGGGAGGGGGGGTGGCGGGGTACGCAGCCCTGAAGAATGATTATGAATGTAGTGGAGAGGAGCGAGTTCTCGGCGGCGGTGGCGTGCGGCATGTTTTCCCCGTCCTTTGGGGCTGTGCGGGCCGGCGCGCGGCGCCGCGTGGAACCGTGTAAGTGCGCGCAGGAAGTGGAAAAGCTCGGTGACAGATGCGAGACATTTAGCAGCGGCCCTGATGCCGCGCAACGGCCTGTCTGCCGCTTAATCAATCTAAGGTGTCGGAACGTATTACGAGCGCAATTCTAGCGAGCATCTGGCAGCGCGAATTCGCGAACGCGCGCGGGCTAGTTCGCGCAAACCGTCGACTCCTCTAGCCTCCATGTCGATATTTTCAAAGTTCTCTCAGGTCACGCTGCTGTGCTCTCACGTGCGCCGAACACGTGGACACCGGCTGCACGCCAGAAATTGTATTAGATTGCGCTAATGGAAACGATGAAAATCAAACAACCGTTTGCACAATGCCACACCCACTTCTAATTGGACTCCGTATTTCTCGCAGTCGTTGCGTTTTCTAATCAGCTAGCCACCGAAATTGAAATTCTGATAGAACACGAGATGAAACAAATTATATGGTCTACAAACGAAGAAATTGTTATTGCTAATTGTGCTTGGCATATAGCATGCCACTGTTTACTAACATGAGAACGAATGGTCAAAAATAGCTGCCTCTATAGTATTTGCGTCGCTCCACATTAATTTGATATTACATTAATAACCTTTATACAGGGTGCCCCGAAATGTTGCATTTCTTTGAAAGGGGTGATTCCAAAGGTCCTTTGAAATGACCTCAGGAATCACCCCCTTCAGGGAAATGTAACATTTTTTGGACACTGTATATTTTTTTGGTGTTATAATTTTCATAGTTGTTCACATTACATCGTTACATTCTTGTTACATAGAAAAGCATATCGTAGTTCTATTTATCGAACTACTACTTTAATTTAACATTGTAATGTTAAATTTTCCCGCGAATAATGTTGCCAGATAAATAATTAAAACTCCGAAAAGACAACCGTAGAATTTCAAAGTTGCATTTGCACAATTTGAAAAATACTGCTCGATGCAAAATAAATTCGTGTGCACACGCAACGAAAGTATTCGTTCGAAATTGATAACTGTTCACCGAAATAGTTTTCGATTGTGTCGCATGTTTCTGTCCACCCATACAAGAAAGAGAATAAATGCCTTCGTCCCATGTTCCGCTCGATCCAATTACAACGTTAATTCCGCAGACTCCGTCGGCATTGTTTTTCATTTACGAACGTACAAACACGCGGATGCTTGTTCAACACCATCTGTGCTTGGAATAAAAATTTTGCACCGCGAAATACGTATCGCAGAATACTAGGCTCGACTGATTCCCCGGGCAGATTCGTCACGCTTAATATCTAATTGTATTTTCAGTAGTATACAAACAAATCTCAGTTCCATTTCCACAAATGGTACGTTTAGGCACACTGTCGCGTTGGTAAAATGCAGAATTTTAAATTATGACAAAGTATTATTCGTCAGTTTCAACATCAAATTAGACACGAAACGCAGAGAAAATTTAAGAAAACCTTATCACTGCTCTTCAGATGTTCATACAAATAAAAGAAGGCATGCAATTCGGTTGAACTTCTCCTCCAGAAAACATTTTTAACTTTTTTTGTGTTATCCTGTAGGTTTTGGTGAGAAAATATCAAAAATTTAAGTTTCAATGTTAGGAATTCATAAGTTCAAAAGTTATGCGTGTGTAAAGCTGTGCGATTTCCAGCGTTCAAAAGATCGCTTAAAATGGCTCAACTTTACGTACGCATAACTTTTGAATCAGTGAATTCCTGACATTAAAACTTGAATTTTTGGCATTTTCTCGTCAGAATCCACAAGACTACATAAAAAGTTAAAAATTTTGAAGTTCAGCTTCCAGTTCTGTTAAGAGATACAGAAATAGAACCAAAAATAAAATTCCATTTAATTTAAATTTCTCAAATTTAATACATTCATGAGGATGTAAATAAAGGTAGATTGTACTTTCTTATATTTTGGGGATTTCTTCAAGTTACAAATATTATAGATCGGTGATTGAATTATTATACAGTAAAAGAAGTCGAATTTGTTTCAATTTTTATCCACAAAGTGATTTTTAAATTTTTATATAGAAGCTACATCGACGTTTATTTCTTTTCTTAATCATTTTAGTGACAGCAGTGTTTTTAAATTCTTCAAATGTTTTTACTATTTCACATTTGATCTAAATAATTATAGTACAGAGACTTCAAACAACCAGATGTCACGTACAATAAATATTAATTTGTGAACTTTTCCGACGTAGGCAACCAGTGAACAGTGATAAGATCGGTATTTGAAGGAAATTGGCAGAAATGAAGGTAACATGAGAAATAGTCCACCCATTTCTCTATTTCCTGTCGTCGCGTCGCGTCGTTGGCTCGTGTAGCAAAGGAAACGAGCAATCGAAGGGACTGCGTGTAAGAGGGAAGGTTAAAAGAAAATAACTTCGGAAATTCTGGAGAGTACACGGAAACTAGAAGAGCGCTCGTTAGGTGCATTTTAACACTATCAGAAATTCCTCGGCGCAGTTCGCAACGGCGACTCCTTTCATCGGGCTAGACACACCCGGAGCAACGAATTTACACAGTATTTCGTTCCGAGTTTTAATCTCATTTCACTCAATTTCGCCCTTACCTTGGTCCTGCTTCTTAAGTCACGTTAATGAGTGAACGTGCTTCAAAGCGCAGCGGATCGGTACACACTGTTCACCGAAGTTGGGTCTCGACTTTGCTAAATTATGGCGTGTTGCGCTTAATAAATGAGGCATCATTGTTCGCGTCGGTCAAGGAACATCAATTCCAATATTCTTGCCTCATTCTTCCTCCTCTTCTTTCGTTCTTTAACGTCGCTTTGACAGCTTGATCATTAGCGCAGACTGTTTCAGTATTGCATCCCATATGCGAGTCGCTTATTATGAAAGTGAAGTGACCCCGTGGTTCTCACTCTGTTGTTTCAATTTACAAATTTCGTTAACTTCCCTAGGAGTTTTGAATTTTCTGCGTGGCTTGTTCTGTGCATTTTAAAATTCCGTGTTGGACTTTAAGCCAAAGCTAAATGCGATTAATAAAGTAATGGAGTACCGGAGGCAATCGTCTTATGGTTCTAATGGAACAGGACAAAGATGAAGCTATGTTCAAAGACACGAAGAGTCGGATAAGTTGCCTTGTTAAAGGGTTCTTTCAGCGAAGATGCTTCAAAATTCGATTGACTCTTCTGACCACAAAGAAGCTTCCTCTTCAGCATTTCTTGACTGAAGTGATTGTCTGAGCGGATCAGCAATATAACAGTACGATCATTGACAAGGAACACTTCAGTGTTTCCCCTTTTTAACAGTTCAATCGATTACACCTTAGAAAGCAATATTCGAAACTGTTGAAGAGTCAATGGACGGGAAACAGTATTTAGAAAATCGTTGGAAAAACCCACTCGTCGCGGCAGAGTCGCGGTTGTTCGTAGTTGTGCGAAGGTGTCGTATCTGAATCAAAGTTCCCGTAGTACATTGATTGTTTAACGCAAAACGCAACCACTAGCTCCACCGCACTTGTACATACCAGTTGCCCAAAATTAATTTGACGGGCAACGATCAGAATTGGGACGCATACCACGATGGTCGAATCTGGTTTTCGCCACCACAGGCGGATCGAAGGGACATTTCGCACGGTTTTAATTCATGCTAGTACATGTACGATTGTATATATATATATATATATATATATATATATATATATATATATATAGATAGCAAAATTCGTTATAAAAGTGTAACATATTTGAAGGAAACGAATTATACAGTGGATGGACACAATATTGATTCGTCCGACGGAAACTTGACTTCCTCGACAGTTGTTGACCGTTGCTTTTACATTACTGGATCGTACTCACGACTCGCACGCAGTGCCGTAGGCTCTGCGTCACACCCCATATACATTTCCTTACAAACAAATCCATAAAAATCCAAGAGAATCGGTGGAAGAATATTTTCCTTCTTGAGTGTAGCCAAATAGATACAGGGTGTTTCGTTTATCTGATAACGGAAATATCTTGTGACGCACTGAAGTTACGAAACATATTTGTTTACAAAAAATGTTCGGTATGAAGGGTGCAATCTTATAGTCTAATTATTTTGAGGACTAGAATGGTGGGGAGGGAGGATTTCAAAGTTAAATTAAGTTTTTTAAATGGAATGTCCTATTTTTTATACCATAGATAGATCGATAGGCTATCAAATTCTGAGTATAATAGTGTTGATTATTGAGTATTGACTATTATACTCAGAACTTGATACTCTATCGATCTATCTCCCCACCTTCCAGTCCTCAAAAAAATTAGACTATATGGTTGTGCCCTTTATACCGAACAATTTTTATAAACGAATTTTTTTCGTAACTTCAGTGTGTCACAAGATAGTTCCGTTATCAGATAAACGAGAAACACCCTGTATATTGCTTTCCTTTACTAAACTATGAACACATAAAATATACGTTTATTCTAGCCTCTATTAAATTAACTGCCCTCCAAAGAATATTTCACGGGAATTTTTACGGTGGATTAATTATTAAACAGAGAATCACTTTAATTAAGAAAAGCGAATACATACTGAGCATAAGGGACATCGTACGAATAGGGTGGATCAAAGACCTTTGTGCAATTAACAAGCAGTTGCACCGTTATAGGTGATCACATCGTAAACGTAGAATATACATAGAACAATGGACAATGCTACAATGTGAGCGGAATGTTCGTAAAGGGGAAACGATTTTCTTTTGTGCTGCGGCTAATTTAAACTATTCTCGAGCATGCTTCAACAAACAAACAATTGCGAGTGTTGAAACTGTTCTCTCTTGTTTGAATGCACAACAGTTCCAAGGAAGCACAAATTTCGTTACACAGACTGGAACCAACGATACTCCTTTGGTTTCGTACATCACGTACGCAATTGAATGTCTTTTGTTTTCTCAATGTTAGCCCGTCTAGCAAGGGATGTTGTCGACTCCGTAAATTCAAAAAATTATGAAACTTTCAGACGAGTAAGCTATGCCTAATACAACCCTATTTTGTCGTGCTACTTCTCGCATTAAACAGGTGAAATCAGCCCTTGGAAAAATTTCAATATTTTTCGTGAAATATCCCAAGAACAACAAATGATATGAAACGAAAAGTTGAAACAAAAGTTGCATGGTATTATTGTGTCTACCAAACTGTGTACAAAAATTTTTTTAAATGCATTTTGTTTTGAGAAATACGTTTAAAAGAATTTTTTACACAGTTTAGTGGATACAATAATACAATGCAACTTTCGTTGGAATATTTTTGAAATATCATTTGTAATTCTTGAGATATTTCACGAAAAAGAACAAGTATTGAAATACTGTCTTTTTCCAAAAATATATAACAGGCATGAAGAATTGTAAAAAATAATGTAGCTTTATCTGTTCGATTTTTTTCCATACGCTCAGCTTTTTCGATAAAAGTGCTGGCTAAAATTTTTATGAATATATCCTGCGCAACTGGTTGGCAGTTTTATATTTCACATTAATCGCACGAAGCTGATATTATGTTTGCAAAATTGAGATTCCGACGTCGAGTTGTTGAATCAGTTTTTAATGACTGAATTATGTATATGTATGTGAATAATATCAATGGGAAATAGCATATGTGTAGGTACACAGAAAGTACGATTTTATGAAATATGTAATAAAATTTATAGTTCTTATTTTATTGAAAATTTAATTTATCCATTAACGGATTGATATTTATACGCGTAATGATACTATTAAAACATTCACAAATTGTTGTAATCGAATGAAACATCTAACTATTGATTTCTGCTTCACAGGAACGTTTTTAAAAATGGAATATTTTGAACTTTATAATTTATTATCTACAGTGACAACTTCACCTCTGGAAACCAATAGTTTTAATTTTTTTATATGTAATCCTGTAGATTTTGGCGAGGCAATGCCAAAATCCAAGTTTTAACGTTAGGAACCCACTGGTTCAGAAGTTATGCGTGTTTAAACTTGAGCGATTTTAAGCGTTTTTGGCAGGTAGGGGCACCTCCATGTTGGCATAACTTATAAACCAGTGGATTTCTAACGTTAAAACTTCGATTTTCGGCATTTTCTTGCCAAAATCTACAAGATTACATTTAAAAAGTTAAAAATTGTTGGTTGCCTCAGGTGAAGTCCATTAATCCTAACTTTCTAATAAAGTGGTATGTTATAAAACACAGTAGATAAAAGAAGTATTCTTACAAAGAAGAAGAACACGGACATGAAACGATAACATTACAATTACAGAAATAAATTAAATAGTACTCGCAGAAACGTCGCCTTCCCTTTTAAGTCTACATTTACTCTGAAGATCAGATATTATTATGAAACATAATATTTCACTATAACGTGAAGAATTTAATGATATTCGTCTTTCTTGAAGTCTGTTTAAAATCTTCATTAAAAGTTTATAAGCTTGTCATATGAAACGGCTTGATATTTTAATATATTCTGTCTTCCAAACGTTTTAAGTCGTTTACTCAATTATGAACGATACTGCATAACAACTTTAATTTAAATACCTTTAATCACTGGGAACAAGCTACAGAACGGCTGCCACCAACTTTTCCATCTTCTTCACCGTTCCCTAGAAATATCACATAACAATTAGTAGGTAACTCAGAAATAGTTACATTACAGAAAATGGATTCGAATGCTTCATTATTTATTGCTCAGTATGATTGTACTCGCAGAACGTTTACATTCCGAAGTAGGATACTAAACAAATTGATGTAATTCATTCGTTCCGGGGAACAATTCGCGCATAGTGCCTCAGTTTGTTTTTCGTGTCGCTTCTATCCGAACGTTCAACGCGATAATAATTAGACTGCGGATCTTTATGCGTTTATAGAAAAATTGAGTATATGAAATTCAAAATTGTTGAAACATTTGTAAAATTCAAGCTATCAATATATGATATCTCCTCTATTTAAATCATTACGGAAAAAAATAACATGCAATTTCGATTCTAGTTCTTGCAATCGATGCAGAAAATATTTATTTTGCATAAAGATCTGCAGTCTAGCGGATGATACACGCTTGACATATATTGTTTTTATCAGTTTGTGTAATTGCGTATCATTATATTTGCCATCTTCCTATTTCACCTTGTTCTATCGCAAATAGTCCGCCGAAGCGTTGGCGAGCCGAAGTGTTAAGTTTCGACAAAGCAATCTTGCTGAGCATTCCTGTTCGTTCCTCGCGAGAATCCTGGAGTTAGCGCCCAGGAAGATCAAGCATTTTGGCAAAGATGAAAATGCCGGGCGTAGTACAGCAAGCCCCCAGCATGCATTACTTATGCGCGCTCTATTTTCTACGTTGGAAAGCGATCCTTCCTGCATACGTTCCACGACGACAACAACGTCGAACCCGTGGAAACAGGCAAGACTCGAATTTAAGATTGACATCGCCTTGCACGATGGGGTGAACGATGGTACGCGAAGAGAGATAGTAGGCTGGATTCGAGTTAGTTCAGCACAGCACGAAAATGAATTG
The DNA here is from genome assembly GCA_963966675.1 of Lasioglossum calceatum. NCBI lineage: Eukaryota > Metazoa > Arthropoda > Insecta > Hymenoptera > Halictidae > Lasioglossum > Lasioglossum calceatum. The sequence goes on from OZ016549.1 coordinate 7,695,549, forward strand.
AATAATTTAGCGGCTCAGAACGAAGAGATGAAACGAGTAAGCTCGGCTGTGTGTTCCCGGAAAGCCTCCGAAAATTCCAAGGATGAGGTATCCCCTTAAGGTTTCACCTTGCTCCGTGTCTTTCTGAAAATGCTTTTGAGTTGAGTTTTCGCCGCGCGAGACACATCGGAGCATTCGACGGAGGAAAGTCATTTTCACGTTCGCACGCGACAAGCAAATCCTTCGTCTCTTTTCGTTAGGAATTCTGTCAATGAATCTATTAAATTCAGGACTAAATTCGTTCGCGCTGCTTTGTGCGGAAATAAGGACAGCGGTGTCTCGAAATATGAGAAATGTTCGGAAACAGACGCCGCCATTCATTGATCTTTTACAGCTACTACATTTTTTCAAGAGACTGCAATCAACATATTCGTGACGTTTTTCTGATTAAAATGATACCAAACACGACACAATTCAGATTATATCTACTTGTTTAATACACGATGCTGTGCAACCTCGATTATCCGTACTGACCAGTGGAACGCAAATGAACTGTATTATATGAAACACTGGTACATTTAGATTCAGATATCATCGATTCGGATAATCGAGGTTGCACTTATTCGTCAATTGAGCAAGCAAATATTTATGTTTCGAATTATGCCATGTTTGGACTCATTTTAATCAGAATAACATCACAGATATGTTGGTCACAGTTTCATGAAGAAATAATTAAAAACGAAACAGTTTTGTCAATGGATTAATATAGAATTATATCGCAATACTCTTTCTCGTGTATCGAAACATTACTGTACCAATTTTACACGGAATTTACGTAGACAATTATTAGAAGATCTTATTATTATTAGATTTTTATACAAAATAGACATTTTCTGTATTTGTTGCAAAAATATTGAACAAGTTTGTGCAAATGCAGGTGGAGTTAGAAGTTGTTTATGGGAATATTGATTTGGACGTTGAACTTAAGGTATCCGCAGTATTCAGTATTACATGGATGCACACACATGGTCACATACTATCTGATTATACTGCCTGCAACACTTACATACACATAATTATATGCGGCTCCTTTACTACCTGTCCATTTTGTGACTTGCATTCGACCACATATAGTCCCCATTCTACTTATCTGACTATGAACAGACCCCATTCTACTTATCTAGCCACGGGCGGTCCTTATTTCACTTATCCTACCATACATGGTGCCCATTCCATTTATCTATCTACCCAGAAATGGTCTTTATTTCACATGCCTGGCCACGAATGGTGCCTATTCCATTTCTCCGACGGAAAGACCATTCTACAAATAGCCCGCACTGTTACATTATTGAACCTATTTTGTTGGCATAAATAAATAATAGGACGTCAAAAACTCACTGAACAGCTTTTTTTTAACTACGACGCATCTTATTGAAAAATCTTGAACGAATCGAGGATAGCAATTATGACACCACATGAAAATGTCCAACAAGATGTTTATAAATATTTGTGAACGAATTGGATCAAAAACTATGGAGTTTGAATTTCAGCTTGACAAGAAAGTCTCGTGGCGTGGCGAGAGGCGGAAGGGTAAGGGGCCTGGAGAGAGAAAAATATGGCAATCCTGGTCTGGACTACTGTGGAGCGGTAAGGTGAGCGTAGCGTTGAGGAGATCGGTGCGATGATTTTTGTATCTATGTGCACCGCTATTACTGCTATTCTCTCGTCACCGCTCGCCATGCTCTAAAACGAAGCGACTCGAACGAGCTTGTGACCCATTCAGCAAATTCTTCGCTAAAGCCTCTCCACTTGTTTATTCATTAGAAGATGCGCGTTTTTCGCGTGACTACGTGTCGTCGTCTTCCAGCCAGTAAAATCATTAATTCGCAGCCGGTCGTTTCTTCGGCGTCGGTGACGACGCTTCCGAATTCATGAACAGTAGGACCCGCGTCGCCCTCGTCTATTTTATATACGCATCTCAAGCGGCTGTCAGTTAAAGTTCGGACGTGTTCGCCGGCTGTCGTCACCGGTAACGCTCGCAAAATCCAAGACACAGAATCCTTCATCTCCCTGCATCAGGCGTTTCGACAATGGCCCCGGGCTGTCGAGTGTTTCGCTCCTCGGACACGGTTGAATTATGTATTTCGTTATCGTCGCAATAACAATTTGTCAGCGGGAGGTGCAGGAAGTCCAGCTCGCAACCGTGCACACACGATGCGTGTGTTATATAGATACACGGGGAACCTGCGGAATAGTTCGGCTTTCGGCCATTCCCCGTGCACGCGAAAGTTCAGATGGAGCTTCAATCGTGGTAATAGTTTCGTCGTTTATAATTATACACCTTTCCGGGTCTAATGCGATGGTAAAGCGGCGTTCGTACTTAACAGGTACACCAGGGTATAGAGGGGGATACGAGAAGCGAAAGCCGAGGATGCACCGGCTCCAAAATATCAGCTCGCTCCGAGTAATGTCGTCTTTGCGTGCTCCCTTTCAACAGGGAATATTAATATTCACGTTTATTTTTCATCTACTAGAGTGTGCTTTCCCGTAACTCTTCGATGGCAATGTAGTAATGGATTGATGCTTTGTTCTTGCAGCAGATGAGTGCCAACTTAAATAAAGCACCTTATTCAACCCTTTGCACTCGGTGCTATATTAATTCGAAAATTAAACATTTCTTCCAACCTAGAATAATTCCATTCTATATGATTTTTTTTAAATTTATGGATATGAAATTGATGTAACACCTCATACAATACTTATATGTTTAGTAATTGATTAGATACGAACTTATTAATAATGTAAACAATATTTTGAATAATGGTACAGTGAATTTTGTGGCGACTCTGACAATGAGTCACCACTCGAGTGCTAAGGGTTTAATCATCATCGTAGAGCTAGCGTAGCTGGTCGATAATTTAGTGACCGAGAATACACTGAAGTAATCATTGTAGATTTTGGTAAAAATTTTGTATACGGCATTTGACAAGTATTTTTTTATCAGTCATCATTCGTGTTGGAGGAGTGAAAACATCCCTAATAAGAATTATACACTATTCTATTTTTTAAGAACAATGTCTTAAAAATATGAAAAAATCGATTTATAAATTTCAAACTGACGTCATTCTTTCCAATCATCGACTTTTTTCTTTGCTTCTAATTTGAGCTACAGTCAAACCCATTCTATAATCTATAATATAATTTATTTTACCAATCTCTCTAGTAAAGTAATGCTATATTTCAAAAGAAATTGTTTTAGAATTATGCATTAATGTATGCATCAATTGCGTTACAAATATTTCATCACCGTTATTATTAATAAATAAACTGCAGATCCTACTACAAAATAAAAATTGTCTCTACCCAAAATCATTTCATTAAAAAATTTATTCCTCCTCGTAACGGTTTGAATAAATTGAAAATAATCCTCTGAAATTCTTTTGACGTTTTCGCCATTTTCTATTTCACCCAGCCATATTTCTCATAAATCCATAAAACACGTAGTCTATTAATAAACAATAAATTTCCAGATCTTTTCTATGGACACTATTCTGCATTTAAATACAAAATGCATATGCATTTATTTAGATGAATATGCTGTGGATTACAGATTTTAAAGGTGGTAGTATAGACTAGGAGGGATTTACATAAATGGTAATCATGGAAGGCAATGTACTACAAACATAGCAATTCATGTTTTTTCTTAATAATTAGTTGTAATAATAGGTAATAGCGTTTCTAGGTTGATATAAGCACTACTAATCATACTTTGACATCGCACGCAATGTTCCCTTGTACATAGCAAGAACTGTTTACACGCTACAGCACGCTGAATAATTTAAACAGAATGAAATATTGCTTTACAATAATCGGATCGTAAGAACTGCATGGCAATTAACTTCACAATTTTTTAATCTGTAAATATGTGTATGATAAAATGGCCCTTGTTACGTGTACATGTAATTAAACTTTCACACACGGGGCTTGTGATATCAGTAGAAATTTGTTTAAAACTTCGTTTTATGATCGAACTGTAAAATTTTTTAATCCATCCAGAAGTGATCGAAAAGCTTTGATATTTCATATATTTCATATATTTCTATGTCGTCACTTTGGTTCCACTTCAACTAAAAGTAGTAAATCTCAATATGTTGTCACATAATTTATGGCGAAAAAGTTATAATTATTACAGACCACAAGCATGCACACATATTAAACAGGTAGTATGCCATTAAACAATATGGTACGTGGGGAGCAATTTTCTTAATAACTTAAAACTGCCAGTGACGTGGTAATTGAGTGCATGATCTTTACATCTATCGTGTCGGGCATAAATTAATCATTCAGGAGGTGACCTCCATCAAACTTTGTTGATGTGAAAAGACGATACATCCAACGCTTAATGCGAGTGCTGAAAACAGATTTGTAATTGCACTGAGTTTCATATGCTGATCGTCCATCAGTGAGAAACTTGTAGGGACCACGTGATATCCCTTCTCTACTCTACATGTCTTCTGCTATTGTTCGAATCGCTTGACGAAGGAGAGAGCAAGTGCGCGTACTAGTGTAGCTGGAACAGAGCGAAGTGGGGACCACAGATCATACATATATGTACTTATAGACCCGGCTTCAGATAGCATGCCGTGTTCCAAGATTACTTCATCTATCCTACCAGATGACGGATGTAGCAAAGTGCTATAGTTTGTTGAGAAGTCGCAGTGCCGCGGAGCTAAAGTGTTAGAGGAGAAAGGGGAATCGTCGCCCTATCTCATTCGTATTTGTATAAATATTTATGGAAACTGTAACTGTAATATATATTTTATTTTATTACTCGTTCATTTTTACTTTACTCTTATTAGTTTGATTAGTGCTCACTCATTTTGTCAATTATAATTTGGAAACAATTAAATTTTAATGTACATGTTGATAATATGAAATCTGTATTTATTTTCTTACAGTTTAGTTTGTTTTAAAAAAAGAATAGTAAGAACTACAAGAGGAAATAAAAAAATGTTATTTGAAGTTCGTTTAGAAACGCCTCGTTACAAAGTTATAAACAACACCTGTCAGATAAAGAAATCGTGGTGAAAACACTCTTGGCATTTTCAACTAATAATTTATTAGTTTATAATACGGACAAATAAATAATAAATAAATGAAATACAAATTGCGTATTTACTACGAGAACCCCGTACTCGGGTAGAGCAAAGAAATCTCTTTGCGAAGCATAAACATTAATTATCCGGAGCTTCGCGCTGAAAAATAAATAATCGATGTTAATCAAGATCGCCGAGGAACAAATATACGTTCGTTAGCTCCGAAATGAACGAGAAAGAGAAAAAGTGATACTGTATAGAAAACACTAAAGATTAATTGAAACGCAGTCTCCTTAATTAAAACAGTTTCCCGTTAACTGCGAATGATAAATTAATTACCTGAGAGGGGAAATACAACAGTCATTCATTACCGACTGATGAAAGATACTTGCGGAATACGATAAATACACGGAAGCGTAATTTATGCAAATGTGTGACACGAATTGGTTATTGAGGGGAAATAAAGAATTTTCGATTTACCATATGTTATGCAAAATAACAATTTTAACCTTCCTTGCATTATGATATAGGAAAGTTGGCCAAAGCATAACAGGGTAAATGCACCTATTACGTAAAATACGTAAAAACAAATATTTTGCCCAAAATAAATTTGTATAATTCAATGAAATTTATTCGAAATTTTTATTTAAATAAAATTTTTGCCCAACTCTGACGAAAGTATTGTTGTTCACATAATTGTACAATCTTTATATTGCTTTAAACTTCACAGGGGAAAGTTTTATTATTATTTAGATACCTACGTCGATACAGTAAAAATACAAAAAGAAACTTCTCTTGTCTCTTTAATAAAAAAAAGTAAGCCCTCAGCATTACGTACATTAAAGTGAAGGAGGAGCTCATTACTGTGGCACAAATTCATTAGGAATGTCCCTGCAACTGCGGTGTGAATTGCAACCTCGATGAGGAACGAGCTTCACTTCAGCCTAACGTTTTAGGTTTGGATACTTGTTCGATACACTATATTATTATTATAATATAGAGTATTATATATAAAATATGAAGACCCAACTTAGATTTAACGTTCTTTTAACTTAATCTTTGCTAGATAAATTTCCATAAAATCGTTAAAAGCATTCACCTAACGAGGATTAATAATTCTACCGGACTATAGCGTGACTCCCGATTTTCATCTAATCTCGGTGCATAGAATCATTCCCTAAAACGATGACCACGTGTAGTCGAATATCCTGCGTGTGTTTGCGTTACTCGAATCACATATCAAACCAATCTTCCATGTTCTAGCATTGCGATATTAATTTACCGTCAACCACCAGTGAGCAACGTGAGCAAGGGCTCGATTAATCATTACGATCGTGTATGACACGGAAGATTTTTGAAAGGGCAGTCAGGGAAGAGATATACGTCAACTTCGATGCCCTTTCAATACGATATACATAGTGCTCGAAAACATATCCGACAAGTGTTTTTTATACCTGTAATAATCCACTTTCGAGCGTTTAAAATCACTTTGAGCTGTGTTTATCTGTAATTTAGTAATGGAAGGAATATTTTTTGTATGCTGGGTGTCCCAAAGTAAGAGTAAAAACATTAGAAGAATTGCAGAGAATATTGAGAGAGAAAAATCTTTATTTCACTCCAGTTTGTTGCAATTCAGGTAGAACATTTTTATTTTGCATAAAGATCCGCTGTCTAATGATTATTCATATTTGAAGAATACACACAGTTATTTCAGATATTCAGATTTACGTTTCGCGTTAAAGAAGTCAATCGTTCGTTAGTTATAGAAGTTACTTAATATCGTTTCATCGTCGATACTTCATTAATCTCCGGGACTGATATTTATGAAACTTATATAACGTCGCTTCATAATTTAACTCTTATGCAACTTAATTAATTTTCTCCGTAACAACATCGCAGTAAATCTCAAGGAAACGTAATTCACAGATTGAGTTTGTTTATGTAAATTTGATTTCCCCGTTTCTTTTCACCAGATGTAATAAATTCTTGTCACATGATATCACGAAACAAAGAAGATTATAAAATCTGTTCTATGACCACGTTTATTTCGTACTATTACATTGAACGCCCAGGTTATTGAATACAGATTGTTATCCTAATTTTGATTACTATCCCTGTTTTCGAAACAAAGTCGCTCCAATTGATTTTCAAATACAGTTTTCAGGGAAGGCTTATAAAATAGTCTGAAATCCATTTGACCAATCTCAATACCGTTCAGTTGTTGACTTGAAAATCAATTTTTACTATAATCGATTATGTAAACCAATTTATTGCTAATAATATTGAAAAATAAATTATTAGTAATAATGTTATAAAAATCGTTCTCGTGATAATCTTTGTCTTTCGCATTCCTGTATAATTAAACATTGTTCTGACTGTTTTTATGGGCATTGGTGTGGAAGTCAACGTGTCGAAAACTTTTCTTTTCTCTATTTCCTTTAAATTCTCGAAAGTTTGGAAACACGAAAAAGTCGACAACTAAATTTAGAACTTAGAACTGGCCTTATAAAATCGCCCGAACAGTTGCATACAGGTGCACGTGTAATTGCACTTTCATGTCGCGTTCAACGTAGAGTTGCACAGTCCTCCTCGTACAAAATTACGAACGCTATCGAGATCTTATTTCTGCGCTACGAGCGTGGATGTAGAAAATTGTTGTAAGTCGCATGTTGATCCATGCAGTGATATAAAGCGATCGGTAACGCGACACAGCGGAATAAAGGAATTTAACAACTTTTTCTCAAGAACAAATCAGATTACTCATTATAACGAGCCAATTTCTTGCATGCAAACCAACGTCGCGTAGACGATTGCAACGGGGGTTCAAGTCGAGCACGAACGATCTCGCGCGGAAGCTCGTTTTTCAATTTTGCTGTGTAATTTGAACTGCACTATAATTACGAATTGTAATTTTATACACAATCACATAATATTTCAGGCGAACAAGAAGATATTACATTACGTGTATTCATTCGTGTCAGAAATAACTTATCGTACCTGGCGATTTGACACGTTCAGCGCCATTATTTCTGTGATAAACAGTCTGGACAAGCACATTATTTTATTGTGTGCAGTGTGTCTGTTCGGTAGGATATGTAACCAGATTATTGGCTATTCTTTTCCTTCTGGAACTAGAACTGCGCTTTAAAACATGTATTTCTGGAGTTTTCTCGTCAAAATCTACAGGGTTATATAGAAAAAAGTGCAAAATTTTTGGTCCCTTTTTCTCTAACTCTGACGATGACACACTGGGATGAAAGTGTAGACGGCATAATATATTTCTCTATTTATTGGAGCATGATGTCGGGCAGATATTGGGCAAAATAATGTCAACAGATACGCAGTTCAAGTTTCCCATCACTGAACAGCTCGTTCTATATAAGAGAGTATGCGCCAAACACTTTTTCTTGATGAAATACTCATAATCGCGATATTCAACACGCCTGTGGTATCGCGAGCGTTATTCGCGACGATGCAGATCCACTTTATAAATTCGCGTGGAAATGATGTTGAAATCAGCAAAATTCACGGTGAGTTGTTACAGTTCTTTGAGCCGAGATCCCTTGGCCGAGACCGTCGCTCCCGTCGGGTCGACCGATTCGCGGAATAATATCCGAGCTGTGCACGCGGGGGGTTGGTCAGTCGCGTTATTCCTTTTCGATCGTTTTCGTGCCGTTTTATTTTCGTCTGTTGGCAAAGACGAGGCGCAATGAGCCAATAACTGCGAGCACGGCGACAAAGACCCGGTGGGCCACGACGACGACGATGTTGAAAAAGAGGGAAAACCGGGCGAAAGCCGAGGTTAACACGCAAAGCGGTCGAAGTGGCGGGTGGTGACTCAAAAATTGCCAGCGCAGTCGGCACTGGGCGATAAAACTTCAGACTTACCAGCGAATGCAGCCGGAACTTCGCGCCATTAGATCCTCCGGTAGTTTGAACAACAGATACGAAGGGGTCTGCATACACCACCACCCACTATTCGGCTTCATCTTCTTTCGCGACACGTAGTAGTACACCCGATACAGCACTCGACGCCGACGCCGAGCGACGCCCCGCTTCGTTCTCTCGCGTTTATTTATCCGTCACTACCCACGACCCCCACCTGCCAAATCTTTCTATCTCTTTGCTTCATCTCCTTATCCGCTTTCTACCCCCTATTTCCCCTCGTGAAATCAGTTTGTTGTCGCCCCTAACGATTCTCATCAGCGCTCCATTCAGATTTAAAGTTGAACGATTCGACGCGAGTCCACTCCACTTCCCGTTTATCGCTAGATCGCGGATGTTCATGCGCACATTTGTGCCACACTCGGCTGCTTAATAATCATTGGAAATGTTTAATCAATTAGCCGAAGCTTTGTCACGTTCAGTCTACGAAATCTTGCGCGAGGGTCAGCCGAATATAAACCAGACTTTTATTTCCTCTAATTCGGCGTTTGAAAGGAATTTTGTAGAAATATGTCCCTCGATCATTTTCATGCATTTGCTACCGGATTGGTCATTCTTTAATTCCAGTTTTTTAGGAAGTAGAATGTTGGGTACGAAGCCAATTGCACAGGAAGTGATCGCTACTATTGAAACTGTTATAAAATGTGCAAGTTTATATGGTTCATTGGATAATTTTTGCTGACCTTTTAAGGACGAAAGCAATCTTCTTTTTTTGCATTTGTGACCTTGTATGATCTCGAAGATCAGTGTGTCGTGTACGAATTTAATAAAAAAAATTGAAGATCACCTTCATTTCTCAAAAAATAATTTTAAAAAATTATAGACACCATTGCATTGCCTACAATAGTATGTCTCTTTCATTTATTTCGAATTACAATAGTTTTCGAAGAAAACGCTGACTAGTAACGGTGCGACACCCTCTATATTTTTTGCAACCATAAAGAATACTTCTTCCATGAAATGTACGGTATAAAATTGAACATTATATTAATGAGCAGCGGCTATATGATGCAGAAAAGGTTCAACGATCGAAGTTTTGGCTATCGGTGATGTTAATTGTTTACCTCGACCCAACCAGTTTAAACTGTTATTTCTCAAAATATCAATTAGCTACTTAAAGTTAATACCTAGTTGGATTATCGAAGCCACTTCAGCCACAAGAATTTCAAACTAAAATCGGCTTTGTGGGCTGCGGCAGCTGTTTAAAGGTTTATATAGTTTTCCAATACCTCATCAAGTTCTCAATGCCTGAGAACAATATTGATTTACACTTGCCGATTCAGTAGAGCTCTGTCCCGCGTGAAATAAACGAGCTTAACGTTCACAGTTCGAACGAGACAAAAACTTTGAGAACCCCCATATGATTAAAACTGTTCGACCATTATAATATTTAGCCGTTTTTAATTACAGTTCAAAGTTCGAACGGGAATTGAACAAAAAAGTTGAATCTTGCAAACAACTGGGAAAACCTTGGGTTCCTGAGATCATTCGAAGTAATTCTTTATTTTAAGGAGTTATTAATGGAAAACACGGACCAATCAGGGCGCGGCTACTATCGACAGATTCCGGCTCCGCCAACGCTAGCACCGCACTCAGCTATAGCCGCTCTCTGATTGGTCCGTGTTTTTCGTTAATAACTCCTTATAACTAAGCCACGCAGAAGATTCTCGCAAAGGAAAAAGTTATTTCAAATGACCGCAGGAATCACCCTTTTCAAGGGTTTCCGTATTTCTGGAACGCCCTGTAGTCTGAAGAGCTCAACAACAAAGGTGAAATTATTTGAAGAAATTACAAGAAACAGTTGTTGAAAGAAATTAACTAACGATAAATGTTCGGTTATTTCATCAGTAGAAGTTTCCCAGCACACTACCGCTCCAGGAGAATTCGTTGTTCCTAACAGGTTTGGTGTTCGAAGCAGAAGTGTTTATTTTTTCGCTGAAGTACTTCACGAAGCTTTAAAGTAGCTGTAGCTAATTCTATTTTAAACCATTGTGGGAAAAAAGAGAAGAAATAGGATTTTTCTCTTGTCGGGCAGCGGTTTCTCCTCTCTTTATTTCTGAGCTACCCAGACTGTCGGTGGCTCTTCGTTCTCAGATAAAATTCCAAGTAAACTGCATACAACGTAAACGTAAACTCGCAATACGGTTACTGCAGCTCTTTATCATTTATAGTGTTATTTAAAATGTAATTCGGGATCCGTGTGTTGGTCCAATACGATTCCTCCTACTGTGCTTTTCCCAACTAGGTGAAATGTTGTTCAATTGCTTTTTATGTTCTGGCTGATTGTGAGAATACTACTTAATTTAGGAAAATGTAATTATGAAAGTAGCTGTAGCATAAAAATATTTTTTTTGATCAATAATTCGTTAAATGTCATTTGATCGATGAGGATAAAAGAATCAATAACATCGATATTAAATAATCGAAATAGACCAAAAAGTAAGGATCGAATGATATTTACTTGTCTGGTACGTAATTAAGCCTTCGTTAAAAACACACGCTACACTATCGCGAATGCCACAAAAATGAACGACAGAGTGTCTTTACCCACTTTTATAATAAAAACAACTGAAAACGAATCGTGCGTTCTTCTCCTATTTTATAAATAATGATCGGAACAACTTACCCTGGGAACTTTTAGCCTCGGTCTCCCGTATACATGAGATGGGCTGGGTTAAGTTACGAACAAAAGTTAATAGAAAACTTTATCAATATTTTACGGCTATCTAAAATTCAAACCCCTCCTGATTAAACCTCCCCTCTGTTCATTATTTTATAAGAAATTTAGTTTTGTAATATTTAAAACAAGTTTCGTTTACTGAAAACCATAGGAAGCAACCAGTCTCGTAAGATATGTCACCATCAGCACCTTTATTTCCGTACGCTGCAGTCGGTTACCAAGCACGTGGTACTATGAGGGCGGTTTTAGGGTACCAAGGTAGTATCTCTGGTTCTCTAGACGTTCGGTAGGTACTTCGGTTTATGGCTCCCATGAAGTCGCTACGTCGTTGATCTATTTTAACACTTCCGTTGGCATGTGGGTCACTGATGATGCCAGAATTACAAGTTGGTAGAAAATAAAGATTACCAATGCGTATAATAAAATTTAAATGGCGAAGATCCCCCACAGAAGATTCTACGAGACTGCCCCATACGTTTAATCATAGGGTTACATCAGTTTAGCGGTTTCCGGTCCAATTTTCCGTATTGGATTGTGTGCTAAAATTATGAAAAAAGTCTGACACATTTCAGTTGTCAAACTTCATAATTAAGAATATTTTTGGATTTTTCTGTTGATAATTCATAATTATATGTATATATGTTATCTTACAATGTTTAAACAGCATCCGCTGAAAAATTGAGCTAAATATCTTGAACTAGACGGATGTGGCATCGATTTACCAAATGGATTCCTGCCGAACATCGTGTTTGGTATCAAGTATCAGCTATATCTCCGTGGAGTTTTATTTAATATAAATGTGTTGACTGTCACATCGAAAAAGAAACTAAGCCTTATCGAAGCTGATTAAAAAAGTTTGGAGATGCACGAACTGTATAATACCATGACAATGAAATATTCACACTTTTATGCACTGGGATTAAATCCAGGAAGAATGACGTATCGCATATCAGAATTTAGTACGATCCCGTTCCGCTCATCACAGGAAGCGTATTTACCTCCATCAACAACGTCATTCGTAATCTCTTTTCGACACCTGCCTCTCGTGAGATCGTAGCCAGCGATATTCGCTCAGGGATTTCATAGCATACGACGATGACGACGCCCGGTTGGTGGCATTGTCATCGTCACGCTCTCGTCCTCCCGATTCATGTCTTTCCCCCTCCCTCTTTATTTCGTATCGTTGCTGCCTCTCTTTCATCATCCGGTTCGACCATCGCTTTCCACAATCAGGGTGGGTCACGTCTCTATTTTGTATTCCATCAAGCTCGCAACCATTCCGGTGCTAAACAATGGAGGAGCACCGTGTTTCCCTTTCTCGAGGAGTCTCCCCGTGGCCCAAGCCAGCACGGCAACCTCCGAGAGTTTTAACGCAGGCGAGTCGCGGCCAGGGCAAACACCCAAAAACTTCTCTGTGCCTCTCCACGGCTATCTCTCTTGGTCCCTGTTCATCACCCTTTCCCTTTCTCTCTCTCTCTCGCTCAGTCTCTTCCTCTCCCCTTCCACCTCTCGCCGAGACTATCTTCCTTCTTTTTCTATTCTCCGGCGTCTCCAATTTCTTCTTTCACTGTTGTAATGCAAGGGAACGAGTGTTTCGAGCTGGTGCCGGGATGGGGTGGTCTTTTATCCAAAGGCTCATCTCGATTTCAAATGCAAATGCGCCCAGCGAAAGGAGATAGGGAAGAAAGGGTGGAAGGAAGGTGCATTGCGCGGCAAGTTGCCGCAGTCTGTTTAGTAACTTCGCACCCGATCTACGCTTCAACTCCCCTTTCATGCAGGGGAAAAATGTTTCCTCCTGTTGTCGACGGGATTCACTGTGCTTCGTCCCGTCGTTTCGCATCATATCCTGCGTTTCACGCCCACGCCTCCTAATGTTACTTCTTTTTCGACCCTTCCTTCGGAGCTCAATCGAATTTCCCACGTTTGCGGACTCCGCGTGGTTTTAGTAAGCTCGCGAATCAGCGCCCCGTTATTTTGAACAATTATGAGCTCGAGCTATGTAGCTCGGCGGCTCGTGGACATCACCACGAGCTGATAAATCCGACCCAAAGACTATTACATCCGAAACGTTTCAATATCGGTGCTTACACGTTTTGATCCAATCATCGACTTTATGCAGCATTTTGTTTGGTTTCTTGGGGGTACGAATGGAACCCTAGAACGTATAATGTAACTTACCAAACTCATGTATTTTTGAGGCACGCAAACGCGGAGAGTATTTGAGAATAGATGACCACGAGAATATTGAACTGATATAATAGCAAAATAGAATACTATCTAGTAAGGATACAGTAATTTTATAGGGCAATTTTACAAGAACGGACCAAAACAACAAAAATAAAACTGTATTTGACAGTTTCGGTACCACGAACCTCTCCGTGTAAACATTCGTAGATAACGTGCGAAGTTAGCCGCAATAAAAAGTTTCCTACAACGGTGTGAAGAGTTCGTCTAATTATTATCTAAAATTCCGAAGAGCGTGGTTTGTGGAGCTCAGCCGATGAGGCAGAGCTCGTTAGACTCTACCATCGTCGTCTCCAATTTCGTCTTCCAAATTTTCGGCGAGAATCGCAGCGAACGAGGCAATTAAGCCCGTTATCTTAACGGTCGAAGCGTCAGAGCCAAGAAAGCCAAATCTTCGAATCCGTTAAGAATAAATCATTTCGATCGTAAGCATCGTGCAAGAGATTTTATAGTTCTAAGAGCCAGAGGTGTTCGTTGTTACCTCCTACCATTCGACGCTACCAAACTTTTAACTGCCTCGACAAACTTCGCTCTGCCCCGTTAATAATCCTTGGCAATAACATCTCGGAATCGTTAGACGAAATCTCCTATGTTCACGTTCTAATAACCCTCGATTACGACGCACAAGCGAACGTGTCCTAATCGCTAGACATTCACAATAATATTTTTATACAGGGTGAGGCACGAACTATTGCCACCTGCAATAACACCGAAAGTATGATAGTAGTAGAAAAGTTTAAATAGAAGTTGCATCGGACAATAGATGGAGTCGCTTCAGAGATGTGAACGTCACTTTTGTTTTTTTTTTTAGATAGAATGCTATTTGGTACCTGTTTTCTGATAGCGGCTATTCAAACGAATCCAACGAGGTGCAACATTCAGGTCTTTGAAGGTCAGCAAAGGTGATTTATGACAAAAAAGGCGAAATAGACTTGCATTTACAGAAGGTGTTCAAAGTGTCCAAACTCAATCTTCTTATCACGGTTTGTCTGACTCGTGATCAGGGATGCCAGATGCGAGTCTCGCCGCCGCGAGTCTCGCCAGGCCCCTTACGTCTCCGTCCCTCCCTGCTCCCACAGGCGGAAGAGTGGGGGGGATAGCGGAGGCACCATCTAGGCGAGGGACGGAGACGTAAGGGGCCACTTGAGCCGTTGAGCCGCGCCGTCTGGCTACACTGCTCGTGATGAAGATTCTGAACAGAGTCTAATAAATATACATATGTGTGTTATTAATTTCCTCCGTTAATGTAATAATTTTTCTTCTTTTTAGGAAATTTATACAAAAAAGTTCTGACCACTGAGACCGTAAAATAAATCGTAGTGCAGGGGGTTAATAAAAGAAAAACGTGTAATATAAAATTTGAGACGCGCACATATTGCAGAAGAAGAAACAGTTTGATTCGGAGGCTCTTCAATGACAGTAAGCATTCCTGCGGTTTTATTTCAAGAAGGATGATAGTCGATCGGAGAAGGAATAGTCAACTGATCTAGGTTCCTCTTTCCGGTAGCAAACCGCCACCGCCGCAACTTCCTGCCGGTCGGTATAGAGCGGCAAATGTGCACCGTATGTAAATGTTATCCAGGCCAGGGTAATCTGAAATTTGCTGGCTGCGCTTGGAAGCCACGCCTGTTAGAGAAAGCCGGAATCTATGAGGGCCAATTGATGACTGCCTCCTCGACGTTTATTCTGATATTAATCCTCGGACGAACGGGCCGTTTTAAATCCCGCCATCTATCGCGTAGACATATCGATCGCCCGGCATTCAATTACCCTTAATCTATTAGGAGAATGTGACTGTCTCGGAAAGAATGTACGCAATGTACCGATGTTATTGTGTTGCTGCTGTTTCGCTTAATTGACGCAATAATTGAACATTATCGGTTCTTCGACTCTTAGCATTGCTAAACGTTGTGCCTCCCGTCGAGTCAATACTCCCGTCAATACGGGGGATGATATTCTGTAACCACTAACGGAACAGTTGCTGAACAGATGTAATCCGAATGTAAACCCATTTACACGATAAATGGATAGATTTGATGAATGTGATATTTGATATTTATTATTATTTCGCTCATTTATATCGGGTCTCAACTGCCTTCTCGAGTGGTGACTCAGAGTCACCGTTGTCAAAAGTTGCTGTACCGTTATTCAAAATATTGTTCACATTATTAAATTTGTTGGTATCTAATCAATTATTAATCGTCTAAGTATCGTACGAGGTATTATATCAATTTCATATCCATAAAATGAAAAAAAATTATATAGAATGGAATTATTGTGTGTGTATACTCTTATGGTAATACATTCTCTACATGCTAATTATCCATAATTAATATCTACATCTAATCTACATCTAATAATTAATTCTACACGCAAAAGTGAGACAAAACTAAAGGATAACATATTTTTGTTTGACGCATTCATTTCAAGAAAAACTAGTTTAAAAATCCGTCGGGATCGCGTGCTTAGTATAGCAAGCAGTAGATTCGGTAGGTCATGGTCAGACGCATCAGATTCCTATCTAATAGTACATGTATTCGCTGAAGTTTCAAACACGATTTACTCGAAAACGAAACATCAAATGAAAAAACTGTATTCTTCAGTTTTGTCTCGCTTTTGCTTGTACAATTATTTCCTAATCGGTTGTCCATTGTGCATGCGGAATACCCTACGACTACATTACTAATATGAGAAATTAATAAGTTCATAAGTTTCATATGTTAATCTAGGAATTTTTTAAAATGTAGATTTTTCCTGGTAGAAGTTCAATATTTTCTCATTACTATTTGTATTTGTAAATATATTGCAAATATGTACCCCTTAAAATAGTTCAATTTTATCTTGACTGTTTTCATAAAATCCCTAATACCAGAGATATTTAAGTGTTTCCATTGTGACTAGGAGAACGTTTGGACTGTTCGGTTTTATCCTTCCCAAAAATCGCACGAGAAGGACATATAAAGGAGAACTCTTTTGAAAACGAGATAAGGCGGTTAGTGGAAGTGAAATTCTGTTCGCCAATTGGTCAGAAGTTGGTCACGCGTGGTCGTTAACCAATATCAGTCATGGTGTTTGTTTCCAGGAGTTCTATTCCGTTTTCACCGTAATATGCATCGTTGCGGGTCTACAGCGATGGAGATCCGGTGGCTGCTGGATTGGAACGGCAAATGTACGCCGTATGTAAATGTTATCCGAGGAGTAGGGTAATCTGGAATTTGCCCGTAGAGGTTCAGAGACAGGCGTACCGTGGAAAGCTTAGGTTTATGGGACGATTGATGCTACACACTCTACGCATGGTTACGCGCAAGGGACTACTGTCAATGGTGACAAATGTAGACGATTCGAGCTGAGGCTGTATCTATCGATGGCAAATTTCCAAGCAAACCCGCATAATCTCTGCTTCTGGCTCCTTCAAAGTGGACCGCACCTTGCGGACGAGTAAAAACCATCTCCTAACCTAGCAAGTCAAGTGCGGAGATTAGGGTAATTATTGTAACTTAAATATCAAGTCGAATCATAAATAATCTCTGTTTTTATATACCAATTTGATTTACTCTTGTGCTTGCTGTGGTGAAATGAATTAGGTTTTGTATTCTGTGGGTCAAAACTGATCCAGCTGAACCGTTTATGTGACTGCTAATTATGATTAGACTGCGGGTCTTTATGCAATTATGGCTTCTAAAAATGTTCAACAAAATTTAGTACGATTTTTATTTACCATGGATCTGCAAATGCTGTTACCAATGAAAATAGAATTTGATTTGGTAAATACCACTTTCTTGAAATTTGTCTACAAAAATTGAAAATTGCTTAAACATCCACAGTCTAAACTTTCAAACTTGTCGGATCAATCATCATTATGATGCAGAGCACTGGGAGGTCAATTTATTAATGCACAGTTTTGGTGAACATGTAATCTCCTACCAGTTAGTGGTGGGACCGATTCAATGACGTATTCATTAATATCAATAGGTATTAATTCCCGAATACCATGTTATGGTATTAAGTGGATATCAAAATAGCATATCACCGTGTCTGACGTATACTGGTCCAATAGGATTACGGGATACTGAAGGGATATCAACAAAACAGAAGACTGATTACAATAGCAACAAAGAACCACATAGAAAATATACTAAAACTAATGTTTCCATTTTTAAAAAAGTGAATGACCTTCATATGTCCTCTACGCGTTCACCTACGTAAAAACTATTAATGTAAGAATATGACCACCTTGATACCATTCAATCGAGTGGTAATAAGTGATGATTAGACGGCGGATCTTTGTACATTTATGACAAAAATGAGTAGGTGTAATTTAAAATATTAAAAACATTAGACGAATTTCAAAATACTGTAATATAATTTTCAACCAATTGAACATATTAAGAGAGAAAATGAATCTCTATTGCACTCCGGTGTGTTGCAATTCAAGTAGAACATTTTTATTTTGCATAAAGATCTGCTGTCTAGTAGATGATTCACCCTGTATACAACAAAATAGACGTCACCCTTAAAACTGCTTTAAACCAGATGGTTAACATAGCAAATACAATATTTTTACATTTAGTTTGGATCATCCCTAAGGAACATTGTTCAAGAAAGTTATAAGTAGATCGTTATGCAAAATAAAAATCGTTACCGTCAATTACAAGCAACTAGAGTCAAATAAAAATGTGTTTTTTCTTGTAATAAGTTTAGTATGTTGATGACTATATGTCAATAATAATTATGTTGAAATAACTTTTTCCTTTACATGGACCAATCAGAGCACAACTACAGCAGAGCATGGCGTTGGCATTGGCCACAAAGGAAACAGTTCTTCCAAATGACCATAAGAATCACCCCCTTCAAAGAAGTACAACATTTTTGGGACACCCTGTATATTGCGTTCCTGCTATTTTGTGTTTGTGATCGATTGTTCCTTAAATTGATACGTGCGTCAAACTATTTTCTTGAAAATCGCGTTGTTCCCAACACGATTAACGTGCCATAAACCTCAAGACGCGAAGCAGCAGTTAACAGGTCCGAGAAGCGCTCAACCCCCTTGGGTCTGGTCTCTTTGCGGATGAACGCCTCAGTAGATTTTCACACCCTCACGCGACATGATGGGCAGAGGCTTTTACTTTGCAAAACGGTTGCCCCGCGAAGGATGGCCGGCTTCACGATTTATCATACAGGCTGCTGTTTCCTCAACTTACTTTTATGTACACCACCGTCCATAACTATCTAAACACTTGCAGACTTGTGGATTCTGTATAAATTTGTTTTAAATTTAGTTTCGCTCGCGAATTTATTATGTTGTTCTTCGATGTTGATGTTGTGTAACGTTTCTAAAAGAAATGTTTTATAAAAGAAATGTTTTAAAGTTAAAAGTGACAATGGAAAGCAAAAGAAACAGGTTTTTCAAACGAAAAGTTTTGCTTGAACATTTTTACTTCTTTACTCATTTGTAACATTTATGTAAATATAATTGAGAGCACAAAGATGCTTTGTCGTTCTTTTGTAGCAAGCTGTTGCCATTTCGACTGTGGTCGACAGAGTGTAATTTCAACTTTTTTAATGAGAACTGTAGACGATATATATCGTTACAAAACTGTGTCGCATGAAACGTATTTCAAAATTTTTCATGTATCAAAAGTTATAACGGTTTGGATTGTCCACACGAGAACTGCACGCTATGGCGGTAAACCCCTTTGTTTCCACGTGGGTCACAACATATTTCAATTTGAACAAAATCCCAAACATCGAGTGCAACAGTGATCGATTTGACGTCGAATGGCTCATATGGTATACACGATCAGGAACGGAACACAAAATATTTTACACGCACGTCGATGGTTACAATAGTACATACGAGTGAGGTGTAGGACGTCGTTTTAGAAACTAAAAAGATAATCTTAGGTAGTATACAATATTAATAATTAGAAGTGTTTTTGTAGGTGGACGCGACAAAGACTTATGAAGGTCAACTTTGATTTCTTAAACGGAACTGTAAATTTTTTATGCACCAATCGATGCAGCTTTTTATTCTCTATTAAAAAGTATTCAGCTACAAATAATCGAGGTTCTACTGGATCGCGAATTGAACAGGCAAACATGCTCCGAATCAAGTCATGTTTGGTCTCATTTTAATCGGCAAAATGTCAGAAAAATGTTGGCAAACGTTTCATAAAAAGATAATTAAACATTAAAAGGTTTTGGCATTTTTTGACAATCGCGTTTCTGGGTCCCTCGAGGGGTAGTACATTGAACTAAACATCATGCACATCTCTTCCACATATATCGAGACATTACTGTACTTACTGAAAAACCAAAACCAGAGAGTTTCCACTTCCCTCTTGTACGAGGTTTCTCGACATAGCCGTAATAATAGTATTTTTTCACGACAAAAAGCCTATTATGCGATGCTTTCAACTATACTGTACGTGCATTCGTATGCGTGGAGTCGATATTTCCATGGCGCGCCGATACGTGCGTCTACCCATAAAAATCGACCTTTTATACGCGTCTCGTGAGCGTTTCGTCCATGCATTACAGACGTGGGAATGCGTTTTTGGTATGGAATGGCTGACACGCCTTTGGATACAGGTGCGCCTGGGCGTAACATCGGAAATGAATTAGGAATATCGTTGTAATGATAAAAGTTCGTACACGCGTTTCAACTATTTCATCTTCTCTCCGAGATATTGTTTATCTCGTGTTTCAATAATTCACGAGGACTATTCTTGAACCTTTACAGTTTCGTAGATTTTCTTTCTCTTGTATCTGCAACGCTGCAGCTGTTTCTTCGATTGGAACGTGTAATCGATAGTCTTACCTGTCATCAGACCAAGTGTCCAGACTAATTGTCATCATCTTATTGGTAGGTTTTTCTTGGGAAGTTCAGCAAAAGAATTTGGAGATTGTTGAAATGTTAAACGTGGTAAACGATTTTGAAGTGTCCACTTAATATCGTCCCCGACTGTATGCATTCGTTCTCGTAATGATGACGACGAAACAGAATGTTTATTTGGTGGGATAAAATTACAATAACGATGAAAAATGGGTCGAATGCATTTCCTATTTGCATTGGGGTCACGAAGAATGGGATCAATCACATGACCGATCTATTGATCACATAAAGATAATAAACAAATAAATATTGATTTTTCATAGAAAAAATAAAGTTATTTTCTTTACAAATGTTCCTTGATAGGTACTTGCAAAATTTAACCTTTTTGCAGTTTCTAGCATGATTTTCATGGTTTCACTAAAAAAAGAATGTTCTTATTTTTGGCAAGCTTCCAAAATCAGATGTTCTGCATTAAGGGTAGTTACCTTGTTCCAAAATCAACGTCAGATTGGCATTAATCTAATAACGAAGGGTTAATTCCACTGCTGCAGTTCTACTCTCCGGCTCACCGGAGAAGGAAGATAAGAAAGACCGTCAGAGAACTGACCCGTATATACGTCTGGGAAGGTTAACAATACCCTTTCTTTTAAACTTGCGCAAAATACAGAGAAATTCTATCCGGTTGGTTGGAGTTGCAAAAGCCGGCTCGGGCAGAAACGAGGGGAGAGTTGAGAGTCGCTGGAACGTGGAATCGGAAAAATTGTGCCGAGTATGCAAAGCGAGAGACCTCGCGATCTGCTTGAAGATTGAAGATGCGTTTGTCCCATTATAATGAGCCAAGAGACGGACATACCAATTTCGTATTGGTCACTAACAAATAGCGACTCCAGGTAATATAAAGTTGGTAATCGTTGCATAGTTAGGATGCTACAACAAATACATCATGTACCCTACTTCTTCCCATATTATATATTCCAATTTAAATTTGTTAATTCTATAAATATCATTTCCAATAAAAATTAAGTATCACCTTATCCAAGGATTTCTCTGCTTTTTATATTATTCAATGTTAGTAATCGCAAATGCGTAACATAATAGTATCATAATGCTACAAAAAATACAACCTACCCTACTTCTTCCTATATTATATATATATTTCTATTTAATTTTATCCAACGATTTCTCTACTTTTTATATTATTTAATGTTAGTAATCGCGCACACACACGAATACATAACATAATATTATCCACAAAAATTTCATATCACAATCTCTCTATGTTTAATCATCACTCAGCCCTTTTATACAATAAATACAAATCGAAGAAAACAAATAACATTTTTCTGGTATATTCTACTTTGCTAGAGTACATTTCTATTTTGGTATATTCCGGTATATTCCGGTATATTCTGGTACATTTTGGAATATTCTAGTATCTTCTGTTATATTCAGCATTCAGGTATATTCTAGTATACTCGAATTTTTTCATATTCATTTAGAAAATCTATAAATTTTTCGTTTAAATTTATCTGTTAACTAATCGAGGTGAGGATATTTTAGAGAATATAACACCTTTGATACAACGAAGGTATTATCATTTGATTTAGAGTACGGTGCCCAGATTATATACCGTGCTCGTTCCGATCTCGTAAATAGGCGGATCCTAGAGAAATGAATAAATTTCGTCGATAAATATTTCGGGGCTGGAAATCCTTGATAAACATTGTGTTCATAAAAAGAGGGAAAAAATTGCAATGATACGGGGGCTGCAGCAGAAACTATTCGCTTCGGGTCGTTGTTCTCTACGCGCACTTTTTCCCGCAAACAACATTAGAGCTATGAATCTCCAACCTTATTTGAAGAGTGCATTTCTACGTAACCAGAAATGCGGAACGCACACAGTCGCGATTTCATCGTGCACGGCTGCAACGCGACCAACGCAACGTATAGCCGCCGCCGCCGCCGCCGCCGCCGCCGCCGCGCTCGGTATCGTGCTTTAAAGGATTCGCTAATATTGCGGTCAGAGGGTAATAAAGTTGCAGGAATCTATGGAACGATGTTATTGCGAACCTCCGACGTCGAAAAGAGAAGGGATTCGAAAGCGTGGATAAGTTAACTGGGTTGCGGAATCATTTACGTAACCGGCATTATTATGTAATTTCTATGTTAAATCAACGCGACAGAGATACGGGAAATAAAACCTATATTAATTTCTCCTACAAATTCTGATTCTAAAACGTAATTAAAAAAAAAAGAAATATGCAATAAAAAATATGTTTCCATTTAGAAAAAAGTGGATGACCTTCGTATGTCCTTTACGTGTCCACCAACAAAAAATGCATTGTTGCGACATCTCAAAACGTGACATGTGTAGAATAGTTAATTTTTTTATTATAATTGTGGTACCACGTCACAGAAGTTTCATCAAAATCGGTTTGTGTTCTCTTGCTAGTTAGTGGTAACTGGAATCCATGTCTACGTAATTGACGAATTAACTTCGAGCTATAACGACAGCGCTGCCACATTATGTGACTAATATTTTGGATTTGATCACCGCATTCACGTTTTGGGTTAACGATTCCTATATAGACTGCGGATTTTCAGGGAATTTATGAAGAAATTGGCTGGGCGAAAAAGAAATAAATTATACTATTTTTGCAAGTAATATAATGGTGTCTGTAATTTTTTTATCTGTATTAGTTTGTTAGAAAATATGTGCTAAATCTAATTCATTCGTATACGACTTTCAAAGTCACACAAGGTCACAAATATATGATATAACTCAAATCTGAAATGCATCTTGTAGGACATTCCAAAAACCATAATAATAAAAATGGAAGCTACATTTTCAAGAAAATTGAATTGAAAAATTCTTCGAATTCGAGTATACTGAACTACATATTTCTGCAAACTATAATTCCTGCTCATACATTTATATCAATATTCGGAGCTAATATTACTTACATTTCCCAAATAATGCGCTAACACGAATACCATTTGCCCGGACCCCATTTGCAATCGTTAATAAATAATTTGATAGTACTTAGCATAGGTGTGGTATCGCTTATTAGAAGTGGTGCACAAAATTTGATGTAATTAACAATTAGTGCCCAACTATTTCAACATTGCTCGCCATTATCGATTAAATCTATAATTCGAGCGACGTATTATAGCAATTAACAGTTAATATAGATAGTGGATTATCAGTTGGATCAATGATTACGTTTGTTATTTAATGGCCACCCTTGTTTGATATTTATAATGAAAATAAAATTAGATTAGCCACGTTGTTATTGGGAATTTGAAACCGTAGTATTCAATACAGCTTCTGTATCAAGTTTGTTTTATGTTTAATACAAGACATGTATTACATATAAAATTATAAATTGTGACGTAATAATCATTAAAATTATCTTTGCTATGAAATTAATAATTAATAAATAAGATTTCAAATAAATATTCATTACAAATTCACAATGTTTATCTTTTTTATAAAAGTCTGACGACTTCCAAAATTTAACTTGGTGTACAAGTTAGTACAATAATCATTAGTTCAATTGTTCAGTTTTAATTTTGATTTTAATTACATATCAGTAAAAAAAAATTAATAGTTTCAATCTAGTATTACACACACATTTTATTGAATATTATGTTCACAGTATGGGAACATTTTCAAAAACGTATGTAAACTTGAAAAAATTTTCTTAATCTTTGCAATGAATCTGTAAAAGATAAACTTAATATAAACTATACTGTTATCATTCTGAATAAAAATCGAAACGGAGAGTTCCTTCTATTTAACAGCAAATGATGAAGAATGGATTTCAATACTCGAACCAACACAGCCGGACTTCGCTGCAGCAAAATGAAGTAGAGGTCTCATACTTGATTGATAGTTGCACATAATTTAATGCTGACACGTATCCTGCTTCCATTGAGCAGTCAATTTCGCCTAGAATTATACTCTGTGTTTGCGTCTCATTGTCAGTGTACCCTTGACTAATAACCTTCATTGCAGATCTTTATCTGTGTAATAGCATAGCACTTCCTAATTTGCAAAATTAATTGAATTAAAGAAATAATATTCCAATTTCTTTGAATTTATAACGACAGTATTAAAGCGGTACATATTTACATATGTCTGTTAAAAGCAAACCAATAATTTTTAATATTTATGCTCCTTAAACAAACGAAATTTCCATTATTTGATACACAGCATATATTAACAAAACCACTTGTATTTCAATCGTTCAATGAATTCTTAAAAATCTCTAATATTTTCACTGTAAAGTGAATCATACAAGTATAGGCGACGCAAATCTTTGTGTAAACTTAAAAATAATTTTTCATGACAGTGTATTGTGTGAACTAGTATCTATGAAATACAAGAGAGAAGTCACCATTAAATGATTAAATGCTTTCTGTTATGTTAATAATAAAATATTCTGTCGATATGCTCGAACAGACTCCTCACTGTCTATGATCAACTATAATCGTTGTCTAATTGTCGTTGTATAATAATAGTTGTCTTTAACATAATATTTTGCACTGTTTTGTTATGTAGTTACCCCCGATATTGTTATTTAGTTACAACTCCACATCAGGCACAGTTACCCTAAAAATTGTGGTTTAGAACATGATCGAATTTACATTGTTAAAAAAGTTTCTTTTCGTCCGAGTTCAAGCTGTCGGCACTGATACAAACATCAATATTGAATCACATTACTCATGTCAGTGTTGCGTCGACACGCGCGACATGACAGTATTCTGCACCTGAGCAACAAATTTAAAGCAAACGTACGTCATATGTACGTATACACGTTGATGTACGGCATTTGTTCCTGGTCCAGTGTACCTACACCAGTTGTCAATCCGTACGTTTCGCCTACTATTAATACTGCGGCACGACCATGCCATTTTCTGTCTCCTCTATCCACTGTGTCCGCATCCTGACTTTATCATCTGTAAATACACTAAATGACATTCTATTCATATACACGCGGTGTTAAGGCCTTGTTTATTTTAATAATCGATATCTTCTGATTATTGCACTTGGTGCCGACTAAGGATCGAAGGACCACTCACGTAAAATCCAAGTTACATGATCTAATAGTGAAAAGCTATGGTCCTTTAAAATGAGTGCCAATATTATGGTTCACTGTAACAATAATCTACTAATTAAACATTACTGCAACTCGTCTTCATTTTGAGCAGCGTTTACATGGCCTGATTAAATTAGTTAATATACTTCCCACAACAATATTTATATTCAGAGTGATTTTTATTGAACACTAAAACAATTTAGTAACTAATTCGAGTACGCTATATCGAATGGTGGTAGTTGCAATTTCCGGTACTAACCGGAAATAGGATTTTCAAACCGGAAGTAGATTTTTTAAAAATGGGACTTTGTATTTTTTATTGTATATTCAGATTGTGTTCGCAAAAAAGTAAAAGTTTTGTCTCGAAAATATCCTACATTGTAGTAGTGGAATACTTAGTTTGGAATATTTGATGTAATCGATACCTTAATAATTGTTTCGTGATTGATACACGCATTTTCTAATATAGTTAAAATGGGAATGACGAAAATCGAGCTGGTGATATCTGGTAAATCGACCTGTATATCATTTTTTCATATTGTTACAAGTAATGGAAATATCTGCAGCTTAGTTGCACCATAATTAATACGTTATGTAAACAGACAAAAAAAATAACCAAGAAATATTATCATATCCTGATAATCAATTTATGCAGTAAACTCCGTGATCCCACGACTTCGTCGAATAATATCATCGTTGTATCGTTGCAAAAACTACGTGGAAGCAAACTGTACGCATCTAATAGCAAATCACAAGGATTACAATACTATTCGCATAGTGCCGAAAGATATCGTAGAGCTTGAAATTACTGTAAAAACTCGTTGCAGTAGGATGCATTAACATATCGCTAGCTCGAGGTATAGCTTGTTATTACTTCATACAAGTATAATTCTTGCGGTAGCTGTAAGCATTGTGTTCGATGTAGGCTATTAGCGGGGCAACTTTGCTTTAAATCTTTCGCCACAAACTCCGGAATAGTTAACTATCACAACTTTTCTCACAATTCCTCGGAGAATTTAATAACAACGCGAATATATGTATACGGATCCCCGGGTCGGACCGCAGGAACCAGTCGTACAGTCTTACAGAAAGTTCCTAAATACCTCTGACATCGATATTGAAACCGTATTGAATATTAAAAATACCACGGTGTCGAATAATTCAGGAACCAGTTTTATACGTCAGCTCCGACGAATTTCTGCACTACGAATTCCTCGCGGCATTTGATTAAATAGTTTCAGCTAAGTATGAACAAAATAGCAGTCCACCTGATCCTCAGGAAATGAAAATTCTAACTTTATTATACTAAGAATTCATGTTCTGAATATTTACGAGTGTGGAATTTTTAAATTGTATTTTCTGTTTTTTTATTTTATATATTATATGTTATATTGTATATTATATATTTTCTATATTAAGTTACTATATTTCATCTACATTAATTTTCTATATTTTATTGTAATATTATTTTATATATCAAGAATGTAATGTTGCATCATGTATAGTATCATGGTATTTATAAATGATAAGTGATTGGTTTGAAACAATTTTCTACGTTTTTATATTACATATGTCGTTCTTGACGGTCAACATTTTTCGTTTTAAAAGAAGTTGGAACGTAATAGTGGTACCGTTTCAGACCGTTTTTACTAACATCGCTATACTGAAGAATGAGGGAGCAATCAGCAGAGCGAAGCAATTAAGTGTCCTCCACATTTTTCTCTTTTATTAATCACAGTTCTATTCAAATAACACTTGAATTAAAAATAACTAAACCGAAAATGAAAAAGGTCGACTTGCCCTCGTTGTAACAATTATTTTGAAATGGAAATAAAAAGCATAGTCGAGAGTAGAATATTTGGAAGCAAGTTGGAATGCTTGATAAAGAAGCGAGTGCAGTTCATTTTTTGCTGCTGCAACTTGTTAACTGCAGCATTAACAATAAAAGAATTGAGGAATTCTAATTTTTCAGTGTCTTCAAATGTTGGAGAAATATGATACTGTGCATTAAATTAGTTATACGATTGAAAGAAAATTATTTATAATTTGGAGTAAGTAAAATTGCTGCGATACATTTGTTAATTTGTTAATCACGCTTACAGGTATACGCTTTACCTAAAACTCATAATTAACATAAAGAAGAGATGTCCCAAAAACATTGTATTTCCTCCAAAGGGGTGATGCCCAAGGTCATTTGAAGTATGTTTTTCCTTTACGAAAATGTTCTCCGCGGCTTTGTTAAGAAGTTATTAACGAAAAACACTCGACAGGTTCCGCTGAGCGCAGCGTTGTCATTGGCTGAACCGGAATCCGCTCCCCGCACTCTGATTGGTCGCTGTTTTTCGTCAATAACTCCTTAATGAAGCCGCTGAGAAGATTTTCGCAAAGGAAAAAGTTACTTGAAATAACCTCAGGAATCACCCCTTTCAAGGAAATACAATATTTTTCGGACATCCTGTACATTGAGCTAAAGACTCAAAGATTCCTAATTAGCTCTCCGTCGAACAAGCCGAAACATTTTGATGCATGGGTTTTTGATCATTCTGAAATAGCGAGGCTATAGAAACTGGTAAAAGGAAAAGTGGCTGTTTGCTAACATAAGGGACGAGTGCTTAAAGTTTACGCGAGCGTGTGAAAATTTGTCTTCTGGGCGTAAGAGGAGCCGCGTGTGTCGCGCCGGAGCTTTGAAATGTGACGAAGTAAATAGCAGCCGTTATGCAAACGTGCTGCCATCTGCGTCGGCCGTGTGCTAGGCTCATTGCCAGTTATCTAGAGTCGCAGCTTCTTTCAGCTTTCCCCAGCCTCCTTAGCTTTATCCTTTTAACTGCCCAATTACTTCCCCGGGTAACGTATTATATCCATCGCCTTTTCCACCTACGGTTAAAACATCTGCTGTTTGGAATAAGAACTATTCCCTCCCGGGGATTCTGCCCTGAAATTTATCGAGGCTTAAACGGCTCGGATATTTTTTCCCCGTCCCCCTACTCCAATCCCCTCTCTCCATTAGCAATTAGTTTCTCTTGTTTTAATAGCTACGCCGTGTCGTAAGCTTAGAGTGCTAAAGACTTTACAGTCTTAACAGATGGCAGGCTTAAGGACTAGATGCATACGGTTCATGGGCTCTTGATGATTTGCGGAGAACGTAACCCACCGCATTGCACGTGACGTCTAACGGCTTGTATGTTATGTTGCGAGACAGATGTTAGAGGCACATATCTTCAAACGGTTGTGAAGTACGAGGAATTCAACGATTTTTCATATACAGATTGGTTGCTGGTGGCACATGCGAAAAGAGGTGATTCTGCGTAAGAAAACAAGTCGAAAATGTAGAATTGAATTTTTTCATATGAGGCCTTATTTTCGAGAAAATCGAGCTTCAAGATCCATCAGGGTTCGTGCAGACTCGCCAGATCAGGGGAACTGACTCTAATCAAGGGCGAACAGTCACCTTCTCTCTATTAATATCAGATTATTCACGTGACATTGTGACACATGCACAACAGAGACGAAACGCGTCACGTGAGCCGACGACGGCAGCGTGGAGAAATAGCCCCGTAGAATGGGGACGTAGGGTGGGACACAAGTCTTACTCTGGCCACTGTGCATTAAAGTTGAAATTCGTTGAGTAGCGTTAGTAACGAAATAGAGCTAAATTAAACAATTCATCAGTTGTTTTAAAGTGAGAGGGTAAGATAATAGGGTAATTATTGTAATTGTTGGGTTGCAATATAAATTCGTATGGTTGGAAATTTGGTTAGTTTTGGTTCTATTCTTAGTATAGTATTTAAAAATACCTAATTCCGTTAAAAAAAAAACCAAGTTGACCTTTATGCGTCCACTCACGAAAGAAGTAATATGTAACACCAAAATATGCTCAATCTAATACCTATGAATTCTGTTGAAACATGTGCGACACGGCTCCCCCAAAGAACTCCTATTATTCTTGTTTGGCAGAGTTGATTCAGGTTATAAGATAACGACATGGCGAGACGAGATTTATCTGGAATCCATCGTAACGCTGATAATCAGCGTACAATAAGTCGTTAGGCTCGAAATTCCTATTAGAAGCGCGGGCGAAATGGGCCAGGGAAAAGCGCGAGGCAAGAGACGTCGCCCAATCCCGGTCGGATCCGATTCCTCGTGACATGTTGTACGCCCATTACGATGGTTCATTACCAGCCGGTGTATTTAACCCAGTTGTCAATTCGCACAGCTCGTTTCGCACTCATTCAGCGTATCGCGTCGCGCTGAAACGCGGCCAGTATGCAAATAAAGTTTCTAGGCCCTGGAGCGTGCACGGTCGTCCGAAGTCAAATACGAGCAACGGCTTTAATAATATTCCTCGAGGATGAGCCCTGTCGTTCCGCGGCACGGATAAATAAATAAAACTTTTCAGAGAGGCCGGAAAGTTCGAGCACACGAAACCGCCGCCGCCGACTCCGAAGGTTGCAATCTCCCGGGAAGGAAATTTAGCGGGCGAATTTTCCGAGCTATCGTTAAGGAACCACTCCTCGATCGGACTTCCAAACTCCCCGTTTCATCGACGTTATGAGAACGTTAAGTAAAAATATTCTCGCGGACGTATCGAATGCGCCCCCGTCGAAAGAATCTGAGCGGCTCCGCTTCAAGTTCACCGGGAGATCCGGCCAGAGCCGCCAGA
This sequence comes from Lasioglossum calceatum, assembly GCA_963966675.1. Lineage (NCBI taxonomy): Eukaryota > Metazoa > Arthropoda > Insecta > Hymenoptera > Halictidae > Lasioglossum > Lasioglossum calceatum. Next base: position 7,726,090 of record OZ016549.1, read on the forward strand.
TTATACTTGTGTCCCCACTCTAGCTTCCCCTTCTACGACAGTATTCCCCTTGGTTCCGCCGTGACCCGGTCACGTGACGCGTTGCGTCTTTGTCGTGCAGAAGGAGGATACCTTTTTCCTCTCAATTCGTGCTCTCTCTCCTCATCCGGCGACACCTTTTCTTGCGTGGTGGTAATTACTCATTGTGGACTCTCCGCCCTCCCTGGGAGGAGAGACGGGGATATGCGGGGCTCCCTCCTCCACGGTGATCATCCCTAGGCTAAATAGGGAGGGACCCGAGATCTCGAAACCGAACGCAACTGGCCTCCCTCCCACTGATCTGGCGACACTAATTATTAGGCAACGGATTTTATGAATTTATGACAAAAATGAGAAGATGTAATTTAAAACAGTAAAAACATTAGTAGAATTTAATAATACTGTTGTACTACTTTCAACCTATCAAGAATATTAAGAAAGAAAATCAATTTCTAGAAACTTTTCTACGAAAAGCGAGAGCCAAGAATCGATCTGCTTTCGACCCTGCCCGGAGGTATCGACGAAAGATCGAACGCAGCGTGGCTCACCTTCCTAGAGTTGGGGAGCAATTTCGCCGGCTAGAACTTTGAAAAAATTGTGTGTTTGCAGTTTTTTAATTAAATTTCCCGTTCGGCGTCGTTCCGCGGCCGCGTCGCGGCCACGCGGTAGACTTGAGAACTTTCAGGAATTTAATTGAAGTCCAGGCATCCTGACCAACCAGCCGTCCTTTTGCCCAGGGGGAAAGAGTATTTTCTGGCAAATTTGTGAAAAATTTGCCGCAGCCCCGCTTAGAACAAGACCCGGCCGAGCAATATGTTTTGCCCCGAAAAGTCTCCGTGCGGGAGCAGCGCGCACGTTACACACAGCGGCGGCAAGAAAAATTTTTAATGAGAAGAACCGGAGTGTCCCGACGTACAATTTCAAAGATGAACGAGCGGCTGAAGGCTGTCATTCAGAGCAGAAATTACTAACGTAAAAACTGCCTCGGCGATGATGCACGGAGCCAAGAGAAGGCACGTTCGTATAAAAAGAAATGGAGTTCCTGCCCACCACTGGACTCTATTCCGGATAATTAAAGATAAATTTCGGAGCTAGCTACGCCTATACAATTTCGGCTATAAGAATGTATCAAAATTATGAGCAAAGACTATCACAGCCGGATTCTGTACCTTAGGATCAGTGGAGATCTGTTTCCTCATCAAGGGGATAAAAAATCTCAAAGGAACTATGGGTCTCAAGTTAACCCCTTGCCCTTGCACACCCTTCATGAAGAATTTAAACGAAGTCTAACAAATATTACGCCTTTCTTTCTAAATGAAATAAAATTTGATTCGTTTGTAATCAATAATAAAAAGAATATAAATTTTTCTCTTCTACGACATTTTTGGGAATAAAGACGTTTTAATCACTGTAACTGTAAAGAAAATGGCACGGGAAGGGGTTAACCGTTCCCTTAAAAAACGACTTCAAAGTTTCAAAAACTACATTATTTTATTCCACGTATAGAGGGTGTCTGTATTTTTGCATTTTCTTAACACTAGGTTTAAAGGCTTACGAATGTGCCACTACATAACTTTCTCACAGTTAGATACAACAGTTCAATATTTCACTTCCTTCCTTGTGAAAATTATTATTAATGACCACCCCGCATATTTGATCTTCCCACCTGGTGAACACCGCTGAATATTCAATGGAGCGTATGATGTCGAACAGGATTAATAAATTTCGAAAGCGCGACGACAAAAATGGCCGCCAGTCCCGATTAATATCGCAGAAAATGGGGCGTTGTCGAACGAAATGACAGCAAATACTGCTGTTCCTTATCGTCTAAACGAATCTTCATTGTACATAAACAAAATTCTTCCGCCGTCGCAAATTAAATAATATAGATATTCACATGGGTTTTAAGCTCACCGAAGCGAATCGTATTTAGATACGAACTTCTGTACAGCATAAAGCTGATGAGTTGTTGCTTGTGAAGAAATACGAATCCTATTGGTTGAATTTTAATCTTTACTCACGCGTTTCCCATTTCCACACTGTAACAGGAGCTACGTAGTTCGTGTGAAATTCTTCCACTTGAAAAATGCAGAATCGGACACTTTGCTAAATATACAACGGTCTTTTAAATTCGAATTACAGTTCATCTCGATGTTTACGTTCTGCGTATTTCCAAAGAATGTTTGAAATAACTAAACCAAATCGATCGCCATTGTACATACAATGTTTTTGTGGCGATTACCTCCTACGCTCGTCAGCAGGTAGGCAAATAGTCAACGCATGAACAACAAGAAATTAAATTTCCGTTGATTAAACAGAGTGGTCCAACTACATTTATTTATGAGTCCAAGGTCAGTTGAAAAAAAAGCTCATAGTGTACCACATCATTGAACTCGTCTTGACATCAGCTATATCACTATGAAGTTAAAAATATACGGTGCAATTTAAAAATCATCGATGACCTTCAATAGACCTTGGAAACGACAACTATCAGAACATTTTTTTATATCAACAGTCATTCCTCCTTTAACAGTCTTTTTCTTCTATCTCTTACTGACGTGTCCTCTGAAGAATGACAATAAACAAGTTATGTTAATAAGGATTTCTTGAATTTGTGGAATAATTGCATTCTACATATATGATTTATTTCATTTTGTGGATATGAAATTGATAAACAAATAAATAAATAAATAATACCTCATACAATACTCTTAAATGTTTAGTAATTGGTTATGTAATATTTTGAATAATGGTACAACAACTATTAGTGGCGTCTCAGAGTCACCACTCGAGTGCTAAGGGTAAAACAAAAATTCGGTCGGCGCCCGCCAACGGTTTCGAGTAAGACAGTTCTCAATATTTGATTCGTCCTGTACACTCGAAAAAGTCGGTCTCGCGATGGAAAACGAAAAATCATGAAAAGAAGAAAAAAAAGAACGAATAGCTTGAGGAAGTCCGACGATGCGCCCCCATAGAATAGCGATGAAAGTCGAGAGGTTAAGCGTCTTATGAGATCCGGCGAGTTCACGGTGCTTTGCGAGGAAAGTGCCTTTTACACCGACGTGCTCCGCGTGCGAGCTATGCGAAAATATGCCATTGATTTTTATCGGTGAGAAATAGGTTTCGATGATCGGTTACGAAGGGGCGGAGGAGAATATGGTAACACAAGTAAGCAGGTGTGCAAGCTGCGCCACAAAAATTGGGGGAAGTAGGTTCAGCCTGGCTCGAAAAACCTAGACACTTTGGTTGCGAGCTACTACCGAGCAACGTGCGAAAGAACCGTAAGAGCGTTCGACGAATTTCTAGCAGGTTCGATTTCCGATGAAAAATGAATTTTTAATACGACCCCGACCTGTTCTCAAACGAAATATCCCGCGCCCTCCGTTACGCTCTTTTTATTATTTGTACGCCGTGACGTTCCTTGATAGACAGTTTCGTGGAGCACATATCAAATGCTGGTCACTTGTCAGATATGCAGGGTGCCCCAAAAATGATGTACTTGAAACGACTGATTTCTCAGGTGATTTCGAGTTGTTACCGAAAAACACGGACCAATCAGAGCGCGGCTACACGAAGAACACAGAACAACCACGAAGAACATTTTCGCAAAGGAAAAAGTACAAATGAACTCGGTAACCACTCCATGCGGATTTTCCTACATTTCTGGGACACCCTGTACAGGATCTATGAGTTTCATGTGCACCATTTTCCATTCATGGAAATTATTAAAATGAGGAATGCACATTAATTACTAGACTGCGGATTATATGCATTTATGATAAAAATGAGTAGGTGTAATTTAAAGCAGCAAGGATATTCGAAGAATTTAAGATACCATTATATTATTTTTAATCTATTGAATATATTAAAGAAGAAATTAAATTTTTATTTCACCGCAGTCTCTAGCGATTCAGATGGAAAGTTTTTATTTCGCATGAAGCTCCGCCATATCTTAACCCTCACATGTTCCTGATGGTGAAGATTCGCCCATTTCTACAATACATACTGCAAAATGATTGATCTCTTCCTGTCTGTGTTGTGAGATGTATTAAAGTTCTGACGTTATACGCGAACCATAATTCGTTGATTTAAAGCGTAGAACTGTTATCCTTTTGTGAAACTATTTACGGAGAACGTTCAAACAGCAGAAAAATGAGCTCGCCGAAAAAGGCGACGGGCATGGCACTGAAAGTTTTACTATATTCGAATCGTTTTCGTGCAATTTTCTCGACGGCTGACGCAAACACGTGTGCGCGAGGCGAGATGGGGGGAGTGGGAGCGCGCGCGTTAAAGTTGCACGAGCAAAAAGTCCGATTAAAAAACAGATATACGCGACTGCGAAATCGAATTAACCGGCGCTACCGCGCGAGACGTTGTACCCCGCACTTTTTGCCCCGTTTGCCCTCTTTGTTTTTCCGGCAGCCTCTGTCCGGGTCTCTGCTCTATTCAGCGCGAAAAGCACGCGCGGGACAACGTGATCGGAATGCTCATTGGTAATTCAGAGTGACCGAGGCAGCCCCGGAAACCCCTAAGCGCGTCAGACCGGGGATGAAGATACCAGAAATCGCACGAAACCACCACCGCTGCTGCCGTGCGAAAACCGCCCGAAAGACCGACTTCGGGAAAACGAATCAAGATCAAGAGTGTATCAAGAAAACGAATGGAAAATGAAAGGATGGATCGGCCAGGGGGTAGAAAGGATCGGGACTGCGGGGAACTGTTCGAGATCAGAAAACGACGGCGAGAGATCGAACCTAACGACGCCCGATGAAGATAAAGAGATCGGACTTCAGCAAGGAATAGCGAATGAGAACTGTTCCGTGGTGCTGTGCGAGAGGCTTAACCTTTGGCCAGCGAATTGAGGGTCATCTGGAACCATCGCACAGTCTCATCACTTCTACACAACGCGCGCACAGTAGCTCCAAACACTACGATTCGAAATAAATTGTCCCTCATTTCTAAACAAAATTCTGTTCGGACTTTTCTACGTTTCGTTTAAGACAAGTTAATAATAGCCTCCTTTCGTTAACCTCTCAAGTCGGGTATAACAACGCAAAACGCAAGTTACCCTAATACTTAATTGGAAGAAATGCTAAAGCATAAAGCATAATTTGGAATAATATTAAAATAAAGTACGATCGAAGCATGATATCGCAATAATCGGTACAGTTACCCTAATACTTAATTATTAGGTGTGCAAATAAGTTCCTTCCCCTTTTTTTCTACGATCATAATTTCTGACTGAATTCGAATTACTTCCCGATTTTGGTGCCATCTGAAAGAGCGTTCTTCTAGTTTGAAGAAGAATCGTGATGAGCGCTCTAAGACTTTCCAGTCCTATGCAACAATTTCAAGAAATATGGCGTGCGAGAAGCATCAGTTTGTGCGGCACTGGGTGAGAACGATGTATCTTACAGGAACATGCAGAAAGTGGTACCAAAGATCTAAAGCCGGAAATTTTAATTTGGAAGACGATTATTCAGGTGCGCCGAGATAGTTCGATGACGGTGAGTTAGAGGAATTGCTCAACGAAAAACCGACCCAGGCGCAAGAAGAAATGGCAGAAAGATTGGGATTTTGACTATAATGTTGGACAATAATAATACGTTTCGCACCATGCAACGTAGAAATACTTCTACACATTTTCAGTATTAAAAATGATGATTCACAACACAAAATGAATGGGAGATTACGTTCTTCGGCATCGTTGCATTAAAAACAAAGCGACATTGAAGTAGAGGAGTAGTTTCGATCCAGGCTTGGGACTTCGAACTTTTACGAGTACGCCTTTGCTCGTAGTCGGCCTGTTTGTACCACTCCCGGAGTCGTAAAGGTTAACTGTAAAAGTTACGCTGTTATATTTATTCTACTGTTTTATTGTACGTAATGTTTCATGGGGACACACAGAATCGGCTAGACAATCGCCGTGGAACATGGCTGCACGAATTGCCCGTATTGAAGGGAACGTCGGAACAAATGACTATCGATTATTTTCGCACTCGTAACTGATGTTTTATGCGCTCATAACTGGAGATCTGTGAATATATTGCTCGCAATCCGCGACGAACGTTTAACAGCCAAGAAAACACGTGAAAAGATAAAACAAACATTTGCCCGATCCCGTGAAACCATCGGAATTATTACGCCACTAGCTTCAGTTATGGCTTCACGTCGATTGTATATTTGCTCTCCCATTGTTTGCTTCACAAAATTTAATTATTGCATCTTTCGTAATTCATGCTTCCTTGTTATAATGTATGCGTTATTAATTTGATCAATTAATACGCTGTTGTTCTTTGAACAAATACTAGTTAATACACAAATGTTTCCCATTGCATTACATAAATAAATGTGAATATCTGTTTAAATAATTGGAAAATTCTCGGCCTTCGAAGGAAATGTACCGAATCAATCCACGCTGATTTTAACGGAATTTTCGTGAGATTGTTCTCGAATTTCACTTGTATTTTTTTATTGTCACTATACGCAGTATACAGAATGTTCAGAAATTAGACATCGTTTTTCTCGTGAACGCTAAGTACTGGAGAAAAATATTACAAAGAAAAAGTTTTTCTGTTCTCTAGAAAGTGTAATGGTGCACATAAATTTTTCACATCTCCAATATTTTTCGAGAAACTAAGTAAGGTGACCACGAAATGACTTTTATATAGAGGAAAATATATAGAAGAAAAATATATAATAATAATAATAATAAAACATACATTGATATCTTCAATTTTGTAATTTTCCAACAATTTTGAATTTTATCCACTCAATTTTGCTATAAATGCATAAAGATCCGCAGAATCAAGACGAATTCATTCACGTGCATGATTATCATACGTTCAAGGTCATACAAGGTAAAGTTTTGCATAAGTACATATATTATTATTACGATACAACCAATATTTCTTATTGGCGCGTTCACCGAATAATCAGAGAGTAGGTATCTTTATTTGAAAAAGTATTTCATCAAATAAAACACAAAATGAAAAATTATTTGAAATTAATTATCTACAAATAAGTTATTAATCGTTCAACTATTTTATATGGATAACACCGTACCTCGGAACACTACTCGCGCCGACGACGTAAACGACATATTAAAAAATCGCCAGAGGTGGCTTCGCTTTTGTGAAGAATCATGCTAGATACGACAAAATTTTTCGGATCAGTTCAATAAACGACTGTGCACTGTTGCATGAATATTGGCACATGTCAATTGCTGAACGGCCTTTGTCAAACACACCGCGACCCACCGAGGAATTTTAGGGCAACGACCTCGCGTAACGGAGGGGCAGGGGGAGGGGAGGGTTGAAAGAGGCGCGAACGTTTTCGCGTGTTGTTGAAACGCGAGGACTCGGTTAGTAATCCGTTAATTACAGCGGAGATCGAGTTCGAGTGAAGCGATAAAAGGGTGGCGAGGAGCGGAAGACACACGACACCGGGAAAAGAAACTTGATCCGACGAACGCGAAAGCGTTTTCGCCTGTCAAGACTCCACCGAAGCTTTGGAACCGACTGACTTGGAACGCTTGGCATTTTATATTAAAATCCTTTCTCCCATGTCAACCCGATATTCCAGCACCCATTCCCGTCCCCCGTTGTTCTCAAACGCATCCACGAACATTACCACCCACGACCGCCGTTCTCTCTTCACGTCTCTGCGAGCCAGTGTGTATGTGTGCACTCGTACTTGCGACAGTGCCTGTATGCCTGTATGCGTGTGCAATTGGAAACTTTTCTAGGAATCCACCACCATTCTATTCTAATTACACACAAATGCGTGCCGTGATCATATTTCAATCTGCCGTCAAGGCGGAGAGATATAAAAAAATCAGTAATTTGACTTCAAAATTCTACCATATTATAATCAAAAATTTTCATTTACTTTGGTTCAGACTATAGCTACAATGCTATTGATTAATATACTTCCTCATCGTTTGAGTTCAGACGTTCAGAAAAACGAAAATTGAAAAATTCTTTTGTCAGCTCACATATTGTTCCGCATGCAATAAAATGATGTATGGAATTTTCCCATTGGGTCGTTTTTTTTCGACAAATCAATATCGGAGGTAATAAAACCCAGAAATCTGGCAGCGTGATTTTAAATATCACAGTATCGAATTTTAATTAAATACGTGAAGGTTGGGTTGCTATAAATACGCATTGCAGTGGTCAATTTAATAATTTTGGATCGACGAGAAATAAATTATCCGTCATAGACATAATACGATGTACAAACGGAAAAGTGGACCAATCAAATTATGATTTTAATGATATTGATTCGATGCTTCTAATTTGACATTAAAATTCACAGCTCCTCATTACTGTTATATTTAGTTGTTTGGTCTTACCATTATATTTCGGTTTTATTGTATAATAAATTTTATTGTATAATTATTGTATATATAAACCTTGTAATAATACTGCGATTACAAATACTGCACACAAAGTTTAACAAAAATGCGAGCAGCTTCAGTAAACTGTAAGGCTGTGATCCTATTACCTGATAATGTTGAACCTTGTTTTGCACAAATACTGCACGAATTCAATTACCAGATTCCACTTCACGCTCCCCATTCACCGGAATTGTTTCCACTAGATTTTCATTTACTCGGAAGATTAGACAATTTTTTAAAGAACAGACAATTAAAAAACAAGAGAAGATACAGTGTACCTTTCCAGAATTTGTACACCTCTCTGCTCGAGAGCACGAATACAATCAAATGCAAGTGAGCTTAAATAAATAAAATTGAGAAGTAACAAATATGTTCACTTATGCTCCTCTACTTGAGTCAGTTATCTTAAGCCAACCCAGTTTTTTATCTATTGTCGATAAAAATATGCATTTGCATAAACATCCGCAGTCTAATAATTACTAATGTTAAAAACAAGAGAATAAGAGTATACGACCGTGTTTCAAATAAAAGTTGTATTATGTAGATATAGCAATTAATAATATAGGAATAGCAGTTTTTATTGATAAGTGAAAAATCTGAAGTAATTATAGTAATCCGGGACCATAACTGTTATAACCAAAAAGAAAAAAAGTCGTAGAATAACAAGTATTTAGGATTAGGATCCTCGCAATCACGCGAGGCAAAGCACGATAGGGGCAATATGAAATAGTTGATAGTGGGGGAACCGGTACACTGATAGTGGAGGAATCGGTAGACTAGTAATGGGAATCGTAGAAGGACAAATGTACTTTAGTCTCGTTTTGTTCAGAATTTATGATTCTATCGGAATCGACCATAAAAGAATAATTCTACTTAGGCGTTCACTTGTCAAAGAATTACTGTATTATTAATTGCTTCAAATCCTACGACTTTACTGGGAACATTATCCGGTATTGTTTAATATAACGAAGATGTTTCAGAGGGAGTTTGTGGAACACAGTGTATATAATTAATGTCTTGTTGCCAATTGGTGTTAACTGTGTATAGTGTACTCGCAGAATTATGTTCGCGACGAATCTATCGAATTAGCCACTGGTTTCTGTTGCAGGCCATTGAACGGGAAGCTGATCGAAGTCCATGATGAAAACAATGCGGTATCAGAAATCACGAGTGGGATCGTGCAAATTGTGCAGGGGGGTTTTGGGGGGACAGATAAACAACTCGAGGCTCGTTGTCAGTGAGCTGTGCTATATTCGAAAAGCTCAAATCTGAACAGCAAAGCACTTGCTCGAGATGCTTACTGACACCATTCTTCGCAGAATAGAACGACAAGGGAAATTCAAAAGCGCATGTTTGTCGTCCACTCGGCGAACCCTTCTGAAAATTGGCCTGGTGACACTCGAGAATTTCAGGACCCTTTCGTACGGTCCTGCTCAGAACGAGATACACAAGGGACACCGGTGAAATTAAATCAAGCTGTATTCGTCCCCTCTTGTTCGACTTAAAGCCACGAAACAGCTATTGCTACATACTCTTTGCACGGTTGCAATACAACCATGGGAAACAAGGTATTCACGGTCTGCGCTATTATATGCTTGTTCCACTGGAGATCTACGAAATCGGTCTTCATAATTGTTATTCGATACGCAGCGCAGTAAAATTATTGTTCCGTCGAATAACGTAAACAATGTTTCAGTTTCACTATTCGATACTGCTTGTTATTCCCTACTGTAATGTGAATGTAATTTCTTCCTTTAATGATTTTAATAGAGGAGAAATCATACATCGATATCTTCAATTTTTTAAATTTTTCTCCAATTTTGAATTTCACTTATTCAAGTTTTTAAAAATATTTTTATAGATTATTGATATAAAAATATTACTACACTACGTTTGACTTATTGAAGTCATTAAAAGGAGAAACACATTCTTCTCTTTCTTACAATGGATTTGGAAAATTTGTATGTTGCACAAAGATCCGCAGTCTACTGATAAGGAACATATGTTTAAAATATTTATGCATTGACGCAGGTGTGTTTGAAGCAGACACACGCGTTACGCAGTAAATGATTTATGTAAATTCATATGGGAAACCAATGTACTTTTAGACTTCCACCGAGCTAGTGTCATAGAACTATTGGATTCGATTATTTTCTGGGAGGAAGTGTGACGAGAAGAGGAATGTTCAGAAACTTCGAATGGTCCTTGAAAGCATCTTGCGAAGCGAGTATCAGGAAATGGAACGTGAAAATGAATACTGGCTGCGTTTCCAAGGTACCACTTCTTTGCCCATATCTCGCGCGAATATTTTATGCCGCGAAGAAATTGTCTCAAAACTCAAAGGAGCATGACATGGAAATATGCCTACACCTTCTGATGCATTTGTGTTATTAGATCCGGCGTAACTGATGAATCGAATGGAAATGTAGTTCTAGATGTTACATTATAAAAATTGGGTCTGCTTATCATTAGACTGTGGATCTTCTTTATGCATTTATTGATTCTAAAAATTTTCAAAAAATGCTAGAATATGAAATTCCACAGAATTTGATACAATTTTTATTTAATTCAGCAGTGTTTATTATCCGCAGTCTGCTTGTCATATTTTTTTCCTTTGCATATTCTAGTTGACATTAACCCCTTGCTCTACGATTTACATTACGGTTTCAGTGATTAGAACTTTTATTGTAGTTCGTAATATCCTAAAAAAGGAGAAAGTTTATATTTATTGTATGCCTACACGTTCTCCAATAACTATACATTAACAAAACCGAATTTCATGTCGATTCAAAGGAGATTAATAGCACACATATCTATTAGACTCTGTTCAGAATCTTCATCACGAGTCTGGCAGTTAAAACGCATTCGGACATATTAATAGCATGACCTTGATATGATATTCATATTCATTTCCATGATATATGATATTCATTTCCATCGTAGCGACAAGCGGTTTTCAATTTAAAACCTTTTACCTGATTTCACGCAGCTACAAAATGCACTGAAAAGTACAATTAAATTCTCTTGATTCCTCGTATATGTGGATCCACATTGAGATGCACTTTTCAAATATCCTAATACTCTTTTCGTCAATCGCCTAGGGATTTCTCCTGGATCAGCAAAAAATCGACTAGGTAAGCCCACTGCAAATATTATGCCTGGATGGGTTACGTGTGCTGTATAAATGAATCCGCGAGCTCACGATGTGACACCTGAATCACTTATAATCTCACAGTGTTTATTCATTCCCAGGGCGCTTATTCATTCAGACATTTTAGTAAATTTAAGACAGTTAGTTTTTCTTATCAAATCATGATTCCTCGAATATCATGTATTAGCTTCACTTTTATGCTATGGAGATCAACAAATTTAAATCGTAAATGTTCACACGCATATTGTCGCATATTTCTGTATTACGTTAGTTTTATTTTCTTAATAACAAATACGAAAACATCGTTGCTCTTTTATATGTCCAATTTGTATTAGTAAATAAGTTAACGACTACAAAATGTCCGAGAGCTTCGCCTCTTTGTTTCAAAAACGTGTGTGAATATAATCTATTTTATTCAAGAAAACATGTGTATATGTGTGAATAAACTTTTTTTACTTCAAAGATGTGTGTATTAATCAAAACCGTTAACATTTCAATTGATTTTCACCACATCAAATCTTCTAATTGATAAAAGAAGTTTTTTGTTTCGTTCTATTTCTTGTATTATAATAATCTATGAAAACGGAGCTTTGCACACGCAATCTAATTAGAACTAGGGTGGCATGTTCGTCATCTTTAATCGATACGTATCTAATTATATTGATCAGTTTCTGCGCGTTCGCCACCGTTATTAGCGATGAAATTATTAAATGCTTGCTACCAATCACGACCTGACTGCTTCAGACTATATTGAGGTCTCTATAGTTTGCTAACCCTATCTTCAAGACATTCTTGAACGAGCATCTCAGGTTACTCTGTGTAAACTTCGTCATACAATTTTCCTTGTATGTAGGCAGAGACAACATCCATCTATGTACCTGTATATCTTCATTTACTGCACCAGCGAGAAGGTTCTAATTGTCTCATGTCTTGCAGCGGATGCAAATACAATACTTCTTCATAATTAATGCCTCGTTCTCACGTCGTCGTCTTACGAACCTCGCCTCGTATTTTTCAATCAGTTTCCACGTTTTATTCCGGGACAGTTAAATTCCATCGAACATAAGATATTATATATGTAATGTAGCTATTTTGACTTTGGTTTTATACTCGTGAAAGTCATAAGAAGGTCAACTTCGATTTTACTACGTTTTTATTTTTAAAATTAGGTTTACGGAGCTCTAGAAATACCTATTTCACATTATTTTATAAAAATAACAGGCATTTATCTATCCAAAATTTTGGACATTGTTCCAAAAATAGGGTGAAGTGTCCAAATATGGATATAGTCGCTTATTATCTCTAGTGAGAAAATCCTCAAACAATAGTTTACTATGTTTACTCAACAGTGTGTCAATGCAATTTGCAATTGCAAATCGAAATATAATTCTCGGTGATCACATTACTTCTGAAATGGTAGTATCAGCATCATTAGTTCCTGTGTTATTCTTTGAATACACCTTTCTTGGCCTGGAAGATTGACTAGGTCTGACAATTCTCGGGCGCCGATGTCCTCATTGACTTTCTTCGATCCGTTCAAGAGGTTCATCATCTTCTTTTTCGTCTTCTTCTTCCGTAATCGTTCCTGCACTCATTCGTTCAGAGTTTTCACAATGATGGATCGAGTTTTTTTCTTGTAAAAGTCGGAATAAATGTCGCATCCAGCGCGATATTATTCTGTGGATCGATGTCTTCGAAGAATTTAACATCGGATGACGTAATGACAACCCTTATTACTGACTTCTCTCGCCTGTGTGTTTTAGACTCGTTTCAATAGTCAATGGAAATATCTTCTTCGCGAAATAAAAGTATTAGCGTTTTCGTATACAAATAAGATTTAGAGTTTGGTATCCTTGATGAATTTAAGTAGGTCATTTATTTATTTATAGCAAAGGTTTCCTTGAGTGTAGACTCCACAACTTAAACTTATTACTTAAATAGTTTTATATTTTCGAATGGATCAAATATCGAAGGTCTTGAAATATCCATTGCACACAATTCAAAACATGAACTTTTACGAAGAACACATTTAAAATTGTTCAACCGGCTACACCAGAATACCTGCTGAAAAGAGAACCGCAAGCCGTAAAGGATCCTCGTAGTCTTGTTACGAGTTCACGCGGGTTTATGGTACATCTATTGCTATTGAGGCACGAAAGAACTCGGAAACTATCCCCTTCCCAGTTAGGATTTGAAACTCTCATGTCAATACATAGACGGACACTATCCGGCTTAGGCTGTGAATACGGTGGATACATTTTCTGACCAACGAACGTAACGTTCTGAAAAATACGTTGTAAAAACCAAATAAATTCTTGGGCTTTGACATTAATTTGTACGATTGCAAAGATAACTAGATTGTTGAAATTAGAATAAATTTATATTTGCAATCGTACAAATTAATGTTACAACCCAATAATTTATTTTTGGTTTTTTTATTATAACTTATTCTAATTTAGTTATAACTAAATTGTTGAAATTAGAATAAATAACATTGTGTCTGAACTTTAGAGTTTTCCCGATTTTGTTTTGAATGACTTTTTATGCAGTAACTAAAAAATGTCCTCGTGAATAATGATTATCGGTAACCGAAATAAAATTCCGGTCATGTTTAATGGTTACTGGTAGCAAAAATGATTATAGTTATTCATAACCAAAATTTGTTGCTTAAATAAACAACATTTTATACCATAATTATTAAATTTTGTCTTATAACAATTATGATGTCAAATCACAAGTCCAACTTGATATTATATTGCAATAGGTTGAGAATAAAAATTTGTAAAATAATCTATGCAAGCAATGAAAGTGTTCCATACTATCCATATGGAATCTAACGTTTTGTCAAACGTTTACGGCCTCCTTGTTCCTACGTTTACCTCGCCAGAACACGCATCTACTCTAACTCTAACTATCGCTTGTTAGTGTATACCTATTACTGTAATACCTCAAACGTATGCCCAAGAGCAAATATCCTCACAGCTCACGACAAACGTCAAACATCAGATCTTCAATAATCACCCCAGCAATTGAACTACTAATTACAAATCGAAGGTGCAATTCATCTGGCTCATCCACCACCTGTAGTGGCACCGTTTACGCTGTATTTGTTTGTAATGAGGATATGCTTATGTATCAGTTACAACTCCAAACACATTATCAAGATATGGATCTCTATAACTGAAAGAGTTGAAATTCTATAACTGACACAACATACCTCGTATGTCACGTATCAATAACAGAAAATTTAAAAAATATTGGATTAAAAGAAAGTTCGTAGCGTTTTCAAATTAAGAATCGAATATAAAACTAAGGTATTTATTCATATGTTTATTCAATGACACGAGAAGTTACCTCGGAAATGGCAAAGAGTAATAGAACAGAATGGAAATTATGTTATTGAATAAATCTATGAATAAATATCTGTATTTTAAATACAATCTTTTGACGAGTCTCATTAAAACAATCAATGTTTCAATGAAATGACGTTGTGAATGATGTCTATAAATTGCAAATACACATTTAGCAACACTTAGGCAACATTATACATGACATAGTCACTGACCTTGCATGTGACACATGCGCGACAGAGACGAAACGCGGTCATGTGACCAGATCGTGGTGAAGTGTCTTAGCGATTCCGGTTCAAAGTGGTTGATTGATACAAGATACTCCGTATAACAATCCCCCAAAAGTTTGATCTACCTATCCGGTGCTACACGCTCGTAAATATCGATGAAAGAATACAATAAACGAAACGAAACTGTGTCGAACAGCAAGACGCGAGTTGAAATCTTAATCCCAGAAGTGGCAAAGTAGTCACGTTCCTGTCGTAAACTTAACCAAAGCCCGTGTATCTCCAACAATTATTGTACGATCGGATATCGCGTAAATCCCAGCCTATTTAACAATCTAGCCAGTTTGCGGGAGAGGGGAGTGACTAGCGTAAGGTATGTACGTATGCATGTATGTATGTATATCCATTGGACAGATTCCAGTACGCGGGTGCAGCAGCTTTGGGGTCGAAATACCGCGATGGTTGTAGGGTTGGTATTACTGACATTAGCGTCGCCAGTAACTCTTTCGAAATAGGCTTGGCACATTCTAGACTTCGGCTACCACGCTTGACTTCCTACACCTTGCCTGAATCACGCTTCGAAATTCCGTATATTCCTGCTTGCGTTCGCGCGAATTTCAACGCATCTCCTCATTTATTCTTTATCCTTCGGTCCAAGCGCAAGTTTTGTATCAACATTGGAGATGCAGGGGCTGATAGAATTGATAGAGCCACTCCTTGCATTTCCATTCATTTTATGGTTACAGTTTCTGCATCAATTTTAAAAAACACAGGCCAAGGAAAATATTCTTTCCTTTTTTAATCATTTTAATGAGTTGAAACTAATACACTGGTGTTTCTACATTCTCTTCGCCTCTAATCTTTTTTAGATTGGACTTACCCATTTTTGTAATAAACACATAAAATCCGCGGTCTAGTGATTAGAATACTTCTTCGTTGTTCACAATTTCCTACAAGAAAAAGAAAATTTCTAGCGATTCTATCGCTACATGTATATTGGCAAGATATTCAGAGCAACAAAATAGAATTTTATTTCGGTTTTAAAGACATTAGTGGGCGCACTTTTTATGCATTTATGAGAGAAGTGAATAGCTGCATTTTGAAAGATTGGAAAAATTAAAGGAATCTAGAAAAAATTTATTCTAGTCTTACAATCTAATGAAAAAAGTGTGACACTTTTTGTTACACGTCTGTAAAATCAACAATTTTTAAGATATCGAAAAATCATTTCAGATTCGTTCACTAAAGACTACAACATATTCAAATTTGAACAAAATTCGAAACAGTACACCCACTGTAAGTACTCAAACTGTAACTCAAAAGTAAACGTAACACAACAACAGATTATCGTAAATTTTTCAAAGAAGTGTACTTTTATATCTGCTAAAAATGTTCATCTATTTCGGTGAATGAAGCTGGATTACCGGGTGCATTCTTACGAGGTCAGCAAAGGGGTTCTTCACCTTAATTGAAGCGTAGTTACAGCGACGAAACGCGGACATGGTTATTCAGTCGTTGAAAAGGATAAAATTCGTATTTAATAAATCGTTCAGTTCAATATTTAATTCAACTGGTTGGACGCGATTTCCGTCAAAGAAGGCATACGTGTCTATTCATACCTCGCGTTCGCGCTACCCACAATTCCGCGATGATTATCCCCGGGGCAAAAAACTGCAAGTCCGTTGGATTTTAAGCAGAAAATTTAGGTCTGCATAATTATCCGGGCTACGTGTTTAACTATTCCTTTTTTTAAATTCAGAATCTTCGCATTTAAAGTTCCCACTTATGAAATGCAACTAATTAAGGTCACATTAACCCGGTTCCAAAGAACTCTCGCTGTTAAAGGGGCACTGGTAAACCGAGAAACGAGGCAGCAGCAGATAAGCAGCCCGCGTGGTTCGAATCTCGCGGAGAATGAGAGAAGAACAGGAAGCCTGTTTCCACGACGACAGCGACGACGAAGAATATAATGGACGTTTCAAATATAATGGATTTTATACGTCTCGGGTGGGGGGTCATGAATATTTTACCGGTTCGGTTTCAATGAAAATCGTGTCAAAGCCCCGCCGAAAATACAAATCGCAGGATCGGAAGCATTCGAAACCGTATTTCGACAGAGCTCGATAAAACCGAAACGCGCAACCTGCGACCGAAACTTTCTCGTATTTATAAAAATGCGGGTCCAACCGAGCTGGTGCGCACTGTTTTTTTTTATTTTCCTATCGCCGCGATGCATATATCAATCGGGACGCGCAGAAATATCACGCGGTTTTATGTTCGCATCAGTTTTACCGCTTTTTCGGCTAATCCCTACGTTTTTTTGCGATCATGCAAAGCAGAAGGATATTGTAAAACTTCAAAGGTGACATTGTTTCGAATGGTGGCCTTGACAACACATTTCGAGGTTAATGAAATCCAAGAGGAGGTAAAACCCCCACAAGTTTACCTTACCGTTCAGTAACGCGAGGTTTAATTGGTTGAAGTTTATTCGATTAGGTTGCTGCATATGCGGACAAACATGGGCAAAAACGCTGCCCGTAGCGTTCCGATGTTTCAACAATAAGCAGCTTTCAAGAGATGGGAAATTGAAAACTGTACAAACTGTAGGGGTCAAGAAAAAAACGGGACGAGTTGTTTTTAATTATACTGCGAAGTGTACATGGTTTAAACATTTAACTTTTTGCTGCATGCAACTCAGCGTGTCAACCGTTTAATCAGATTTAATGCAATGCGAATGCTCAAGACAAGTTTCATAACAAACGCACGCCGGAAGCGTTGCATGCATGATATAGTGGACTCGTATACGAAATCAATCACGAAGTATTCGTTTTTGTATAAAGGTGGGAACATACTCGAAATTCCTGGCCGTAATTTAAATAAAATAAATGAAATATTTACGATTTGCTATATTTTTTCCAATATTTTAAGAATCGCTTTCATATTCATAACATGCAAACTGCACGGATATCCAATGAAAACTGTTTTGCAATGTTAATGAAGTTTATTGCTATGTAAATATTGAAGTACTAATATTTTAAACGCGAGAGCCACTTTGAAACAGCAAGTTAAAATGCAATTTATATAAAACGCTTCACGTTCATCGAACGTGAACATTTTTTTCAATAATATACAATAATGTTTGATTTATTAAATACTAGGTACACCGGGCGGGTTGCGCCCGACCACTTGCGGCATACCTGAAAAGATTGTTATAGCAGACAAAAAACCCGCACGGATCAGCTCCGAACCGGCCGATTATTTACAACCACCGCGCTCGGACAACTTCAACCCCAACAGATGGACAAGACATGCAACAGACCCTCCGAATCAGATCGATGGGATCATACATACACATATACCTTTCTATTTTATGTATGTATATAGATAGATAGAATAAGATAGAAGATAGATAAATATATAAATACATAAATAGCTAAAAAGACAATTCGAGTCTATTTTCCTTTATAAAATATTTAAACATCTATTTCACTTCTAAAATCGCTTTTAATGTCAGCAGAGTCACCAGGTGAGGGGAGGAAGCACGAATTAAGGGGAGAAAGTTACCCTCTCTCTGCCAGTATCGGACACATGCACGACAGAGGGAAGCAGCGCGTCACGTGACTGGGTTACGGTGGAAGCGTAGGGGAATAGCGTCGTAGAAGGGGAAGGTGGAGGGGTAAACAAATCTTAATCTGGCGACTCTGAACGTTAGTTCTGAGATTTTAACCCGTTACCCAACAATTCGAGTCAGACTCGTGGTGAAGATTCTGAACAGAGTCTAATGAAAATGTATGTTATTAATCTCCTTTAAATCGAAATTAAAGTCTATTTTGTTGTAGCCGACATATTGTCTTTGGGAGAAAACATAGGCATACCACTTTCGTTTTTCTTTCAATGAAATTCTGAACGATGTAGAATTTCTAATTACCATAACCACAAAATAAGCAGTAGTGTAAAGGGTTAATGTGTATGGATAATTATAAAAAAATTGACGTTCTATATTAACTAATTGGAAAAAACGAGAAACTGATGCAAATTATGTGATCAAAATAAAGAATAAAAATAAATTCTTATTTGATCTTGAATTGTGTGGTTTAATTCATTAATTCATTTCAAGGCAGAAGCTTGCCAGAGAATTGATTTAAAAATCATGACTGGCTATACCCCAGTTCTTGTTGTTCGCAAAATCGATTAAAACACACGTGTGGACACGAATTTAGTTTCGCAGTGACGTAAAACGAATAAAAGTTTGATATTAAATTTCAGCGGACTGAAAAAAAATCTTTGATCCTTTTAACATAGGACAGACGACTTTTGAAGTTGGTAATACGTCTTGTACGAGAGTTTGAGAAGAGCACAAGTGTTTCAGTGATGGCCAAGAAGGGGTGGAAGATGACGAACGCGTCTCCAAGCGCCGAGCGGTGGCAACCGGGGATGGCAATGTCACAAAAGTCAATGGGATAATTCAAAGAGACATACGGCTGATCATTAAAACAGTTGCAAGCCTCCTGCCGCCGATTACTTTGTACGAATTTCTTCGTCGCAATAACGCACCTGCTCGCCGCGCGTTTCTCATAAAACAGTTTTCACCCCAGCTCCCTTGCCGAACGGCGAATTGACACACCCCTGAAACTTCTTTTTATTCTCTAATATTTGATCAACTAACTGAAAGAAATACGTATTTTATGTTTCTTCGTGAGAAAATAACGAACTTCTGAAAGTGTAAATCCTAAGTAAAAATAATATAATTAAGAATTAGATTTAGATTTATATAGAAATTTGATTTAGGAATTAATTTGACAGAATTAGATTTGGAAATTAATTCGACGCCATTGAAAATGAATTTACCCTTCATCTATAGAAAACATGTTTCTCAAGCCACTAAATATTAGATATTGCTTTTCATAATTGAATGAACGTCTGGAAGAAAGGCGTATATTAGGGTAAGTTATATCCCATAAGCAAATATACATACACACATACCCCATTTTTAATACGGTTATTACAGGGTTGACCACAAACGGCACTAGATTATTTAAAATTCGGATTCGTTTATAAAAGAATAAATGTGAATTTTTTGAAAATAATAGTGCTGTTGCATGTCAAAATGGACGAATGATTTTGTGTGGGTTTCCTTGTAAGCATTAATTTGTAAACAGTTATTAATACCGAAGCATTCAAGGTTACTTCGAACATCGAAGGTTCCTCTATGCCGGAATGAGAACAGTAAAAATTCTTATTAAAGCAAAACGATACTTACAGATTCTTGGACGCTGGGTATTCCATTCGTTGAGGTCACCGAAGCACATGAACTAGAAACGGTCCGTTGATTAGTGGAATTCGTAGGTAAGTGTTCCAGCATTAATCTTCCACGACACAAGTATACTTCGTCATAATCCAGTTACCCAGGAACGAATTCGTCAACGGTTTCCTCGGCCCTTCACAAATTTAGCGCTTCACACTTCGTTAAACGATATAACACTGACACACTGCTTGATTAAAAGGGATGTTTATTTAGTTTGCATTATCCGTGCACACCGGCGTCGTCGCGTTACACTGGCTCTGCGGGAAACGTTTATTCAGCAGCGGCTTCGGACAAGTTGGAATGTCATTAAACGCGAATAAATGCGACGATTATTCATATGCGGGATCCTGCTACGAGACTGCGTTTTCGAAGGAACATTAGTGCACCCGAAGTAATATAAAAACTGTTTAATTTTACATATAAAATAATGAAGACCTTCATCTAATTCTGAAACCTGAGTTCTGTAATTTATAAACCCAATGTGAAATGAATAGATTTTTACACAAAATAAAAATGCTCTTCTCGAATTGCACCAGACTGAAGTTAAATAGAAATTTAGTTTCTTTGATATGTTTAATAGGTTGAAAATAATGTAACAGTATTTTTAAATTCTAATATTTTCACTATTCTAAATTACGCCTACTCATTTTTATCATAAATGTAATCCACTGTCTAATAATGAAAGATAAATTAATTTTAAGGTTCCCCCTGTTTTGTTTAATTTAAGTCGTATCACATAATTCACTTGTATTACTGAAATTTTTCTTGTACATATTTCATAAAAATGTTGCATTTAAAAAAATATTTTGACCATGTGTCAGCAAATGAACCGACGGTACCGAATGTGTAAAACACGTTTTCTAGATCTAGATCCCTAGTAATGTGTTAAATTCAGATGTAAAATTGTGGCACCTACGAAGTATCGTTCGAGTGCAATAGCTTAATAATATTTAATACCCCCTTGTGTGCGGTACGAACTATTGGAACACTCTGCGCTCTCATTGACAAAAATAATTAGTTCTTATAACCCATAACAAAGAGTGGTCAATCAAACCAATTCAGTTCATTTCCCTACGCCGATATTCATTTACTGTAACATGTACAATTGTCAATATAAAAACAAAAGATTTAACGTTTTCACATATAGAAATTAGTACTCTTCTGCAATAACACATGAAATTGTGAATTTGGAAAAATGTTTTAAGTCAACATCTGTATTTTATAACATTGAAAAAAGATGTAACAAAGCGATTTCATTAATGGCCCACAATTAATTTAACTACCTTCGTGTAAAACACAAGATCGTGATCCACAAAATGAGTAATTCATCCAAAACCTAAAATATTTTACTGAAATACACTTTCTATGTTGGAAATCAGATACGTCCAAAAAACTACATTTTAATTTTAATATTTAAAATTAATTTAATTATAATTGTAATATTATAATTTTGTTATGAAACTGTAGAACACAAAAAGTTTTCCACCGTGTACAATTTTTCGAAATATTAAATCGAAAATGTAAAATAAAGTTCCTTTCATATAATTGAATAAATTCACAAAATTGCAAAGAAATTCACGACGAAATTAATTAATCTAAGAAACGACCACTCATATGTAAATCTGTAGTTGCTAATGACACTCGAGGTTAACAACCTTGTGAGGTTGATCCAATTAAAAAAAAAAGTTCACGAGGAATCAAAGTTTATTACTCGGAAAATAATCTCGCGGGAATAAATTATTTATTTCCCCAAAACAGTGCTATCATTCGGTTGTAGAATGATTTCGATGTACAGAGGAATTCGTCGGAGAAATTTGTATGCCCGCAGAGCGTAGTAAAGAGATTTATAGACGGATATTGTATCTGTACACGACACAAAAACGAGAAGTCCGGCGAACGATGCGTTGTCGCATATATCAATCCAATAAAGCATATCGGAGCACCTTGAACCCGTCGCGACAGTTCGATTAGAAATGCAAAAATATCCGTTTGATTAAATCATCGGTTGACATTGAATAGGGGATGGCGACCGCGATCGGGAAGGATTTTATCGGACCCGTTATCTCTTTCACGCTCGCGCGGATTGCCAGCACGCCGCGCGACAATGTTGATTAGCCGGTTTAATTGCAAATTATTGGCCCGTCGCGAGATTCAATCGCCGGGACACCATTCGCGATCCGTGACCGCAAAATCGCCGCGTCTGTACGGTTTTTTCTTAATCCCCTTCCACCGGGCCGATATTAAAATTTATCGTAACTCGATCCCTCCCCAGACGACATTTCTTTATTGCTTCTACAACGCTAAGCTCGGTATTTGCCCGCTGACACGCTATATTCCTTCGTAAATAGAATAGAATCGTTCCCTCTCGTGAGAAAGAATAATTTCTCACGGTTCTCGCGCGCCGCCCCCTCCCCTCGAGCTCTGTGGATTTTTCCGCGGAAAATTAAGAGGTTTCTTTCCCGAGGAATTCAAAGACCGCGCGCGTAACCGCAACGAAAAACTGAATGTCTAAAATATTTCGTTTGACCGTATGAATATTCATCCGCATCGCATTATCGCTCAGAACTTCCCTCCCTCGACTCGTGTCGCCGGTTCACGGGGGTGGAATTGCAGTCGACAAGTTGTACACGATTTGGTTGAAATTTTTAAAAAAGGACGTGGATGAATAAGGTTCGCGTAGGACACCTTCGCGGCGTTGTGAAAATACAATTCTATATGTTTAATTTAATTTAGGAAGACTGTATAACTTTCTGTGATAATAAATATTCTAAAATAGTTGTGCATACGTCTACTGTAGATTTACTGTCACGTATAGTCAGTGAGAAATGTATCCATACACCCTCAAAATGGAGTAACTTTTCTGAAAGTGTACCACACATCTCATTCAAGTTCCTTCAGGAATTTATGAGTTCACTACATTATGTGTAAACAAAGTTTGAAGGAAATTGTCACGAATAAGAATATCGCTAAAGAAAATATTAAATAATTAAAACTTTAAAAAACATATTTCGTAGATTTACATCACTTGTATGTATCCTAACAATTCCATCGAAATTGGATAACGTTGTCGCGAGACATGAACAGTTGAAAGTATTACAAATCGATATATTCTGAAAATTTTCAGCGTACGTTGCTTGTTTCCGACTTAAAATGAAATACTCTTTTCCGTTTTTAAATTTTCTTTAAAAGCATAGCACACGTTCCGCAAAGCGATCATTAGCGAGCACAAGTTTTTTCAATGTATTTGTACACATCAGTTCTCCTAATAATTCGAACAAACTCAAGTCATGTGAACGCACTTTAAAGATGTTATTCTGTTTTGAAGGGTACAGGAAGACTGTTTTAACTGACTGTACGACATGCTGTAAATATTGATACTGAAACATTTATTTACGATTTTCAACACTCTTCACAAATAATAAATATATTCTCCAGTACCAATAATTATAAAATTATAAATTTCACTTTATTTACAATGTTTAACACCTTCAACTCAGCAATAAATATAAGTGAATTTCATAATTTAACACATGCACAAGCGGATGACTAACCAACAACCAAAGTACCAATATTAGACGTTCGCGTCTCGTAATAAATAAATAAATCGAAATGGGTTACAACAATCGACACAAACGAAAGACGAAATAATGTATTAGAAAACCTTAGAGAAAGATGAACAAAGAAGACCTGACGAGTCTGACTTCACTAAATAAATAAAAATAATCCATGATATAATTTATCAGGAAATATAAGAGCGATATTCTGAGAAAAAAAGTGTCCCTCAATTCCGAAAGTCAAAAAAATGTTTGAAATCGACGGGAATTCTCGTTTTGCAAGGAGTCAGTCTCGGGGTAAGAGGGGAAATAGCGAGAAGAAATTAAACAAGCGAGTGTGCGAATTTAAGGGTATAATCCGGCGCCTCGTGTTAAAAAGGTGAGGCAGAAATTAATTGGAATGAATTTACACGCGTCGTATTCGGAGCCTACGGTCGCGGTATACGCGTCGCGCGATGCGTCGAGCTGCATCACTGAAAACCGCTGGTCGGTCTTGTTACGCGCGGCGTTATCAACTTTAATTGCCACGATTCTTTTCTCTGTTGAGTGGGCTCTCTGAACCACTCCCGGGACACAAAGGGCTCACATTGGAATCTAAGTCGGACCATCCCCTAAGCATATATTTCGCGCACTCGACACGTGATCTTCAAGGTACGTTGACCGGTGATAGATCGACGTAGCACACGAGTCCCAATGGGAACGGTTCCTCGTGAACAGCACAAACACGGAAGCCGTTATTTATACGTTACAACCGCTCGCCGGTTGATGGGGATTTTACCATGCACATTGTCGTCGGCGCGTTAAATCTCGATCGACATCACTGCGGGCGATCGGTCGATGCGAACATTTCTCTCGTCGGAGATCCGGGAGAAAAAGAGAGAGCTGCTGTCACAGAGTTACACGGATACGTCGGAACTGTCGCGAGATTTCAAACTGACACTTCACGTTCGGATTGTTTTGCTGGAACGGCCACAGGACGCACAACGAGGAACGGTCACACAATGAGAACGGCGACTTCCGGCGACGGGAAATCGATTTAACGGCGGAATTATTGGTTCCCCGACATCGATTAATCGAGGCGAGGTTAACCCACGACGACGTACGCGACGAAACCGGAGGAACGAGCGTGTGGGTGTACGCGATAAAACCCGGCGTGTGCGCGCACCGAGCGCAGAACGACGAATGAACGAAAGCGCCACGGCCGAAACTTCGCGAGCCCCACCGCCCTTTCGGCGCCCCGCGAAGTTACGCGCGACGCCGACCGATCGCCGGCGAACGCTGCCGAACGCGCACGAAGATCGATGGACAGGGTTTCCACGGTGTTGCTACAAGATAATTAATCGGTGGAAATATAATGCCCGATCGTGGGGCTTTACGCCGCTACTTCTGTTTTATGAAACGCGGCTCTGGCCCGGACGTGATCACAAAAGAAGCCCGCCACCGCCACCGACACCGACGCCGACGACGCCGAACGGCGCCCCCGTTGCCGATGTCGATGTCGATATAGTGTAGGCGAGCGCGTATTACGTCGATCGCGCGATTACCTTTTCTCCCGATGCCGCAATGCCGTTAATAAAACTTTTTCCTTTCACGCCACTGCTGCTGCTGCTGCCGCTGCTGGCCCCATTCACTTTCCGTGCCCCTCTCTCTTTTTTCACTCTCGACGATAAGCGTCATACGACGCTTCCATCTTGTTTTACAACTTTAACAAGCTCGACCCGAGAAACTCGTAAAAGTCCCGCGAAATCGAACCGGTTTATTTAACCTGCGAACAGAACGAACCAGAAATTACCTAGTATACTATAATGAGAACACATGCCTAACGTTCTTCATGTGTCTAATGTTACCTTCATTTCTGAGAAAATAATGCAGGTAAGAAAATTACACAGACACCGCATTAAATTGTTTGTAAAAAACAGTATAAAAAATACACGTTCAAAATATTTTTGACACATTAACAAGATATGAATCTCTGTAACTGAAAGAGTTGAAATTCTTTAACTGGTAGCACGCCTCGTATGTCGTGTATCAATAACAGAAAATTGAAAAAATACAAACCTCTGTGTACGTCTAACACAATGAGGTTCTTATTAAAACAATCAATGTTCCAATGAAATGATGATGTGAATGAATTTGATGTCTATAAATTGCAAATATATTGTACATTTGGCAACAATGTAGGCAACATTATCCATCATTATTATTTTCATTATCAGGTTATTATGTCGTATGCGAATGAATTCGTTTTGGCACACGCTTTCATATTCTTCATATTCTTAAATAACAATTAAGAAATTATAACTAGACTGCGGATTTGAAGCATTTGTGACAAAAACAAGCAGGTCAAATACAAAAGAGTTTGTAGCCTAGTTATAATTTCTGAATTGTTATTTAAGAAGGACATAGTACTACGTCAACCGCTCGGACTTTGTTTTTCAAAAAACGTACTATGTAATACACAATGTAACGAACATGTTTTTCTTGCAAATAGTAAGCATTGGTGAGTAAAAGCATCAGGGTGTAAGACTAGTGTCACATTATTTTCGACACATTGTTTTAGTGGAAAAAATAAATCTTTACATATCTTCTATCTCTGGTAAACGACACAGGCAATTTTTATTTTGCATAAAGATTCGCAGTTCAACTATAATATTCTGCTGAATCAATGCAACTCAAAAAATGTATTACTCAACTTTTTTTCCAAAACGAACCCCGGTCTCAGTTATATACAAGTTATAATTACAGCTCGTTTCTAGTGCACGGTCTTAAGTTAAGCCCTCCCGGCAGCAAAGTGTTAATTGTCCATTACGTTCTTTATGTCTTTCATTATCACAGCTGGGTGGTGTTTGGTCTTGCACCAAGTATTTATTTAGGTCTGTGTCTTTAGCCCAGAGACTGTTTGCTTTTAGAACAGCATGTAGAATGCGTTGAGGCATACTTTATACCAATCTCTCATAGTGATTCAGATAACAAAATTGATTTGTAACTATTAATCGATTCATATTACCTTCGACTCGAATGCTTATGTCTGATTGCATTAATAAAGCTGAGAATGCCCCACTACGTAAGCTGTCACAGTGAATTTATATTTTTCATCCCTTTTTACGTTTATGACATTCAATGACCTTGGACGACTATATCATTGAAATTGTCTCGTGAAGGGCTACAATCGTAGGAGTACAAAAATATGTGGTTCCATTAAAAAATATTTTATCTTTAAATTGACTTGTAACGTTTCTACCCTTATCATTAATAAATTGGTCGTACTGATTACTCCCACCGCGAATAAAAGTGAAGTAGAAAGCTCAATCAAGTTTTATCCACAAAAAATCGCCAATTCGCCGAACCGATACTGAAGGAAATAAAATTTCACTTAACTTTTCTTTCTCGAAATTCTTGTGGAGGAATCCCAATTTGCATAAAGTTCCGCAGTCTAATTATCACATTTAAATGATCCGGCTGGAGAGTAATATAATTCTAAAAGTCTTCTCGACAGTGAACTGTAAGGTGTCGGAAATCTGCAAATAGATAAAACGGAAAGACAATGAGTCACCGTTTACCTGTCCGCCAGAGTCTGCGGGTAGTATCGAAAATCCAGGATTCTCGTAGCAGGGAAGCTGGTAACCAATTTACGGGCACGCTGGTCAATGGCTGGAGGACGGTATTTTACGCTTCGTCGCAAAAAGAGAACCCTGGACAGAGACGAAAGGCGGAGGCAAAAAAAAAGTTGACTTCCTCCAATCGAATCCATTTCCATCCCGAATCAAGTACCGAATCTGACAGTGCGGACGAACGATTTCGCCATGCGTAAAATTCATTGTCGTCCGATGTGCCAATGTCCAGCTTAAGCATCATCGGCGCGGGGAAAGAGCGAAAAATTTCGTGCGAGAATTCAACGAAACGGCGGCGCGCGTCCTGGTCTCACGAGAATTTTATACCGAAACTGTTCAGTAGTGTACGTTTAAATTTACAAAATTTGTTACACTTAAATTTGCACGGCCCATCCTCGCTCTTCCCCATTTCAGTGAGCACAATGGTCATCCTATTCCTCGTTTCCAATGTATAGATTCACGCCCCCCTGCCACATATTTCGAAAACAGTGTATTAATAATAACAACGCATGCCTTGGCTGACTTGTGGAGTAATTACTCTAAGTTCCAGGTTTACTGCTAGCACGCTTAAATTTGTAAACGCTGTTGCACTTACATTTGCACGACCCATCCCTGCTCCTCTCGGTTTGAATGAGCACAATGGTCTGCCTATTCCTCATTTCCAATGTATAGATTAACCTCCCCCTACGATAAATTTAGAAAATCATATATTAATAATAATTTCACTATTCATCCACCACCTAGTACTCCGAGCGTCAGTGGACAAGAAAAGAGAAAGAAAATTTCAATGTCGATCATTATTTTGTGTTACCTTTTCAAATGTCGTAGTACTACTGGATTGTTGAGATTTTTCTGATTAAAACGAGTCCAAACACGACCTAAATCGGACTAGTTCTAGAAATTTAATTTACTAACAAATTAAGGACTTGCGTGGGGTTGTTATGTTTGAAGTCTATAGAAATAGAACGATCTACGTCGTGTTTGGACTCATTTTAATCGGAAGAATCTCGGCAATCCATTGGTACTACATTTGGAAAGGTAAGGCAAACATTACTGAATTTGACATTTTTATTGCACGTTTATATTTTACGCTCGCAGCATACTTTTGAAGTGTTAAAGCTACCTTTTCGAGCTGTGCACGAATCGATTTATCGAAGAGAGATACTATACTTGTTAAACGGAAGTTAATCAGCGAAGTCGCTCGTTAGGAATCTGTAGGATATTAAAAAGATTTCAGTGATTTAATGCGAAATTGCTAACATGTGCGTCGGATAACCGCAGAGTAGCTAAAGAGTTTATTTTTATGCAGAGCGAAATCGAAATTCGATAAGATACTGCCATGTGTTTCAACGGATTCGAAAGAATGCACAATAACGGATTATTGATCATAATTCACCCAATAATTGTGTTAATTAATTCAGAATAAGTAGATATTAAGCGTATACCAAAAAATTGAGAAATATTTTACGGAAGGCTGTCTGTGTGTGGATTCCTAACAGTGGTTCGACCAAATTAAATGTTGCATTATTAAGACTTTAAGCATTATTGATTCAATACAGGTGAAACTTTAAAAGATTTAATGCTTGGAACTTCAAATAAATAGTGTCATCATACGATCTACAGTTTAGTAATAAAAATATTCAAATGCCTCTATTGCCTATTAACTATATGTATAGATCTGTCGGAAAAGTTTCTAAACCTTTTCATTTTTGTTTTATTATACTGATTACAGTAATTAATATTTACCTCTCGTTTGTAAATGATTCAACTAAATTAGTAAAATTATGTTTATTGTTCTCGTTAATGAAATTTTAATAAATTCATATTTGCATAATAATTTAACATACGCATAATACTATATGAAATTAATATTTATTTACTTCTGTAAATGATACAGCAAAATTGGTAGAAGCGTGTTTATTGTTCTGGTTTCTAGTAATGAATTTTCTTTAAATAATATAATAAGTGATGCAACAAACATTAAGCTCAAAAGAATATAAATACTTAAATTATAATTTATACTACAGCAACATCTATAAATATTTGAAAGTTCCATTCAGATCAGTATAAATTTTATGAAAAAGTACCTAGTTTTTATGTGTCACAAGATTTTCTATATTCACTGATACAATATTTGATAAAACACATGTTTCACACCCAAATTTAAAGGCCAATTTCACTTCGCAAGCCTGAAAGCCGACAGCTATTAGAAAACAGGTGTCAAATATTTTTTTACGCTCTCCGTTCGCGCAAAATATTATTACTATTGACAGCTATTTGTGCGATGCACGTTATGCGTTCGAAATAGCATATGCATCTAATAAATAATAATTGAAGGCGACATATTCAATATTCCTAATCTTCACTATAATTACCACCACAAACGATAGAGACAAATACGTATGTGGGATGTTGCACAGGGTGTTCCAAGGTTATATGTCGTGAACCTATAAAACAACGAATAAGTCTCAAATGAACCATGTGTCTCGTGTCAACCGTTCTCTTAGAAAACGACTTTAATGTTTCGTAAACTATTTTATTTCATATGTCTACAGGGTGTCCCAAGATGGTATAAGCATGAAGGGGATTCTATAGAAAGGGATATTCTAGATATAAATCTTTTCATTTGTCTCCACCTTTCCTTTGAGTTTGAAAATTCGGCGAATACGCGTGCTACTGAATAGGAATCGTCTGACGCGTCTGTTCATGACCGACTCAACCTACTTCCTAAGAACGCTAGGCACGCGAAATTGACAGATTGTTAGTCAATTTTCGCGAAAACGACGCATCAAATGAAATTATTTATTGTATATTAGGTGAAGTAAAAAGTTCTGAGCGTTTTTCGCTTTATTTCGACGATGAAAAACGCTCAGAACTTTTTACTTCACCTAATATTTTCCACTTATTATCCCGTGCAGAATCATCCCTCCACGTTTATACCGTTTAAGACACCCTGTAGACATATGGAAGAAAATAGTTGGCGAATCTTTAAATTCGTTTTTTACGGAAACGGTTCAATTGAGACCTATAGTTCCTGTGAGACTTTTGTTTGTGTTTTGTTTCGTTTGTGTTCGTTTCTTGCTTTACTATTAAAGGTTACGTTAATCCAGTCATCTCAAGTCATTCTGTCAATGTCAATCCCAATTTCTCAAATTCTACATACATATGTATACAAAAATATATAGCTCATGTAATATTGATTATTTTTATTTAAAAAAAATGAATTATGTACTCCGGATACCCATAAATACATGTACAAAATTCCAATACAAAAATTTTGACGATGATCCAATACAAGAATTTCGAAAAATTGGTGAACAAGCGGTCTCGAAATCAGAATTTCATGCCGAATAAAAACACAGGTGCATTTGTAAAAGCTCTGGTCCTGGTATAATGGGTTAAGTAAATTGTCGAACAGGGAACACGCGGCGTCGAGACCGCGGACACCACAGAGTGCGTTTCATTATCGTTCATTGGCAAGCACGGTGTACGTTATCGAGTAGATGATAGATTTCAAAGTGACTGTAGAATGACGAGCGCGAAAACAGTGGATCGTTGTACTTGAAAGGACAGGTGTCTGGACATTAAACATTCGGAGCCCATTTCGGCTCGTTTTATGAACGCTCACCACCGGAGGACTTTGAAGTGTACAAAGGTCGCGTACCTTATTCGAACGTGCAACAAAGCGCTGATTGGAGGGATCAAAGCCTGCGCCGGTGCCCGATATTTAATCATCCAACCGCTGAAGAACGCATCTGCTGTCAATTGAAGCCTCTGCTAAAACCTCTGTGCAACTCGTTTTTCGCGTGTTTTCCAGTCTTCCTTTCTTGACTAGATCTATTCCCCTTTCCGGCAAGTCGGATCACCCTTCCACCGATCATGTAAGAATGTGATGAACTACAGATCTCTCTGCAAAAATAAAAATTGTTTGCAGCAATTGTAGCAAATAGGAGCCAAAGAGAAATTTTCTTCTTTCTTAATAAATTCTATATAAGTATGAAGTCATCTATTCATTTTTATCATAAATCTATAAAATCCGCAGTTCAGTGATCATATTATAGCAAGCACTATTTACTAAAGTATATGTACATACTAATCTATATTGTACTAACTCCAAGGAATATTTCAATTGCACAGAGTTCGATTATCAGTTACGAAATTTTTAGGTTATGGCAACGAAAAGCATCGCTTTACTTCTACATATTGAATTGGTAGTTGAATCTTTCTTGTTAATCAGTATCTATTGCATCGTTATTATAATATCAGCATCAGGATTACATTCGATCTAATGTTCCCATTAAAATTTAACCATTGAATTTTATTTTTAAATTCGACACGACATTATGCAATCATCTGATATGAATAGGTTATACTAAGATTATAAGATTAATACTATAAAAATATTAGATCTTATCGGATCTGTACGATTTCAGTTTTTGAATGGCCCTCGTTCCGAAACGACGAAATATTTTTCGTGTATCCTACGTCTTTATCCGAACCTGATGCATCGAGAGGATCAGGAAGTCCCTCTGTGCCAGCATCACCTAGAGTAAATATTTGACGAGTAACTCTGCCATCGTGACAGTACTGGTCCTGATGAGGGCTGCTCAATCCCGCCTTCACTGTTTAGCCTTAACATCGTAAAACGTGTCAACGTCACTTTGCAAAATCAAAGTTCTTCGCACGTGAAAAAGGTGGCCTTCATTAGGTTGTAAAGTAGAATCTTCACAACGATTCGAGTAAAGCAGAATGAAATTGATGAAACAAGTTTTCCTGTAAAATTATAAAGCACATTCATAGCTTATTTTCAAGCAGGAGAATGTTACAATAATCCTTGAACATATTACGTAAATAATTTGTTGGAATCATTTGAATATATGCGTTAATACTACATCCTACCCATTACTATTAAATTATTCTTCATTCTTCAATATACTATTAATATATTAATCTTTTCCTATTTTAATATAAATTTTATAATTAACTATCTACTAATTTATACATTAGCTTCAATTATAATTTCATTAATGTTAAAAAAATGTAAATTATAGAAATAAAAATTGTAGAATTTTAGTTTTCAGATATCATATTACATGCTGGTTGATTAAATATTATTGAACAATGCCGATTGTGTGAAAAATTGATGAACACATTTCAGGGTACTCTATTTGCATAACGATATCGATGTAATTAATTGCTGAACATGGTAAGATGCCATGATTTCCGAGCATAACCAACATACGTACGACCTTATAATAGCGAAAACAAGAAGCACGCAACGCATGCTCAGCGACACATGGGGTTATGTTATATTCTCAACAATTTCATATAGTCAAAACGATCTTCAAGAAGATGTATAAATAAATGAAAAGTTTCTAGCATCAGTTACGATACTCAAATAATACATATCGCAATATTAATAGTCTTTTACACTTTTTAGAATGTTCAAAACTAATTTGAGGTTATTTGATTTTCTTTTGTCAAGAAGAATTCACATCGGTGCACATTTATTGTCTTCATTTGTTAATGTAAAATTTGTAGAACCACCAGAACGCGTTTTGAATTTATGCAACACCGGTATTGTTGCATAAATAATACATACACATACACAAGAGTGTCATAATGACAAGTGATGGCGTGATCGTTGATCGTGATGCCGTGATCGCGATTTTTTAATCTAGAGTGAGTGTAGATAATTTCTGTTATGCTTACCAAGTGTATTACTTAACAATTTTGGGAAACTGGAAATTTTGTTTCGATGTCGTTAATATAAAACATACAGGCTACGTCTCTGTGACTTGCACGAAGAACGAAAAACACGATTCACAAAGGCAAAACTTTGTTGTAAATGAAATGTCAAAACAATGAAATAAATAATTCCTTTACTGTTTAAAAATTATTAAACAAAGTCGAAACTTTATTCAGAGAAGCTTTTTGGCGAAATCTAAGTTCTACCCACTAGGTTATTCGACATTGGCGAGTTTATTTACATTATACTATAAAATCCGAAAAAGATAATAATATAGCTTATATTAATAATATAGTTGGTCTTACGATTCGTGCTAGCTTTGTTGGATGGGTGCAGTAATCCATATCGACGAAGAAAATGCCCAAGAGCAAAATTTCTTAAAGCCGGAAGAATGAAGCGAATTTTCAAGTGCACTAACCGAACGAACGGATTAAAGGATAATGGCGTTATTTATGTGACTCGTCATCCTTTGACCACGATTTCGTTCTCAGCACCACGTCCTTCACCACTAGTTATACGTACATACGTCGTAAACTTTCAAATTCATATGAAATGATTTCACAAAAATAGAAGATACGATAAACTAAATCATCTTATTTCGTTTGAACAATTACGTACTACGCAGCATTTTGCAAGATTTCACGCGCATGCGCGGCCAAAACAGTAACGTATCTACATATATTACAATGATATATGTACCGAAACAATCTGTTCCGGACAAAAAGACTCCAGGACGTGTCCTACGAGTTACAAAATATACACAAATACACATGTTATACATTCATTTTTCAGAATCATACCAATTTTTTAAAATTCTGCGGAGTTCTCAAGGTACCCCATTTTACCGAGAATTTTACTTTACTGCGGCTAAAATCGCCGCGCATGCGCGAGAAATCTTGCACAATCATGTTTACATAGTACGTAATTTTTCAAACGAAATAAGATGATGTAGTTTATCGTATCTCTTCACAATATCTCTGCACTGTAAACACTGTCAAACAATTGAATACGCATAGTGACACTATACAGAATACAGGATGTTCCAAAAATGTTGTAGTTCCTTGAACGAGGCGATACTTCAGGTCATATAAAGTAATATTTTCCATTGCGAAACTGTTGTCAGCATCTATGTTTCGAAGGACCAATCAGAGCACAGACTCCGTTGAGCGTATATGTACATATATATCATATTATATTAGGAAGTACTTACATACATACATATACAGGAGTTTAGTTTTCTCGTAACACTTCATTTTTGCGACTTCTCAACAGACTATCGCACTTTGCCCACAATCATCATCTGGTAGATGATGTAATCTAAATAGGAACAAGGCATGTTATCTGAAGCCGGGTCCACAAGTTTATATGGTCTATATATATAAGTCTAAGGAATCAGCCAATAGCATCTTTGTAGTACAGGCTTTTGCCACTAGGTGGCTATTCTAGAGTCCCGTCCACATTAGTGCACTCAGCTGACATATTTACCTGTTTCGTGATGTGTGATTTACAGGAACAAAGTGCAAGTAACGGTGCTCCGTGGTGCAAGTTGTCAAAACTAACGAATTCAGAAACTGTCTTCAGTGGAAAAAATGTCTCGATGTATTCAAATGTACGACGTACTGCCATCCGAGAGGGATACAGTTTCTCTGACTGCCTTTACTTTCGACACTGAACGCAACTAACAGTAAGTTGTAGAAGAAAGTGTATCCTGCACAAGTCGGTCCATGGAATAGGATGGACATCGTTCGCTGATGGGTATGTAAATTCTTTTTCGGACTCGTAACTGCTGGTAAGAGATATATGCATACGTATATACATAGATGTATAGAAAGAAGCGAAGTCGTTTGGTCGGCACAGCCGGTCATGCTGTTTGTATATGCGGGTCGAAAAATCACATGCCGCAAATTCGCCGCTTGTGCACACGTGTATTGGTTTCTCGCTGCCAGAATCTATAAAGCGAGAGCTTTATACTTTCTAATGCATTATGGAATAACGCGTTCTTCGAACGGTGCTTTAACTCAACGCAAATGACGCGGTACACAGAGTCCAATGACTAATTAACGACCGTTTTACCGACAGTTTCCGTTCTCTTTATTTCGTTTATACAACGAATTCTCTGAGATCATGGCATAACCTTGATTATCTTAATGGCATTTATCGTTCGCGACTCTAAAAATGTAAAACAATGTAGTCAGACATTACTTCAACAACTGCGGTAATACAATAATAAAATTCCTGATCATGGTCTTAAAAAAAGGGTCAAAGGATCATTTTGAGGTCCACTTGTTTAATTGATTTCCTGTCCAGAGGTACAGAATCATGCATACATAGTAGTCGCGACATATCATTTCGAAATACACATCATTTTAAATTTTAAATACACCTACAACTGCATGAAAATAACAATTTAGAATAAAATGGACACCGTAAATAGATTCTCAAAAGCTGAATAATTCGTAATTTTAATTATTTTAGTGTACTTTTTCTCGTTTAATTTGAGAAATTAATTATCGTCCGTTCCGAGCGATTTAATATTTGATGAACTCACCGCGGATCTGTCCTCCGGTTAAAGGCAGGGAATTCACGAAGATTAATACCATATGATGTTGGTTAATACGCGTAGAGCGTATAGAGCGTATATAGTTTGCGGGTGTCCTTTATTGCTCACTTAATTAACACAATCGGTGATTGCAATCGAACAGAATCACAGGAATCAAAATTCATTCGAGATAAAATCTTAATCAAGGAAACATCGAGACGCGATCATTGTAACGATAACAATCGGAAAAATCTGCGCTGTTACACATCGAGCTGTATATCCTCGTGGTCTTATTCCAGCCAGGCGCGATTTTAATAAGTTATGCTAATAAAACTGTACACAATCCGCGCGCTATAATGAATTGTTTTCCAATCTGATTGCTCGCGCGCCGCGCCAGTGTAATCGCAATAGCAATGCATGCAGACTCGAGAATTGCCGAGAGTATTTCTGTATAATTATAACATACAGTGTGGATCCAAATCTATTTATACAATATACATCGAATTCTGAAAACATTATCGATATTTGAATTGCTATGATTTTTGAACTCATTTTAAAGCTTGAAGCCTCTACTTTCGCAAAGTTGTAGTAATTTTCCTCTGAAATGAAAATCATAGTTTTTCTACAGATTTTTACATCTTTCGATTCGTGTCGTTTTTTTTCTACATCAACCGATTTCGATGACACGTGTATAATTAACATACATCTACAAAACACATATTTTAAATTTTCATTACAGGCTCTAATAAAAAGGTTTTAGAAAGTGCCTTGTTTATTTTCTCATGAAATTCTTAGCAATTGCAATTTCTTCAAAATTTTTTTGCATGTCATTTGGTAAACCAATTCTTCTAATATTTCAAGAAAAGTCAGATCATTTGGTGCAATTATAGAAAAGTTATACTGTTTCAAAGTGCGTTCAACTACTTTCGTGGTTCACTGTACATATTTGTCTGCGTGCACTAACACAAATTGGTTTATAACAACATATGTTAATAAATAATTTTTTTCTGTTGCAGGTGAGTTTGAATCCTTACGAATTCTGGTCAAGGAACGAGTGGCTAAGTAGTTAAGCTTTTGTATTGCTAACAATTTATTCCACTCGATGTTTAATACGTTCATAATTTTTTCCTCCGCTCATCTGGCGACTCTGGCCACGATACGCGTTGCTTTACGGATTATCAATCCGGTATTCTTTATTTTCCGATCACACGTCTCTCATCATTGATTTACAGCGACCTCTTCTCGCGATCATCGATTTATAGCGAATGTGATATTCGACTGTGACCGTGAGTTGCATAAGCGGACGTAAATGCTTCAATTAACTTGCGAATTTGCGGTGAATACTAAAGTGCAAGGATCGGAGGTTGCGTGTAAACTTTGTGGAGGCACTAAACTTGTGGAAACCCAATCTGACTGGAACGATAATAATTAATTGATATCGCCTTTCCGTCGATGCATGAAAGCACAGTATCGCTGAAAATCTCATTACAGCTGCCCGGAACGTAGACGAAATCACGCCAAGTTGAATGATAAACCAATATCCGGCGCGCCTCACCATGAAAATTCAATGAAACGGAAATTTATAATTTGTATGTGCTCGAGCGCGCGCGCGAACGACGCCGCCGCTGCATCGCAACTAACGCGGAATTTTGTATATTCAATACGGAGGTGCGTTGGTTTTTTAACGCGTCGCTAGCAACCCCCCGGACACTGAAAACATTCCCGGGTATCGTTAAGTCCTCGAACTTCGTGTCGTTAAGGTATCATTGGTTTACGGTGGATGTTTAATGGTTCGATATTAAAAACTTGGAACGACTTCACACAGGGATCCGAAGGAATTTTATAACTGGATTGCGGGTCTTCATTTATGGCACGGGAAAATTTGTGAAATACGAGAAATCGTTCGCTTTAACAAACATTAACCCTCCGGTGTACGGGTGAGGAGAATTCGTTACAATTAGATTGCGGATCTCTGTGCAAAACAAAACTTTTCCCGACGATTGCGAGAAACAGAAGCAAAATGGAAATTTCTCTTACTCTTTAATCGTTCTTTTCCTAATTTAAAATATCTTGAAAAAAATTTACCTATACTTACGTGTTATGAACGTAATGCTTAAGTTTACTATTACACGAGTCTCTAGATTCAGAAATTTTTTATCACAAAAATAACACAAGGTGATTCACGCAATTGTAACAAGCTATATTTTTGTTTTGGTTGAAGTTAGGTGGCTGAAGGCGTAGCGGTCATATGAAGATCATTGACGTTTTTTTAAACGGATGCCTACATTGTTTGGTACATACCAATTCTCCTTGCTACTTCTACATAGAAAAAGTACAAAATATTAACAAAATATTTTGAAAAATTATGTTCATTAAAGCAGATGTTCAAACTCTTCATTATAACGTTATGTAAACACTTCTTGCATCGCTGTGTCACTGTACTGTTCGTTTTTATAACAGGATATATTCGATACGAATCATAATTTTTACTTATACAATATAAAATACACCAAATAATAAAAACATCTAGGTAACTGTCAATTTTTCGGCCATATGCTTCTAGTACTATATTATGTAGAATAACAAGAAAACTCAATATGCATAAAGAAATGTAGGTATCCATTTTAAAAAATGTCGTTCACCTTCATATTATCGCTACGCCTCTACGTGGAGAAAACGATAATAAGTAACCAAGGCTGATGAATCCCCCACAAGAGAGTTGGTACTTATCTCTGTTTATTGAATAGACAGCGTACGGTGCGTGAGTCGCCTGCTGGAATCCGCAATCCTCGATCGTTATGGTGTAAATGGCTGCCAATTAGGCGAGCATGAGGC
This sequence comes from Lasioglossum calceatum, assembly GCA_963966675.1. NCBI lineage: Eukaryota > Metazoa > Arthropoda > Insecta > Hymenoptera > Halictidae > Lasioglossum > Lasioglossum calceatum. Next base: position 7,764,830 of record OZ016549.1, read on the forward strand.
CAGAGCAAAAAATGGTCTTAACACGAAACAGTTCGAATTCATAGGGTGCCCGGATATGTATACCCATACCGAATACATGTACATACATATGGCTAGGCTTTAGAAGTCCGGGGTTACGCCAAGAGAATGGTGAACGATGGTGGTAGTCGGTGGGTCGTTAAGGGGCCGTGGTAGCACGGGCTTGCCCGGGGTGGTTCCCTGTGACAGGGTAGCAGACGACTCGGGGTGGGTTCGTATGGCCCCAGGGGTTAATAGATGGCCGATGTCCCTGCGCCGAGGTCAGACACTGTGTCACCTTCCACGTTCGTCATTACGAATGCAGATTGGACCGCCCGCCATTACGCTGGCGCCTATCTAATCGGCGGCGCCGAGGCCGGCCACGAAACTTCTCGTGACTCTGCCGCGGACACGCTGTTCTTTTCGTGTTTTCCATCGGAACTGGTGCCACCCGATCTCTCTGCGAATGGCAAATCGCCCCTCACCGCCGAAATTCGACGTTTCGCATCTTTCGCGTATTGATACGAGAAACGGATGCACATAGAGCAACGCGCGACACACTGGGCTGTTGACTCGAGGGTTGATGCGAGAGTGACAGACGAGCTGGCTCGAGTTCGTTAATGCAAGCGGACGAAATTTCTACACGAAATACTATAAGACACACTACACGCGAAACCATACAAAGCGTACTCTAGAAGTCTGTCTTTAATTTCCAAGAATTACGCAGAATTACGAAGAATTACATTTTCAAAACCGAGAGGTCTTACAAAAAATGGCGAAACGAAGACAGGAGTATAGAACCCAGCCCGGACTCAAACGCTAACATCATCCGCCTGCCTGGACGCTCTGATGCTAGAACAGATGCGCCCTTTTGCTCAAAATGTTAGTTCAACTTGCGAGTATACACTCGACGAGGTAGCCGCTTTGAATACAGACCAATGTCTAGTAACGCTGGCTTTATCACCCAGTGATGGTGCTTTGCGGTCTATTGCTGCGAGTACTTGAAGAGTAGGTGCTAGACCTCCAATTCGGATCTTCAAATTGCACCTCTCTACTTAGACATGGAGCAAGTCCCCTTAAACATTAGCCCGAATCTTCGCGTTCACCGAAACCACCGATGCGAATAGAAACATCAATGATGAGAATAGAAACTCCAACGATGAGGATAGATACGCCAATCAGTTTATGGTCTGCCGGACAACTTTATAGGCCGCAAAAACTTCCAGCCCACTCAAGAACAATGTCAAGCCGAATAGGCACCCTCATCCGCAATAAGTCCGAGTCATCGTCTTGTATCGAAGGGAAATGTACGTGAACTTATGCTCACGGCGAAGCATATCAGCCGCGGTCCCTGGAAGTCAAGAGGCTTTCGACGAAACTATAACCTTCGACGTTACAAGAACTTCACGTACAAAATAAAAGTGAAAGAAAAAATTTGACATTATTCAAAGTAAGTAGCTGTTTTCTCCCCGTAACTGTCACCATGTTATCCCTGCTACTAGGGATCCCCCTTGGAACCAAACGATTGATAGAAACGCTCAACGACCCAGCCAGCGAGGACTGGAGTATCTTTGAAACTCACACGAATGCGAGCGAAGCAAAACATTGCAACTTTTCTAAATTGTTTTTATAAAACTTTTACCATTGCGTTCGCCTCTTTTTTCTGATTAAAATAATATCCAACACGATATAATTACGATTATAATTACTCGGGTAATACGCGATTAAAATTTCGGAAGTGAAATAGAACGGCGAAAGGAGAGTTTAAACTTAAACTTACGTCTTACGGCGAGGTCGTATTCCCCTCTCGCGCTAGCCGGCCGGGTAGGGGTAGTCGATTCTACGTCATCGACTCTCGGAGCACCAATTGCCCAGGCTTGCTTCAGTATATGCAAGAAGTAGAATCGGTAAATTACGATCAGACACATCAGCCGACACTAATCTAATAGCACGCGTATTCACTGATTTTTCAAACTCGATTTACTCAAAAACGAAGCGTCAGATTTTATTGCTTCTTTTAGACTCACTTTTGCGTGTAGCCTTTTGTTTTTACCCTACGTAAAAACAGTGTACTTTTCGTATGAACATCATTTGCAAGTACCGCAATTTATGAAACTGTTATTCGACGTCGCACAATAACCAGTTCCATCAGAAATCATGACTTCGTCATTTATTGGTTTTATTACAAATATTTTATTTACATGCGACCATTTTGCGAGCCCCATCAAATGCAGTATATTCGAAAGGAAACATTTTTTAATGGAATCAATAAATAACAAGATTGTTTAAATGGTAATTTTTGCTGCCAATGATTTTATTACCCCCACGAATAAGACCATATTTAATTAAAAATTTATTTATGCTTCAGATTCTCATAATTTTTTAATATATGTATTTTAATGATTTACACAAAATTATCCAACGATGTGCACATGGTACCGAATATTTATATAATGAAATTAAAAATTGTCAGTGAGACTGTGTTTGATTGAAAAAGACCTTAAAGTCTAATTACCATTGACACAATTGGAATATTCGATCATTACCGCTCGTGTCTACATGCAATATTATTTACGCAGATGAAATATTTAAAGTAATTAATGATAGCTGTGTTACAATCGGACTGCTTTCACATTCCAGTGCCGAAGATCATCTGATTGTGAGATCAATCGGAATTAATTGAAATATTTTGATTAAATAATAATATCATGGACGTACAATGTCACTAATTAAATTAACACAATTTATTTTTAAATATTTATGTCAAAAGTCGGAATACAGTGCTGCTCATTGCAATTTCGATGCGTGATATTACCTAAAAAGCAATATTATATCGAATCGAGATTCATAACGAAATCAAACAATATACGAGCAATGTTTTAAAAAAATATTGCAGTTGATAAATAAACAGAACGGCAGAACAATATTCACTGACTCAAAACAATGTCTCCTACCGAAATATAAAATACCGGTATTTTCCGGTTTTACATACGAAATCCTTTCACAAACCGAGGTACGAAAATATAAAAATATCTACTCCAATTTATTTTTAAGCACAGATTTAGAATTATTTTATTATCGATATTATGTTAACAAATACCAAAACCGATATGCACTAGCGCAACTGCTACGATACCGAAATCAGAGTAATAAAATCGGAGTAATTACAGTAGCAGCATTTTTATGATAATATACAGAATGTCCCAAAAATGTTGTACTTTCGTGGAATCCCTGACGTCATTTGAAGCAACTTTTTCCTTTGTAAAAATGTTCTCCGCGGCTTTGTTACGGAGTTATTAACGAAAAACACGGACTAATCAGAGCGCGACTACGACAGGCCCTGCTGATCGTGGCGTTGTCATTGGTCGAGTTAGAATCCATCTTCTATGGCCGCGCACTGATTGGTCTGTGTTTTTCGTTAATAACTCCATAACGAAACCGCGGAGAACATTTTTGTAAAGGAAAAAGTTATTTCAGATGACCTTAGGAATGACACTTTTCATGGAAATGAAACACTTTTGGGAAACAGTTTAATATTCTAAACAATTTGATCATATAATTATTCCTTGTATTTAGAAGTATCCGATAAACTGTTCAATGTCATAGTAACATCTTATCCACGTGCTAACGTGATCAACCTTATTCAATATAACAGTAAAAGACTTAAATAAAGATTAAAAAATTAATAAGAGAAATGTCGTCTAATGTCTCTGAATATTCATAGCATCCAGAAATGTATAAATTTTAACGAATTAGGAATGATATAAATGAGTAGGTGAAATTTGAAAACAGTAAAAACATTTAAAAAGTGTAAAAATATATAGACATTATTTTCAATGGCTTAAAATTATTTGCATAAGAATTAAATCTTTAGTTAGCTTCATTTCCATGCAAATGATGTATAAATGTTTTATCTTGCATAGAGATTCGCTGTCTAATAATATTTCTGCGGTAATTTGACAATATAAGATGTTTAAGCGACGTCACAAGTAAATTAAAGTTACACAAGTAAGATTTCAAATTAAGGTAAAAGCAAACGGAACCCACCAAACGAAAAAGACGATCCTCACGTATTTCTGCTAAAAGTATCGTATAGATGGAATCTGACATTTTCTTTTTCTCGAAGGGCATTCCTCGTCAGACAAATATGGCCTCATTCTTCTCTTACCATGACAAGAATTCTCCGGCCCCTTGCGACGAATATTACCCTCGTTACTTTTTATTCTGTCGAAGTCTTTTCACGAACCCTTGAAATGTCCTTGTTGGGGGACAATAATCTTCGAAACGTTGAGAGATATTTATGAAATATTGATTAATTGCCCCTCTTATTACCTACAGATCACAATATGTATTTTGTTAAGTGACTGCTGTATACACTTAGACAAAATGTATTCTTTCCACAATTGGAATAATCTTACACTAACAAATAGGTACCAAGAGATCATTCATTTAAAAAGAATGAAAAATATTATTGTTTTATCTATTTCTTTCCAACAATAAATCTTTGCTTCATTGACAAATTACACCGAGCAACGTGCATATGTTTAATATCTCTTATCATGGCTCACTACTACTTTTATTTAATACAGACATTGAAACAATGTGTTTCTGACAACGTTATTATCTTTTTAATTCGTATTGGATTATTTTCAAAATTTATTGAAACTACACCGATCTTTGAAGTAGATAAACAGATCCAAAACTTTTCAGAGTATAAACAGGCAGTAACGAAACGGCAATCAATGAGAAACGGCAATATTATTGTAGTATATTCTGGTATGTATTCTAGTACATCCTTCTTGTATATTATACATAGTACATTCTAGCATGTTATAGATATATGAATATATGAATTCAGTATGAATTTAAACCTGTGCAGAATCATATTTTTCTTGTTTATAACCGAATTTTTAGCTGGAAGTGTGCACGTGCATTAATTATATTTGCAAATGTTTCAATATTTCTATTAAAAATATTTTTCATGAACTGTAGCGATAGCTGTCCAATAATATCCTCCATGTGTAATGAACTTCCTGAAATGTATCTCATGCAAGTATAATAATTTATGTATTAATGAAAGCAGAAAATGTATGCATTGACCTAATTCTGAAAACGTCACGGCACCGTTCCCTTTGAATAAAAATATAGTATCAGTGAATAAACATGCAGCACGTTTGATGAGCGCAAATAAATTCTTTCCACTATTTTCTTTTGCGCTGTTCTAACTGCTATGTAATGATATTCTAATTGGTTGTAATGAAAAAAATACGATAAAAAATTTGTGCATCAATTGTAAGACACAGGAGGTAAATATAAATTTATATTTTTCATTAATAATTTTTATTTAGCGAAAATAATGTATCAATACTCCCGAGATCTTTTGATCGTTTCACTGTTTTAAATTGCACCTACTCATTTAATATTTTCGTTACTATCACAAATGTTATTAGCAAAACATGTTAGATAGAGATGTTTGGTCATGGGAATTGAAGCAATACTCGACGTTAAATGTACGTCGAAATCCAAGATCATAAAGGACACGCGGTCCTGTAGAATGGCCAAGACAGTGGGGACGGAATCCTCCAAATATTGTCTCTTGACTTTTACGAAGGATAAAGGAGTTAATTAACCAAGTCGAATGAGCACAAGCTGGACGTAATCATGTGAAATTACCGGCTTTCCCTGAACACTGATTTCGTTTTATTTCGGTTTCAACTGCGCCGGAAGAAACCATAAGAACATCCCCGCTAAGGGTCTTGGTCCAGCAAGCGAGCTGAACAGCGATAACTTCGTTCCTTCGAAATTAGTTTGCCAGTAACTAGCCCGCAAGATCGCATCAAATTAGCTTGCACTTCATGTCCTTTCGCTGAGAGTTCAAATTGAAAAACCGAAATCTTACTCGGCTAAAATAATAAGGCTTCTTGGAAAAGTAATCGACGCTGCCCATAATAGTGTGTACAACAAAGATGCAATGGTCTAACGAGGCTTATTGTTATATTAATTGATAAAACTAAGGGAAGCATTCGAAATTATTTAATTAATTATTTGATTAGATTTTAATTATTTAATCGCCTATAACACTTAATTTGTTCGTATATCGATATTAGTTTAACATCTTCAACCCTAGTACATCGTTCAAGAGAATATTAAATATTACTTTTATAACTTACACTGGGTGATCAAATCATTAACGCCACAGTACGAAACGTACACTTATTGCTCATGTGGTAGATAACGTTATACCTACAGTCAGAGTTGGGCAAAAATTTTATCCAAATAAAAATTTCGAATAAAAGATAAAGAATTTTTATTCGTTATTTGAAAATTGACTTACAGTATTGTTAAATGCATAATTCTAGTTAGCAAACATCGTGTCCCAACCGTTACGACAGTCCCTTACATTTTCGCCAAGGAAGTGAGAGCAGCAACCGATTTTTTGGTCCGCTGTAAATATGAGAAACACAACATTACTCATTAAACCGTCATCCCATATTTCTCTGGAACGGTCCGGGACCATTCTTCATCCACTGGCGGAGGGAACACTGCGTTCATCAAGCACGTGGCTAAGGTGACGTTATTAAGGTGCAACGCCACGAGAGGGTTGAAGTACGAGCGCGTGGTCGTGGCATTGAAGGCCGTTTGCGCCCTAAATGCCATCTACATATTCATGCTTATAATCGTCCATTACGAGGCGTGCGGGTTGGCCTTCTTCTTCTCGGCTTGCACGCGGCCACAACATCCGTTCCCTCCTTCCTGTTTTTGTTTCCGGAGTTGTTTACAATGAAAGCTATGGCGAACGATGATCGTAAATTTACATTAGCCGGGGGAGGGGGGAGGTTGTGTGCGCCGCGTTGTTTCCGCGAGTATCACGCGATTTCGTTCTTATTAAAACGCGTCAATTTACCTGGTTAACTTACGCAGAAAAATATATGCTGGAAATTGCCAGGGAATACCCAGAAGCTTGTTGAACTTCCGCGAACGAAAAGAAACAAAGGCAGGGCAGGCTGTTTGTATCGCCCCGCATGATCCTCTTCGTTGACGAGTTTGACACAAGTTTCACTCGTCGCGTAGACAAATTTAATACTGCTCGAGGCGTTATTACGAAACTATCTGTAGTAGCGTTACGATTACTCATCCGGAACACATCTTCCGAAGTCTACTGCCGAGTCTGCCGCGCGTGATGTCTACTGTAAAACTACGTCGCGAATGCAGAATAAATGGAAATTCCGGCCGTAAACGAATAGTAAAATGCGGAACCTCTGAGCACGTGTTCCGCGAATTTTGTCTTTCCTCTTTGAGCCGCGTTGCTGCCTGGGTGAAAGTCCTCTCGGAGTTCAATTCGAAACATTAGTGTTTTTTTTATAAATGAAGGTGACCTTCGATTTTTTCAATGCTATGCTACGAATTTTTTTATATCTTTTGAAAGCGTGTGCCAAACGAATTCATTTGAATCCGACACACTGATTTTCAAACTCGTACAAGGTCACCATGGAGTTTGAGCCGATTGTAAAGCGAAAGGACATTGTCCTTTTCTATTCGATAATGCCATAGGGCGGATATTAGAGGTGCTCTTGTGGATTTTAATGCGTAGGCAGTTTCAATGTCGTTCAACAATTAATTTGTGAATCCTTAAAACATTTTCACCCCACCAGGGCCCCAATTTATATCACTTGATACGAGAGTGCCGCGCGCCGGATTTTTATTATCATGGAGAACCACCCCTTAAATTTTCTCCCACCTGTAATCGAACACCTTGTATTATTTCATTTGTTGGAACAATTGTTCGTACATCGTGTCACCAAAATATTTCGAACAACAAACGTTCGACTGTACAAACCTGAGAATGTAGTTAAGGTTCTGACAATACAGTATTCTCTCTCTATAATCACGCTTTGTCGGTCTCCTTATAATCACATCGTCATCCCCACTACGGCTCGAGGATAATAATGGCAAAGTAGGCCTTGCTTCAGTCTTTCTGACGATGAAAGAGAGGGTTAGGCAAGGGCGTATGAGAGGAAGTAGGACGTAAGCGCATTGCCAGCCAAAAACAATCGCACAATTGTGTCCACTGCTCTCTATAATCGCGTTCTCCGTCCCGAATTGTTCACCAATAGAGATGCGATATTGTATACGACACGACAAACACGCTCCATCCGCAGTAGGATTTACGCGTAGTGAGGAATTCTTAGAGTTCTTTTAACACTAAACCTACCACTGCCGGTCCAATGACTGGTTTTATATTTTTCATTTCATAATTATTGAAATTATGAAGTTGCTTACGTGTAAATTGATTGGATAAAATTCTGTATCCAAGCACGTATTGTTGTAAAAATTGCAGAAAATCTAAATAAATAGAGCCTCGTCATTTTTGCAGACTAAAACATGTTAATCGCTTTTAGTGCTCGGTAGGTTTACTGTTACACCACTTGCAATGTTTGTCACACCCCTAGGGTGAGAAACAAATATATACATTTGCGAATGCGTTTCGTGATATAACCGGAGTCGGCAGATGAGGGGAGGCAGCACAAATCGAGGGGAATAGTTACCCTCTCTCTGCCAGTACTGGATCAGTCACGTGATACATGCACGACAGAGGCGACACGCGTCACTTGTCTTGATTTCTTTCACCACTATGATCAGTGATGGGATTCGGGGCGCTTTTCTCGCGCATGCACGAGTTTCGGCAGGAACGTATCTACGTCTGAAGTTTGTGGCAGTTTGTGGCAGTTTGTGGGGAATGTAGTGGGGAATTAGTCAGGAATTAGTACTGCTAGGAAAGTACCGGAAGAGTTCAGAAGTTCATATATTATGTGTTATATGTGCATACATATTAAATTTTAATACAACACACACATGTTATACAGTCATATTTCAAAATCACGTCATAACAAATTTTGCGAAATTATTGGGGTGACTAAGGTACCCCATTTTAGCCGATCCTTGTACTTGATAGAGGCTAGAATCGTCGCGCATGCGCGAAAAAAGCGCCCCGAATCCCATCACTGACTATGATTCCTAATTGATCATAATTAGAACTTCTTTCATATCAATAATGTTCTATACGAAAACGACAATTTATATTTGTTGGATACATGTAGTTTAATGGCTAAATATTGGTAACAAATAAGTATACAGTTGTACTTCGATTCAAAATAAATTAAGAAAAAATTTTCTGTTCGATATCTTCACCGGTAGTGTGACTCAATATGGCGGAATCGTCCACTTTCTCAATTGTATCTGTATTGCGAGAGCACTCCGCACAATTTTCTATCAGGAGTCGGGAAAATCTCTGGAAAGTTCGTAAACAAACTGAAACTATCGAGTAGTATGGACCGGCTGGATATTAAAGATCGACGGGCGGGTGGGAAATAGCCAATGGCGAAGAAACGAAGGCTGCGAAAGTCGCATATCGATTCTAGCAAGTTTAACTGGTATTCGGTCCGTTTTGCATACATTATTGCATTTGCATAATTTCGCCAGTTTTTTTCATTACACCGAAATGCCCCTTCCCGCCGAGTGGGGATCATCTCGACCCCGTTTCTCTTCCATCCCCGCCCTGCCCCTCGACCCAACCCCCCTTTGCAACCACCCTTGCGATAGTACGCGCTCTTGGCTGTGCCATAAATGGATTTTCCTATGCAATTTCTATTAGCATAGTTTTTACATAATTGCACACGGTACTGTTGCCAGACCGATGTTCACGGCTAGCCATTTTACAACAGAATAAATTCTGCCACTATGTATACCGGGAGAGGGGAGGAAAGATTAAGGAGACCATGCAGTATTGCTCGCAACGTCACGGTGTCCACCGGCTATGCCGCGTGTCGCCTTTCACTCATCGTTAGAACTACGGAGCACTGAATATATGACTATTTTACATTACTTTATAAAAGTAATAAGAATGTATTTGTTCAGATTTTCAGCGACTTTGATTATATGTCCAAAGAAATAGATTTATTAAATAAAAGATATTCACTGTATATTTCGTTTCGTCTGACGCTCTAAATTCAGGCCACTTCTTCCCCGCTGTCGCTTCACAACTCCCACTACAGTATGCCGTTCCCCCACTACGTGATTGCGAGGATACGGCCTCCTGTACCGGGTGATTCACGAGAAACGAAATACCTAAATAGCTCCGTTTGGCTTGAAGATAGAAGAAAATGTTAGAAAGAAAAATTGCACTGTTAAAGGAAGCAAATACTGAGATACATAAAAATGTTCTGACTGTTGTCGTTTTCAAAGTGTTTTGAAGGTCAACGATATAATTTCCTCCTGTCAAAATATTTCTTTCGAGCATCGAAATAGCACTTCTTTATAAATCCAGCTGCTTGAGAGTTTTAATTAGTCCTTGTCGAACAAAACTGTTTATTCCTCTTGTTTTTCACAAACTGTTATACAGTGACAGAGAAGGATATTCACATTTTTCTAATATTCTTTCTATACATTTTTGCAGAAATAGTAATACTGCAGTACAGATTTTAAAATACTCTCTCAGATATACACCGTGACCCAGAATGAATTTTTAGGACCGCGACCTCCGCGAGGTTAAATATTGATTAGTGAGTCGGGATGAAGGTCGAGTCTCGATTGAATGGCGGCTGATGGCACGATTGATTTGGCTTATAAAGAACTGTTCGTTTGGCATTAAGATTTACACGGCGAACCTGTATCACAGTTATTACTAGACCATGGATTTGATGCATTTATGATAAAAATGAGTAAGTTAAATTTAAAACGGTAAAAACATTAGAAGAATTTAAAAGTATACTGCACTAATGTAAAGTATCAGATGATTGCATAAGTTCGTGCTCGATTTTAATATCAAATTCAATGGTTAAATTTTAAAGAATACAGCTTTATTAATCAATTATATTTATTAGTCAATTATATAGTAGTCACCGTTCTTTTCTACAATTAGAAAAGAATGGAGACTGTATAATTTTTTTACACTCCGACGTGCAGTACAGTTTACGACAGGGATGGGCACGGGTGGGGCCCCTCAAACGCCTGCTTCCCCCACCAAGCTTCCTTTCCGTGGCGCTCCTCGCGGCTCCGATGCACGAGGCCTGCGCACTGCTTGCGACAGCGAAGCGCGTCTTTCTTTCATAGTAACGACGGAAGCTGGTGGGGGACAGTAGGCGCTACGGTGGGGACGGCTTTGCCTCAATTGAGGCAAAAATGCCCATCCCTGGTTTACGACATCCATGAAAATCGGGCACGAACTTATGCAATCTCTACATATGCACTTTAAATATGCGCTAAAAAAATTCTTGAACTTTTGACCTTGAAATTCAAGAAGAGGACGATGTTCTAAAGATTGAGTTGTTATCTGGTACGGACCCTGGAATCTAGCATAATGAAGTTAGCTCCCCGATAATGTCGGTTAATAGAGTCAATGGCGAAAGTGCAGGTTTTGCCCGACAACGTTATAAACAGATGAATAAGTTACAGCTGGATTAAACACGAGGGTGGGATATACGGGGGGAAGGGCGGGGGGTTGAACGGAACGAACAAATATTCTTCGGCTTTTCATTCGCGGGATAATTAAGCGGCGTAATTAGAATTCCCTCGCGCGGTACCGCGATTAAATTGCACAATTTATTGTTTCATGGTGGATGTATCTGATGTACGCATGCATCACGCTCCGTTCATAATACTTACTGTCGGCTCGGTGTTCGCGTACAGTCATTTTACCGGGGAATAAATTCCAGCGCCACGTGCACAGCCAAGCCGGCGAACCGGTGGAGCTAGAGGCAAGGAAAACCGGAAGACGATGCTGGGGAAGACGATGAGCAATTGCGACCAGCGATGACAATACATGCACCGACTGTGATACATTAGATAGATGTACTCCGCGAAGATACCGTGGCTTAGAATTCTCCACGACTATTAGAAATATAATGGTCTGACGTCGAATCAATGGCGGGGCTGTTACTGACAGGAACCGCATAATGGAAGGCAATCGTAAGGAATTATACAACGAAAATTGTTAGATACTACCACGGAAAATTATCAATACCTAACGAACAATAATGTTAACACTTTCACTGGCACATCGGGCATAAATCGGTGGTAGAGTTTTCTCGTCAAACCTTCTCATCAATATTTAGTAACAAAAGTCTTCAGTTCTCCTAATACAATCGGGGATGAAATTAAGTGAACGCCCTGTATAAACTATTAACTTTTTAAAAATTGAACCCGAGGAATTTGTTTCTGAATGTTGGAGGGGCTAGTTGACTAGGAGATGTATACAGAAAATGGATTAAAAATTACAAGAGAACTATAACATTTATACCATGAAGGAGCACCAAAAACAAATTACAAATAAAAAAACGCAATAAAATAATCAACGAAATCATGTCATAGTATACTATATGCAGTACCATTTAATAAATGTAGATGACCTTCCTTTTGTTCGAAACATTTTTTTATCTGGATGCAGGAAGTGCCCGAAAAATCGTGGCGACAGTTACGTGGGACACCCTGTATACATTTGCAATATTAGAAAATACAAATATAATATCATATACCTCGCGCTTGCACGACAAAATTAAACATTTCTTCCGACCTAGAATAATTTAATTCTGTGTGATATTTTTAATTGTATGGATATGAAATTGATGCAATACCTCATACGATACTTAAATGTTTAGTAATTGATTAGATAACATCTTATTTAATGTAAATAATATATTTTGAAGAATTGTACTGCAATTTTTAGTGGCGACTCTCTCTCTCTCTCTCTCTCTCTCTCTCTCTCTCTCTCTCTCTCTCTCTCTCTCTCTCTTTCTCTCTCTGAGTCACCACTTGAGTGCTAAGAGCCTCGAAGTGAATGTTCAATTTCCCTACGATTAATTTCAGAAAAAGATACGTTATTTATTGCTGCTATTAGCCTTATGGTTTCCAAGAATTTATCGTAACGTTAAATATTCGCAGTTCTCATATATCTCACGAGCAAGAGTACTCTTGAATTTTTATGTAATCTAACTGGCAATAATTCACATAATTTTAATCCTCGAATTACACGACAACTTGAAGAAGATTACATATTCAATCCACGTTTAGCTGCGCAATCAATATGCTTAGATTAGAGCGACGGAGAGAGGATGTGAGAGGGGGGGGGGGGTGAGAAGTGGAGAGAAGGGAAGAATAGGAAGAGGGGAGATTTATTAACAACATTCCCTTCAAAATAAATTGCATACACGAATGTTAGTTGAATAAAAATTGGTTAACTGCATAAGCATTTAAATTAAGCAGTACAGAATATTATATATGTATGCCTATCTTAGTATGCTTGTTGCATTATTTTCAACCTATTCAACATATTAAGAAAGGTTATGAATTTCAATTTCACTCCAATTTGTTGCAATTCACATAAAAAATTCTATTTTGCGTGAAAATCCTCTGCCTACTTATTACTAGACTACAGGTCCTGCGTAAAGAAAATGTTTGTAATTTGCAAGACGAGGGAGTTAAACGGTAATTTATTTCTTCTGTGAATAATTTCAATTATGTGGTAATAACGTGCCCATTTTCTTACATTTCTTAATGCCTTTGCAGTTGTACATTTGACTTACTCATTTTTGCCACTAATCATTGTCTAATTGTTAGTAAATAATTAATTATTGCAGTTGGAGTAAGTAATGTTTACACGAAATTCATAGTGAACTAATATTTACTTGATTGCTTAATATTCACAAACATCAGTAGCAGTAGTGTGCATACAATGAATAAAAGCTTTTATCCATACACCTTATTTATTTATACGAGAAGAGTGAACCCTTTCGCGTTGCACCATGCAGTTGTCTGTTACGTATTAATACGCGTGATTATAATTGTCAAAGATGGCTTCAGACTCGTATACTAGAACAATCAAGGGTTTTCACGTTACACGATGAAGTTGCTTGCGGTGAATTAATGCATGCAGTTAATTTTAATGGTCAAGCAATCTAGGACATTCCTCCGAAGACAAAGAGGTAGTCAACATTCGGCGATAATTAAAAGTATCGCGACGTGCATCCACTGCAATTCCGCTCGCGTTGAAAAAGACGGAGATTAAGAGTGAAGGAATTGTTGGCTCGTTCTAGTGACGCTGTATGCACGAAAACAGTCTCATTTAGCGCAACCAATAGAAGCACGTCAAGGTTAATCGTCCGAATTAATCGCATCGGGTAGTTCGCTGTGAATAATTGTTGAGCTTATCTTGGAAACTTAAAGAGCACCAACGTGGAGACGAAACGAAAGCATTTAAATCGAAATTTAAGGTGTTATCGCGAGCGCATTTCGTATCGATTACCATTAAGCTTCTTACGTTCTTTGTAACAAGTATGACAAAGGGCTCGGCAGCGAACAAATTTTTTAACACCTGTGCTAGAATAATACCCTTGCAATGGTATTCCGGTGTCTCTCGTGACCCCAATGCAATTTTAGCACTTCAACCCTTAGCACTCGAGTGGTGACTCAGAGTCACCACTAAAAATTGCTGTACCATATACACACCACATACTGAGTGGTGACTCAGAGTATGAGGTATTATATTAATTTCATATCCATAAAATGAAAAAAAATCATACAGAATGGAATTATTCAAGGTCGGAAGAAATGTTTAATCTTCGACTTAAAATAGTTCCGTGTGCAAAGGGTTCATTTTTGCTTCTGTGTTACACAATCACTGCAAATGTTTCTTTAACCTCTTTGGAACATACATGTAGGATTTGGGGAATGAAAATTGACGGAACGGTTTGAGACGACTGGATTAACGTAACCTTTAATAACGAAACAAGGAATTAATACGAATGAAACAATCGGACAAGTCTGCACGCAGTCCCAAACGGTCCGCCATCTTTCCGACACCCTCCCGACAGCCTTCCACTTTCCGAAACCCGATTGAACTCGATCGTAGTCACCGACTCTCGACTAACCTATCCTTCATAATTACATTTGTACTTAAAACTATCTTGGTAAATTTTTACGAAATTTTGGAAAAGCAACGATACTTAGGGACATAAATATCTGAGTAAACATGGTTTACACATGGGATACACACGGTTTGAACAGAACATTTACCGAATTTGGGGATAAGGCACGCGGAATATTATAACAGCGTCGCAATATATGTACAATGTTGTAAATACGTACATAGATAAATGAAAACAGTCGTGATAGAAGGCGCACGTTATTGCATTCTTCGCTAATTATACACGCTTCTGTGGTACTTACGGTTAAAATAAGAACGTTCGCATTATGTTTATGAATTCTTTGGAGCATTTCTTTTCCCACTGTTAAACTGAAACGTAAAAGCATACTCTCGAACCCGAAACCCTCGGAGAACTCGTTAACGAATATAAAACGCGCTTATACAATTCCCACGAGTTCCATAAACCAGGAAATTGATTTCCACCTAGGAAGCATCGATCCCGAACAGCCCGATATATAGGGGGGTGCAAAAAGAAAAATAATATAGTAACTGCTTCTTTCTAATAAGTAATATGCGCTCCGGAGATTAATTTTCGTACAAGCTGGAATTTGAGTTTCACAGGACATTTTCCATTATAGAGTTATTTGATAAAAATATTACACTTAGTGTAGGATCGTGCGTCTATGAGATGAAATTATTTAGTATTTACTTATTATAAAATATTTTACTGTTCCCTCTATTATTGATAACTAGGGATAAATTAAGAAAATTTTATTATTCTTTATTTTATTTATTATGTATTTAAGAAGAAGCAGAAATTAAATGGGAAATTCTTCCTGTTTTTAATCATTTTAATAGATCGAAAATAAGATATACATATATACAATATTGACATACTTAAATTCTTGTAATTTCCCTCTTATTCTAAATTTTATCTATTCCATTTTGTATCGTAAGTATATTGTTGTAGTTTTTATACATATTTAATTTGTTGATATTTTACAAGTTAGGTGTAGTTGCTCAAAATCTCTTTAAATATTGAAATTTACTGAAAAATTGAAATTTTGATATTATAGCGAGATTGGATATCTGTAAATTGTAACCGGGTTCTTAGAAAATGTTGAACACTTTTTTGGAATTACCACGCTTCTCAAAATATGTTAATACAAATGTGATAACTGTAATGGGGAAAGTTTAATTGGCGAAGAGTAAATTTAATAGATGTCACACACATATTGTATGAGGACGAATTACCGTCACAGAGAGACAAGCGACTCATCAAATATTCAGTTTAAACTACGAGCTTGATGAGGCACTATACTATTCTGTCATTTCATAGGATGTCCAAGTTACTGTTGCAACAAAATATGCTATCGTTTCAATGTCAAATTTGTCGAGCGTGTTAGTAAAACAATGAAGTAGTCTGTAATAAAAGAGACTCCAATCGCACGGGGCCAATTAATATTTTATAAATTAATGTCTCAGTTCGGATTCAAGCAATTTTTATTAAATGCCAAAGATATGATAACAGTGAATACGCACAGTAATGAGAAACTCCATCGAGATACAATTAACGCATTATTAAATGTCAGATCGATTAAAATTGCAAACCACTTTATCGCCCGGTTACATTATTTTCTATGGAAATGCGTCGCGTAAAAATTCGCTTCATTAGAAATTCAATTTAAAAGCAATTACCTGAACGATCTTATAATCTCATCAAAGTTGAAACACTTAACGCGACAATGCTGGCACGGATGTTAATTACTCGTTATTCTTTTATACATATTGGATTATGCACATTAACAGTCAATCTATGATAGCTCGTCAATTTTCAGATTACATAATTCTTACAAATTGAGGACAGGTCGTTTTTATAAACGAAAGATTAAATTGTTTCCGGTAGAATATTAAATTCTGCGAGAATTTGTTACTTCAACATCCATTCATTTAGTTCTTGTCTTCACTGTTATATTATTCGGTTAATCTTTTCCATATGGGACCAAAAATTTTGCACTTTTTTTCATACAATCCTGTAGATTTTGACGAGAAAACTCCAAAAATACAAATCTTCAAGCGCGAAGTTTAAACGTTCAAAAGTTATACGCGTGTAAAGTTGAGCGATTTCATGCGTTTTCACGGGAAAGGGCGCCGCCATATTGGTGTTTATTGAGATAATCTAACAGCAACTCTACAGCGGTAATTCAAACGCCCGATTAACTTTAAAGAAACATTCGTGTGTTTATTTCTAGATTTATTAGGTAAAAGACTATTATTAATTGTTAATATATTGTGCTTACAGTAATAACAATACGACAGAATTCATTTAATTTATTTCGTTTTCAAATAAGTACCTGTGCAAAATATATTGCTTTATAAAATTATAATAAAAAATTGTCGATCTTCCAACACCGGCAACTTCGTCTAAAAAATTTTACGATACCCTGCCTACGCTCGTTTTAAACTGCCTTGGTTTATTTCAATACCTGCGGCATACTTCCCACTTAAAGTACAATAAAACCGCGACAGAAAATCGGAGATCAACTTTTGAGAGGTCATTTTAAAGGGGGCGTTTCCTTTTATAACATCATCACGCTGGAATGTGGAAAAAGAATTC
The DNA here is from genome assembly GCA_963966675.1 of Lasioglossum calceatum. NCBI lineage: Eukaryota > Metazoa > Arthropoda > Insecta > Hymenoptera > Halictidae > Lasioglossum > Lasioglossum calceatum. The sequence continues at coordinate 7,782,361 of OZ016549.1, forward strand.
TTGAATTACGTTTAAATTTGTAAAATGACAACTTCATTTTATCATTTCGTTACATAACAAAAAGGTGCTTTTGAGAAATCTAATTTGAAGAATGTTATAATTAGACTGCGGATTTTCATGCAAAATGAAATTTTTATACGTCAATTGCAATCTATAGGAGCTAAGTAAACATTTACTTTGCTTATTAACAATTTTGATACGGTAGAAATAGTATAGCGACACTGTAAAACTCTTTTAATCTGTTTATTGTTTAGAATTACACCTACTCATTTTTGTCATCAATGCATAAAATCCGCACTCTAGTTATAATATTACAAAAATACTTTATTTATAATATTCTTTGTTAAATGGAAAAATAGAAATGGTTTTTTATTTTTCATTTTAGCTATTAGTTCCTGCAAACAATTATTTAAAGCACCAATGAAATATATTCAAATTACAGTTTGCTCATCGTTTGATATATTGCAGTGACTAAACAATACGGGGAATAAGTGTCGCTTTTCGTTTTTGTTTACAATAAACGTCCGGACGAGATAGTGAACCATTTTTTCCAGATAGCAACCATTGATAACGGAATTATACATTTCTCGCGGTGTAAACTGATATTCACGATACGACCTGAAAACAAATGTTTGTGCCTATAAAAACAACTAACAAATGCAGCGGAAACTCAGAAAAATGTCGAATGTGCACATTCAACGGATACGCGAACTTCTGAATAGAACTAGTTATTGTGTCCCCAATTATTCTCAGTTTCTACTTGTTATGAACGTTGACAATGATACAGTAGTGAGTAACGAAATTGTTCTGACAATAGAATGTCCAATTTTTATTTCAAAGTTAATTTCTGTGTCTATTATTGCATTGAAATATCTCCTAAAATCTGTCTGTTAAATCTATGAATTGAAAATAAATTATTTACATGAATTAAAAGTATTTATAGTCTCCATAAATAAAAGAAGAATTATAAATAAAAGAAGCAAGGGAACAATAAAATAAGCATACAATTAATAAGTACAACTGATAAATTTTTAGTTTACTAAATTCTTACCACTAGTATTGTTAATTGTGTGATTTTTAACGTACAAATTTACAATACACATACACACAAATACACATTTTTGACAAAATAAATCTTCCGAAAAATATTTCAGAGAAGTTAATTTCTTATTCCCACATGCCCTCCATGACAATGCATCTTGTCTTTCGTTCTGCCTTCTCTTGACGGACAAAAAACTTCATATAATTTTCACATTGCGAACATGTCGATTTTCTACCGAGTCAGAAATATTTATTTCCTTAATATCGTCGCACAAAGCACTTCAACGTGAATTACAGTTTACATTTCCCTATCGATATTCGAAGCGTAATAAATTCACCACTTCTGCACTGTCCGAGTAAAAATGCAACGCAGTAGGGAAGCCACATAAATATCTTCAGAACTTTCTATCTCTTTCTTGAATAGATGCTAGGAGGTGATAGAGAATTTTGAAAATATTTTCCAAAAGTCAACTATGTATTTTATAATGAAAGAAGTATTTAGTCTGAAATTGTCCGAATATAATTTTTATTGCGATACTTTTTACCTAATTTTTAAATAAATGCTAGGATGTACTAAAAATTTCGAAATTATTTCCGAGTTGTTGATTACGTATGTTATAATAAAAACAGCATCGGCCTTTGAAATTATTCAGTTAAATTTTCGTTTCCATTGTAATAAACTTTGGCTATAATTAAACACGAAACCCTCTTGTGAGACTGCATATTTGTAACGTTGCCATTTTTAACAGTAAATAATAGAACACTCCCAGGAGACAGCGTACCAGCAATAGCCGCAGAAGCGATAAACATTGTAATCACAGTTAATTTAGTACCGCCATAAAGTTTAATGAATGCGAGCGCTGAAGGAACAGAAGCGAATTACCATCTTTCACCGAGCATTAAGTACCCGCAAAGCTGTTGTGTCAACGGGCTATCAAAGGCGTTGTAGTAGGAATCAGCCAGGTAAAACTTGATCGGACGTAGACCAAGCCAATCGACACTGTCGACTAGACTCCGGCAATGAAACAAGCTACGAACAGCACTATTGTCGACAGAGAAAAGGGATAACACAATATATCTATCGACACGTGGCTTATTCCCTCGGGAAGGCAGAGAGAGAGTTCGGTGCACGATAATGGGGATAATAAATGGCCTCGAACCGCCCTTTGTAATTCACCCTTGATCCTTGTTGGATCTGCTCGTCGGAGGACACACATCTAGACGGGACTTCGATGTCCGCATCCAGTAGACCTACTCTTCAATAATGCAAACTTATAACGCGATATCTTACAACGTGAAAATAGTATTTCGGGCAAGCTGCTTCTAATAAAAACAGTTAACAGCATAATTGAATCGATGACCTTTTATTCAGTACAGAAATAAGTTCTTTCCATTCAATTTTACACAAAATCAATGCATTTACAGTGGGGGACAAAAATATTCGGACATTTGTCACCCCACTCCACCTTCCCCCACTACGAAGCTATTCCCCCAGGCTTCCGTTCTTAGACCTTAGACCAGGGATGGCCACAGGAGGGGCCCCTCAAACTCCTACTTCCCCCACTAACCTCCCTTTCATGCAGCGCGAGCCTTCGTCGCGAAGCGCGAGGCCTGCGCACTCTTTGCGACGGACAAATCGCGTCCTTTCTCCATGGTAACGACGAATGCAGGTGGGGGACACATTGGACGCTATGGTGGGGACGGTGTTGTCTCAATTGAGACAAAAATGCCCACCCCTGCCTTTGACCTTACAATGAGGGCCATGACTGATTCCACACACTTTAAATCAGAATAACTTTTTTATGAATGGACCAAACGACTTTAATTTCTCTGTAAGGTTAGAAGAATTAGTTTAATAAATGACGTCTAATAAATAAGTTCAAAAAATGCATTTCGTCGGAGTTGTGATAAACAATAGTAAAAATTGATTTTTACAACTTTTTTAGCTGGGCCAATAACGAAAATTTAAAACATGTGCTTTGCAGACTCGTATGAATTATATACGTTCTGAAAATTACGTTGAAATTGGTTAATTGTTGAAAGTAATAAAAGTGGCAAAAATTGCAATTTTTCATGATTTTCGGCCGTTTTATGGGTGAAAAAATCAACCACGCTCTTCAAAATCGACGTTAAATTTTCGATTTGTCGATAATCCTCTCTGGTAGGTATTTCGGTCTCTGCACAATAATATGTTTCACGATATATGTCGATGTTGCATTGTACAAAGTATAATTAATTCTGAATGCAGCCTAAAAGATTTAACATTAACGTCGAACGTATATCGCATGTACGTCTAATGCAAAGTGCAATAGTAAACGACGTTAATAGTAGTGGAGGGACAATTCTTCGAAGGACAAAGGCGTGCCCGAGCGCGCTGGTAGAAATTCAGCGAATGTGATTTTGAATTTCGGAAAAGAATTATACGGTAAGAAAATCATTCGGTGCTAGTCCCTTACAGCTCGATGTAAGCTTCAAAGCTTTTGTGTAAATCTGTCTAAATGGAAATCCTCTGTTACGAAGTTTCCTCGCTTTCCTGTACAGCCCTGCCTCGGAATATTTGTCCTACCTACGCTGATGAACGCTGGAAGCGATTTCGCTGGCAAGTTCGTCGAAGCGCAGAAAGAGGTTTAGATAATTCCTTGCGAACTTGGCATGTCGTTCTCTCTAATTCAAAGGCTTAATCCAACGAGTTGCTGTTCCTCCGCTTTTATTCTCATCTGTATCAGCACCGGGTAAAGACAGTCGTGCCGGCGCGGCGTGCATCGAGCTGCTGTAAACAACGACGTTAAACTTCCAATAATTTATTTACAGCGCACAGTGGACTAGAATCGCAATGAGCTGGATAAAATTCAGATCTCTGTTAATTATACATTGTTAATCCTTTGCACTCGGAGCTATCTTAACTCGCAAATGAAACATTTCTTCCGACCTAGAATAACTCCATTCTACATTAATTTCTTTCTTTGTATGAATATGAAATTGACGTGATACCTCATACGATACTCAAATGTGTAGTAATCGATTAGATAATAACATATTTAATAATGTAAACAATATTTTGAATAATGGTACAGCAGTGGTGACTCTGAGTCACTAAGGGCTAAGGGTTAATTACAAATAGTACAGTTTTAGAGGTTTCTGGGGTTTCTAGTTTTGGTATTACAGTAGGGCGTTTGATATTTGAACTAATTGGGACCGAGGTGTGGTTCGGATAATTGAACAGTCTTTAAATTACTTATTATATACAAGAATATAACTGCTGTAATTAGAAATGTGACATACAGGGTGAGGCACCTGAATAACTTCTACATTTTTTGAGATAGGAAGAAGTGTTTCGGACAAAAGTTGTTTGGTTTCGAGGGGCTCATTACGTGGTGTACATAATTTTTTCAGATGAAGATGCTTAGTAGATTTGAAGGTCAACCTAGTTTTTTCAATGGAATTACATATTTTTGAACCTTTCAGGAGACAATTTCAACGATATAATTTAGTAAACGACTTTAGTAAAAGTATCAAAGTTTTTTTTAGTAGAAACAGATAAATGCATGTATTATAGAAACCCATTCTTAATTGGCAAGAAAATATTCGGTTAGATACAGTGACAATTGCTGTCGTAAATTCAACTGTACTAAAAGGAATAAAGACGGAAAGAAATATGGAAATACAAAGGAAACGCTTGAGTACAAATAAAGCGGAGGAAATGGTAGGAATAAAGGGGAAACGAAGATTAAGAACCGGGAGATGAGATAATAGAGAGTTTCAACAAGATGTTATGAATTGTAACGGATTATTTAAAATTATGACGCTTTACTATTCTTTTTTAGTTTTCTGTATTATTCAGTGCAAGTGCAAAGCTATATGCTTAATCTACAATTTCATACAGGGTGTCCATCCAAAAGGTAATAACTGGTAAACAAAATACAAAAACCATTCACAAATAATTATATGAAGTTGCAGTAATAAAATAGTTAATTGGATACTAATAAGTAATGAAATAGTAAATTATTTGTCTCATGAGATATAAATTACTGACAATAAACTTAACAATATTTTTGCCTTTTAATAAATAATCAAATAAAATCAATAGTAAAGTAAAGAATTAATTTTGTTTATGACAAATATTTTGGTATCATTAAACAAATATCATTTCTCGATCAAAGGATAATTCAATTCTCTCATTAAGATTCTCAGATATGTAAATGAAACGGGTTTTTGTATGTATTTGGTTCTTCATTTATTTATTTGTCTAATTTTTTAGTTAAAAACAAATATCATTAGTAAACTAATAAAAAAATGTAATTAGTAAACAAAATTGTTTAAAATAAGTAGCAGTTAAGGAACTGTCCTTTGAAGTCAATTTTAAATAAAACACTTAAAATAGTAGGGAGTTGTTGGCAAGAAAATTGAAAAACAATTCGGAATGCAATGGGTTAATGCTCCTGAGTTGTGATTATTAAACTTCAATTATTTTGTATACTAGTAACACATAAAGCTGTTTTTGATTGTTTGGTTTCTAACATTTTTGTGTATTGTATCGGCACTTGTGTGTGTGTGTGTGTGATGTTTTTAAAATCGTTATGGAGAAGGTCAATTTACTGAGAAACTGTTAGAGGCAAACAATTTTTCGAGAGTAACAATCGATTGGTGGCCCAAGTATGGGAAATTCAAATCCAAGCCGGTGCCAGATAATAAATCGCCATAACAAAGTTTCTGCGCATAGTTGCGATAGTTCATCGATCGTAACCGATCAGCAACGTTCAATGAGATTTCAATTTAGCAGGAATCGTTACCTCACCGGAGGACTTCGTTTCGATAACCTCCAGTCCAGACGGGAGATTATTTCCGTTCTTAAGGAAACTTCGAATCTTAAGATACTAGATTTTCGATCGGTGATTCTATCCGGCATAATCTGTAATATTTTATATCCTCGATCAGACAATCCAGAATATTTCACACTTATTTTACGTATATAGGTATATAGTATGTGTCAAAATTGTTACAGTGTGATTCTATACCTTAGGGTCGGCGAAGATCTGCTAAAAAAGGTTTTTGCAAAGATGACCTTTAACGATTTTTTCAAAGTCACATTTTATCGTGTTGTACTCATCGAGAAGAACAAACTTCTCGAAGGAACCGTGGGTAAAAAATGAACCGTTCTTTTGAAAATTGACATTAAAATTCAAATACTAGAGTAACTGTAACTATACATATAAATTGAACTACATTAATATTATCACTAGACTGCGGATCTTTACGCATTTAAGACAAAAATTAGTAGTTGTAATTTTGTATTGTATTCAAAACACCAATTAAATATATGAAGACAGAAAATAAATGTCTATTTCATAATAATTTGTTATAATTCATGTAGACATTTTTTATTTTGCATAAAGATCTGCAGTCTAATTATCATTGTGAAACATGAATTTATATGGTATTCGGCTCCCGTGCCTTGTAATGGAGTCCAATTATTACAAATCTAATTTTCGTTCGATTATACAAATTCGATTTCGTAGTATGTTTATGGTTGTTTGTCGGGCTATCAAGCGATTCAATTTCTATTATATTAGAGCACAGTTGACAGCACAAAATTACCGGAGCATCGTCGTAAAGAAAACGCTTGGGGTTCATCATCGCTCTATAAAATTTCGTATTCCTAAATAGAAGTGGGCGAACAATAAAGCATTGTAAACACGACGACGGGCTGTGCATCCCCAGCTGACAAATGCGCATTGGAACGAAATGACCAGTTTTTACGCCGGTGATTCTAGTCTTCTAGGTGTGCGTTAGCGCGTCATCTCGCGATGGTAAAAACGGAAGACGCGGAACGATATCGCGGGAGATATAACGACCGCGAGATGAGAAAAGAATCTATTAAAAGGACGATGTCAGCTCCATGCCAACTGTCTCCGCGATGCAGCGAAATATCGTCTCCCCTTTTCCTTTTGTCTTGTGTATACATCGCGTCGAATTCCTTTTCCAAAACGGTTCGATAGCTCAAAAGAGACTGCGTGTGCAGTTGCCGGTGAATAATGGATCCTCTATTCCAGTGACACCATCCGGTAAGCCGTCAAAGAGGCTAATGTCGTTGGCGTTCCATACAAACTTGTGCTATTTTCAATCGTGGCCTGCTCAAACAATCCTGGACTGAATAATTGCTGCTGTACAACTGCACAATTGACTCTTTGATGACTTTAAAATGTAAATTCCAGTCTTAACCTGTCGATACTTGACATTTATTTATTTAAACAAACCATATACATAGTATTATTTCGTTTGCTATCAACCTTGTTTATGATAGAACTAGGTTAAACTTCAGCTGAATCGTGAATTTCGATTCAGATAATATAAAAAGTGTTTACATCACAATATTTCCTTCTCCATACCATGCAACTTTTGTATATTATTTCATTTTTATATTACGAAAATATTCAAGGTGATCAAAATTATAGCCTCACCCTGTGTAGATCCCTTCTTTAGGAAAAATGTGACCTTTCATTGGCTGTAAACAGGGGGTAGCTTGAAGTAATAAGTATTGTGCTATCGCAAAAGATAGCATCGCGTGCCTCATATATTTGGTACAATAAAGAGATAGCTCTTACTAGTACCTCCTCCTTATATTTCATTGAATCATTACAGTATTGTTACTTCTAAATGTGTTATTTGTAGACCGTGGATTTTATGCATTTGTAATACAAATGGGTATATCAATCACAAAACAATGGAAATATTTAAATTATTTAAAAATAGTGTATATTATTTCCAACCCATTAATATTATTAAAAAAGAAACAAATAAATGTAGCCTCTGTATTTTGTAATTAATTCATACGAACTCTGCAGTTTGTTACAGTATGAAATTCATACTTTTTAATTCAAATAACTAATTTCAATTCTTTTTGCAGTCATTCAATACATCATGATCAGGGTCATCTGCAGGTAAATCCGCAGAAGTCTCAAAATTATATGTCACGACCACTACAGCGTGATATCGCGCCTCTGGATTTGTGGAAATCTATTTAAAAAATAGAGCACAAAGACCTTGACCATTTTCTCAAGGTAGAATATTTTTTATTGCATCTTATATTACTCATCGCAAAGAACTTCTCTTAAAAAAACAACTTTGAAGTTTCACAAACTATTTGATTCCATATGTCTACAGGGTGTCCCAAAATGTATTTACCCTACCTTTATCTTATTTGTGGGACTGCCCGAATTTTCGGATTTATCCCGACGGCCCTGTAAGTAAAGCATCGCGTAGTTTAAATGAAAAGTCGAGGAAAACAGCTCGGCAGGGAACGTATTAAATATTATAAACCATGAAGTAATTATGTTGGTCTCTTTATCGCGAAGGTTCTTCGAAGAATATCGCTGGCGCATCACGTGCAACCACCACAAAATCCTGACTGATGGAAAGATCAGCCACTGGCCGTAATATAGGGCACTTTATAATTGCCCCATCATCCCCACAATATCATGGGGATAACGGGAAGGAGGGATAATGGTAAAGGAGTGACTGTAAATGCTTGAAGGTACCTTAATGCGACGATTTTAAACGAATCTATCGGGATGCAAGGTCGATTACCCGTCGAGACAGTATTGAACGATACGCTGTTGCGTCCCAAGGGACAGCCGCCATTCTTCGAGCAGTTATTATGCCGAAAAACCGGCATACTGTTCTAAAATCGATACGCCCGAGCGAAGATTAATTAACGTGTACATTGTTCTCGGCGTGCTGTTAGGTACTTCGCGAGTTGCAAACGATATCATCGTAATCCGAGACTCGCGCGACACACCTTTGCTGGCTTAATTGAATCAAACTTAATGGTTGAACGAACCTGATAGTGATTCGTACGGGTGGAATAGTTATTTTCCATTTTTTGAAAACATGTCAGTGAGTTTAATTTCTCCTTTTTGGTACTTCTTTTCTCAAAATGTACAGGGTGTGAAGAAATTAGATGGAAAATTAATTTCGAGATCAGAAGGTTAACCATTTTTTTTATTGCATCTTATTCCACTTATCAGAAGGATGAAAACCGTTCTCTTAAAATATGATGATGAGGTTTTTTCATATTATCAGACTGATTTTATTTATATTATATTTTCGATGTATTGCACGCACAAAGAAATAATTTCCAACGGCTTCATATTGCTTATCCAAGTGAACAAAAATTAATATTATAAAATACATAAAATGCATATTCAAACTGATGTTTAATTTGTTCTAATGTAGATTAGGCAAATAAAACGACACCACTAGAAAGCGTTTGTTTAATTAGTTAGTATTTTTAAGGGTAACCTCCTGATTCAAATTTGGAGTGTTTACTGTAATTTTGTAAGAACCGAAACTCCCACGAAACTTCGAGAACGTCTCTAGTATGCCATAAATTCATGTTAATGACGAGCGCCAACAAGTTTTACTGTTAAAGCATAAAGCAGGCCTCTTAATTAAAAAAGTTATTAATTTTGCAACGCATAACTTCAGTTTTGAATGACTTTCCTTTAGCACGTCATATATGCGGAAGCATTAACAAGTAAATATGAAAATAATGGTTATGATATACGAAATGAGTTAACACTATTCAAAATAATAAGAGTCAAAGTGAACGAGTAACAAGATAAAATATATATTACAGTTACAGTGTTTCCATAAGTGTTATATTTATACAGAATGAAATACGGCGACGATTCCCCTTCCCCCTCTAACGCTGTAACTTCTTGGTACTGCAACTTCTCAACAGACTATAGCAGTTTGCCCACAACCGTGATCTGGTAGACGATGTAATCTTGGAACAAGGCATGTTATCTGAAGCGGAGTCTATAAGTATATCGCACCCCGCAGGAAAAGTGACACAACTAAAAAATGGAGCATTTGAGAAAAATCAACTTAAAGGATACTATAAAACTTATATTGAAATAGTTTAAGCTTCTTTTAAATTTCAGGTAAGTATGATAAATTGCGAGATAGAGATGTGACGCTTTTCGTGCATGTTGGGGCAGTTCATACATATTTTTCAATAATATAACCTCAAAATCTAAGGATAGAGAGAGGGTAATTGTTTCCCTCAATTCGTGCTCCCCTCCCACTCCATCCCCTCCTCTCGTCAGGCGACTGTGAGTCTGGGAAAATAATTCCGTCAGTCAAATATGGGTGACGTGACAGTCAACGTGTTCAACTATTTCTGTGTATTGAATTTGGAGAGGTGTGTTGTCTGTGTTAAAACAAAAACTCGAATATCATAAATAAAAGGAGGACTGTTGGCCGGTCACCGTTCGTTATTACGAACATTTCGACGCCCTTTGTAAGCATTCGACTTCGGCCCCCGTTCAAAGATTTATATTTCCTCCGTTGGCCGTTCCGCGGACGCAGCTCGATTGTGGTAACATAAGTTACCCGCTGAGAAACTTGGCCAATAAATAATTCTTTCCCAAGGTGTCCGCGACTCGACCGGAGACGAAACGAAATAGGGGGTCTGGAAAAACGATCGGGGTATACGGAGAATAAAAAGGGACGGGCAAAAGAAGAAAATAAGAAATTCAACGAGAGCGTGGCAACAACGAGCGTAACAGCAATAAATAGAGCGATGGATTCTGTACGCGATGCCGCGGGTATCCAAGCCGCTTTTATATAAATAACACGAAGACGAAGGTGCAATGTTGCTCGTAAAACTGAATCATGTTCAGTTTCTTCTTCTATTTCTTTTCTTTCCATTTTCCTCGGTTATCCCCCCTCCCGTCACCCCCCGCACCCTTATCAATTCATCTTCGGTATTCCGTTACCGTTAATTGTTTAATTGCACAGCAAATTTTCCGTTTGATCAAACTCTTCGATACAAATCCTAAAGACGATAATTTAATTAATAACGCTAACCGTACCACGACCGGTTTCACATTTCTTATTTCACAATTAGTGATAAAAATTGCGAGAAATTCTGTCTTTTAATTTTTATAAAACGATATACAGGGTGCCCCAAAAGGGGTAAGGCATAAAAGGTTTGATTCCCGAGGTAATTTAAGTAACCTTTTCATTCTCGAAAATGTTCTCCGCGGCTTTGTTAAAGAATTATAAACAAAAAACACGGACCAATCGGAGCGCGGCGGATCCCGGCTCGACCAATGTCAACTTAGCGCGAGTCACCAGTAGTCGCGCTCTGATTGGCCCGTGTTTTTCGTTAATAATTTCATAACAAAGCCGCGGACACCGATTTCGCAAAGGAAAAAGTTGCTTAAGATGACCTTAGGAATCACCCCTTTCAAGGAAGTGCAACATTTTGGGGACACCCTGTATCATCCAACATGTATTGATTATTCCTATGTGCACTAATGTTGGTAAACGGAAGCACTTATAGGGTATTATTGGTTTTCCACAATGATTTCGTATAATCTGATAGGATATCATAATAGAATGTAATAGGATAATTGCGAAATGCGTACTCCTATAAAGTCGTAGAAGGATAATACAAGTACTTATGTGATTGTTAATTGCATCGGAAAATTCTATCCACTGTGGAAAGCCAGATTTATATACAGTCTTTAGAACCATAAAATAAAAAATGCAGCATTCCGATGCATAATATTCTGCCGACTTGTGAACAGCGACATTACTTCACCGGTGTAGAATTTCTATGACTTTCTGTTAAAGAACTCAAAACTGTTCAAAACTTTTCCTACAACCCAATGCCATAAGCTTTACATTTTCTTCAAGTCGAGCTGAATTTTAAACAAGAATTTTCCCGATTTATATACTCGCCACTGAAAGCATGTAAAAGTATGTACCGATATAAGGGGTGTCAAATATTTCTGCTAATTTCAATGACGCACAAAAATTTTTCAATTTTCGTGTCTCTAAATCATTACGTTTTTAGATGTACCTATATATTTATAGTTTTAAGCAATGTTTAAAAGATACCGAGATAATTGCTTTTTACTTTAAAGTTAACACTGCACACTTTTACTCAAACCACGAAACGATACACAATTTTATTACATGGCTTTTGGATCATTCAAAATAAGGGGAAAATGTGGGTACATTAAGAAAATATTGTATTGTATTGAGGATGTTAACGTTTATTTGCAGGATCACCAATTATTCTAAACATTTTTTGGATCATTTAAAATAACTGATAAATTTGGGAATATTAAAATTATTTGGTGACCATATATACATATAATCGTTAATATCTTGTCGAGAGATTAATATCGCAGAGTGAGATCGTTTTTCGTATTAAGGAGAATGCACTGAGCTCGCGTTAACACCATATTAAGTCCCGCTTGGATAACTCAAAGCAATGCTTATTAATTACTGCGCATACGTCGAAACACGTTTGAATAGCGCCAGTGGAATGTGCTTCAACACTACACGCATTAAGTCGTAATATCTGCACGAGAATGCACCGATAATTGGAATTCAATTTCCTTCGCATGGAAGAAAGCTCGCGGGAACTCCATCTTTAACGCTGGAACTACTGCGCAGTCGAAATAACAGGTTTGTAATTTGTTGCAAGCACGCCGGAAATAGACGTAATTTCTCGTAATTATACCACGGCTTGATATTCAGTTCAATCAAGTTCGGTGAAATAAGAATTTCTATAGTGTTAGATACGGATTTAATGTCCATCCTTAATTAGCGGAAATACTACATATAATAATTTCTATTTATCAGGTTGTTCCAAAAGTTTCTTTTGGAACGTGATCGTTTAATGTTGCTAAATAAATACAAACAATGCGATAATCTTTATGCTAATGTTTTAGTACTTCTAACATAAATTTGCATTATGTGGATGAATCGAAAACCAACTTTTGGGACAACTCAATAATTTTCATTTCAAACGTTCACATATAGTACCTTATGAAAGATAGTAGGTGTGTACAAAATTTGAATCGTTTTTTTACTTCCACTTGTTAATCATAAAAGGGGTTACATGCACCATTAAATAATAATAAATGGCGTTTTAAAATATTCAGTACTAATCACACAAAAGAAAATACGCCGTGAAGTTAATTCACTATTATTTTAGTAGGGGTCAATTAATTAATGTTTCTATATACTGTATTTTGGAGGAGAGTTCAATATGTTCAAAAACGACAGCAATAAGATTTTATTTCTTAATTTTTAATATATTTTCAAATAATTCTTTCAATATTTATGATTTTGAATATTTTCTAGCGGGTGTAGTGTAATCTGTGATAGGTAATATTAATTTTAAATATCGTTATTTAATGTATGTACATACATATAGGTATAAGAGCATAAAGCTTTTCCATTCGTTCTACTCGCGACCGTTTGAAATACCTTAAATCTCGTACGAGATTTTCAGGAGAGCGTATATTGTAATCCGTAGATATACGGAAAGAGTGGGTAGACGTTAGCGGACATTCCGGAAAATCCTTGGACAGCCGGGAAGAGTTTACATCATATTAGAAGATTTGAGAAGGTTTTAAAACAGTTCCCGGAACTCTTGCAGAGTCTGACGGAGTTATATGGTGGCTGGAAAAATCTCCAGATACATACCTTGTCGAGAAATCTTATCGACTCCGACGGAAAAAAAATATCCAACAGGTATCGACTCCATGGTGGTCTATCCAATAGCTATCGGTTTAGGAGAATTCAGCTGAACTGCAAAGAGCATTAAAAATGTAACAACATTCTATATAGACGGCGGGTCTTTGTGCAAAATAAAATAGTTCTGCATTGATTTCGAGCAGCAGGAATAAAATAAAAATTGATTTGATACTCTTTAATTTTTCATTTAATGATGATAATTTTTATTATTAAGTTAGCATAACTATATCCTATCGTCAGTTTGCGAGTACATTTAATAAATACTAGTACGTATATGCGTAGACTAATGTTTACCGAATTTGATCTGAAATAATGATTGATATAAAAAATTAAGTGAGTGATGAGAAAAGCCTTTTCTCGAGAGAAAAAAGATGAGAGCAGTTCGCGGAATGAGATACTGTGAATACAAGGTGATCTTAATGAAACGAAACACCGTACGAAAGATAAGACACACATTGCGTATAGATTCAGTAACGTGTATGAATGTAGAAATACAGAGAGTAATAGAATATACAATACTTCCACGTACTCGGACTAATGTGTGTTAATCGCAATGTTGAAACAATAAAGCTTTTATAATGAAACGTATACATAGAAGAATGTCTGCTCAGATACGTTAAACGAGATATCCTCTTTAATTTTACCTGCTGTAAAAGTTAAAACATAGCTTTCGCAGGAATATAGTGAACAATTAAACCTGTCGACTGGAGTATAAGATAACGTTTTATTTTAGTAACATAAAACTACCATTTCGCAGGGTTCCCGTGCAACTCTGGACAATCCAAAGAAAAGTTCAAGTGAAAATAAAAGTATTTCGTTGCGAACGTTATTAGCATTCGACAAGATCTCTGCAGTGGGAAAACTTCTCGTCGAAACTTGGTTCTAACATAAAATGTGTTCTTACAAATTTAGTTAACATTTTACTGTTCCCTTTTTACAGATGTAAGAATATCGTTATCTTGTTTTTAATGTAACAAAGTCATTAAGGGATGAAATCAATTTTTATTTTATTCCTGCTTCCCACTATCAATGCAGAATGTTTTTATTTTGCATAAGGATACGCAGTCTAATTTAAGATCGAAGAGTGCAGAAAATATGAAAATTATGTTGCATAAAATAGATAGTATTAAATGTGTTTGATAAAATATGCTAAAACCATTGAACAAAATAGTATCACTTTGTGGAATCCATCAAAAGCCATAAAATAAATGTTGCATTCCAGGATGTCTCTTTTATGATACTGTTTTGTGGGTACGAGCAGCAAAATAGGTTGGAAAAGTTTTAGAACACCTACGATATGAAGATGGAACGTCTAGCTTTCAATGTGTTAGGTAGAAGCAATTGGAATCTAAAGTGTTTCATCCGAGTTCACGTACCGAACGACCATAACCTCGTTCCCGTGTATAATGTGTGGTTTGCCTTCGACTATCCTCGAAATTGTCGTGTATCGTGTTCTAACCCGTACCGGTAGTTCCTCGAATAACCATTGTCGGCAATCCGCAGCATTCACGGAATTTCTTAATATGTAGACCATGTACAGCTTATTCATCGTTTAAACCTCCGGTGGCGGGGGTTTGGTTCACTTTGACCCAGTGTTATAAACGTTTTTCTTAATTCTAATGTTTCACCACCTGGTTCAAATTATTAACTATTAACCCTTTGCACCCCTTGTCGAGTGTGACTCGACATCAGAGAAAGAGAAATATAAATAAAACGGGTTTTCATATTATTTGGTTTTTCCTTAAAAAAATATAAATTACAACAAGGTTTGAGTTGTATTTATTATTAGTAAATTGTGTATCTTTATGCAAAATAAAAATTGTGTGCATCGATCGCAAGAGATAGAAACCAAACTGCATGTTATTTCTTCCCTTAATGATCTGAATAGAGGAGAATTATACATATATTGACATCTTCAATTTTTAAATTTTTCTACAATTTCGAATATCATATACTCAATTTTGCTATAAATGCATGAAGATCCGCAGTCTAGTAAACAATGTTTTAAATAATGGTAGAGGAATTTTTAGCGGCGCCTCAGAGTCACCACTCGAGTGCTAAGGGTTAAAGGGTTCAGAACGAACGAAAATGGTTTCTTATTAAAGAGTACATTGGCGACAGTACTTTCACGACTGAACAAAAATTAGTAAAGAAATTTTCTCTGCAAAATTGTGTTTAAAAAAATTGGAGAATTATGAATTTTCCAAGTTTTTAACTTCTTTCGAAATGCTGAAATTACTTCGTCAGAGTCACCGAGCATCTTAGACGGTAAATCAAGGATGGCACGTAACCTCAGGAATAGCGTTAAAGTGGATTTCATGGTGAAATCAATAGGGAATGGACGCTGTTGGGCAGGAACGCTGATAGCTGTAGGGGAGGAAGGCCGAACTCCGTCGAGCATCATTACCTGCCATTAGTTCATTGATTCACGGTGAAGTTTTCGCATAGTTGTTGAGTTTCAATGATCATCTAACCTGTCAGCTTGTATACTGTTTCCTTTTTATCACTGTGCAAACAACGCTGACGCCTAAACGGATGCTGCAATTTTCCAACAATTTTTATTTTACAATAGTCGTGTAGTTTTATTTTACAATAATCGTTACCATTGAAAATTGTTGTTTCTCCAAATCAAAGTGACTAGCACAGTTATAAAATTGTTAAGTTAGTGTAACAATTAATAGCCGTTTTTGAACAATAACTTTGAGAAGCTATAAACTTTAAAGACTGAAGCTTAACTTTATTAAACGTTGGAACAGTTATTTAAGGAAAAAATAACTTTTAAAATTATGTATTACAAGCAAGAAGATTGATTAATTGATTAATTCATATATGACAAACTGCCACTTACTTTTTTATCGAAATTCAACGTGTTTTATTTCTTTCATTAATAAATTCGGAAAATTTTTGTAGTAAATACTATAAAAAATATTTTCTTGATATTCGAGAATAAAAATTAATGTTAAAAATTATAACAAATAATTCTGAAACGTCTATTGTATATATGTACAATATATACATTATATGATTAACCCGATAATGAACGTGTAAAATTACGCTGAAATACCAAGTCTTTCATATTTTCTCTCACCTGACAATGAAAATGAAACTTCCGCTTTAAATGAGGAGCGGAGTGGAAGAAAATCTAACATGAAAATTTGAAGATCCAACTGACGTAGGCGCACGTCAATGTGTCAGCAAACTTGCAGGAAAACCCAATGGTGGAATCACGGCAATTTCTAAAGACTTCAAACATTCCAGCAGAGCTAAAGAATAAGTTAAAAAAAAATAGTTTCTATACAGGGTGGTCCACCTAATGTAGTCACCTACATATCTCCCTTATTTGTGATGACTAGACTGCGGATGTTTATGCAAAATGAAAAATTTATTCGTCAATTACAAGATGCAGAAACCATATAAAAATTTCTTCCTGTCTTTAACAATTGTAATAAGTTGAAAATAACATATGGATGTTCTTAAAACTTATTTTAAACAATTTTGTTTATTAATTATATTAAATATAGCTCTCAAACTTTGTTGTAATTTATATTTGTGGAACTTATATTTGTTTTTAACTATCTCTCTAAAAAATATAAATAAAGGAAGAACCAAATATTTATAAGAACCTGTTTTATTTACATTTTTCTTTCTCCGATGTCGAGTCACACTCGACAAAGGAGTGCAAGGGGTTAATGTTTTACTGTTTTAAATTACATCCATCCATTTCCCAAGTTTTCTATGTGTTCACTGTCTTAAATTGCACCTATTCATTTTTCTCAAACATGCATAAACATCTAGTTAGAGCAAATGTGGTCCCCGATAAAACGAATAATCCATAATTGAAAAGCACACGCTTAGTGAAGTGGTGACTTAATCAACAAACAGAAGTAATTCATCATTCCGTTTGTAAATACCGTACGCTTGAAATTCTTGATTTTCTCTATTAGAGGAACAATGAAGACAATATCAAGAAGAGCGTTCCCGTGGGGGATCCGAAACGGAAAGGAAGAACATGCGGAGCTTTTCTCGAGTCTCGGAGTACTGCAACGGCGCGGCGGCGGTCTTCGCTGATCGACCGCTTCCGTTTTCGGAATATAATGCAAGCCGCGTACTCCCCGGAAAATGAGCGGGGCTGTTTTGTTCTCTGATTGGAAAACTACGAATTGCTTCCTGCCGGCGATAGATCCCCGAGACACAGTTGAAACGAGGACAGAAACCGGCTCGAAGAACGAATCGAGGAGAGAAGTCGGAAACCGATATATTTTTGATTTACAGTCAATATTCGTCTCTATTGGAATTAGTGACAGCTTCGAATCAATCTTGCCGAAAC
The DNA here is from genome assembly GCA_963966675.1 of Lasioglossum calceatum. NCBI lineage: Eukaryota > Metazoa > Arthropoda > Insecta > Hymenoptera > Halictidae > Lasioglossum > Lasioglossum calceatum. Next base: position 7,800,290 of record OZ016549.1, read on the forward strand.
CCGAGAAATGAAACTCTTCGTACCCGGACGAATTATTGCTGCTTCGTTGTGGATGCTGAAACTGATAGAAATTGAAGAAGATGGTTTAAGTCTGTTTTCAGAGGGAACGAACACGATCGAATAAGTCTCTGGAGATTTCATGATGCTCTCCTCATACTTTTTCTTTTTCAAAGACGATTTAGCAGAGTGTCAATCTTTATACATTTATTGTTCCCAAACATTTTTCAATTAGTGTCATGCGAGGGACTGTCGTAAAGGTTGGGACACGTTTTACTTTTTAGTATTTTTAGATATTCTGTTTCATTTCTACAAAAATTGTAAAATTCAACTTTTAGGATTTTCTATACAATCCCGACCAATTTCAATTTTTGAACATTTTTTTTGACAGCATCTAGTAAAAGTAAACTGATGGCTCTAACTTCTCAAAAAAGTTCAAATCGTATAGTTCAATATTTAAAAAGTTATCGGTTTTTTGAGAGCATCCGAATATTAATGTGAGTCCCGTGCTCCTGATTATTGAGGATTTTTGTGATTCCGTGATGGAGTCAGTACAGAACCAGCGAGGCCTAAAATGCCCGATAGAGACCTCCGGCGAGCATTAATTTATACTACTCTGCCTCGTTTTTATCGACCCCAGTCGACCGTCGAGTATCTAAACAGAGCAAAGCATTTTCCCACTGAAATACTTCGACGATTTCCTTCATTTTTAGTTTCCATCGGAAGCTCCGTTTTCCATCGTTTCCTGCGAGCTCTCGACTTCCTGCTCCATTCTTTTCGTTTCTCCGTCGGGCTTTTTTCTTTCACGCGATTTCACGCTTTCGTCTCCGCCGGAAACAGGAGAAGAAGAAGAAGAAGAAAAAAAAGAAGACGCAGGCAATGAGGTCAAGTATAAAAGTTCTTACCAAAGGAAGAAAAGCTCGAGGGAAAGAGTGGTCCCGCGTGGAGGCGGGTCATAACTTGAACCGCTATGCTATTCAATTCTCGATTCTCGATACGAGCGAAGGGACTCTTGAAGAGCACGATACAGTCAAGCGAGCCCACACGCGCGCGCGGTCAACACACTGTTTTACGATTGATACGTTTATTAGATTGGTGAACAAATAATTGCGGCCTTCATCGGTTGAAACTTCAGCAATTTTTTAAAGGCAGCGTTTTATCTCATTACATTAGCACTAAACCCACCGAGCCTTAAAAGTAACTGGTACGTGTTCGCTTATAAAAATGACAAGATTGATTCTATTTAGACTTGTGCGGCATCTATTGTGTAATACATGCTCTACTAAAGATATCTATACAACCATTCCTTATGAAATCATTTATTATTTCAATAATTGGAAAATAACAAATCTGGAACCGGTCATTTTGACCGGTGGTGGTAGGTTTAGTGTTAACATACTTACATCAATGAAAAGTGCGAAGCTTCGTAATTGTTTATCATTATGTTATATTTGCTGTCGAAGTAAAAATGAAAGAGAAACAAATCCATCGCATCTTAGGCTGAACTTCACCTATGGAATCCAAAAATTTTTTACATTTTTTAAGCTAATCCTGTAGATTTTGACGAGAATATACCACAAATCTAAAATTTTTTGTTAGGAATCCACTGGTTCCACAGTTATGCGTGTTATACGCACTCTTTTACGATTGTTTGAATTCGCAACATTTTTGAAGAGGAATATGTCTTCAGTTTCCCACCTGTTACATCATGTAAAAATATCGTACAGGCAAATGAACACTCCTTCGCGAAAGTAGAGGCTTCAAGCTTCAAAATGAGTCTGAGCTTATAGCAGTACATATTAACAATTTCTCGAGAATGGGAAATTTAGTGTTTAAGTACTTTTTGGGTCCACTGTATGTGCAGGATATTAATCTATGAATCGTTTCAGTGCACGGAATGGTTCAAAATAAATTTCTCGACTCGAGTTGAATTGACCCGCACAGCACAGCGGAGGGTCGAACTGTTCTCTTTTCGAAACGACGCGGCGCGCGGCGGAAGTGTACATTCGAAGCGACATCCGGCTATAAGCCGCCACTGTACGGCGAAGGGGTGCAATTAAAGTTAAACTACTATAACGAGACATCGATAGGCCAGGCGCTAGATCGCAGCGCGAGACCCGAAAACGATTAGAAAACGAGAAAGAGAGAGAAGAGAGCGTGGGTGGGGAGCCGAGGTGGGTGGGAAGGGTGCTGGCAGCGTCGAAGGGAGGGAAATAGCTAGAAACTGCCTCGAGTTCGTAAGTTTTAATTGGCAGACAGCGCGGCGACCTACTACCATTTTACCTTCACCCTTCCTCTAGCCACAGTTTCGCCGCAGCCCTTCCCCGGGCTGGGCACAGCGATAATAATTATAGTTACTCTTTGTTTTATAAATTAACTCCAGCTCCCCGAGCCTGTACCTTTGCGGATTCTACGATGAAGCGGACTGGAGATACTTTACATTCAGTTCAACCGGTAATGGATTAACTGCTTATCGTCTTTTCAGTTTGCCGACCGCCACCGCCGCGCCGCCATTGATAATGTTTTTCCAGCACATTGTGCTGTGTTCAACCGGCTTACCGATTATTCAAGGCTTTTTCGGACAAACTCGACAGCAGCGATCAGACTTTCCTCTTGTACTCTTGTCGAACTAATACACCGGCTCCGTGTTCTATCAACAAAAACGGATCAGAGGACTTCTACAAATGCCGGAGATATAAGGCTCTTTTACAGTACACAAACTTATACAATCGGGGATAAAATTAAGTGGACACCCTTTAACGACTTGTTTAACCCTTTGCACAACGAATTATTTCCCAATTTTGTTGACAACAACACCCTACTATTTTAAGTGTTTTATTTGAAATTTACCTCGAACATTTGGGCACTTTACCCCAGCTCTGGAAATTTGTTGTAATTTATACAGGGTGTCCCAAAATTCCTTCAACAGCCGGAAATTTCCTTTGCAAAAATGTTATCCGCGGCTTTGTTTAGGAGTTATTAACGAAAAACACGGACCAATCATAGCGCGATCTAGACGCGAGTTGACACAGTCAGCCAATAGACAGTTGACGCGCCGGGCCGGCTGTGCCAACTCGCATCTAGATCGCGCTATGATTGGTCCGTGTTTTTCGTTAATAACTCCTGAACAAAGCCGCGGATGACATTTTTGCAAAGGAAAATGTTGCTTCAAGTGATCTCAGGAACCTTCCATTTCCGGCTGTTGAAGGAGTTTTGGGACACCCTGTATTTGTGGAACCTATGTTTTATGGATATGAAATTGACATAACATTTCATGCAATACTTGAACATTTAGTAATTGATTAGATACCAACTTATTTCATAAGGTAAACAATATTTTGAATAATGGTACCGCAGTTTTTGTGGTGACTCTGAGTCACCACTCGAGTGCAAAGGGTTAATTATAAATTGTTTACTTGACAATGATCCAGGGACACAAGCAACTTTCTTACTAACAAACAGGCTTATAGTACCTGGTAGCATAAAAACAAACCTAGGGAAACTATGGACCTAAACTGCTTTCTGTACCTCTAACTTATTCTATTGAACAACGTCCCTGTAATAAAATTAAACACTCGAAAGAAACACAGTGGAACGAGACAATTCCAGTCGCCATGGGCTGAAACATTCACAAAGCGTTCCCGAGACTGCATCGTTAAATTAATCATAAGCGCGTGACGTCGTAAATACGTGGACGGAGTTCAGTAAGCATGAATTCAAAAGAACACTCGGAGGTTTTAAAAAAGAATGGATAATGAAGCCGGAACAGATACGCAAGTATTACGGAGGACAACAAGCTTGTTCCGCTCCGATATTCCAGAAACGCGTCCCTCGTAAAAACCAATTGTTTCGACTTTATATTCGTCTGCCTAAAGTACACCTCCGGCACGGCTACATTCTGGCAAGAATTTCACTTGCGGCTGGATTCTCGATAGGAATGATAGTGTCCAACCTAGGACGTAAAAAGAGTCCTTAAACTTGCGGCATCGGCCCATAGAATAATACATTAAACACCACCTGACATCGACAAAATCCTTTAACATCAAATTTAACATCAGAAGAGTATGTCAGGGTAGATCGAAGATTATAATATAAAATTGTGTAAGATTCATCCTTACGATCTAGCCTTACAGAGAAGTTTAAGTCGTTTGGCCCATGCATAAATAAGTTATTCTGATTTGAAGTGTGTGGAATCAGTTATGCTCCTCACTGTTGTATAATGTTACCTTTAATGGATAAAATTGTTCAAGATAAAAGTACTTTACGCTAAATTAAATCGTCGATTTAAATCCATTAAATATCACTGTAAATTGATATAAATGAAAATAAATAAGTAGATTGATAAAGCGATACTTTAATTTTGCGAAGTAACGTATTTTTATCTATTTACATTTAGTTTTGACATAATAAAATTCACGTCTCTCTAGATTTTTGTTAACATTGGATATTGTCAGTAAATAAGTTTATTGATTCCGTATGAACAGCTCATAGTTTTAGGCTTATATATGTTAATACGTCGGTTGTTAGGACAAAATAAGCATAGGACTGTTGATACTATTGTAATTAATGTTTGGACGACGCTGTATACATATAAATGTGATATCATATTTGCATTAGCCTCGAGATAGATTATGTTTACTGGTCGCCTGTAATAACTCCCAGCGAATATTTTGCTGTAACAATTGTCAGTAATAGTAATAAACATGTGTTTATATTATGGATCAAACAATGAAGTCAATTCCACACAGTAAGGCTAAATTCATGGACAATAACACAAAACATTTTCTAACAAAGTATAATTACTGGACTGCGGATTGTATGCATTTATATCAACAATGAATAGGAAACACAAAACACATTGGAAGAGTTTAAAGATATTGTTGCACTATTCTCGACTAATTAAAATATGATTGAGAGAGAAAACATTCAAAATTATAAATACGTACGACGAAATTGTGATATAAATTGTGACGAAACACGTACTAATAATTAGACAGCTGATTTGATGCGTTTATGACAAAAATGAGTAGGTATAATTTTAAACAGTAACAACATTAGAAGAATTTGAAAATACTGTTATATTACAATATTTTCAAACTATTAAACATATTAAGAAAGAAAATAAATTTCTTTTCCGCTCCTGTTTGTTGCAATTCAGGTAGGCAATTTTTATTTTGCATAAAGATCCGCTGTCTACTAATAATAAAAGATAGAAATGCTATATGAAACACATTGTAATATCTTAAAAATCGGCCACTGTAATTTCCTTTGGGACATTTTGATTTGTTCGAAGCAGCCCGACAGATGCGTTTATTAAAATGTATTATATCTGCCGAAAGATAAGAATCCATGGAAATAGTAGATACACGTGCCCCTGTTAGATTCACTCGAGAGTAGAACGTTTAATATTATTATACTGGTTATAGATGGAGTAGAGGCTATCTTTAACCCAATGTCGCGGAACTAATGCACGACTCTTTCCCGTATAAAATTCATTTCCTCCTACCTATCGGCTTATCTGCCTCTTCCTTTTATGTCGGATCTCTTTGCCACCCATCGATTACCCTTTGCATTCTTTTTCTCATACCAGCGCGCCGCGGCGCGGCGGTTCCTTACCATTCAATCGAGCCCTCTTCGTGGTTCACCTCGCGGCTCTTTGACATGTCTAACCTGGCTAACTAACAAAATAGACCGCTTTTTTATCCCCGGCTCAATCTCTTTCACATCTCGTTCTATCCGACCCCGAAGAATTCTTCCTGTTCAGAACTTTCAATGAAATCAGAGAGAAGATACGGAAGTAAGAATGAAATGTTCGTCCCTAATCGATTAAAATGTTAATCAAGATTGATTGATTAATGTGTACGATTTAAAAAAAGTAATCATTGAAGTTAATCGTCAATCGTTGATTAAAACAAGAAATTATCGAAAAATCGGAGACTGATTCAATCGATTGATAAAGTTAATCGTCAATCGCTGATTAAAAAAAGAAATCATTAAAAAAAACATAAAAGCACGTAAACAGAGTTTGTATAATATTATAGACCAAATGACAATACACCTAAACTCAGTTTACATTTTTTTCAGTATTCATATATGTAGTTTTGATTCCGTATTTCATTTCGAAATTTCAGCAGTTAATCATTAGTCAATTAACCGATTGACGATTACAATTGAAAGGAATGTAATCGTTAATCGCAATTAACGACTAAAGTAGATATTTAACCGTTATTCCCACGATTAATAAGTATTTAATCGTTAACCGCAATTAACGACTAAACTAGTAGTAATTTATTCGTCAATCGTTGATTAAATTTTTGCCCAACTCTGCGCTCAGCTTGTTTCTTCTCGAGTGTCACCTACAGTGGATCCAAAAAGTATTTGATCAACAAATTATTGGACACACTGTAGATCAATCTGTATATGTACAAAGTATCGGTGTGTCGAGCTTGAAATTATCGATATCTCAGTATATCGATACTGTATCGCCATCACTATTTCCAACAGATCCGCAGTCCAGTCATCGAGCACTTTTGGATAATACATTTTCCGAGCACTGTATTTCGTATTACCGAAACACAGCGTCCAAAGGGAGAGGTAATGGGGCTAGTAGGCTTTCAATTGGCATGATGCGAATACTGATTGTCGCTTTTTCGGTCTAAACAGCAATAAGCGAACAATAAAGGATATTTTACGACGGGTGTGGGACGGACTCTCCCCGAGCTCGTTACGAATTTAATATCGGTAGGGTCCAAAAAGCAATCGTTCCTGGAAGAAAACGCGTGAAACCGATCATCGTGAAATTTCGTCTTCCCCGATACGTTCTCTACGACTCGTCGGGGAAGGGCGTTCTTGCGTTATCGATATCTCTCGCGATATTATACTATATCAAACGGGCACGTGTTCCCAGAAAAACAATTCCAGGGAAGCCGAGTACAAACGAACGAAAAAATACTACCGGGACGTGATAATTGAAAGGTTAGAGCCCGTCCAAGAATAAAAAACTCTGCTTACGATATTTTCCTTCGTTTGGAGGATTTCGCCAACTCGTTTTCGAAGCGGAACTCTGTTTCGTTTCAAGTTCTAGGCTAACTCGACTCGCCCGGGAAGAATAACGACGGGAAAAGCGGAAATTCAAGAAAAGAACAGAAAAGCGAGTATGGGAGAGAGCAGCGCAGCGGTGGGAAACGTAGGGTAAGGTGAAAATAAAGAGGACGATTTTATACGTTGCTTCTTGGCTCTCTCTACCTTCCCTATCGCTGTAAGCACTATTTGAATCTGCGTTTCGCGTTTCTGTATTTTTTTTTTCTGTTCCTTTACGTCGTTCAATGTTGACCCTCCAGTGCACGAGTCAAAAGTACCCAATTGTTTGTTTCCAAAACTACAGTTAATGTACCTATTACTGCGAGAGTACGTTTTACTGTGGCATTTTTTCCCAATGAGATTAAAAATATTTTCCTATGTTCATACAATTCAATAAGAATGTGTTCTCGTTTGCAAGGCAATCGAAATTGCCAATTGCCAATCATTCTCACATTTTTGAAATCTCAGGATTTGAAGAAATGTTCCTCATAAAAGGTAAAAATAAGACCATTTTTCTTTATATTTCTTTACTTTTTATTATTTAGATACGTATTCCGATACAATAAAAATATAAAATAAACTTTTCTTGCTTCTTGAACAAAAGAAAATTAAGCCCTCAGCATTACGTACATTAAATTGAAGGATGAGCTCATTACTGCGGCAGAAAAATCACTAGGAATGTTCCAAATACTGCGGTATGGATTGCAACTATGACGAGAAACGAGGTTCACTTCAGCCTAATGGTTTAGGGAAGAATGACGTTTGAGGATGACGAAGACTCGTGGAACTGTAAAGCTCCTTAGTTTATCATTGCTTTATTATTAGCCGTGGCACATTCTGCACTTCCGCGAGAATGAAAGCTGCTCATCTTATTATGGCTCCATCTACTTTGCTTTAAAATAATTGTCGCCAAGAGGATTATGCTGGCGAAGAAATATTAAGCCTTTGAAACTTATGCTTTCAGATACATCCGATGCGACAGTAACAACTGCGTAAATCTATCAGTAAAAATTGGAGTTTCGTGAAAGTGAACTTGTGCGGTAGTGACCTTTATGTATGTCAGATCTTATTCAGGATAAATTGAAGAGAATAATTGATAGCAGAGATTTGCACAACTCAAATACAATAATTAATAATGTCATTATAACAAATTGTTTTTTGTAAGTGGACGCGTAGAGGATATACGAAGGTAACTCTTTTAAATGTAAACATATATTTTTCCTTCACAACTTAATGCATCTTGATATTCTTTACAAGAAAGTGTTAATCTACTTATATGAAAAAATAATTTCTTTTTAAAGATCTGAGAGGTTCAATGTGACGATCAGTTAAATAATTTTGAAGCTTAGAATGATTATTATTGTATGGTACTTTGTTTCAAGGATATAGCAGTTTAAACATCAATAATTTTTCGATGAAGATTTCGTGCTCTAATTTTATACATAAGTGTACGTTTTCTACAGAAAGAATGCTAATAATAATTGAAAATAGTTCTATGTTCCACGAATGGGTGAAAAGCAGCGAACGAATCGGAGTATTCCGCAATAATTTTCCCATTCGGTGTTGCACCTAATAAATCTTAATCAACGCCGCATTAATCACATCGCTGCAATAATACGATTACCGTATTAATACGTTATACGCAGGCATCACAGCGTACGATGACGTTACATATAACGCTACCACATTAATAACATTAAAATGGTAGATAGCGATTCAAATCGATACGCGTATCTAACTGTTCCACAAGCCTAGCAATCAAAGCTCCGAATCGAAGTTCAAATTCATTTTCGAATTGGAAAATCCGATTGAATCATAGGAGCAGTCGCAACGTTCTATCGCAACACCATCGATCAAATTCATTTTAACGAATAATTCATTAATAATAATAGCTGAGACTTACTCTACATACTTTATCATTAGACTGCGGATCTTTATGCAGAATAAAAATATTTTAGATCGATTATGAGAAACAGGAATAACATACAAATTGATTTCATCCCTTAACGACTTTGTTCCATTAAAAGCAACATCACAACATTCTTGAATTCTTTCAATCTTCTACTGTTTTAGATTTCGTCCAACCAATTTCTTCAGAAACGCATAAAGATCCGCAGTCTATTTATTATCATTAACAAGGAGAGGTCACATTTGCGAGGACGTTGATTTTAATGAAACTATCTGTGGCGATACGTTTGAATAAAATACTCATTTTACGAAGATTTTTAACTTCATAATTTTTGGATTCCTCTTGGGTGGTACAACCGGACAGGGGATGATTCTACATGTAAAGATAAGTCGAAAAAAGGGAATAACATTTTCTCTCTCGTATCTCTTTTAGAGAATACCAAGTTGTATTAAGTGGTGCAATAAAAAATAAATGTTTCCATTTAAAAAAAGTGAATGATCTCCACTTACTCGTTAACATCAGTAAATCGGAGTGGTAATATATGGTGACCGACCCTGTTGGTAATCGTAGCAAGTTTCTGTGAACGAAACAGGTAAAACTTCTATGGAACGTTTAAATTTTGCGTGGCGGTCAGTGTGTTAAAGAATAAAAAAGCGGTAGCTGCCTGTGTCCACTTTGAATTTCATTTAATTCGCATGTCGAGGAGTGAAGTTGCTTTCGTCGTTACAGCAGCGCAGAATTTAATCCTCTGCATTCAGCCTGGACTCTTTGTCGATCTAGCGAAGATTTTTTTAATCCGCCGAGCGAAATCTTTGAACAAGCTGACGATCTCATGCCAAACTTCACAATGGCCGGTTTCATTGAGACCGGTGCAGTGAATGGCCATGGCCGCTTGTACAAGGCACAGTAACTGTTCTCTGCGTAATGCGCATCGTGTGTCAGGATCAGCCTGTCCATAACGCGCACAGGATATCCGACCGTATCAGAGCTGTGTATCTGAATGAAGGATCGGCCAGGATCAAGGGGATCGAAATGCTGAATCGGAGCTGCATTCTCCCTCTACGTGTTATTCCCTAACGCCAACATCTAAATGTACCATCTGAAAAGTTCGTTAGGAGTCCATTACAAACGGTGTTCCAAGTTTTCCCTGTCAAACTGTGCCCGAGCATGCTCTGCGAGTGAGGGCGATAACAATGGTATTGGAAAAACATGGTACAATCGAACCCCGACAATTCAAATACTAATGACTCAGTTTCCACTAAAAATTGCTGTATCATTATTCAAAATATTGTTTACATTATTAAATATGTTGGTATCTCATCAATTATCAAACACTTAAGTATTGTATGAGGTATTACATCAATTTCATATTCGTGCAAAGAAAAAGATTAATGTAGAATGGAGTTATTCTAGGTACAGAGAAATGTTTAATTTTCGAGTTAACGTATGTAGCTTCGAGTGCAAAGGGTTAACAATGTCCCATCAATTTGAACATCCTAAAACACAATATTAATAATAATTGTATACATAATAGTTGCGTGATAGAACATTCGTCTTGGTTTTTTAGGTACTTGGCTTTTCAAATATCAGAGATATAAATTGTTTATTTCTACCCTTAATAACCGACTCAAAGTCTTTTAATCTTTCCGTCGTTTAAAATTGCACCTCCTGTCAAAAATTGCATAAAATTCAAAGTCTACTCATTGCAAAATCAAATGAAGAACGTTCTTATTACTAAGAAAGTATTACTGTATATAATAATTAAATAGGGAATATCTGAGAGAAACCTTTTTAGTAACCTTTTCTGGAAATAGATTTCTTGAAACCATAAAAGTTAATTCTCCACTGTTGAGACTCTAATGTTAGAGAAGATGGTGGCTCCTTATAGTATTCTGATGGCATCATAACGAACATCTGGGTAGCTTCGGTACTTTAATGAGAGACTATTAGTCCGACTGCTCACGTATGAGAAGGGCGCTATAGCCTGTTTTCTGAAAGGGCGGACTTAAGATATACAGACACGCGGTAACAATAGTTGTCCACCTAACCTTAATCATTCCAGGGTTATGAGCTCATAGTTAACAAAAGTTCAATGAAATCCTGTTGAATTTGTTTGATAAATGTTCCAATAAATTGAAAATAAAATAAAACTGTTTCAGATGGTCGAATTGAATTTTTAGAACAAATCGATCCAGCCCCTGTTTATCTTGAAATCCTCAGAAATATATGTATTACAGTTCGTTAGTTTGTATGATGAAATAGTCAAATGAAATCCATTCGTTAAAAGGGAGTCCGGTTGGCCAACTTTAAAAAATTGCTTTTATTTGCATTAATCAATACTAACACCCTTAGGGATTATATTCGCGCTATTTCAGGCAGAAATTCGGAATAGTTATGTAGATATAGCTTATGGAACACCAGCGCATCGCGTAAATGGATATCTGTACGTATGTACCTGCTGAAAACTTTTAAACGCGATTTTTCAAACACATTCTAAATTGACAAACACGGCAGTGGGAAAACTATTCGATCAATCGAAATGTCCCAACGCGACGCGTATATCTAAACGGTAGCTATACATCGTCAAAAAATTTGTTAATTTATCTAAAAATGAATGAAATGCATTGTTTTCAACATGTTTTTTGGACGTCATTTGCTAAACTAATTCTTCTAGCCTTACAGAGAAATTCAGGTCGTATGGTCCATTCATAAAAAGGTTATTCTGATTCAAAGTGTGTGTGATCAGTTTTGCTCCTAACTGTACATATGGAGTAAAAGTTTCAGTCGATTTATAACTGTTTTCTTTGAACAGAAAAGTTGAAAGTCAAAAAATAACTGTTATATCAAAACTAATTGAAAATTTTAACAGTTTCCTTCAAGCCCTGTTCAAAATACTGATTACATTATTAAATTATTGTATGAGGTATTATATCAATTTCGTATTCCTCAAAAAAACTATCGTATAGAATGGAATTAGCTCCGAGTGCAAAGGGTTAACAAAAGATGAATAAGAAGAGCAATACATATTCCAAATTGTTACCCAAATTGATTGTCCAACGTGGTAAGGTCGCAATCTTTTGATCGATCATTATAGTCGCGTTGAGAGGATGGTATGTCCGCTTATAAGAACCAAGGTTAGGGTACATAGAAAGCGGAATGGAACGTGCGCCCGCTATTAATTCCGACACCCCTAAGACAGACCAGCCCCCTTTCCACCTAGCTCGGCTAGAATAATTGTTAGTAGTAACGATATATCTCAGCTTTAGGTATGTGAGAATAACAGCGTCTACGTGCACCTAGCCGAGGGATGCTTAATTAAACGTTCGTGTTAATTGCTTGGACTTCGCGTCAACCTCTCGGCTCGCCCTATTCCGGTGAACACTACACGAAGAACTTCCGCTTTTCATCAGTTCGAAACGGAACGGTGGACATGAAATCATCTCTCTGTCTCAACGTTGCGCAACGTTCATTTTTAGAAAACGTTCAATTCGTTTCGCCGCGAATTTGTCGGGCATGGCACAAACGCTCTGATCCACGTTACCATATAATTAAATTGTAAATTCGATGCGAGAAGAACAGAGAAATTGCACATTTCACGACGGAAGCTTACAGTAACTAGACGGATCTTTATATTAAATAAACAATTCCTGATCACAAGAAATAGGTTTTCAATCCTTTTTTAAAAATTATGGAACGTTCAAAATAATATAATACTTAAATTTGAAACTAAAAATTTGCATTGGAAAAAATATGCAGAAAGAAACAGTAGACAATCGACTTTTTTGTTGAATCTCACAGTGATAATAATTTTCTGCAATTTTAAATTAACAGTAACATACACGGAAATTCATACAAACGTATATTCTTTCTTTTAATGTTTGTAATTGCTTCAGAAATTAAAAATAGATTAGGTACGTGTATGACGTCAGAATCGTTTCTACATATTATAATTCTGTTTTGTGTTATTACATTGCAGTTACACAACGTTATTTACAAAACTGTACAATAACATAGCTAACTAACCAAACAATAACATGACTTGACAGCGGACCTTTATGCAAAAGAAAAAGGTCCGACCTGAATTACCACAAACTGGAATGAAAGAGGAATTTATTTTCTAGCTTAATATGTTTAATAAATTAAAAATAATATAACAATATTTTGAGATTCTTCTAATATTTGTGCTGTTTTAAATAACATCTACTCAGTTTGATCATAAATGCATCAAATCCGCTGTTTGAACAATTTATATTTTTACTACAAATTGTTGTGTTCATATGACTATTGTTGATATAATTTATATATATTTTGCTTATTTCCGTCTCCAAAAGCACAAGTAAAACCCAGGTTAGCCCATAAACGTACGCAAAAAATCTGGATCACTTTTTCCAAGATTTTGTGAAAATTGCTAAACTAAAAAATGAAAAATGCGTGCACAGGAAAGCTTTTCTACAAAGGAAGCTCGCAGAAACGTGTAAAGGAAATACCTGCGGAGCCTACGGAATAGCTCGAAGCGTCGATGAAGAACAAGAGGAAGTATTTCCCTTTAGTCGCGATTCCCGTATTTTAAAATATAGTAAAAAGATGTACATTTTATCGATATTTTAAATGAAGCACGAAATATAGGTAAATATCAACGTAATATACAAAAGTAAAGATAACTTTAATAACCAAAATAATCGACTGATTTCCTGCACGGGAATCATACATTTTTCATTAGCATTCATTAGTTGCATCCAGTATCCTTTGAAATGCATTATTTATAACAATCATCGTGCTGAAATTGTCACATACATGATTACTATTCTTTATGTAATTAAAATATATACAAAAAAATATTCGAGAACTTATAAAATTACTTTCATTTGTGTTGCATCAGACTCATCAATATATTTTTTAATACATTGTTTTAATCCTTGCATCCTCAAGGTGCTTTGATGTTTCATTTTTATTAAAACCTGACTATTAAAAGTTAATATATACTTATTCAAGTTTAATTCACTCCTGTTTAAAATTTTTAGATAAGATTAAGTTCTTCATTTGGCAATAATATAATGTTATTTCCTTTTCTATTTCTTGTTGCAATTAATTCCTTCTTACCACTTTACCTACCGGAAGCTTATTAATAGGATTTTCAATAATTGTGCTGTATCAAAAGAAAGCATAGAAATTTTCTTTTACATTGCAATCTTAGATCAAACTATTAGATGACTTAGGGTGACTTGTTAGTTCACAAAGAAAATTGCTGTTGCTATTAAAAGTTCCATTAAAAAGTGTTTAGCCATGTAGCATAGAATTTTCAAAATGATGCAATAATCACCGGTCTGTATTGGGACAACCTAATCTCTACAAGTTCGAATAGAATTTCCTTAGAAACGAAACATAACTGTTTAATACCACCACTGGTGATGGATCATCCGAAATAAAAATGTCAGTACAAAGAGTGGCATAATCCGGGACATTAGGGGTTAAAGCCAATCGCTGCCAATTGGGTTTCAAGGATTAGCGTGTTTCCTCATTTAAACAATCGCCGTGTGAAATTCTAACGCATGTCCTCCAAAGGTACTAACACGCTTTACTCGCATATAAATTGCACGTATATCCTCGCGAGCATGTACCTATACAGAGAAACACGTATAACCGGTGGCGAGACCAAAGTCCATGGCCAAACAGTTCGAGCGTTAGGCAGAACGATAATAAATTAAGCTCAGCCAGAACTGGAAATTGAATCAAACGCGGTAATCTCTAATGCAATTGATTCGGGCATGCAAACACCCCTCCGAACACGGGGTCGAAGGTTCTGAATGATTTTGGGGGTGTGCTTCCCGAGGATAAGAGATTGTAACGAGAGGAAAATTAGGGTGACAGAAGTATGCACATATATCGGTTTCTAATACGGATATCATGAATTGGAGAATTCCGTTGTACCACCTAAATGTCACATTAAAGTTCGCTACCAGCATTTGTTTCGTTGCTTACCTTCCTTGTTCGAAAGTTTCATTAAATGCAACGTACCCAATTTTGAATTATTAAAACAGTTTAGCGGAAGAAAGTCACAGATTCTCTGGAAATTATGCATTCTGCTATGACTTTAAACAACGATGTGCATAAAATTAATTTTACTGATTTTAAGTGAAATGTCAGATTATGGATGTCACATATTGGTGACGGTGGTAGCGAACATGTTAATTTTGACAAAGTAAACAAATCGGTTTGTGTAATTTTTTTTATTTATAGGTTTTAAGTCGTATCAACTGCTAGGTTATTAGTAGACTGCGGATGTTTATGCAATTTACAATTTTTCTAGACGAATTTTAAGGAACTCGAATCAAATAAAATCCAAACTTCACCCCTTGCCGTACTTCAACGAGCCACACTCGCCACAGAGATTTTAAACAAAGTCTAACAAATACGAATGCTACGCCTTTTTTTAACTGAAATAAAATCTGATTCGTTTGTAATCAATATTCAAACATTAAAGTAAATGCACCCATACAAAAAAAACTATAAATTTTCTTTTCTCTTCTAAGATATTTTTCGGGATAAAGACGTTTTAATCACAGTAAGGAAAATGACACGACAAGGGGTTAAGGAATAGGAGTCGCGTTTTCATATTTAACAAATACTAGAGAAAGTAGAATCTGGACATTAGAAACGAGACTGTCGTCGTTGATAAGAAATTCGTTAAAAGAGGCCGAGTCTCGGAGACTTTTTAGCGCCGGGCACGAATACAATGCCATAGTTAACAGATATTTGATTAACGACCGTCCTCATTAAGCGACTCGTTACTGTTTATACGCGAAATCTTGCTCACGTTGCCGGATCGGTTGTCCCGTTTAAATATCAGGCGGTGTACACCGAATCCGAGAAACGAGCACGATTTGCTAGGATCTACTAGATTTACTAAGCAATGGCCTGGGTAATCCGTCGCGTTTACTGTTGTAGCAACCACCATCACCTATCTTGCCTTTACGCCAGCAGCATCAATCCTCTCGCACATTATAAGTGGTTTACGAAGAGCAACCGTGTCGTCATGCACCATTCATAGTGTTATTTACAAGCTGCACGCTCTACTGTAGAAAACATTACAATACAGACAGAAAGCTCTACTGTACAGGGTGTTCATTGTAACTCGAGCACCTAAATCATTCTAAAGTAAAAAACATGACTAAATAGGATGTAGGGTAGCTGTACCGATTACTGCGGTATCATGCTTCGGTCTTATTTTATTTTACGTGTGAGCATTTTATGGAAGAATGATTTGTTCTGAATAGAAAAAAAGGATTGGTGGTCCTTAAAACCTAATACAACTTAAAAAATTAAATCGACAACATTTTGTACGTATTACTGCGGACGAGAAAGAGCCATGTACAAATTATTGCGAATGGTCCTTGTTCATCACAATTGATACAAGCAACTTTTATTTAGCATAAAGTAATTGGTAGAATAACAGAAATTGTTTCCTCGCTTCAGCATCGATCCATAAATTTTTAATTTTCCGGAAAACATCTTGACAAAGGTTCACTGTTTAACGCGTTTCACTGGACCCTTGAAAATTACGAAATTATTAAATGTTATGAAAGCTGTACATCGCGTTGAATTTCATTTCTCATGCCGCGCCGCGCCGAATCAATATGGGGCAAAATAAATGTGAAAATGGTTGCTTACGCATTATGCTAACCGGAAATGAAAAAGGAAATGAAAAGTCTTGCGCGGGTGAAATTACACTGGGAGGAATTGTGTTCCGGTCAGATTGATTGTGAAACCGGGAGCCAATATGACGTTTACAATTTTTCACGGAACCGAATATGCCTGTGAATCCAATTTCCGTTCTTGTTTCAATTAGCGAAGTAAATGATGTCGAATATCATGATGAATAGTTTTCCGGTTTAATTGGCAAACCGAAACATTACATTTATATAAATACAACGACGGCACGCATTATTATCGGTTGCATTTATTAAAATGCAGCCTCGGAGAGCACAAATGATCGGAAGTTCATTGTTTATAAGACAATTCCTTCCAATTGAATGTGGACGAAATGCGAAAGGTTAAGCTGCACAACTTTTCATGGAGGGGAATATTTTTCGCGTGAAATTCGTTCCTCGACGTATCCCCTGACAAAACGAAACCGTGCACATTATAATAATGCACGCGGGATCGGTGGATTTCTATAAACAGGATTTCGTATGGGAAAACGAGGAATTACTTAACCAAAGAAGAATGTTTTATACATATTTTTACAAAGAAGATCATAAGTAAACTCTGAATTAAACTCATAATTACACTCTGAATTGATACTGAATTGGAAATAACTCCCTTTAATGCTCAATAATATTTTAGATAATGGTATCATTGTTTAAAATATTATTTACATTATTAAATATGTTGGTACAGTATGTACCATTTATAACGCAACCCTGACATTGAACGTTTCTGCGGGCGCCTATACCGGCTGTTAGGCGAAACTGTTCAGAGGGGTTCAGTAGATGACCTTGAATAATAATAGTCCATTCATTATATTGACTCTCTACCAAACTGTCGATTTTACATCGCAACAGATAAATTAGGTTGAGATAATGAAGAGCGGATGATCAGTTAATAACAGCCATCTCAGATTTTGTGCAGCAGCTTCGTTACTTGTTACATGAGATTACCAGGGAGAGACGCGAGGACTTACAATTAGTCTTATAAGGGTCCTCGAAGATATTGCACAACTTTCGTCACTCTGCTTTCTGTTGTTTCCTTTGCAATACAGTGAACTACATCCAGAGTCACCAGATTAAGACTTGTCTCCCCACTCTACCTTCCCCTTCCACGGCGCAATTCCGCACGCCTCCGCGACGGCCCGATCACGTGACGCGTTCTCTCTTTGCCATAAATTGCGACGTTGCCGCAGACGCGCGTCTCAAAGATCGCAATATTAATTTCACAATTAACAAAAATTAATTCGACGAGTAAATAGCACTGATGTCACTCATTAGAAGGTAGAGTACCACGACTTCCAACAGTTAAATCTTAAAAACTAATTACTCATCTCAGATGCTCCCCTTACAAGAGTACTATACTTGTACCTATTGTTAGCCTACAGTCCTCTTTTGTTTATAAGATAGTACCAAGTGTTCTCACATATCAAGCCTCTCAAATCTCCCCTGCTCTGGTAGACACTGCATCTTTCAATGGACCTCTCTCTAAACGGGCGACGTGATTAAAATCAGCCAACCGCGGAAGATTGTTGCACGTCTGTCTACCGGTACGCCGCAAGAACCGAAGACCCTGTTTATAAACGGGACAAAGTAAATCGCAAAGATTTGCAAATCCTTATGCGAGAATGATGTTGAATACCGCATTACGACAGACCGATGCACATGCATAGAGTTGCCAGGAGAATTTCTGGAGTGTTGGGGAGTGGGGGGAGGGGGGGTCCTAAGCTCAGCCGCGTGTTTTGTTACTTACCGAAGATTACCGGCTTACAAGAAACCCAACGGCGGTGGGAGCAATCTACCACCCAACAACCCTCCGAGGCGTTTCCCCTCCCGGGGTGGCCCATTCCACGTTCCCCACGGCGTTATCACGCCTGCCTTCCGCCTTCCACCTTCCTACCACCTTGCCACCTTCCACCTTCCGCCTCCCGACGTCCTTGCGAAACACCAGCCTGCAGAATGCAAGGCCGACGCCGATGCTGCCGCCGCCGACGTTGCCGCCAGTATGAAGCGGCTCAGCAGAGAGGGAGAGATAGAATAACGCCCCTAAGTGTACTTACTGCAAAGACCCGAAATTGGGGAACGATGTAAATCACTTACGAGATACACTTGCACCTCGCCGCCCGAGGAAAAGCAAGACGCGCCGCCATTTATCGTCGCTACGATAATTCCCGTGGATTCGCGCGCACGAGTTTCCCGTCCTGCGAGAGCACACCGGAGAATAAACGCGACCGAACACCGGGCCACCGGGGGGAGAGAGGAATTCGCGTTCCTTACCCCGGGAAAACAAAAATGCCGCTTCCGACGCCAGTTTACTGCAGCGGCTGACGCCGGGGACCCGGGCTGGTCCTCGGACTTGTTGAAGGCTCTCACACTGACGACGGGCTTGCTTCTTCAGGGAATAGGTGACACCGGTTTGGCGACGGACGCACAGTGGGGCTGATCTGTCCAATGAATGAATACACCCCCTAAAAGAATTATGTTTATTTATAGAGTAGCTCTATTAGACACCTACAGATGTCTTGCCATTTTGTTTCTGCTATAGAATGTTTCACATTCCACGAAGAACAAAAGTCTAGAACTATAGGTGTCAAGTTAACCGTTCTCTTACATACCAACTTTAAAGTTTCGTAAACTATTTTATTCCATATGTGTACAGGTATCCCAAAATAGTATGAACGTAGAGATTCCACCCGAGATATATTTTAATCAAAATTTCCTGAAAATAAAGATGTATCTAGCAATTGCAGTATTGAAATAATAAATCTTATGATATTCAAAAATCACTGTATTTTATTCCAAATTCGCTGAAAATGAAGTCGTATCTAACAATTGCAGTATTGAAATAATAAACCTTATAATAACCAAAAGTGATTTTTGTATTTTATTAAAAATTCGCTGGAAATAAAGTTGTATTTAACAATTGAAATATTAAAATAAATCAATCTTGTAATAACCAAAAATTACATTTGTATTTTAATGAGCTGAGAATAAACATTTCTCTAATAATTAAAATACAGATTTATATAGCTTCGTGAGTATATTTTTACTTTTGATTACACGATGCTTTTAGCAAGAAGAGATAGAGATTTCACGAAAAGTTCTAGCAATCGATGAAAACGCGAGACCCGTGGTGCATTCGCGAATTTGTACGAACCATTTATCCCTATATCAATGTCTTCCCTTTTTACAAACAGATGCATGCCCAGCGGTCAGCGGATATTAATAGAATTTTCCTCTCGATGAAGTTTGCAATTAATTTAGCACCGCGTCCACGAGCATGTCAAGCTTGTTAAAATTTAAATCGAGTTATTCGTCGCTAGCTTAATGAGCGATATTAGCGTTCTCGTTCGTGGACTTGTTAACGGAGAGAAGAGAATGTGCGAATGTTTCATCTTCGACTATGAGCTTCCATTGTCGCTAATAACAACTTTAATTAGAAGAGTTTCGGAAGCGAGTTTCATTTAAAAATAGTTACCACGCGGAAAACTACGATGATTGGATTCGTGGGAAAGTAATATCGGTTCTCTCGATGCACGAGTAAATCAATTGTCTATGAAGTTATAATGTCCCCTAATCGCTTACGTGATATCCATCGTTTTCAGTGATTCTATTGTTCTCTTCTGTCAACTTTTTAAAGGAAATTATCTCATTTATTTAATTATAAAATTTAAAATTATTTAGTTATAAAATTACAAATTATTTAATTTGTTTAATTATAAAATTACACAAATCATTTAATTTACTTAACTATAAAATTTATAATTATTCAATTTACTGCGCTCAAGAGCAGCATTACTTTTCTATCGCCACAATATAATTTTATTTTAAACGTTCACCAAAATCGGACATTAGGAGATTTGAACTTTGAACTGGCAAGAATTTAATAATTAATAACTATAAATTAATCATTCAAATTAGCAATATTTACGAATTACTTCTTAAGATGAAAACATCAAAGTCGTAGTCAAATATAATATCTCAAATAACTTTATATTAATCGTATTTATAACTCCAATATATAACTTTCTAGTTGTGTTTCGGTAATGAGATATGTAACTACAGTTTTAACTATCTAACACATCAGTAAACAATATACATAATTATAATTGAATGCTTTAATAGCTAACAAATTAATGCAAGCCGAATGCGTATACAAAACTAAGCTCTCGTAATATTGATAAATAGAGTTAGTTTATTGTTTATGAGTCAGTCGTATTTTATATTTTTTACGGAGTCAAAGAGAAGCCAAAGATATTGTTTAACACGGCTATTTTTTAACTTATTCTTAGCAATCTACGTGAAAAATGAACAAGAAACGATTACTAGTAACTATAATAAATAATGCCCCAAGTTAATCTGAGTTTTCAGTTCCTCATCTTTTCAGGCTACTTCGTAGAGTCTTAAAAATGGAGCATTAGTTGACGCATCTCAAATGTGCGATATAAGTATGAATTTTGGTACAAACCCTCATTTTCCGCATGGTTGGACATGAAATAGGGTGCAACTGCAAAGCGGCGTCATAATACACGTGCATACGTCTTCATCCAAGCAGGTTTTCTATGCAGAATAGTTTTCCAGCATTTCTTTGAATATTGAGAAGCTTTCAGCATATTTGTTAAACAGTGTTTTAAAGATCCTGACTGTGTTAATATTAATCTGTACGAGTTTTATTTACAGAATTACAAAATATTTTTTATCTAGTTCTTCACCTTCATTATGCATAGTAATGCAAACTTCAAAATATGGCTCTATTGTATAATCTTCTTTCTATTAGACGTTACGTTATGTTAAATCAAATTTGCGAAACAGCCAACTCATTCCAAAATAAAATTTTCTTCTTTAGTGCATCTTTATTTACATTAGTGTAAATACACTTTTCTAAATAATATTGTATTATTTACTCATGTCAGATGATCATATGCAATAATATAATTTATTATATTAAAAAGTCCTTTCTGCGAAAATGCAATAAACTAATAATAAATTGGTGTCCTATCATTAGACTGTGAATATTTATGCAAAATAAAAATTTTCGGCATCAATTGTGAGAAATAGGAGTTAAAATAAATAAAAGAAGAAATACAAATTCATTTAATAAATTGAAAATAATATAACAATGTTTTTAAATTCTTCTGATCTCTTTATTTAATAAAATTTCTTGTAACGCTCCTGATATATTCACTGCTCCGTGTTTTTAGTTTCAGTTTTCCCATAAATGCATAAAATCCGCAGTCTACTTATCATATCGCCAAAGATCAACTCCACAAAAGCAACATTTCGTATCCAGTAACTTATCAAGCACCTTCTTAAATAAAGCCGAAACCTTGACAAAATTCTTTTGCGAGCCATTATTTAATTTTAACGAATTTTGATGGGAAAGTTTTAAGTGAATAATTTGATGGAAACTCCGGAGAAAGATTTTTTCATCGGAAAACCGCCAATCTAATCAAATTTCTCCGTGTTCTGATAATATCTTGGGGTTATGCGGGAAAATCTGAGCAAAGATCCATTTACGTTAGTTAGAAAGTAAACTCGTTGAGAACACGTCACGTCTCGGCATCATGCTTTGTCGTTCATCGTTCCGAATTTCCATAGCCCCGAACGTTCAACGAAAACAACGTTTTCACCGCGGTTAACTTTTGCCAAAGGTGAACGTAATGAAATAGAACGAAACCCAAAGTCTCTCTCTCTCTCTTAGCACGTGCGTAGGACGCTTTCGCTCCCTTAAGGGTGTTTGTACTCAAATATTTCATTTTCAAAAACTCAAGTTCCGTTTGTTTACATTTTGGATATAAGTGCTGTAGATTATGTGTACGGTAGAATTTGATTGAGTTCGTAAAACGATCTTAGTTATAGGGTACATGTTCCTATACTGCGGGTGTACCTACGTATTACTGTGGTATTTTTCCCCAATGAGATCAAAATGCGTAAGAATAAATATTTTGTCCTGAATAAATTTGTACAATTCAATGAGAATGTATTCTCGTTATAGAGGCAAACATAATTGTCAATTATTCTCATATTTTTATAATCTCAAGATTTGAAAAAAACATTCTTCATAAAATTAGAAAACAAATGGAACATTAGACAATATAGAAAGGATCGTATCAACACGGGATGAGGGAATTCTGACCGTATTAACACGTCTACGATCCCCAAGGGGTTAATATTTCCGTTTCCCCTCAAACCACCTCTTTCAAGTTGCATAGACCAAAACGGCTTAAGTCGATGCTTCGTGCTTATATTGTACTAACCAGTAGCGGCGACCGAAAAAAGAGCAGAGAGCCGCGGAGCATTTAAAATTGTGGGAGAAGAAGAATGGCAAAAAGAGATCTTGCGGAGATCCCGCGACAAATTATCGCCAGCTTTTCTTACTTCCGGCTGCTTCAGGGCCAGACGGTGTGGCGTGGGAAGGTGTTTTGTGCAATATGTGATACGGAATCGGAGTCTGGGAAAGAAAAGTCTTTTTCGCAGCACGCGTAATAAAAACTGACGGAAATAACATTTTTAAACAACTTATTCCACTGCGTGCAAATTAATGGTAGATTTATAGGATCGGTAGGTTAGCACCCTCGGTTTGGTAGAAAATAATGTGCGTAAACAAAATTAACATTGACCTTCAATTTTAAAGTCGAAAGGTCAACAATTTCTTATTCTATTCGTAACAAGGATAAAAAATACAAGAGGAACCATCGGTCAGAACTGAATCGCAATCTTTAAAAATTATGGTATAGTTTTTTCATCATCAAACTGATTTTATTACAATGAATTTTTATTCTTCAGTCAGATGGAGTAAATTATTTCTTTGCGCGTGAAATGTATCGAAAATATAACATAGTTTAATAACAAAAAAAACTTCATCGTGATTTTTAAAGAGAACGGTTGAGTTTGGACCCATGGTTTCTTTGGCACTTTTTATCGTTGTGATGAGTAAAAAAAATTGTTGACCTTTTGACCGTGAAATTAATTATATTTTATCCGTGTACTACTATACGATGTTAAAATTCTTTCCATTTTACATTCTTTTGCTATCTGTTATACTCGATGATGTGCAAGCATAATAATAATCACAGTGACGGTCTTTGACGTATACATGTATAAGATATACGTATGTATAAGATCTTTCTCGAAATCAACGTGATCCGAGCGTAAACTGAAACTTCTCCCAAGGTTCGATAAGCCGCAGCGCTCACATTAAAATCAATATTATGTTTTATGCCAGTCAGTTCCGATAATAGCAATACCTATAAAATCCGTATGCGGCAATGTTTATGAGGAAAAGCATAATCCAATTTTAATATTGCTGTAGAAGCACGTCAGCAACGCTCAGCGTTGTGAGAAATCCCGGTAAAAGTTATTTTGTTTTCGAACGAAAATATTATAATATACATACCACATAAGACTGAATGAATAATAGTATGAAATGTTCAGTATGTGTATAACTAACATAGATCTACAAAACGTATATTTTAAATTTTCATTAAGGGCCCAAATAAAAAAGTTTTAAAGAATACCTTTTTTACTTCTCCATGTAACCTTGGAAATTATAATTTTTGGAAAATTTCTTGTTGCACATCATTTAGTAAACCAATGCTTCTAATTGCTTACAAAACATCTGGTCGTTTGGTACAATTATAAAAAAGTTACTCCGTTTTAAAGGGCGTACGAACACTTTTGTAGCTCACTGTATAATAAACATATAATAGACGGAATGAAGAATTCGGATCATGCAACTTGCACATGAAATGAACACCCACGGAATGGCCACACCAATAAAATTGATTTGCAGATCGTAATTGAAAAAGAAAGGTAAGCGATATGATTTAAGAACCGCCAGATGCTTTTTGTGGGTTAGCAGTCGTTCTCATTGCCTCGAATCGATTTAAGGGAGCATTTCGGAAATCGATAACTCTCACTCGCAATCGCACGCTTGACCCAGCCGCCTCATTGTTCCCAACCGGGAACTTGAAGAGCGTGGATCCACACCATTGTCGTGGTATTTACCGATATAATTTCCATCGTTAACGATGCACCGTTCTAAAATCGCACTTTTATCGGCTAGCTAATTGTAAGCAGAGCTTTGTGCCTGAACATCTGATTTACTGTCTACGCGTTCTAACACGTTAAACCGGTATCAAACTGCAATTAACATTTTAATGTTACTACGACACGGAATTACTAAAAACATTTTCACGCAAATTCATTTCCCTCATTTATTAAAACATGGGAGGCAGCCATAAATAATGTCGTTTCTCGATATTTATATAAAATACAATTATACTTAAGATATTTAGTATAAATTAATTCAGTTCACAATATGCGTACTACGAACTAACTGTTAATAAATGTGAACAGTATGTAGTCCACGAATGGCAATGTTCAATCGATCTGTGAAAACGACATTACTTTTATGGACACCCCTAATATTTATACAAGAAAGATCTGTATGCATACATGTAGTAACAGTTCATTAAATATTTTATAATTACGATGTAAAATGTTTACCCCGACGGCAACACATTGACCCGAGATAAATTCTCATTGCTGGCGTCCGGTTTGCAAATGCCGAATGTAATTGCAGAAAAGGCGGGGGAAAGTCGACAACAAATTTCAATCAAACGATATCGACTCGATGAGTTAATCAATTTCGTTGAAATTTAAATTGCGAAACATCGTTTATACGAAAACAACAGGTAGAAGGCAACTCTGCCAGCCTGACATTTGGGATCGAGTTTGTAATTTGCGGTCGACTCTCGAACTGTGCTGCCTAACTTGTTTAGTAGTTACCTGTACTTATAGTTGGACACGGAACTGGATGAACAGCTCAGCGAAGAATAATAATGTCGAGTATGTATAATACCATCACATGCTGTAACTTAACCATGAAACAATTCTCAATCCGATACGCTTTATCATATGAATTTCCTATCTTATTGAATGCGGCTATTGTTCGTCACGAGTGGACCATGCCATAATTAAAACGTTGACACCGATACCTACGTGTACATGCGAAATAGAAACTTCCGTTGTTGACTGTACAAAACAGAGGTTAGGTGAAAATGCATTTTCTCCTGCAATCATTTTAATAAGATTTGCATCGAGAATGTATCGAGAATGTTGTATTTCCTTGAAAAGGGCGATTCCTGAGGTCATTTCAAGTCACTTTATCCTTTACCGAAATGTTCTCCGCGGCTTCGTTAAGAAGTTATTAACGAAAACTGCGGACCAATCAGGGCGCGACAACAGGAGACGTCTTCCGGTTCGGCCAATGCAACAAGTCCCGCACTCTGATTGGTCCGCGTTTTCCTGATTTCCTAAGACCTCAAGAATCACCTCTTTCAAGGAAGTATAACATTTTTGGGACACCCTGTATTAAACCTTTGCACTAGGAGATATATCAACTCGAAAATTAAACATTTCTTCCGACCTCGAATAATTCCATTATGATTTTTTTCATTTTATGGATATGAAATTGATATAATACCTCATTGATTGGATACCAACATATTTAATAATGTGAAGAATATTATATGAATAATGGTACAGCAATATTTACTGGTGACTCTGAGTCACCACTCGCGTCCTAAGGCACAAAATCCGCAGTCTGGTAATAATTCTAGGCAGATCTTCACAAGATTAGCACTGCTTCAAAGAACCCACTAGCATACTTGCGAGCCAAGGAACAGAAAATAATCGCAACGGATCAAATCAAGCGAATGCAGCAGGTGAAGAAGAAAAAATGCCTTTTAAGACCGCGAGATTTTACACATTAATCACCGTTATCTCGAAAAAGTGGCAAGATAGATGACTTCCGCGTGTTCCTTTGAAACGAAAGAGTTCCAAATTTATAATAAAAGTCCTCGAAAACCCGCGAGAAATTGCCGTTTTAATATTTAACGCACATAACTTGGGCGAATTTTGGTGGCGAACCGCGCACGCGAGTCAGATCACTATCAATTTTAATTACACAACGTTTGTTTAACCTTTGTCGCGTTATAAAAGCAGCTACAATATAATGCAGATAACATTTGCTCACACCGCTGAAACAAAAAAAGAAATAACAATTCGCTTTGATTCAAACGCTTCGCGATCGTACAAACTTAATTTATATCTTTATCCGTACAATCGATGCAAGTATACCCGCGGAACAGTTTGGGAAGTAAATCGTCGTTCCTCGTTCCCATAAAATTTGTACAAAAAGTCGTTTCTCCAATTCAGTATCGATCGTTACATCCTCCGATACGGGGGAAAACGTTGATAGTATTTTTGATGCTGGAATTTTTTTCATATAAAACTGTGTAGACGCATTTCAATTTTATTTCGGAGAATAAATACAAAAATCAATTGAATCGCGGATAATTTAAACAAATACATAATATTCCTGAAACCAGAACGACTCGCTTGCAAAGTTATTTCTACTAAAATTTGTCTGTTTTCCTTTATACAATTTTCTATGGGATTATTTACTGTAACTAGACTGCGGATTTTTCTACAAAATTTTCTGTCTGAATTGCAACAAACTGGAGTGATATAGAAATTTAATTTCTTTCTTAATATGTTCAGTAATTTGATTAATAATATCGCAGCACCCTTAAATTTTTTAAATATTTTTACTATTTTAAATTGCACCTACTCATTTCTGTCATTAAACGTTGTTAATTCTAACAAATACATTTAATACTATTATTTTGTCGAAATATCCTCTGATCCATAAGTGAAGTTTTGTGCCCACCATTTCGCGGTAATCTCTATGCATGATTAATGAAGATTCCTCGTGATTACATTTACATGTTATTTCAATAATACATAGTGCAATCAGTAATGAGATACGTACTAAATGGAATAGGAATACACCGAATTTAACTTATGACATAGCGAATTAGAATCCCTTTCAATTATCTCGACATTGTTTGCACATCGCGGTTTAGCTGTTACGCTCGCTATTATATGGTCTGGTTTTTATTAATACATATTTAGTTGGATTACACATTTCTGCATTAACATAAATTATGGAACATTTTGGAAAATAATATTAAATAGTATATAGTTAAAAAAGATAGTATTTCAAATTATATTTCAGTAACTTCGTAAACATTAGAAACATTTATATGATTTATTATATATTTATGAACATTGCAGCGTGTAATATTTGGCACAGTAGAATTCTGATTGTTGTTTAATTCAACATTAGAACTAGAAACACATTCCGGCTGAAGCTTTAAGATGAACCTAAAAAAAATAGAAATGCAAAATAAAATTCGTAACAGTATTAACACATGCGAATATTGTTGAAATTATTTTTTGCCGCTAAGTAAACTAATAAATCAATTAAAAAATGCACATAGCGATTAAGAGATTAGGTTTGTTCAGTCAGAATGCCAAGAACACTGACTTTAAGAAATGTTTCTTTCAAAAATTGTGATACCTGATTCAACAAATACAAGTTGTCCCAAGTGTACGTCTTTTCAAGTAAATCCATTACAAAAATACTCTGCGGCTTTGTTAAGGAGTTATTAACGAAATATAAAGACGGATTCTGGCATTGGCCGAGTCGAAATCCGTCCGCTGTAGCCGCGCTCTGATTGGTCCGCGTTTTGCCGTTAATAACTCCTTAACAAAGCCGCGGAGAACATTTTCGCACAGGAAAAAATTACCTCAAATGACCTCAGGAATCACTCTTTCTCTTTGGAACACCCTGTATATCGGTTACAACTTCTGGCTAACATATCGGAGATCCTGTTGATATTGTATAGTCATCGAAAATCCAAAATTTGATTTATGTAATGTAGTATCGTATTATCCATTAGTGCATGATAAATTTTAGTTTAAAACGCTCAACATTTTGGGAAGTTCTCTATTTTTATTTGTAAATATTGTTTGATGGCGGGAACAATTCAGTTATCCAAACATCGCTTCGTGTCATCTGTTCGCCTAATCAAGGGTATGTCGTAGTAGATCGAACTATCGAGTTAAAAACGCGGACAATGTTGCTCCTTGCTTTAACTTGTCTTCCAGCATGAGACGTCTACTCAACGTTCGAAATATTTAAATCCCGAACTGCTTTGATTTGCTGTCGGCGTTCCCGCGGCCTTCTTTCGGCGAATCTCGTTCCTCGGGTCAGGATTATCTGATGATATTATTCTTCAATTTGGATTAAGTTCTTCCTCCGCGAGGAACGACTTTCCCAGCTCTTGACGGATCAACGAGAGCTAGGTGAGAATCAAAGAATGGTGAACCGTGCCAACTAGATTGATCCTCGTGCATTGACAAATGGATTTCGGAAAAATTTTTTCCGTTGGAAACAAAATCCCGAGGGATTTATTGAAACACTAAATTGTTCAGATGAAAAAGTTTTCGAATGGTACACGTACGAAAGATGAAAAATACAGCCGCGCGTTGTGAAACAGTTTATTAACTAAACAATTTTAAAGGGGTCGTTTTGAGGGTTGTTTAATATTGCTGCTGATTCAAATTCAGCAAGCAATGCTTAGAGATGCAATATATTTTTGTAATAACAATATATATAATTGCCAGTTCCTCTGTCATCTGTAACGGTGCAAAAATCTCGTAACACAGAAGACATAGAAGGTTGAAATTTGGTACACAGATAGCCGGCAGCCCAAGAGGGTGCACGAATATGTTTTTATCCCGGAAATCCTTCAGGATTAATTGTTAAAATTAAATTAGTGTTAGTTCTCTGTCCTTTGTAACGGTACAAGAATCTGGAAACACAGAAGGCGTAGAAAGTTGAAATTTTGAACACAGGTAGCCGAAAGGGGTGCATGAATATGTTTCTATCCCGGAAATCCTTCAGAATTAATTGTTAAAATTAAATTAGTGTTACTTCTCTGTCCTCTGTAACGGTAAAAGAATCTCGAAACATAGAAGGCGTAGAAAGCTGAAATTTGGTACACAATATGTTTCTATCCCGGAAATCCTTCAGGATTAAGTGCTAACAATAAATTAGTGGCATACCTCCAGAAATATGCCAGCCGTTGATTTTCAACGGGAATTGTGCTAGTATATAATAAATACTAAAACTAGTACTAAAATCTACATATTCAGGTTCGAAATTAAAATTGATTTCAAGTTGAACACATGTATTTAATTTAAAAATTTCACCTGTATATCTTTCATGTAGAACAGTCTATTACTGCATAATGACTAAACTACAGAAATTATGTATTTCTAGCAAACATAATTATCTAACATAATTATCTGTCTGCCTTATATTAGTTAGAAATAGTTAGAATTAATTTATATGATTCGCTACCACCGTCACAAATATGTGACATCCATAATCTGACAGTTCACTTAAAAACAGTAAAATTAATTTTAT
This sequence comes from Lasioglossum calceatum, assembly GCA_963966675.1. Classification (NCBI taxonomy): domain Eukaryota; kingdom Metazoa; phylum Arthropoda; class Insecta; order Hymenoptera; family Halictidae; genus Lasioglossum; species Lasioglossum calceatum. The sequence continues at coordinate 7,830,321 of OZ016549.1, forward strand.
GCACTTCGTTGTTTAAAGTCATAGTAGAGTGCATAATTTTCAGAGAATCTGTGACTTTCTTCTGCTAAACTGTTTTAATAATTCAAAATTGGGTACGTTGCATTTAATAAAACTTTCGAACAAGGAAGGCAAGCAACGGAACGAATGCTTTGTTCTTTAAGTTTTCTTGTTTCAGTGCTTTTAGTGAAGCTTCCTTCTCAAGTTCAGAAATCCTTCAACAACAAATTCTGTTCGAATTTTGTTCGTACATCTTATGGCTAGGTAGAGCACGCAAAGTTCTGTTGCATCGTTCCGAGAAATTTAAGTCAACCGCCGCCGTTAGAGAAGAAATGAAAATGTTATGCAATTTAAAAACGATCCTCTGAATCTTTCAGCTACACGCGCATGACTAACGACGGACGAATACGAGGTGAAAATGAACATGGAAAGGGGATGCTTGTATATGCATGCAAATCGAAAACAGCACAGGTTAAGTTCCCCGTAAGCGGTTCGCTGCACTTCTATTGCATATATATTGTAACAACCGTTGCATTAACACCCAACAAGTCGAGACCGCCGTAATCCAGGCATTAGCGTCATTGATTTACGGGAGACCAGTGCCAAAACTTTTTCAACCAGTTAACGACCAACGGTACCATGCCAAGTTTGAATTTTAGATACCTGACAATATTTTCGATGCCGTTCGTTTCGATTCCGTTAGTATTACAACGGTTTTCCGTTAACGCCACCGACTTTCGGTCACTGATAAATTTATACACCCTCAATTATTTTCTGTGCGAATTGCAAAATTTCGCGATGCTTGCGAGCACAGTTCATCCAAGATGTATTCGAACTCTAATCTACTATTAACTATACAACAGGGTGTACCGGTTAAGGTTTGTCACCATTTTTCAGGCATTCCGGTAGTGCAATTAAAAATTCTTTCAGACAAAATTTTATCAGTACTTGGTGGTCTACATATTTGCAATTCGGAAATCGCAAAACATGCTTTCTCCGTAACAACGTGAAAGTCATCTTGAGTTTTTTAAATTGCTGACGTTGAGACGAATTCAACAATTTATGTTTTATGAGTGAAACCAAGAAACACATGTCATACAAATACAAGCTATAATTGCTCCACTAAAAAGTAGGAATAGCAATACGAAAAAGATCTAATCATATTTAACGATGGTGTAATATAACGTCGAAAAAAAATTGGAAAAAAGCATTTCTGAGTGAAATTTGAAATTTTGATTAATATTGAAATGAAGAAGTTGGAAAATTCTTTAAAGTTCGAAATGCGAACGATCCCTCAAACTTACCTTTCCGAGACCTCTGAAGGAAATAACTGACTTCTATAATTACAACCATCGGAAAATACTCGGGAAAATTGGCTTCCAAGGTAAAATGAAAAAGTAAAAGTTCGGGAAATCTGCGGAATAAGGCTTTTTAACGCGTATTTTTCTTTAAATTTATCTACTCATGCAGCATAAAATGATCTTCTGCAGAAGTTACTCCCCATGCAACTGTAACATGGCAAGCAGACTGCGGATGTTTATGCAATTTGCAATTTTTGTAGACGAATTTTAAGAAACTCGAATCAAATAAAATCTTATTCTCCTTGGTAGTAGGTGTTTTAGATCCGAAATAAATTAGAATCGTATTAAATTCTGTCGTATTTTATATCCCAGCATTTTTTGAAAATTTTCAAAAGTCATAATTGCATAAAGATCCGCAAGTCTAAAGACAAGATAATTTACTTTTATTCAGATTACGAATTTCCAACCAGATTTGCACAATTAAACGAAATTTTATTTACGACTGAAATATATATGAAAAATTAAATCAACAAATTGACAAACAAATAAATCTAAAATAAAAATGAACGATGGATTAAAATGAGTCCAGGTAAATTATTGTAGTATTTGTTAAACGAAATTATATCACAGACCCGAAACCACGTGATTATTTCCCCTCAATTCGTGCTCCCTCCCCTAATCCGGCGACTCTGTTTGGATCCACTGTAAATACTCCAGTGTTTATCTTTTACAATCACTGCGAACGATTATCATTATCTGCGACCAGAGTTGGGCAAAAATTTTAATTGAATAAAAATTTAGAATAAAGTGAGCTTTTTCCAAGTGGGTTTTAAGCCCACTTTATTCGAAATTTTTGCCCAACTCTGTCTGCGACGTACATCCAAAATAAAAAAGTGTGAATTCCCCTTAATCGATTTGACCTGTGAACGGAAGCTGATGCCCTAAAGATGGGAGGAATGCCTGAATATCTCGGATGAAGGTATCCAGATTATCACGGGGATCAATATTATAAGCATTTATCCGTGCGAATTTTTTTTTGTTGTGCTCGGAGCGAAGCCCGCGATTTTCATCCTAACGATCTGACTGAATTCCCGTCGTTGCGGCAGAAACACGGTGAAGACCTTCATTCAGGTTCGATTTAACTTTGCCGCTGGCGAACCGTCGGAAGTTAAATTAGTAATAGGACCGGCCAACAGAGTTGCATCATGCTCCAACGAGAGACATTCATTGTAGGAAGAGAATGGTAGCCGCATAAAGGTATTATCTTCGAAAACGTAAATGTTGCAATTTCCTAAACATTATCAATTCACCCCGGAATATTTTCGTCCCCAGACGAAACTCTTTAAATATCTCGAATAATAGACGCTGCTTCGCTGTGTTTCCTTTAAGAACTAAGACAACAGACCACCTTAAGTACACAACCGTTCAATGCAAATCTACTGAGAATTTTAAATTAACTCTGCTCTTTACTATGCTATAAATGTTGTAAGAACGCTACTTAATGGTTATATTAAATTGACTGTACTCATCGTCATGTTAACCTCACTACTCAATCATTTTTATAACTTCGAGTGTGCATTTACCTGTCTTTTAACAGGGTGGCGTGTCTTGGTTGATGTAAAGTGTAAAGGAGTGATGGCAAAACCGTCCCCACCATAGCGCCCGCTGTCCCCTTCCAGTAAGCGTCGTTGCTATGGAGAAAGGACGCGCTTCGCTAGCGCGAGCAGTCTTCAATGCGTCTTAAAAATGCAATTAATCATGGAGGGATTGATCAGGTGTTTCTCTCTATATTAAAAAAATCTTTAAAACTTCTTCGTCTGCTTATCTAAAAATAGTTTTTCATGACCCCGAAATTTTGGAAAATCTAACCATGAGGAAAATATCTTCTACATTTCTATAATTGTACCTTTGAAGTTAACATTTTCCTCTCCGAGACATTTTCTCGTATCACTAAAAACGAGAACATATTTTAGAATGAAATGTCAGGTAACTCTCCACGTAACTGTTTTAGTAATTAAAAGAATCTTACAGGACAATGGATTCGTTCAAATTAGCTAAGTAAATAAAATGTTTGTTCAATAATAAAACAAATGTAAAATTCAAATGAAATGTTTATACAGTCGGTTGTAAAATGTTATATATGTAGACCTACCAAATTTCGAATATGGAAAATATAAATGCGAAAGAACTGTACGCTTTATGGACGTTGATTGACTTGTTAGTTAAAATTCAGCCAATTCTGAATAAATGACGATGCTTTTACATTTGTTGACAGAAAAATATGAACAGACCGAAAATGTGCGACGATCTGTAAACGGTTATATTAAAATTAACAAAATACCCACTTACAATAATAACAATAAACCTAATAACAGGTTTCGTTAACGTAAAGTTCACATTTCTGATTTATTTATGTTTCCAGGCAGACAAAATTTAAAAAATACATCATTCAATTCCGAAATCGAACATCAAGTACATATATCATTTTGATGCCATTAATAATGCCAATCATTGGATTTTATGCATTTATGGCACAGATGAATAAATTAAATGTACAACTTTGAAGACATTAGAACCACTTAAGAATATTACTATATTATTTTCGACGTCTTGAAATTATTAAACGAAGCAGTACACTTTTTTTTACAATTGACATACATGTTTTCTTTTTAGATTAAGCAAACATTTTTCCCCTGTTATGCACGCTGTTTATTATTACATAACCTAAATTGCACTGAAAATTGGCATTTAGCGTGCATTTTGTAGAATTAATCTCCTCCAAATGTTAAACAAAATACAGAAGATTGTATAAGTATTGAAAAAGGATATTATGGGTACCCCTAATAATTTGCACAAAAATTGTTCAAAATGAATACCGATGAAGGGGCAGTCTTCTCAAGTACATTTTTGACGAAAGACTTTAACTGATGGGGACCTGTCGGGAAGAAAATTGAACAAAAATTCGGAGTGGCGGATGGTTCAATATTAACACCACGCTGTATAACAAAGTTAATACAGCATTTCCATTTAACATCGGACAGAAAAGATTTTCCAGACCGGTAGAGGAGCACTCTTTTTTTCCACATGTTCGTACTCGACGAGTCAGCTCATCGACATTATTACACGATGTCACTCGAGGTACGTAGTATCGATTTCGAATCACACTGGCGGACCAATGGAGAAATTTAATTGGGGGCCGCGTAACTCCCAGTTCAATTCGAGCCGGCCTGCAAACGCTCGACGTGCCGGAAAAGATTACCTACCCAGGATGCACTCGCGGAAAAGTCGAGGCTGTCCGCATTGGTTGCGTCGCAAAAATCACTCGGGGGAAAAATTTATCCATTAAACCGATCGCTATCTGAAAATCAACCGGGCGTGCGCGATCTGCGAGGGCTGCCTCCGCTATCATTTTGAACGATGATTTGTCGCCGCTCGATCGATGACGAACGTTTAACTGTACCGGGATCCTTTCATCCTTTAAACCTCGAACAGCTCGATCGGAAACACAGACGCGGCGGACTGGCACATATTTTGATACATACAGTCAAGGACGAAAAGATGTAGCGACATATTGATCTCGTAATTTTTATTTGGTAGGTCAATAATAAATAAAATTTCTTGTGCAGGGTGTATGAAAAATAATGGTCATCCGTCCTAGTGGTGAATCTACTCCTCTGGACATTTGTAAAAGGAACTTGTCGCGAATTTGTTTATAACAAAGAAGATTTTTGTTAAAGCTTTTTGGGTAAACTGCTTTGCCGGACTCAAAATTTGTGCCTTCCTCATATAAATTATGAGTTATTTGGTATTTAATCCAGTAGATTTGTAACCGGGGCGGCTGCAGATCGAAGTTTCGATCCTGTAGGATCAATGGTTCAGAAGTTATGCTTGCTTAAAGTTGAGAAATCTGCAGTGTTTTTGACAGGTAAGGACGCCACCATATTGGTCCTAATAATATTAGTTGAAGTAAACAATATGTAGCGCCGTTTTAAAAAATTAAGGTGACCTTCATTCTCATGAACAAATTTCTTTTTTGAATTTTGTTCTATTGCATTTTGTAGCCGACGAAAAAGTATTAATTTTTTCCAAACATTTTTTTATCTATCTGGCTACCGGAAATTCCCGGAAAATCGTGACAACAGTTACGTGGGACACCCTGTATATTCTGTGTTAATAAACCGATTTAAGTTCACACATGTTATCGATAGTGTGTGTACTGTGTATTACCCAAAATATATTAATGTTATTAAATCAGTTTACTCAACATATGTGTGACCATAATAATCAGTGTAGAATTGTTAACACAACAAGACTAATATGAATTATACTAATTGGAAAGAGGAGAACATTGTGGACATTGTTAATATGACATTCAATGCAAAGGTACATCGTTTCTTTGAAACGACAAAAATGGATACAATTGTACTAATTGAAAAGAGGGAAATTTTGTGAATTTTGAATAAATGTAAAATTTAATCAGAAGTTAAAGAACTGGAAATTATATGAAATTAAGAGATTCTAAAAAAACGAGTATGTGCAAATGTGCACTCACGTGAGAAATGGGAAGAGTGTTACAAAAAAATTGTTCGTCGCGACCGTGTCAACAAGAATGTTACAAAAGAGTTGGTATTGAATTTTTCCGGGACGGAAACCCTTCGAACTATTTAAATCGCACTCTCGGTTGTACTGCACACTGATGTAATTCGCCAGAACTATGCGAAAAGTGTTTGGGGCGGAAATGGGGGTACGAACTATTCTGCGTTGTATACGCAACTTTGAGATTTGTGGTAACCAAGGAAAAGCCACAGTAACGCACAGTTGAATGAATTCGAATGAAATTACTATATCTGGAGTAACAGCTTTATTCGGAATAAAATATTTCCTCGGGACATAGAATGTTGAACAACAAAATTCAATCACGGAAACTTTCATAAATTGTTTCCACTAAATTCGACAAAGTTGTAGTGCGTTAAAACTGTAAATGGAAAATCTAAAACGTACAATTTTGAAGTCTGTAGGACTTCAACTCTATAAAATATATTATTTAGAAAGCGCTGGAACGCGAACTTTCCGTGTAAGTCGAGGACACCATAATAATATGAATAAACCTTTCAGAATTATTGTTAAAATAAAAATGACAAACATTATTGTTTGTGATGAACCTTGTGAGATGAGGAATTCAGAATTGTTAATTTTTAAGTACAATAAATAGACTGCGGATCTATGTATATTATTGTATATGGATTTCTGAAGAAATTGGTTGGACGAAATATGAAACAATAAAAGACTTTAAAATTTCAACAATGTTGTAATGTTACTTTTCATGTAACAAAGTCGTTAATGTTATAATCGTTTTATGTTATTCGTGCTTCCCACAATCGATGCAAAACATTTTTATTTTGCATAATGATCCACAGTCTAACAATAAATTTTTCTAGATATGATTCTCAAATGCAGAATTTAAGTAAAAATTTATTCTATCTACAATTTTAATAAATCTAATCATGCTTCATATTATCTTTTTCATATTGTACATGACGTACTGAGCAATGGCAACACTTCAATTATGCTGTTATAAATATACTTTTTCAAGAATATACAATTTATGTAAATAATCCTATATGACGCGTACACGAAACTAGTGAAACACTATTCGTTATTTTGGACATAAAACGGATATCCTGAGCAAGGTTACTCAAGTTCTCACATATAATAATATTTTATAACATGTCGTAAATGCAAAACGTGGCCGGCACAGCGATTTTTGGTCATAAGGTAGTCGCATTAATATGATAGCATGCAAAGTCATAAGTTATCATATCACGTCGTGTCAGGCGGAGCAAATACAATACTGCCGTGACACTTTATAGTTCTTTCTATAACTCGGTTACGTGACACAACATTAGGTTCATGTCTCGATCTGCATCGCGAAGTATTTCTGCTAGTGAACTACCTATAATAGAAGCACACTTTTGTTGTACGTTTTGAAGTCACGTTTGCACTGTCTACTTGCATTAAAAGTAACGAAGCCATTAAAACAATGACAAAAATTATCATAATTACATATCAGATGATTGCATAAGTTCGTGCCCGATTTGAAAATAAAATTCAATGGTTAAATGTTAAATATTGGTTAAAGATTGATTAAGGCATTGCAAAAGTAAGATGAAAAAACAAGTTATGCTGGTAGCAATGAAGAACTATGGCTCCAATGATTTTAAGCTCACACATATAGGGAAAACAAAACTTCGCCGCCAAGGGATCCGCCTACAAGTTTAAAATGCAGTAACGAAATTATTGAAAAATCCAGAAATGATCTGAACACTCCTAAAAATTAGGAGCAATATTTTTAATTTATTGTTTAATGTAATCTAGTTTTCTGATAATAAATGTTGCGTTCTATATTTATTTTATTTTCGTACTATTATTATGGGACAAATTAAATGCATAGACAATGGCTCGCAAAATTCCAAATGCGCGTAATCATAGAAGCAAATTAACAGTGCGCTGCGGTCGTGTCAATCGTTTTGTTTCTGCGCGTAAGATCTTATTGTAAGTCTTGGGGCTACGCTGTAGTGAACTCGCAAAAGGGAACATATGTGGTTGCCGTTTAGACGAGATTGCTTGCCCCAAGGGTTTAATAACAACTTCCGCTAATAGATTCCGAGCGTTGTGTAAAGCCTCTATTCACCACGCTTCTCTTACGACGATGTTTTAGAAATTCTGATTGGAAAGACTAACGTATGGAAATTTCATCGATTTTAGGATGCCGCAGATTACCCGAACAACAAGATCTCGCCATAATTATCCACCCAATTCTAAGTAACAAGTTGAAATTCAAATTTCATCCACGGATAAGAGACAGAATCAAGGGAACTTAGATTTCGATTTTATTTGGTAAATATTCTAATACGAAAGCTAAACTTACACGACATGATTTTCTCCAATCGATTCATTGAGCTTTAAATGAAAGGTGTACTGTCATCTTATAGAAACCGATTATTATCCGTGAAAATTTTTACCAACTCGATAGCAGAATATGCAACATTTTCAAGTGAAATAGCACTGGCAATTAAACTCTTCGGTGTTTTGTAGCAACAACAAATATTCTTGGAGAAAGATTGACGCGTAGCAAACGATAGAGGAACGATTTCTGTAACGTCGAAAGTCTGCGAACCGACAAACGGAAGCTCCTTGAAGATTCTTCGCACTGAAATATTTCAAGGTGTGCGTAAGGAAAATTGAATGCATTCTCCAACTGAGTTTCACGAAATAGTGGTTGAAACATGTCTGACGGCTATGACTGATCTTACGTTTCTATATTATGCACATGCCACTATTCCGTCAAAAATATCAACATCCGTGAATTTTCAAACTGTGGTGGAAATATGAAAGAAATAGTTATCACATTGTATGCAGCTCTGTTGCATTCAACTTGGTTTGAACTAGGTATAGAAGATACTGAACGCACCCTTGTTAAACAATTTTGAGGTATAAATTTTAAATACAAACTGTACAAGACGGCAGGCATGCAAAGAAGATTCCTTTCCTTTAGATTTCTTTCGAGAGCCTTTCTTTCCAAGTTTTTAGAAGTCGGTTAATCTGTTTTTAGAAGTCTATCATACTTCATAATAATCTTATTTATTGATAAATAGACTGCGGATCTTTATGCATTTATAGCAAAATTGAGCAGATGAAATTCAAACTTGTTGGAAAATTTTAATAATTGATGATGTCAATACATAATTTCTTCTCTGATCAAATCATTGAGTGAAGTAATAACGATCAATTTAGTTTCTATTTCTTACAATCGATGCATACAATTTTTATTTTGTATTAAGATCCGTAGTTGATTGATAAAGATAGAGTAGAAATTGCTCTTTATTTGAATTTATGTATGTAGATACAACACACGCTGACTGACTGAAAATTGCATTAAAATACTATCGAATTAAAATATAATAAATTTATTTTAAACACGTCATTCGTGGAAGAGCCACGCTCCATACGTATAACTCCACACAATCAAATTGTGCAAAACATTTAACAGCTTACATCTCAATAACTATTTGTTCGCGACACATGGTTCCTTTCAAACTTTTTCTCTTCTCAACCACAATTTTCTTTGGTCTTCCATGTAATGTGGCTTCAAATATGATTGCAAATAAAATTTTCGTCCCCACAGTATCGTTTTTGGGAAAATATGTGTACGCAAAGCCATCTGAAACGAGCCTCCAAAACTGCAAAGCTCTTTTCGTTGCATTGGCTTGATGATTTCATTAAAATTTCGAATTCGCTGGTGCGCAATCACATTTAGCAACATCATGGAAACGCATTTTAATTGCGCGCACGGTCAGAAAGAGTTAGCACTCGGTTACAACATTAATTTTATTCTGTACGCGGGGCCAGCGAGAACAAATAATCGTTTAAAATCCCACACGCGTTCGTCTACAAAATATCAACCTATTATAATAAAACAAAAATGATCCAACCTACGGCCACGCGACGATGTTAAATTAATTAAACGCCAGGAGCGTCGAACCAGGTGGAATCATGCACGAATTATACGCGGACGGTTTTATACATTTCTTTCAATTAAATAGCGATCAAGTCGACCTGCACGGCTGTAGTATAGTGTTTGCCTACTGTTGTTTACGTGACGCGTGTACCAATACTGATAATTCACAAACAAATTGCATTTGTGTTTGCAAAGTCAGATGATAGAAGTACGTTTTATTAAAAAATTAAAAATGAGATTTGTTATTTTAAAATTTTCGTTCAAATGGACGTTAAATTGTGGAAATCAAATCACTGTTCTGAAAGATGGAACCAAGTTTCTATATTATTATATACATTATTATGCAATATTATTTAAATACAAAATAAAGACAAATAAGGAACTTATTTTCAGGAATAATTATTAACATCAACATAAAACATTCATGACTACAATGGGTTGCTATCGTACAAATAAATCACATATCTACTTTAGATTTGCTAAATCGCAAAAATTTTATCAATGAGCTTTAGTTTCGACGCATTCGTATGTATCGATCCAATAATGTACGCTTCTTATCAAAGGAAAAACTTAATGCATACTACCACTCATAATTAAATCCAATCAAATTAATGTAATAATTAATTTCATGTGGAATTAAATTAAAATTTAATAATTAATTTGATGTGGAATTAAATTAAAATTTAAAGTTAGATTAATTTAAATTCCGTTTCGCGGGATTTTATATATTTCGATTCAAATTATCTTTGTACAAGGACTATTTTGTACAATGTTCGGTAGTAGAGGGACATGATTCCTTAAAATTGTTTAACCAAAGTATAATGTTAATTGAAGTTAATCGTTACGGAAATGTTGATTGTTTTTCACTTTAATTGCGTTTCTAATATTGCTATTTCATAAGTAACAGGTAATAAAAACAAAGTATTACAGTAATGCCCCATTACTATACAAAACTTTAAATTTTATAATCAAAAATTAATGTAAAATAAATGAGATTTTAATAAAAATAATAATAATTATTATTTAGCATATGTTAAATATATGATAAATTGTAAGTTATGCTTTACATGTACATTAAATGTGGGCCAAATTGTATCTTATTTGGTGTCATTTTAATCAGAAAAATGTCGCCAATATATTGGTGAAATTTCATTAAAAATAAGTAAAAAATAAAGAAGTTATTGCACTAGTATTGCACTAGTATTGTCTCACCGACATGCTATTTTTTGTTGCGCCTTCGGCCGCACGGTTCGAATTTACATGCTGTCCTTTTCTACGATCGGCGCAGTCGACGAAGTCGACGAACTGCCTCCTACAAGTAGTACCGTATATTAATTTCGTGAAGGCGATACCTTTTACTTATTACTCGTTGAACGTGGCGCATGCTTGACAGCTTCGGCGAAAGCGTGTCACGGTTGACCGGTCTTGCAGTGAATGTACGCGATCAATCGTTTCCGCGAATTATTCAATGTTATCGTTATCATAAATTCGGCTGCGCCCTATTCTAGCCCGCTAGCACCACCCTCGGAATGATCCTGATAAATTATCGAGCGTAGGGTTGCACCTGCAGTGCCGTCGGCTGCGCTTAAATTTTCATACCCGCCGCAGACCGAGCCCGTAAATCCGATTCTAAAAACGTTTCCTGATGGATGTATCGAGTGGCTATCGTTTCTCCATCGTTCCAATTCGGCCGGCCGGTGTTCGTCAACTTGTTGTGATTTTTGTTATCCTTTCCAGCTGTCCCCGATACTATGAATAAAAGCACACGTGTACAAGGCTGTTTCATAATACATAGAATTCGGCTCCAACCGTGGACGACCAGCATAAGCAACTATAACAATAGACTGTACGAACCTGTATTTCAATCGAATTTTGTTCCGGTGTTATTTTAGACTGCAAGCAAATTACTTGATGCAGGTTTTTTTTCTGTGCATTCATCATAAAAATTAGAAAATCAAGCTTAATGCAGTATGTGTAATACCGAAAATATATCCTTTTCAGTTTATCAAAACATTTTATCAACTACAACATATTTGGGACACCCTATATATTGTATTTATTTGTAGTTTATCAAAATTATTAGGGAAAGAAATCCCCTCTCACGAACTACAACATTTTTGGGACATCCTGTATATTTATTTTTATTTTATCAAAATTATTAAGGAAGGAAATCCCCTCTCAAGGAAGTACAACATTTTTGGGACACTATGTATATTTAGTTTTAATTTACCAAAATTATTAAGGGAGGAATTAAATATACAGGGTGTTCCAAAGATGTTGTACTTCTTTGGAAGTATTGAGAATGATATTGCTCGTATCAGGCACCCGTTTGACTTATCAAAATTACTTTGAAGTAGATTAGTATAAATGTGTGTACTCCTTTTCGAAACATTATTTAAAAAAAAAACAGGACCAATGTTTGTGGTTAATATTTATATTCGATGATATTTTGTACCAACATGGAATAATAATTCTATTGATATGATCTCAATATTACGTACCAACACGAAAATGAAACTATTCTAGTTATTAAATAATTATTTATCTATTACCTAGTTCTTGAAAATGAATAATATACTACTTATTAAAAGCTTGAGAAATGCTTAATAAAATAGGTTCAGTTTCATAGATGAGGGAATATTCGCAAGCTGTGCTTTTTCACACCAGATCTATTATTATCCTTGATGGTACTACGTAATTAGAGTAACCCACGTTTATTATAATCACGCCATTATCTACCTAGCATTACATACTTCAGTAAATATAATCGACGTATCTGCATGTATTTATCTATTCACTCTGAATTTGAAATGACAGAAATGAACGGAAATCTAGTACGATTTGAATAATTCCGATTCCACGATTGAATGACTAGGAATTCAGGTGACGCTACGCGGACACGTAGAAAATAATATGGCGAGCAAAAGCGGTGCTTCATAAGTACGCAATTTCCGGAACCATAAGATCTGAACAAAAAGCTTTCACGTTATACTTGTGCTATTATACTTAACTCACATTAGATCACGAATATTTACCGAGAATACTTAATATGTATCTCGTAAAGAGCTCAGCTACGCATGCGACTACTACATCATCCAAAGAGTACAGAAATTCAGAGAACAAAATTTTATCATAGATATTACGGATTATTATGCAAAATAAAAATTTTCGAAATTAATTATACAGAACAGAAGTTGACAGAAGTTATTTTCGATATTTATCAGAATTATTAAGGGGAGAAATAAATATACAAGACTCGAAAATTTTGTGCAATTTTAATGTAAAATTAACTTGCTTGCCACATTAAGAATTGGAAATGATTCAAACTGATGCGTTTCAAAAGAATTCAGAAAATGGAAGGAATTGTAAAATGGTTATAAAATATTGAAGATTGTCGAAGCCGATAGCTCTTTAGAGAAATCAAAACTCGTGACGTTATTTCTACGGAATTCTGGCGTTCAAAGCAGAAGAAAAGTGCGCCGATCTGTGATATAATGCGTGCATCAACAACTCTGCCATAACACCGAGCATAAAACACAGATGTCTACTGTTGATACAACGACTTCGCAGCATGGTTACGAAGGAACAGTTTCATTTTATCGTCCGATATCATTGCTATCACAATATATTCTCCGCAAACGATAAACATTTTCTTACACCCTTTAAATCAGGATGTTAAAATGTTGTAAATGTGCGTGGAAGTACATACAGAAATCACATTTTAGTGTTAGATGTGTGTTTTTTGTAGGGATCTCACGACTTTTTTTTCATGAGCAATCATTATGTTCACCGGGATATTTTTCAATGAAAGATGGCAAAGTAGTTTAAAATATTTTCGAGTATTTTTATGTCCGATTTTTAACAGGAACCTTAAAAACAAACATAACTTTTTTCTAAATAAAAGTTGTTCGTAAAAGTAAGCAATATTTTAGTCAACATATTCTGTCAATGAATTACAAGCGTCTTAATTGCATTATAACAAGAATGTTCATAGTTCTTGACTCAAGGTCATTCAAATTGAAGGTCGACTTCGATGGAAAATATTCTGCCTGATATGGAATCTAATTTATATTTTTTTATGCAATGGTTAAGAATGTAGAAGCTATGTAATATCTAAATAATCCGTCTGTTTTAATGCATTGATAAACAAATAGAATTAGTAGTTTGTTTACACCATTTCTACGACACAAGGAATCTTTTAGTCAATGAGACATACTCTTTTTCTTAAAATTAAGCACAAAAATAGTAATTTATACAAAACTTCGAAGTCTAATAACTCGACTGCGGATCTTTATGCAAAATAAAAATTGTCTGCATCGATTGCAAGAAATAGAAACTCAATTGAATACTATTTCTTCCCGTAATGATTTTAATAGAGGAGAAATTATGTACCTTCAATTTTTTAAATTTTTCGATAATTTTGAATTTCATATACTCAATTTCGCTATAAATGCATACAGATCCGCAGTCTACTAATAACTGTAAGCTGTTATAGTGTTCCTTCGTACTATCTGCATTCCAACATCGACCATTTCATACGCAACAACCTAATAAAGTAGGAAAACATCTGCTGTTACTACTGTTATGCAGAAAATAGTTTTCTGAGTTGCACGACAATGTATGATAGTAGCCAGCTTGAAGAAGTTTGCCTCGAAAATGTTCGCGCAGTGGCGGTGAAAAGGGTGGGGAGAGGAATTATACCTGCCTCGTGTCCATTTCCTTTCAGGAATGAAGAAAACGAGAAAAAGAGCCAGAATAATAGGTGCAAATTCTCGCAGTAAACATTCGAGACAACCTCAACGGCTGGTCATGCAAAATGACTTGTACCGGGTAACAGCGTAGTAGGAAGTTTCTGAAAAGGGTTTCCATTACGTAGTACTACACCTCGCGGAGATTGGACTGCATCTTTTACGATCGACTCGTAAATATCTTAAGTCCTTCAGCTGCTGCACAGTACCAGAAGCCGTTCTTCAAATTACATACAAATGAAGCGCATCAGTATTATATGACCTTCACTCCATTATGGCCACGTAAGAATCGATCACTTTCGTCTAGGACAGCGCTCGGAATTGTTTAATCGCGAGGAGCTCGAATCGAAGCCTCCGCCTTCTCGACCCGGCCGCGCGTCTCGCTCCCCGTCGTGGCCCTAGTGCTCAGGTGCGTACCATTTTATAGGCGCTATTCGTGGCGCAACAGGACGACACTCATGTCAATAGGTTTCCGCATTACCATTGAGGTACTATTGCCAATGCGTTTTTTTTATTAGTGGTATCCCCTCTAGGCCTACTCCACTATGTCGCACGATTTAGGCATATTGTCTGTACAACAAGATTCACTATTAATACTGCTTGAAAGTCTATCGTCCGAATTTATACGTCCGAAAACAAACGCACTTACTAACACTGATTTTCTACAAAAACTCGTGATCCTTACCTTCCAATAACCAATTCGTGACTGTTCGCATTACGTTCCCACTCGGATAAAAGAGGCAAAATGACAAATGACAAACGACTGATTTTTAAAATGAGTTACAATGTAAGCGTCGGCGCGGCAATGCGAACAGCTACGTTCAAACTTTCCGCCGCGCCGTAGATCTTAACAATTTGCCAAGCACGTTTAAACGTGCGCGAACATCAAGATGTCCCGGATGGTATTAAAATTTGAACAATAGAATTAAAAACTAATTTTTTAATTTATCTTACAAATTAATTTTTCTAATTAATTTTCTACTGCTATTGTCCGAACTTATCGTGCGTCATAGTGGAGTAGGCCTACAGGGGATACCACTAACGAAAAAAATGCATTGGCAATAGTATGTACCTCAATGGTAATGCGGAAACCTATTGACATGAGTATCGTCCTGTTGCGCCACGAATAGCGCCTATAAAATGGTACGCGCCTGAGCACTAGGGCCGCGACGGGGAGCGAGACGCGCGGCCGGGTCGAGGAGGCGGAGGCTTCGATTCGAGCTCCTCGCGATTAAACAATTCCGAGCGCTGGTCTAGGATGTCTACGATTTTATTCTTACGAAAATATACTGTAACGTACTAAAAAAGAGATGACTGAAGTCGTTATTTTAAACAAAAAGAAACAAATTTTTGAATTGGTGTACTGGAAAATTAATGCCATTAATTAATATTATTATTAATTGTTGTATAGTAGACCACTACAATCTATATGTAACAGTATTTTAATCCTGTTTAAACGTTTTTATTGCTTCATATTGGTTTTACTCTGATAAAATATAAAATTCAAAATATTGCTCGTATGTAGACTGCGAGTTTTCATGCATTTAAGAAGAAAATAACTGGGTGAAATGTAAAACAGTGAAAAATATAAAAAATTTACGAATATTGTTATGTTGTTTTCAACGTAATAAGATTATTGAGGGATAAAATGAATTTTTATTGAACTACTGCTTCCCACAATCGATGCAGAATATTTTTATTTTAAGATACGCGGTCTACTCGTATAGCAAGATTCGCCAGATTGGGGAAATTAATTCGAATCTAGGGGAAACAGTTACCAACCAGTACCGGATTAGTCATATGACATTGTGACGCATGCACGACAGAGACGAAACGCGTCACGTGACCGGGCAGTGGGTAGAAGGGGAAGGTAGAGTGGGGACACTAGTCTGAATCTGGCGATTTTATAATTCACAACACTCAAAATTGGTTAATTATTAACCTAACCCAGACCTTGTACATACCTTCAAATTTGAATATATCTAAAAGTATCTTATAAAATTAAAACAAAGCATTCAAAGTACATTAATTTTTAATGTTTTATTCTTTAGTGAATGTTGACAATTACAAAAACATATACTTCTGCATTAATAATCATCATCCATCACGCCCATATTCATTGCGTTCGCTGACCCGTCGGACCCCAACGCGAACTGTTCGTGACCAGTCAAGAAAAAGTATACTTTTAGTATCATAAGGCATAAAACTCCGATTGCAGTGTCCACTTTCTCTGCAATGACGTAATGGTAGTACCTAAATCTGTTAAAATAGTACTTGAAGTTTTTCACAGGAGCTTGTGGTGTCATTTCTGTTTCTGGTTCAGTTGCACTTTCCGTTGCATCTTCCGGTTCAGTCGTACTGTCCTCCGCGTCTTCTGGTTCAGTTGTATTTTCTGGTTCAGTTGTATTTTCTGGTTCAGTTGTATTTTCTGGTTCAGTTGTATTTTCTGGTTCAGTTGTATTTTCTGGTTCAGTTGCATTTTCTGGTTCAGTCGTATTTTCCATTGTATTTTGTGGTTCATTTGTATTTTCCATTGTATTCTCCGATTTAGTAATATTTTCCGTTGTATCTCTTGGTTCTACATTTCGTGACTTTTTATTTCCTAGTATTGAAAGTTGTTGTGATAAATAATTTAACAAAAATGTACCAAAAATAATAGAAACTTACTACGCTTGTGTATTCCATCCATATTTGGTCTCTTTCAAAAGAATGCTACACTGCGCCACTGCAGACAATTGATCTGTAACACACATTATTAAGAAAAAAAGGTGGTAAAAAGCTATCAGACTACATGTTAGAAACTTATCCTCAAGTACAAATCATGAATTTTTTTAACAAACCTACAGGTCAAAATACAGGGTGTCCCACGTTTTCCAGTAGCCAGATAGAAAAATATTTCGAATAAAATCACCTTGATATGACCTTACTGTTAAGGTCGTTGAATTCGTCTTGACGTAGGCAATAATATTATGTATTAAAAAATATGTAGTTCCATTTTAAAAAATGAAGGTGACCTTCATTTTGTAGCCGACTAAAAACTAATTAATTTTGTTCCAAACATTTTCTTATCTGGCTATCGGAAGTGCCCGAAAAATCGTGGCGACAGTAACGTGGGACACCCTGTATATTTTCTTGCGAGTTTGCAGATCGTCCAAAATTCTTGTAATAAGCCTAGAAGTGAAACAAAAGCTTATTCGCAATGTTTGCTTCACTTCTCAGTACAATAATTTCGAGATAAGAATGTTTGCAGTATATAAAAATCAATTCCTCCTAATTACACACAAGCTTCGAGAACCTCTGAAATATTCAAAAATATAGAGGCCGACAAGTAAACAGCGGAAATTTCGTACTAATTCGTTTAGTGAAACTTGCAGAATTATTTCCAATACACTCTCGTAATTGCCCCCAACTAAAGTGATTGATATATGGGAGCGAACGAAGTCGTTAGCGTACAAAATTTCCATGAGAGACCACCCGAAGGGCAACGCTCTGCATATTTATAAATTTGATTATTTATGATAATTCTTTCCCAACTCTAAATTTGAAAGTACAAAAGTTATTTTAATATTTATCATTTTTATTCTAATGTATCTTGCGATTGAAATTTTTAAGTTTGAATTCTTTCTTTCTTTTTCATGTGCTATACGTGTTTAGTTTGAACACGTGACTCTCTGAGTCACCACTCGAGTGCCAAGGGTTAGAAATCTTAGGGTGATAAACATCCGCAGTCTAGTCATTACCTTGTCACTTCAATGAATTTAAGCACCAAAGTTTTGGGAAGATATTTTGAACAGTTCAAAAATAACTTTCTTATTTATCCATTAAAAGAATCGGATCGGACCTGTAAACTGTACACACATTTTCTTAAATCTCCATAATAATTTAAATATGTGAGATTCCTTTGTGGGTTTGTTCACCTCTCGGGCGATTTTTCATAAACAAAAATTCTTCTGTTATCGAGGTCGCGTAAACTATACGTGTGCAAAGTTTGAAATTTTTTGAAATTTTCGAGTTGCCAAACTGCCCGCGTGTTGGTACACCTCTTAGGTTGTTTCACATATTGTTAAGCGTCGATTACACGCAGTTAGTGTACTTGCTGCTCACGGATGAAATCACTCGCGGCTATTAAATCCGCTCAATGTAATCAATAGGGATAGTAAACCGGCCAGCGAGCAACCAAAGCGAGTTGGAGTTGATGGCTCTCTAGCCATTAAAATCGCTTCCCGTAATATACATAAAGTGAGGAAACCGGTCGGTACACAAAACTCTGATGCAGAAAACAATCGGAATCGAACAAAACACGGAGCAAACGAGTAAGCGAGTTTTCTAGCTAGCCGTGTATGTAGTTGATATTCACGGTGGGTCGCGGAACTCGCTCACTCGCTGGCGAGTTCGTTTGCCAGCGAGTACATAGGTACATACAGTGCCTGACAGACGTATTCGCACATCCTTTCAGGAGGAATAACTTCTTTGAAATTGTACCGAACAACTTAAATATGTTCGAGACATTGCAAGAATTAGTTTACTAGATAATGTGGCAAAATATTTTGTATCAGACGAATTTTAACAATTGGATTGCCAGGGCGTGGTTCCATTTTGATTCATTGTCACCATTTCAAAGACATCGTCTAGGGTAAATGTACCTATTACTGCGGGTGTACGTGTTTCCCAATGAGATTAAAATACGTAAAAATAAATATGTTGCCCTGAATGAATTTGTACAATTCAATGAGAATGTATCCTCGTTAGCGAGACAAACAACATTGTCATTGATCATTCTTATATTTTTATAATCTCCGGATTTGAGAAAACGTTCTTCATAAAAGCTAAAAGTAGGACTGTTTTTCATTTATCTCAATCAAGGGACTATTGTTCACATGATTGCACGTTCTGTATATTGCTTTAAATTGCACAGGGGAAAGTTTTATTATTATTTAACTTCTGTTACCTTTTTAATAAAAAAATTAAGCCCTCGGTATTACGTACATCAAGTTGAAGTTAGAGCTCATTACTGCGGCTCAAAAATCATTAGGAATGTCCCTAATACTGTGGTGAGAATTGTAACTACGATGAGAAACGAGGTTCACCTAAAAAAATTATTGGTTACTGTACTCAAGATTTATTCAAATGAATGCCTACAAAATTCAAGAACTCGAATAGTGGAACATATCATCCAGATTACCTGGTGTAACATTTTTTGCTGTATCAACGTATTTCAATATCGCAGAGTAAATTGAAAACTACATTTCGCGCACGAAGCGATCGATTTGTTCCACTGCGCTATTTAAAATTCATCCTATTGATAATACTTTTTACCATTACGCGTTTTTCCCGGTGTAAATACGCGCGAGAATCGAATAGAATTTCGTTGAGGAAATATTGGCAGCCTCCATTTTTGTCGACCGATAGAGCGTTTCGATTCGCTGAAATACGGCCGCACAGAATTGTAATCGGGTTTTGTTCCCGACATTTTACGTGCGATGAGATTACCCGCGCCATTTTTGCGAGGGCTACGAAATCTCTGGGATACGATATGCCCCACGTTGCGATTTAAGGATATCTATGATCTTGAGAGGGCAGTCGCATGTGTGGACGGGTCAGAAAGATCGATTTTTGTTTATCGTATTAGGCTGGTGCATACGAAATTTCCGATTTTAGAATGCAAATATAATGAAGCCTTGTGATCTAGAAATATTATTATAACTAGACTGCGGATCTTTATGCATTCATGAAGAAATTAGTTGTGCGAAATATAAAACAGTAATAGATCAGGAAGATTCAAGAATATATTGTAATGTTGTTTTCAACGTAACAAAGTCATTAAGGGATGAAATCAATTTTTATTTTATTCCTGCTTCAAGATCCACAAAGATCCGCAGTATAATCTACAGCTTTATTATACAGGTTGTTCCAGAAATGTCGGAATACCTTGAAAGCAATGATTCCTGAGGTCAGTTGATGTAAGTTTTTCCTTTGCGAAATTTTGACAAGGTATTCCATATGCTACTAGATTTCTACATTGAATTTATCAACCTATCAATCAATTTTTCACTTTTTTACTTAGAAAGTTACCGAAAAAAGAATACAATTTCGGAATATGCTATTTAAGTATTTGTTATTTTGTAAATCTTTCAGATAAATTATTTATTTAGATACGAGCAAAAGAATTGTTCCGTATGACGAAAGGGTAGCTGAATCATATTGAATAAATTTTGCAACGTTTACATTAGATTGCAATTTCTTGAATTAGCCAAGGTTCAGAAAATGCGTAATTCTTGTTGGTCACGGAGAGTCGCGACGCGTGCCGGCACTCGGAACACTACGTCGAAGAGAATGCGAATAGAGATCAACTCCCTTTGCACGGTTCCGCTCGATGAATCGACCGCATATGACGAAGTGAGAGCCGGTAAATGATATTTTCGCATTATCGCCGTTAGCGGGGAACAATAGGCATCGATTAACGGTGACTGAACCGTCGTCGCCGATGGACATATTTCCAGCACGATTGTCAAATTCCGGTGTCCCTCTACCAGCTCGACGTTCGACCGTAAGTTTCCGGAAATAAAATCGCATAGCGTGTATACAATCGATTCACCGCGGCCTTTTTCCATAGAGGAACTCTTTTTTTTTATAGACGAATGCGTTTCTACTGGACAGAAAACGTGAAACGTTGTTTAATATCTTTTTTTAGAGCTTGTCTCGATTTAACTCCCGCGAGGTTAGCAATATTCGTGGGTGCACGCCGCGCCGATACGAGCAAGTGCATCGAAGTGCATGCTTCGAGCGATAGCTGCCGAGGAATTCAAGGATCCACCATTTTACTGCCAGGAATGTTTTAGTCTCGTGTTAACAGTGAAACCCCTCTTCAGTCGCTATATGGATTTTAATTGAATCCATCACAAAACGACTCGCCGTTGCCTTTTGAAAATATATTTCGTAAAAATGCGTTTAAAACAGATAATATCGCTCCGCATGCCGACGATCTGTGGATGCGTCTGCAATTTTTCAATTTTTAGCACGCATTTCACTGAAATATTGTTGAATTTAAAAATTTTTTCGAAAATTTATCGAACCTTATTGTATAAAACATTGTTTGCTGAGTGTTGCGTGTTGCTGAGAGATGTAAAATATTATTTGTTGTGAGAAAATTGATACATTACTTCAATGTTAATTCATTGGATGGCTGTATAATTTAAAAGTGAATTGAAATAGAACGCACGTTTAACATAACAAAATGTAATTATCATTACTTACACAATTTTTTATTGTACTTTTTGATCGAAAATATGAATATTATGCGATAGCTACTTTTGTAATGGTTGATGCAGACACTCCGCGTGTAATATAAAACCCACTATAATTAATAACTTTCTGAAACCTTCATTTGTAAAAATCACTACAAAATCATATAAAATTAAATTTTAAAACAAATACTGTTATTTTCTACATAAACTCATTTTAACGGTTTAAAAGAACAAATAATAATAAAAATGCCTGATCGCAAATGATAATACAGTCAATACAGATTTAAAAAAAACTACAAATGAATAAATAAGTATTTACCAAATAATCTATGTTGGCTTATGTACTTCAACAATCCAATATAATACAAACAATTGCACTTTTTAAACTTCCTTAAAAACTGAAACTGACCGCTGCAAAGTTTGTTTCACACTGCATAGAATTATTTTTACTGTCTGCAATTTTGATGACCACTGATATCGTATTAGTGGAATATTATCAACACTAAAACTAACTATAAACGTATGTCGTACGTCGACGGTTTGAGAACATTATAAGCATTATAAATTTTTGCAGTAATTTTATTTGAAACAGTCCTTTATACAAATGTGAGTAAAAATATTATATATCCTTATTTTTATGTTTTTCTATATTTGGTATTCGTATTTAAGCATCAGCATTTTTATTTAAATTAAAATAAATTCTAGACTAATCATTTTTCGACATACATAGGTCCGTGCTTCTCATACATAACTCCTTAACAAAGCCCTGAAAAACAATTTCGCAAAGGAAAATATTATTTCAAATGACCTCAGCAATCACTCCCTTCAAGGAGGTGCCACATTTTTATGTGCCACATTGAATTTTAAAATATTAGCCGGTGAATTGAAACCGTTAGTATAATATTTATCATTCTATAACAATTAGTTAAAACGAGCACGTAAGAAACTAATTTGATTTTTCCACTGTTGAATTATGAAATACGAAAGAACTAAGGTAATTTTCCAGCACATCATTTTAGTGACGTATCCCACAAAAGCGCAGAGAGAATCTTTTCTGTGGGATAAGTCTTCTTGTTTCGAACTTCATTTCGTATATGATATTCACATTAATGAGGAACGGGGTAATTTGAGTCTGGAAAAACGAAATTGAGCTAGAATAATTCCGTGTCGCTCCATCTGACGTAAAACTGTTCTTTCTGTTTCGAAATATCATTTTCTACTTCAAACAGTCCTGTTAGATTAATTAATTAAGTTAGTACTAGATTATTATTACGCATTTATGAGAAAAATGAGTACGCGTAGTTTGAAACAGTAAAATTATTAGACGAATTTAAAGCGACCGTTATATTATTTTCAATCTATTGAAAATATTAGGTGCAGTCGCATGCGAGACTCGATACGCTCGATCGACTTACTCGACTACTCGATACTTATCTTTATTGTAATTGTATTTTACAGCAAGAATTAATATTGAACTTCGAATATTTCATAACTATTTCCTAATGTTATAAGTTCTTACAAGTCAGTAAAGTAATTAGATACATATATGCTTTCAGTACTGGGATGGATTATTCAAGTGAAATGTACGGAAGAAAATATTGTAAAGACGAGAGTTACAGTTACAAATTTTAAACAGAGCGTGAATTGTTCCGTTGCAAGGAATGGTTCTTCAGGTGCATGATATTTTACACTCGGAAAACGTGGTACGTTTTCTTCTAAGTAAACGGCGAATGTCTATGCAAATTTACGCTTTTTCACGGTTTATTAACTGACAGGAAAATTATACAAAAATTCATACCATTTGTTGAATCTTTTATGAAGTTTAGCGTAAACGAAAAACGTTATACTGTTTTCTTAAAATTTTGATTTCGTTAAATTTTCTTTTTCTTTTAAATTACTTTTGCTGAGAAAGGATTCCGCTGTTTAATTGAATAGTTCTGAGAATAAGTGTTATAAATGCAATAAATCAATCATTATACAATACAATTTCTACATAAAGATATTGTGTGTCATTATATCTTGTAATTGGACTGGGTGCTCCTTTCTCTTTTGCACAGTAGCGTATATTAATTATTTAACTATTGTGCATAAACCACGCTTTCCGATTGTCAGTTTCGCAAGATCGTATAATACAAATTATTAACAAGCATTTGGACTCTAATTTGAAACCACTGTCCAAAATTAATTTCGCTGGTACAAGTTTGAGTACTATTTCATAGCAGATAAATGCGTTCATTGCGTAATTCATAGGAGGTAAATGGGTTCGTAATATTCGCGACATGTAAAATAAAACTTTCAATCAAACACTACAGCACACATATGTTATTACAAACACAGTACGAACGTGAGCACAAGAAAAAAAATTATATTCAATTATATATTTCTAGAATTCAATTTTGAATTAATTTATTCTAATATACGTAAGAGAAAATGAAGTTGTGTATCTAATATTTCTGTTCATATTTTTTTAAGACACACCTTGGTTGAGGTTTAGGGTTACACAATTTTATTTTTACAATAAGAACGGGAAACCAATAAAATATCTTCCTAAAAAAATCAATACTTTTACATAGTGTGTTAGAGTTTGCAATAATGCGATTTATAGAATTTATTAATCCATGTGTGGATTTAAGTGTTTGAAATCCTGCTCTAGATCTCAAAACACGTTCAGGTACATAGAAATTAATTTGCATAAGGAGAGAGGGACAATCAATATTATTATTAATCAAATTAAAAATAAAGCTCTGGTTGAATATTATTCTTCGAGCAGACAATGTTTTCAAATTGACTGTGTTTAATATTGTAGAGTAATCATGATCAAAGATTGACATAGGATTATTTATCTTATACGAACAAAACCTGAGAAACTTATGCTGCACTCTCTAAAGCACGATTTCATAATTAAAGCAAGTAATTTCGTAATTCTAATGTTTTTCTGTCTTAGATTACACCTACTCATTTTTCTCATAAATGCATGAAATCCGCTGTCTACTCATCAGATAGTCGATTAAATACAATGTAAACAGAATGGACAGTAGAGATGCGGTCGAAGAACACGAGAAGATGTACAGCAGAAGAAGATAGTGCACGTAATAATGACGGCAATGCAAATTCTTCATTAAGGGTCTCTTCGTTTTTTCAACGACATAGAAAGTAGTTCACGTTCGCGCATCGATTATCGAGCCCCTTCAGAAATTATAACTTCGGTTAATTCGAACGAGCCGAGATTCCAGAAGCGATTTAATTACGGCGAGAAGTTCCAGAAGCTGACAGACACGTAATTTGTAAGATAATAGAAAAGTCGCGGATAAAAGAAGGCGGTCCCGATGGAATCTGACTAATGCCAAGGAAAAGAAATAAAAAGGGGCACACTGTACAAAAAATAATTAAATCCATCTGGCGCCACCAAGATCCAGCACCTTCACGAATATATTATCCCCCCACCGGAATAATGGAACAAACCATTTATTCGTGCCCTTCGCGTAACCCGAAGATGTACAAACACTTGCCTTTTGCAAATCCGTAAATTTTTTGTGGCAAAACTTAGTTATCACTAGACTGCGGATCTTTATGCATTTATGAAGAAATTATAAGGTCGTTCGAAAAGTAATTTCGTTTTTCGTGTAGAGATGACATTGCTTCCATTTGTTCGTTGTGTCGTGAAAAGCCATATAACTCAATTGTTTGCTTATAAAAAACAGAAATTCTACGAGAACGCCTTTGAGAAGAATGTCTTTAGTTGCCTGAAAAATCGCAAAAGATCATAGAACAAAATGTCATGAAACTTATTACACGGTAAATTACAAACTTTACTACATGGCAAAAAATTGGTTTTCATTTTCCTTGAAGTCAAGCCTTGAAGGAGGAGATAGACGCTGTCTCCCTGAGATCTAGCCACAATTGTGCGAAAATGTGATTGAAAATTTCGTCAAAAGAATGCAAATGTGCCGCCAAGCCGAGGAGGGTATTTACCAGATGTATTGTTCCGTGCATAATTCCCACATGTCTACTTTATGATTAAATAAAAATTTGATAAATGGAATTTAAATATTCCACTCTTCTTGGGATACCCTTTACAACAAATTGTATCACACATTGAAAGTTTATATTACAGAAGTCTTTGTCTCCAGCAACATTTGGTATTAAAGCATTGTACACAGAGTAGAATTTAACAGTAGAAAATAAGAACGGCATAATTCCGGAGCATAAAGGGATAATCCAACTGACAATGCGAGACGAAACACGGTGACACAAAGAGCGGTCCAATGAGTTCCCATAAAACTTCTCATAAAACCCATTCTCGCAAAACTTTGCTCCGGATTTGAAAACGAAGTTCCCAGCGTCGGTATTCATTGTCGATGGGGAGCAAAGGGAAAGGGAAAAGGTTTTTGCTAAAGGGATTAAGTCCGTTCGCGACTAAAGCCAGTCCACGCATTCGCGTTTGAAGGGCGCAAAGGAAATTAGAGTAGAATGGAAAGAAAGGTACAAATAAGAGAAAGGAAAGAAGCGACGACGGAAAAAGGAAGACGAGAGCGACGCAGGATAAAATCGCTGGAGGGGGGGTGGGAGGGGGCGAACAGTAAATCTCGCGGTGCCGCGTCACGACGATTTGCAGTCGGCGTTGCCACTAATTGCATGTCAGCCCCAATGTTTTGCGTTTTATCTGACCGGCACGTCGCTTCTGCTATCTGCCAGGTGTTAACTGCCGCGTGAAATTCCGCAGAGCAGAACCGTATGTCTGCCCGGTCGAAACGTAAATGCTCCGTGGAACCATCAGCAACGATTTCACTCGTTACCGTTGACTCGTTTAAGGAACAAGCTATTTACGCCGCTTTTACTCCAGCACAAAATGAATTTTTGCTCGGGGATGGTTGAAGAACGTTTAAATGCTTTGATTCGTCGTCCCTAGGAAAAAACATACCGCGACATTTTATTACAAGTTGTTTGAAATTATTGGCAAATTATAGGAACGTCGTGACACCTTACTTAGTCAAACTTATTATAATATTGGGTTGTGTAATAAATATCCACGTTTTTTGTATTTCATTCTTTTCCCGCAATTTTGTGTTTTGTTAGGTAAAGTATATACAGGGTGGTTCACGCAACTTGCACACCTATATAACTTCCAAAGTATGCGTTGCACGAAAAAGTTTTGTATACAGAAGTTGCATGGTCTGAAGGGGTACATTATGTACCTAGTGTATTTATTTCTTACAGGTGGAAGCGTTTCGGAGATGTGAAGGTCGACTTTGTTTTTTAAAATGGAATACTATATTTTTTATACCAAAATATAAAAAAGTATTGACCTTCATTAGCCCTAGCCCTGAACCTAATAATTAACGAGTGGATATACAGTGAAATTACTCGTCTAAAAAATTACTGGTCCACTGTCCTTCTCGTCCACTGTTCGGCTTTCTTTTGAACTCTCGGCGCGGTCGGCGTGGTGGACGTAGTCATAAAAAAATAATGTCGGTATGCGATCACTGTCCGTGCAGAACACAGGCTGTTGGACAGTAAACGCGACTTTACTGTATATGCAAGAAACTTTAGGTTGGTCAGGGTTAGGTTCGTGGCGAGGGCGTTATCGACATCACATGCGTGTTCCTAGTGCCACCAGAATTTTTTAGAAACTCAACAAACCTGTTTTATTTCGATTCCTGGATATAACAGCATCTGCAGTTACGTCTAAACGACCCGGCATTTGCGATACGAAGGTTAACGACACACTCGAAAAAGATATTCTATATAGCAGTTACGGGAGAGTATTCCATTAGATTCGCGAGCGAGGACAAAAGGAAAAATCGGATGATGCAGTCGTCCGAGTGTCGGCAAAGAAAAATAGGAACGGAAGAAGTGCGACAGGTAGGCGTGTTCCCGCAGGAACAATTCGAGATGTAAATCAATGGCTGATAAGGGTGGCTGTCCTGCGGGAAAAGGAAGGTCGATCTTGGATCCCGCTCAACTAGAAAGGAGGATAGAGCACCGGAACGAAGTTTGTACTAGAGAAAGGTGGGTCTTCGTTCTGCAGAAATACCGCGTCCGAGAATTATTTATTTGCCGAGTTTCAACGACAATTTTCGTTCTTAAGTGGGTTTCGCATTCCCTGCTAAATCCTCCACCCCATCTGCGAAATCCCCTAACCTTCTCCTCTCCTTTCCCTTTCCTTCGATCGTAATACAAGACTATTCGTTGCGGAATTAATAGAATGAGCCGAGCTCAACAACATTAATCTCGGGAAGATATGCAGCATGGTCCATTTAAGAATAACCACTTCTTCCGTTATAACTATTTATTTTTCAATTATACAGCCGCTAGCCAAAGAATTAGGACCATTCGCAATATTTAACATTCTACTATAATAATTCTTACTAGTATTAACTATAAATTACCGTGATATACATATTCATTTTTTGTTGCACAACTTAGGATTATTTCTCTTTCCAAACGGCAGCGCTAAAACTGAAGGCAATAGTTAAGTAGCTAACTTTAGTTGGACCACCCTGTATAATGAACTAACCTTCTTTGCGAAACGTTATGCTTCCCCTTGTTGGTTTTAATTGAATTGAGAGGTTTGACCGGGCAGGTCAAAGGTTTGACCAATTCAGGCGAGGTGCTCGCGTAGGTCGGCCTCTTTGGCAAATTCCAAGAGCCTGACCTTCAGAAATAGTGCGCTGTTATGAGGGCGCCCGCGGAACCTTCTTCTGTCCTTCTTTTTGTTTAAGGGCGGTGGGGAAATGCATTTTACGCATACCCCCCGTCCAGATAATCGTCGGGAGGTAGTGTGGAACTCACCTTGCCGAAATAAAACTACGGCGAAGGCATACCCACTAAAACCCCACCGCCCAGGGGCGGTCATTCAAGAGGACCCTTATGTAATCTATCAAATAAGAATTGTAAGTAAAATGTATATGTATTGAACTTGGGAGAAAAATTAATATTTTCGCACATGGCGAACCCTTTATGAATGAATAAAGAAATGATTAAATTATTGATTTTATACATAGCTTCAGGTTTAAGTTCGGCAAAATTAGGTTAGCTTCCTCTATTGTCGATTTTGATTTATTTCAATCAGCTTCGAAACAGTTTCAGATTAAATTATTGATTTTACAGCCAAAGATTTAAGTTCGGCAGAATTAGGTTAGCTTTCTCTATTGTCGATTTTGATTTATTTCAATCAGCTTTGAAACAGTTTCAGATTAAATTATTGATTTTACAGCCAAAGATTTAAGTTCGGCAAAATTAGGTTAGCTTTCTCTATTGTCGATTTTGATTTATTTCAATCAGCTTCGAAACAGTTTCAGTGGGCAATAAATTTTTACTCATAAAAGCAGTGCTGGATATACTGTATGAAATACGCCACTTCACGCGCGATAACCTGACAATAATCAGTACATCATCGACTTTAGCAGTATAAAATCACATTTCGATGACATTATATTCAGTTAAATAATTCTTTCGGTCGTAAACATTTCTATTGACATGCAACGAAGCAATGGGTACAGTATTGAGCGCGATTCATTGGCGCGGACAAAATTTTATTATAAAATCAAAACTAAATGTGACAAGCAAATACATTTTATTTAACTGTAATTCGCGTAATTGACCACACGCGCTTTAAATCAGAATAACCTCTTTCCAATGAATCAAATAATTTCTGTTTTTCTGAAAAGCTAGAATTACTTTAGCATATAACGTGTAATATGTAAAAAAATGTAAAAAATGTTGTCCTCTTTAAATTGTGTATAATCAATTATGCGGTATTAAATATAAACAATAGAAAAGAAAAAAGTATATTGGAAGCTGTCGTTTTCTTGTACTTGTATCATTACTCGTGTTTACCAAATTGCCCAGAAAGTTATTTATTGTTTCATCTCGTATTCACGAAATATATACAAATTGTAGTAACTTATTTTGTAAACAGAGTAATAATTCTGGCAGAACCAAATTCGTATTTTTCAGTGATAAATTTCGCATGAAATGTACGTACGTAATCGATATCCGATACTAATGATCGCTATGTTGAACCAATCGCCCTAAAGTCGTGTAATACGTCATGCTACAATATCTTGTATTGAATTGCTGAACAAGCTTGCAACATACTATAATTTCGTGTTTGCACTAACAACAAATATTGTCAGAAATGAAACATATGATTGCAAGCATATCCTGAGAGAAGCGCCATGATGCGTAGAATACAATGCAATAAAAAAAATTTGACCTTGTAATTCAAGCTCAAGCACAATTTTACGGCAACTTTTTTTACAGATCTTCATCGATTTGAAGATGTAGAATATGCTTCTGGCAGATAAGGCCATACATTTCTTTCGTTCAAATCAGTGAAGATTTAATCTAGCACTGTACCTCGGTAACTTTCTATTATCCTAAATTATATATACATTCCTATTATATTAAAAAAGTAAATATTGTTTGTAAATAAGTTTAAATATTCACGAAATTATGTCATGTTTGGTGTCATTTCAATCAGAAATAGCGTCACAAAATGTTGATGAAAGTTTCCTAAAAAATAATTAAAAAACTAAAATGTTTTGCGACTGAAGTATCTGTACATAATATCAGAGTTGTGTTGAATTACAATTGAACTACTCCACGAATTATAATTACTAGACCGCGGATCTTTATGAAAAATAAAAATTGTCTGCATCAATTGCAAGAAATAGAAACTAAATAGAATGTTGTTTCTTCCCATGATGATTTTAATAGAGGAGAAATCATATACCGACATCTTCAATTTTTAAAATTTTCAAACAATTTTGAATTTCATCTACTCAATTTTTGCTATCAATGCATAAAGATCCGAAGTCTAATGATTACAATGTAATTCAATTGTATTGTGTTCAATTATTTCGTAATTTGAAATTCAGTCGCTTCTTTCAATTAAATTACAATGTAATTTGTAGTTCTGGTCATTTATTACATTGTATTTTAATTACGTTATATTTCGATTACACTCATGACTCGCGTAATCGGCAATTACATTGAGGAAACTGTTCGAATTATATAGTACAATTGCAGTATAATTCAAATTCGAAATTCTGGATATGAAATTGCGTAATTCAATTACAATGTACATAAATTCTCACAACTCTGCATGATGTAAGTGACATTTCGGTCTCGCAGTTTCGCATATATCGAGGCATTACTGTAATAAGACGCCGTGCACGTAGCAAATGTAATGAATTATTCTGGTTCGCATCTTTGCCTCAAAAAAGTACTTTGAATCTTCCCGGTAAGTCTTTGTTTTTTCGCAGACGCCATCTTTTTACATGCGGCCTTGCGTCCTCGGATCTGCATATGTAAGAAACCAAAGAACAAGCGGAAGGAAGCGCACGAATTGAAGAAAGACGAAACGCACGCATATCGAGAGGTACAGTCGCCTTGGTAAGTTTCTGCTCACCAATACTGACATACATTACCATTAGAAATTTCGAATTTGCATTTGTTAATCCGTGTACATTTCCCAACTTCTATTTATGTTTGCTTACAAGTTCATATTAAAGCTAAAGTCATCTTTTCTATGAGCATTGTTGAAAACGGTTTAATGGAAGCATAACTTATTTTTCGAACTGACTGTATGGACGCGCATCGATCATTCGGTTATTCAAACCGTTCAAATAAATTGTATATTGAGCTCATAAAATACTACGCAGTAAAACGTATATCATACCAGTTAATTAAACCAATTCAATTAATCATGTATCTTCTAATCTATTGATCTTTCTATGTATTTCAAATTTTCAAATACTGGGTGTCCTGACCTAATACAAGCCATCTGAATAACTTTTACATTTTTGAGGCAGGGAGAAATGTTTCAGACAAAAGTTGTTTGGTTTCGAGGGGCTCATTACGTAGTGTACATAACTTTCTTCAGGTGGAGCAGGTGCTTAGGAGATTTTAAATCTCGTAAGAAATAGAAAGATTTTGAATCTCCCAATATCAACGATATAGTACCATAGTCATTGAAGGTCGTCGAAGGTAATTGAAGGTCACAAACACAGAAAAGGATGAAACATGTAAATTCACTGTGAATGGTTACGTAATGGCATATTCTCAGCTTTATTAATGAAATCATTCAAAGGGTTGCTTGCAACCTCCACCTCTAAAAACATTACTTTTTTTTTCTACCCAACATTGTTTTTTATTGAATCGTATAATCGCTACGAGTGAAAGTCTCAAAGGAAGCATGGATCTCAAGTAAACTGTCCTCTTAGAAAACGACTTTGGAGTGGTTGATTCCACATGAGAAACTATAGAACAAATTTTTTCCATTTGACTCCTCCTTTCCGAGAAATTTGAATTTGAAAATTCGTCGAACATGCGTGCTATGAAATAACAGAGTTGGGCAAAAATTTAATCAACGATTGACGAATAAATTTCTACTTGAATCGTTAACCACAATTAACAATTAAACTCCTGCTTTAGTCGTTAATCGCGGTTAACGATTACATTCTTTTCAATTGTAATCGTCAATCGGATAATTGATTAATGATTAACTGCTGAAATTTCGAAATGAAATACTGAATCGAAACTGTATGCACACTAAATAATTGTAAACTGAGTTTTTGTTGAGATATACAATTTCTGTCAATTCTCCATCTCCGCTCTCTGTCTCTCTCTCCCTCCTAATTACAATTTATAAATAGACCGTGTGGCAATTAACTTCAACAATTGCTTGAATCAGTCTCCAATTTTTCAATGATTTCTCTTTTTGATCAACCATTGACGATTAATTTCAATCGATTGTATCAATCGTCCATCTTTCAATGATTACCTTTTTTAATCGTACACATTAATCAATCAATCTTGGTTAAAATTCTGATTGATTAATGCCCAATTCGGTTAAGTAAGAATCGTCTGCCTTTTGACTATTTCGGTGGAAATAGGTATATTTTAATTGTCGGTAAATCTAGTGTTAAAATCTCATATGTTAAACTTTACTATACCGCGTGATACAATCCCCAGTGTTTTTATGTTTTGAAAAAAAACAACCGTACACGATACCTTCATTAATGTGACATCATCATCCATCAAACTTGCACCTCGATCAACAGCTACTTGGTGCGGACCTCGTGAACGTCATTTGCCATTCACGTGTTTCAAAGTGTTCAAGCATCACTCTGTCAAACCCATAACAGAACGTCTTACCCAATATCCTCTATATTGAATACATGTAGAAGCCATTACACGACGCTTCCGTTAATTTGTCATATACTCTGCACATCAGAAATGCCTGAAATTACGTAATAAATTAATTTAATATGAGAATATAGAATGGATTAAATTATGTAATCAAAGATAATATTACCACTTGAAATTTACAAACACATACAACATTTTATACAGGGTCCTCTTTATAATTTCACATAAATGCATTCCAATTTTAATTCCGATCACACAAAACATAAAAATACTTTGTATCGCGACGAATTAATTGAAATTCTTCTTACAAAAGTTATACACATAAATATCAAATATAGATATACATAAAAGCGCGATGATCTAAAAATATTCGTCCATAAAAAGTCATTGAACTCCCAGGGCGTATACTCACGCATATTTACTTTATTCATTCCGACATTTATTTAGTAATTTGTAACGATTTCAATAATCAATACTGTAATGCGAATTTGAACTGTATAGGGACAAGGATTTTTAAAAGTATTCGATATACCTTGAAACAGTGAAACAGAAAAGTGTATACTATGTAATTATTGTTATATTTGCTTTATTTATTCTGACATTTATTTAGCCATTTGTAACAGTTTCAATAATCAATACTATAATGCAAATTTGAACTCTACAGGAACAAGGATTTTTTTAAAATATTCAATATATTAGATGAAACAGAAAAGTGTGTACGAATCACTTAACACCCAAAAAACACTGCAATATTATATTCGAGAATATAGTGCCATTACCAACCAGTGTCCATTTTTATTTATTACAAGTGGAACGCAATGCGACAAATTGCATTAGATTTCCACCCAAAGGCTGAACGAATGGAACGGTACTTCGTCCTAATGCTTACACTACTTCGTTATTTCCGATTGCCGTTCCGCTCTTCCAGGCAGCCCCTCAAAATTCGATTTCCTCCTTCCACGACCTCCTTCAACATTTTAACTCTGTTCGTTCTGTCTAGCGTCTCTATTTCCGTTTTTCTGCTATCGTTTCGCAGATATGCAATTAAGCTATTGACACCTAACCTACGCTACAACATTCGATAATACATATAAAATGGAAGAATCGAGGAGAACAATCTTCCTCTCGCTACCAATACCGGATTAGTTCACGTGACATTACGATACATGCACGACAGAGACGGAGAGCGTCACGTGACCGGGCCGCGGCGGAGTGTGGGGGACTAGCGTCGTAGAAGGGGAAGGTAGAGTGGGGAGATTTCTGTCCCTCATCACGAGTTTGACTCATTATTATATGCGAAAGATTGAGTGCAATTGAATTCAAAGAAAGAATCGAAAACCGTGTTATTATCGTCAGAAAGCGTGGAGGAATGGCGCCGTAGAAGGAGAAGGGTAGACCGGGATACGACTCTGTCATTGACACTGAATTCTATAATTAAAATATCAGCCGGTGAATTGAATCCGTTAGTATAATACAGGGTGAGTCACCTAACGTTATCACGTCAAATATCTTTGTTGTTTTCAAAGATACATTAAATGTCTTCAGGACAATGTTGAATGGTATAATGGAGCTCATACGATACCAACACAATTTTTGTTTTTATTTAATTTTGTTTAGAGATATCAAGGTCGCCTTCATTTTTTTTAATGATACCACCATTTCTTAAACATCTCCATAGATAGTCCCGTTCATTACGAATTCAGTGACTATAATTACTCAAGGTCATTCAAGGTCGCGGACAGAAAAAAACGTATAAAATTAAAATATGGAAGCAGAATACGTTTATCACCAGTGAGACTTGTTGTAAACAAGTGATAATAGTGATAAACAGTGAATTTGTTTGATCGAATAATTTTCGCTGAGAGTGCAGTATTTAGTAGCTTCTCTGCCCGCATAAAACGTTACGAGATGCTATGATTTACGTTCACCTGGCGAATTTCGTTGTGGAGATAATATGGGACTGATTTCATCGTAAGAAAGAGAAATTGCGAGAAAACTGTTTCTAGAAAACTAATTTACTCCGGTTGGAAATGATTGCATCCATAGAACCTGGATATCGGTCCTTGCTCTCAAGGGATTAAGAGTCTCCTATCTAGATCCTCGGCGCACATGTGTATTTTCCCGTGCAATCCGTGTGCCTCCATCGGGACACCCGAAAGAAAAGAAACATCAGACCTCCACGGAAAACAAAGAGCAACACGTTTCAGCCAGAATGCACTCGGCACGTGTTACATTACATGCAACCACGCGATCGTTTCCCGATTCTCGTTGAACTCGCACTTCGGTCCATGGACAAACATCCTCCGACAATCTTCTTGAACGAAAAGGCGTTTCCATCGGGGATCCCTTTTCTTATTTACAGTAAAAGGCGTTCCGCGTGAGGTTCCTTCGCATCGGACTACGCTTTGTGTTTTTAAACTGTTCGGGCCAAATGCCGGACCCGTAACCTTCCTTTCCTTTAATATTTAAGATTATGATTTAAAAATTAGTACGTGTCATTTAAAACGGTAGAAACATTAGAAAATTTAATAGTACTGTTATATTATTTTCAACATATTAAACATATTAAGAAAGACGATTTTCTATTTTACTCCAGATTGTTGCAATTCGGCTAGAAAATTTTTATTTTTCGTAAAGATCCGCTCTGTGTAATTAATAAAGAGACTGTCGTAAAGGGTGGGACACGTTTTGTTTTTCATCATGACTAACGCTCATGAAAAGTTTGTTTATAAACTGAAATAAAGTTGACAACCATGACATTGGTTTCTACACTTATACTTTGTCCTAAACTTTATGACTGTCCGTTAGGAGTCCTTCAGACCTTTCCTTTGCATCGAATTGCATTCAGAATCTGAACGAAAGGATCAGGAGAAACATACTGTTCCAAGATGAACATGCGTTCCAAGATGAAAGCTTTCTCTTTACGTATATCAAATTTAAAATAATAGTTCATACATCGATAATTTTGTAATTTGGTACGCTCGAACTTGTAATTATTAACGCTCTTATATGAGCATCACATACATTGTACAGTAAAATTTTGATTTCTCATTAAATTTTCCGATTAAAATTCATATTTTAGTAATACGATCTAAAATATTCTATACATTTCGTATTATAAATACTTGATAAAAATTTTAATTCTCAATTAATGAATTCATATCTACGTCTAATTTACATGAAACAGTGTCCTGTGTATCAGCAATTAATACAAAATAAAATGCTTGATATTTCAAACATTTACATAATTTATACGAAGTTTAAACGTTTCAACGTTTCAATAATAAATAATGATGAATATTAAAACCGTAAATAATAAATGTTGTCGAATTGTAAAGTTGTAAATGACATATTCATTGAATATCGTTAATTAAGTAATTAAATGTAAATGTAAATATAAATGATTAAATATAAAAATATAAATTAAATTAATATAGATTAAATATAAATGATTATAAGTATAAATATTTATAAATCCAGGAAATTAACACTTAATCCGATAATATATTTTCAATTGCAAATATGATGTATTTATTGAATATCGTTAATTAACTGATTAAATGTAAATGTTATACATAAATGATTAAATATAAAAATATAAATTGAATTAATATAAATTAAATATATTTAGAATACCGCAGAGCTATATTGAAAGGATTATATATCT
Source organism: Lasioglossum calceatum (assembly GCA_963966675.1). Taxonomy (NCBI): domain Eukaryota; kingdom Metazoa; phylum Arthropoda; class Insecta; order Hymenoptera; family Halictidae; genus Lasioglossum; species Lasioglossum calceatum. The sequence goes on from OZ016549.1 coordinate 7,866,953, forward strand.
GACGGCACGACAGATAAAATAAACGACGTGGAATTTCACGGGGGTGAGATATCAAAACGAAATTACTCATTATGCCTTTCATTAAGAATTCCCTCGATTTCTCTTTCCCATCGTTTCCTCCAGTTTCTAGGCACTCCTTCATTCTCTATTTCTTTGCCGCCACGCAGTCGTGAAGTTGGACGAAACTCGTTATCGGATAGAACGGCCGATTACCGCTTCGTCTCGAGTTCGTCCTCGACTTTTAACGCGATTATACGTCGCTGAAACGCTAAATTGCACAGCGCAACGAGAGTTAACGCCCACGAAAACTACAAGTTCGAACAATGTACCGACGAACAAACACGTAAGCGCGACGAAGGCAAAAATCGCCGTCGAGACCGAGTGCTATGGCGGCAAATTCGACAGAAATCGTTCTGTGACGAATCATCCTCCATAAAAAAAGAATATACAGGGTGTTCCAAAAATGTTACGCTACCTTTAAAGGGATGATTTCTGAGGTCTCGAGGAATTCCTTTCTCCTTTGCGGAAATGTTCTCCGTGGCGATAGACTCGTTTCCAGAATTACAAGGGTGCGGAAAGCGCGTTCTCATTTCTCATTTCAAAGATGGGATTTTTCAGTAGTCAAAAGCGCTAGATAAAAGATCAATCTAGGCCGCGATCGCCCTCGAAAGTCCTATTTTTTCATTTACGAGGCGTAATTTGCATTATTCGGAAGCTATTTTTATAGCTACATGCTGCATTACGCCTCGTAAACAAAAAATAGGACTTCTGAGGGCGATAGCGGCCTAGATCGATCTTTTATCTAGCGTTTTGGACTATTAAAAAACCCCATTTTTGTATTATTGAGAAATGAAAACACGCATTCCGCACCCTTGCAATCCTGGAAAACCTACGGACCAATCAGAGCACGGCTACTGTGGATGAATTCCGGCTCGACCAATGTCAACGCTCAATGGGACCCGAGCGTTTAGAGACCCACCAGATTAACCCCTTGCCGTATTTTAACGAGTCTGAAGATTTTCATTAGATCTAACAAATATGCGAGTGTTACGCCTTTCTTTTTAAATAAAAATAAATTTTGATTTATTTGTAATCAATATGTAAGCAATCAAATAAATGTAGCCATACAAAAAATATAAACTTTCTTTTCCCTTCTACGACATTTTTTGGGATAAAGACGTTCTAATCACTGTATCTGTAAATAAAATGGGGTTAATAAAATCGAATTACTATTATCATTAGACTGCGAATCTTTATGCATTTATAGGAAATGAGTCCATGAAATGCAATGTGGTTAAGAAAATGAAAAAATTGAAGATATCAATACATGATTTCTCCTCTATTAAAATCATTAAGGGAAGAAATAATATTCAATTGAGTTTCTACTTTTTGCAATCGATGCAGACAATTTTGATTTTGCATAAAGATCCGCAGTCTAATTATCATCAATTATTCCTTGGTAAAAATGACGAACGCTCGAACGAGGCCGGCGAATAACATATTTCCGAAACCGTGTCGATGAATTCTTGACGAAGAAGACTTACTTCAAATGCGAACGCAATTTAAAGTTTACGGCAGCGGCGCGGCGTTCCGGTGAATTTGCCCATGCTATGGTATACATTTTTACGATGTTAGATGTTTAGGGAGTCAGGTGTTACCTGAATGGATTCGGAGGAGATACTTTATCCGAGCAGGTATTGCAATTCCGGTTATTTACAGATTCTGAACGGTTCAAATATTCAGGCAGGATTGATTCCTCGAGCTCTTGCCATTTTACTATCGAACAACCAGCAATTGCTTTCGTTGATACACGTTTCCACGTACGGTACGGCGAGTATTTCACTGGAGATCCGAAGCTCTGTTTCTTTTTGAACATTAATGCGATGATTGTCGGTAAAAATAGACAAATTTCACTACACTCTTGCTTAAAGTAACACCCGAAAAATTGAAGTAAAAGTGTTACGTATATATTGGGTTTTCAAGAAAGTAATTTCGGTATTTTAAGGTGAAATAAAACCGAAGTTCTTTATTTAAGCGATGATTTATTCTTTTTGGCAAAAGATTATCGAACTTAAATAGTTAATTCCTTCAATAAAAAAATTGGACTCCATTTCACCTTAAAATACTAAAATTACTTTCTTTCCAACCCAATATTATATTTTATCTCAATACGAACGTTAGAAGCGGAATAGTTTCATTGTCAATAATGCAGATTTGTATAATTATTTTGTAACTTAATGCTTGATAATTGTAATCTTTATCTATTTAATATTTTATCTAAAACATTCGTTATTTTTACATTGATTTGAAATTTGTTTTTATCCAAATGTTTCAATATCAACGTCCGTTTTTTTAAAAGCGTTTATATATACGCATTAAAATACATCTAACCGTTAAAATCTCCGATGAAAATCGGGTTCTACATGCACTTTCATTATTTGAAAAGAAATAGAAGTGATCGCACGAGTAGATTTAAGCCGGACATACTAAATTCGCGGTGTTCCCGAAACTTTTTTTGCTGCAACAAGAATTAAATTGTTTATTTCGAGCCGCGAGTAGAACGCTCGACAGTGTTCACGAATAAATGAATTTATTTAATAATTTAATCCAAGAGCAGCTCTCGATAATAGCAATCGATAAGAGACTTGAAGTACGCCTGGTAGACCTAGTATGTATTAAGAGCACATCAGCGCTGTTCAAGTTTCTGTTGAGTGGCTTCGAATGTTAATGGAAAAAACGCACACAGCGCTTTAGATTGGCGGGCAGCGGCGCGCTCTATCTATATACTCTGTACTCTATCCTCTAACAAAAAACGAGCGAAGAAAATTGACGACGAAATGGAAGGTGTACGTAGAACCCGAAAGATCGAAGTAGTCACTCACCTGTTCCACCAATCGCACACCTGTAAGCACACCCGATGCCGTTAAACCAATCGTCTCGTACGTATCGTTGTTTGGCCAGTTTACGAGCTCTTGCACTCCACGGCTATCGATTACCGATCGGTACGGCTACCACTTCCTTCTAATACTAAAAAATAGAGTGAAGACTTTCTACAAGCCCTAGCAAAGCTTCGGACCAGTGTGGGAGAATCCTTGATATCTGGGCACGAGACATAGAAAGAGCGAGAGAGAAAGAGGGGTGGCTGGGAGGAACAGTGAAAAAAGAGATGGGAGAGAGACACGGAGAAGGGAGAGCAAGAGAAAGGGGTAGGAGGAGAAACTTTGAGAAGGAATGTTCAAAAAGTTTTCGCGTATTTTGAGCCAAGGATCTACGAAAGGTTAGATAGAATATCGGGTGGCCTTTTACTTAACCTGTCCTACTTAATGTGCAATTTATTCCATTATACAAGATGTTTTACTGCAGGTGGGAGAAAAAAGGCGTGGTTTTCCACGACTAGACTGTTGTTTTTTATGCAAAATAAAAATGTTTTGCATTGATTGTGTGATGCAGGAATAACATAAAAACTGATTTCATCCGTTGACGACTGTGTTACGTTAAAAGCAACATTACAACATTCTTGAATTTTTTTAAATCGTTTACTGTTCTATATTTCAACCAACCGATTTCTTCATAAATGCATAAAGATCCGCAATCTATCCGCGACAATATGTATAAGACGAAAATAAAGGAGAAAAGATATTACGATTCAGCGTCGTCTTTTTGTTATCAGCTATTAAAAATCCGCCTAAAATGCGGAAACCCGATCAACAGAGGTGTACTACATCGCGCACGTCATAGACATGCGCGACAGTTGACCTCTGTTGGTCGGGTTGCCGCATTTAGGCGGATTTTTAATTGTTAACCGTTTGGTCTCAAACCAATTTCAATTCTAAAATCGAGACATTTCTCTCAACCCAGATCATTTTGATTGTGTACAATTTTTTTTACATTGTGCACATCGAATTGAACCTGTTTTCTCATACAACAGTTAGCTGTTTACAGTCTATAGAAGACAGATGAATTTAATAATATTAAAACTGTTTTGAATAATGGTATGGCAATTTTTACTGGCGCCTCAGAGTCACCATTCGAGTGTAAAGAGTTAATTATTATTTAATTGTTGAAAAACAAAACTGAATTCGCAATTTTATTATCCTTTGTTGTCGTCTTGTACTGACGTGGAGAATCATCGCTTAAATTTTCTTCCACCTGCAGTCGAACACCCTGTATTCATTACATCAATTATATCATTATTCCTCAAATACAACATTATTGTTGTAAACGAAGAAATTCATTGTGTAATTGTTTGTTTCAAATGGGTACATGATTCGACGAAACGTATCTATTACAATTATAATTAAATTAACTGTACAGATGAATAATTTCATTATAATGTACAGAAATATTTTTAAAAATGTGTTATTCAAAATTTAGAATATTTCCAGCGAATGGGAATTCCGCAGCCAATAAATTGACCACTGGAAATTATTTGACCAAATGTTCATAATATTTGTGATTATAAAAATGGAGGAAAAGAACTCACCCAAATAGAACAATTGGAATAAAATTTGCATGATTCAACCACATATTTCACTAATAAGAAACAGTAATTATTAAAATAATTTGGAGTACGCAGGAATATCAATTATATAAATTATATCCTGCTTTATAAATGATATTATTCTCAGCATTTGCGTATGCATAATACAAAGGACTTTTATCGCATCGCGACTTTGTCAAGTAATTCGAAAACCAATTCGCATATTCTACCGAGCTCACCAAGCTTTGCTGGTTCTGTAATTAGTGCAACTTTACCCTTCAAAGCGTTTCTAATATTATACCTGAGCTATTCACCGAACTTCTGTGTAGTTTCTTGAGTATTATCGTAATTGGTAGAGAGAATGCCCCTCTGTATGTTAAGGTCTGCTTGCATGCATAATTGTGTGCTAAATGTGTTTGTGCATAATATCTACAATCGTATAAATCCCTTTCCATAAAAGAGCTTGTGGCACAGTTTTAATCTGAAATTCAATATTTTTATTACAAGTAGTTATGCTTTTTGAAGAATAACTTCTTCGCAGGTCATGTGAAGGTCAACATATCATTCATGATTGAATTTGTCTTTCCATTAGCTATAATGTTACACTAATCAAAATACATCATTCTATTTAAAAAACGACGATGACCTTGATGTATCAGAAAATATGACCTAGAGAAAAAAAACTTCTACGTAAAAATGATTGCCACACTAAACCAAACATTTTCTACTTGAAACATTTTCTTGTGTTACTAAAAACAACGGAGATATGTTCGGTGTAAGTCTTAGGTGCCCCACCCAGTATACATGGTGTCCGACTATAGATGGGAGAAAATTTAACGCATTTCATTTGACTCCTCGTTGGTAGGTTTAGTGTTAAACCTGCAATTGAATTATAAGTCAATATTATCGAAGGGATTTAAACTTTTAGTCAATTCCACCAAAGAGAATCGGTAACGTTCTAGCGAATATCCTGTGTGCGACTTGATTGCGATTAGACTTTAACCCTAGCCGAGCCGAGAGTTTCCGCGCCCCTTCCCTCTGTGTGTACACGGTGCTTTAAAGTACTCTTACAATCAGCACAGATTCAACTGATCCACCGCTATAAGCAAGAAATTTCACCTTAGTTTGAATTGCGTATAAATGAATACTGCAATACAAGACCACAATGTAATCAGGAGACTGTTCGCAAAGTTTAGATTGATCATACTCGTCTCTGAATCCCACTTGCGATTGTTGCGAGCGTTTCTTAGCATCAAAGCAAGATCTACGCTGCAATACAAGGTCTCGACACTGTATAAAGGACAGAAGAAACGTTTTACGGAATAATTGCTACTCTTATTTCACTATATCACTTTGATGAAGATCATATAAACGTATATTGATACGTTTGTGAGACTGCGGATATTTATGCGAAATAAAAATTGTCTGCATTAATTGCAAGATACAGCTGAGCTAGATACAACATTATTTCTTTCGTTAGCAATTTGAATATGTAGAATAAAAATACGACAAGCTACCTTAATAACTTTTACATTTTTTCAGATAGGAAGAAATGTTTGAGACAAAAAAGTTGTTTGGTTAAGAGGGGACCATTACGTGGGGTGTACATAACTTTTTTCAAGTGGTGGTGGGTAAGAGATGTTAAGGTCAACCTTGTTATTTTATATGGAATCACATATTTCTGAACTCCTACGTTTGTAGCCCTTCGCAAGACAATTTCAACGATATAATCATTCAAGGTCATGCAAGGTTATTAAAGGTCAGAAACGTAAAGATGGATGAAAAATATAAATTCACTGTGAAAGCTTATGTAACGGGCTAACTTTATTAATGAAATTACTCATAGGGTTGTTTTCACTACCGAGTGATAAATGTGACTGATTGATTTGTATAATAATAACAAAATTGCATTTATTAACATTATTAAGTTTCGATTCGTTTTAACACTAGACCTACCACCACCGGTCAAAATGACCGGTTCCAGATTTTTGTTTTACACTTACTGAAATAATAAAAATGATTTCATAAGAAATGGTTGTATAGATATCTTTAGTAGAACACTTGTCATTTTTATAAGGGAACATGCACCAGTTTCTTTTAAGGCTCGGTAGGTTCAGTGTTAAATATCACCTACCCACTTTTGTCATAAAATCCGTAGTCTATTCGTCATTAAATGATCCAATTTGAACAACCATTGTAGTAGTAGTGGAAACATTCACGCATGAGAAGTTCCTTTGCATAAATAATCTGATTTCTGATTGAAATCATGTTTCACCAATAAATTGTCACCTTTAAAGATTGAAAAATTCATCCGAAGGAAGAATTTGTTTAAGATGTTTAAGGATGTTTCACCTACAGACGTAAAGTTCGAAATCTACGTGACCGATCCTCCATTATTATCATGAGATGTGATCAAGTCTGTGTACACTTTATTCTGGGACAAGCTGTCATCGAACTATACTATACTATAGTAATTAAAATATACAAAAGCATGTACTGAGCTCAAAGAGAAGGTATAGTTCAAGTTGGTTGTGGTTAGGTTCACAGACTTAAGATCAGCACAGACATTACATATTATGGGCTCTTCTGCCCAACCCTTAGGGAGCTTTAAGAGCTATGTTACCGATAGTTCACAGATTTAGGTCTATTAGCAGGAACTGAATATTCTATATACTTCATTTTTACTACGTGAGCTTAATATGATTTTGAGGCTTACAATCTTTACTATTCCCCTCCCCTTCCTCCTCTTTGCACTAATTCGGATTTAGAATCTGACGGTTGGTCGATTGAAAAATTAACTGAGGGAAAAGGATCCATCGATTCAAAGACAACATCAATAGCCAAGATTGATAGATGAGATCTGGAAGCATCGAATCGTGTTTTTTCACACACTATATGTACACATTTAAAATTGTATTGTATAGTATATGGTAATGAATAAAGAATATTATTACAACAACTTAATGTGTTCTTTTTTCCGCACCCTGTACATGAATGTTCGATAGTCGAATTAAATTAACATCTTTCTAAAACTTGGAAAAGAAAGTTTCAAATTTGACGAAAGAGAGGTGGCACGAAAATCAATTGCCACCTCCTTTTCTATAATGTTCTCCTGTTAGAAACCCAAAAATTTCCGAAAATCTCGAAATTGAGTTTTGTATTAGGAGAACATGATATTGAAGGAGGTAGCACGAATTTCAGTAGTGCAACTCAACGAATAGTCAGACGGCCGAAAATTTTCGACACCTTTCGGGCGTCTGACTTGTCGTTGAGTTGCACTACTGAATTTCGTGCCACCTCCTTCGATGTCATATTCTCCTAATACAAAATTCAATTTTAGAGGTTTTCAAAAATTTTTCGAAAAAAATCGAACTTTGTATTAGGAGAACATGATATCGAAGGAGGTGGCACGAAATTCAGTAGTATAAGTCAACGTCAAGCCAGACGACCGAGAATTTTCGAAAATTCAGTAGTACAAGTCAATGTCAAGCCAGACGGTCGAAAATTTCGGAAAATTTTCGAAAACCTCGAAAATTGAGTTTTGTATTAGGAGAACATAATAACGAAGGAGGTGGCACGAAATTAGTAGTACAAGTCAACGACAAATCAGACGATCAAAAATTGGCGAAAATCTCGAAAATTGAGAAAGTATTAGGAGAAATGATATCGAAGGAGGTGGCACGAAATTCAGTAGTACAACCCAACATCAACTCAGACTGCCCAAAAATTTCGGAAATTCAGTAGTGTAACTCAACGACAAGTAGGACTTCGGGAAAAATCAGTGGGTCAATAAATATATACGCAGATTCGCTTCTTTATTACAATGTCTTTATTTATTCATTGTAGATTCATACATAAAATGTATGTATTGTATATGTACATAACTTATATTCTAAATATTTATAACGATAATGGTGACTGGCTCAGAGAGACTCAGCACACGGTCAGACTTCTACTGCAATACAGGCAAGGCACAGACAATTATGTTAGATGATCTGTCCACTGCTATACCTCGCTTACGCTGCGGCAGCCGCTGAATAAACTTGCTTGGACCATTTGTGGCAAATGCTCGAGACTGTATGGTCATAATCAGTGTTGCCAAGATTGTTTTTAAATCAAAGTGACCGTATGCCAAATGACCATCCTCTACCTCTGATTTCAGTCCTCAAAACGTTAAAAAATGTCTGCAGCCATTCCTCTTAAAATCATGCGAATTTTGTCAAAGTTGTAGGTCGCGGTTATTCGGTTTTCCAACCCCATGTGGTATTGTTTCTTTAAGACGAAGTGCCTTGCTTATGTGTTCATTGACTCTAAATCATATTAAAAATTCGTAATATAAATAAAGTATACAAGATACTCGATTCTTACTAATATGCCCAGATTCTTGAGTTACCGGTAACGACGAACGCGACACGAAATTGGTAATGAAAAAAAGATATGAAATGAATGCGCGAAAACAGTGCGTCGTCGGACGTGCGAGGGGACAGACGGCGTACCTCCGTCGGGTCGGAAGGGTTAATAAAACGCCAGTGTCCGACATTAGATGAATTTCTAGCGACTTAGAGTAGCCGCGTTCATCTAAGGGTCGTGTTTTCCTGGCGTTACTGCGTCCAACGTGTGGGTGGTGCATAGGAGTCTGGGGTGGTCTCCAAGCGGCCTGGGAACCCCTGTCGCTGGCTGTCTCATTTTTGTCATTCTGAGTGCATGCCGCGACGAGAATTAAGTAGAGCTAGAAGCGGGATGGTGGAGGTCTTAAACCTCCTTAGCGCTAGACCGCGAAACACTATCTCCGTTGGAGAAAGACAGCGTTCCTAGGCTTCGGTCTTTACTCCGGGAGGCTGGTTCTCGGAATTTTTACTCTGCGAGCTGGAACCATCGTGCTGAGCGAAGGGGCGCACTTTTCCTGGCGTTACGATGTCCAACTCTGAATTCCTACGACCCTGGAAACCTCTGTTCCCAAGCCCTCTCGCCTCTTGGAATTAGCATTATGATATTTTTTATTTTATGATTCAGTCAATGTGGCTCGACATAAAACTTCGTTTATGGCAGCAGGTCACATTTCTAAACACAATTTTTGTTGGATTTTAGACGTTATCGACATAAGAGACTTTAGTGTCTCGTAGTCAGTTCAGATTCCTAAGCTCAGTACATAATAGTAAAAATGATATTGTGGAAGTTATTGCGCGGCAGATATAACGTGCTGCTTTTATTACCATGTTTAGTAACAGTGAAAAATACGATATGATACTTAATCGTTTATGGTGTAAGGTCATAACAATGCCACAAGGGGTAAAGCGTTCTAAGGAAAACATTGTGTGACGTCACCAACGTCCTAATATCCACCATCCGCAAGCACATATTCAGATACGTATCGAAATTAACATATTCAATTACTAATTTATGATTATAAACAGACTGCGGGTCTTTATGCAAAATAAAAATTGTCTGCAACGATTGCAAGGTATAGAAACTATTTTAAATTGAATGTTATTTCTTCCCTTAACGATTTTAATAGAGGAGAAATATATTCATGTTATTTCTTCGTAATTTTTAAAATTTTTCAACAAATGATGATGAAATTTTCAGCATGAGTGTAACTACTATAGATCTACATAACGTATATATTTTAAATTTTCATTAAGGGCCCAAATAAAAAAGTTTTAAAAAATGTCTTTTATTTTTGAATGCAACCTTGTAAATTGTAATTTTTGGAAAATCTTTTTTGCACATCATTTAGTAAGCCAATGCTTCTAGCTGCTTACAAAATATCAGGTCGTTTGGTACAATTATAAAATAGTTATTCTGTTTTAAAGGGCGTACGAATACTTATGTGACTGACTGTAATGTATTTAAAGATTATGACTAGCAACAGTTGCTTCTACAATAAGCAAGTAGAGTCGCCAGATTAGGACCTGTCCCCCCACTTTATCTACCCCTTCCACGACGCTATTCCCCCACGCATCCGCCGCGACCCGATCACGTGACGCGTTTCGTCTTCGTCGCGCATGCGTCCAATACTGGCGGAGAGAGGGTAACCTTTTTCCCTCAATTCGTTCTCCCTCTCCTCATCTGGCGACTCTGTAAGGAAGAGGAACCATACGGAACAATATTACAATAATTAGCAAAATTACTACGGAAGTAGAAAGTGCTTATCGAAGGAAAAGAATCTATGCTTGATTATTCCATACTAATTAACATGCTCGGTATAAATGTTGTAACAATCTACCTTTGAAAATAAATCTAGCAGACTGAGAATCAAGAATATGCAAAATACCTTCCAGTTCCTCATTTTCCAAAATACTATCTCGAAGATAAATCGATTGTATAATGCTTCCTCTGGAATTCCTTAGTTTCACTTTCATGATACATTCCCAAGCATTACTAGCAATTACGAAACACTTTTGAATGAATTATAACGGGACACCCGGTACGCACTAGATATAGTTCTTACACGTAAAAAACAAATCAGACATGCGTGTAAAAAGTACATTAACACGAAAGTCGTCAGTTCAGTGGATGGATGACGAACAAAAAATATTGAAACGCGCCGCGCGCCGAGGAGAAAGTTTCCGTCGATTTGCTTGGTTGAATATGAAAGAGAAGTCGAAGATTTCCTGTATCTTCGTCGCTGCGAAAGTAAATTATTAGCTGTGCTGTAATAACGTTTCTCACATCAGATTTGTAGTAAATATTACTGCAAACACCTGAAAACTTCACCACAGAACTTAGATCACTAATTATGAAATACAGTAATACCTTGATCTAAGAAAACGGAAACCGTAGGGTCCTAGAAAAACGAATATCCTCTCCACTGCGGTTAGGGCAAGCAGCTCAAGCTGCCTCGGTCGCCAAAGTGTAGAATGTAAACAGAGTTGGGCAAATTTTTATTGAAATAATAAATAATAAAGAAACGTGTGATTGTAATTACAAATATCAACTAAACTTTTTATTTGAATAAAAGTCACTTAAATAACGCCAAAAGTGATCCATTTATTACTTCTTATTTGCAAATAAAAGATTATTTCTTACTTGGATCGAGGTGGAAATCAAATAAATAATTTTTGGTTTTCCTTTGTTTCTTGTATTTTGAATATACAGATCTCACAAAAGCTTCTGAAACAATGCACAACAGACGATACATTAGTATTACTATTGTTACTGAGGACAGTTGGAAATAAAACTTGTTTAATAACTATGAATAATAATTTTGTATCATTAATACCAAATATTTAATCGAATAATTTTTCAATACAAATGATACTTTAAATTGTATTTGCAAACAACAACAAACTTCATTCTTTTTAATTATTTCTTTAGACTCGCTCAAATAATAAATAATTATTTTTGCTTTTCTTTTATTTGAATCTCCAAATAACAAATCACTTGTTATTTAAATTTCTAATTAAATACTGCCCAACACTGAGTTCAACCACTATTAAACCAGTTATAAAACTTCTTTATTTTTCATAATTTTTTTATGGGGCTTTCGCCAACTTATGTCTGGTATTTTTCTGATTAAAATGATACTGAACACGATATAATTTGAACTGTATTTAGTGGTTTAATTGACAGTATACGTATTGTGAGGTCGCAAGAAAGTAGTAGAACCACAGGATCTAAGAAACAGCACGGACCCGACGGTTTTTCTTAGACCAAGACTTTACCGTATCTATTACTTCGATAGAGTTGAGGAAGGAATCGAAGTAGAATCTCAAGATATACCGCGAATAAGGTAAAATAGAATTTATTATTTACGAACACTCAAATATCTAAACACACACATGGATTACGCGCTAAACGAGGATGATGTGATTTTACGATGATATCGAGATCCCGATGCGGGACATACTAATTTCGAAGACACCTCACGGCTTTTTCACGTCGTCCTTATACCAGTCCTCACTGTAACAAATATAAATAGTTATTAGTAATTTGTCATTTCACCAGTGCAAAGTTTGTACTCGTAATTTGCATTAGGTTGTCAAAAGTTTATCCTCTTATTAAGGGAGCACTTTGTGAGAGATAAAATAAATTTTCATACAGATAGTTAATACATAATATAATTTTATGCAGTCTTCCAAAGACCAATAACTGTTGTTCAAAATAAAAATGACGAAAAAAGTATTCTACTTACTTCCTCTGGGTTATTTATCCTCAAAATAGCATGCATAGAGAAAGAACATCAAAAAGTAATAAACTGTATAACAACGAATCAACAAAGTTTTTAAGAAAAGACAAATTATGTGTTAACGCAAGTATCATCGAACTAATTAAAGTCGTTCATTTTAGTTGAAAATTATTGGAATTATGAAGCTGTTTTTATGAAGTTCATGTAGGGTAATTTTATTTACCGAAGATTATATTGTATTATAAGAGAATAAGAATAAATGAGAACTGTAATCAATCGCCCGATAAAATTAGAATGGCAACCAATGCGGCAATTCTGCAAATGTATCCTGATTGAAAAATTTGATTTCTTTCCACGTACCACCCAGCCACATTTTCAGGCGCGTCGCATCTTTGCTGTTCCTCGTTGTAAACGGTACCATCGCTGCAACCTTGTTCGCGTGGGGTCACGCCATTCAGGCAAACATAGAATTTCTGACAGTCGTCTGGATGAGCGAATTTAGGGTGATCGACGACCATTCCCCTGGTGTCGACTTGGCTTTCCTTTGGGCACTCGAAGCCGTCTTTCAGCTTCTTGTCTATTACTCCGCAGCCCTGGGTGAAATATTATTGTACATAGGGTGTCCCAAACATGTCGGAGAACCTTGCAAGAAATGGTTCCCGAGGATATTTGGAGTATATAACTTTTTAGGTTGCGAAAATGTTCTCCGCGGTTTCGTTAAGGAATTATTAACGAAAAACGCGGACCAATCAGACCGTGGCTACAGCGGAGGGCGTCCGGCTCGACGACAGATATGATTGGCCGATCCAGAAACAGTCCACTGTAGCCGTTCTCTGGTTGGTTCGAATTTTTCGTTAATAACTCCTTAACTAAGTCGAAGCGGAAATTTTCGCTAAGGAAAAAGTTCTTCAAATAACCCCAAGAACCACTTCTTGCATGGTTCCCCGACATGTTTCGGACACCCTGAATATAGAATTCGAATATTAGGCGCTTTGATATCATTATTGTATAATTAATACAACATTGATAATCAGACACTGTTAAATAGCCAATTACCAAACTAATAATTATGACATAATTGTTATAATTGAAAATTACTAATGCAACCACTTGATTAGAGTAGCAGTGGGCACGAGTTAATGTTAAATTATAAAAACGACTGATATTATGTTAAAAAGCTATGTAGATAATATCATTTCTCGATAATGCAGAGGTGGGATTTTTCACTAGTCAAAAGCGCTAGATAAAAGATAAATTTAGAGCGATCGCCCTCAAAAATCCTATTTTTACGTTTACGAAGTGGAATATGAATTATTCGGAAACATGTAGCTGTCGCAACTTGATGAAAATAGATACATGCGTAGCTGTATGCTTCCGAATAATGCAAATGGCGCCTCGTAAACGAAAAAATAGGACTTTTGAGGGTGATCGCGGCCTAGATCGATCTATTATCTAGCGCTTTTGACTACTCAAAACCCCCATCTTTGTATTATCGAGAAATGAGAACGCGCATTCTTTACCCATGTAATCCTGGAAAAACCTCCTTAACCCCTTGTCGTACCTTTTCTTTTACAGTTACGGTGATTATAACGTCTTTATCCCGAAAAATGTCGTAGAAGAGAAGATAAAATTTATATTCAATGCTTAAATATTGATTACAAACGAATCAAATTTTATTTCATCTAAAATGAAACGCACAACATTCGTATTTGTTTGTCTTTGTTAGGAACCTTCATCACGAGTCTGGCTCGTCAAAATACGGCAAAGGGTTAAATATGAAATTTTCGAAAGGTGTTCAATATGCTAAATATCGAATATATCTACCACGCGACCAGCGCTGTCGGGCCACACACAAGTCCCGCTGTATTCGTCAAAGTGCAGGCCAGTCGTACAAGTGATCTCGATAGCATCACCATCGATGCAATTGTAAAATATGTTGCAGACAGATGGATCCGGATGAGCGAAGAAACCGTTCCTTCGCTGACACTTCTTCGTCGGTTGCGGTGGTTCTGTGAAGGTCGAAGATATAACGGGAGTTAAGAGTACTTTCGCTGCCGATTGTCACTGATCTTACGCGTCAAGGACACATTAACCGCAACAGCCATCGACTTGGTAAGATAAACCTCGATTTAATAATCCTAGACAATATACTTTTCACACTTGGAATATCATTCAATCGTACATAGAACTTCAGGTCACACTTTTGGAATCAGTTTGTAAATTATTGGAAATCAAGATGCAAATCTGATTAGTAGACTGAAACCAGACCTGGGTAAACATATTTGGAAATAGTTAATGGAATGCTGCTGTTTGTATAAAATAATATTTCAAGATTTATTTGACGTCAGAAGTACATGTGTTGAAAATAGTTTTTTATGTTATGGTAAGGAAAACGATTAAGTGAAATAGTATTTTCTTAAGATGTACAATATTTGTGAAATCAATTAAGTACTTCAACTAGTATTTTATTCAATACAGAAATAACTTAATATTTCAAATGAAGCACATGTAACACAGATGAGAGAAATAGTATTTGTAAATATCTGTATTTTTGAGTTGAAATATTTTTACCCAGGTCTGACTGCGAGTCTTTATGTATTTACCTTTCCATTTTCATACTTAATTTTGTGGGAACTAATATAATGGGAGGATCGATGAAAGGCTTCTTGTGGTAAAAAAGAGTTATTAATTTTTATAGATACATATGTTTTCTTGCCATAAGTGCCATAAGTGTAAGTAAAGATCTCAGTCTATTAATTGGATAATAATTTAAGACTGCAAGAAAAATGTTTCATGGTATGTAACTTTCATTTCTGAGAGTAAATTGTAATGATGCATTTAGCTACCAATGACGCATCATACTCGAGCTATGTAAGTAATAAGTGTCATCAATTTATTGCAAATAATAGCGAATTATGTAGATGATTGAGATGTAATTGTTATTTTATTGATAAATAAAACTGATGTACTGAAAAAGGAATTATTTATGATTTGATTCAATACGAAGAGTAACTGTTAATGTAAGTGCAAATGTAATTGTGATTTTATTGATAAATAAAACTGATATACTGAAATAGGAATTATTTATGATATGATTTAATATGGGAAAAAGGGAGAATGTCAATTTTAACAAATTTTGAGATTCATTTTATAAGTAACAACGGTGTACAACGTTGATAAATACAAAAATTGTAAATTATTGGAAGACTTGTTGAATTTTAGTAAAAGTAAAAATTATAATCTTACGTAGTTCGAGACGATCCTCGCACGCCACATTGAACACGTGATCGCATTTGTTGACCTTGCGATTTAATGGGTCAAAAACAAGACCATCTGGACAAAGTTTTTCTGTTGCAATGCCGTCAACACAGTCGTAGTATTTGTCGCATTGTGTCGCATGCTCGTATTGGCCATCTTTGATGGGACAATTGAACGCACCATCTGCAACATTAAATAACTGTCATGTAAATAAATGTTGATCATTCTTTCGTCTCTACAAGATTTTCCAACTTTTCGATCACAACTGACTCTATAATAGTATTATTTACTCTCTTCACATTCAACATTTCTATAGAAAAGTTTTTTCCAACGAATATATTGGTATTATACCAATTTCACATCCAGAAAATTTTTAAAATCATAGGGAATAGAATTATTCTAGGTCGGAAGAAGTGTTTCATTTTCCAGTAACAATAGCTCCGAGTGCAAAGGATTAATAAGAATAAGGAATAACCCTCCTACTTTATGTTTAACACAGAATAACAAAATAAGTTTGTGTGTGTTTCTACTAATAATTGATTGAATGTATCATTTCAGCTTTAAAAAATAACTTCGTACCTCGACTTGTATTATTTTCATTAAAAAATACTTAGTAAAGTAGTTATCTGAGTACTCTTAACAGTATCATGAACAAAAATCATTATTATAAATAATAACTCGCTATTGTCTTCCAGCAAATTTTTTATATATTTTCTTCTTAATTCAATTAATAATGCTCTTACTTCATTGTGTTATAGTTAAACAGCGGATAAAATAGCTCCGAGTGCTAAGGGTTAATAAAAAAAAGAAACGTTGCCGTGGATTAAAAATCTCAGTGGCGCGACAGCTCGCACCGTATGCGATTCACTTGACAAAAATCGAGAGTACGTACAGCTTTGCCAGAGAGATTAAGTTATCCCCCCGCTCTATCTTCCCCTTCCACTATTCCCCGCGCATCCGCCGCGACCCGGTCACGTGACGCGCTTCATCTCTGTCGTGTATGTGTACCGTCAGAGAAAGGGAAACCTTTTCCCCTCGATTCGTGCTCCCTCCCCTCATCCGACGACTCTGCACACAGCGAGGAAGGGAAGAAATTTCTGAAATTTCTCCACGTTACATGCGGCATTTACTTTGTAAGATATACCGGAAATCAATGCCACGCTCCAAGAAGCATATAAAGCAGCTCAGTGTGATAGTGAATGCGAGGTAGTCGAACCCGCTCTAAACTTCTCGTATCTCGAATAGTTGGCGGCCGATCGCCGACCGTATTGTTTTGTTTCTTTATGTAATTTATTGGTTCTACATACGTATGTATAGGGACGATAACTACTCTGCCCCGATGCTTATGCAACCTTCCGAGCCGTAGATCTGACATTTACGCTTTAGAAAGTTTGGTGAGACTGTCTCTTACGCACTCTCTGCGTGAAATGAATACCTCCGGCAAGTCGGAACGCCGATACGACGAGACGGGACAATATTTTTCCGATGGGATGGCCGTCTGCAGATATTTAAATCGTTACGAAATTTTACCGGTTTCAAAGCGACGATTACAATACCGGAAATTCTATTACATTTTAGAAGCTGCGGTGGACCGTGCCAAACCAGTCGGGAGAAAGTCCGAGAGTTCTGTTCCAGTGAAACCGTTCTTTTTCCTCTCGGCAATTATGATGCACCATTTTTCCTTTCGTTCGCAGCAGACTTCACATTTCTGCCACGATGCGCTATCGCACGTTTTCGCAAAATTAGGTACATTGGATGTAATCAAGTTTTTACAAGTCTTTTTACAATTTACACGTCAACCATGTGTTCCAAAACTGATTACTGTTTTTGGAAAAATTAATTGAAGTACTCGTTCGACGAGTTCTATAACCATGTAGAATATACAACAAAGAAATTTAGAAACCTGCAAGTTCTACAACCGCGTAGAACAATTTTTAGCAACCATTTTTTAACTGACAGTTGCTAGTTCAGTTTAATATAATTAAAATTAACCCTTAGCACAAAAATTGCTGTACCATTATGCAAAATATTGTTTGCATTATTAAATGTGTCGGTATCCAATCAATGACTAAACATTCAGGTATATTGTACGAGGTATTATAGGAATAGAAATATTCTAGGTTGGAAAAAATCTTTAATTTTCGAGTTAAAATTTGGAGTTTAAATGTACGAATGTAATAAAATGAAAAATTCAGCCACAACCATTGTTATGTAATTATTATTAAAAGTGTAAAGGTGAATAAATGTAGCTTGCGCATGGGAAGATTTAATGTAAATTATAGCAGGAAAATAAAAGATATAATCAGCTAAGTACGAGTATGAGAATTGACAAAGATCAGGAGGAATACATACGCGTCACTGCGACCGCAGCCAGCAACATGACGACAGACGCTCTGATCATCTTCTTTGATTTCGGCCTGGCAAGAGATGGTGTCACGCAATCCGTTAGGGACTACCTCGTTCACTGGACACTGAGAGTGTAAATTTTGAACTTCCTTTTGAAATGCCGTCTCCGTCGCGAAACACTGCAGCTCTTCGGCAACTCACCACGAGGGTATACCCCATTGGTCCCCACTACACCCAATGATTCTTCCCCACTTTCGCCGCGTTTTCATCGGTGAATAACTGTCTAGAATCAGGACTGATCAGTAGGGACCACACACTTTTACTCTTCCTTCTCTTTCCTCAGCGTGGCCACTGCCATTCGACTTCCTCCTCTTCTTCTTCACAGCACACTCTCACCTCGCGTCCTTCTCTAGTCTTCAGAGAAATATTCCAATTATCGCGATCTCCGCGAACGGTCGTTGCGGTTTTCCAGTATTTCGAAACGGACATTATCGTCGGAACGTCGAACATTGATTTTTTGACTTTTAAATCAAATTGCTTCTTATTCCCTGAAGAACGATTAAATTGTCGACGTTTATTTAAATCTGGAAATTATGTTATCGAACAGGTTATTAATGCATAATTATTTCCTTGTTATGCGTGTCACTGCAAATTTTTAGCTGCGTCGGGAATAATTTAACACGTTCTCGTTTAAATATAGAAATAAATGAAGTCATGGATTTTCTTGCTTTGTGTTTATTTATATTTCTCGATCATACCTGTAAATGAAGTCAAGGATTTTCTTGCTTTGTGTTTATTTGTATTTATTAATAATAGCTATAAATGAAGTCAAGGATTTTCTTGTTTTGTATTTATTTGTGTTTATTTGTATTTATTAATCATATAGAAATAAATAAGATTTTTTGCTTCGTGCTTATTTGTATTTATTAATCATAGAAATAAATGAAGTTGCGGATTTGTATATTTATTTTATGTTTCATTTGATTAGGTATGTTTGTTTTGTATTGACGGCTGTGGAATTTATACCGGCACGTTTCTTGTTCTACTGTGACTGCAATAATTGCATTAGATCGAAACAGTTCTTGAAGTAATTGTGAAATACGCATCTTTTTCTCGAGATTGTCACTGCGTTACATAAAATTGCTTCGAGTCATTAGTTATGAAAGCGATACTAAATCGAATTTATTACCTTGAAAGCCCCGCGTTGCTAACCCACTGTCCGATCAACTAGATTTCGGAAGCGTTTCCCGTGAAATGTGAAGAACTTTCAGGCTTCTGTCGCTTTCACTCCTCACGGGAAAATTCCCGTGACAACACGCGATTCGAATTCGTTATTAAAGCGAGGGAAAAAGTTGAATATCTCTGGCCGTGTTACACTATCAAATTAACCAGCTCGTTAACCCTCGTTCCACAGAAATAGTTCCATAGAAAATCCTCGAATAAATTTTTATTTTGCACTTTAAAGCAGCAAATGAGGTTTCATCCACACGGTTTTCCATTAAGTCTTCTCTTAAATTAAAAAAAAACGCTGTTTTTTACAGCCAACACATGTTCACAATTTATAATTTTTTTTTTAAATTTTACAATTAACAATTTGTTACAATTTACAATCTATGGACAATTATCAATTTTTTACAAGTCTAGTGTCGAAGAGTGACAACTCTAATCTTCACAAATAAAAAATAGCGCAAAATTTGAGATGATACTTCTCAATTTAATATTCTTTATAACTTCATATTTCAAAGAGATACGTCTCACAGCACAGATAAAAAGAAATGAATCTACAGTACGCAAAAATGGGCGAGTTTTAACCCTGAAGGACATATGAAGGTCAAACGAACATTTAATCTGAAACTTGCGGAATAAAATGAGCAAAAGAATAAAAACCTGTATGTACACAATGGAATATAATTATAGTTAATCATGCAAGCAACATATTACTGAAAATTTATTTATCCTCCAATTCTTACGTTCTCATATTGTCAGAGAATATCAATAAATACAACTCAGAACATTTTTATAAATTGATCAGATTAACTGAATAGCTAATTTACAAACTACATTTCAATGAACAGTAGAACCTTGTTAGCTGTAACTTAATTTATTTCCGTCACGAGGTATATATGTATATCAAAAAATTCTGAAACTCTGACACAAAAGAATATCGACACTACAAATTACTGACGCCTCGTGCAACGGGCGAGGTACTACTGTATAGGTATGTACAGGGTGTCCCATCTAACTTGATTACCCCGAATAACTATTAAACGATGTGGAAAATTATTTCGATAATATCTCGTTAAGTATCTCAGATGTAGGACGTACGAAGGTCAATACATTTTTACTTAGAAGAAGTAGGTCATTTCATTAAAAAAAATGGAGGTGACTTAGAAATCTCTGAAACGTCTCCACCTACAAAAAAGCAAGTATCGTAAGAGATGGACCCCTCGCAGTCATTTAAATTGTGTCTTACAATTTTTATAAAATGCATCGTTTAATAGTTATTCGGGGTAATCAGGTTAGCTGGGACAGAGAGTATACATACTCCATTGCTCAGTTGCCGCACGAAGTGAACAAACATCATTCAATTAGAAAGTAAAGCCGGCTGTATTAAAAACATTTTATTTTCCAGGTGATATGTAATAAGTCAATGTGTATTAAAATCTACATATAAATCCGCCTTAAAACTACGAAGGTTTGGCGCCTTTCCTTCTGCTGTGGCCACCAGTTGGTTTCGGTTTTGGTGGTGGATTCTCTAGTCTGTCTAATTCCTCGTCAGTCAGCTGGCCTTTGTACCAATCTTTGCTGCAATATTAAAACAAGATCTATGTCAGTACCAGTCTACAGACTCTATACCAGTCCCGTCGTAGCTAGCGACGGGCAAGGGCGTCCACCGATGCCCGCGGGCATAGCTCAGGGCAGTGTGTCGGGCGATCTGACGACAGCTTGGAAATGACCTTCACGGTCAAGCGTGTATTGTTTTTACAATTCACGGTTAAGAAGGAGCAAAACTGTTTTACGTTCTCACTCCAACCAATAATGACAATACGTGTGACGAACACATGCAAAGTTGCCCACCAAGTCGCTAATGCCCAGGGAGCCAAATTCTCTGCTCGCACGGGCGATAGCTGAACGGGTAGTCTATGTCTATGTATACTATAGATCAGAGCCTGGAAACTTCTTCCACCATTAATTTTCTGGTCTCCCACTCTTCAGCACCACTCCTAGCTTCACTTTATTTCCAGAGCCGGGGAACTGGCCCGCGGCCTCACGCTATTTCTTTCATACGATACCAGTCGAATGGTGGGGGACGCTGGTAACCACTGAGAAGAGGGGAAAGAAACAGTCTGCAGCCAATGGGCCCATGGGCCGCCAGTTCCCCGGCTCTGCTATAGATTAATCCTTGCAACACTTTAACCCAGGGGTGCCCAACCTTTTACATACCATGCGTCAATTTCTTTAAAAATAGAGATAGGGGTAGGATTTGCTTCGCTTAGGTGAGGAAAAGAGATAACTCAATCACGCAACTAAATTAATTAATTTACGTCAGTTCAAAAGACACACGTTTACTGGACCACCAATCCACGATATGTAATAAGAAATGATCTCTTGGACGAGAGGGCAATTGCTGTCGTCAACCCCGCAATTCACATCCTACAATTGTAAACTGTATGAATTGAACTGCGCACTCAGGTGTTGGAAACAGGAAGATGAATTCAGCTATGGCGTCTACTTCAAAAGAATAAGTAGGCGCAAAGATGCAATGCGCCACAGGTTGGCCACCCCTGCTTTAACCCCTTGCTGTATCATTTTCTCTACAGTGACAGTGATTAAAACGTCTTTATCCACAAAAATGTCGTAGACGAGAAAAGAAAATCAATGTTGGTTGCATGGCTACATTGATTTTAATGTTTAAATATTGATTACAAGCGAATCAAATTTTATTTCATTTAAAACGAAACGCGTAATATTCATATTTGTTAGATTTTCTTTAAAAGCTTCATGACGAGCGTGACTCGTTAAAATACGGCGAGGGGTTAATGTTCATACGGACATGAATCAAACTGGTCAAACATTGTTGTCGAAATCATCGTAACTCACCATTCGGGTATTTTTCTGGCCCAGTCGCACTTGCCGGTCCTTTCGTCGAAGGCTTGTCCTAATTTGCAGCCGTTTCTCCTCGGTATTTCGCCGTTCACGCAGACATAGAAGTATTGGCAGTCCTCTGCGTCAGAGTATCGGGGATGTGTAGCGGCGACGGAATCGTCGACCTTCGGACAAGTGAAATTGAAAAGTTCCCTAGATCCGCAGCCCTTCTTCTGCGCCTCGTCCGGCCAATTGCAAATGCCAGTCTTTTCGGAGAAGACCAGACCATCTGGACAGGTGATCATATTGAACTTCCCTTCGACGCAGTAGTAGAACGTGCTGCATATCCGAGGATCTTCGTGCGCGAAGTAGCCGTGCATTCTGGGACAATGCGCGGACGGTTGTGGTTTCTCTGTTGTGATAATTCGTTTTTGATTAGTACAGTAAAGTCCCATTCTAAGTCCGAGGGAGGAGACCGTTCGGAAATGTTGATTGTTTTTCCCTTTAATTTCGTTTCTAATATTGCTATTTTATAAGTGACAGGGAATAAAAACAAAGTATTACAGTAATGTCCCATTCTAAGTCCGACGGAGGAGACCGTTCTATGTCAGTTCACCTAACCCTTCCACTGAGGGGCATACCCCGGGAGGGGCCAAGAAGCTCGAGCTGCGAGCAGTGTGAACATGCCGCGTAATCCGATACCGTATATCGGTGTGAACCACTGCTAATCCAGTCACAAAACTTCTTTATTTTTCATTATTTTTTTATGAGACTTTGACCAACATATTCGTGGCATTTTTCTAATGAAAATGATACCAAATGCGATATAATTCCGATTATATTTACTTGTGTAATGAACGATGAATGTTTCGGACGCAAGGAACTCCGCGTCTCTTTCTTTCCCATATGCTGTCTTTCTTTGCGTCGACAACTTTCATCGTTCATGACTAGACTGCGGATTTTTATGCATTTACAGAAAAATTGAGAAGATGAAATTCAAAATTGATGAAAAATTTTAAAAATTGAAGATGTCACTATGTGATTTCTCCTCTTTTAAAATTATTAGAGGAAGAAATAACATTCGATTTTGTTTCTATTCCTTACAATCGATGCAAAATAAAAATCGCCTGCATCGATTGCAAGAAAGAAATCAAATTGGATGTTATCTCTTCCCTTAATGATTTTAATAGAGAAAAAATCATAAATTTACATCTTCAATTTTTAAAATTTTCCAGCTATTTTGAATTTCATCTACTCAATTTCCCTATAAATGTATAAAGATCCGCAGTCTATTCTATCAATTGGAATTATATCATATTTGGTATCCTTTTCATTAGAAAAATGTCACAAATTTGTTGGACAAAGTCCCATCAAAGAATAATAAAAAAAAATAAAGAAGTTTTGTTATTGGATAAGTTATGTTTACCCTTCTCGGCGACCGAGGCCTCTCGAGCTTCTAAAAAATAGTATCCCATCCCGATCTATGCCACAACACAGAACTGAGAATTGACTTAGATTGGGACTTTACAAGAGTTGATAAGATCGGGGCGAAAGGGTTAAAGACATGAGGAGGACATACGTAATTTGGGTCGCTTCGAGCAGTCGATCCCGAATGGTAGGTCGCATTTCTCGTGCAGAGGACTGAAGTCATTGAATACTAAACCGTCCGAGCAAAGTTTCTCGGTGGGTTTGCCATCCCGGCAGTCATAATACTTGTCACACTGTTCTGGGTCAGGGAAATAACCATTCGGTTCGGGACATTGATCCTGAAATTCGTCTTCGTCGTATTCTTCTTGCTCTTCAGGCGCTGCCTGCTTTTTGTGCAATGCTGGCACCGCTACTTTCCTACGGCTTTGCTCCGCTGCCTCCTCTTTCCTCGATAAGGAAGTAACAGCACCTAAAAAGTCACCGAATTAGCGCGGCGATACTGCAAACCTAACCTTTTTGCGCAGGGGAAAAAAGGCGAACAAACGCTTCAAGTGTATTCCGCGGTTCGAGATCGGGAGGAAAAAGTTCTAGCAGAAAATTGGTTGAATTCACTTGAGCAACTTCGATCCGACTGTACAGCTAATGCTAATAATCAAGTAAGGTGTAGTTAATGGAAATATTATTTTTTCTTTGGAATATAACGTTTGAAATATTGTTACAAACACGAAATAGTAATTTTCGATGTGTACTGTACACAGGATGGGACACCAGATATTGCCACCTTGATTTGGTCGAAGTTTGGATGGAGGTTAAATGCTTTCAAAAGGTGCAGATACTGGTGTTACCAGTTTTTGTTGTAAGTGGACGCGTCGAGGAATTATGAAGGTCAGCTTTGATTTTTCCAGACTCCGGATTTTATGCATTTATAACAAAAAATTGAGTGGTCAAATACAAAACTGTAAAGACGGACTGGAACCATTGAACGAAGTTACTATTTTCAACTTACTAAAATTATTAAAAGAGGAAACATGTTTTCATTTATCTTCTGTTTTTTACAATTCAACAAATATTATTTTCATTGTTCATATAAGTATAACCGTACCGAGCACGAAATGTGAGTGATATTATTTCGTTTCATAAAAATTACAGGACTGAATTTATTCAAATTTCTCACAGCTTTTGGAATAGTTATTTAAAATCTTCTAAAAAATTTTTAAATAAAAAACCTGAAGCCGGTCATTTGCTTGGTCGTGTTAAAGAATATCAATGAGCTCATTGTTGATGTGACCTTTATAAATGGTATATAAAATATCGATTTCAGTTTCTATATATCCTTTCTTTAATCCCAGCTTGAGAGTAAGTGGAATTTCCATACTTTTTCGTAAAAGAAGGCGTGGTGATGCAACGCGGATGCATTCGTGTTGGCGGTCAAGAATGACAAATGAATCGAGAGACAGAAAAGAAAAGGAAAAAGCGAAGAAAAAAAAACGGTGAACGGTAAGAGAGGGTCAACTAGTCGGAGTATTTTCAAGGCAGCACAGCGCGGCGCAGCGTCTTGGTTTTGCGTCCCTGAATAATACGCCGGTCGCACGTAAACGCCGCGCCGGTCGACCTCGCGAACGGAAGAAAGTGAGAAAGTGCCCTGGCTCCCATGTATCCGATCGGCCAGAACTTAAATGTCGTTTAATCACTCAGACCTGTTAACTTTCGAACACTCTATAATATCGATTTCGATTAATTTTTGAGGCCCTCGGACTGGTTTATACAAGTCCGCGAGCTGTACCAATTCCAAATCGACTACAAGAAACTCTTGTAATTCTCCTAATACGGTTAAATAAAATTGTTATCAGAGCACGAAAATACTGAATCACAAAATACAATTAGAATTAACCCCTTGCCGTATCATTTTCTTTACAGTTACAGTGATTAGGACGTCTTTGTCCCCAAAAATGTCGTAGAAGAGAAAAAAAAATTTATTGCGAATCAAATTTAATTTCATTTGTATTTGTGTTAGACCTCGTTTAAAATCTCCATGACGAGTGTGGCTCGTTAAAAAACGTCAAGGGGTTAACGCGTCCCCTACCATCGTCACGGATATATGACGTCATAAAGTTGGTTCAAGGCGAAAACAAAAATGGACGAGATATTAATCCAGATATAATAAGAACATTTTAACTAATATGAACATTTTAACACCGAAGGTGAGCAACGAAATAAGAACAACATGCTAGTCCGAGAAAAATGCCACGAAACGAGTAGAAGATGCTCTAGACTCGCTACATTGGAAAGCGAATCCTGTTAAACGCGATCAGTTAATAAATATTAAACAATTTTTTGCCTGTCTCTCGAGCTACGTATCGGCACGTGGACTGGAGAAATGAAACTTTCTATAAAGGTGTAAGGCGAACTGATTTCTCAATAACAACCGATGGCGCAAGTTCTTTCGTAGTCGGGCCGAGATTGCGCATCTGCGATGATCGCGACCATGAATGAATCATTTGAATTGTTTTAATTCCATTAAAAAAAAAAATATGCACAATCTGCACACCGCGTAACTCCCGTATTAGCATTCATCGATTATTCCAGTAATCACGGATGCGTCGAAGCTGATTTAGTATTAAATTCGAGCCGACTAACAATGTTGTAATCAAAGTATTAATAGGAATCATTGCAACAATTAAAACCTGCACCGTGACTGCAAGCAGCGAGACAATAAGTCGGCTAAAGGCCACATTCACATTCAGCGTCCCACTTTTACTTTCGGAATCCTTCGTAGTCACAAAGTAGCTAACAATAAGATATGAATATTTAGCTTGTTAACGCGATTGCGTGAATGCACCGGGACTCGATTACGGAATCTATTGTTGCAGATGAACTAGTTGTGTAAATAATTGATTGATGGAATTACTCACCGAGACAGATTAGCAGACAAAAAACCTCCGTCCTCATCCTGACGGAGGATGGCGATGGCTGGAAAGGGGATAGAGTCTGATTTTAATCTTGGAATCAAATCACGGTTCTTCGAACGTGGAGGAATTGATGACTAGAGAATACTGGGCCCCATCGAGAGGGTCCCAGAGCCTTATATGCACCCCCCACTTTTCCATCGGCCAGGTTACAACACCCGACGACCGCGTAGAAGCATAGGTAGATTCATTGCTCTTGTGCATACAGGCATCGAACAGGTGATCCGTTAACGATGCATCGAGCTAACTGTGCACGATAAGATTGAAATTCGATTTTTTTCTCGGAATTTTTCAATGTGAATGGAGGTATGTTCATTCAGCAATTATGCCCGGATGCATCTTTGAAAGTGTAATTATATAACAGAAGAATTGTTTCTATGGTAATTCTTCGCGTTCGAGCGTCTTCCAGGCATCTCAATAACACGTTTCCCTGTCCCACCATCCTTCGGGATTCCTCCTGATCCATAGCTTCCGCAGTTCGTCGTAAATCACGATAATTATAGCATACGGCACGCCCGGTAACCACCATTCGAACCTCAGCGGATAGGTGTGCAGGATCTCGTCCATGTACGGCGCGTAGCAGACAATGCAGGCCATTATTAGCTCGAAAAGTATGCCGTAGTTGAGGACCCAGTTGTGCATGCCCTGATAAAAAAGAGAGTTCCGCCGTGTTTTGCAAATCATCACGTCGGCCACTTGTACGATCACTATGCTGACGAAGAAAGCGGTGTGGCAAGTGTACTCCAGTATCTTGCGTTGTTCGTACGTCCATTCTTGACCGAAACTGTCCTGCAGATCGTTCACGACCACGCTGTCCCAAGCCGGTCGCAAATTCACCAGTTTGCCGGGCAGAAAACCGTGCTGCGCCATTACCACGAAGTATGTGAAGAAACCGGCGCAGGCTTCTATTATACCGATCTGACCATAAGCCATGAAGATAAGGCGACGGCTGACAAGACGGTCCAGGTGGGGCACTCTGGGTTTTCTGAAATGTGATTCTACCGTGAAGTCAGCAATGTTTGTCAATTGTGGTCTTATTTATTAGGCGTAGAAATAGTCTTTCCGATTTTTCAGTACAGTCGCGGCGTCTATAGTACACGCCAGAACGTGTGGTGTGGCAACGCCGCAGACAACGCGTCAGTCCGATCAGCTGTATATGCGCAATCTTCGACCATATACACTACTGTGCAAAAGAAAGAAGCACCCGGCCATATTTAATAGAAAAGCGTAACAAACCAAATAAGAACACAGTATGAGTTGGAAAAGGATTCCGCTGCTTAATTAAATAGTTCTGAGAATATCTAATGCATTAAATGCAATAAATCAATCATTGTACAATACAATTTCTACATAAAGATATTGTTTGTCATTATATCTTATAATTATACTGGGTGCTTCTTCCTTTTGCATAGTAGTGTATACTTCTTTTATAATTAAACTAATAATTTCTTTTCATTTCCATTTAAACAGCCATAGTGGTTGCTCAAAGTTAAACGGAAAGATCTTATTTCTGCGCTTAATATCTTAACGATTTTTTAGGCAATATCATCGACACCTAAGCATGATATCGGATTTAGACTTCTCGTATGCCAGAGACACAGCAGGCCACATGTCTGTGCCTAGATCTATGCACAATACGCAAATGACGCCTACAGGCAGAGGAATCCCGAGGATGATGAACGCCAAGAAAGGTGTTATCTCGGGAACGTTACTTGCAAGTGTGTACGCGATACTCGACTTCAGGTTGTCGAATAGTCTTCGTCCTTCTTCAATTCCGGTGGTTATCGATGCGAAGTCGTCGTTTAACAGAATTAGGTCTGCGACTTCTCTGCTCACATCTGATCCTAACGAAATTAAACATTTCTGATTGTTGACTGTAACATTGTTCAGTAACAAAGTCAGCAAAACTTATTTAAATCGATTTGTAAATTTCACAAGTTCTGATGCTAACGAAATTAAACATTTCTGATTCTTGACTGTAACATTTTTACCTGCTATGCCCATGGCGATTCCAATGTCGGCCTTCTTTAATGCCGGCGAGTCATTAACTCCGTCGCCAGTGACGGCAGTGATCAAGTGCAGTCTTTGACAACTCTCGACGATCTGCAGCTTCTGCACAGGCGAGGTTCTCGCGAACACAATCTCCGGATAACTCCTTATGATCCCGTCGAGTTCTGCCGATTCAAGATCTCGTAATTCGTTTCCTGTCACCACGATCGAACGCTCGTTCTGATTGTTATTACTTTGCGAAATATCATCGGTGATGATGCCGACGTATTTCGCGATCGCTCTTGCTGTGTCAGGGTGATCGCCAGTTACCATGATCACCTTGATTCCGGCGCAACGACACTTGTACACTGCATCCGGCACTGTTGGCCTCGGGGGATCCATCATCGAGATCAACCCAATCTAACAATGTAGAGTATTAAATTGCTTATGCAAAGTAGCCTAATTCATCAATTAGCTAATGTAATGTACTGGTAATCATTTCTGTTATCGATCCTTTAGATGATACTGTGACACAAGTTTTATCAGAAACACGTCGGGAGATGCTTTAAACAGAAATAGAACTTTGGATAAACATTTATGAGTATCCGAGAAGCTCTCGAATTATTTGCTCAGACTTTGCCAATACATTTTGATAATTAACTCCCTGCCCTACGATTTACTTTACGGTTTCAGTGAATTAGAATTTTTTGTAGTTCGTAATCTCCTAAAAATGGAGAAAATTTATAATTCCGAATCTTCATTACGAATCTGACACGATATTCCAGGGCAAGGGGTTAAGTGGATAAAGATGACGTCCAAATTGGAAGTTTACAATTTAACTCATAATACTTTATCGTGATCGTCTTTTAAAGGTTTGAACATTAAATCTATGGTTAAAATTGTTATGTCACGTGAATAGAAGACAATATGATAATGTAAACGATTTGGAAGGCAATACAAATCAAAATTGGAGATATTCAAGCTAAAATTAAATAAACAGATTATATAAAACGATCTTAAAATGCTTGCTAAATGTATAAATAATGTATAAATAAGAAGATATAATAAACTGTTCATATAATATTTTATATTTTGTTTCTATCGAATGAATGACAATTTTTGTACTTGTCGTATGTTTTTGTCCAACGGAATTTAGTTGATTTTTACAATTCTTTCTAAGATGTTGTGTGTCTACAATGTACGTAAACTAGAGTGTGTATAAAAATTAGAAAAATTTCGAATAGAGTGAACTACGATGTTGCTACGCTTTCATTTCGTATAAATGAAATTACTAGTCTCAGGTTCCGAAGAGGAAAGTTTGGGGGATCAGCCTTGAAGATGAAACCCGGTGGAAAAGCAGAAGCGGGAAGATCGCGATCAGCAAATCCAAGTACACGTTCGCCATTGTTCGCAAGAATATAACAAGATTCCGTATAAGCTTTCTTGATTTCCTCATCGAGCGCTCTAGTCTCGTTACCGAACGCCAGGGTGGAACATCGTTCGAGAACTTTTTCCGGCGCGCCCTTGAAAGAAATGAAATACTTCTTGTCGCACATGTGAACGTTCGCTTGGAACTTGTCCGTCGAATTGAATGGTATTTCGAACAGCTAGATTTGGAGGAAGAGAACATCAATTTTGTATCGTATCGACTAATAAAATCACGTATGACTATGCGTTAAGACAGTGTTTCCCAACCTATTCTGTGCCATGGCCCATCTAAGCCTTTCTAAAATTAAGTAACATATACAACTTAATTTTTTATATGCAAAAATTAAATTGTTCACTGAGAAAACTTAACCCTTTGCCCTCGGAGCTATTTTAACACGAAAATTAAACGTTTCTTCCGACCTAGAATATTTCAATTCCCTATAATTTTTTAAAATTTATGGATGTGAAATTGGTATAATACCTCGTACAATACCTAAATGTTTATTTAATAATGTAAACAATATTTTGAGTAACGGTACAGTAATTTTTAGTGGCGCTTCTCAGAGTCACCATTCGAGTGCTAAGGGTTAAATGATAGGTTTTAGGAAGAGATCAATAGGAAATTGTTGAATTAACAATAAAACCCTTAACAATAAAATTGCCCGCCCCTGTGAGGCGCGGGCCCCACGTTGGGATACACTGCGTCAAAGTTTAACGGTTAACATGGTAACATGGTAAAATAATAACGCGAACATGGTAAATGTGGCAACGCTGTCTCAGTTCGATCTGAAGTAATTTGAAGTCGTTCGCGTTGCAATGTATATTTAAATTGCTAATATAAAAATATCAATTGAATAAAATTGTTATAGGAGTACAGAGGAGTAATACCTTTGTACAGTTTTTCCTATAAGCAGCTGCACCCCCTTTAACCAGAACTTCCATACATTTCAGTAAAGCAGCGTCAGAAGCATCCCCCAAAATTTTTCTTTTATGCAAAGGTGGTGCAGGTATATTTTCAGCCATAGGAGCCCATTCTGCTCGATTACACAGACTGGCGACTTTAGCCAAACTATGAAATCCAGGATTCTTGATATACTTCTTCCATGTATCGAACGGCATTACTTCTCGCAATTCGCCGTCGTACCACATATGTCGAACCTAAGGTGTAGATTTCCAGATTACGAAGATTGAACGTATGCAAATATGTATAAACGTGAGCATTGATCCTTTCAACAGCTTAGAAATAGGTGGAAACCAGATCACAAGAGTTGTGGAGATATTTTATAAGTTACATTTAAAATAGACGTCGGCAAGAAATACTCGTTTCGGCCGATTTTCGAGGGCTCCGCCCCCTGGCTCCACGTCTTGCCCCCACGTGACAACCGGAAAGCTCGGTCGACCTCAGGTGCGTACCGTATAAAGTGCGCGTGGCGCGTTATCTGTTAATTAGACGGGGGTGTCGGAAGGACTTTAGGTTGAGAAGTGGGGAACTGTCAAAAAAATTGTCTGGTATTGTCTTCGGTCGTCAATGACGTGATTTATAAGGTAGTGAGCTCATCGCTTCGATGGGTCCGTTACACGTGTTGTCCATCTGTCGGGATTGACATTGGCGTTTTTTGTCTGCTATATCAACTTTTTCAGGTATATATACCGCCAGTGGTCGGGCGCAACCCTTCCGGAAGGCGGAGGGCCTAATTAGGGAATTATTATTCGTATTAGATTGTATAATAGACTATCATATTGGATTCGATTATAATTCGTAAACCTATTCACCAATTTCAATGAAATTTTCATTTCTCATCAGAAAACACATTTTATAAATTTTCGTTAATGGCCCAGCTAAAAAGTTGTAAAAATCAATTTTTACCATTGCTTTTCACAATTCCGACCAAATACATTTTTTTGATTGATTTAAAGTGTGTGTGATCAGTTATGCTCCTAACTGTATATCTCAATAACAATTTGTATGTGACAAGTGATTTCTTTCAAAATTATTCTCTTCTCGATAAATCGAACGTGTTGATGCAAAAACAAACTTTACAAACGAGTATTTCTTGCCGACCTGGTAGATGAAGTGTTTTCAAAACTTCCAGAACTCTTTCGAGCACTGATCTGAAGGGAATGCCGAAAGGAAAAAATCGACGAAATGGCAAACGAAGCTTACGGTCATTTTATTTTGCGTGAGCGTTCCTGTTTTGTCGCTGCATATAACAGCGGAGCACCCTAGCGCCTCGATAGTCTCGAGATGTTTCACCAGGCAAAATTTGTTCGCCATTCGTTTAGCCGTTAGAGTGAGACTGACTGTCATGGTGGCTTGCAAACCTTCTGGTATATTCGCAACTATAATAGCGATCAAGAATACCGTCGAATCGAGCCAACTGTAATCCATTGATATCGACAAAATGAAAAACAGAAGTCCGAGGAAAATTGCCCAGGACGAAATGAATTTCATAAATCGACGGATCTCGCGGGAAAGCGGCGTTGGTCTGGGGATCAATTTGGACGTCAATTTAGCTACTCTGCCCATCACAGTATGATCGCCACAGGCAACCACGATCCCTTTTCCAGTACCTGTTTATCAATTAGACTTTCAAAAAAAAACCTTAATCGCAGAAACAGTTTTAAGAATCGCAGAAAACAGGCCCCAGAAACTTTATTTATCTTATCATACCTTCCACCACGTTAGTTGAAAAGAAAACCATGTTCTTAGCTTCGAGAACATTGGTCGTTTGGTTTATACTTGCAGTTCTTATGAGTGGCGTAGATTCTCCGGTGATCGACGCATTGTCAACTTTGAGACCTGAAATTGCAACGAGAACATTTTCTAAAATGTTAACATTTAATTACAGATGGTAGCGTAAATAAATACTGTAAGAATATTAAAGGAAATCTAAGTGTGTGTATGTGTAATGTTATAACTAGATTGCGAAATGCATATAATTCGCAATCTAGTTGTATCAATTAAATTTATAGACTATTTGCGACTAGTTTTATTAACAGGATTTGTACAACACGCAGTGCCAGCAATTTATCAGACAATTTGAATAATTCTCTACGCGCGAGCATTTCACGGTTCTGTAAATTCGATTTATAAAACACAAAATCGATGTGATACCTGGAGCGTTAACGGAGAGAAAGGCGAGGACTTTTTTCTGGAGAAATAAGAAAGTTAAGTCTGCAACTACAACAGATACGAATTCACCTTGACATTCCAGGATCCTAATGTCAGCGGGTACGCGGTCTCCAGTTTCTAAAAGGACAATGTCCCCGACTACTAATTCGGCTACGCACAATTCCCTTTTCTCACCGTCTCTCAATGCTGTTGCTTTTTGCGGAACCATTTGTTGAAATGACTCCATGATACGTGAACTTTTCGATTCTTGATAATGACTGAACATTCCGGTAATTATGATCAAAGCAATTAGCACGATACCAAGTCCCAAGTGATCGTAAGATGCTACACCGTAAATCTCATATTCCAGAATGTAATTGCAGAAACATAGAATAACTCCGATCTAAAAATTGGCAACCATTAAAATTCCATGATTATTAAAGGATGTACAGTTTTAATATTCGGACGCTCATAATAACTTTTTAAATAGTTCACTGTACGATTTGAACTTTTTTGAGAAGCAGAGCAATTAGTTTACTAAATGTTGTGAAAAGAAATTTTTTCAAAAATTGCATTTGGTCGGAATTGTATAGAAAATATTAAAAGTTGCATTTCACAACTTTTTTATGTGGACCTATATTGAAAATTTAAAAAATACGTTTTGTAGATCTGTGTCAATTAAATGCATTGTGGAAGTTTCATCGAAATCGATTGATGCGGCAAAAAACGACAGACATTGAAAGATGTAAGAATCCTTAGATTTATTGCAGTTGAGGCCGAAAATCGTAAAAAAACTGCAATTCCTACCGTCTTTAAACGTTTGTAGCTGATTGCAATGTCGACCGATTTTGATGAAATTTTCAGAATATGTTTAATTCATACAGATCTATAAAACGTGTTACCTAATAATAATTAATATATTGTGTACCCATATTAAGGAAGAGAAGCCTCCGCAACATCGACGAAGAAATTTCAGCACATTAGACGCCTTTTTCGGCGGTGTGAGCGCATTGAATCCATTAATTTTTAAGAGATCACGTGCAACAGTCGTCGATAAACCGTTCACCGCATCACTTTGATGGCTTCGCAATAAATCTTCTGCTGTACGGAGGTGAACGTCTGTTTCGATATCCCGGTACAGAGAATCTAAATTACTGGTAGCTCGCCGTTTCCTTCGCTTATTAAAACACCGTGATATTCTCCAAGGAAAACCACAATACATTGCAAGTCCTATCAAAAAGGAATGAAAAAAAAGTCTATATAACCAAAATGTGTAATTGGATATAAAATTCCATCGAGATATCGATCTACATATTTTCGAATGATCGTGTGTCACACTTCAGTTGAACTCCCTTGAAATGCTTGCTGTATAGTCATAATTAAAAATGGGTGAATGTAATTTGAACGTTTTTACTATTTTAAATTACGCTTACTCATTTTTGTCATAAGTGCATTGAATTTTCCATCGTCTTTCGTGGTACGAATTTTAATGAAACAAAGAAAAAAGAAACGTTCTAAAAACCGAGTAAAACTGAATAAAACGTTATAAAAACGATCGTGTAAAAAAATTATCACGTAAAAGGAGTCTGAAGTACATATATTTACGTTGAAACAATTCAATAAAATATCTCTGGCAGCAAGCAGCTCTTTATGAGCCTTCAACAATCTTTTTTGTACGTGTTTAACCCTTGCAACAACATGGTATTTTTGGAGCCGCCAACGTTGCACGAGCTAACCTCCCTACACGTTCATTTTTTAGAGTCCGGTTGCAGTCGTATGTAGTTCATTAGCGACCCGTCTCAAGCTTATAGAGTGCGCTGAAGTAATAGGGCGTTTTCTGCAGCGTCGGTGAAACAGATCCGTAAACGAAAAATGCGGAACTAGTATAATCAGTTTTCAATTACGTAAATTAGAATGTTTAGGTGACGTCTCGTCGTTGTATTAAGTCTACGAGGAAAATTTCGTTGCTCGATTAATTAAATAAGTATTTTAAATCTGTTTGGAAGAATACGGAGTTTTACCGACGGTGAAACGAAAAGAAGTGGATGGTGGCGCTGATGTGGAAAGGCCGAAGCTTGACGAGTTTCGACGCTCGAACGACGCCATGCAGAGGAAACGGGTTCTCGTTCTCGGACCGCCATAATAGCGCCAAAGCGGTGTATACTTCGTCCCGCTCGTTTGTCGTCCGTGACGCGACGCTTACCGACGCTCGGCGTCGTTTCTTCGAGATCCGATTAATGAACGATACATTCTTAGCGTGATTGTTGGAAACAGTGTTGGAAAAGTGCAAACCCACCACGTCCTGAGAGGACTCGAGGGAAGAACGACGTGAGAGACGCGTGAGTGCGTGTTCTTCGTGGGTGTCTGTACGGACGGTAGGCAGAAAAACATGGAGAACAGACCGGCGGCACTCCGCTCCAGACGAGTATGTCGGTTCTGCCTGACAGAATCGGAACCGCTAAACTACATTTATGAAAGAGATCATAGTAAACCATTTCAAGTGCCGCTTACCCTGCAGATCATGTCGTGTGTCGCCATCGAGGTAATTATTTTCTTTAGAGACGGCATCGACCGCCAGAGATCCATTCTCTCCACTTTTCATTCCATATTTTTCGGATATACATATTTTTCTGTATCACTATCCCTCCATATGTCTTTTCACTTCTGACGTTAACGGTACTCCGCTCTCCCAGCTTCTTTTTATTATCGATACTTTTTATCATATTATATGCGTACTGTGCCAATGTACAGCAAACAGCTTGGATAACGCAGCTATCTTCTTTACCGGCCGAGCTATTTTCAACTAAATTTTCGCACATCTGGAATATGTTAAACAAATTGTGTTAGAATATATACAATTGAATTTTGAATATGCATTCCCGTTTTAATTCGCTTCGACGAGTTAGATAATGTATCGGGAGTCCATATTTTCGACCGTAACGATGGTAAAACATGACGATCTTCGGTTTATTTTGAAATTATAATTTATTTTATCGACAATTGCTTATTTATATATTTATCGATTTGTTCCCGTTGGCGCGAAAGCGACCAATTTTCTCGCATGCTATATGTGGAACACGTTATCTGAAGTAATCGAGTTTAGTTTGTGGAAAATTGTTGTAGATGAGATTTTTTTAGCTGAATTTAGCAATTATCTGTATCGATGTCACACCTTGAATGATAATTTACCGACTTTCAATTTTCAGAGACTGTGTAACGTTTGATTTTTCTCTAATTGTGTTGCAGTGTTGTATACTTCGACATTTGGAATTGCGGATATGATATAACATATCCGTCTAAAATCTATTATCAAACCGAGTAAAATATCATTTGAGGATGTTTTGCGTAACTGTATGCGAAGACCGTATAAGTTTTGTTTGTTTGTTTTTTAAACAGACTATATTTCTACCTTGAAATTGAAACAGCGATTCCAGGAATGATTTATTAGAATTTTATTAATATTTTCATATATTGTGTTTAAGGTTTACGCAGCAGATGGAATGCCACAAATGATCTGCAGTATGTGTCGTTGGAATCTAGATCGTTCTTACAAATTTAAACTTCAATGTAAGAAAGCAGATGAGGCGTTAAGAGCTTATCCGTTGTCTGGTGTCTTGCCAAGACCATTTCCACCAATACCTAATGATCCTCCTGAAGTGAACAACAAACGACCATTAGAACAGAGATCTTCAAATGATGCTGTAAAGAAACCTCGTGTTGACAATGGTGATAGAGAAAGACGAGAAACACGAGACAGAGGAGAAAGGGATAGAGAAAGAGAACGAGAAAGAGACAAGGATCGCGATAGAGAAAGAGAAAGGGACAGAGATAGAGAAAGAGAGAGGGACAGGCAAGAGAAACAAAGAGAAAAAGAAGATCCGCATGATTTTTATGGGGAGGAACAGGATGCTGGTAGCGAGGGAGATCAAGATCCGCTTAGTGCTAAAGAAGAACTTAAACTAGAACCAGGTGAGATTAGGGTGCACGCGTGTGATCAATGCGATCGCACTTTCCCTCTACGCCAAGCACTTTCTCTTCATGTACAAACTGCCCACAGAGAACGCAACTACAAGTGCACAGAATGTGATCGTATGTTTTTCTCTAAATATGATCTAGCGAAACACATGAGTACGCATTCAGATGAAAAACCTTTCTCTTGCCCGATCTGTAACAAACAGTTTTCAAGAGCGAATTTGTTACAGCGTCATGAAAAAGTCCACAGAGATGAATTGCGATACGGTTGTCAACATTGCGATCGCGAATTCTTTACAACTGAGGAATTAGAGAAACACGAGGATTCCGCGCACAAAAAGGAAAAACCTTTCCAGTGCAATATTTGCAACAAACGTTTCACCTACAAACAGGGGTTGGAACGACACGAGGTGCTTCATAATGAAGATAAAACATTCGTTTGTGAGTACTGTAAGGAAGCATTCCGTACAAGTACTAAATTAGCTCGTCACTTAACAAGTCATGCAGGGCACAGACCGTATTTGTGCAAGCTTTGTCCTCGTTCATTCCTTTTATCTCATCATTTAACTAGACACATGCGTACCCATTCTGTAGAAAAACGTCACGTCTGCGAAGACTGTGGCAAAGCATTCAAACGCAAGGAGAGCTTAGAAGTACATCAGCTAACGCACACAAAACGCACAGGTATGGGATTAACTTGCGATGTCTGCCAGGAATCTTGCAGAAATAGGGCAGATTATGTCACTCATATTAAACAACATATTGAAGCAGGTGAAAAAATGGGACCAGATGGATTGCAGCCAGATAATAAAACTAAAATTGAACTAGACACCGACGAAGATGAAGAGGAAGAGCAATACTCGGATGGCGATGACGATTATGAACCGCCAGCATACATCGTGAAGAAGCTTCCGAAACCAAGTAAAACCAATAGATCGGAAAGCGAGGAGGACCGAGAGAGAGAAGAGAAGGATGAAAATCAAAAAGAACGGGTAGTATATGTGAGACGTAAAGATGGAAACATGATTAAAAAGACAATTAAAACACTAATGCCTATCCAACGTAGAGAAGTACAGGATGCAAAGATTAAACTAAGTCCGAATAGCAGTCAATCTCAACCAGTTGCAAAGACTCCACAGCCTAAACCGAACGAGGAGCCTGTAAAGGCTACTCGTGTGGATGAAACAGAAGCGCAAGTTCAGAAAATAGTTGCATCTGTATTCAAAGAGCATAAAATTCCTTTGAAACATCAAAATGCTCAAGAACAAGGTAAAGAATCGCCTACATCTACAAATCAATCGAAATCGCAACCAGGGCAGAGTACTTCACCAACTGTGGTTTCTGTGAAAGAGGAAAAGCTGGATACTCCCACTCCGATTAGTAGTACACCAAAAGCTGTCAGTACCATTAAAGTGATAAAAAGAATCGTAGTGAGGAAACCCGGTGGAACCACCGAAACTACTACAACTCCAGTTACAACAAAAGAAGGAGAGATACCAGGGACCACGTCCGAGTTGACCAGTTCAGGTCACAAGGTTACGAAACGTGTGATCGTTCGTAGAATTATTCGACAAGGAGACACTACAAGGGAAGTTATCATGAATCCCGATGGTACGATAATAGATCCAGCAGAATTGGCGAAACTACCTACTGGTAACGTTGTCAAAAGAGTTGTAGTGAAAAAGCCGCTCGATAAGCATTCTGGTCTGATCCAAACAGTTTTACAAGCAACCACTGACCCACGACAACAAGCGACTCCGGTAAAAAGTACTGAGACTGTAGTCAGCGAATCTCCAAAATTCGAGTTGAAAACATCTCAGCCTATAGTAAGTGCACCGTCACCAGCACCAAAGACGACAGTAGCACCTGTTCAAAAGCCCGTATTAACAGGGGGTGATCAGGAAACTAAAGAAAAATTAGAACAGTTGGAAAAGAGAGTGGAACAGCAACGCCTGAAGATCGAAGAGTTAGAAGCGCGTAAACAACAAGAATTCGAGCCCGTAGAAGAATTATCACCAGAGCGTCAGGACGAATCCGAAGATGAACAACAATTGCCACTGAAAAGAGTATTTGTGAAGAAAAAGCAAAGTATGTATGACGAAGAGCAAGAGTATAATGACAATGACGTAACAACCACGACTCCTATAACAACAACATCCGTAACAACAACTCCTGCGATAATATCAAAAGAGGAGACAACACCGACTACACCAGAAAAAGAAAAGGTTGCTCCAGTCGAAGTGAAACCAGTCGAGGTAAAACCAGTCGAGGTGAAACTAGTCGAAACTGTAAAGAAGGAACCCACCACAGTCGCACCAAAACCAACTATTGCAACTGTTGCAATTAGAAGAGAAGGTAAACAGCCACTGATAACTAGTTCTAAAGTTTACGGAAACAAGAAAATTATCCTTGTTAAGTCGGAAGAACCGTCTGAAGTGGAAGAGATGAGTCGAGAATTGTGTAATATACTGGATTCGACTGACTCCGTAGTGAAGATGCAAGAAACAGTTTTAAGTAATCTCAGCCAAATGCCAACTGTCCCAGACGTTGTCACGAAAACCACTGATAAACCGAAACCAGGTCCCTCCAACGATACCGACGAAACGCCAAAAGAGGAGATAGTCGTAGAACACCCCGAAGAGGAGGAGATGAATATTAAATTAGAATACTCTGGTGGGATGGAAGTAGAAGAGGATTTGCCATCGGAATCCGATGCTAAGATGGAAACTGTAACAGAAGAACCAATTATAATAGAACAACCGGAACAAAATACGAGTTTAACTTTGGAAGAACAGGAACTTTCAGAGTCTACAGATATTTTCGGAACGTCGGACAACGTGTTAGAAGTCCAAAAGGTTGAGCTAGGAGAGTCTGTGATAGAACTTGATCACGAGACTCATACAATATCTTTACACGATACGAACGACAGCCAAGACAGTCTTGAAGACAAACTTCAACAAATGGAAGGCTGAATTTGTTGGATATTATTGTTGAACACTTGCAGATGTTGCTTTCGATTAAGAAATATTGGGTTAAGTTATAACAACCTCGGACTTGGTCACAGTTTTGCAAATTCGGAACTCGATCTCGATGCAATTTTTAACGAACATACATAGGTAAACACTTCGAACGTTTTGCCATTAGATCCCTTAAGTAAACATGTGAGTTTAAGGTAATTCATATCTTATTACCACGCTGTATCTAAACTTCTGTATTTATCTTTCATTTTCCCCGTGTGACAGTTGTAGAGTCGCGTCTGCATGTTAGTTACAAATAACACCAATGAGATACGAAACAAGAAGGTAGTGCCTATCAATAATCCACATTTCCGTATAAGAACAACAGAGAAGCTATTATTTAAAAAATAAGGAGGTAATCTATGATTTTCACAGCTGCTGCAAAGAAATTTGTTTTTTATATTGTCACGCCGTGACGACGTAGAAATATCGAGGATACAATTAAAGGGACATGTAAATTTAGGCACTCGTTTTAGATATCTCACTTACAGTCTGGTAAACGTGTATTGATATACACATAACATATATTGATATATTGGACGTAAGATGTTGTATATATATTATATATCGGAGTTTTACTGTGCTTCGAACGGTTTTCAATTACAGACAACGTCTCCTGTCCAAAGCAATGGCCCAACTTGATTTTTTCTTTTTATTATTCACAATTGACTCCATTATTGGGAACACACAAGGTACTTTAAGGAACGAAACTTAATGTAACGCTATGAATATGTGTACGAGGTTAGTGTGAAGACGGTACATAGATTATCCGATATTCTATTAACATTTGAAATTATGTATCAAATACAGACAATGGTGTGTAAATGTAACATCAAGTGTTGCTTATTTACCAGTACAACCTCTTCCGCACATTAAGCATTGTACAAATGATTTGCTACTGGTACTTTTCATATTGAACATTTACATTTTATTTCACCCGACAGGATGTAGCATATACATTCGAATACACATTTCATTCGTAATATATTATTCTTTATTCTTTTATTTTATATAATATTATTATAATATTATATAAACGCGATAGCATATGTGATAAATATTATTTCCGTCGTACTTCGGATGTACAATTATAAAAAAATAATATGTATCGTATGAATTTATAAATACAAGAGATACAAAACCACGGTATCGAATGGTTACATCAGCAATTCATCAAGGATATACAAAAACACATTAAATGCTATAAGCAAGCTACCGCAATCGAAAGTTACATAGCTCATGTTACATTTTTATCGCATAAACAGTAGTATCGTAAACCGATTTTTGCAATTTTAACTTAAACGTAGAATACATCGACGTATACCGATAAATGAAGCAATACAATTTTTAATATAATATACAACTGTTGGGATGAATTTTTAGTTACATTGCAATGTAAACGTCTGACTGGATGATTTTTGATTTGTTGTATGTGTCACACAATTTTACTTCGACGATTGATCTTTGGCCTTCTGTATCTTTTGAATCATCAAATAAACTATAATATTTATAATACAACACGTAGTCTCAAACCCTTCATAAATAGTACATATTTTTCTTTAATGTAGATGAAATTAGTGTATAAAATTGTATGAAATACGTATAAAATTCTTTTCCGCTTATCAAAAACTTTACTAGTCTTTTCTTTCTAAGATCTTCAATTTCACGAACATAATACGTATTTATAATTCTAATGCATGTAATGATTCAACAGTATTTCAAACAGGATGATGGGGAACGCCAGGCAGTTTATGCGGGGCTGACGTCCTTCTTACTGGTAAGGCTCTCCA
The DNA here is from genome assembly GCA_963966675.1 of Lasioglossum calceatum. Taxonomy (NCBI): domain Eukaryota; kingdom Metazoa; phylum Arthropoda; class Insecta; order Hymenoptera; family Halictidae; genus Lasioglossum; species Lasioglossum calceatum. The sequence goes on from OZ016549.1 coordinate 7,908,953, forward strand.
GCTGCAAAAATAACACTTCGCATATTTACGATCGTTTGTATATTCGTTAAATGTATTCAAAAAATTGCATTCCCGTCTTCGAATCTTTCTTTGTATCTTCATTTCTTAAAGTCCACCCCGTCCGCTGTCTATGTACTCGAACTGCTGTGGGAGAGAGACGAGTGGCAACTTAAAAAAAAAAAGATTCTACTATTTGTATTTTTGAATGCATTAGAAAACATAGAAAGATTCTACAACGAGAATATATAAACATTTTCGATTCCAATGTTCGCGTAATATTATTGCACTTTTATATTAACCCTTAGCACTCGAGTGGTGACTCAGAGTCACCACTAAAACTTGCTGTACCATTATCCAAATTTTGTTTCCATTATTAACCCATTGCACTCCTTTGTCGAGTATGATTCGACATCAGAGGAAGAAAAATGTAAATAACACGGGTTCTTATATGTATTTGGTTCTTCCTTTATTTAATTGTCTTATTTTTTAGTTAAAAACAAATATAAATTATAACAAAGTTTGAGAGCTACATTTAATATAATTGGTGAATTGCTTTAAAATAAGTAACAGTCAAGGAACTGTCCTTTAAAGTAAATTTCAAATAAAACACCGAAAATAGTAGGAATGAGTTATTGGCAACAAAATTGAAAAATTTTATTTTCGGAGAGAGAGAGAGAAAGGCGGCGAATCTTCTTAACCAAATTCTACTGAATAATAATCCAATAAATAAAGTATATTGTTATTTTTATTTATTTCGGAACATGCGACATTTACGAACGTCTGCGATCGTCTGTGTCGTTCATATATTAAAAAAAAACAATGCACGCTTAATAAATCACTGCAATAATTGACTTTAGGAATTCATTGAAATCAGAAATGATATTAACAACAGATCGAAGTACGAGCAACATAAGTTCCATTGTCTTCTTCTTCTCTATCGTACCTCCTTCTCCCCCCTCGCCACAGATGCATAACCTTCCGGTTCCTTTGCAGGACCAATTGCATGTGCATACACTAATCCACCCGCCATTCCACCCAAAATCGGACCGACCCAATACAGCCAGTGATTATCGAATGCATTCATTACAACGGCGCTGCCAAATGAACGTGCTGGATTCATCCCTGCGCCAGTCCTTGGCACCTATTGAAATGAAAAAGTTAGCTAAACTAAAATAGAATTTTATCAATAAGATAAAATAATAATAAACACATTATAAATATAATAATTTTCGATTCAGTAAAATACAAAACTGTAAAGACATTCAACAAATTTAAGAGCACTATTACTTTATTTTTAGCTTGTAAAAATTATTTTTTAAACAGTACGTTTTAATTTAACTCTGTTTATTACAATTGACTTCAAAATTTTTGATTTTGTATAAAAATCCGCGGTAATTGTTCTTAACGAAGAAGCTTAGTGTCTCTAACAAAGCCATCATGTCATTTTGCAGTTTCTTCTTATTTTTGTACAACACTAATAATTAAAGAAGCGTCTAAGAAATATTTAGAGTATGAATAGGTATTTGTAATCTAGGAATAAATATTTTAAAATATTATTTCTCGTGTCTTGAATATTTCTCGAAATCTCTTCTGTATTATACTCACTTGTGGAAATTATTTGGATCAAAATTGTGCTATTTATAATTTGCAAATCAGTAGTTTTCTAATTTTTCAAGTTTTTTCACGTTTTCATTCATCAATCTTTCGCGTAGACTGTGGCTATATAGTTATACTTGACATTAACATTTCATTTAATAAAACTCTCGTTTCTTCAATTGATAATTCATTCTTAAATCATTATTAAAGATGTTTTAAAATCCTCAAAAAATACAAAACAGAAAAATTCATGTAATGGTTGCCGGGAACCAGCCATCCCAAATATGGTACAGTAATCTCGTACATGTTTGAAAGTGAAAATATAGCAATTTATTGTTTAATTTAATGAACTGTCTCGTAAGGTCTATAAATGGGTTCGGGGAGCTCCCACTTAAGTTGACCTTACCAACATATGTCGTCTGCGAAAGGTTAATCAAACTATGGTGCTAAGTGAAAACTATCAAACTATACAAGATAATGCAACGCAATAATGGTTAATAGTATAATAAATATCAAATGGAGCTGAATATGTATATTACACCAACGAGATGACCGACGCTGACTGCGAGTCCAATCACGAGAGGTGCCATTCCCTGGCTATGAGGCTTAGCTGCGTCGCATGCACCACACACGACGAGAACCAATATGAACGCCAGGAAAAATTCTATTCCGAAACCTTGAATAGGTGTAACACCTTCGGAAAGACTTACTACACCCAGAGAGTCTTCCATTGATTCGGGGGACAGTGCTCTAATTGTACCAGAGCCTGCAATTGCACCTACAATTTGCGCCAAGACGTATAATAATCCTCTGATTATAGGTATCTAAAACAGAAACAAATATTTTTGAGGCACATTATACATAAATTATATCCTCAACCCCTCGCCTTATCATTAGACTGCGGATTTTATGCATTTGTCACAAAAGTAAGTGGATGCAATTTAAAACTGCAGGAAGATGAAACATTCCTTTGGACCTAGAATATTTCTATTCCCCATGATTTTTAAAATTTTATGGATATTAAATTGGTATGGATTTATGACAAAACTGAGTAGGCGAAATTTAAAACAGTAGAAAGATTAACCCATTTAGAATAATTCCATTCGATATCACTTTTTTCATATTATGTTAAATGTTTAGTAATTGATTATATACTGACGTATTTAATAGTGTAAACAATATTTTGAGTAATGCTACAGCAATTTTTAGTGGCGCTTCTCCCCCAGAGTCACAATTCGAGTGCTAAGGGTTAAAAGAATTTAACCGTACCAATAGAGCGTGGGACAATAACATTGTCCACCTTGAATATTTTCGTTCCTTGTCATAATACGAAAAAATGATATATAGAAAAGTTGCATGACGTAAAAGGGGAAGTATTGTGATGTAAACACTTTTTATGTGCGCGAAGGCGTTTCAGAGATTTCAAGGTCATCTTCATTTCTTTAAATGGAAAAACCCAATTTTTTATATCGTGAATCGACATAGTATGTCCTTGATCTAATAGTTATCCAGATATTATCTGTGGGTTTTTTTGTGGGGCAACCGACACACTGGTACTGGAGGAATCGTAAGGCGACAGCGGGGAAGAAGTTGCGGGATAATTATTTGGAAAGTACCACTGTCCTCCGATTTTGATGAAATTTAAATATGTTCTAGATTTCGACGTGTTGAACAACCTTTTCCTTTTCCAATATAGGGGAGTCTTAAGTTGCATTTAAAAATGAATTATTTATTTCATATTTATTTAATATTGTTTATCGATTGAATCAGTAGAATTGAATTGTAGCTTTCTAATTCTGTTGATTTTGGTAATAAGAACAGAATATTGCTACTTCTTTCTATAATACAATTTAAATTTTACGAACAAATATCTCGACAAATTTGAAATAATAAAAATTAATAATAACGGAAGAAAACTAAAATAGGTGCATTTTATACTCCAAGTATGTCTGTTATGTGTCATATTGATTTGTATATGATGAAGGGTAGGTTCTCTTTAAACACTGTTCGTGACTGAACAACATTAGAAGACTGTAATAAGCTAAAAGCAAATTATAAAACAACTGTGAGCTAGGATACGAGCGATTATTACACTTTTATGATCTACAGTGTAGATTCTATATGTATTGTAGTACAAGAAAAATCAATCTAACTGTACGTTTAAAAGTATACACAATGATTATAACAGTTCATACTTCATTTATGAGTGTTGAAGCACAATTATTACGTTACAGTGATTTTAATCATATCTGTAGACTCAGTAATGTTCGGTACGATATACTATTATGTAACTTTTACTAACATTCAACAAAAATTAATCTAATGATAATGTATATAATGATAATTTTCTTAATGGGTGAAATAGATTTGCAGAAGGCTGAAATTGATTTACAAAATTGAATGAAACTGACACGCCTGTCTTAGATCCAGGCTCTACTGTAGTAGAAGTGAAGTTTCTGACCTTGCCAATAACCATCAAACCGAACGTCACCGCAGGATTGATATGGCCACCCGAAACGTGTCCTATTCCTTGAATCGCGGCAGCCACGGTCAAGCCAAAGGTTAGACTGATGGCGACGACGTTGTTGGTGACGACAGAACCGCAGCCGAAGAAATTTAGAAGCATCGTTCCGAGGAATTCGGCTACCAGTGCCCGACAAAGATTAGCCTTCGATTCGACGAATTCGTTTGTGCCCAGAGTCGTTTTCAAGTTGTCCATCTGCAAAATAACATAGTCAATTCATCAACGTCGGCCAGCCAAGTAAAGATGTCAGCTCGTTGTGTAACCATGCTGTATAATTAATGGTGGGACGCAGCACGTTATAAACTGTATCAAAGTCTAACGACTATGTTCCTCAAACGTTATATAACCATGATCGAAATGTAAAGCAATTGGGCTTTCTTTAATTATATTTAGACTGAGAACGTGTATACGCCGTGAGACATATGCGCGTATACATACATGGCTGTCCCAAAATTCCTTCAATAGCCGGAAGTGGAAGGTTCCTGACGTCATTTGAAGCGACATTTTCCTTAGCAAAAATGGCCGCCGCGGCTTTGTTTAGGAATTATTAACGAAAAACACAGATCAATCAGAGCACGACCAACTTCTACCACCAGCTGTGCAGTTCGTCGACCTGGCCGTACGTCCCTTAGTTTTCGGTACTGTCGTATACCTGAAGACATCTGTGCAGTTCGTCACCGAGTGACCCAGTGACACACATTTCGAAGTATCAAATGGATTTACGGCTGAATAAGTGAGTTTTTAATTCAATCAGTTTCTGCTTCTTCTCTTTTTCACGATTATCTCGTAAACTAAAGCCGACCGCCAAAAAATCTAAAGAGAAATGTTGTTCAGGATAATGACCTTGACACCATATCCAAAGCTCATCGAAATCGAACAGGATTCACATCATCGAGAAACTCTTGTTCGTAGCGACGTCACGGGCTGGGTCGCGCTCTGATTGGTCATTGTTTTTCGTTAATAACTCCTAAACAAAGTCGCAGTGGCCACTTTTGCTAAGGAAAATGTTGCTTCAAATGACGTCAGGAACCTCCTATTACGGCTGTTGAACGAATTTCGGGACACCAGTATACACTGCGGAGCATAACTATAGCACCATTAACATTTTCAACATTTTCGGCCTGTAAGAAAATAATTCGGAAAGAACCAATTATATGGTGTAAAAGAAGATTGTAAATAATGGATCCTAGATGAAATTCATTAAAGTTGTATACACTCTTGAGAAAGTGGAACCCAAAACTTTTTAAGACTAAAAAAGAAAGATATATGGAATCTCCCGCAAAATAATCTGCAATTAAAAAAGAATAAGTTCCGCAAGTTAAAAAAAACACATTTTTGCTAATGTTCATTAATAAAAGATAATGAGACCTAACTTCTCAATTTTTTCGAAAACCGTTTGTTTTACGAAAAAAATAATAGGACATAAAAGACGCAACCTGTCCAGATCTACAGGATTTATCGAACGTATGTATTGTATATTTCGATGCGGTAAATAGTTTAGAAGATATTCAAGGAAAACGATTTTATCAGCATTTAATTAATAATATTGATGTTTAAGTGCCACGAGGCACGTTTTCCCGTTGTACGGGAAATATTGCGTATGGTCGAAATCTCGAAGAAAATAGTGAAAGTTGTTTTGTACAACTTCTTTGTACAGGCAATGAAAATCGTTGAATTCCAAGAGTTTATGTTAGAACGTTTAAGAATGTTTGTTAAGACAATTGAACTAAGGAGGACAGTACTGATTGGCATCCTGTGTACTTATTGAACTTGATCCCACCACTAGATATAATAAAGAGAACGGTGACCGTTTGCAACAGTACGTGTTTAACCATAAAAAGCAATGTCTACTTTTTCACATGGTGCCTGGCGTCGTCTACAACTCCCATTTACTCGTTAATAGTCCTTGAGTCACGCTTGGCAAAGGAAAGGATTCCGAAGGGCAGGTCATACTTTTTGTGCAACGTGATAAAAAGCATCAATAATCTCGTTGATATGGAAAATATGTTAGAATTCATTTAATGAAGATCAGCATCATCGACTAATAAATTAATTCGCATTGAGCAGACTGCCAATGCAAAATAAAAATTGTCCAAGTTATTGTAGGAAACAATCGTTCGATAAAAATGTATTTATTATTTTAATAAATGTAATAATATTCTTAAATTCTTCCAATGTGTGTTTTTACAATTTTGTCTGCCAATGCAAAGTAAACATTACATTTACCAAAATAACAAATACATTTTCATTCAATCTTTGCTTCCTACAATAAACTTGCGAAATGTTTATCTTGTTAAGTCGAATCTTAATCAATTTTGTATTTTATCTATTCGTTTTTGTTTGTGATTTCTCAGTGAATTCTCATTGAACTGAAGGACACTTGAAGCATGTTTCGAAAAACTACATTCAATTGCAAGTACGTTTAGAAACACATGTGTTTGAAACTGTTACGAATCTGTTTACAAACACGCTCTTTTATACGTGTACATATTTGCTTTGTAATAGCAGTTACATAAAACATAATGCGATGATTATTAATGCTCCAAGAGTGGAAAAATTACAGACAAAAATAGTCACTATCCGAACACTCTGAGTACTATCATAACGTTCATGCAAATTTTAATAAAAATATATAAACATCCGAGGTCATCGTTTCTCATCGGTGCTCCCATATCTCATTAGTTTAGGAGATCCATCCCAACAATTTCTCGCTACGTATAATAATAATGACGTACAACCCCACCCTGTATATTATTTAAAAAATGGCTAAACATTTGGATAGATGCATTCTTGTTATTTTTATAAAGTAATGTAAAATAGTCACTTCTAGTGCATCGTAAATCTTGTTAAAAATATCGGTCTGCATAGGTTTAGCTTATGAAAATTATAAAATAAAGAATGAAACTTGCGGTCAGTGCAAATAATTTTGATATTGAACAAAGATACGCACCTACCGATAAGAATCGAATAGGATGTGGTTCAAGGGTCGAGCGTTTTGATAATTAATCTGTACTATCGTTTAACAACGGATCCGCCGGTTCGCACCATAGATTTAGATCGAGGACGCGTGCACGTTCAATGTTCACGCACCGTTAACAAATTACGTGCGTCGGAGAAACGAAACGTTACGTTAACGAGCGACACATCCAGGTTGCATTACGCATGTAGATCGTCACATCCTCGACAACTACGACAGCCGGTCCCGATCGTCTCGAATTACTTAATCATTCCTGCCGGAATGTACGAGGAGCTAATCGTCACCCACGCCGTTGCATTTAACGTCTTTCATACTGGACGCGAACATCTTCGCGCGGATCTAGGTCGGTCATCCTCCGTTCTTCCTTAATTTTTGTCATATTTTCACCGATGACGTCTCCTAAAGCTGTACCCACCTAGGTACATGCGATCGTTGCCACACACTGTTCACAGTAGAACGTATAATAATATTGGGTTGGCAAGGAAGTAATTTCGGTATTTTAAGGTAAAATAGAACCCAATTTTTTTATTCAAGGAATGAACTTTAATGAATAAGATATTTTCCTTTTTGTTCGATGATCTTGCCAAAAAGAATAAATAAAAAAATATTTTATAGATTTTTTTAAAGTTCATCGTTTGAATAAAGAAAATCGATTTTATTTCACGTTTATTTCATGTGATTTCACGTATTTAGTGTAATTTGAATTAGAAAAGTACCACAAATAAGATGGCGAAAGTCCCATAAAAAAATAATGAAAAGTAAAAAAGTTTTGTAATTGGATTAGTAGTGGTTCACACTGATACACCTGCACCGATACAATTGCATTTATCAAAAAATTGGGTAGGATAATGAATTAAGAATATTGTAATGTTGTTTTGAATGCAACAAAATCATTAAGGGATGAAATCAATTTTTATTTTGCTCTTACCTCCCACAATCAACGCAGAAGATTTTTATTTTGCATAAAGATCCACAGTCTAATAATGACAAAATGTCACTCGAACTGCAAGTTAAATAATTGATTTATGGACAGAAGTCAATTTATTGGCAAGATCGGGACAAGAAATATGCGAGCTATGTTGGTCTCACAGAGAAGAACGCTTCAGGAGAGTTAATAATGGATTTAATTCGGATGAGATCATCCGTTCCCACGATGAAAGACGATTATATACCATTGTCGCATTACGGAATTTTTACATTCTGACACGCTTCATGTGCGCAATAGTATTGTCGATTGCCTTATTCCTTATTGACATCGTTTCGTTCATGAGTTGATATCAGCATTCGGACGCAGTCGGTTATGTATGTACATTCTTTCCATGACAATTGCACAATTATTTAAAAATTCTTCAGTATATCAATGTTGAATGATTCGACACGTTCCGATTTAAATTACGTCAACTTTGTCATTATTATATTCTTTGATAACTATTTATATACACTGACTCTTACTTGAAAATATCGTATTTCATGTTGACAAATTATCGTTCTTTTTTAAATATTTACTTGAAAATGCACAGTTTTAAAAATGTCCAATATCTAAATAGATAAATATAGATTTTAAAAAATTTTCCTATATTCAGATAGTATGTATTTCGAAAAAAATTCTGAGTAACAGAAAATAAAAAATTTTATGATTGAAGATTGAATTTTATGATTATGCCAATTGGGCTCAAAATTGTATCAACTTGTTTCCATGTTCCCTGTTCATTATGTTCATGTAAGTTTTGCTGCAGGTTGCAGAATATTAATAAGAATCTGTATGCAAAATAAAAATTTTCCAAGTCGTTTCTAACGAATAAACTTAAAATAAAAATACAGTTTTAAAAAAATCTTTTTAACAAGGCGGGAATAACCTAACAGTGTTCTCGAATTCTTCTATCTTCACAGTTTCGTACTTTCTCTATTCATTTTCGTCATAAAATTCGTCGTTCTATAATTGTTAAGTAATACATTGGTATCTTGTAAAACTTCATACATAGTATATATACATGCATAAGCATAAAAGAAATTGTCTGCACTTTTATACTGTTTACATGAATGTTACGATTTCGAAGGAAGAATTATTTTATTTCTAATCTCTTTATCATTAAATAAAGTAAATGTACGTTACATACAGAAAACGTAACGTAAATTTTTTACGTTATATGCAGATATTTTTATGTATGCTAATTCATGTATTTAAAAAAAGAACTAATACAATCGAGATTAAAAATGAGGATGACAGTGAGAAAATTTACTCTAGATTAAAAAATTAGGATCACGGCGTGAATGAAGTTAAAATAACGATCGTGATCGTGATTTTGCCCGTGTGGCATGTCCAAAGGACGAGAGAATCGATTATACTTACCGATCGATATGATCGAGTGCACAGTAACCTAAAGGTGTTGCTCGTGGAGAATAGGGATGCGTCTGGTCACAATGTTACGTGTTGTCATATTATTATATTCTTGTGATATTATTAGTGTTAACAGTGAAGTGTTGGTGTAATATTATAGTGTTAACCCACGATGGTAATTATTATATATTTTTTACGGACGCACATACACACACCATAACCACAAAATAAATAATAATGCAACAGGTTTACTAACCTCTACTACTGTACGTTTAAGTAGTATACGTTTAATTATTGAAATTAAATGATAGATTTCATAACAATTACTTCAAGTAGTGCAATGATCAAATATATTTTACTTCTAATCCAGTTAAACTGCACAGTGAAATCTAAATTGGTCAAGTATGATCTCTGAAAATAAATTAACGTGAAATGACTAGATCCTTTCTGACGAGGCATCTGGTAGGTGGATTACGCAAATGGGTATCATTAATGATGTCGTCTAAAGCTCGGTGTAACGCAGCACGGGGGTGTGCGATTTTTGCGATGATATCATATCTTGAAATTACTTTTTCTGTATGTGCAGTGTAATCCGATTTCACGGTTTACGTTCTCGAAATTTACTGTTTCGACGGCAGACTCTATGTTTTTAAACACTCAGTCAACGAGCCCAGCTATTTCGCGCTGGTTTGAATGAAATAAAAGTTACCTTGGCATTGTGTACATTGATGAAGACTTTATAGATGCCTGCGAACATCGAGACGAAAAAAAACAATCGGAGGTTCGTACGTCGTTCGAATTTGAATTTTGAGTCTCCTCGAAATTTATTCTCTAATTCAGTTGTTAAAAAATTGTATTTTTAGCATTGTACAGGGAAGTTATTTTTAAAGTTCCTGTTTAACGCCAGAAATAATTTATCATTTTTTAGCTATTGGGTTGGAGGACTTTATTTTCAAGTCCAATGCTAAAATCGAAAGCATACATATATGTAGGCTCGTTCTATACAATTTCTTTCCTGTAACATATTTCTATTATGTATATATATTATATCCATAATAATATGTAATACTGTGATCGGACGCATTTTTGTTTGTCATGCGCGACACCTTCTAGGTTATAGTGCGCTCGATGATAATCGTTTTTCGTTTTACTCGGATTTACGCGGATTCTTAGAAGCTAATCGGAAAAACAATACTGAACTGTGAAATTTGTTTCATTACCATGGCGGGAGCTTTGTCGGTATATATTTGACAGGAGCGAAGATAAGTGTTTGCTTGTGTACAGCGGAGGCATTCGCAGCTATTTACGAGTGATAAGTAGACTGCGGATGTTTATGCAATTTTCAATTTTTAAATACAAATTTTAAGAAAGTGGCATGAAACAAAATCTTACTTTCAATGGGAACAGCCTTTGTAGGTCCAAAACAAATAAAAATCTTACTAAATTCTATCGAATTTTATATTCTAGCATTTTTTGTAAATTTTCATAGACCATAAATACATAAAGATCCGCAGTCCAGTGATAAATTTTCCATAAACATAGTTGGTTTTTGCTTTACGCGGGAAGCGCTGTAACGAATTAACCCCGTAAGTCGAAGTCTTACTGTAAATTGCTAAGATAATTAAAATATAATATTACCAATAATAGTAAATGTATAAGTACTTTGATTCTACTGAAAGAAACATTCTAAAAATTAAGATGTGATACCCACATTTGAATAGTTCACAAATAAAAGTTAAATGCAAAACATAGTATACTGTTCATGTTAATATACTTATTATTTTTCCATTTTCTGTATTAATAACATATCCAATGTTAACAACTGAATTAGAGGAAAAGGGATCTTTAAAAGTTTCTGATCAATGCTTGAAGTTTGCATCATCTAACAATCTAACCAAAGATATCGATAGCCATTCGATATTTTCCTCTTCCGGATTCCCGGAACCCTACCTTGTTACAGATTCAACGTGATCTCGTGAAGCTGTCATTTTTCGCAGAATTTTACCGCCATCTACATAATCCTTTTTTATATCGAATTTTTTAGGCTGACTCGATTTCCGGTTGAAAAAAAGGCACGAACCGGATACAGACTCCATGACTATTCTAGTCTACGTGTGCGCGTTCTACTGAGCTTCGATGAATCGGCAGTAAAAGCCGGTCGATTTCACATTAATCATTCGTTGTGTCTTCTGCAATTTATCGTCGTGCACTCCTCGTGTACGACACTCGTTATCCCTATATGGTGCAGTACAGGTGCGCGATATCTCTCCTTATCTTTCCTCATCTCGGTCTGTTTTACCTTCGTTTTTATAGACGTGGATAGAGTGTTATTTAAATCTTTCCCAAGCTTCACTTGTTGCTGTAATGTAAAAGCCGAGGTACGAGAGGCCCGTTTCAAATGCATTCATCTCGGAATAATTAATTAAAGTTTCAGTATCAATTGGATGAAACAAGAGAGCTAAAATATATTTCTTCCATTAATAATATTATTTTACTATACAGGGTGTCCCTAAAATGTTGTACTTGAAAGGGATAATTCCTCAGATTTTTTGAAGTAACTGTTTCTTTTGCGAAAATGTTCTCCGCGACAGGTCTCGCTGAGTGTGGTGTCGCCATTGGCCGAGCCGGAATCCGTCCGCAGTAGCCGTGCTCTGATTGGTCCGTGTTTATCGTTGATAACTCCTTAACGGAGCAGTAGAGAACATTTTCGTAAAGGAAAAAGTTACTTCAAATGGCGTCAGGAATCACCCTTTCCAAGGAAACACAATGTTTTTGGGACTCGCTTTAATGTTCGAGTTATAATAGCTTCGAGTGCAAAGGTTAATTCTCCTACTGTTTTCAGTTTCGCATATTCAGTCTAGTTAAAATAAATTTTATCTTTCCTATTCTGATATTAATTAAGTAGTTTTGATATTGTGTGACTTTTATGGACACTGGCATGTCATCTACATATTTCTGATTAGAGCGGATTTGTAAACTCTTTGAAGCTGTGATACAGCATTTGTTGTACATTTCTACTGAATTCATACCTAATCCATAAAGGCGGTGAAAGCTAAGTCACGTACAAAATTTGAATAACCTGTTCTCTGTTTTGAACAGTGCCCTATAATCGTCCTTCAACAGCAATTGCACAATTGTGTCAGATTTCTATATCTCGATAAAACACAAATATTGAATAACTTTGTGCAACGTACTTGTTATCTACGATGTTATATCTATACAGTATGCACACCTAATATTGAAATCATAATCATCTGTATTATTTTCAGTATTGCAATCTGCAATTTTATGTATAAAATATTTTTCCCTGGATATTATATTTGTTGGTCAATAATCTTTTTAATTGCAATATTAATTAATACCAGGAGAAAATTATTTCGTTTGAAATTTCTTTTCAAAGTAAATGTCGGCTTGTCGTAGTAAATTCAAAGTAAATTCAAAACAGTTATTAATTTTTTATAAATTGGAAAATGAAATTAGTAAGATTATAAATTTCTATGGTTTAAACAATTTTATACCAATAATTATGCATTCGTCATTTCTAATTTCGATTTAGGCGGTATTATTACTAATATTATATCAATAATTTAGAGATTGTCTTTTGAAAAATCGGATAAAACATTTTCTTTTCTGATGCTGCTAAAGTTGAGAACTCGATTCTCACGATAAAAATGGTTTTTCTGTCATGTTACCTTAAGAAAATGGTTACACTGTGACTTTCAACTTTCTGCAGCATCACCTACAAATCTCAACGGTAGTTGAAGGCCTTCGTGACACAAGCAACACATACGCACACACAAACATGTCGATATAATAAAAAGAATGGTTCTACAACTAGAAAAGGAATGGGAATGAAAAGCCACTTTTCCATTTCTCTTAACCATTTTAGGACTGGCATTAATTTTACATTAAGTTTCTCTAGTTCTCATTTTCAGAAGACCCCACAAAATTAATGCAGCCGACAAAAAGTCCATGTTTCACATAAGTGAGAAATGTGTAACAAAATAAAACTATAAATTAAAAACAAAAGTTTTTTGTACGATACTTCCGAGATAATTGCATTCGAAGTATTTGGTAATCAGTTTGAAAATCAATTGACATGTCTGTTTATAATTGACTGCTTTTATTTGTTATAAATGTCGGGTCTTAAATTAGGGCTTTATGTTCATTCTTGCATCACGTTTGTCTTTATATTTCACTCTGTATTTATAGTTATACTTCATCGATTCTAAAAATTCTAAAAATGGACAGAAAAATAGCTGAAAACGTAACAGTTTAAAAATACAAGATATTGTTTACCGTCAAATACCATCAGTCTTATAATTCGTTATGTTATTTCCGTTCTAATAACAGATGTTTCAATTTAATAACTATTTCAGTGTAATAACAGATGTTAAGAGTTGTTTTTGGAACTGTTCCAACCCTCAGTTAATAACTTCTACATATGTTTATTAGTCTTGTCTTCAATTCGATACGGCTTTTAGATGATGTAAAATATGCAATTCATGTTCGTTAATGATTGACGTCAGTAGAAACTGAGGAAATTTTACAAAAAGGATCATCTTTTCAAATTTTATGTTTGCCAGATTGTTCTTTACTCTTCACTTCTCTGCTTACAGCTAATTTGTACAGGGGGTCCCAAAAATGTTGTATTTCCTTGAAAAGGATAATTGCTAAGATCATTTGAAATAACTTTTTCCTTTACGAAAATGTTCTCCGCTGCCTCCTTAAGAAGTTATTAACTCCCTAAGGAGTTATTAACGAAAAGAACGGACCAATCAGAGCGTGGCTAACAGACGGATTTCGGCTGAGTGACAGGTACCGCTGAGCATGGCGTTGGCATTGGCCGAGCCGGAATCCGTCCGCAGTAGCCATGCTCTGATTGGTCCGTGTTTTTCGTTAATAACCCTTTAACGGAATCACGGAGAACATTTTCGTAAAGGAGAAAGTTGTTTCAAATGGTCTCAGGGATCACCCCCTTCATGGAAGTATGCATAAAGACCCACAATGCAGAAAAATAATAGTTACGAATAGTGAATTAGAAAACGGTGGAGACATCAGAAAAATTTAAGAATATTTTTATTGTTAAAAATTTAATTTAAAAAAAAAACAGCAAGTAAATAAAATGAATTTTTTTGTTTCGATACTTCGAATGGGTCGAAAAAGTATTTTAAAAAAACATGAATAAGTGAAATACAAAACAAATTAATTTTTTCTTATGATCTCAGGAAAAATTCATTTTTTATTTAGTTTCTGTTTGTTACAATTTTTTACTTAAAAAATTTGTATTCTGCATAAAGATCTGCAGTCTAATAATTTTAACTGTATTTATAATGTACTATTCATAATTTGAGAAAGAATTTTCCATTAATATCTCTTGTATTACTATCTCGTGTTACCTTCTTTTTCATGGTAGGTTTGGCGTCTAAAAACTGTTAAATTTTATTTTTATCAGGTCCAGGCATTTGCTCTCCTCCAAATTGTATACGGCGCATCGTAACGACATCGCAGAAACATGAAATTTCCGGACGCGCTGCTCCCGGTCCGACCGGTAATCCAGCCGTTCTACTTTTCAGGAGAGGTAATAGAGGCTCATTCTACTGTCACACTGCGAACTTGTCATCGAACTCGCGTGTCGCAATTTTTGGAAGACTTCGCGGGAAACGATAGCTACTGTTTACTTAACCCATTTGTCTTACATGACACTATTCTGAGAGAGCCCGCGATACCGGTTCGCAGCCAACAATTTCTAATTGCAATCGTCCTTCCGTTCCACGTTCAAGCGAATGACAATCAGTAATTTTTGAACGGGATTTCCATCCTGGTTGTGTACTTTTCGACTAATTGCCACGATGTGTACACAACACGCACGCGAAAGGCGTGCAAAGTGTACGTTGTATAATCGCACGCCTTTCCAATTATCTTTAGCAAACTGGCGGGTCCAAATAGGGCGAAAATTATTTTTAAACGGTGGTATGCATGGCGTCCACACGTAAATGGGACCACATAAATATCTTTGGCATTGATGGCGTACGATATCACCGTTAAATACTAGAGGTATGCGGGATCTCGAAAATGTCGGATCGGGTAGAGAATTTTTTTCCCAGTCCCACCCGACCCGACCCGTCTCTATTAAATACTTTTTAAACCATTTCTACTAGTTGATCCCATTCGATTAGTTTATTTTTTACAATTTTACGGTTATTAATTATACTGACTAGACCATTTTATTTAGTTGAATGATGGTAACATTGTCAATTAATATTAAGATCGAGTAAAGACGGTGAAAGATGGCTGAACAATTTCATTCGAGTCAATAATTTTATGGTTATAAATTATATCGTCTCCATCACATGGTTTTCTTATTTTATTTAGTTCAGTGGTAATATTATTTTCAAGAAAAAGTATTAAAATCGAAAAGAATGATTGAAAAGTTGGTGGAATACATTAAGTTCAGTTTAATCAAGTGGAAGTTACTTTGAAACATTGAAATACATTAGAAGATTTATTGGAAAAGTGAATAAATAGAACAGATGACTATAAACGAATGGTTCGTATACTAACACGTGTACTGGAAATAGCAGGAAAAATTATGATCAACTAGTCTACATTTTTGTACTGCGAAAACTTCACGAAAATAATATAAAAAGCATTGCTCGATCAATTATACAGTTTCCATTGTTGTTAACTACCCTTTCCCAAGGAATGGAGAGATTACAACTTTATAATTTCTCTGTGAAACAATCAGCATTTTTGAAGATGGTAAATTATAGTTGTAAGACTTTATGCATTTATGACATTGATGATTATATGAAGTACAAGTCTGTCGAGACATTAGAAAAATTTTAAAAAATTATAGCAACATTTTATTTTGCATAAAGATCTGTAGTCTAGTCATGAGCATAACTTAATATCTATTTAATCCCGTTTAGCTGGTTAATCCTACGCAGAAATGCCACCGAGCAACACGGTACCGACCTATTGATGGTATCACGAGTTATTGATAAATATGGGTTGCATTCGCCATTGATAAATATTGTCCGAGAGAAAACATTGTTGAGCCGTGCGGCGTGGCGTTGGAAACCCGAGTCGAATGAAGCCGTAGAAAAGAGTTCGATAAACTCTGAAAAATGATGTGACTGACCTTGACGATTGATTAAGGGTAGCTCAGGGTAGTGAAGCGTTTTCAGTGAAGTTTGACGAGTTTTCTGGACACTGGGCCTGATGGGACTTCTGCGGTAGCAACTGCGAGAGAGGCGAACGCTCCGTAAGAGTCACCGAGCAACAACTGTCGAGAGTCAGAGCATAGAAAACAGCTGGTCTCACATAGGGATCTAACTGCGTCTGGTACTCTGCTAGCTGGTATCAGAGTAGGGATATCACGGTTAAAGCGAACGACGATCTCCAGGTAACAGCATTGTCTCGAATCTGCCGTCGGACGAACCACTCGTTGCTCCTCTTGACGATAGAAGCTCATCTCTGATCGCGACATTTGCGTATTTTATTCCCCGCGTCTTCTGTAGTCTAATCCTGACCAAAGCGTTGCGATGGTCAGTAACTGTTAATTATCTATTGGGATAGTTTGGAACGCGGTACACACCCCCAGAATTTAAGCTGTCATTGCATTGGGTTGGAACGGAAGCTCGTAGAGAATTTAATTTAAAATTCAAATATAGTAATTATACATAGATTTATTCAGTAACATATTTTTCATTCTGTTCTATTACTTTTTGCCATTCTTAAAGTAACTTGTTATATTATTGAATAAACCTATGAATAAATATCTTAATTTTTACTTACTCTTGAACAGTGTATATCAATATTTTTAATTTTTTGATCATTGCTTGATGATTGCTTGATACAGCTCTATTTCTTATTTTCAAAAGAATATTTTCAGATAGAGGAAGTACAATTATTATTTCATAACTATGTTTGTTTATTTTCTTTTATTTTTAATTACACCGTTACCAAATATAATATAGATAAAATTTATTCCACATGCTTTATAAATTTTTATTATTATTATATAATAATTTGAATAGAAGTAGAAGAAAGTCCATCATTTTTTTGTAAAGTTCCCATTAACACTTTGTTCAATAAAGTGGATTTGCAATGTTGGAAATGCAAAGATTTCTTCCGAGTAAATATTTATAAGCGTATGTATATAATTGATGGTTTTCCTTTCAGTTTACAAACTATAAATGATACATAAAAGAATTTCGAATATATAAAAGATAAACAAATTTTGTTTATTCATCAATGTCGTATTTTATTGACTCAGTTTTAATTCATTAATTAATATGTTTCACAGTATTATCGTATAGCATGAGGACAAATGTAGCAATTACCACAGGCTGGAGGAATGTTAAATAAAAGAGTAAAAAATAGAACAGACACTGTAAATTTTTCAGGATCTTTATTCAAATTTGTAGAACACTATTTCGCAGCATTTAGTGCTAATTGCGAAGAAAATAAAAACGAGTTTGTTAACAGCTGGCTATTTGCTAGAGGAGTTAAAACATCTGAACTGGAAACATGGTTTGCACGTTTTTTTTTCTTGCTTCGTTGTCTGCGAATATGACCTTCTCCTCGAAGTTTGATCTAATTCTTTGCAAAGCAGTTTTTTTCCACGTTTAACAATATCCTTGCTGTAATTTAAAAAATTTTTTAATCTCATTTATTCATTTAATTAATTTAATTTTTCAATTTATAGCGTATAAATTTTCAATTGACGAATTTTAACTGAAATTATGTATCATTGAAGTATCAAAATTATTTTAACTTTTCAAATTGGTCTTTTCTTAGATGAGATTACCAAATTTGATTTATTAAATATATCTATTTTTATGAAATAATTAAATAGTCAAAATCAACTTTATATTCCATCATCTTGTTTCCATCAATAGGATGCACAATTTATTATACAATTAAAAATATTTTGTAAAGTAATATATTTGATCCTGATTAACTCACAGTTTATAAATCATGCAACGTAATATTGGCACAAGTGAAAACGATTTAAACTACACCATTCAGTGGTAAACATGTTATATGATAATTTCCATACGAGGGGAGATAATATCTGTATCTCCGCGTCATTTTTTTCATTTTCACTGCGTTATTGTATCGTATGCTGACTACACTCGTTTCTACGATAATTAAATGCAACGGGAAGAAAAATACCGGTCCTTCACGGATTAATGAACGTAGAAGTACACCTTTTTGCAATACGAGTAAAACAATCAATGTATGCATATATGCTTTAGCCTAACGGGATTATGGCTTTCATCAAATAAAAAAAACGACATGAACATATACCATTTATTCTTACTGTACAAAACTACATTTGTATATACTTGAAAAGTTAATTACAAAAATTATTGATTGTAGACAGAGAGTTGCGATATCTTACACAAAAAAATTTGTCACAAATACATATTGTCAAATTGTATATTATTTAAATTTTTGTTTGAGAATTATATTTAAAAAATTGAATACAAAAATTATTAATTTAATAGAGAAAGTAAAATCAACTACACAGTGTAATAAATTTGTTGCTTATTTTATCGTAATAACGTTGTGTGCGAGAACTCGAAATATCGTGAACCCGATGGTCGAGACGGGTTTCCCGAAAAATTCAAGAATATGACACATTCAAATCATTAAAACTAGGCTCTATTTATAAAAATATATAAAGAATAAATTACCACCCCCGATAATAACATATTTGTACAAAATAAATTGTTTACCTCCTTGTATGCAAAGCAATTCATTCTCTCAGCTTGAAAAACGACAACGTAGGTTGCTAATTAGTTTTCCATACGAAACCTGTGATTCAGAACATTACGAGTTCTGCATTGCCGTCTTCGTGGAAATAGTTACGTTTAAAATAATTAAACTGCGGACGAATCGCATTTACCTTATTCTAGATAAGCGATTGAATCGATGAATGGAAGTTTTCACAGAAAACAGCAGCTCCTCTCAAAACCCGCGAAGGTCGTTCAAATGATTCATGAGGCGTTACGAAATAATGTGACGAATTGTTTGATGCGGTAATTACTGAGCGTCTCGAAATCTCCAATTAATATTCTCGATTGATGTTCGTGATACGTTTCATTAAGCTTTCGATCCAGCCTCGACTTCGATCATTGAAAATCATACAAATGAATCGTGAGACCTCTAATAGATTGGTATTTGAAACGTGTAAACAATTTAATTAACATTTAAGCATGTTTTTAATTGTAAACGAATGGCATGTTCTCGTATTTGTTCGTAAAGTACAAGAGAAAAGTAACAATAAGGTTCAAGAAATTAAGCTCGAATTAAACATTTTTTAAAATTTATTATACACAAAAACATTAATCCATGACCCAAAATGACATTTCTACAAATGAAAATAAACCTGGTTAGACAACGTGTGAATGCATTTACTTCATAACACACAATTGCGCAATTGTTATTTATATTACGTAACTGTACTTTATTCACTTTTGAGATTTCTCGTATTTTTTTGACAAAAGTGTCCATAAACCAAATTGAATTTATAATAGGCCATTCGATAGCTTATGCAAAGAAAATATGATACTTTGTGCCAATTTTCAATCTTATATGTCGACATGGGGGTTTCCCCGTAATTTCTCTTATCCTCTGCAATTGAAAATTCTAAAAAAAATCAGACACATTTTAGCTGTTAGAGAGTGACAAAATTTAAAATGACATCTGTTAAGGGAAGACTTTTTAGTACAGCAGTATGTATAAATGTTTGAAATTAGTGAAATTGTTATAAATGTTTCAATACAGTTGCATATTTTATTCATTTCTATCATAAATTGCATAAAAGTTTTCTATGTGATCATAAGCTTCTATATTAAAATATGAATGTTGATACTCACTTGTGTAAAGTTCTTTCCTATTCTTGATCTAGAAATTGAACGTTTCAAAATTCCATTTTGCATAAGCATCCGCCGTCTAATCAGTCACGCTTATGCTTCCATCAAAGATTCCCCATATCTAATTGGTATGCACCAATACTTCCCTGCCGTCGTTCCTCTTATTAGATTGACAAGTTGTAGTCCTTACCCCCTTATTTGCCCAGCATTCTTTCTTGACGTCCGATTGGACATGCAGAATCACAGCCTGCGAATTTAACGGTTTATGTGGAAGCGTGCACAGACCGCATCTTCTGCTATGCAGACAATGCTGAACATGAATATGGTCTTGCATAACGTTTGCAGCTACATAGTGAAGGCACCGTTAACAGTCACCACCGATTAATTCTTAAAAATCCTTTTACCTTCACAGTACAAATTACATATCTGTTAGATCTCGAAAGGTTTCTCAAACACACATAAAACATTAAAGATATTTTACTAGTTGCGTTCGAAATAGTGAAAACATTTTTTCCTTAAAAATTATCAAAATACGGTTTTAAAAATCGTGTTCAGTTTAATAGATATATTTCTCAGAAAATCACTAAAACAAATGGCTATGTTCGCAAATACGTTGCTTCGTCTTGGGGCTTAATGTTTTTCTAATTTTTTCTCTAGAAGATATAGAAATACGTTTAATTTTCAGTCTTTCGGCCCAGCGTCACCAGATGAGGGGTGGGAGGACGAGTTGAGGGGAAAAGAAAGTTTCCGCCCTCTCCTACCGGACGCATGCACGACAGTGACGAAACGCGTCACGTGACCGGGCCGCGTCGGATGCGTGGGGACTAGCGTCGTAGAAGAGGAAGGTAAGTGGAAAAGAGACTCAGTTTACAATAATATTGTTCTCTAACGTTATACGTATATGTATATTCACATCGTGTCCTTCTACAATTTACTTATTAGATTAATGTAAAATCGATATGGATTAGTTACTTATGTATTAGATCAATATAAAAATGAGCACACTTAAACATAACTACAATAAAAGATCAGAAGTGTTAAAAACTACTTTCCAACAAAATAAATTGTTCAGTGACATTTCCAAGAAGAAAACGTTTATAAAAAGATCATTATTCTATGTAAAAACAGTGATACAATTTGCAAAGAAAATTCGATCATGCTCGATCAGAATCAGATATAGGAATGATTGTAGAGTGTAGAGGATGAATCGCTTAGTATTACGGATTGATCGTACAGCCGATTTGCATTTCTAAATGTAACGAGTAACGCCTCCGCTGATTCTCCACTTAAAGATGATTTAATTCGTTCATATATCAACTTTCCTAACAAGATTAACTTGCCGCATTATGCTAATCAAACGTGACTCGTCTGTTGCGAGAGGTGTAGTATGAGTTAATCAAACGTTTCATGTCTTTTAATAACATTGTTTCATTCAGAATGATACTGTAATTGGTGTATTATTAGATCTTTTTCGTCTGGGAACACGTAACTCGTAAAGAATAATTGCTGCGTAACTGAAATAGAATTGTAAACTCGAACTTGAGCTGTGTAACATTGTTACCTGCAAAAGATAAGATTATTTCCGAGGCTAATCCATAATAAACTGAACAAATACCATTCTACACTATCTGAAGAAACTTTAAGACCGAAGAGCAGTGAAAGACATTACCGAAGAGTAGTGAAACATATTATTTATTCCTTCATATAATAAATAAAACAACAGAAAAATATGAAGAATATTTCCGTGTATAAGTTTCATATACTAACTACTTAAAAACAGGAAGGTGTTGTCATTAAATTAGTATCGATACGTCGCAGTAGCGAGGCAAAACATTTTTCGCAAACATCGAAGCATTACTGTACTTGTTATTTCGCGAAAATAGCAATCGGAGAAAAGTGAATGCATTCGTTACGCTAAGGAGATACAGTCATCATTAGCAGCTTTTTGTTAGGTATACCATATCCGTGCTCGGGAAATGCATAAAACCGGCGCAACACTATGGCCGTTTCCTTTCGCCTTTATCAGCGATGCGATTTACACAACGGCACGGCACATCTATCAAGATTTAACTATGTACGGCCGATTCCACCGACTACTGTCACAATCCGCAGATTACGATCCGAAATGACTTTACACACAGTAAGAGACAAATCGCGGGGAGCATTTCATATTTCATCCCATATTAGGCGTCGGGGCTCCCCGGTTAAGGAAAAATTGAATCCGCGAAGCGTTGTAGAGATTCTGGTATTCCATACGCACTGCGCATGCGCCTGCGCCGTAACACGATGTACTTTCTTGGAAATAGTATAACAGGATCATCATCATTACCACTCCTTTCACGAGAGCTCGCGGCTGTCAACCTCGGTTTTTCTCCGCGGCAAGAATCCGTCTGATAAGAAACGTATTTCTTTGCGTGTATGTATGACTGTAAGTATATGTGTGCGTACTGTTGCGTTCCACATTTTACCCAGACGGCCGTTCTCATCGTGTGTACGCGCAGGTCATTACTAACAATTATCTTCGTCCCAGTAAGCGCGTCTTCTTCGCGGAAATCTAATTGTTCTTCAATGTCGACGACACGGCCTTTTCGTTTATTTATTCGAAACCGCGAGTTTCGGTCGCTCATTAGTAGACTGCGCATCTTTATGCAAAATAAAAATTGTCTGCTTCGATTGCTAGAAATAGACACTAAATTGAATGTTATTTCATCCCTTAATGATTACAATAAAGGAGAAATCATATATTGACGTCTTCAAGTATTTAAATTTTTCAACAAATTTCAATTTCATCTTCTCAATTTTACTATAAATGCATAAAGATCCGCAGTCTACTCATTCGAGATCCCTAGATTTCGTAGCTTTGCCTGGAACTGCTTACTTATTTATAGTCAGTCAGTGCGATACGAATTAAAAGATGGAATTATTTTCCCCACTCCATTATTTCCTAATCTAAATCTAAATCGATTGAATAGAGTCTGGAATAGAATACGATTTCAGATACTATTATGAATTATAGTTGAAGCGCAATAATAAATAATTTAGTACGTATATATGTACCTGTATGTACGTGCAGTGCCGTATGTATAGTAATCAATATCGAAGCTTAACACGAGATGTAAGTTTCAATATATTAATTGTGCATACCAATGTAATTCACCAGTCTTTTTTTTTACTAGTCACCAAATTGGAGAAAATTAAAGATATTTTGTAGTTTCTTAACAATATTTCCACTCACTCACTATTTTTAACCTGTTTAAAAAAATGTTAGCATTTTTAAGTCAGATTCATTATGAAAATTTTTATATTAAAAATACAATCTTATACGAAAAGATATCCGCAATTCAACAGACAATGGACAGGGTGATTGGCAACTGGTGGCATAATCGAAAAGGAGGTGATTCTACAGAAAAAATAAGTTTGAAGAAGTCGAATATTTTTATATAGAATTACACCCCTCCCGCTGCTACCTATCACCCCGTATGGAATTATATTAGTACGCGCCTCATATACACGGTGTCCAAAAATGTTGGAAAACCTTGAAAGGGGTGGTACCTATGATCATTTCAAGTAACTTTTTGCTTTGTGAAAATGTTCTCCGCGACTTTGTTAAGGAGTTATTAACGAAAAACACGGACCAATCACTACCAGTGTACCGGTTCCCATATAGTGTGGGGTTCCCCACTGTCTATAATCTCCCTAACCTCTCCCTACACTTCACAGGAGTTTGGTGAGGAGTCATCTGTATCCGCACACTGATTGGTCCGTGTTAATAACTCCTTAACAAAGCCTCGGAGAACAATTTCGCAAAGGAAAAAGTTACTTCAAATGACCTCCGGAATCACTCCTTGCAAGGTTTTCCGACATTTGTGGGACACTCTGTGTTAACTTCGGATCGTGGATAATTTTTATTTTACAAGAAAGACATCTCCAATTTACTTATTAAATTAACAAACGCAATTTATTCGTTGTGGATCGTCGCAACGAGTGCAAGGCATTGCAGGTGTGACGTCCCGTCGCGCCTCTTTCTCATCGAATCCATCGACTGACCTCCCGTATGCTAATTGTGCCGATTTTATCTGCACGCGAGCTCACCATTGCTGTAATATCAGTTAACGGATCCATATAGGACGTCCAGCAGGAAATCTGAAAGGATTGAGTATTGATTTGCACCCGAATGGAAAGGAGTTTTTCACCCCGTTCTACTCCTCCGGGAACACCGAATTTTCCCGCCGTGAAAAAATTGGTCGTTGCTTTCCGGCGTTCACAATTCACCTAGGGGGAACCTTGTTCACATGGACGACCCAGTTGCAAATTTTATCACTGGCAAAATCTCGGCCAGGCTAGCCGGTAACAGCAAAGGTGAGCCTCGCAGGCGATGATCGGAAGCCTCGGTCGAAGACTGCTTGGCCGACCTTGATATCCTAACGTCAAAGACGGGATTACTTTGTGCGAAGTGATTGCGATTAACCGTTCGGGTACAATAAAGCGACCACTCACTGTTGCGGATGAAAACATCAATATTGCGGACAACCATTATAAAACCATTCCATGATGCGGCCGTCCGAGTACTCGGTACAATCGTGTGATACAATACACATTAAGTTCACCTTGGTCTTAACTAGAATACAGTAAGTCCTCGACTTACACTGGTAATTCATTTTATATGAATGTACATGTTTAGTCGAAATAATTTTGTTCAATTGTAACTATCAAAAAAACGATTCCGTTCGTAATGTATTTATTTCACACTGTTGAATTGACTCGAATTGAGGGAAAATAGGGAAAGATGTTGCCCAGCCCTTCGATGGAATGCGACACACCCTCTTGTTCTTGCACTTAAGGGGGTAGACTCTCGTTTCCAGGATTGCAAGGGTGCGGAATGCGCCTTCTCGTTTCTTCACAATGCATGCGATGGGGTGTTTCAGTAGTCAAAAGCGCTAGATAAAAGGTCAGTCTAGGCCGCGATCGTCCTCAAAGTGTTATTTTTACGTTTACGAGGCGTAATTTGCATTACTCGGAAGCATACAGCTACGCATGTAGCTGCTTTCATATAACTGCGACGGCTATATGCTGTCGAATAATACAAATTACTCCTCGTAAACCTAAAAATAGGACTTTCCAGGGCGATTGCGGCCTAGATTAATTTTTTATCTACCACTTTTGACTACTGAAAAATCCCGTCTTTGCATTATTGAAAAATGAGAAGGAAGAAATAATAATATTTATATTTTGTTTAGAATATATTAAATAAAATCATAAAGTGAATTTTCTTTTATTTTGGGTCTCTTGGAGTGACTTACGAAAGTGTTTGCAAAAGATTGTTTTTTTATCGATAATTTGATGGAGATGTAAATTTAAATGCGCAATCAATATCACATTAGTGAACCAACATGTACATATGTATACATATAATTTTTTATATAGAATGCACCGGCAACTGAAGAGTAAATGTGAAACAACTATAATTATGCAGAAAACTGTTGAATTTTTTATTTCTTTTCCGTCTGTGAACTGTGAATGTCACACATTATTAATTATTTCTCAATTATTGACTAAAAATGATGACATGCTTCACGTTTTTAGTTTTGAATATTTCACGTGCAACAGGAATGCAGGCTGTCATCGATTCCATCAATAAAATATCATTCTAGTAGTGTAACGTAGATGTTTCTAATATTTTTAATCATATTCTATTTACATTTAAATAAATTTACATTTAAATAGAATATTATTAAAAATATTAGAAATATCTAACTGCAACATGTGGTAGGATAAAAATAATAGACTGTTGAAGCATGTAAATAATCGTGTGTGTTGCAATAATTTTAAACAGTAATATTTAAAACCTCAGATGATATCATAAATAATGGATTTTCCATGTTGTAGGCCCTAGATTATGCATCAAAGTTCTAAATAACAGGAGAACTGATCGCTTGTTATACATAATAAAATTACACGTTCGCGACATGAGAAATTAGATATACAATCAAGATGTCGTCGATACGCCGAAAGTTATGTCGGCAGGTTTTAATTTTATTTAGAGAAACCACGAAATGATGGTTATACGTGTAGGACTTGGGTAACGATCGTGTCCACCGTCAATTGGCTCCGGTACACAAAACGTTGAAGAAAGTTGCACGCGAGGCGGAAGGTTAAACAGGTGGAGATCAACTGGTCAAAGGCGTTGTACCATCGTCGCAAGAAAATTGATCGGAACACGTTTGTTTTTATGCGCCGCAATCATCTCCGCGTCGGACACGCAATTGCAGAAGGGTTGCTGTCAAGGTCAGCGTGGACAGTGTACATATACGACGGCATCAAGATCTCCGGGTGGTCACGCTACATTCATGGTTAGTAAAGAACCCGTAGCGGCGAGGAAGCTACCGGTTCAGCACCGCCCCATAGGATTTCGCGTGTTTCCGCGCGGCTCGGGCGTAAACTTTGGCACGTGGACCGTGTGGCAGTGCGCAGTGGCGAGGTTTATGACTAGAGCACAGGCCTCGGCCACGCTGAAGAGGATCGCCCGTGGTTGTGGTATAAGTCGATTGGGGATGCAACGGTCAGTGAGCAACAAGCCCTCCTATCTGAATCTCTGGCACGAGTTTTTGACCATCCAACCGACGGTCAAGCACTGGGCCCGGAATCCTGTGAGTCCCATCATTTTTTCGATATTTCATCGCGATCATCTGTGATCCATTGTACATGTGTACACCGTTGTTCCGAGTAGTTAAAAGTTTCACGTGCACCATGTCGTGCGCGAAGAAATTACGGCTGTTGCTTCACACCTTGTCTTGATCCCTTACACAACATCGCAAAAATTCATGTTTCATGTTCGCGATATCCCTGGCAATATCAACACATTGTCGACCGAAGACATCGATGTCGCCTTTCTTCAAAGTCCCTCAGCCTCTTAAAAGTTTAACAAATTTACACCAGTGATTATAATTTTATAAATTATATATATATGAAGTTTACTATTGTATATTTGTGAGTCATTAATACTAAACCTACCAATGCCGGTCAAATGACCGGTTTTATATTTTTCATTTCGTAATTTCTGAAATTATGAAGTTGCTTATGTGGAAATTGATTCGATAAAATTCTGTATCCAAGCACATATTTTTGTAAAAATTGCAGGAAATCTAAATAAATAGAACCTCGTCATTTTTGCTAACTAAAACGTGTCAATCGCTTTTAGTGCTCGGTAGGTTTAGTGTTAAAGGGTGCAGCTTTTTGGTTGAAAGATAATCCCTCAAAATTTCAAGTCGCTAACCTCTCATTTAAGGATAATATAAAGATGAACACCCTAAACTTTATCATTTTTTTTTCTCGGTTGTTAATTATGATATTAAAACGAAAAAATGGAAAATACATAATACTTATTCTCCTATTGCAAAAATGTCTGACAAATTATTTTTGGATAAATATTTACATAACTAAATATATTATTTTTACATATTTATATCTACATACATGTTTACGTATTAATAATATTAAGATAAACTAGTAATGATTAAATTACAAAAACTAATCACAAAAGTTAAAGAATAAAAGAACGAAATCAAAGAAGAAAGTTTTGTATTAGAAAGCTTATTGTACGAAGAAGTGAAACTGAATTTCTTCATTCGGCTCGGATCTGTTGAAAGTATAACGTGTAGGAAATGGTAATACAGTGATAAGAATAGCAGCGATCTTATCAAACGGTAACTTCAGAATACGAGATGGGAAAGCGTCATCGAGGTGCATTTAGGTCGCAATGAAAATTCATGCGCCACATGAGAAAAGACTGAAGTGTCCCATAAACGATGCAAATTCGACAATAAGATGCTTATAAAGTTCTCGTTACAGTATGGGCAAATAGGTTTTTTGGCAAATATTTCAGTTAACGTAATGTATCAAGTAATTGCTAGTAATAAATTATTGCAAAATATAAATTTTTTACCTGAATTGCAGCAAACAGGAGTGAAATAGAAATTTATTTTCTAATATGTTGAATAAGTTGAAAATATCATAACAGTATTTCTAAATTCTTCTAATGTTTTTACTGTTTTAAATCCACTGTCAAGTAATAACCTGTGAAATGATTTTTGCAAATGTTTAAAGTTTATTGTTGTTGAAAAACATATTTAGTAACTTAAAAATCATATATTACATCGTTTGTCTCACGAATTTCAATTTATAATGTAATATATATGTAGAAAATATATATATTTTTAGAAAACACATTTACAAATTTAATAAGAACTGGTTTCATGGGATGGAGAATATTAATTTATTATTTAGAACCAACTAAATGAATTAATTAATAGTATTCATTTCGTAATGTGTGTAGTCTAAATAATTTTGTTCAATTGTAACTATGAAAGTAATGATTCTGTTCGTACTGTATTTATTTCACACTTCTGAATTATAATTTTTGAATATTGAATATGACATACCGTCTTGTTCGAAAGAGTAACTACAAAAGAAGAGAGAGGGACAAAAATTTCCTATTGTCAAAACAAACATTGGCGCCGTTTCTCGAGACAGATCCGTATTGACCAACTGAGTTCAGGCATCGGAAACCACCACTGATATTCACAACGCTAGGTTCTAATAGATTGAATTTAAACGTCAAATTAGCGACGCACCTTATACGACCCGGAAACGCGATCGGGTAAATAGAATCCGACAGTGGTGCACAGCAGACGGGATTAAAATCTCTTAATCGCGAGAGTTTCTCGGCCATTTCAACCCTAACAATGAGTGTGAGTCATGACAATTACAATTTTTCTTTTTAACCTGTTAAGAAAGGGTGGTGGGTTAATTATTTTTACACGATTTTCTACTTCATGTAATACGTGATAAAAGAATTGTAAAAAATGCTTTAAAAAATCATTGTTAAATAATGAAATTGATTTTAATCGTTTTAAAATAATGAAATTAATTTTAATCATGCTAACAAAACGAAATTAATCTTAATCATTTTAAAATAATGTCCTTGCTGAAGCTTCATATTACTGATTCAGCTTGTCGTCGAGTAGATGAGATTAAAAGAAAAAATCATTTTAAAATAACGAAATTAATTTTAATCATTTTAGAATAATGTTCTCGCTGAAATTTCATATCACTGACTCAGCTTGGCGTCGAGTAGGAGGGCAGTACTATAACTAGACTGTACAATTTAAAGCAGTGAACATGTTAAAAATATTTAAAGACATCAACGTATTAGTTTCAGTTTAATAGGATAATTAAAAGAAGAATACAATTTTTATTTGGCTCCTGTGTCCTGCAATCAATGCAAACATTTTTTATTTTGCATAAAGATTCACAGTCTAACTATAACAGTAGTTAATTTTACTGGAATTGCTATTTTTCTGAACATTTTTGAACGTCCTTAATTATATCTAGAATGAAAATCCCATAAAATTCTGACTGCATTAATTTCTGTTCTAAATCGGTTAACAGATATTTGTACAGTACAAATATGCTTCAGTGCGGGCAGCAGTCCAATTTTATGGACAGCTAAAACTCCGTTGCAGACTTTTGACCGATGGTAAATAAATCTGTATTACTTCCAGTTTTACAAGTCCACTGGTATTATGAACGTGTCTACCGTGTTTCCGGAGGGATACACTGAAACAGAGAGACCGCCACGACACGCATCAGCGAGCGTAAAGGATGATGAAGAAGTGAACGATAGATACAACCGTGAGTACTCGAATAGTTCAAGCTTCATGTACAAATGATTTTCTGTCGTCGTAAAACTCCGTAATGATTTTTATTATAACGAAATCTCATCTCTTCATGTGCAACATTTATAATTAGCTTGCAAATCTTTATGCAAAATAAAATCTCGCTGCATCAATTAATCATATAATTATATAAGGAATAATAAAAAATAATCAAATTTGACATTCTTACAAAACCTAATATTTTCTTAGTGCGTTACATTTTATTTTTCTGGGAATTATGAAACTGCATTTATTTATAAAAAGTGTAGTGGGAAAGTTTTAACAGACAGATTAGAAATTATGAACTATAATTCATCGTAATATTTCATTTGCAACAACTACTTTATAAATAAAAGTCGAGTCTGATATTGTAGGTAAATAACTGCATAGAAAATTATTTAAGAACCATGGATAACGATAGAAGATAAGGTCAAAGATAGGAAAATTTTGATTATTAGAATAGTGAGATTGTTGGACCTCGTAATGACCTTGTAAAAAATTCGGACGGAGATCACATACAACGTTTGAACCGAGATCCATATCTTTTATACATATTTTTGTATTGTAGCTAACATCATTTCTAAAACGCTATAAATCTCTTTACTCAATCTTTTTTGCACAAGCCATCCTCGAGATATAAACTGTCAAAATTGACACGTCACCGTGATTAGCATGACTCTACCTATGTATACTACGAGGACGTTGCTCGATCCAACTATTTACATCAACCTTGATAGTTCATAGTCTGATGTTAGATACAAAAATATGCAATGAAAAATGTAGAATTCCCTTTAGAAATATAATATTTCATAGCGCTTTGCAAGAAGGCTGAAAGTATAAATAAATTATTCTATCTCGATGTCATTTATTTTATTTTCGACAGTTTCAGGGGAGATATTGTCTTTGACACGTCCTGTATATTGTGTATATGTATAATCATAGTCCACGTCGGCTAATTTTTTATTCATATTGATTTGTATATTATTATATTTATTATAGATATTGCAGAATATCTAGTTTGCAATTAGTACGCTAATAATTAAATATAATCTTTGGATAGAACAATTCTGAACCTGTTTCTTTTTAAAATAAGGCTAACGGCAAAGATTTGGTTCTATTTAATTCATTTAACAGCCCAACTTTTAAGGGAAATGTTGTCCAGAATGGTGATCTTGACAACATGTTTCAAAGTCATTGATATTTGGGGGTAGGACCCTACTCGACAAGTTTACCATTTTCTTAAACGAAACGTAAGGATTGAATACAATTTGTTTTGGAAACAAAAGATAACCGTTTGCTTCGACCCCAATTAAACAAGCTTCATAAAATTGTTAATATACAATCGGATATTTTATGTATAAGAAACTAATAATTAAATGGCGTAGTATTCTACGCAAGGATCAGGCGTAAAGACATCACTCCGTATCGTAAGTACACGGTATTGTGCAGCCAGTTGCATACCGGTAAATGTATTTCCGGTGAGAAAAAGTGATTCAGTATCTGTTAGGCTCGTAAGAAATTTTTCCGCGGCAAATCATTCCGCGAGAATCAGCGTTATTTGCGTTTATGTGAGATCCCCGTTCCTTCCCGTAAGACCATTGTGCAATTACCGTGAAATTAGCTGACACATTGCGTTTCTTCTAACGGGCGCCATTTTATAGCGTAGAATCTACACCACCATATTTCCGAGCAGGAACCAAAAATAAATGTTTTAGTTTTATTTTAATGAAATGGTTTAATAATAGTTACCTTCATCAATAACTGTTATAACCAATCGAAATAAATTGCTCTCATTAATAACTGTTATGAACGATCGAAATAAGTTTATCTCGTCGCATAACTGTTATGAGCGATCGAAATAAATTTCTCTCATTGATAACTGTTATAAGTAATCGAAATGAATTTCTTTCAACGATAACATTTACCAACACGAGAAAAAATTTTCGGTTACTTATAATCCTTATTTGTAATCAATACGATTTTAGTCGATGAGACACTTATTGTTATTCTATTACTTTTCTTTCTTTTTGGTTATAACAGTTATGGACCCTGTTTCCGAGATAATCATGAGAAAACGGCGTCATTTTTGTTTAACAAGTTCGCTCTGCAAAGACATAGTTGATGAAAATATCATATCAAAAAACCCCTTGCCGTATTTTAACGAGTCACACTCGTCATGAAGATTTGAAACAAAGTCTAACAAATATGAATGTTACGCCTCTCTTTTTCAATGAAATAAAATCTGATTCGTTCGTAATCAATATTTAAGGATTTAAATAAATGTAGCCGTACAAAAAATATAACTTTTCTTTTCTCTTCTACGCCATTTTTCGGGATAAGGACGTTTTAATCACTGGAACTGTAAACAAAACGACACGGCAAGGGGTTAAATTGTGTTACATACAGGGTGTCCCAAAAATGTTGCACTTCCTTACATAGGATGATTCCTGAGGTCACTTGAAGTAACTTTTTCAGTACTTCGATTGAAAATGTTTTGCTCAACTCACAAGTAATTAAAACTACCTACTATAGATAGTAATTTATCGACAGAGCAGTGAGAACACAATCGCGGTTAATATAAAATTGATTGGAATGTCTCTCGGTAGGTTGCGTACTGTCCAGTCGAAATTTTAAGCTCTGTTACACCCTGTATACATTATATTAATACTCTGAATTACAGACTACGTATTTATTATAATTATATACCTATAAAAACCATGATAAATAATTAATTATTATGAATAACTGGAATTAAAACAAGATCTAATACAAAGTCCATTATTCCGTTATGTTTGGGAATAATCTATGAGTGAATAATATATCATTTTAATTATTTAAAAAGCACATTTTATATTTACCAATATAATTGGTTGTAACATAACATAAATTGAAAACGTAATATAACCATTGTATATTTTTGCGTATAACATTGATGATATCTCAGTTTTTCAATTATACGTAAATTAAATGCCATTAGTTGCAGAGACGTAAATCTTTGAAAAATCTAGTCGGATCTCTTATCGTAATTATTCACTGCTACTTGTGCACTCATCCATCATTCTTAGTTTCATGATCAATGTTCCTTTTACTTCATTGCATGCACATCATTTCTTCAAACTCCATCTGCCAATTTTCCACTCTTGGAAACCAGACATCTTAAGAAGTTATTTAATTACTTAAAATTAACTGAATTATCTATTTAGATCAGCGATTATGTCTTCATTAATTCTATATGTCTGAACTATAATTCGCAATTTCAAATATTTATGAAGTTGACTATATTTGTGAGTTATTAAAGGGTCCAGCGGTCTGCATGACAATTTTTATTGATATCGTTTGCAAAACAATGCTTTTAGGTTGAATGACAGTCCCATAAAATTTCAAGTCGCTAACCCCTTATTTAAGGATAATATAAAGGTAAACACCCTCAACTTCATCATTTTTTTTCTCGGTCGTTAATTATGATATTAAGATGAAAAAAAAACGAAAATACTTGAACTTACCTCCTGCATTTCATATATATTTTTTTACAATTGTGAGCAAATTATTAAGGGTAGAAAAGAAGTTTATTTTTTATGTGTGGGTGTTGCAGACAACCCTTTGAGTGACACCTACAAAAATATTCAAGAACAATGTGTGTGAAAGTTTCAAAATGATCGGATTGGTGGAACATAGTTGAGTAATTGATAAACAAATGATATTACGCCATTAAATTTCAAATAGCATATAATCTTACTTGATTCTGAACTTGATTACAACGTAACTACATAACGTAATAATATAATAGATCAATTCTAAATCAAGTAAGTTTATGTGTCATTTGAACTTTAACGTAAATTTTCAAGAGAACGGTTCATTTTTTACCCATGTTTAATTTCAGAAGTTTATTTCTCTGAATGAGTAGAACACTATACAAACATTAAAAAATTGGACCTTGAAAAAGTCTGTCAAGGTCAATTTTGCACAAAACTTTTTTATCAGATCTTCGCCGATGCTAAGGTGTAGAATTACGCTGTAACGGTGTTTACACATAATTTCTTGACACCCTGTACAGTTAATAACGGCCCGATACATCTGTCATAAAGCTTTCAAAAAGTTGCGTGCTCGATGCCTCGATCCTCGATCCGATCTCTCTCGTTTTCTGGGGAGTAGCAGAAATCTGGTACAGGGGAATGATTCAACAACAGCATTTGGAAATTTCCAGATTTCACCTTGACTTTGATTGCACGTCGCACGCGAGCCCGATCGTGCGAATCTCTCGCATAAAACGAGCTACTACGTGTTACGTGTACTAAGTAAATCTCCATTCGACGAGCTCAGAATTCTGTTTACCGTGATTCCTCGCTCATTTTTCATTCATTAACAATTACCGTTGCCCAGGAAAGAGCTCTAAGCAGTTTTTCGTGTAGCCGCCGGCTCTACAATGCAGACGCTAGAATTATCGCCGATTCACCCAATCGTTTCTGCCGATGATTGATTGAGCCGATTATTCTGTCATTTGTTAATCTCCCACAACATTCAAAGTACCTTACCGCTCGAATTTCTGCTTTTCGTATAATTTTGTTCGTCGAATGTTATGTTGCTTTATTTTAAATTTTCTACCGTAATGTATGGTGTACACAGATTGAGAGAAATTCTCAAGAAATTGAATTTTCTTAAAGCTAGCTTATGAATGTGTTTCTAATCAATCTTTGGAATATAAATAATAATTATTTTTACTTATCATTTTTATAAAATTGTTGTTTAATCAGTGCTTGAATCTTCTTAAGGCTAGATTGTGAATATGTGTTCCTAATCAATCTTCGAAATATAAATAATAATTATTGTTACTTTTTTATTAGTAGATCATTTTTATTTAATTTATTGAATGATAAACATTTTAAAAACACAACTATTTAAACAACAATGATGTATGTGCATCAAAGATGAAAGTAAAGATGTTCTTGATTGAGTTGCTAATTGATTAAAAAAGATATCCCATCTGATAAGCTCCGAATCACTTTCCATGATTTTTAAACTCCTTGTTCCCCGATTTTTACTTTTCGTTCTATAAACTAAGCATTTTAGTAGCCACCATAAATATCTACCTTATATTTCATGGGGAACAATGCGTCGTTAGAGAGCACAGCGTAGTAATTATTTTGCGTGGATGAAACTTACACGCGATGCGGATAGATTATATTGCTAATGCTTTGTTTGTTAATTCATATATGCTACGAATGCTACGCGATTTCTCACATTCATTTTTCAATCAGAATTCTGTGAATATCTATCTCAGTGTCGAGTGGTATAATGTATAGCTTGATACTATCATCTACAAGAGGCAGAGGTTCGAAATATAAATAATTCACAAATTTCACGGCAATTTCCGCAAATTAGCCGTTGCACGTTAATTGTATTATACGAATTTGTGAGACAAATTAGCGAGTTTGATGAGCGACGTATCCTATAACATTGAATCTATTTAATTAGCCAGAAACGTGGAAAATAGAACAGGAAATTGTATCGTCAACATTATTATTAGACTGTGGATTTTTATGCGTCGTAAAAGTTGTTTGTATCGGTTGCTAGAAAAAAAAAGGTATTCAAGAAAAATTTATGTTAGGTGCACGCGTTAATTTCAGTCTTTTTCAAACATTCGTGCACAATGACTTAGAATTATAATGGTCATATTCTTGCACATTTTTGTACAATTGTTTATTGCTATCGAGGTATTTAAATAACCAGTTTCATTATCGACTGGTAACATACTTCATATTTCGTGCATATATACATAAAGGAAAATTAAAAAATAGATTAAGAACAATATATTATAGTAAGTATACTATGTATAGTACATATACTAAGAATGTACTAGAATATACTGGAATATACCAGAATATACTCAAATGTACAATACTAGAATATGCAGTCTGTGTACTCCAATGTACTAGAATATAGAGTTTGTGTACTCTAATGTACTAGAATATACAGTTGTGTACTTTAATGTACTAGAATATACAGTTTGTGTACTCTAATGTACTAGAATATACAGTTTAGGTACTCTAATGTACTAGAATATATAGCCTGTGTACTTTAATGTACTAGAATATACAGCCTGTGTACTTTAATGTACTCGAATATACAGTTTGTGTACTCTAATGTACTAGAATATACAGTCTGTGTACTCTAATATACTAGAATATACAGTTTGTGTACACTTATGGACTTCCGTACGAATAATAGGAATCCGCAACACTAAAATTAAAATATCTGCCAAAGTAATAGTTTTCCGACATAAATAGATTAATACATTTTTATTCAGAGTACCGAGATGCACATCGAATAGTGAGTAAAAAATTACGATTCCATTAAAAAAAATAAAGATGACCTTCACGTGTCCTTCATGCGTACACTTATTACGTTGCCCACGAAACAGAGAAAAGTTTCGTGTGAATGATTTTTTCAAATAACGCATAGTTCTCGAGTTATTCGCATTTATTGATTAAAATGGGACACCCTGTACATGTGTAATAGACAACAGAAAATTCCATCAGATTTTCTACTCTTTTACATAGGAACAATGAGCATCTGTTGCAAGTATGATGCGAATAACCGCAAAGGAAGTTGGTGTTTTTACTCGTTCCTTCCTAAAGTGTTTAATTTAATGAGATACGTGATCCCGTATTATGGTTAAAGACATTACGTGTTTACGGTGCGTAACGTGGCTCTCAAGAAACACATCACGATAGCAAAGGTGTAGGTATACAACTGAAGCCTCCGTGCTCATTTAAAATATCACCATGAAATCGGTTACTTTGATCTGACATTTCATTGTTTTCATTTGTTTGCATTTAATAAAATGCGGTTCCAGCAGTCAATTTTGATAATTAAAAGGAACATGGATTACCGTTTTACGTGTCAATAAAATGATAATCAAAATACGCGCGCACGCATGCGAATCAGATATTCAATGGAATAGCGTTTAACAAATATGCAAAAGAGGGAGGAACGAAAATGTATGACCTTGGATACTCAATTTACAAAACTAATGAAACTATTCATTTATTCTGCAGTTTTTTTCACAGACTATGTAATTATACGAGTTTTAGAGTCAACAATTAGGAGAAACAATATTTCGGAATCTTTCGTATTTCATTAATTTTATTTTGACGTAGTTGTGCTACTTATAATTCTGAAAAGTTTAACCAAAAGTATGATTAAAACTATTTTGAAAGAATCGTTGAATTTTGTTTTTGTTATAATTGTCTAGTCATATTTCTCCTTATCTCATTTCTTCCTTATGGCGCCAATCAATAGATAAAAATGATTGAAGCCTCAGGTCATTAAGACTTTGTAAATAGTTGAAGAAAGAAAAAAATGATTAATTTGAAGTCTCTGTAGACGCCGTTTCCGCGCCGGAATTCCGGTTGGCTGAGTTTTAAGAGTGAACCAGCAACAGGTACACTTTTTCCCCTTATATCTCGGACAAGGTTTACCGATCTTGGTGTTCTGTAAGGTTAAGGTTACATTGACGTAAATACGCTAAACTTACACGTTACATAAACCTATTATGTACAACCGGCATGTCTCGGCAGATTTCTCTGTGAAGTAGCATAAATTGAATGCCAAACTTTGATGTCAGAAATTATGTCTACTAAAAAGGAGTACGCTAAACATAAACTTAAATTATGTTGCACGAATATTTATGGAATATATTGCAGGATGTCTGTAAATTGATTTACATAATATAAAATAAAGTATAATATAAAAAAAAAATACCATTTGTTAGTTGACTTTTCTCAACTGGAATATTTAAAAAGGCTTATCGTTGTTTATGTCTTCGGAACTCGTGTTAAACAAGTCAACTTCCATTTTGTAAAAGTATTCTGCCCAAAAGAATGATCAGAACCGAATTCTCACATGCTGAGATAATTTAAATTTTCAACGCTCCTTGATTTCATAGTAAACGTGATAGAACAATAATTCCAATATTGAGAATGTGGTATTCGACATGATAGCAAAAACAATTCTTCTGTGATTAGTGAACGTTGGACAATCAAGATTGTTACTTGAGTTACTCGAACGAATAAAAAACGAAAGAGCAACAAAGACATTTTCATTATCAAATAAATTTTCTACTTTACAAATCAGGTTTTACAGGTTGTCTAAATACTCATACAGAGTAATTTACATTGCAGTATTAAAATACAGTACAGCCTTGATCTAAGGAAACGAAAACCGTAGGATCTAAGAAAAACGAATATCCCTTCCACTGAACCACAGGATCTAAGAAAGTGCACTATGTGAGAAATACAGTTCAAGGAGTGCTAAAATAATTCTTTACCGATTCAAGTGTAGTCGAAGCATTTTCTTATTTTTATTGAAACTTTGTTGCGAACGCCAATGTAATCGATTTGCATTTTTGTTTACGATAAAAGGATCCGATCGAATGGCGGTGAGAAGTCTTTCCCCTCGCAGGTGTTGCGCGTGTCGTGTAATGAGACACCTCGCAATCAGCAGACACCAACGTGAATCTGTCGTGTAATTACGTATTTCGCCGGTCGAGCCGGTTCAGAGCACGTGCTAAGTTAATCAATCCAGTTAGACCGAAGACTGGTCGTTATAGCGGTCTGTTAATGGCAAGCAAGGTTCGGACAGAAGTCGAATTTTAAGTCAAGGTGCTTAAACATTTCTTTATGCTATTGTTTTTGTTATTTAACCCTTGCCTTACAATATCGTGTCAGACTGGTGACGAAGATTCTGAACAAAGTCTAATAAGTATGTGTGTTATTAATTTCCTTTAAACCTTTAATGTATTGGAGGACATGTAGGCATACAATAGATATAAATTTTCTCCTTTTTCAGGAAATTACGAACTACAAAAAGAGTTCTACTCACTGAAACCGTGAAATAAATCGTAGGGCTTAATAGTATGTAATTAAGGGGTAATATTAAGGGGTTAATGTGCATACTGTCCTGTGTTCCACATCAAAGTCTATAGTTCTGGGGGAAAAATTGAATTGAACTGATTTTTTGTCACCATAATAAATTAAAGTATTTCGTTGCAATTTTTAGAATTAAATACATAGGCCCGATATGACCAATGTAGCAACATTCATCATGAATAGATGATTTTTAAGTTTACAAGGCGTAATTTGCATTATGCGTAAGCGTAAAGCTGTGCATGTAGCTTTTTTCATAAAGCTGCGACAACTACATGCTGCCGAATAATGCAAATTACGCCTCGTAAACGTAAAAATAGGACATTTCAGGGCGACTGCGGCCTAGATTGATCTTTTATCTAGCGCTCTTGACCACTGAAAACCTCCATCTTTGCATTATCGAGAAATGAGAAGGGGCATGCCGCACCCTTGCAATCCTGGAAACGAGTCTACCCTCTTAGCTAGATACACCTCGAACGGCAAAGTTATATCATCGAAAAATACCAACTACTTGAAATTCGAAAATATGTGATAAATAGACTGCGGCTTTTATACAATTATGGTAAAAATGGGTAGGTACAATTTAAAACAGAATAAAGATTAAGAGAATTTAAAAACATGAATTTACTACCTTCAACGTATTAAAATTATTAATTTTGATGTGGCCCGCCCTTCTTAAAATTAATGCACCAAATTTTTATTTTGCATAAAGATCCGCAGTCTAGTGATAAATATAAAGGTAGACTCTATTATATTAATATAGATTGATATGTTCTGGATTAGACTCCGGGAAATACAACTGGTTTGTGTAACTTGTCGTGGATTTTTGTCTGACACTCTCAGTTTTAACGCACCGAGAAATGCAGGGACGATCACTGACGGTAAACATAGGTAGCGTTTGGCGAAACTGTTTGACAAAAACTTTGATTACCCGATCTTGCTCGAACTAATGTCGGGATCCATGTCCCTTATATAGCACCAAAATCATATATCTCCGAAAGGGTCAAGAGTCACCAACCGAAACGTCCGCATACGTAACAACTGCTTCGTCAAGCAAACGATCCTGTTTCACTGTGACTCACTGATTCCACTTACGCGATCAGTTGTTATATATCAGATTATCGTGCAACGATAGAATGCTTGTAAACGTAAGCATTAACGCAAGTGGACATAATCAGAAATGGACTGATCAAAGAGTTAAATGTTCGATCTATCAATCCATGCTCAATTAATTTTAAAATTGAGATTATTAAGAGGGTTCGGAAGCCAATCGGTGTAAGTTACCGAGCATGAATACTGAGATAATTAAGTCTTTTCAAACTTATTGTTAGTTGTAATATTTATTAACAAATACTACTTCAGTTATTAACTTCAGTAGTATTCAGTAATGTTTATTAACAAGTACACTTAAGTAGAAAAGAAGATATTACTCTGTTGTGGTTCAAGTAGATTCACTTAGAAGCTCTTCGTTTGTAAATATATGTATGCGTGACTGTATAATATATCTAAAATTTTATTTTACGTTTCCTAATAATAATTTATAGATACCTGGTAACAGAATACTTGTCAATATATGTTTCTGAAGTCTCGTTTGGCTTGTCTTTTCCTGTTATTGCCATTGCGGTGTTCACCAGACTTCGGTATGCATTTCAATTGTCATTTAACATGCATGCCAAGTCAAATGTACGCAGATGCAGTCCAGAAGTGCATTTTCAGACTGCATACCTTTCTGTTAGTTTATACTCGTGGGAATGCAATAGAACATTTCTTATCTGTACTGTTCCTAATATCACTAAAAAATAAAATCGCGTTCTTTCAACTATTGAGAACCGAACATAAGATGTGTGTTATTAATAGACTGCAGATTTTTATACATTTGTGAAGAAATTAACTGGATGAAATACAAAACAGTGAAAAACATAAAAAGTCTAAGAATATTGTCATGTTGTTTTCAACGTAAAAAGACTATTAAGGAGTGAAATGAATTTTCATTTAACTACTGTTTCATCGAATTAATGCAGAATATTGTTATTTTGTATAAATATCCGCAAAAAATAGACTGCATCAGTTAGATTTAAAAGCTTGCAACACGACATTTTATGTGACTTTTATTTAACTACGATAGTTTCATATATTTCATTTAATAAATATGAATTTATATTTTTCTATTAAATAAATACATTTGTTTCTGTTCATAAATTAATAGGAATTAATATCACGAATTGACGATTGTGGCATTTTTTAATAGGACCCATCGAAAACATTTAATTTTTTAAACTTTAAAATTTTTATTTTAACATTTGAGGTATTGTTGAGACTAGATAAAAACAAGTTTCAGTTTGAACAGTACTTGCCAAATTGAAAGAGTCATAAACATTGGTACAAATACAGAATACTATCTAATGAATAGCACTACAACAATGTTAAATAATTTTATCATAATTAAATTAATATTCTGAATACGTTATTTATTTGTGCAACATTCATGCAAATAATTCAGAGCTCAAAGATTGTTCGTGCCTCTTTATAGAAGCTGTTTTAATAAACGTTATAACGAACTTTTATTATACAGATTTTTAAAGAATTTCCTGGGGAGAAATATTTCTCTGTATAAAAGTTCCACAGCAGCAGACATTTTTCTAAACGATAAGATCAAACGAAATTTGTAGAAAAACAAAAGATAAATTTAATCTCTGATCAATACAGTATATGTATATAATACACGCAATGGATATGAATTCGGTAGAACAACTAAAATTTCGCGTGCCGATCCTATCAGGAATAAAATATTTTCATAGTGATTACGGGATAGATTAGGTCCCTCGTACACATCATATTTTACATATAATTACTCATTCACCAATCTATCTGCATACACATAATAAAGCGCTAAGAGAGAAAGAAAAATAGCCTTTTCCTGAATAAAATTATGAGGGACTTTTATGCCGAAAACATTCTCTTCAGAAAAGTGGCTATAACTTTTCATACGTTAACGCTATCATTATACTTTCTGCAACGAACATGTAACTGAAAACTATACCTACCCAGCGGTATAAATTTTTGGCGTAATACTCATCCTATGAAATTTTATAGCTAAAAACAAAACGTATCCCAACCTTTACGACATTCCCTGATATACTGTGCTGAGCACGAAAGAAAACTAGCGGGAAGGGAAAGAGGAAAGAAGCCTAACCATTCAGATTGCCTTTGCATTCCTCTTGCCCCGTTCCCCTCCCGCTAGTTTTCTCTCGTGCTCTGGACAGTACAAGGTGTCTCAGAAATGTCGTAAAACCTTGATAGGGGTGGTTCCTCAGGTCATTTGAAGGAACTCCTTCCTTAGCGAAAATGTCCGTCTTGGCTTTGTTAAGGAGTTATTAACACTAAATCTACCGAGCCTTAAAAGTAACTGGTACATTTTCACTTATAAAAATGACAAGATTGATTTTATTTAGACTTTGTGCGGCTCCTATCACAAAACATGCTCTACTAAAGATATTTATACAATCACTTTTTATAAAATCATTTTTATTATTTCAATAATTGTAAAATAATAAATCTGGAACCGCTCATTTTCACCAGTGGT
This sequence comes from Lasioglossum calceatum, assembly GCA_963966675.1. Taxonomy (NCBI): domain Eukaryota; kingdom Metazoa; phylum Arthropoda; class Insecta; order Hymenoptera; family Halictidae; genus Lasioglossum; species Lasioglossum calceatum. Next base: position 7,951,497 of record OZ016549.1, read on the forward strand.
GGTATTGTTAATGGAAAACCAATCAGAGCGCAGCTATTATCCCTCCGCGCTCCACTATCGAAATCTCTGCCACCTCGTGATGGACGATCGGTACGTGTTTCGGAGAAGTGACACACCGCAGACGTCGAAAAGGAAATGATTACAAGCCTCGACGGATGAAATTAGAATCTCCCGAAGAACATTGTACCCATCTGTTTAATGTCCGTGCACACGAGGCGAAAATTGCGGACCAGGTAATTGGTGTCGATGCATAGTACTTGCTTCATTATCGGATTAAAGCCGCATTATTTTCGTCTCGATCTCTTACTGCGCGGTGAGAAAATACGAAATTGCCGTGATTTCTCAGTAAATTGAGTCATCGATGGAGACTTTGTAGATACAAGAAATTATTATATTCCTCGTTATTTATTATGTAATTCAAATGAACCAGACGATGTGTTAATCATTTGCGGTATTCATTAGCTGTGACGGATATTATTTGTATTTCCGTGGTTCTCTCGAGAGGCAACTTAAACCAGATTACCACCGATTTCGTTCCACAGCTTGACAGAATTTAGAAACGAATATATTTCAAATGCTGTCTAAAATGCCTAATGCTACACGGTGCGAGTAAAATAATAATTAAGATATGAAATTTCATATTCTGGGATACCGAGATCAATTTCATCCTCCGAGACAAAAATTGTTTTAACCATCTGAGACACGAAACGAATATAACGATTCAATTTCAAGTCAAGAAGCGCACGTTTAAGGAGCAAATTAAATCTTCTATTTAAAAATCACAAACAGATTCTCACAACGTGGCTCGTTAAAACCATTATCACGTAACAAGTAACCGTGTTCGTTCAGCTAGCTCATCGCGCGTGTTCAGTGTTACGTTAAGGTAATTTTCCTTCTTCCACCTTATACGCATCGCGAAGCAACCTCGCGAAAATCCACCGCCTCCTCGGCTGATATTATTCACGCAACGCTTTGTTTCTCGTTCCGCTTCCTAGAAGTCAGGCAATTCTTCGTTTTCCATGAAATTCGTTTTTCACCGTTCCCCAATTTCGGTAGCACATAATATTCAACCGGCGATTAGGAAATTCGGAGGTTCTCAATGTTTGCACCGTAACACAAAATTGGAACTACCCTGCGCCGACCTGGGCGAATTTTATTTGAAATGAAAATAAGAAATAACTATTTGAGGTATATAATTTGCCGTGTGGTCATGCTCGGTAGAAAACCGTAAAAATGGTCTGGTACTTTCCGTTCCCGTGAACACTTTCGTGTACCACGATCTTTTTTTCCACAATCATTTACTCACGTTACAAATAACACAGTTCATTTAAGAATAGAAGATACTTTCTCTGTGCGTTCGCAAACCTCGAGCAGAATTATTTTACAATAGTTCGTTAGAAATTAAAGCTTTCACAGAGATCCCACAGGCGGCCAAACTATTGTTGCATTCTATTCCTTACGATTGAACATTGTTATCATTCGTTAATAATTCAGGACTGTCTCGGCACGGCGGTATGAGAACCAACGTGTCGCGTATCCTCCGTTTTCGTTTCTCCCCGATTTCTAGTCCTCGATCGTTAAAGAAGGAAAGTTTTCGCTGTAACGTAGGTTTTTGTGCTGCTGCAGGAAAGAATGACCGCGGCGCACGATATAATTGTAGCGATTTCGTGGTACATTCACCGGCCTGGCGAATACTAGAATTGTTCTCCTCCGTTAGTTGCAATCCCAAGGAGAAAAGAAAGTTCGCAACTGTTCTTGTTTACGGGATCCAGATAAATTCGCGGCGTTACCGGGAAAAGAACAAATCGGTCTGCAAAAATACAGCTTCGTCTTCGAAGCTGGATCACGTCGAACAAATTGAAACGTGGACGAAACTGTTCGGTGGGTGCAAAAAGCACGATTCTCGACGCTTGTTTCAAGATTTGTTGTGCGCGGCCGAAGACGCGTAATTCATTTAAAATGTAATAAAAAAATTATTTGTTAGTGCACTCAGGATTTATTTAAATTAATGGCTAGATAGGTAGCTTATTTACGTATGGATACACAGTAATTGGTACATGGCTCTTTTTCGTCCGCAGTAATAAATACAAAATGTAGCCGATTATATTTTTTAATATTTTCTTATGTTGTTAGGTTTCGAGGGTCACCAATTCTTTTTTTGTATTCAGAACACATAATTCTTCTATCAAAAATGCTTGCACATATTATTATTTCATGATAAATTAGGAATAATATTCAAATGAAGTACGATCGAAACATTTTATTGTTTAATATTTTCTTATGCTGTTAGGTTTCGAGGACCGTCAATTGTTTTGTATGCAGAACATATAATTCTTCCGTAAATAATGCTGACACATATTATTTCATGATAAGTTAGGAATAATATTAAAATAAAGTACGATCGAAGCATGATGCCGCAATAATCGGTAGTTACCCTATTTGGTGAATTGTCGACGCCAGGTGAACGTCCAAAATGCTATTAGAATATTGAGCACTCGACGATTTCTGTAGGGCAATGAACTATAGCTCGAAACGGAATCGGTGAATCACAATTTCAATACTTCTAGGTACTCGTTGCTCCGTGTAACGTCAGACGATGGAAATGAAGCAGCAGGTGCGCGAAACATCTATTTACAGGAGGCACTTTGCTACGCTGTGACCCAATTAATGCCACTTAATTACTATCGAGGGACGTGAGTGGTGCCGCACCACGGCTCGGTTTTGCAATCCCAAAGAATTGGACGATCGTGGTTATCTACCGGCGGAACAACGCAGCTTCTAGATAACTGCTGATAACACAGTAACGAAAACACTCGGAGTAGTATGCTCGTGCATACCACATCCCACGATATTTACATACCATTGTTGACTCTTACGTTATAATTACGCTGTTGATACTACTGTGCTATCTATCCGATGATGTTCACCTTAGGATACTCGTGGGTAAGACGTTAGCTACGTGAGAAGCAATCCGAATATTAAAATTATGCGATCCACCGATAAATAATTCACTACCATGTTTGTTAATTGTGTGAGAACGTTCTTTAATGTGTAAACTGATTTATTTATAACGTGAGAATATTCTTCCGGTTCAATATTCGCCGTGTTTCCCTCTTCAAGTAAAAGTGTATAATTAATGCCGAAGTTGGACTTGCAGACGGTGATGAGTAGACTGCGGATGTTTATGGAATTTTCAATTTTTATAGACAAATTTTAATGAAGTGGCTTGAAATAAAATCCTATTTTTAGTGGGAACAGGCTTTGTAGATCCAAAACAACATTTTCAAAAGATCTAGTATAGGCAATACATAATTAACTAACGTGTATGGTATTATAAAAATAACAAGATTAAATTTATTTATATTTTGTGCGATTTTTACTATAATATATACTGGAGTCGAAAAATGTATTCAATCAATTCCCATGAAAACACCTTTACAATCTCAATAATTATTAAATAAAAAATGTAAAATAGGTCATTTGACTCCTCGTGGTAGGTTTAGTGTTAAATATTATATTCTAATGTTGTTGCAGTAGCATTACTTTTTCATCAAACAAGGAAAAGCAATACAATCGACAGGCCTGACTCACAATCAGTGGTCGACAAACTGCGGTTCTTTACTACTTGAGTGCGGCTTTTCCACGAATTACGTGTTTGACATAAATGTATCTTATTTTAAATGAATAGTATTTTAATACAACTTCAATTCTTAAAAGCAGGTTTCTCAAAAGAAACATCGTTGTACTGCTGAAATTTCACTAATGAGTTTGCCGACCACTGCCCTAACTCAAACAGAAGCTATAACCAAAAATTGCTTACGTAACGTAAGAGTAGCAAGAACCCTATGATAAGGATGCTCGCGAGATAGTGATATTAAGCCGATCGTAAACTTGCAAATGCAGATCTTATGCACCGTGCAGAATTAGACAGGAAACTCGTGGTAAACAGACAAACTTATGCAACGATTCTATGTAAGACAATAGAAAAACAATGAAACACTTCACGATAATAAGAACTATAAAATTTTACATAATAATAAATTTTGGTTAAAAAACATACTTGTTGAATTATTTATTTAAATAAATTTCTTAGTCATTAGCAAGCCTATATTATACACTTCTAGAATATTGTTATTTATATTATTTTATACTACCTTGAAATATTTTCGGACGTATGCATTGAGAAAAACTAAAACAAATTATAAAATGAATTCATATTCATTCAATGAACGTCATCGTTTTCGAACGAATCATTTTATGATTCGAATGGGCAGGGAGACGATCACTTGGTACGGGCCTAGCGACGAATGTCCCTTTACATTTCGTTTGGCTTGAGACACGCACACGACCATGTTCTGTCTCATCGACACGGTCGGGTGGACTGTAATAGTAGGCTTTTGTCTGTACGTATAATTCTACACACTCAAATTGTGCAAGAACTTTAACAGTTTATATCTCAATAACTATTTGTTTGCGACATGTGGCTCTTTTCAAACATTTTCTCGTCTCGATGAGTAGAAGGTATTGATGTAAAAACAAACTCTAACAACAATTTTACGGCAAGTTTCTCTTAAAAATGTCCACCGATCCAGAGGTGTAGATTCACCCCTAGGACGGATGACCATTACTTTTTATACACTCTGTACATATGTACCGATTCAGTGAAAGATATGTTTACAAACGCTATGTTAATTATTTCATTTACGGTTCGGAGATTAGTGAATTCCAGCAAGTAAAACAAGTCTTATTAATCTCCGTTAATGCAACGCGAAAAACGGCAAGGCGCGCGGCGTTTCTACCGTCACGCAATGCGTGTTTTCAGTGCCGCGTCATAACAGCGCGATAAAGCATTGAACATAACCGATTTGCAATTCGCAACATGACACGCAGTTGCGAGAATTTCATTTTACAACGGTATGATGCATGCTCGGCAATGATATTTCCGGTTTTTCGTTATTTCGCGTATCAAGATAAATTATAAAGATATCATCTGAAGCTAAGTAGTTTCACAATTGTGGCACGGGTCGATTAAATTGCTTTGCACGATGCGAACCGTAATCGATGTCAGTTTATGACAAACACCCTTTCGCGGGCTTCTCTAGCATGCAATTCGTTCTTACGTAATTATGGCTAATCCGTTATCGTTATGTAACTACAATACTACTTTTATTTTAATTAACTTTTACATTCTGTACCGTGTATGTATCTATTCAACTCACGACACGCGAGTTATATTTGGCTCCGCCCACTTCTTCATTCCGCTAAGGTGGGAGGTGACCTTCCCCCACTATTTGACTGAAGTAGTAGGGGAACTGACTGATTGAAGGTCATAGGAAGTTAGGACGTATTACGATTTTTTCCTATTTTTACTTAAAAAAGAGCAATGTCTTGTCCCAGTTCGCAGAATCACCCTGCATACATATTTTTTAGTTATTCTGGCCATATGTATTCTATGATTTGGATTATAAATAGTAGGTATAAATAATTATATTATTATTATAATAATATAATATAAATAATAATTAATTAATTAAATTTCAAGAATGAAACAATTGATACAGTTACTATGAGCCTGTAAAATACATCTTTCAAATCTTTTTATTATATATATTTTATTATTATTAGTTTTATTATACATATATATGTTATATATTCCGTATCAAAAACTTTGTTCTGCATAAAGCAAACCTTGGAAATTCGCAAATCTTCTGTAACCTCATTTGTGGTGACAAATTTTAATTAGCATTAATGGAACAGTGTATCATGCAAATGTGTGGTATAAGAATACTCTTTTCCGTGTACAGTGGCGATAAGATATCCGGGTAATGCAAATGTTACATTTTATAATCGCATGGGTCAAAAATAAAGTCTGAGAATGATTATCAGATAACATTTTTGTAATAGAAGTGACGCCTTTTCCGATGTACATACCTACATTATCCTAAATATGTTATTAAAAATATTCTAATTAAGCCTTGAGAAGATCAGGGGAATTTACTTGAATTAAAGGGAGAAAGTTACCCTTTCTCTGTCAGTACGCGGATTAATCACGTGACATGAGACGAAACGCCTCGCGTGACCGGGCTGTGGCGGAAGCGTGGGGAATAGTGACGTAGAAGGGGAAAGGTAGAGTGGAGACAAGTGCGACTCTGACCTCTAGTAGTAAAATTGCATAGCCTAAAACAGTATTCATAATATTTGATATAATAAATATAGGTATGCTCCTTTTTATATGTAATTGCTAGACTGCGGATCTTTATGCATTTACGAAGCAATTGCCTGGGTGGAATATAAAACGGGAAATGATTTTAAAAATTCAAGAATGCTTTAACGTTGTTTTTAATGTAACAAAGTCTTTAAGGGATCAAATCAATTTTTATATTATTTCTGCTTTCCACAATCAATACAAAACATTTTTATTTTGCATAAAGATCCTTAGTCTAGTAATTACATATATCATTACTCTAACAGTGGCAATGTGTAATAAGTCGCACTACGATTTGTTTTAATCCTTTCTTTTATCTAGATGAGAGAGATAGTATATGTTCTGATAGTACTATTTGTTAGCAACAATTTTTAAATCAACGCTAGATACAATAATAATCTTTCAGTTTCTAATATTCAGTTGATCTTCCGGATTAACTGGCATTACGGTATCTATTCATTTCTTCAAGCGTTATGTATGTTGCACAGTAGAGCAATATACGCGTAAATTAATAGTGAAACTAATAAACTCTAGTGAAATAACTAGTTTGTTGTGATTCATTAATGTCATTCATTCATAATGTTAATACTAAAGTTAAACATTCAATCAAATTCTGAGATTCCAAAAATTTTAATTAATCAGCAGCACATTCAAATAGTTGAATAATATACAAAATTATCCTATCAGAACACTCAAAAATATCAAAATTTATTCATAAATCCTGCAGAGTGATGTAAATCAATTATCATTGCAAGTTGATTTTATTCAACTATTTATTTATTATTTTCAATAATTGAAAAATAAGATACATGTTTATATTTTCTAAGATTTCGAAAATTGCTTATTTAGCGCTTAATTGCTATAGTACTTTTCAGAAATATAATTAGTGGTCCAATTAGTAGGTGTAATATAAAACAGTTAAACCACTAAAAAAATTTTTAAAAATTCTGTTGTATTATTTTCAACCTATTAAACATTAAGAAAATAAATTTCTATTTCACTCTAGTTTGTTGCAAAAATCAAATAGAAAATTTTGATTTGTCGTAAAGATCCGCTGTCTAATATAATTAGTATTTAGTATACTGTCGTCATGGTTGAACTCGAATAAAAAAGACAAAATTTTGTATATCTGCTACTCTTCGAATATTTCGTTTTATAATCTATTGGTATATTTTATTATTAATTAAAAATTGAATTTATGAAACGATATTCGTTTGCCACGGGTCATCAGTGACCCTAATAAATCAGTTAGAGATTATGACTGATAATATTGAGGCAATTTAACATAACTATATTAATCAAAGAGAAATAAGAAACGAAATTATTTTCGGATAAACTTAAATCTAGAGATACTATTAGTTATCATAATTAGACACTGATTCAGTTTTGTCAAAAACACGTAAAATCCGCAGTCTAATCGTAATAATTGAATCACCCGTTAGAACACTTGAACATTGTACTTATATACTCATTCGGAATTATATGAAATATATTAATTCAGAAATATTTCCGAATGTGCCACATTCAATAACAAGTTACTATTACGTCCGTATAAAACTGGCGAATTTACTTTTACCACTTTCTATAAACTATTCCCTTTCTAATCTGAAAACTACTTCAGTGAAATGCTATTTTAATATCTCGTACACACAAATCACTTTAATGGTTCGAACGAATCCATGTCAACGACCAGAATATATCAAACTGACTTTTAACGCGATTAATTCGATCATAAACTGGATCAGCGGTATACCAAGATTCGATCTAGCCGAAATAATAATTGAGCAGATATAATCGGGCCCGTTGATTACAACATCCCAGAGGACCGTGTTTCGTTACAGTTCCATTTAATCCTCGATTCGTGGTATTAGGATCGCCATTAAAGACACACGGGCCCAGGCGCTGCAGCGTGTCAAGGATACACGGGGCCTTGATCACGGGTTTGCGGATCAGATATCCTCCAGGATCGTCGTTGAGAACGCGGGCGGCTGCTTTTGAATGAGTTTTTGAGTGAACAACATTGGTGGGGTTACGATGATGAAGAGGTTGAAGGTGGCGGAGGTGAGAAAGGGGGGATCCGCGTGTCGATTGGAGGGAGGACAGCAGTGGAGAACAGCGATATATGAAGGCGAAACTGCCGCTCCACAGACTCAATAGCCCAGAAACTCCACGTGGTGTACTGTCGAATACGGTAGATTCGCGTGCGACACCGACGACAGTTTCTTTCAACCTCTATCTACCTTTTTTCTTTTGACTTTTTGACTCGTTGTACGAACCTGCACGTTGCTCGTTGCTCCAGTTGAACCGCGTACCCCTGTTGTAGTATTCGAGCCCCCAACCGACGTGACCAGCCATTGTTTTCCTAGTTTTGTTGGAAATAAGTTTCTTGTGAGTCGTGATCAATGATCGATACCCTTGGGATATGCTAGGACCGTTCCAATAACAGCATCCTCAGGATCTAGTGACAAACCGGAAGATTGATCGAAGCTTTCGTCCTTGAAGACGTCGTGTGTGTCAACAATGGGAAAGGGGTGGAAAGGTATGTTGAGTGTTTTTCGTTTTAGAGAAGCTAGTTTTTGGTTTATCCGTGGAGTAGTATTTGGATATTTCGAGTGATTGTGTTTGGTTGTTGTGAGAGAATATTGAGGAAGTTGTTTAGAGTCTGTTAAGAGTCATGTATTATGAACGTGGGTTAGGTTAGGTAACGCCCCTCTGATACTTTTCCGTATGTAATATATTTTTGCTAGTTCTATTCACAATTTATATAACGTTTTGAATCCTTTTTGTAAATAAATAATATTTACAGTGATTGTATCCTGTGCAAGTTGCTTAAACATTTGTGCTGTCCTAGACACTATATGTATTTTCTATTATTTTATTTTAGTTGACATCTCTTTTAAATAAAATAATTAATTAATGCTCTTTCAATTCATTTTCATATGCAGTATATTTTTGTTAGTTCTGTTTACAATTTTTCTTAGAACATTCTGGATTTTACTTCTAAGCAAAGAATATTTGCAGTGATTGTATCTTGTGCAAGTCTAGACACTATATGTATTTTCTATTATTTTAATTTAGTTGACTTCTGATAAGTGAAATCATTAATTAATGCTCTTTTAATTTATTTTTACATGGCATATATTTCTGTTAGTTCCATTTAAAATTTGAGAAAACCCAATACGCTACACACATCATTAAACAGTTTGAAGATGTAAACAATTTTACGAAACCTAAATAATGCAAATAAAATAATAATTTAAAATCATTATCTTATTAATACATAAAAGTATTTAATAAGTGAATAAATAATAGTTGACAAAGATGAATGAAGTGCGGAATGTTGTAGTTTTCGGACTCAACGGAATTGTAACAAATTCATAGCCTTCTCCGGTGTTCACAGGACATGATAAAAAAGCGATTAAATATTTTGGAGCGTTTTCGTGATATGAATAATGTTGAACTGAGTCAACAGTGGGACACGCGTGTTGGCGACGTCGCCGTTTCAGACTGTTGGTACGATAATAAATTACAGAGGAAAATTTTTTTGTCGCTTCACGGTATGCGATTCACTGCGAGCGAAGTTAGCCAGCGAAATCATTTGTACAAATGTTATGAAAGCCGGCGTGCATAAGTGTTCCTGTTTCCCTATGGCTACCATTTCTTATCTGGATTACGCGTTAACACATGTATTGTCTAACAATAATCATTTGTAGCATGACATCGTTAATCTCGCTATAGAATCAGATCTGTTGCGTGATAATAGGATTCACTAAAAAAGAATTCGGGATTAGTACACATGATACCTTATCATTCTATTGGAGACTAACCATGTATTCCTTAACATTGATTTTAAATATTGATAAAGATGTGTCGCTGGGTTGTACAACTAATAATGACACAGCTTATGGAAACCGAAAGCCAAAACATAAATATCTATGATGACTCGTGTCGGGTCTATGACATTTGAGTACCCGAATATTATAAATTTACTATAATTTACCATTACTAACATCTAGACATTCGAGACAGCGGATTTTTATGCAAAATAAAAATTAACTGCCTGAATTGCAACATACTGGAATGAAATAGACATTTATTTTCTGCCTAAATATGTTTAATAGGTTAAAAATAATGTAACAGCATATATTTATAAATTCATCTAATTTTTTTACCGGTTTAAATTACACCTAATCATTTTTGTCATAAATGCATAAAATCTCCTAATATCTACCTATGATTAAATATCCATATTTTTTAGTGTATAAAATCATAGATTTTCTAATTATTGTGGCAACATTGATTGTAAATATGATATTGATCATATATGATATCGATCAATATTTGCTGTAATATTTAATGTACTTATTCAATTATTTATTTAACCATCACGACATAAAATTACAGTCTCTTAACTAAAATGTTTATAGCTGTAAGGTAATCAAAAGATGTTGCAATTTTCATGATTTAAGATTACACATTCAATACAGTACAGTCTGATTAAAAAGCAAATATATTATCTTCTCCAATACAGAAATTAATATTTATTCAAAATATTTTTTGGCTGAATTTAGCTAAACATATTAACTAGGGATTTGAAGTCAGCAATTAAAAAAATTTTTTTTTCGTTCTTGAAACTATTATATTTAAATTGCAATAGAAGAGGAGAATATTTTTATTGAATTATAAAGTTAAAATTATTAAATGAAGAAGTAAATCCAGATTCAGCTTTCGCTTCTTGGAATTTATGCGAAGAAGTGTGTATAATCCAGTAAAAGCAATAGACACCAACATTCGAGAACGAAGTACGAACCAGGAAACATTCTTCGTTAGCTGCGCAATTAAAAAGAATATGGAAGCAGAAGAAGGCCTACATAACACAACATCATGTTAGTCATTAGAACAACACCATACTCGTATATTACGAACCCGAAGAAACTCCAGCTGTGCTAATATACACGGCTGGCCATACAGAAACCAGTAATTTTGAAAATTTGCAATACACAGTCTGCAATATATTGGTATTAGATGACTGATAAGAATAGAAATAGATGAGAATTACCGGGATCGATCATGAGAAAAAGAATGAGTGTCCTTCCATGTTACAGGCACAATTAATAAAATAAAATTTATGGAAAGAGAATAAAATTCATAGAGAGAGAAGGAAAATAAACGAAACAGTGTTAAACTGAACAATATTAATTTAGTTCGTACGTCAGAATATTTAATATGCGATGTTTGTAACAAAATATAATCGTTATATTATTTATGATATGAATACAATTTAAGACAAGTACAAATACAGAATGTCCCAAAAATGTTGTGCTTCCTTAGAAGGGGTGATTCCCTACGTCATTCGAAGTTACAAACTTTCTCCTTTACAAAAATGTTCTCCGCGGCTTCGTTAAGGAGTTATCAACGAAAAAGACCGACCAATCAAAGCGCGACTACATCTGAGCGAGGCGTTGGCCGAGCCGGAAACCGTCCATAGTAGCCGTGCTCCGACTGGTCCGTGTTTTTCGTTAATAAATACGTTTTCGGCAAAGGAAAAAGTTATTGCAAATGACCTTAGGAATCACCCTTTTTCAAGGAAATAAAACATTTTTGGGACGGAAGGGGACCCTCACCATTTTCAAAATATTTATTTAATGATTTAATTGGGCAATCGCCGATCTTCGGCAATAATCGATCGCAAGGATTCGACCGCGACTTCATAATATGTATATGCGAAAGTCAAAGTCCACACACGTAGGTGCTTTTGATTATCTCCGAGCCACCCTTCTGACGTTGTCAACAACGTCGGTTGTTACCGGAATGCAGAAAGTATACGATACAAAGCAAGCATGATGCGTACTGTTTCCGTGTTGCATCATTCGATAGAAATCAAGATTATTCACCTTAATCGTTATTAGAATTCTGTGTTCAAGTGAGTTATTGAAGTGAAAACTTGTGAATGAGTCTGATCCGTCACGCTCCGAGGTGAAACGCTATTCGGGCGCGAGTGAGGAAGAGACAGGTGTGTACCGCGCCATAGAAATTCGATCGTGCGGTCTTATACGCGCAGTATTGGTATGTTTTTCTATTGCGCTGCGTCGCATTAGTCAGAGAATCTTTATGCAAATTTCCATTCTGATAGAACACCTTTTATAGGACAATATAGAACAACGACAAATGTACAATTAATTTCGCCGATTAGAAAAAATTCTTTATAGGAAAAAAGTTGAAATGTTCTCTTAATTTTAATCAGTATTCTTATATTTCACATGCATGACAATTTGCAATCTAATTATAACAGCAAAACATTCGTAATTTATCCTTAGTTTTTAATACATAAATGCAATTTTTGTGGAAATAAAAAACCTACAATAAATACCGATATGAAAATGAAAAATTAAAATGAAAGCCTAAAACAAATACCATTTTTGAACATGAAAACCCAAGTAAATAATTTATTATTTCCGATACCACTATAAATCTTCTATAAATTTCATAAAATTGTGAGAGTATTCCGGAATAAGTTTTCTTTTATTTTGATGAAGATTGTTAACCCCTCAACACATGTCTCATTTTATTTTCTGCCCTGTCCAGGTGCGAAAGATTTCGTCGGCATCGACGAGGTGACGAAGGTTGATTTTCTGGTGATGATGTTTGCCGAAGCTCTGGGAACATTCCTCCTGGTGTTGATCGGTTGCGCCTCCTGCATCACATGGTCCGTCAACAATCCACCCACAGTGGTGCACATCGCGTTCACCTTTGGCCTTGCTGTTGCGAGTCTGGCGCACGTAAGTCAACTGCTCTTTACGTAATTATTTACTAGAAGGAAGCTTCCGAGCCTTGTCAATACCAAATTATTACGTGTTCGCTTCCTCGCGTTACATGTGTGCCAGCAATTATGAAAGTGGCGCGGTGCCACTAAAACATATAAGGAGTGTGCTATCGGTCTTGCTGGGTAGCCGAAAATTTAATCAATGAATTGAGTTAGTAATTGGATACGGTAGTGTATCTTGTAATTAATTAATTCGTTCTATTATATAACTTTGTTTGTTGTGGCATTCGTCCATCATGCGAATTATTCATACGTTCTCATATTATGTTTCGTATTAAGAATGAATATACGTATACATGTATTGTATCATACGTATATTCATTCTTAATACGAAATATATAAAATGAGAGCGTACAAATGTTATTATTAGACTGCGGATCTTCATGCATTTATGGCTTCTGAAAACATTTGAAAAATGCTGGAGTATACAATTCGACGGAATTTATATAGTACGATTATTATTTACTTGAAATCTACAAAGTCTACTACCACTGAAAATAGAATTTAATTCGATATTCCACTTTCTTAAAATTCGTTTATAAAAATTGCAAATTGCATAAACATCCGCAGTCTAGTTATTATATTTATATTTTATAGATTCCTCACATATTTATAACTATAGTGTCGTTCCTTCCGCTTCCGTGCGTTAATTAGTCTAAATACATTCATATAATTGCTATACATATTTTTACATTCGATCTTAAGTGTTTTTTATTACGATTCCTGACGTACGCGAAACTTCCATTTTTCATTCACGTGTCACTGCACGTAAATTCGCCTAGCTTTGCACATTATTAAAATAGAAATAGACCACGTATTTTATATACTTATAGTAGATCAGAGTAGATCAAATACAAAATTATAAAAACGTACGAAGTATTTAAAAATACCATTGCACTATTTCCAACACATTAAAATTATTAAAAAAGAAAGTTAATGTCTATGAAGCTGCTACATCCTGCATGTAATATGGTACATGCAATTTTTATTCTGCATAAAAATCCGCAGTCATCAAGATCAAATACAAAATTATAAAAACGTATGAAGTATTTAAAAATACCATTGCACTATTTCCAACATATTAAAATTATTAAAAAAGAAAGTTAATGTCTATGAAGCTGCTGCATCCTGCATGTAATATGATACATGCAATTTTTATTCTGCACAAAAATCCGCAGTCATCAAGATCAAATACAAAATTATAAAAACGTATAAAGTACTTAAAAATACCATTGCACTATTTCCAACACATTAAAATTATTAAAAAAGAAAGTTAATGTCTATGAAGCTGCTGCATCCTGCATGTAATATGATACATGCAATTTTTATTCTGCACAAAAATCCGCAGTCATCAAGATCAAATACAAAATTATAAAAACGTATAAAGTACTTTAAAATACCATTGCACTATTTCCAACACATTAAAATTATTAAAAAAGAAAGTTAATGTCTATGAAGCTGCTGCATCCTGCATGTAATATGATACATGCAATTTTTATTCTGCATAAAAATCCGCAGTCTACTAACAAGCACGTGGTGGTATTGAGAAAATGATCATACCGGAGTACGCGAATGATAATCGCGTCAGCGATAATATTACAATATCAAATTAACCGGGAACGATTTACTAAAACTCACGGCTCCCGCGTACAAGCGGGTGATAAATTATTTGCCACCTCGCATTTATCTGATTTCATTGAATGGATAAAAGTAATCATGTTCTTTTCTCGTCCCATAAGAACTGTCCGGTATCCAGGTGGAACGGAGAAGGGGGACAAGGGGATGTGGGGGTTTCCATTCACCTCGGTAAATTACCGTGTCGAGCAGAGTTTCACGAACAGACTGATTCCATTACTCTCGCTATCGTTCGTTCACTCATCCGTGGCGTTCTGTTTTTTTCTCGATCAGCAAATTGGGAATTAATTTGTTGCGTTGATAAGCAGCCGTGTAGAAATTATTCAGTGTCCGAATCGAACGCAACCGAACATTATAATGCTTTTTAGTCGGATTTACTCCTTTTACGTTTTTACCGTATTTACTGTATTTTCAGTAAATTAATTATGCTTTTCGTGTGGTTTACGAGACCTTTTGCACTCGGAGCTACCTTAACTCGAAAATTAAACATTTCTTCCGACCTAGAATAATTCCATTGTATATTACTTCTTTTCTTTGTATGAATACGAAATTGATATAATACCTCATACTGTACTTAAATGTTTCGTAATTGATTACATACCAATATATTGAATAATGTAAACAATATTTTCAATAGTGGTACAGCAATTTTTAGTGGTGACTCTCCGAGTTGTGACACAGATCTACAAAATGTATGATATCTTGAGAGACTTGCTGTAATATTACTATCACTAAGAAGTTCCTACAAAACTTCAGAAACGTTCTGAATGAGGTGTGAACGGCGACTGAGTTTATAAATATTCACAGCTCAAATCTCCTTGTTTTGAAACATCAGCTACTACATTACACGAAGAAGAGATAGCAAGAAACTGTTAACATAGAAAAGGTCGTACTACCGTATCATAAATGTAGTAAAACTTACTTAGTGGATTGTTGGAAATAATAACGAAAAAATACAGGAATAAGTGTGAGTTTATAATAATTCACAGCACTGTGAGTATATTAGTTAATGTACAGAATATACAGGGTGTTTCCTACTTTTCCGGCAAGATTGTAGGAGCATGATCTGCAAGTGAAAATACGAAAGAAATGTTGTATGAAGTTTGTTTATAAACGCTTTATTACAATATTATAGGCAAATATTGAATGTATCCTGAATAGGTGCGGAACAGCAGATTTAAAGCTGAATAATTTTTTTCTTTGCCTGTACTTACGAGATATGTCTTGATTAGAAATGTGCTGTTCCGCATCTATTCAGGCTACATTCAATATTTGCCTATAATATTGTAATAAAGCGATTATAAACAAACTTCATACAACATTTCTTTCGTATTTTCACTTGTAGATCATGCTCCTACAATCTTACCGGAAAAGTAGGAAACACCCTGTATAAGCATACAATAGATATAAATTTTCTCCTTTTTTAGGAAAGTATGCGAACTACAAAAAAGTTCTAATCACTGAAACCGTATTAATTTATATCTCCTAAACGCATAGGCTTTTAAAAAAAAAAATTTTTTTTTAATTGCCTTGTCATCCAGTTCTGAGCTATGTTTAAAATTTCAAGTCTCTAGCTCATCGGGAAGTTAGTTTAAAATCAATTGCAAAATTTGTACCGAACAGACAAACAGACAGACGAGAAAGCGAGCTAATAAAAACGTGGTAAAATAAATCGTAAAGGAGTTAAATGGAGAACTCCGGCGAGGAACGCGATCAACAATCCACGTGCGATCATCAACGAAATGAAAAGAGCCGAACTGGCCATGATTGCTTAACGAGGCGTAGGTAGGCTAGCACGTGGAAGGTAGACGGGTTCACAGAATCGGCGATTCGGCCAGTCTGATTCTTTTTTGGCGCTTCTAGTTTAGCAACTAGACTGCCTGTCGCTCGATGACGATCATCACCGGAAGGCATGGAGCACGGGCCCGCCTCGGCTCTTTCTCGGGAACACGCGGCCGACTCTCTCAAGTCGGCATGCCTCCGCATTCATTAACATTTAAAAAATAAAGGATCATTCAGACTCGGGACTGATCGAGTAAACGCGAATCTGAATGACTGACATAGAGTTCCCCGCGAAACCTGTCATTACGCGAATTTAGGACGGAACTGGTTCGCCAACGTCTGTTACACAATGAATGAGTCTCTAGCATAATTCGTTCAAGAAAGAAGGTACGTTCGGTCACGGGTTGACGCAACGCGATTTTACGTGTCGATAGAAGCTGAGAAATTTGTTTCTTGTCTGCTCTGTCGATCGCTCGTTGCGATTCCATCAGCGTTGAGTGGATCTATAGGATCTATGGATGTATAGTTGATCTTGTTCTTGATGTTGCAGCTTCTATTGCAAAATCATTTTATGGAAGCATGTGCATTAGTAGCTCTTATTCAGTCTTGTCGAAAACTTTCCACATTTCTTTCGCGGCACCCTTCAGGATTGTTCCATATAATTACAATAAAATCTGTGTAGAGTTTGTGCTCCACGGATAACCGGACAACGCGCCCCAAGGCACTTAAACGTTAACCTCTTACCCTACGATTTATGATTTCAGTGATTAAAACTTTTTTGTAGATCGTAATTTCCTAAAACAGGAGAAAATTTATATCTATTGTATGCCTATCTGTATATTCTCTAACAGGTGTAGATTAACGAAACCAAGAGGAATTATATTTCGGTTTAAAGGAAATTATTGGGTTGGCAAGAAAGTAATTTCGGTATTTTAAGGTGAATTAGAGCACAATTTCTTTATTCAAGCAGTAAACTTTAATGAATAAGATACTTTCCGTTTTGTTCGATGATCTATTGCAAAAAAGAATAAATAAGAAAATATGATTAAAGTTCATCGTTTGAAAGTTTGAATAAAGAAATTCGGTTTTATTTCACCATAAAATACCAAAATTACTTTCTTGTCAACCCAATAATAACATACATTATTAATTAGACTTCTCCCTTTTTAATAGCATTTTATTTAGCAAGAAATTCCATACTGTTTTTATCGATTTAGA
The DNA here is from genome assembly GCA_963966675.1 of Lasioglossum calceatum. Lineage (NCBI taxonomy): Eukaryota > Metazoa > Arthropoda > Insecta > Hymenoptera > Halictidae > Lasioglossum > Lasioglossum calceatum. The sequence goes on from OZ016549.1 coordinate 7,969,160, forward strand.
TCTACAATTAGGGAATAATAGCTTGTAATTCTATCTTTTAATCCGTGTCACGCTGACAACAATTATAATAAATGTACGTACAAGTATAATTACGTACCTCTACATTAGATCAAAGCAATGCCCCATCAGTATGAAGCGAACAAAAAACTATTTAAGAAGACCGCATACTGTATAAATTTATGTGGCAGCAAATATACGGAAAAATTATTTAAAGAGACCGTCCACTTCTTGCTACAAAAGATACATATGCACAGCCTTTTTAAACAATTTTTTTATCGAAGTGAGTTCCCGCCTAATATTTCAAACAAAGCGAGCTCGGTAGTGGGACTTGGTCCGCAAGGACGTCAGGCTAACAAAGACCGATAACGAGGAACGAAATCACGGATTTTTGCGCGTCCGTTGCGCACGTGTGCGGCGCGTTACGTATGCATATGCGTGTATCCGCTTTACACGTGACACGTTCGTTGATTTCAGAGAGCTGCCGGCACGTTGGTAGAAGGGTAAATAAGGCCGGTGATTCGCCCAAGGGGGTCTAACTCTCGGGATGGTGCAATTCTGCCCCGAAGGCTCCAATAACCTACTCGAGAACACTGATTCGCCTCGAACCTCGGATCGACTAGTATGACTCTTGTTCTGTCTCTTTTGATACTTTATTTTCCGACAGCTTGCGGCGCGGATATGAGTATTTATAATCTCGCGTATCGACGCGACGCGACGGTTTCGCGAGCGGCGCCCGCCATATTTTCTTTTGGCTCGGCCGAGGTCTTTTCGTACAATCTGCTTTTCTCATCGAGATCCCTTTCCCCGGTACACCGCTCCGTGGCATTTTTAACGTCCACCAACTTTTAACGCTAAATGTGCCGATCACTCGCGAATTAAACCGGGTATTTCACCAAACTTGACCACCTTAAATATCTTTGTTGTTTTTAAAGATACATCAAATGTCTGACGGACAAAGTTGAATGGTAAAATGGGGCTTATACAACACCAAAAAAATTTTTGTTTTTATTTAATTTTCTTTTGCAGATATGAAGATCACCTTCATTTTTTTAAATGGAATGAGGTATTTTTTAATACATCAATCGATGCAGCTGGACATTCGTTATAGAAAAGTACTAACCTATGTATGTCGAAAAGTTAGTAGTTCGGGAGATACTTCAATTTAAATAACTCTGAAACGCCATTACTGGGTGTTGGAAAAAATTGGGTTTTATTTCACCTTAAAGCACCGAAATTACTTTCTTGCCAACCCGATAGTTGAACAATATTGGGTTGGAACGAAAGTTCGTGGCGTTTGTAAATTAAAATTGAAAGCTAAAATTCAGATATTTATTCACTAACATATTTTCCATTCTGTTCTGCTACTTTTTGCCATTTTCGAGGTAACTTCTCGTGTTATTGGATAAACATATGAATAAATACCTTAATTTTATCTTCGATTGTTGATTTGAAAACGAACTTTCTTTCCAACCCAGTATTTCTCTTTCAACTTCTACAAGAAGCATGGAAAAATATCGAATTAGAAACATTCAAAATTTCTTTTTCATATTGTGTAGTAAATTAATTGTTCTAACTTCTGAAAAAATATTACTGTGGTTCACTGTATACTATTCAAAGCAATTTTAATTCAGATATTCTTTTCAATGTTGCTCTTTTCTTCCTTACAATGACATTGAGACATACTCGTAGACGCATTGAGACCGCATAAAGAGAGTAAAAGAGAAAGACCTAACATAAAAATGAACAAAGGGTACGGAAGAATTAACTGAATAAATAAAGAAAGGCGCACACTCGTCGTCGATCATTCGTATGCAAATTCTACGTTTCGAGCCGTGCATTATGCGTCATTTGTAGCAAACGAGCGGGGAATCGTTAAAGATAAAGACGTAATATTGCATAACCGTGACGCGAACATAAATGGAAATAACATTGGGAATGATCCCAGTGTCTAAAATATTGATACACTTTCGTAAATTCATCTCCTATAAAGTACGGTGCAGTGTAATTCGCGATATGATGCTTCAGGTGCGAGACGAAATTTGAATCTTGATTATCTCTACCCGGCGCCTTGTTATCGAAAAAATAAAATTTCACAGCTTGCCGAGTACCTACTCGAAATTCCGGAGATGACTAGACGATAACTATGATTAATTTTTCTACTGATAACACCTATCGTTTCATCAGTAGAAGATTATCTGAATGTATTGCGCAAAGGATATAACCGAATGGGATGGCAAAAACTGCCCCCAAACCAAATTGATTTTTGATCACATCCTTCGATATAGAGCACCCAAAGAAAACCCTCTGCGACAAGGTTCAAGTCGGCACCCCTACCATCAGAATTATGATGAATTACTGACGGACAACGACTTTGAGCGTCTGCGAATTTAACCGCCAATGATTTTAGTCGACGACTGTATTATCCGATAGTAACATCGTTTCAGAACTGCGTTGAATTACAATTGAATTAGTTCATGAATTATAATTACGAAGTAATTTAATAACATTGTATTCAATTATTTCGTAATTCGAAATTCAGCCTCATTCAATTAAATTACAATTTAATTTGTAATTCTGGTCTCTTAAACAATTAAATTACAGTGTAATTCGATTTTTTAATTGTGAATTTAATTTCGATTTTGTAATTGTGAATTATATGTAAGAAGAATAAGAGGTGGTAAAAGAAAAAGATTAGTAGCAATGATGAACATGGTATTATTCATACATGCATATTGTGTGATCAAAATTAAACTTGTTTATATTACATTCATTCCAGAAAAGATTATAAGAAAACATTAATATTAAAGTAGATAATGGACGGACAATAATAATAAACATAAGGACAATACAAATAAAGTGGATAGTGGATGGACAACGTGAAAACCAACATAGAAACGTAAAAATACATTAATAATTAGTAGACTGAGGATTTTATGCACTGATGCCAAAAATGAATTGGTTCCGAATTTTGTTACGAAATTTTCGATTTACTAAAATGATTAAAAGGAAAATACATTTTTAGTGAATCTCCTGTTTGAAGCTTCTGACAATCAACAGAGAAAATTTTTATTTTACTAAAAAATTCACGGTATTATAATTATCAAATTCATTCAAAAGAATGGAACATTGAAATTTAATTAAACCGATCGTTGGATTCTACGAATTTTTATTAAAAACGACGTAAATATTTCGAGTGGCTGCTATAATTGAGACATTCTTGTATATAACATCGTACAAACTACTGAATATTCGTACATTGTCGGCAATTACTTTAATTGTTCACGAAATTTGTGATAAAATCGATCTTGTCGTAACAAGCGTGTATCCTTCGGCAAATATTAGAGTCATCTTGCTGGAGGCCTTTTGGGAGGCCTATGAGAGACCGCTCCCTTGTCTCGGGATGTTGTGCAACGTGATCCATGAGCGAAAGATCATTGTCCCGCGTGATCGTACATACGTGAACCTTGCGGCCCGTGTGCAACCCGTGCACCCTAATTATGCGGGCGCAGTGCGAGACAACGCCATTGTCTGTGGATTTTACAACCGCGAATTTGGTTTCTGTGATAATATCTGGAAATCAATGCTTGTTAGTTGCGAAAATTTCCATGCACTCCCTTTTTCGGCTAGGGCGTTACGTTACACAGCCATTTAAACAATTATTTTTATTAATATCCGATTTTTAACAGTAACGTTAAATAATCACGACTGTCGTCATCATCATCTATTATTATAGGACTGTTTTTTCCATTTTTACCACGCTTATATTAACTTGCCGTGTTGTTGTATGCGTCAGATCTTGTAATCGAATTTTAAACCTCTTCCCATAGTCCAATCTTGCTGAAATTTTGTATACACACTTGCTTCCGATGACAATAAAAGTAGAAAATAAAATATATAAAAAAACTTGTTAAAACCCACGCTTATATTAAAATGCACTAAAAAGGAGAAAATAATTTTTTTCCTGGTTGTCCGTAAAATACCGAATCCAGTTAAATAACTAATAATATTTTTCCCCAAAATTTTAAGCAATTAGTTTAAAATTTCTTCCGTTATAAAATTAGCGTCGCAATAAAGAAAAAAATCGGATATTTATGCATTTATGGCTTATAAAAATGTTTAAAAAATGCTGGAGTATTAAATTCGACAGAATTTAGTACGATTTTTATTTATTTTTAATTTACAAAAATGCTATTACCAATGAAAATAGGATTTTATTTGGTCCCACTTTCTTAAAATTTGTCTACATTTTGCATAATCCGTGAAAGTAAATGAAGATTAATTGTTTCACGAATGTAAAAGGAATGTAATGTTTTCTCGATATTCGATTTATGTTATACACATCCACGTAAGATATTTCTGTTTGTCAATCCTTGACACGCGTAATTAATTAACTTTCATCCAACACGGCACGTATAACTTCACAATGAATCTCTAAGATCCGTAATTCATTTAAGCGAATGGGAGCATACTTGCGTGCAGCAAACATATCCGGAGGCTTTGGGTCACAGAAGCCCGAAGGCACAAAGTCTATGGAACTAACTCGAGATTTTACGATACTTTGAAATTGCGTAGAACTCGCTTGTGCTATATTTAACTTGTAGAGAGAAGCAATTTTATTATCTCGAAGAATGCAGACAAAATAAGGTTATTTTATAAAATTGGACAGCGGATTTTATGCATTTGAGGGTCTCAGGGTTAGCCCCTTGCACTCGGAGCAATATTAACTTGAAAATTATAAGTAGACTGCGGATTTTATGCATTTGTGACAAAAATGAGTAGGTGCCATTTAAAACAGTGAGAAAGTTACAATCATCTAATAATGCGAATCTACAGTTAGGAGCAAAACTGATCACACACACTTTAAGTCAGACTAACTTTTTTATGAATGGACCAAACAACTTCAATTTCTCTGTAAGGCTAGAAGAATTAGTTTAGTAAGTGATGTCTAAAAAATATGTTGAAAAAATGCATTTTTAGGGAATTGTGAAAAACAATAGTAAAAATTGATTTTGACAACTTTTTTAGCTACGCCAATAACAAAAATTTAAGAGATGTATTGTTTGGTCAACTTGTATAAATTATATACGCTCCGAAAATTTCATTGATATTGGTTAATTGGTTCACGAGTTATAAACGACCAAAAATGGTAAAAATTGCAATTTTTGCAAGCTTTTTGGTCTTTTTACCACTTTTGATCGTTTATAACTCGTAAACCGGTTAACCAATTTCAATGAAATTTTCGGAGCGTATATAATTTATACAAGTTGATCAAACACATCTTTTAAATTTTCGTTATTGGCCCAGTTAAAAAAGTCAATCAATCAAATCAAAAAGTCAATCAAATCAATTTTTACTATTTTTTTCACAATTCCGACCAAATTTATTTTTTCAATATATTTTTAGACGTCATTTACTAAACTAATTCATCTAGTCTTAGAAGCATTTCTTCCGACTTAGAATATTTCGATTCCCCACGATGTTTGAAATTTTATGGATATGAAATTGGTATACTACCTCATTCAATACCTAAATGTTTACTAATTGATTAGATACCGACATATTTAATAATGTAAACAAGATTTTGAGTAATGGTACAGCAAATAGTGGCAGCTCTCTCTCGGATTCACCATTCGAGTTCTAAGGGTTAAGATAATTCATCTTTGCAGACAGTTCTCCGAAAAAATCGAAAGCGACGAAGACAATTGTGCAGTTATTGTCCTTGGTCGTGCCGCTTGTAGGTATCTTCGACGAGGAACGATCGTCAGCGCGTGCCCGTTCTTCGAGGTTGGTTTCACCACCTGCGAATCCAATCGCGCGAGGTATCTAGACATTTAGCAGAATTAATAATTCAAGATTAACGGGAGATAAGGCTGGGGAACGGTTGCGGGAGGCCAGGGCAGAGGACGACGTGTGTACACGGTCGAAAAGTTTTATCGAGGCGCGGGACACCGGGGAATAAAAGTCGGGCTTCGTTTATTGCTTTTCTTGGAACAAGCGAGCGAAGCGGGTACGAAGGCCGGCCACGGAGATGAAAAGAGCAGCAACACTTTCCCCATTGTAGGCGCTCGCGGACCCGGTGCCCAAGCGCCGATCTCCGACTGTTAGGCGTGCCCATGGGACCTGCGTAATAATTAAAATCGCGCCGGGATAAGGCTCTTCATTCGGCACAAGGTCGGGGGATCACGTTGGTCCCGTGATTCCGAGAGGAAAACGAACCTGCGAGAGATGTCCAGACGTCGTTGCATCTCTGTTCTGGCCTGATATCTTTTAAAGTGAACCCCCCGAAACTCTTGAATCAGCGCGAGAAAGGATTAAAAGGACCGCCACGCGTCGCTCGTGCTCGATCTTATAATTAATAAAATCAATTAATCGATATCTTGGCGTGTGATCTCTCTGCCCGGAGCATCGCTCGGAATTTATGCCGGAGCCAGCAACAAGTGTGTATGCGCAAGGCGACGGAACGCGCTAAGAAGAAGAAGATCACGATCAAGAAGAAGAAGAAGAAGAGCAAGAACAAGAAAAAGAAGAGAGGAAAAACGAACGAGTCAAGAAGTTGGGTTACGCAATCGCGGCAACCCGTCGGCGCACATGTGTTCTGATCGCCCCAGGCGAACCAAGACCTTGCCGACGTGCATGAGAACTGGGCCGCGACGGGCCCCGCCGGGTCCTCCTGACATCAGCCCGATTCTACCGGACTCATATCGGCCCGGCCACCGATCTAGACAGCATTTACACTTCCCTCTCTACACCCTCCGAGTCGAGTTTCTCTTCCTTTTGCTCCTCGACCTGTCTACATTTGTCCATTTTCCAAGCCGAGCCTTTGCGGCTCTCCCGCCTTCTCCTCTATCCTTTTCACACCGTTCGTCTCGTTGCTAACCTTCGCTCTTTTATTAGGGTCCCATGGAAATCGCCGACACAGTTTTCGCCGACGATATTTCACCGACTCCAGATTTGACCGACAACCTCTTTAACCGACGACGACTTTGACCCTCGGCGAATTTAACCGGCAATGATTTCAGGCGACGACTGTGTTATCCGATAGTAACATCGTTGCAGAGTTGTGTTGAGTTAACATTGAATTACTTCATGAATTATAATTACTAGACTGCGGATTTTATGAATTTATGACAAAAATGGGTATTCGTAATTTCAAGTAGTGGACATTTTAAAAATATTTAAGGACGTCAACGTATTAGTTTCAGGTTAATAGGATAATTAAAAGAAGAATACAATTTTTATTTGGGTCCTGTGTCCTGCAATCAATGCAAACATTTTGTATTTTGCATAAAGATCCGCAGTCTAATAATTACAAAGTAATTCAATTAATATTGTATTCAATTATTTCGTAATCCGAAATTCATTCAATTAAATTACAATTTAATTTGTAATTCTGGTCTCTTATTCAATTAAATTACAATGTAATTTGATTTTACGATTGAAACACAATTACAAAGTGCAGTGTAAAGATCTACAGCTTATTTATGAGAAAAATGTGCGAGTAAAATACAAGAATGTAAAACCCAAGATTATTAAGAGAAGAAATAAATTTCTAGTCGACACCGGTTTCTTGTAATTGGCACAGCAGAGTTCATTCTGCATCAGAAATACAGTATATTTCGAAATTTTTTTCGCAATCAGTGTCACTCGTACTGAAACATTTCCGAAAAACATTTCCTTGAAGGCGTTAGCATAGAATTGAACGTTTCCGCGAACACAGCCTCCGTATCTAAGACCTTGATTTCTCCACGAATGTATGTGGGCCACCGTGATTGTTAAGAAATCATTCATGCCGCGAAATAAATTTAAGATCTCTTTATCGGCGCGTATATCAACGGGCCGAGGTCTGGGAATTGAGAAACTTGAATTAGAAGCAGTGAATTTCTGCAAGGATAACAGTCATCACTTCAGTAAACGAATTTTAAAACGCAAACTTCTATTTTTCTACGTAACACACATAACCGGTAACCTGTTAGTCAACGAATAGTAAATCATGCTAGTCTTTGACTACAGTCGGTCATCTGATAAGAAATTTTCGCTACTGTGAATACAAAATCATACGATTACCTTCATAAAATGTTCCAGGAACAATAAGAACTGTGTAATGAATGCAATTCAAGAAATTTACGGCTCTGGTAGCGTGAGACATTTTATAAAATCTTTTTTTACCAATTAAATTGATGTTAAATTTACTTTTCGGTTTGATGTGTTAAAATAAAGTATTGTTTAATTTATTGTACAGAAATGTACAGAACCAGCCTTTATTATTAAATATAGCATTTGGGAAGTAGGATAAATATTCATTATATTCACAGATTCTATGAATTGCATGCATGAAACATAAGAATTAAATATTAGGTCGGAAAGGAAGTTCTTACGGTTTTTGTTATTTTGATTTTATAATAAAAACCGCAAGAACTTTCTTTCCGACCTAATACATTGTTACAGAAATTTTTTTCGAAAGCAAAGGTTGATCCAAAAGAATTTTGAATAAAGAGTTTGCTTACTATACACATATTATAACATTAAAGGTATTATATGTGCATATTTACAATATCTCTTATAAACTCTTGCATCTCCAAGATTAAATGCTCTCAAAATTGTAATCTCGATGAAACTTTTAAACATTCCAAAATTTCTTTTACACGTTTTCTAAAACAAAATCGTAATACAGTAAATATTCGATAGATGGCCTCGGGGAAGTTCGTTTGCATAGTTCGTAGAGAGACACTATTTTTTTTTGCTTCAAAGACCGAGCCGAAGCTAGAAAAGGACAGCGCGTGTAAACATAGACCGCGCGCGACCGAAGCGCAGCAAAAAATAGCGTACCGATGGCACCGCTTCATGCAATAAATGAACCCGACTGGTCAGCGACCGAGACATCTCGAGCTTCTTGGCCCCTGCGGCGTTGCCCCGCAATGGAGGAGATATTTTTTTGCATCCAACGTGTAACACCTTGCATCCATAGAATATTTGCTGCACGTCGAAATCCGTCCCGATCCATCGTCTTATATCGGAAAAAAATTGTATATCGAAAAGTATCTAAGCAATAATAAATTCATGTTCTCTTTCAGGTCTTAGGTCCTGTTTCAGGGTGTCACGTGAATCCAGCTGTAACAATTGGCCTCCTTATCAGCGGAAATTGTAGTTTCCTGAAAGCGATATGTTACGTAGTTTGCCAATGCTGTGGCGCAATCGCGGGTTCGGCTGTCTTGAAGGTGAGAATGTCTTATTAATTCCAACTGTACTTTAACACTAATCAATATTATCTTATTGATGTTATAATTTGATTACTTATCAAAAATGAAGATCAAGAAAATTTAGTCAGCTCCAAAGTTTCCACATATATCAAGACATCACCACATTGTATCATTCTCTTTTACAGGTGTTGATTCCAGGATCACCGAGCCACGGTCTGGGTGCCACATCGCTTGGAACATCGATCACCGATGGTCAAGGTGTCTTTATGGAAGCCATCGTGACATTCCTTTTGGTTCTGGTCGTCCATGCAGTGACCGATCCAAAGAGAAGCGACACGAAAGGATGGGCTCCGATGGCGATCGGATTGACTATCACCGTGGCTCATATGGCAGCCGTACCTGTAACAGGAAGCAGTATGAATCCTGCCAGAACACTTGGTCCTGCAGTCATTCTGGGTGTATGGAAAAACCTGTGGGTTTACTGGGTCGGACCCATTCTTGGAGGCTGTGCAGCTGGCGCGCTATACAAGATGGCGTTCAGACGTAAAAAGGAGGACGATGAGGCATCCTACGATTTCTGAAGATAAAATCTAGAACAACCTTCCTCTACAAGTCACGACAAATCGAAATGCAAACGAAACTCATCTGAACGGTTAAAAGCTTGCGAAGGCTCGTTATAATTCCGGCGGCAGACTATCGTTCAATTTCCCAAGGAATCGAAATGTTTTAACTTGGCAATCACATTCGAAAAAATGTGACGATTCATTTACAATTGGTGATCAAATTTTTATGAACAATTACACGCTTGTGTAACAAAATGTCCACCTACAAAAAAACTCACACCACCAAAGTATGCATCTCTCGAAACCATTGAACCTTACGTAAACATTCTTATAAACATTCTTCGCTACGAATAATAATAATGACGAAAATCGAGGTGGTAATATCTGGTGAACCACCCCGTATACAATATATCAATTTTCGTAAAACATTTCTCCCAGGAGTCGAAGCAATGCGGTAATTAACGCGACATGATGTGAAGTAATTTACGAACTAATATTTATTAAGCTGTTTCTATTTATTCTTTACGCAAACATCAAGTGTACTTATTGCGAGTCGAGGACAATTACGTACGAGTTTATAAAAGAATTTTTCTATATACATACATACAAGATACATAGTAATTTATAGATGAACAAAATCCGCTGAGGAACACATCTGGTATTTTCTGATAATGTATACGGTGTAATTTGATTTGTATTCATTGTATTGTTACATTGGTAAGTCATGATAGTTTTTATCGGTAGCAATTAACAATTAGAATGCAATTAGAATCTAATATAAGTACTCTCTAAATGTTCAGTACTTACAATTAGATTTAGACCACGTTTCTTTACATGCATTTACAAATTTTTAAACGTATTCGCGTTTTCCGGAGTAATACCTTCTCGAGTACACATATACAGAGTGTCCCAAAATTATAGGAGAACCTTGAAATGGGTGGTTTCTGATGCCATTTGAAGTAATTTCTTCTCCTTTGCGAAAATGTTCTCCGCGGCTTTGTTACGGAGTTATTAACTCTTTGCACTCAGAGCTGTTTTAACTCGAAAATTAAACATTTCTTCCAACATAGGATATTTCCATTCTCTATAATTTTTAAAATTTTGTGGATATGAAATTGGTATAGTACCCCATACAATATCTAAATTTTTAGTAATTGACCAGATACCGATATTTTTAATAATACAAACAATATTTTGAATAATGGTACAGCACCTTTTAGTGGTGGCTCTCTCTCTCTCTGAGTCACCACTCGAGTGCTAAGTGAACGCGGCTATAGTAAACGGATTCCGAGTCAACGACAGGACCCGCTAAGCGTCGCGTTGCCGTTGGCCGAGCCAGAGTCCATCCGCTGTATCTGCACTCTAATTGGTCCGTTTTTTTCGTTAATAACAAAACCGCAGAGAACATTTTCATAAAGGAAAAACTTCAAATGACCCAAGGAACTACCCCTATTAAAGTCCACTGACATTTTTAGGACACCCTGTATATTTTTGAATTTATATATTCAACTTTAGAAAATTTAGTTGTACAATTTTGTATTTTTTTCATAAAAAAATACTGCATTCGTGTACATTTCATAGCTGTATTATCTACATTGTTTAAGTTTTGTATATATTGTACTTAAATTAACTTATAAGATCACGTCTAAATATTATATAGGTACGTGTATCTTATGTCAGCTTAAATGTACATAAAGAATATTTGCCTTTTAACAGCTGTATTCTAACTACTAATATACCTTTATTAATCTAACATTACCCTTCTCTCCCTCAATTTTATTTTTAAATAATACGAAACAATAAATTAAGAAGCTGGAGAAGAAAACCCCGAAAATCGAATTTTGTATTAGGGGAATATGATATCAAAGGAGGTGGCACGAAATTCAGTAGTACAGCCCAACGGCAAGTCAGACGTAGAAAAATTTCAAAACAACGTCAAAGTTAACTTGCAGAACGAACTAGACCCGCTACAATTTTGCGACAATCGTTACATATGCTTCTTTTCTTTTTATTTATTATATTTTACGTCGCTTTCTTAACTGCCAGGGTTATTTCGCGACGGGACCTACAGCTTTTATAAGGTGTGTTCTCCGAACCACCTTGCGCACCACAGTTTAAGTGGCACATGGAATATTTCCAGAGCTGCCGGGTCGGGATCGAACCCGACCACGGAGTCCGCAGGCGCGCGCTCCTCCCCACTGACAAGTAACACTACCCAACTGATACTCACTGATTTGAATGAAATTTAACTTACTTATTAAACACCGAAAAATATTAAATACCTGTCTTTTTTGTTTCGGCTAAATACGCTTTTTAGGGGTAGAAAGCACCCCTCAACCTCTGGAGATGGAAACGTTTGTGGCTAATTATTTCTTAAAGGATACAGTTTAGATTCTAGAGATCTCAAGATTCTAGTTCCTTTCTTGTTACAATCTAGATTACTAGATTTTGGGTCGAAAAATGGGTTTGCGGGCCGACGTTTTTTGTCCTTATTTCGGCAGATTTTGGGCTGGGTGTGGGCTCATTTTAAAGAGGAAGGTCCAATGTGCGGTGCGCTCTGGTCATCACAGCAGTCAAAAAAGTCTTCAGTGGCAGAAAAATACATTGGAATCTGCGGGTATTTTTCCTCGATCTTTCCTCTACGTTGGACACTCATATTATTAGATATAAACATAATCTCGTTAGCATCATGACCAGAGCGCTCTGCATTGAACCTTCCTCTTTAGAATGAGCCCTCACCCAGCCCAAAATCTGCCGAAATAAGGACAAAAAACGTCGGCCCGTAAACCCATGTTTCGACCCAAAATCTAGTAAGATTCTAGTTCCTTTCTAGTTACAATCTGAAGGTACCCTACCGCCATAAGCGAGATTTTATCGATATTGCCCACTGTGCGTCGCCCGCCAGGGCAATCCGCCCGGAGGGCCTGGTTGCGAGGGTGTGCCGTAGACACGCCACGAGCAGCTAGTCATGCTATATACTATATATATCCTTTAAGAAATAGTTAGCCGCAAACGTTTCCATCTCCAGAGGTTGAGGGGTGCTTTCTACCCCTAAAAAGCGTATTTAGCCCAAACAAAAAAACACGTATTTAATATTTTTCGGCGTTTAATAAGTACGATCATTCAAATCAGTGAGTATCAGTTGGGTAGTGTTACTTGTCAGTGGGCAGGAGCGCGCGCCTGCGGACTCCGTGGTCGGGTTCGATCCCGACCCGGCACCTCTGGAAATATTCCATGTGCCATTTAAACTGTGGTTGGGTAGTTTTACTTGTGAGCCACTGCGCGCCCTGTTACACATGCTTCTGTCGTACTTCCTTGTTGTATCACAGAGCTATGGCTCTTGCGACGGCGAAAATAGCCGCGCACAAAAATAGACGAGAGTAGTTTCTGGGAAAGAAGACGGTGCCAGTAGCTTCGAGCGTTGCGGGGCGAGTAGCTTCGTAGCGTTGAGCAACAACGTGTCACCCATGTGCACGTTCAATCGCAAGTTTCATTACAATCAGTCCGTTCTAGTTCATTAACACCGAATAAGGTGTTCGTAGACATCGAAATCCTAGTGGTTCGACACGGCAGAGGAAGAAACCTTTCGATAGGCACGTTCGATGTTTCTCGAACATCAGAAAATAGATTCGTAGGAATCTCCGAGTAGAAGTTACAGAATGATAGTAAATTGATAACAAATAAATCATCAAATTTGAAAATCGGTCGTAGAGTTACTCTGGGAGAGAAATTGTTTGAAAATGTTGAAAGACGATTCGGAGAACGTGATCGGCAGCTACTTCAGCGCTAGCCTAGTGCAGCTGAAGAATGCAATCGGTCCGCAGGATATGAAAACATTCGCGGCCTTGAACAGTAGTTCGGAAAGAATCGGCTTCCTATTGAAGTATCCCGAGGCTTATAATTTGTCCTTGGAAGTAGACAATCAGGTGCTGAAGAGCAGCGAGAAAGCTCGCCAACTCAAGGACCTCGGTAACAAATACTTTGGCCGCGGCGAATTCCGAAAGGCCCTGGAACTATACTCGAACGCTATTCTGCTGGCACCTCAGCAAGGTAATTAATGATTCTCGATGCGATCGGATTCCGTTAATATCCATTTGTTGAACATTTAAAAGCATTTACATAAGGACTTAATAAGTTTTGAACGTTATATTCGTACAGCAAAGAAGAGATGATAATATTCATGTATTTGTTAAAAGCATATACAAATCTGCCTTCCAGAATCAGGTGTCATACTAGCCAATCGTTCAGCGACCCTCTATCATTTGGAGCATCACGATTATGCGCTGACAGATTCCGAAGAAGCTATAAGGGTTGGTTACCCGAAAGATCTGTTCTATAAAATCGAAGAGAGACGTGCCAGATGTTTGCTCGGTTTGAAAAGGCACGACGAGGCTGTGATGGCTTTTCGAAGTGCTTTGAAAGCTCTGGACGATACGAAATTAATTTTGGAAAAGAAACAGAAGCTTCAATCGGACATCAGAGTGATGCTCGCCGTGATGGAGAAAAGCAATCAAATGGCTCAGAAGCATGCCAAACCAGTCCAGAAATTAGACAAGAGTAATGGACCACTTAAAACGGCGATACCAAAAATAGAGGCTCGTAATCCTTTGTATCCTGCGTGCAGCGTGGCAGTTGACATTAGGGACGAAGGTGGTGACGTAGGAAGACATGCTGTTGCCACTAGACATATTGAACCTGGTGAAACATTGGTCGTAGAAAAACCACATTGCGCATTCTTGTTGGCCGAATATAGGTATAATTTTCAAAGAATTTAATTTTGTAAAATTTAAGATCTACTATTTATATTTATATTTACGTCAAGGAGGATATGGGAAAGCTCGCACAAAAAAGACAAAAGAAAAACAAACTATTCTCTGCTAACAGTAACACTGTAAAAGAATTAAAAGATTTAATTTTGGCAATTATCTTTTTCTCTAATATAAAATTGAAACAAATTATTTTGGTAAACAGTTTTATCCAAGAATTGTATAAATAAGTACGAGCGGTACAGAATTTATATAGTAAAAGGTGTAATATGAAAATCTATTAAATTGATTTAATATTTAGAATTTTTTTGACAAAATAAATCTTCTAAATTATTATACATAAGTGAATTACTAACATTTTCGAGTCTATAAACTTTCAGAAAGTAAGAATAAGTTTCTTTCACTTCGGAGAAAAATTAAGAATGTATTTTTAACATCGTTTCAGACTTACCCATTGTCAGTTTTGTATGTCAAGAATATTCGTACCACTACCAGCTGCATGCGACATTTGCAGTTGTGTAGCATACTGCAGCATCCGTTGCAGAAATGTAGATGCGAAAGTGCATCGAAACGAATGCGTATTGCTGTCTACATTGTGGACATCAAACACTTCTATCACGTGTTTCTTAGCTTTAAGGGCTGTCACACAGAAACCCTACGAACAGTTAATAAAACTCAAAGATAGGCTGGAGACTTCCAAGGGTAGATTCGATCTGTCGGTAGAACGGCCCTACCAAGGACACGATTTCGAAGCTTTCTATGGATTGAGTACGCAATCATTATTTCCTACATTCCAAGCTAGTAAAAATTCTAACACATAAATCAACTTTTCCTAGATAAATGAGCATTTAATTAATAAAAGCATTTACTGCATTTAATTTACTAGTATTATTTAATTCAGCAATATTCAAAAATATAATTTAAGCAATATTTATATTAATACATACACAGGCTGTCCCACGTAAATGTCGCCACGATTTTTCGGGCACTTCCGGCAGCCAGATGAAAGAATGTTTGGAACAAAATTAATTGGTTTTTAGTCGGCTGCAGAATTCAATGGAAAAAACTTCAAAACAGAAATTTCTTCAAGGAAAATGAAGATCACCTTCATTTTTTTTAAATAGTACTATAAATATTTTTTAGTACATAATATTATTGCTTATGTCAAGAAGAGGCAGACTTGAGTAGTTGATATTGGTCAAAATATATTGACAGTTACGTGGGACACCCTATATATGAATAAGTGTAATTTAACTTAGAAAAAATATACATTTAACTTCTTCTTGTATAGTAACTCATGAACAGGAACGGACAGTAGAAGACCTTCTCCATAGAACCTACATAGCCATGTGGCTCCTCAGACTCTTAAAGAAGGGACCATATTTTCCAGAAGATGTTAAAACTCCAGATACAGTAGAATCAAAACCTTCGGAAGGCGAATTATATATAGGCGGTTTAATTTTACATAACTTAATGTTGCTACAATTCAATACTCACGAGGTAATTCATACAATCATCGAAAGATAACAACAAATGAAACATAAAACCGTAGAAGATATAACAGAGAGAATAGAAGTTGCAAAGAATCGAAATATTAAATAATTTATTTATGTCAGATATCAGAATTGACAATGGCAAGAGGTGATAAAAGTTGGTCGAACACTAAAAGTATATTCATCGGTGGTGGACTTTATCCCACAGTGGCACTATTCAACCACTCATGCAATCCTGGTATCATCAGGTAATGATCCTAATGAGAGAATTATTTATATAGAAAGAAAACCTTTGTAGAAATTATAAAACCGAGGAATAGTGTAGAAAATTGGAAAATTTGAAAAACCCCATTATCAGGAAATGAGAAGGCGCATCCCGCTCAGAGAATACCCCAATAATTATTTATGTAGAGTCACTTCCTGCGGTTTGTACCACGCACCAGATCGAACACTCTTATTGGAATTGATTAAGTCTTAAGTCTCGGCAAAACAATAAATTAAAAATATTATCCCTACACGAATAGATACTTCATCGGCACTACAATGATTGTGCGTGCTATTCGCTCGATATCACCAGGAGAAGATATCTCTGAAAATTATGGTCCAATTTTTACAAGAGCTCCTGAAGCTGAAAGGAAGAGGACTTTAAGATGGCAGTACTGGTTTGAATGCAAATGTGAAGCGTGCACGGGACACTGGCCACTTCTAGAAGATATTGACCCAACCATTCTGAGGTATTACAAAAACAGTAGAACATGTTGACCTCAATATTTTTTATACCATATTTATTATGTTTTACGTGTATTGTATATGGTGTGTAAAACCAGATGAGCCGCCAGATTAAGATATGTGTCCCCACTCTACCTTCCCCTTCTACGACACTATTCCCCACGCGTCACGTCACGTCACGATTCGTCTTTGTCGTGCAGTATTGGCAGAGAGAGAGGGTAACTTATTCTTCCCCTCAATGCGTGCTCTTTCCCCTCATCTGGCGATTCTGTGTAGAACATCGGATTGAAAACAATAACATTCGATTAATCGAATGCTTTTTTAACTTGAAAAATAATATTATCTTCTATTCCCCTTCAGATTCAAGTGCGACACCGGACTTAAATGTGGTAACATTTTGCCTATCAAAGCGGATACAAACGAGTTTATGATCAAATGCTCGAAATGTGGCAACAACACAAATATTCTGAAAGGTTTGAAAGCCTTGCAGGACACAGACGCACTTTTCAAGGTTGCTTCAAGAAATTTGGGTGAAGGGAAGAGTATGGGTGCTTTGAAAGCTTATTTAAAAATTTTGAAACTTTTGGACGAGACGCTTGCGTTGCCCATAAGAGACTATCATAATTGTCAGCAAGGTGTTAGGTTGTGCATGCTTCTTTCGGGAAATTCTGCTTTCGTCTAAAGATCTATTGTATATGCGTATATGCGTCAACCATAATTCAAAGTTTGTATCATTTCTAAGTAAAACAATTAAATTACACCTCTGTCACATATGGTTTTAACTTTTAATACTTTGGAATATTTTTGTTTATTTACAGAGTGGTCCGTTTAAATAAGGCCACCTAAATATCTCTTCAGGTTATTGTGATGCAAAAAATATTTGATACGTAACGTGCATGGTGTCAACGGACCAAATATCTGGCAAGAATATTTTTTTCCGAAGGTCACTTTTTTCGGAGTTGTCAAGGTCATCGATGTGTTTTGATACATATAAACTTCATTTCTTTTTATTGCATCGTCTATCTGATCGAAAAATACATACACATACATTCAGATATGTATAATAACATGACTTGACCTCGATCTGAAGGTAAAACTTTAATTTTCGAAGATCAAGGTCATTTCAAGGTCATGTTATTATAAATATCTGAATGTATTTTTCGATCAGTTACACGATGCAATAAAAAAAATGTAGTTATGTAACAAAAAACATCGATGACCTTGACAACTCCGAAAAAGACATTCGGAAAAAAAAAATTCTTGTCAGATATTTGGTCCATTGACACCATGCACATTACGTAACAAATATTTTTTGCATCACAATAACCTGAAGAGATATTTAGGTGGCCTTACTTAAACGGACCACCCTGTATGTATATATTATCTTTGCTCTCGTATAATAATAAGCTGTAGAGTGTAGAGCATAGAAACCTTATTTGTTCAAAAAACAAATTATTCTTCCATTGATCAAGTTTATCGTACCAAATAATTGCATTTTTATTATAATTAATCGACATCATGAAATTCAATATGCAAGTATAGAAGTTCCGTGGAGTTCTGTACCTCAACATTGAATAATTTTGCAATATTTACAAAAATTATCACATTCTGTTTCGTTATGCATTTAATTATCGCTTTCCAATTTTTATTGACATTTCTATAAGAAATGTCTGCTTTACAGTTGTATTACTTACCAGGTCTTTCTGCCAGCAGAGTTGGGCATTAATCGATTAAAATTTTAATCAAGATTGATTGATTAACGTGTACAATTAAAAAAGTAATCATTGAAAAATCGGCGATTGATTCAATCGATTGATGAAGTTAATCGTCAATCGTTGATTAAAAGAATAAATCATCGAAAAATCGGAGACTGATTCAATCGATTGATGAAATTAATCGCCATACGGTCTATCCATAAATTGTAATAAGGAGGGAGATAGAGACAGAGCGGAGATGGAGAATTGACAGAAATGTATATCTCAACAAAAACTCAGTTTACATTTGTGTATTTGATTTCGAAGTTTCAGCAGTTATATAATCATTAATCAATTATCCGATTGACGATTACAATTGAAAGGAATGTAATCGTTAATCGAAATTAACGACTAAACTATGATTAATTGTTAATTGCGATTAAAGATTGAAGTAGAAATGTATTCGTCAATCGTTGATTAATTTTTGCCCAACTCTGTCTGCCAGCAGCAAGCGTTGCCTCTGCTGACGCAGCTGCCCGGCCAAAACCGAGCATTTGGCTTACTGGGTAGATGTACGACAAAATGATTAAGTATTTTGAAGAATTTTATTGTGTACATTTCAATTCTGAACTGCCAAAAAATGTACATATCTTGTTTTTTCATTAATGAAATCACTTGGATATGTTGCTTATATAAGTTTTTATCGAATGGTTTATTATATGCTAGAAGTACAATAATCATTTGGTATGACAAACTTGATGAAAAAGTTGTTTTCGTGTGTTTGAACGAATGAAATATATGCTTTGTGTGTACGCTCAAGTTTGTAACTGTATATAACACATATATTATACTATTGTCGAAAGCACAAGTGAAGTGTTACTCAGAAACGCTAAATTTCAGTAAAAATATGGAAAAACTTCAGATATGCTGGAATAAAAGAACGTAACGACTCCGTGTGGACCACAGTACTAAATATAATGTCGAGACCGATGAGCAACTGTTATCAGAAATTGAAAACGCAACTGAAACTCACGCACGGAGTTTTCAAATGATGAAAAACGGAACAAGTTCTCGCACATGAACAGTCGCTGCATTTTAATACTAAATGAGCGCGAATAATATATACAACGACAAGGGAATGATGAATGAAAAAAGACTGATGCGTCGCTACATTAATCAATTTATTATTAAGACATGAGAAACGCTACTCTTCGATAGGAAAGCCAGAAAAAAATAGAATTAATACGATACAGTTTTATTTTAGAGTCTTAGATTCGTAAGAGTACAAAATAATTAATACAACATAAAATGACTGTCTTCCGTTTCCGTAACTTTTTCACGCCGAAATGTCTCTGGCCCGAGTCTGCATCAATCTTCTCCCGTAAGTTAAACACTCACCGTTACGTTGATCATCGTTAATTATTCTCAATTGTAACCGAATCTCTTTTAACGCACTCGTACACTTAAAGCAATGAGCACATTTCGTAGAAGATCAACGCACTTGAATATCTCGCGTCACAAAAGAAGTCTTATATGCGTGTATATTGCAACTATATGTGTGTTAAGTTACGCGTACGTTAAACGTGGTCGTGTCTGTGTGTGTTGCGTGTGTGTGAATGGGTTTTATACGCGCACGAATGTATGTTACCAGTGTTTTAATAATAATCATATATTACGCACATAGGTGACATCTTATGCGTGTACAAAATTAACAAATTAAATGGGAAATGTTGCGTATGTGTTTGTTTTTTCTTTTAGCATTTCATGAAATGTCTTACTCATTATCATTGCTTCGTCCGAGTTATACACGCATGGTAACGATTATTTTTTGTTTTTCCTTTTTTTATGTACATATAAAATCGGTTTTCTTTTGTCTTCCATCCAGCACATTTAGTCGGTCCATTCTCTCGAACACTTTTAGCACCTAACTGTAAATAAATAGAGAAGACACTTAGATAAACATTCATTTGACCCTGGTGTTTTGAATGTCGCTACACGTTGCTGCTTTGCGCTGCGAATCGAAATTTTAGTATAGAGACGAAGATAATAACAGCGGACGAGTTCCATTTTTAAAAAAACCGGCAGCGATGCGTTGATTTAAGTCCATTGTTATCATAGACCGATGTGGAACGTTATCGAAGATGAACAAGAAGAATCGTCCGTCCTTTCTCTTTCTTTTGAACAATCTTAAAGTGAACAAAGCGTTGATTTCGTTCCGTTGTTGAGTTTCGTGTAAAGCACGTGCGATGTTTTCTCTTATGCTGTTAGAGCAAAATTCTGATTTTTGCTTCCGAAGTACTTTTGACTTTCATTGGTTTGTTAATTTGTGAGAATGTTAATACCGTCTGTCACGGGAATCCGAACGAGAACGACGATCTCGGCTGCGGCTACGGGTCAGTGATCTCCTGCGTGGGCTACGGGATCTTGACCTAAAATATTAAAAGCACATTTTATACCACTTTTACCGACATTCAAAAAAATAGTTCATTTACGTGCGACTCCCCACTTCGTCTCAGGATTTCAAAGCGTAACTCTGTGTCAGCGTAGGATCTTCTCCAATATTATACTTGCGGAAACTTGAAATCAAAGACTTCATGTCAAACTATAAAATGAAACACGAGACGAAACGGAATGTCGCACTGAAACACATAGGTACAAAAATGATCGCAAGGCAATCATAATAGAATTAGGAATGGCTAATTCCTATTTGCCTAAGGGGTGATAAAACTAGTTAGACACAATAATTAATACAAAATGACATCTCACCAATAATGAGAAACCAATAAACGAAAGTAGGATTAATTTGGTTAAATTAAATCTTTACAATTAACCGCTCAATATATGTATATGTATGTAAATATAATATATATATGTGTGTATATATACCACTATATATAGACCATATATATATATTTTTCTTTTTATAAATACATATTATGCACCATGCGACAGTTCCCTGGTCCAATATATAAAATCATTCACAAAATAACGGAAAACGATGATGGAAAGAAAAATTATAAAATGCTTTACAATTTCTTTCAGTAGATCTGTCGAACAAACATAAAACGATACTATTTTGCGAAACGGTTGTTCATTGGGCCCCAGAGAACGTGACGCCATAGTAAAAAAAGATAAAAAATCTTTGAAAATCGGTGAAATACCAGACAACTGTGAACATGTAGTGGTTGGTGGTGGTGGTACTTGGTTGGGTGGTGGTGGGATGGTGTGTAGGTGGTGATCATTTTGCTTTGCTCAGTTGAAGAGAAGTGGCGGTCGCGTTGTCGGCTAAGTTTAACGTGATGGTTGACGAGTAGTAGTAGTAGTAGTAGCAGTAGTAGTAGTAGTAGAAGTTGGGACGGACGGACGGACTGACGCGCTGAGATTTTGACAGAAGTATTCGTTCATATCGCGTCGGCTGTTCGATGGATTCACGATGCTCCTAGCCGCTAGAGGTTGAGGTAGCCCGAAGAAGTCTTTTTGTAGGGGAACAGACGGACTGACGGACTGACTGACAGCATCGGACTGTCAACTGACGGACGACTTGGCTCCTACCGGTGACTGGTGGTGACTGATGGTGACTGGTTGGGAAGTTAGTGGGCAGGCAGGCTTTTTTTTTGTTCAGTTTTGATTGCTAAACTTTTTTTCACGGTGGCTGTAGTAGTAGTAGTAGTAGCAGTAGTAGTAGTGGCGGGGAGACGAGCAGAGCTAGGAGCTGACGCTGGTAGAATCTGCAAACGTCAGTTTTAGCAATATAACCATCAACGTTATCATACTCCTTGCCACTATCGGTATACACGAGAGATTTTTCTTAATCCAAATTCACAAATTTGCACATGAATTTCACTTATTAGCGATAGAGTTCCGTTATGATTAATCCTAGACTGCCCACTCTAATGCATACAAAAAAAGACTACTTGCTGCTGATCGATTAAACTTATATGATGAAAGTACAATTGTCATCTTATTCCTTCGTATACTTATCGCAACGCATAGTACAGTACGTTTAAAGTGGTACTTTGTATTCTCTAAGCAAAAATAAAAATTCAGCTTTATAATGCAAACATACAGAACACAATTAAGATAATCAAAGGCTGCTTCAATGCGTGTACGATAAATAAAAATAGCTAAAGTATCGAGTGCATTTCAATCACTTTGATATTCAAGTTTCATTACGATATAGAAAGAAAAAACTATTTAATCAAATGCAATGTTAAATTTGTACTTCATTCAATATCTGAAAGGTTTCTTAGAGACCTGAAACAACAGAATTCAGTTAAGCTCTTTAAAAATTCTCCTTTAATCTACAGAAAATTAAAGTTACGTCTCCAACGATCAAATAACTTTTAACTTCAGACACTTAAAAAGTAAAATCAATCAGATTCTATTTATATGGTAAGAGCACCATAAGCATTAGAAATAAATTACTTTGGAATGATAGAATTAACACCAGACACCGCTATGATTTATTTTTATATGCTACCGGTGCTACTTTATGTGCAACGAACGAGCTTCATAGTTGCCTACTAATTCTTACTCTTATACGATTCTTTTAATTATGTTTTCAACTACATCTTCGTCCTCCGTCTACCGCACTTTGTTATAGTCCTGTCCTCTCCAACTTATGCCAATCAATTAACACTCTTTGACCACCAATCGTGATTATTGCGCAATTTTCAATGTTTCAATACATTTTGACAATTATTCTACATGTTTCATATGATACATTGTGATTCTGCGTGCAAAATTGCGATGATCACAATACAAGCGGTACTTGCAAATACCTACTTGCAGCTTGTAGATTGGCTGTACGTTCTTGGTAAGGCTCTGAAAAGTTCGTAAAATTATAAAATAATGAAATTACCTGGAATTTCGGATTAGCGGCGACCTGCGTGGACTTCTTGACAGGGACCTAAAAGAAACGAAGAAAAACTGTTGTATGTTTTAGACTGCTCATAATGTTGCCATTCGCCGAGATTCACTTTGATTTCTTTTGTCTAGTCGCACCTGAAAAATGGCGGTGAACAACGCGAGAAAATTCTTACCTTGGGTAACGACCCAGTGATTTCTTTCGGGGACTGCGAGATCTGGATCTATAAAGTTGTCAAAAAGATATACGGTATGTGAATCCTGTTGTTCGCTAAGCATATTCACAAAGGAGATTACATTGGAAAAAAAAAAGAATGAGCTCAAAGTGATAACTCTACCTTTACCATAACTAAAATTTTGCCCTAGCGTCTCCCATTAAAGATTTCCCATGCAGTGTATTTGATTGCTCTTTAGCTAACATTGTGAATTGTCAAATTTGGCATGAAAACATTTTTTAGTGTGCAATATGTGAATTCAAGTATTGCTTTCTAAACTTGTATTCACATACAAATAGTAGCCGAAAGAGCACGAAGATCAAATAAATGCAATATATAATATATTCTATCTGCATTTCTATACGAAATAAGTAAAAAAAATACTGAGTTTTATATGCGCTGTGCATAAAAAAAATTCACCGAAACCCGTGCATCATTTCTTGACATTCTTATTCGTTAACTGCACTGTAATACCTACTTGGCAAGACACTTAAGTCATCTGCAGCAGCTCAAATGTTGCTGTAAAATGCAGATATTTAAAGTGTTGAGATTCTTACCTGGAGTATCTTGGACCTGGTCTCCGTGCAGCGCGTCGACTCCTGCCAGATGACATCTCTACCCTTACTCTGGTTCCACAACAGCGTCTATAAATAACCATTCCATCTTTTACATATCAAATTTATTATTAATACTTTAAGGGCCATGGGCTTGGCGTTTAACATGTTAATATTATGCAATGAAACATATTATGTAAGTAATCATTGTTTACTATACATTATGCGTAAATAGATTAGGAATACACTTACGTTCCATCTAGTCCTCTAACTGCATCTTCAGCATCTCGTGGATCTTCAAATTCCACAAAAGCAAATCCAGGTGGGTTTCTAGCAACCCAAACGTTTCTGAGGGGACCATATTTAGTGAACGCATTTTCAATTTCGTGTTTACTAGCACTGCTTCCCAAGTTGCCAACATATACTTTGCACGAAAGGTCCCATTCACGGTAACGTGACATTCTGCGTCTGTAAAAATAGCATATACACTATATTGATGCCAAACAAACACACTATGTCGTGACTACTATAAGTAAGACCTATAGGTGTCCATAATACATAACACATTTTGTATAAAAACGATGTTTACAAAAAGGATTTTTGGTGACTCGAAAATTATCATCCAAAATTTGTAAAAATCCAAACCTAATCGGAACCAAAAATTCTCCTCGCAAATACTTTTTTTTATCTAAAAGGAACCTGTTTTCAGAATTTCAGCAAAATTTATAATATTACACATTTTCACAAATAATAAATTCGTATAAATTTATGAATAAAACTACAATTATTTCTACTAATTTTGTTATCGAACACTGAATGAATTGACGACTTTGACTGTCACTTTACCTATATTAAAGAAATAT
This sequence comes from Lasioglossum calceatum, assembly GCA_963966675.1. Classification (NCBI taxonomy): domain Eukaryota; kingdom Metazoa; phylum Arthropoda; class Insecta; order Hymenoptera; family Halictidae; genus Lasioglossum; species Lasioglossum calceatum. Next base: position 7,994,100 of record OZ016549.1, read on the forward strand.
CGACCGGTGACGAATATATTTATTGTCCAATACACTTATTTGCGATAAAAACTTATGCTACACGGTTAAAAGTTTTCAAATGAGAGCCAGCATAAACCACAAATTAATTATGTATACACGAGTTAGACGGAAAAGTTATTTAGACGATCACACTGAAAAGGGAAAGTCGGAATACCGCCATGTTGTGCTCTCAATGTACTACGGCGATAGAAATTGTCGAGACTGAAATATTTCGATTTATTGAAAGAAAACTGTGTCGTACTATGGGAAACGTTGTGACAGCAACTAATAATTATTGTCGAAGCATTTTATCTTTATATATAGAGAAATAACACAAGAGAAGTGTGTTTGCATTGGATCTAACAGAAACCGACGCCATAGAAATTTTGAGGCATTTTCCTCGTTTATCTGCTCTGCTCTTACAAATAATTCTAAACGGATAAGTCTCAGTTAATTCTAAATAAAATACCATGTTCTACTTACGTTTTAGGTAGGTGAATTTATTAAAAAGACTTCTACAACTTCGCAACACACACAACCGCTCCTCCGAACTGCACAAGTAGAAATGCTCACAAAATGGTGGCGTGTGGCGTGTATAGTGTTATTCTTCTTCCGTGGTTCCGTGGCCTCCTTTCTAAGATGGCATTGGTGTTGCTGTATATTGTCTCCTACTTCCTCGTCAAACGAACATTTAATCTTTCTGTAAAATTTATATCTGTCATTCTTTTTAAACATTCGACTTTTAATATTTATCTACTTTTATATCTTGAATATTTCTATATTTCAAAAAGTCTTTCAAAACTATCGATGCAAAAATGTTCGTATTATTTACCGAATTTAAAATTTACATAGAAGTACCGTTAAATAGAACTAGCGCATGACGAATCACAACGATTTTATTTCGATAGTAAAATATTCAATTATTAAATTAACAGGAAAGAGTAATTTTAAATGAACATTGCACAAAAAATCAATAAATACTCTAATTTGACTCACTGTACAGACAGTGGAGTAAATACCAGTAAATATACTACAATTACATATTCATTCAATATATGTATAAATAGGGGAGAGTCGTTTACACAACTCGAGATTTGACGTTGACGTGATATTTCTTGTTTGACACTAAATGCGCAAGATAATATTAAATAGATACTGTAGATTGATCTTTAAATCAACCTTTAGTGATTTAACCTTCATAAACGAATGAATTATATCATATATATGCCTGTATCCAAAATGTACCTCCTCGAAATATGAAATATACTAAATTTATTAATAAAAACAATAATGTATAAGATTGATTAATGGGAAAACATGCAGTATCCGATTATAATACTGAGAGGTTACTGCGTATGTCAGGAATAACCGCGAATGTATAATAACAATTATGAAATTAATTGTTCACATTTATTTTATAAATTACAAAATTATAATCAAATTTATGACTTTTCAAGTCTCGTATAACCTATAATATAGACTACTTATTTACAATTGTTTTGTAAATATGTGAAATATTTCACAATAAACGTACTGTAATATCAGAAATGCAAAATAAAATTATTATTTTGTTATACAATTATCAATTAAAATAAATTGATTGATTAAAACATAGAATTTACTTAATGCAATATTGTTCATATTTGTCACCTTCAAAAATAATAATAATGAAGTACTAGGCAAGAGACAATATAAGCAACCCTGTAACATTATAATGTACTAATAATTCAGTTCAAAATTTAATCACAATTGATTAAAACATAGAATTTACTTAATGCAATATTGTTCATATTTGTCACCTTCAAAAATAATAATAATGAAGTACTAGGCAAGAGACAATATAAGCAACCCTGTAACATTATAATGTACTAATAATTCAGTTCAAAATTTAATCACAATTGCGTGCATGCATTAGATTTATATATTTAATTATAGTAAAAATTATATATGTATAATTTATACTCTTACATATTTTATAAAAAAACTTTATTTATAGTTTATAATTAAATTTACAGGTGTTATGAATACAATTGAAAATATAGTATTCTTTTCTGTGGAACAATATTATTAATGAACAAGCCTCTTGTAATCCATTTTCTCAAGTTGAACCAAGGGTTTTAATTGTTCTGCAAAAATTCTCATATCTTCAGCTATAGCATCTTGACCACTTGGTGCTAAAACGCTTAGTTCTACTAAATAGCTTTGAGATATAGCTTCCACGCTTTCAGGCATCTTCCCTTGTTGGGCCATTTTAAATATCTTGGAAACTGTGACTTTCATTCTACCTTTACGGAACATGTAACCACGGGCGATGTATTCGAAGTCTAATCTACAACCAAGTTCTGTCAGAAAGTCGACAACTGTATTACTAGTTGCTATATCTAAGCTGCTTCTAACAATTGTAGGCCGTGATTTGTCACCCAATTCTGGTTGACCGATATAACGTAATTGCCATGGCATATCCTGATAATCTAATGCTCTTCGTACACGTAGAAGTAATGGTTGTTCTGATCCCCTGAAAATGAAACAAGATTAAGTATTTACATGTTTCTTGTAAAAACATTGTTTACATATTCCGTGCTGTTTTTGCTAGATTTCTCATTCAGGTCATTTGCTTTGTTTTATATTGCATTTTTTATAATGCCTGATTCTTTCGGTGGGAATATATTCTAGTCTTAAATTTGTTACCAGTGTGTACCACCAGCGGTACACGCGGTCTAAAGTTTAACGTGTACACATGGCACGGAACGTGTTAATATCGCTATTTCTTTTATTTACCTAATACTGAAGCACATCTCATGGTCGTTGAATGTTTCCGGAGCAGTATCAACATTGTCACATAAACCACGTAACCTATGCAGCAGCACTTCAACAGCACTATCTAATACTGATCCTTGTAATAGATATTCTTGATTAGGTATTATGTTCGATTTAATTGCAGCTGATAAACTGTCCATTGCTGTGCTTATTGGAGCATTCATTTTTATAATACAATTTTAATTCATAAATATAAACCTCATTCGTGAATGTTTGACAGATATTTACGTTTAGGTTAATGTTTGGGTTTATAAGCGTCTCGCAGTCTCGCAAGCCTCGCATACATAATGTATTATGTATATATCTATTTACCTATACATACGCGTGTATACATATATACTTTCTTATTACATATCATTCTGTACTTGTTATCTTCCGATTTAAAATAAAAAATTGATCCAATATATGATACAATATTCGGTAATAATATTTATAACAGCATAAAAAATTCCGAAATATTATTATATACAAAAAAACAATGTTCCCAGGATGCACAAATATTACAAAGATATAAAACGAATGATAAATGTATAAATCTGGAATTCAATTTCGTTTACATAGTGATCGCGTGGCATGTATAAATAGAAAACAAGTTGAATACAATATGGAAAATATAAATTAAAATACAAAGTGAATTGTCTGCGAACAATAAGTATTTTACTGCAAAATAGAAAAAAATTATTTCGTTAATTGTTATATTCTGTAATCTTAGTGTACAATCTAAGACACATATGTTTAAATACCCGGCTTTACAGTTATTGGCATGTTACGCAGAAGCACATGCTACGTTTGTTGCTTCTGCTAATGAGTAGATAAAGTTGAATGCGCAAGCGCAGAAAGAAATTTACAACATGGCGGAACGCAGGAAAAGCAGGAAGCGCAAAGATGTAAGCATCACATACGGCTGTAATTATTGTAATATTACTTAACTGTATATACGTATTGTTTTATTTATTTAGCGGTTATAAATATAGCTATCGTTTTTATGTTCGACTGATTTTATTTTATTTATCGAAAATATGTGTCACGATTAAGAACTGTTTCAACGGAGTCCGATGACGTAGCAAACCCATCAGTCATTCTTTCTATTCAAAGTTTTGAAATTGGTTCCAATTATACTAATAAGTTTCATGTTTTATAAATTACTTTATATTTATATCTGCGAAAGTTGAATTAATATATAGATTATATTGTTTATAAAGAAGGCATAGGATTGTTTCGATAATATTATCGCATATTTTGGGTCACCATCTGTATCTAAATTGTTAGTGCACCGTTTTTTTAAACAGTACGCAACAAGTCACGTGTTTTATTTAACGCGTTCTCATTACTATGCAAAATTATGTTTCTTATTAGGAATTTCAATTCGTTTCTTAGCATTAACAAGTCAAATGTTTGGGTGTGTTGAAATTTCTAATACAATGTTTCTATTATTTATTATAGGAAGTGGCAAATATAGATCATGATGTGGTCGAAGACAAACCGTCTAAAGATGAATATGCTGTGGCTAAATGGATCCGTAACAATGTGCCGTCGAAGAAAACGAAATTCGACAGAATCCACAATGTTGAGTATTTCACTGGCAGTCGTGCAGTGGATGCATTGTTGAAAAACTCACCATGGAGCAAATTCAAGTTTGAAACGCGTGAACAGGTTACAGAATTTCTTGATTTGATGTTAAGACATAAATTCTTTCATAGAGCAAAAAAGGTAGTAATTACTGAAGAAGAATTATGTAAAATACGTGGAATAAAGAAAAAAGTGAAAGAAGTAAAGAAGGAGAAGGACAAGAAACCGAATGAAAAAGATAAGGAATATTCTAAAGACACCAAAGATGCAACAGGTGGAAAAGATGGTGAAGATAAAGTTGAAGAGAAAAAGAAAAAGCCAAAAGTGAGTTTTGATAAACAAACTAAATACTTCGATTATTTGCAAAAGACAATTATTATCCGAAAGTAATTGAAATGACATTATTTGATTTATTTAGGTACGCCTGGAAATGCATATGGAACAATATTTCGTTGATTGTAACGATGCTTATGTTTGGATATATGAACCAATACCAGTGTACTACTGGTTCTTTGGAACTCTCGTAGTGTTAGGCGCAATTGGCGTTTGTCTGTTTCCACTGTGGCCATCAACAATTCGTCTTGGTGTATATTATCTGAGCGTTGCAGGAGCTGGATTCCTTTTATTTGTTATGACATTAGCAACTATTAGATTGATTGTGTTCTGTCTTCTTTGGGTTCCAACACTTGGCAGATGTCATCTTTGGCTTGTGCCAAACTTGACAGCAGATGTTGGATTCTTTGCGTCGTTCTGGCCACTTTACCAAGTATGTATTAATTTTTAACGCCATCTTACTCTTATGGAAACAATTATATATAAATTTATTTACAGTATGATTACTATGGTGGTTCATCATCGAAAGATAAGAAACTTAGTAAAAAGAAAAAGAAGAAAGAAAAAGACGCTGATTCCGATGATGGAGCATTACTGCAATCGTAAGTACAAATTTTAAACCATAACTAATCATTCCAATAAAGATTAAAATATCATTGTAACAGTTTGGTAATATTTTCCCTATTTTGCAGAGATGAGCAATCTAGTACGCAAGAATTCAACACAGAATATACTCAAATTGAAGAAACATCACCTAGCGAAGAAAACAAGTTGCCTTCATCTGAGCTGGTTGAGGGTGAAGAAGGTAGTGAAAGCTCAGGAAGTGAAAAATCTAATACAGGCCGGGATTTTGTGATGGTTTAAACCAGAAACTTTTGGTAATAAATAGTTTTCCTTTATTTAATACAAATGCTGTGTCAATTAATGGTTAATTTTTGCTATTTTTATTAAATAATTCAGGGATTGTAACATACAAGTTAAACAGTTATCTTAACGTTTGAAAATATGAATCGTTTTATTACATTTAATATTAAGTATAGCAAGAAACAAAAGCGCGGTTCACCGATTTAGCAAATTTAATCTGCTTCTTGCTTAGATGAATATATTTAAATTTTTTGTATCTAGAACAGGCATGGGCAGAAATAGCACGCGTGCTAGGGATTCTCAAGGAATACCCCCACTTCTCCCGGCCGTGCGTCTCGCTCCCCGTGGCGGCCATAGTGCTCGGAGCAACTATGGCCGCCAAGGGGATTGAGACGCGCGGCCGGGAGAAGTGGGAGTATTCCACGGCTACTCCTTTAGAATCCCTAGTACGCGTGCTATTTCTGCCCATGCCTGATCTAGAAAGTGAACCAGAAGATCTAGATATATTTTACAGAAAGAAAATTTTTGTAACTATGCTATAAGGATCCATCTTCGAGATTCCAATATAAATATTATGTATGCTTATTTAATTCATTATTAATCAATATTCATTCAGATACATATTTACATGTTATTCATAAAAGTTATTGTGTCAAAACATGTACTTACGTTAATATAGGTGCCTGAAACCTTCCTGCATCAATTGCAAGCTGTTTTTAACAATTTACATTGTACGATACAGTATTTTAGTATAACAAAATATTACATTTCAGTGACATGATTTCCTCAGGTGTCGTAAATGTACAGAATCGGGTAAATAGAATACGAACTTTACGAGAAAGGCTGCAATTATTTCTACAAACTGTTATTATACCCAGAAGTTCCTTATCAACACGATAAAGGATTCACAAATTGTAATTTTTAATTTTCTGTACAAATTTCAATGATAACATTTATGGATCTGTTATTATTATATTTCAACATTGTCGTTGGTATTGTATTAATACCAAAAATCATTTTTATCGTTTTTAAAGCATCGACCATACTTTCTCCTATCATAAAATAAATTGTAAAGAGCATATGTGTAGAGAATTTTATTCTTTAAAATTTATATACTTTTGTTAAATAAATAATATGTGATATCATAATGTTTAAAAATATGCAGAATATTTGTTATTTTCTACACATTTACAGCATATATATTAGTGCTGAAGGATTTGCGAATAGTAATATTACAGTACGTTTTTGTCAGTTTCATAACTAAATCGATTATTATTTTACATATACATTTAATAAATGATTATGTGACGATAGATTATACCAGATCATACCCACGTCTAGCATGCAACAGAACTTATATCCACTTTTAACATAAATATGGGTATAGGTTCTGTTCCATGTTAAAATAGAGTACAGTAAAGTCGCTATCTAGCTCCCTGAGGACCTCCACGATCACTGTCTCTTCGCCTACCCCTTCCACTGGGGGGCATCCCCGCGAGGGGCCAGGAAGCCTGAGCTACCTCGATTGCCGTGTTTACATGTTGTCCTTTTCTACATTCGGCATCGTTTCTACTTTCGGCGCGGTCGTCGAGGAAAAAATAGTTTCCCTACACGATCTCTGTCCCTGCTTGAAACAAATGATGGAGGCACACTTTAGTGTATAATCTATCTCTGTCTATACTGACAAAAGTGGAAGCAGAAAAACCTCGGGCGTGAGCACTATATCATATCCTCCCTGGTATGACTTATTCTTAGTGGTAAATGAAGGTGTGTTACCGCTTAGAACTTTTTCCCAGGGTTAAACAAAAATGATTCTCACAATTTCGAGGATCTATCTATCACTGCCGAGACGGCAAGGGCCTGGAGGAAATTTCATGTCAGTACTAGAATTGCGTCTATCGTCTTGCACAGGACAGGTATATACCGTTGCACCCTCTTTTTACAAAAAGTATGCTGAGGGCATAATGGAATGGAGATTGCGTTGCTTTCAAAGATAGAGTGTAAAGCGCAAAGAACTTTACGCGTATAGTAATTAACTTGCTTACTTAATCGCTACGAATTGTTATGTAAATCGAAGTAGTAATATGTGGTGACCCACCCTGTAGAATCAGAAATGATAAAACGATTGGCGAATGTAGAATCGAGAGTTGTTTTCTGACTGTCTCGCAATTTATAGTACCTTATGAGATTTCTTTCTATAGCGAGAGAAGTCTTTCATACATATACAGTGGCCCACAAAAGTGTTCGTACGCTCTTTAAAACAGAACAACTTTTTTATAATTGTATCAAACGACTTGATGTTTTGTAAGCGATTAGAAGCATTGATTTACTAAATGATGTGCAAAAAATTTCAAAAAATTATAATTTACAAGGTTACATGCAAAAATAAAAAATGCATTTTTTAAAACTTTTTTATTTGAGCCCTTAATGAAAATTTAAAATATATGTTTTGTAGATCTATGTTAGTTATACACATACTGAAAATTTCATCGAAATCGATTGAGATACACACGGGCTACAAGCGGTTAAAAATGGTGAAAATCGTAGTTTTTCACGACTTTTGATCAGTTTCTGCTTAAAATCCACAGAATCGTAATCTTTCGATGCGTGTCGTTTTTTCCTGCGTCAACCGATTTCGATGAAATTTTCAGTGTGTGTATAACTAACATAGATCTACAAAATATATATTTTAAATTTTCATTAAGGGCCCAAATAAAAAAGTTTTAAAAAATGCCTTTTTTATTTTTGCATGTAACCTTGTAAATTATAATTTTTGAAAAAATTTTTTTTGCACATCGTTTAGTAAACCAATGCTTCTAATTGCTTACGAAACATCAGGTCGTTTGTGGTACAATTGTAAGAGAGTTATTCTGTTTTATGGACCACTGTAAGTATGCAGCTTTTGTATCACACTGGATGCTCTAATAGCAATGCATTATCATAATGGCATGACATTTTACAATATACATAATCTCTTAACGTCCGTAATGGTGATAACCATACAAATCTGACGATACGCGCTTCCCCATACGACGATCTTGATTCAAGTCCGCTGTTAATATGGGTGAGTTCGGATACCGGTAAACGGGAGAAAACAACTATTTCATTACATTCGATTCTGCGTTCGGTGGCCGCGAAGATCGTTGATCCTGTTCTTTAAATCTGTTCCAGGAAACTCGTTTCAATTTATCGTTTTGCCGCGGACTAATTATATTACGTCATACACTGGCAAATTCTTTCGGAATGTCGCCGAACCGGCAGCAGTGGGTTTCCCTATTGCTGGGAACGAGCCCGCGCATACGTAAATACTTGGGCTCTCTCTCTTTCTCTCAGTTGAATGCAAGAATTTGTCAGAGGAAAAAATCACTCGACAGGAATATAAACTCAGCCCTTTTACAGTTAATATACGGAAAAGGTCATCGACAGTTTCACCGATACGTCTGCGCAGTTAAAGTGCAGAAGAATTTAATTGAATTAAAATCTAATTAAGTGTGAGACAACTTTATCCGACAGTGTCGTTGCACTTTCCTATTTATTTAACCGATGAATTTGAACGATATCTTTATTAATATAAATTGCATTGCCTTTGGGATTGCCATGAATATTCATTAGATTAGTATAGTTTACCTTTGCGTATCATTCGGTGAACATTCTATCTGGTTACGACGCTTAGTCGGGTTTCAGATCGGCGGAAGTAGTCGCTATGTACAGAAAAATTCAGTATTATTTAATAGAAAAATAATTGCATACTGTGCGACAAAAAATTCATGTATACATATTTTAGGATATCGTCAAACAATTACGGCGGCGCCTGCGACGAGATTTTGTATTCCTTTGCCATGATAATGAGCGTCTCAGTGTCATTAATTAAGGCGCCGCGAAAACCAGATCGAAGGAGAACTATTTGCGAACGTATCATCGCACGATAAGGTGTATACGTATACACAGAACGTTGTGGAAGAGACTTCGAGGAAGTCTAACACGCATTCGATGATCCGCGGTTGGATAGAGTAGTTCTAAAAGGACTAAATTGAAAATTGATACCGTCGCGTCGGGTAGGTTACACGAGCATTCCGTTTCCTCGCTATAATGCTAACGAGCATTTAGCGTCGCGCTTTTTATCAAGAGCCTTGTAAGTTTACCGTTAAATCTGCTTAAGTGTTACGTTTGCGCCTCCTCTTTCCCACGGGTGGCATATTAAAAACTTTGATTTCCCGAATCGCCATCGTGCGTGCTCGCATGTAGAACCGACCAATTTTTCTAGCAGGTTTTCGAATGAAATTTCTTTTCCTCCAACAAGTGCACAGTGGACTACAAAAAGCTGGACAAAATTCATGTCTCTGTTAATTATGTTATTATGGTTTTAGGAGGTTTTGCGGTCGTAGAATCTAATTCTGGTATTATCCAGACAATCAAACCCGCTTCGAGCAAATGAAAAGTATAAAATAATCTTTCCTAGCCCCATACAGATTTCTAACCCCGTACAGATAGACCTGAAAATTTGTGATTGTGAATTTTTAATAGAAGTTTTAATAAAACGTGGGGCGCATGCAGTAGATCATTGATGCATGATTAGTTCACCTAAATCACTAACAATTTTATTCCACTGCAAATGATATGAACTGTTTGCGGGTTTTCTGAACGGCAGCTACTCTCTACACTCCTTACTAAATATGTATTATCTTGTGCCCCACGTTTTTCGTTTTAAATCTTACAAGTATTTTCATAGCTATTAAAAATTCACGATCACAAATTTTCAGGACTATCTGTACGGGATTAGGAATCTGTGTGGGACTAGGAAAAATTATTTTATACTTTTTACTCCGTTTTAAAAAAACGTGGTATTTTTTAAAAATTTATTTTTACGACATGAAAACTCTGTTGGATTAATTAATTTTGTATGGAGGAGCCTCTTTTGATTAAAAAGGAACTTTCATTTTATACAGGAACACCATTTTTCTGCAGGTGGAGTGGCGATTCGTAGGCTGGTCGGTCGCGGAACGAAGGGCCGCGTCACGAAGGCAAAGTTAACGGCCCATAATTCATAGCAGACATATAATAAATATCGTTACTCCATCGTGAGCACACGCAGACATGCTCACGGTGGTTTAACGCGCACACGCATACACGTTCTTCCTCGTGTAATATGTGCCTAAGGATTTAAACGTTTCACGACTCCGCGTACAGACTTTCCCCGATATTATGTGGTGAGCTTTCGTCCTTGGCGGAGGTAATAAAAGTTTCCTTTAACAATGCGCTCGCGTGCAGAATAAAATAATAGTTGCCCCTTTGAAACTCTTCTTCAACCCTTTGCCTTGCACCGTAAATATGCCGAGGAGTTTTTCAAAACGGAGGTCGCGAGAAATTGTTGATCCGGTTGTCCGTTTTATGAATTTTGTAATCTTTTAAATCGTGCTTCATTTTTTAAAATGGCACTACAAATGTTTTTGTACATAATATTGCAGCTTATGTCAAGACTAGACTAGAATGGATTCTTTCATGCTTCGGGTCGTTAAACTTTCCGAATAGGACTGTGGCCTTGAGCCAGTCTCAACGACACCTGAATGAGACATGAATGAAAATTTATAGGATGCTCATTTCCAGATATTCTTCCAAAACATTCTTCCGGTTTATTTTAGGAGAATTTAATTTGATGAAAGATAACGGATGGACACCAAACTGCTCAATTAAAAATAAACATTCTAACACGTTAATCGTGAAGTCAACTAGCTATAAATAAAAATCGATAATACGATTCACAAAAGTGACGTTAATGTGGCAATCAAAATTCGTGCGTCCCAAATTTAAGATTTCAAAACAAATAAAATTTATTCTTACATATACACATGTATAATGAGCGATAAAATAATCGTACATCGGATTATACATATAATACATATGTACAAAAATTTATTGGTAGAACTAAATTCCTTGAAGGAATATAGGTATATGGTATTATACGAAAAACATTTTTAATTATTGAAGTAAGAGCTAGTCTCTCACTATTATAAACCGTAGTTTTATTAATTTTCTATTAAATATTACAGACAGAAAAGACTGAAAAGGCTGAGAACATTATTAGTAATTGAAAGTGAGAGTCTTTATCTAAATCTTTACGCAAAATAAAAATTTTCTACCTGATTTACAACAAACTGGACTGAAATAGAGATTTATTTTTTTCTTTAATATGTTTAAAATAGGTTGAAAATAATATAACAGTATTTTTAAATTCCTCTAATGTTTTTACTGTTTGAAATTACACCTACTCACTTTTTGTCATAAATGCATCAAATAAAAAGGAAAGACCTGTTAAATTTTCTCGGTGGACATTTTTATGTTTCCTTATTGTTGTTAACATATGGAAAGCTATGTAAAAGGCAGTGGTATGACGAAACATTCCTAGCACCCCGCGTCCTTTGAATTTATAGTAGTGTCCTGCTGGAAGGGTAGGTCTCGAAGAAGCTGCGAAAAAACGAGATGAAAAAATGAAGCACGGAGAGGAACCCAAAATAAGAGAAACAAAAAATATCCTACATGGCCGACCACCGCGGTTTGCGGTTACAATGTGCAACGAAAAAAGAATCCTTCGTTTCGTCCTTCTCTCTCTCTCTTTCTCTTTCCCTCTCTAGTTTCGTACACCGCCTCTTTCAATCCTTCGTCCGATCTTCCATTCTCTTCTACCTTGGTTCGTTCGTGAAGGACTTTGAACGTGTGTACACAGCCGGATTTATATTCAAATGAATCGTCGTGGAAGGGTCGACTTATCAACGTATCAAACCCGACGAAGCGAAGGATAGACGAGGGGTGAGTCGCGAAAGAATGTTAGCTTCTTGATCGATCGCAGCTATCGTTTCAGAGAATTCTTATTAATTTTCTTGACAACTTGTTCCTTACTAATTAATTCTTGAACGCAGGATATAAACGTGCGGATCGGTAATAACGCTTTCAACGGAGAATCCAAACAATTCGTCGTTTCTCGTGTCGTTACATCAATCTATTAATTAAGTCGTTATCAGATTTTAACAATTTTTCGAATCTGTGGAAAAGAAAAATTTGGTTGTTTCAAGATTGTTGTAATGTTGCTTTTAATGTAACGAAGTCGTTAAGGGATGAAATCACTATAGCTAACTATAGTATTACAAATGTTACAGTATCAGATTAATTATTAACCCCTTGCCCTACGATTTATTTTACTGTTTCAGTTCTAATCAGAACTTTTTTGTAGATCGTATAATTTCCTAAAAAAGGAGAAAATTGATATAAATTGTATACCTATATGTTCTCCAATAGCTTAACAAAACCAAAATAGAATTTTATTTCGGTTCAAAGGAAATTAACATACATTTTTATCAGAATCTGTTCAGAGTCTTCATCACGAGTCAGGCACGATATTGTAAGACAAGGGGTTAATACAAAAATGACGTAATTATAGATTTTATACAATTACACAATAATTGATTTATACCATAATGAATACAATAATATTACAGTAATATTAATACATAAGGGGGGGGGGGGGAATTATAGGTGAATTACGCGCGGAGAGATTATAAAAGATTAATAATTTTATATATGAATTATTTCCAGAAATGTCCTTCTTATACATATACAGAATTCGAATCATATTTTATTTCATATTGTATGTTTTCAAAATACTTGTATGTTTTTTGAATACACAATTTCTTGCACACGGCATCTACAAGGAACGAAACACGCTAAACTGTTTTTAAGTAACTGATTCGCTTTTGAACTGGATAAAATCACGCATCACGGGCGAGTACTTCAATTACACGAATACCCGGTTGAAAACGATGATTACTGTTTTTAAATATTACGTGCTGAATAATGACCTTTTCGCGGGCAAGGTCCAAAAGTTTTTCAAACGCGTAATTATCGGCAGAACGATTTCCTTCGTTCACGCCGGTACATGACTTTATTTAGCTTTAGTTTGTCGAAACCGGTTGCAAGCGACTTCTCTTCTCTCTTACTGCAACACCAAGAGTTCAGTACACCGCATCATTTAGGGTTCCTCGGGTGGAGGAAGGAATTTCGCGTTCACCATGCTCCACAGCTTCTTTGGCGTTGAAATAATCCTTGGTACGGAGATTTCGTAACAATTCAATATTATATGTATTGCGACCTGCCGCGCGTTTTTTGTCCGAGACTTTTTAATAAACTATATTAGAATCCGTGGAACTTTTTAATAAAAGTTTCCATATTATATGTTCCGACAAAAACGAATAGAAAGATATTTTTAAAAACAAGCTTCGGTTTGAATCGAACTAATGAATAGCCCGCGGATTTTACGCATTTATGACAAAAATGAATAAATAAAATATACAACCATAAAGATATTAGAAAAACTTAAGAATGTTGTTACACTGTTTTTGACTTAATTCAATTGTTAAAGCAGGGAACACATTGTATTTTTGCCGGGGTAAGTTGTATATGAAATGCGCCATTTTAGAATGCGACTCTTATAAAACGTTTCGATCAAGAAATGCTGTTACACAGTCTGTTGGTTTATTATATAAAATTTTGAGGTACAAAGCAGGTCCTTAATATCCTATGTTCAATTTCAATTTAGATGAATAATTTTACTTTTAAATAAAGTTTATTTCAACGCCAACCAACGCGACTATTCCTTTCGCGAGTATTCCTTTTATACAGGGTGTTCATTTGAAAACTTTCCAGCCGAATATCTCGAAAAGTATGAAAGATATTAAAAAAGTGTAAAACACGTGTCCAAGGATTTCGAGGGAGAAAGCGGGGAGCAGTATCAGTTTTTTTTATTTGGGTGGCGTTTTCAAGGTCATTTGAAGGTCAACTTTGTTTTTTCAAACGGAAAACTATATTTTTTATTATGGAATCTTATTGTACGTAAAAAGACCAGCAATTTTTCGTAGGATACTTTTTTTTATCCACGCACTTTTTTATCCACAGGTTTCCATTTGAAGAAACAAAGTTGACCTCCAAATGACCTTGGAAACGCCACCCAAATAAAAATCCTTGGACACGTGTTTTTCACTTGTTTAATATCTTTCATACTTTTTGAGATATTCGGCTGGAAAGTTTTCAAATGAACACCCTGTATGTTTGGAAAAGTAACTTTTATGTGATTTTTGGTCAAAATGTGGTGATTAATTAACTTACTAGTCGTTGATGGTAAAAAAGAACTACAAAATCAAGATAACAATCTTGTAAATGAAAAACGCGTGAATGACCATAATATTATATTTTATTTTTACCGTAATATGTACGATCAAGAAACTTGAAAGTATTGAATTTAATACAAATAAATTAGAATAAAATAATTCCAATTGAAATAATATTTGAGTCTAATTATTAGACTGCGGATCTTTATAAATAAAATGCAAAATAAAAATAATCTGCATCGATTGCAAGAAATAGAAACTACATTCTTCAAAATTTTTCAATAATTTTGCTATAAATGCATAAAGATCCGCAGTCCATCAAACAACGTGCAGCGGTTTTTTAAGTTACCTTGTCAGAGAATTTGCGTCGGACATTCACAACTGCCGAAAACAGTTATATGTCAGGAGAGAGGAATCAAGTAGCAGATTAACCCACAGAGATTATAACCGTGGCGTGTCAACGATCCGCTACAAATAATATAATTATACTGTTCGCGAATGTTCGAGAGCTTGGAGCATATTCAGTGGTCCATCTTCAAGTTCAAAGAAATTCGGTCAGGGCCGTTATACGACCCGATCTTCCGCTTTTTGCTGTTAAGGTGTCCTGTCATAATTAGTTTTTTTTCCCCCGTATCCTGTCGAGGTTATAATTTACATTCCTTCGTTGGTCGATGTACGATGAGAAGGAAAGCGGTTCGCAACGTGGTTCGCGTTAGATTCGAGCGTGGGCAGCTTACGTCATTAAGCGTAACTTACAGTACACGAATGACTTTGGCTTTGGCGGAGAAAGTGGTCGGGTGTGGCCATTGCGAGACATTGTGCATTGTACAATGCGTTTGTGTGTCTACAGACTACGGGAAAGGATTTTCGATGTTCGGTATTTGGCAACGGCTATTGTCCTACAAATTTTTCCTCTGTTCGAACATTCGAACATTGCTAGCTAACCAGCACATACAGTGACCCGAATTAATATTCGAACGCTTTAAAAAAGACGATAACTTGTTTAATATTGTACCATACGATTTGAACTTTTTTTGGAAGCTAGAGCAATTAGTTTACTACAGAATGTGACCAGAAATTTTTTAAAAAATTGCAATTGTACAGAATTGTAGAAAAAATACTAAAAACTGCATTTTACAACTTTTTTATGTGGCCCTATATTGAAATTTAAAAAATACGTTTTATAGATCTGTGTCAATTAAACAAATTCGGAAATTTCGTCAAAATCGATCGACGTTGCAATGAGCTGCAAATGTTTAAAGATGGTAAAAATTGCAGATTTTCTGCCTTTAACTGCAATAAATCTAAGGATTCTTACTCAACCGATTTCGATGAGACTTTCACAGTGCATATAATTGACACAGATCTACAAGACGTGTTTTTTGAATTTTCAATATAGGCCCACATAAAAAAAGTTGTAAAATACAACTTTTAGTATTCATTCTACAATTCCGAACAATTGCATATTCTGAAAAAATTTCTTTCCACATCCTGTAGTAAACTAATTGCTTTAGCTTCTCAAATAAGTTCAAATCGTATAGTACAATATTTAAAAGTTATCGTCATTTTCAGAGCGTCCGAATATTAATTCGGATCACTGTATTGAGATCTACAATTCTCAAAATTTTCCTACAATTTTCAATTTCATCTACTCAATTTTGCTAAGAATGCATGAATATCCGAAGTCTAATCATTACATTAGTATCGGTGAGCAACGCGTAAATAGTAATTACTAGACTGTGGATTTGATGCATTTTATGCATTTATGAGAAAAATGGCCACGTGCAATTTAAAGCAGTGGACATATTACAAATATTTAAGGACGTCAATGTATTAGGTCCAGCTTAATATGACAATTAAATGAAGAATATTTTTATTTGGCTCCTGTGTCCTGCAATCGATGCAAATATTTTTTATTTTGCATAAAAATCCGCAGTCTAGTAATTACTAATAAATAGATAACAGAACAAGATTAAAATGCTAATGATTCGTTTACGCTCTACGCTCGGGAACACGTTAATCTGCGCCTATATCGATTACAAATTTATTATTATTACTATTCATTATTAGTTCTACATTGTCTGGAATTATTCTGTGGAACTCTTCACCTTCTTTTTCACAGCGTGTGGACAGAATAAATGAATATTGATGCGCAATATAAATAATAGACGGGAAGAATAACACCGTAGCGTGTAATTAACAAATATAAATCATGATGGATTGTTATGTGTCGTCGAATAAATTCAATCTCATTTATTCACGAGTAACTGCCTCGTTGACTTCGATGATTTGTGCTTCAGATAATGAGGAGGATCTGTCCAGCATATCCACGTTCGAGAGCAAACAATAAAAACTCTTCTTGTCTTCGCAAGAACGCCGCGAACATTCGTCCCAAATTCGGTAAGTTAAATATTTATGTTTCCTGCTCGAGCCTGTTTGTCGGTAACGTTGTTACGGAATACGTGAAAAAAAACCGAGACGCGTACGTGAACGCTGCCAAACAAACTTCAACGAGATTCGAAGAACGATTCATTCATACATACATACGCGCCGTACAAAGTTTCGTAACATAAACTACGGCTGCTGAAAACCGAACTGTGAGTTTTTTTCGAATTTAAATTGATATTCAACGCGTTCGCGTGTAACTTCTTCTTCGTTGGTTTTTAGTCACTGTTGCAGCTGTGCTTGCTTTGGCGAAGAACGTATCAGACCTGGGTGTAAATATTTCAACTGAGAAATACAAATATTTTCGAGGACTATTTCTCTCAACTGTGTTGCATATGCTTCATTTAAAATAGTTATTTATTTCTGTACTAAATGAAACACTAGTCGCAATACGTTTCCAGGGTTGCAAGGGTACGGGATGCGCTTTCTCATTTCTCGATAATACAAAGATGGGGTTTTTCAGTAGTGAAAAGCGCTAGATAAAAGATCAATCTAGGCCGCGATCGCCCTCGAAAGTCCTATTTTACTACGTTACTACGTTTTTATTAGCTCGCTTTCTTATCTGTCTGTTTGTCTGTCTGTTCGGTACAAATTTTGCAATTGATTTAAAACTAACTTCTCGATGAGCTAGAGACTTGAAATTTTAAACATAGCTCAGAACTGGATGACAATGCGATATTAAAAAAAAATTTTTTAAAAGACTATGCGTTCAGGAGATATAAGCTATTAAAAATTTAACCGTTAGCGATCCCCACTTCACTGACCCTACTACGTATCGAAGGAGCTCACAATCAGTGTGAGTGTGGTGTTCCGTTCATTGAGTTCCATTTCGGACAATTTCGGACTCCATCAAGAGACGTCGCGTCGTCTCTCGGAGTCATCCCCTCATTCTATCTCGCGTATTTCCATATCTTGCGTTTCTATATCTTACTATTTCATACCAGTATTACCATACTTGCGTTCCATTTAAAAAAGACTAAAAAGTAGAAAATAAAAAACTTTTTAAAAACCATTGAAAAGGAGAAAATAATTTTTTAGATTACGTCAATATATGTAGTTTAGCGCTCCACGCCTTTATTTATAGTCACTAATGCCAAAAAAATTATTTTCTCCTTTTCAGTGGATTTTAATATAAGCGTGGTTTTTAAGAAGCTTTTTCTCTAAAATTCTCTTTATTTCCAGAGTATGTATATAATTGACACAGATCTATACAAAACGTATTTTTATAGTTTTCAATATAGGCCCACATAAAAACGTTGTAAACAACAATTATAGTATTTTCTCTGTAATTCCGACCAATTGCAATTGTTTTATAATTTTCTTCCCCACGTCATGTAGTAAACAAATTGTTTTAACTTCTAAAAAGTGTCCAAGTCGCATAATTCGATATTGAACGAGTCTTTGTAAGAGTGTCGGAATATTAATAAGAGTGTCTCTGTATATCCCTGGAAGTTTGACTGAAGGAAGTTGTTTGGCCAAGCATCTTTCGAGAAAGCGTGAATAATTCGAGCAGCGAGGGTGATCGTGGGCTGTATCCGAATTCGATGCTTTCTATTCGTCGACGGTTTTTGTCGTCGGGAACATTGTTACGGGAGGATGAAAAAATGTATGGCATGCCCGCACTCGCTATCGAGGAAGCTGAATTCCCGAACTGAACGTGCAAACGGTTTGTCCGGTTTTCGAGGTAGAGAGTTCATCGAACCTTGGTTGCAAGTTCCAAGGGATCGATCCCATACGGCTACCGAACGTGTCGTACGTGCGCAAACGATCGTTGATCTGTGACGCGCGACCGCCTACATGTTATCTAGTAGACCAAACGCTAGGCATCAAAATAAGACGCACTCCTTCACAATTAAACACACGTAGAAACGAAACACCTCAGCTGTTATCACTTTCACCGGTGGGAACGATTTTATAAGAGATTTCTGGGCCAAGGTGCATAATTTCTACCTCTCTCGCTAGCCTAGATGCAGTTTCGCGAAAACTAGACTGCGTATCTCTATTCAAATAAGTCATTAGAAAATTCATGTCCATTTACATACCAGGAAACCTTCACGCTTTACAATTCTTTTACAGTGATTTGTCATGATTTTAACCCTTACAGAGTTCCGTTGAATTACAATTGAATTACTTCGTGAATTATAATTACAAAGTAATTCAATTACACTGTATTCAATTATTTCGTAATTAGTAGACTGCGGATCTTTATGCAAAATAAAAAATGCATTGATTGCAAGACCCAGGAGTGAAATAAAAATTTCTTCTTTTAATTATCTGATTTAGATGAAATCAATACGCTAATGTCTTTAAATCTTTTTAATATGTCCTCTTCTTTAAATTGTGCTTACCCATTTTTGTCATAAATGCATAAAATCCGTAGTCAATGAAATTACAATGCAATTCGATTTTATAAGTGAAACACAATGACAAAGTACTTTGTCTTTTTTTAAAATTTTAATTATTATACGAGCATGATGGTCCTTTCATTTCTAAATCTAAAATCTGATAATAAATAACAAAATTATATTGTTATGAATTTCTCCAAAATATTAATAAACAAATTATGTTCCATTTGTAACGTTACATTTTTAAGAAATATAACTCGCAACACAGACATTTTTCATGGACTTTCTTTTCCAAATTCTTTTCTCTATTGCATTTTCCAGCCGACTAAAAACTAATTAATTCTCGTTGCAAATATTTTCTTATCTGGCTACCGGAAATGCCCGAAGAATTGTGGCGACAGTTACGTGGGACATCCTGTATATCTAATACCGTTACAATATTAAATTCTGTAGGTATAGATTCCTTGTTGATAACAACGTCGAAGAAGTTCAAGCGTTGAAATCCGTTGAAATAATTCTGTCAACTGCAATCTTGGAAATCTTCGCAAGCATAAGAAACAGCTTTCGCAAAGATTGATGTTCGCCGGATCGTTTCGTCTCGATCTTTGAAAACGAAAAAAGTGTTAAGAAGGTCTCCGTGATTATTTCGCGGAAGGTGTCGGCGCAAATAGAAGATAAATTAACGCAATAAATATTTGAACGCGTCGTCGATAACCGAAGAAGATAATACATTTTCAGCGAGCAATCAATCTCGAAATCTTTTATCCAAATGATTCTCGGGTTCTATCTTTAGACGATCGGAACTATACAGCGCCAACGGTCGAAGTTATTCATTCGACGTGTCTCTCGCTCTCCCCGGCCGTCAAGATCTCGTCTCTTTCGTTATTGTTATTCGATTCCACCTACAGAAAGTAATTCCGCGAGGATGTTTCCGATGTCTCATTGCTCAAAGTCCAAAGAAGCTTGTTAAACGTTTCTTCAATCGATCCTCATTCTCATCCCGGCTTTCTTTTCTCCCTTTTACTACTTCTTCGCGGCCGAGGCGGACCCTCTCGGACCATTGTTAAACCTTTTTCGATGTTATTACACGTACGATATGTAAATGCGTCGCCGGGTCCGGTCTTCGATGTCGGAGAGGACCAGCTCTCCACGCTTTTTCTTTCTTTCATTCCGATCCTACTCTCTATTTCTCTTTTACTCCACTCTGCTCCTTCTCTCGTCCTGGCAGGGGCGGATCTGATCGGAAACGTCCCGACAAAATAGACCCGTCCCGAATAATTAATAAATTCATTCGGATTCGTGGAACTTACCCCAGAAAAAAAGGACATTCAAGCAAACTTTTAACCCTTTGCCCTCGGAGATATTTCAACTTGAAAATAAACATTTCTTCCGATCTAGAATAATTCCATTGTATATGATTTCTTCATTTTATGGATATGAAATTGATATACTATTTATATATTTTGATTGATGAACTATTTTTATATTTGGAACTTTACATTGGACACTTTGGAAATCTTCCTTTCATATTAAGTTTATAATTACAATATTTACTCTGTGTAACATCATGCCTCAAATTGTGACATACACAAGAAAAACCATGTGTTTATAAAAATATATCACATTTTTTATTTATTATAGCTAATCGCTTCACATTGGAACACAGGATAATTATGGCTTTCTGATTGTGGCCTCATTCTGATTTGTGTAAAACAGTGTTGGAAAATAAGATCTCTGATTATTATTCAACACTCCCACATGTGTTTATGCACACAGACAATTTATCCAATTCAAATACCAAGATGTAAATAATTAAAATGATGATATACATGTCATCCTTATTTTATTTTTTACAAAAACGTGTACAAAAATTGCATTTCACATGGATCCTCAATTCCGTTATTATTCAACGTGTTTATGCATACAGACAATTTGTTAAATTCGAGTGCCAGGATGTAAATGATTAACAAGTTGGTATATTTCTTCTCCATCTTATAAAATCGTGTACAAAACAGAATTTAATTATTATTGCAACGCTTGTATATGCGTAAATAAAATTTTGTGGATGTCTGATAATAAAATATGCACAATGGAAAAGTTAATATTTTTGTGGTGTAGCAGGTAAAGTGGGTGTTCATTGAGCGATCCCGCTCCTCGAAATTCGGTGGAAAAAGCGAATCCTCTTCTGAGAATTACGTGGATCCGCTCCTGATGTATGCCACTGCCACCTCGGCATCGTCATCACCATCTCCCTGGCTCCTCCGTAACGGATAGGCTTCACCTCCAGAACGGAACTCCAGTCTGCTTCCAGTTTCTCCCTGGAGAATGCTCGTTGGCTTAGTCGGAGTTTGGCTCTCCTAACACGCGCTTCGTGGCCACTCCATTAACTTGTCGCGTCACAGAACCGTCTCGCGAATTGACAGAAAATCCTCTTCGCCGTGGAAGATCTTCGAATATCCGGCGCGGTGTTCGTCGACCATCGTTCTTCCGAATTGTCCGGCGTCGAAAACGCACTCCGAAAATCCACGAAAACTATTCCCGACTCCAGTGTTCAATCCCGACACTGTGTGTTTAAAAGCGAAACGTTTGGACAACTTGGTGCGGATAAGAAATGTGGGGGAAGCAGTGTCGTCGAGATATCGAAGGCAGAGGATGATCCACGTTTCGAAGGTCCATTTCAATTTATTATTCTGCCCATTTATTGTTCCACGGTTTCTATGGTATATTTGCGTATGATTTTCGTCGCGATACCTGTCTTTACAGTTCTACTCCGGTTTTACTCGGTTCATGCTTCACTCTACTTACGGCTGACCCTGTTCATAATAATTAATGGTGTTAGACTCCATGAATGCCTGCGGACTGGTCATGCTTGGCTCTCGCGGAGAATAGCCTGTGGTTTATTTCATTCAGCCGGCGCTGGCCATTTTCGAAAAACTTCTCTCCCTCGATTCGAGTCTTGCCTCCATTGCAATTTACTTTAGAACAACACGTTGCATTTTTACCACGAATTTTACCGATCACGAGCAGTACAATTACAGCAGGACCTCGATTTATCCGAGCCTCCGATCATCGAAGTATTTGGTATCCCAACAGTCTTCGGATCTATGATAATTAGACGGCGGATTTGATGATTAAAATGAGTAGGTGCAATTTCTATCAGTAAAAACATTAGAAGTATTTGAAAATACTGTTTTATTATATTCAAGCTATTTTGAGCATATTAAGAAAGAAAATAAATTTCTATTTCACTCCAGGTGGTTGCAATTCAGGTAGAAAATTTTTATTTTGCATAAAGATCCGCTGTGTAATGATGATCCATATGCACACACACACAACACTAGTTAATATTTTAATATACAAATGAATAATCATTGGATCTTGTAACTAGATCTTTATGCAAGATCAAAATTTGCTGCCTGAATTGCAATATTTTATTTTGTTTCTCATTGTAGAATCTTATCACTAGACAGCGGATCTTCAAACTAAAAATTTTCTACCTGAATTGCAACAAACTGGAATGCAATATAAATTTATTTTGTACTTATTGTATAAATAAATAAACAATCTTGTAACTAGACAGCGGATCTTCAAAATACACATTTTCTAGCTGAATTACAGCAAACTGGAATGCAATATAAATTTATTTTATTACTTATTGTACAAATGAATAAACATTGGATCTTGTAATTAGACAGCGGATCTTCATGCAAAATAAAAATTTTCTACTTGAATTGTAACTGAATGCAATTTTATTTTGTTGTTTAATATATGTTTAAAATACCTTGAAAATAATATAATCGTATTTTTAAATTCTTTTAATGTTTTTGTTATAAATGCATCAATTTTAATATTCGAACAGTCCCTGTTCAGTTCCAATAATCGAGGTTCAACTGTAATCAATTATACAATTTCTGGAGAAATAATTACACAAATTCACGTCTGCAGACTGTTTAACAACCGAAGACGAAAGAGGTACGTTTCTTGGTTTGGTCATTGAGAGAAAGTTCATGTAGAAATTCTCAACTTGTATTTAAAAAAATTATTAGAGAAACTAAGATTCTTCATCAGTATTGTTGGAAACTTTTCGACTGTCTAGAAACAGTTGCTACGACTTCGGAATGTTTTATACATACATACAGGGTTAGCACTATTGTGTGTATGTATAGAATGTATGTGTATATAGATGACATAGATTGCTTTATAATAATAACAAAATTGAATTCGTTCAGAGGTCCTACGATTTTTACTGTAGTATGTGACACTATGTGATCAGTAGACTCTGTATCTTTATGCATTTATGTCTTCTAAAAATGTTTAAAAAATGCTAAAGTATAAAATTCGACATAATTTGCCACTGAAAATGAGATTTTATTTGACTCCATCTAGTGATCAGATAAAGGGGTTGATTCCAAAAATTTCCATAAAAACATTTCTGTGATTTCGATGATATCAGAAGTACACCATCTTGAATCTTCCGGTAGCTCTACTGTTAAATTAAAAATAATTTGAAATATTATTTCAACTAACATGTTATTTTATTTGATAATTATTAGACTACGGATTTTATGTATTTATGGTGAAAATGAGTGGGTGCAATTTAAATTAATTATTAAAGAATTAATTGTTCATGTCCAGTCACTTGCAATTAGCTCAAGCCATTTATTTTATTTTGCATAAAGATTCGTAGTCTAGTAATTACTTCCATGCCTGTGAACACATGTTATTGTATAATTATTTGAGATAACTTTGAGATTGTTCTTCGAAATTATGTAAGTTTTCCTAACAATCAGGTTTATATTGACACCTTTTGGAGCATGTAATTTTGAGGATTATGTCTTTTGTCGAATCCGAGACAAAGAAGTAGTACATCATTTAAAATTGCTATTCTTCCAAATAACATAATGAGTCAAAGTAATTTTTATTCTCCAACAGAGAATAAATTAATTATTTCAAATAGTTATTATTAGACTACAGATGTTCATGCAATTTTTATTTTTGAAACAAATAAAATTTTATTTCAGTAACCTTTGGAAATCTGAGATAAATAAAAATCGTATCAAATTCTGTGGAATTTTATATCCTAGCATATTTAAAAAATTTTCAAAAGCCATAAATGCATAAAGATCCGAAGTAAAGTTATTATTTTCGTTTCAAATATTTGCCCAGGGGTCTGGCTCTCCCGTATCTAATGCGGAGAGTCGCGAGCACGTGTCAATACGATATCGAGTAGAGTTTCGCGTGGTAGTGTATGGAGGTAGATGGACCAAGATTAATTAGCGAGACGAATCGTGATTGCAGGTGTGCAATTCCTCCGAGTAAAGGGAAGCGGGCGCGTAAGGATGCGCTTACGCAGGAAGCGGTGCATGTCCCGGTGACGCTACAGAAACTTGGAAGAAGAAAAAAGAAAATAGAAAAAAAAGCCATAACCAGCGATCCTAACCACGGAAGCACGGATGACGCGATGAGACTGAGTCCGATTATCCTGTCGTGGGCCACGGCAAGCTGGCTCGGTCCAACCGGAACTACGGCGATACAAGCCCAGCCGTCGAAGGACTACGAGTTGTCCACGGAATTCTTCCTGGTACCTAGCGACGCGGCGGCGATGGACAAGAACGGTTTGGACAGCGTGGCGAGTGTCCTCAGTGTACCAGCGCCGAACAGGAACGTTTCGATGTCCAGGCTGCCTCCTGGAAAAAAGAGCCCGGAGATCGAGGCCGATACTCAACCGTACCCGAGGTTCTTGCTCAGACAACGACCCTGGGCTCTTCCTCTGGCGGCCCTTAGCGCGGCCACGATGCTCCTCATGGCTGGCTTCGAGGTTTTCGTACTGCTCAAGGTCGGTTCGTTTACCTTTACGACACCATTTTCCAAACTGATTTTATAACCAGTCCAACTCGCGTCGACTCCCATTAACACTAAACCCTACCAACACCGGTCAAAATGACCGGGTCCAGGTTTTTTAATTTACAATTAGAAAAATAATAAAACTGATTGTGCATAAGAAACGATTGTATAGATATCTTTAGTAGTGCACGTATTACAATAGGAGCCGCACAAAGTCTGGATAAAATGTCTTGTCATTTTTATAAGAAAACATGTGCCATTCTGCTTTTCGAGCCTGTTTTTCAACGATTTTTCGGAATGTTTTTTCGGAAGATTTAGTGAACTATTTCTATTAGGATTTTGCACGGGTATTTTTGTGCATTTGACGTACTCCACTGTGCAGAAGAAAGAAACATCCGGCCATATTTAATAGAAAAGCGTAAAAAATCGAATAAGGACACGGTAAGTTTTGAAAAAGGATTTCGCTGTTTGCTAATACTTTAAATGCAATAAATCAATCATTGTACAACACAATTTCTACATAAAGATATTGTTTGTCATTATATCTTGTAATTAGACGGTGGATCTTTATGCAAAATAAAAATTGTCTGTATCTATTACAAGCCAAAGGAACCAAATGAAAAATTCTTTCTTCTTTTAATGATCTTATTAAACTGAAACTAATACATCGATGTCTTTAAACCTTTTTAATATGTCCACTGCTTTAAATTGTACGTTTCTATTTTTGTCATAAATGCATAAAATCCGCAGTCTATTTATAATTATACTGGGTGCTTCTTTCTTTTGCACATAGTGTATATACGGTATTTTTTTCAAGTGAAAATAATAAAAAATTCCTGAGTTGTATAGTACCACCACCACCAAAACAAAATGAAGGTGTTATTAATTTACGTTAATACAGACGTTTACTTGTATTTTATGTATGCACTCATGCCATAAACGCATGAAGATCTACAATCTACAATAATTGTAGCTTACGAGAATTTCTCATGCATTTACATATTCCGATTAACACGAGCACAGACTTTTTAAGCAGTTTTTATTTCTACTAAGTACTGGGTTGTTGTATAATAAATGGTTCTTATGCAATTTCAAGTCTGTTATGCAGGAAAGTAGTTACAATGTTATCTTGTCTCTGCAGTTTTACGTGCTTTGTCGGCTAGGATAGTTATCATACGAGTGAATTTATATTTGAGGAAAGCAGAGTTCGCGAGAAAGTGAACCGTGCGCTAGTTAATTTCTACAGTAAACACTCGTATCATATGCGATCAAAAGAATTGTTTTAAGAACACATGCATCTCCTGCAACTAGACTGCGGATCTTTATGCATTGACTCGAGATTATGCAAACTTGAGAAGGGTGGGGGATTCGAGTTCTCATTTCCCGATAATACAAAGATGGGATTTTTCAGCAGTCAAAAGCGCTAGATAAAAGATCAATCTAGGCCGCGATCGCCCTCGAAAGTCCTATTTTTACGTTTAGGGGCGTAATTTCCATTATTCGGAAGCATACAACCTGGCATGTAGCTATTAAAATAGCCGAATAATACAAATTACGCCTCGTAAACGAAAAAATAGGACTTTTGAAGCCGATAGCGGTCTAGATCGATCTCTTATCCAGCGTTCTTGATTACTGAAAACCCCCATTTTTGTATTATCGAGAAATGAGAACGCGCATCCCGCATCCTTGCAATCCTGGAAAAACGAGTCTGCTCCCTTAAGGAAAGAAATAACATTCAATTCAGTTTCTATTTCTTGCAATCGATGCAGACAATTTTTATTTTGCACGAAAATCCGTGGTCTACCTATAACATTAAGTACAGTCTTTTTATATAATTTTTTGTACTTCTACTGTCACATACTATACAGGGTAAAGTGTCCAAATATGGTATAGTCCCCTATTATGGCACCACCTTATATCTTGTGAAGGAGAAGTAACAGCATAAAGGATTCTCTTATTATTTTGTATTGGATGATTTTTCTTCCACTATAATATCGTTAATTAATGGGCCGCGAAGTCGGCAGTTCATTACTCTTGTCAGACAGCCACTGTTTATCTGATTTTACGATCACGAATGTCCAAAAAACAAGATCTAAGATGCAACAAGATGTGTACCAGATTTCACCGTCGTGCAGTGACACGAAAATTACGAACAAGATTATCCTCGAACGCAACCACGTCGGCTATTATAAAATCTAATATACGCACCGTTCGTTCCATTTCCGGAAGAGGAGCAGGACGGAAATTTCTCCGAAGTAATTCTTCAGAAAAAAGCGAGCGGGAGCAACGCGCTTAACCGTAGCGGTCCGAGTCAATCGCGCTCAATGATACGGGACCGATTTTCGCGGTCGTACAATCATCGGTTAATAGAGATTTGAGGAAGCGGCGAGTTAAATAGAGCTTAGAGAAGAATCCTCCGATCTCTTTCTCTCTCGACAGCACGTGGCAGCGCTAACAGGAGTCGACGGTAATTGTTTTCGTTCGTATCTCTCGACAAGCTCCAATAACTAGCACGCTCGCAATTTCGCCGAGACCTAGGCCTAGTTTGCATGTCGATTGCCTATTTCTCTTTTCCCGTGTCGTCTGCTCGTATCGTAACACTCCATTGAACAAGAGCAGCCAGGAAAGTCTTCTGATACTAAACTCGATATTCATGCTGCCCGTAATGTCTACCGTTATATTACCCAACGGGCTTAAAGCTGGATTCCTTCGGTTTTTATGCGGAATCGACGATCCATCTTCGCGATCGATTTTCTCGCAATTTACGACATCGATATATTCACAGGGTTGCCTTGTCGGAACGCCTCTTCCTCGTGCATTTTGGTGAAATTGAAATATATTGTCATCATTCTGAACAATTCTTTACCATCCCGATTTTCGTCATTATTATTATTCGTATCGAAGGATGTTTATATTCTTATAATGAATATGTATAGCCACTGGTGCACGATATGAAGTTACAAACAATAAGAAAACACAATTGCATCTAAACTTGTGATACGGCCCTTTTTATATTTTGGCTAAAAATTCTTTCCTGCAGTGCCATATATGAATAGTTTTAGTAGTAGGGTGAAGTGCCCAAATATGAACCACTTTTTATTGATGTCATTTTTTCATTATTTTAGAATGCTCTTTTTTGACCAAAAATTACCAGTTTTAGATGCATTTCCTCCCTATAAGATTCTGGGGTCAAGTTTGTTAAAAAATTAATACAGCATGGGAAAAATATCTTTTTTGTGGTGTGTCATTTGCAGGTTCCAGCGAAAAGGGTTCTTAATATGGTACACCTTGAGTCCCTAATATGACACCTAGTGCCATATTCGGCACCCACACCAAGAATGTCAATAGCTATACCCATATTAGGGAACCCTTGGTAGTGCCATATTGGGAACGCCGCGTGGACTGATAATACTAGCTACAAACTGACAAAGAGAAAATGAATTTCAGCTCAAACCAACAGTTGGCAAACATCAATATAAAGAAACTGAAACTACAGATATGTTCAAACGTTTCAACATCACTTACCTTCCTCGAAAAAGATACTATCCAAAATCTAACCACAACTGCGATTGCACTGCACACTGTTGAGATGGTAAACTATTGTTTGAGGATTTTCTCACTAGAGTGCGACTTCTGCTTTACAAGATACATATAAGGTAGTGCCATAATAGGCGACTATACCATATTTGGGCACTTTACCCTAGTCATTAGACTGCGGATTTTATGCACTTATGGCAAAAACAGGTACGTACAATTTAAAACAATGGACATACTAAGAAGATTGAAGACCACCAGTGTTTTTATTTCACCTTAATAAGATAATTAAAAGAAGAAAGAAATTTTTACTTGCTCCTGTATCTTGCAATCAATGCAAACATGTTTTATTTTGGATAAAGATCCGCAGTCTAGTAATCATAATTTGTCAAAGTATTCTAAAAATATGATTAAAAAAATCAATCGAAGATTGATTAGAGGGTACGTTTTTGTTAAAATAATAGGGTGAATGTATTTATTAATTATAATAAACTCCGTTGTTTTTCAGGCAAGGGTGACTGCACCGAATAGAAGACACTTATTTTTGGGACAAGCTCTCCTCCTAGGCCTTTTTCTCTTGGCAGGACTCTCAGCAGCAGCCTCCCTCAGTCAAAATCCCCTATCCTGTGCCGCATTTCGACTAGTAGGTTTACCCGCCACTCTTGTATTTGCGGCTCTCTTGGTTAAATGCGTCTTCTTACTTTCTCTGAACAGTGGCATTTATCTACCTGCACCATATCAGGTGAGTTTACTCGTACTTTACACCACCGATTTGCTTGTAGAATTCAATTTAACTCTTGCGTGCGACCATGTTTGTTTACATTACGAACTGTTGGGTTGGCAAGAAAATAATTTCGATATTCTGAGGTGAAATAAAACTCAATTTTTCTATTCAAGCAATGAACTTTAATCAGTAAAATATTTTACATTTTGTTCGATGATCTTTTGCCATCTTTCTGGCAGCTTCATAATTCCGCGCTCATAAAACTTCAAAATTTTCCCAAAATTGAATTTTATTTCACCTTAAAATACCGAAATTACTTTCTTGCCAACCCAATATCATACCAAGACTTTTCTACAATTTTGTAAAAATTTATTGAAATAGCTTCAAGCATGTACTTTGAAACTGACATCCCCAAATGTTTTGAAGAAATTAAAGAAACTTTATGTTTGCAGTTAGTGCAATGCAGAGTTGCCAGATTAAAAGTTGTCTCCCCACTCTATCTTTCCCTTCTACGGCCTGGTCCCGTGACGTTTCACAATGTCACGTGACTAGTCCGGTACTAGTAGAGAGGGGGTAACATTGTTCGTTCATTTGGCGATTTTGGTGCAACGCAATAGCGAAAATTAATGTACAGGAATTTTGTTGGAGATTTTACGTAATTTCATTACATAGTATTTTATTATTATATCTCTTACAAGACATACATATCTGCCAAGAATTGATTATATACTAAATAGCAAACGTTTATGTATTTATAACACCCGTAATTTATTTAACACATTAACTGTGTATTAATTTAAACAGAATAGAACTCCTAGTTTGGAAAACCAGGGTTCCCCTAATTTTCATTATCAATTTGCATAAAAACTCATATCGCAGACTGTTTATTATCTTTGTTTTTCGTTTTAAATTCCTTTTGAGTAAATAATATTTATCAATACCGTCTAGTTATATGTTATAACTAGTCTGCGGATCTTTATGCAAAATAAAAATGTTCTGTATTGATTGTGGGAAACAGAAGTAAAATAAGAATTGATTATATCCTCTAATAACTTTGTTCCATTAAAAACAATATTACAATGTTCTGAAATTTTTCGAATCTTTTACTATTTCTTATTTCACCCGACCAATTTTTTCATAAATGCATAAAGATCCGCAGTCTAGTTATAACATTTGATTTTGCAATACTATTAGGGATTCGCTTTTATATAGAAAAGGAAAACTGTTACATCAATTCAGTTGTGGCTACTTACGCAGACATTACTGAAGCACTCGATGAAAGTCGCAATTCATCATCTTATTATAACGTATGCTTTCTCTGGTACACTGATCATTATGCCTAGGAAGATTCAGGAGGCGAATTCTTGAGCTCATTTGATAATTAATTAGGAATATATTATTTCTATCGTTTAGAACGACGATTTTTAATTACCGGTGTATAGAATGGTTCTTGCCACTGACTTGTGTTCAAGATACAATTTATCTGAAGTCTTTGTACATCGTTTTTAAAATTATGAAATTCCTTAATCAGGGAACTCGAGTAATAATTATGTATATTCATACTATACATATATTATTATTCGAGTTCCCTGATTAATAAATTTCATAATTTTCAAAACGATGTACAAATACTTCAGATAAATTGTACCTTACTTCGTCCGTTAACAATAAGGTGGAAAAATAATAAACGGTTAACTTGAGACCCATAGTTCCTTAAAGATATTTTATCCTTTCGATGAATAGATTACGATACAATAATGAAAAATTTGGTCTTGAAAAAACCAGTCCATGTCCAAAAGTACAGATCCAAAGGAACAGAATCTAGCTGTGATAGTCTTTGTACATAATTTTGATACACCCGGTACCTTTTGAAGGTCCACCTAACAATAAGTGGTATAAATTTTTAATTGTCACCTATTCATCTTTGCTATAAGTTCATAAAATCCACCGTCTAATAAATGACAAGAAAGTCACCCTGTTAAAATGTTATAAAGGTTAATTGAACCATTGGAATCCAATCGAAAGTTTTAATCGCGCAGGTGTGTACGCGGCTTTATAAAACGTGTGGTAGAAGGGTTCTCGCGGAGGATGCTGGATAGTATTCTTATTTCGTTTGTGTCGGAGATCCGGATGTCGATCTCGATCGACTATTTGTACGCGCGGGACGGGACTTGAATGAAAAGTAATTCAGTAGTAACGCCCGGTAGTAATAGCAGTAAGTGCAGCTGTCGTGGTCGTTAAGTACGTCTCGTTGTACATTGAATAACGTTAATATTTCCGATATTCTCTTACCGAGTGGGCAACGGATTTGACGGGTACATCGTTTTGTTACTCGTCAGCGACCGGGTGTGATTATACGCATTAAAGAAAGCGTCGATAAGAGCGGATCGAAACCAGTTTTGCGAAATATCTTGTTGGAAAAATCGACCGTCCTCTTTCTTCTCACGCCTCGAACAATATTTTCTGATTGCATTCGCGGTCCTACCGTATCATTACATCTTCCTTAAGCAACGGCTTGAGGAAGCGTCGAAAGAAACTGCGACACGGAAGACAGGCGTTAGGAATATGCTATTAATTAAGCACAGCAATCGAGCAAAAACGAGACGCCATTACGCGGATGTCCGAAGAATTACCGCCGTGTAAAAACATATTAACACAGCCCTAAACAAAGTCACTCTTTTAATCTCATCGGGTGATTAATGTTAATACTGGAACTACCAACAGTTAAGACGAAGCTATTTCTACCAAATATTTATTGATTTATTACTATCTTACGAAAGGAATATGGGGCCGAATATGTATTTGAAAATATTATGTAGTTGTAATCTTCCTGTAGGAGATTCTTCTTTTATTTTTTCCCAACTGGTTCCGTCTGCGGTAATTTAATTTTGATGATCTTGTATGCTTTAATTTTCATCTTCAGAACTTGAAGGCACACAACCGCACAAGCTAGACTGCGGATCTTTATGCATCATGTAGTATTATCATATAGCAAAATTGAGTAGATGAAATTCAAAGTTGTTGGGGAAGTTTTAAAATTGAAGACGACAATACAATATGATTTCTCCTCCATTAAAATCAATTAGGGAAGAAATAACATATATTATATAGCAAAATTGAGAGTAGATGAAATTCAAAATTGTTGGAAAAGTTTAAAAATTGAAGACGTCAATGCAATATGATTTCTCCTCCATTAAAATCAATTAGGGAAGAAATAACATATATTATATAGCAAAATTGAGTAGATGAAATTCAAAGTTGTTGGAGAAGTTTAAAAATTGAAGACGACAATACAATATGATTTCTCCTCCATTAAAATCAATTAGGGAAGAAATAACATATATCATATAGCAAAATTGAGTAGATGAAATTAAAAGTTGTTGAGGAAGTTTAAAAATTGAAGACGTCAATAAAATATGATTTCTTCTCTATTAAAATAATTTAGGGAAGAAATAACATTCAATTTGGTTTCTATTTCTTGCAATCGACGCAGACAACTTTTATCTTGGATAAAGATCCGCAGTCTATTCATTGCAAAGTTCTAGCTTGATATTTTCTGTGGAGTCGATCATCTGAGTCTATTTGATGTCCGTATTCAAATACAAATGCACCACTGAAATAGCACCACTAAAAGTTTATTCGTACTAAATATAATTAAAGTGTCATTGGTAGTCCTACGGGCTCTCTGAAACTGCAGCTCGGTGTGCTCGAGGGTTAAAATGCATTGAATTTATCTTCTTGTTGCAGGCGTTAGTATTGGGCTTTGCCGTGCTGGTACAGGTAGCTATCATTGGACAATGGTTTTACGGTGAACCGCCAGCCGTTGTTCAGGTACACAATACAGGATCAATCCCTCCAACATCCTGTTGCAAAACTCCTCTCGGACAGATTGTGGCCTCCCTCGGGTAAACTTTTGAAATGTAAACTTTTCAGCGACACTATTCTTTCGGTTCTTGCGAATTGCTATTGTGAATAACGTTCGAAATTACGTTGTCATAACACATGACATAATAACACAACTATCACCACGTACAATTAGTGAAACAAATGTGTAGATCACTGTTACGAGTAGACAGCGGATCTTTATGCAAAATAAAAATATTCCAGCTGAATTGCAACGAACTGGAGTGAAATAGATATTTATTTTCTTTCTTAATATGTTCGACAGGTCGAAAATAGTGTAAGAGTATTTTCTAATTTTTCCAATGAATTTACTCTTTCAAATTACACGTGCATATTCATTTTTGCCATAAATGCACAAAATCCGCTTTCTAGTTATGAACTATTAAATAAGTAAGCAGAAAAAGAACGAAATAAATAAGCAAAAATCAGAAAAATTTCCGACGAAATTCTCTTTGAAAATTGAATTATTATTTAAACATATTTACACACACAAAGTAAATTCTTTTTGTAAAACTACAGGATGTTCCACTTAACTTGAACATCTTGAATCTCTCGCTTATTTTCCATGAGAGGGAAACATTTTTCTCAAGGTCATATTTTTCGAGATTTCAAGGTCACCGGAGGTTCTTTTCAAAATGGAACTACATATTTTCACCGTCGCGGTAGGATATAATACTATGACCTTCGCGTGACCTTGAGTATGAAAAACTGGTAAACACTAGGCAACTGATGGTAATAGTGAAAGAAGTCTGATAGAATCTATTGTAAAAAATAGCGAGATATTCAAGGTGCTCAAGTTACGTGGGACACCCTGTATTTTACAGGACTCTCACCTTAATAACTCTGCTCTGCAATCATTTGATATGAATTTGATAAGAACCCGTGTTCTTATGAAAATTCTGAGATTTAAACTCTGTTGCTAAGAGATAATCTCGGATGATCAATCACGGAAGTAACTTATTGTTCATTGTTTGATTGAGATTGATAAAGAATAGAACGAGAACGATAACTCATCGCGCAACAACAACGGGCTTGAACTATCTTCTAAAGTCTATGAGATAGTAATTAAATAAATATTCACACGTTAACTTATTTTTCTTCAATGTAACTATTTATTAATTAATCAGATTCGTCCTATATGTCTGAATATATTAATAATTAATGTTACTTCAGATAAAGATCATTAGTATTTTCTAAAATTCAATGATTCGTTATACATTATTCACTATAATCATCCAGTATATTTCATTTATTCACTACAATCTTGCTCTGAGATTAAATATCGAGCAAAATCGGAGTAAACCTTGCTGTACGAGGGAGAGTCGAATTTTATTTAAATTTCTAAATTATACAATTTTAAGTTTCATGCATTTTTAATAATTTAAAGCAATGTTAGGTTCGCTCTGAGTGCGACCGACCTCCCGTCTAAACTTTGTCGTCAAATACCGAGCCTAAATTCAAACCAAATCAAGAGCAGATTGCTTACTAGGTGTATAACCATCAAATATTGTTAGAATCGTGTTTCGCAATGTGAGAACCCTTGTAGAAATACAGGAAATGACAACGATTTCGGAATACTAATTTCAACAGATATGCCGCGCTTGTTCATCGGATATGTCACCCTAGTCAGCATCAGTGTTCCGTAGATCTAGCGTTAATTTCAAGAGAGTGTACAGATGTTCCGGACACAGCGCGCTTAGAATTTTGATGATTCGTTTTCAGATATCCCGGATCACTACTCGTCGCCGTGGCTTGTTTAGCAGTTCGAGCACGTGGTGTCCGAGACAATAACCGGGAAGCGGCGTTTATCGGCCTCGCTGTCGGTTTATCACTTCCGATTTGGATATCCAGCGCGATCGGCTCGATGGCAGCATCCTCGGAAAGTGACAGAGAGGCTTGGCTAGCCTACGGATTATTAACTACTGCTCTACTCGTGTTCCTGACGATGTTCCTGCCGAAGGGTCGCCAGTTGGCTGCACTTGGTCGCGAAGCTCCCGACACAGTGATCCGTGATCGCGACGACGCCTTGAGCTCGCTACCTGGCAGCGGTTACTCGCCTTCCTTCTTCCACTTCAAGCCTACCGAGGCTTCCTTGAAGAGGAAGCTGCATTATCACAGTGCTGGTATATATACATATTTATTCAATTTTACTATCCATCTTATGTTACTGATTTTTCCACATCGCACACCATCCCCTATCTTCATCTCCTAATATTAACCCTTTGCATTCGATATCGGAGAAAGAAAAATGTAAAAGAAACGGGTTTTTATATGTATTGGGTTGGAAGAAAGTTCGTAGCGTTTTCAAATTAAGAATCCAAGATAAAATTAAGGTATTTATTCATATGTTTATTCAATAACACGAGAAGATACCTCGATAATAGCAAGAAGTAATAGAACAGAATGGAAAATATGTTATTGAATAGATCTATGAATAAATATCTGAATCTTAGCTTTCAATTTTAATTTACAAACGTTACGAACTTTCGTTCCAACCCAATATTTGGTTCTTCGTTTATTTATTTAATTATCTTATTTTTTAGTTAAAAATAGATATAAATTACAACAAAGTTTGAGAGCTATATTTAATATAATTAGTAAACAAAATTGTTTAAAATAAGTTTAAAATAAGCAGTCAAGGAAATTTGAAGTAAATTCCAAATGCAGCATTTAAAATAGTAGGGAGTTGTTGGCAAGAAAATTGAAAAATTGACAGAGAAATTGAAAGAGTGATTCAGAGTCACCACTAAAAATTTCTGTACCATTATTCACAATATTATTTATATTATTAAATATGTTGGTATCCAGAGTTGGGCAAAAATTTTATTTAAATAAAAATGTCGAATGTAGTGAGTTATTTCAAGTGGGTTTTAAATCCACTTTATTCGAAATTTTTATTTAAATAAAATTTTTGCCCAACTCTGTTGGTATCGAATCAATTACTAACCGTATTTAGTAATCAATTACTAAAGGTATTGTATGAGGTAACAAATTTTACTATTATTACTGGTAATGAGATACTACTTTAATAAATTACAATTTTTCATTAGCAATCGGGAATATTAAACAAATTTTAATGTGTAGGACAAGAATGATATAAAAATTTCTATTTTCTCAGTGATTTGAATTTTTATTTCGACAAAAAATACGAGAACATCGAAACAGAAACCTTCTGCCGACAATTATCTAAAAAAAATCACAATAAGAAAACAAGTATCATTATTTTGCACGTTTCCAGGGCTGCCTCTACAATTAACGTTTCTAAAAAATATTTTTTTAAGGCTTAAAACCGCGTTACACGCGATGGTGATTTCACTATATTCCTTTTCTGTCGAAGAAATGAGTTTCACCCGTGTTTTCGTGCACGCACGAACCATTATGGTTCTCCCAGTATTCTCGATTCCCGCTCCGTTTCGCTCATTCGATACGACATTAACGGGTTCGTTATATTTCTTTCATAATGGAATCACAATCACCCACTGTTATTGTACGCTAAGACCAATGAGTTCATTAAACTCTAATCAATTTAATGAGACGGTACATGCCGCGCATATTGAAGTCCTGAAAAGTGAGAACATTAATTAAGGTGTCTCGCTCCGAATGTAATGAAATTGACATTAATGGTTTACACTATTAGTTGCTCTTTCCGTTTGTATTGTATTATATTGTCAACATACATTTTTTAAGTTCGCAGCCTTCATACTGACAGTATTTTATTAAATGCAACACAGCCTACTATGAAAAATGAGAAAAATATTACAAATACGAAATTCACAAATAAGAAATAGTGCGAAATTTGAAATGACGGGGTAGACACGTTTTTCCAGGATTGCAAGGGTGCAATCTCGTCGTGCGCTTTCTCATTTCTCGATAAAAGTGCATTATTCGGCAGCATGTATGTAGCTGTCGCAGCTGAATGAAAATAGCTACATGCGCAGCTTTATGTTGCCGAATAATGCAAATTACGCCTCGTAAACGTAAAAGTAGGGATTTTGAGGGCGATCGCAGCCTATATTGATCTTTTATCTAGCGATTTTGACTACTGATCTTCGCATTATTGAGAAATGAGAAGGCGCATCCCTCACCCTTACAATCCTAGAAACGAGTCTACCCCCTTAAGACCCTTTAAAATGTTTCTGTATCTGTGTCTCATTGATGTGCTTTGAATTGTAGATCGTGTAGCACTAGTTTCATCCGCTTTACCTGGATGCACTGCCTGCAGGCACGGTGGAAGTCCCATATACTCCGAAGGTAAGACGTAGTAAGAAGTAGTTATTAGATACCGGTATTATCGATTACAATAACTTAGGAAGCATGTCGAATTATTTACAGTCACGCGAGCTCTAGCTTTTCCTAGACCTCTTATAAATTTTCAATGAAATGCAAGAACATTTCGATGGTGAAAGAAAAAGTCTGAAACAATCCATTTTGACCCACTCGGTACTGTTAAAACACA
Organism: Lasioglossum calceatum; assembly: GCA_963966675.1. Classification (NCBI taxonomy): domain Eukaryota; kingdom Metazoa; phylum Arthropoda; class Insecta; order Hymenoptera; family Halictidae; genus Lasioglossum; species Lasioglossum calceatum. The sequence continues at coordinate 8,032,089 of OZ016549.1, forward strand.
AGCGACAGGATGTATGTAGCAAGCCGTACTCTTCGGAAAATGGAAACAGTGCGGTAAAGAAATTCTATAAACGGAAAAATATTGCATTTGTCCTATGTGGGAAAGAAACTCGATCGTTTACCAATAACAAGACACCGATTAACTACCGTCGTCTGATCTAACGGGATCCATTCCCCCTTCCAGTTTAATTCTCGAAGAAGCGCTTGACCTCCGCCTCGAAACTTTCTCCCTCTCCACCTTTCCAGCACGAGGTGTTTCCTCCCTTTCGTTCGTTACTCGAGGTGAAGGTCGCCGGAGGCAATGCCGTAACGAAGGAAAAGTTTCGGAGGGGAATCCATCGAACGAACGAGCCCCGGAAATTTCCCGAACAATTCTTTTTTCCATTGTTCGAAAATTGCTCTAAGAAAGAACTTGTGGAAGACAATCTATACTTGGGAATCTACAGCCGTTATCTTGCTTCTATTGAGTTGATAAGTTCTGTCGTTTATGTATTATCATTAGCGAATATAGTTGTAAATCAATGATAATTGTAATCAATAGTGAAATACAAATTTATTTTCTTTCTGAATATGTTTAATAGGTTAAAATAAGTGTTTTTATATTTTTCTAATGTTTGTTCTGTTTTATATTACATCTACTCATTTTTTCCATAAAAACATAAAATCTGCTGTCTTATAATTACATTTCAAGCAAACATCCAACGTCTATTTTTAAATAATTAATTAATTTCACACCATGTTTGTGCTGCTTTTATATTATTTTTCTCTTTCGACTAATATAAAATTGCATATTATATTATAAACTGTTTTAGCTGCGGAATATGTCTCTTTTCCGCAATAACTATGCTTGTCAGTAGGGCGTGGAATATACAATAAATTGCAAGGCAAAGGTCATCAACCCGCATGCGTACACGATCCGCTCGTTTATGTCACTGGTCATGGTTATCACCAGACTGCGGATCTTTATGGACATTCTCATTTTCATACGTAATTTTATGAAAAATAAAACACGAGAAGAATTTTGTTTAATTGATTCGAAGATTTATTGCAGTCAAGATAAAATAAAAATATTATTCATGTATACGGTTTCTTGTTCTTTAGAAATTTGCATACACATATGCCGTAAATGCACAATGATTCGCAGTCTAGTTATCATATCCAGCCAACCAGCTTTGAGTTCAGACATTTTCTCTTTAATCTTCTCTAATTTCTTATTACAGTTTGCAATAATGATATGTCAATTTCTCAATATTCAAGAATTGTTATCATAATTGTTATCAAAATTCTTTGTTAAATTTCTTATTACTAGACTGCGGAACTTTATGCAAAGTAAAACAACAAACAAGGGCCAAGTAATAATTTCTTTCATTCTTTATAATGTTCACATAAGCTGCAATATATCGTTGTTCTTGAATTTTTCAAAGTCAATTGTTTCAAATTGCACCTACCCATTTTTGTCATAAATGCATAAAATCCGTAGTCTACTTATTACAATGTGGAATAATGATATCTTATATATTTAATCACTTTCGAAATAATAAATATTGTGTGCAACAATATATTCAAGATTCTTTTTTTTTAAATTTCGATTAAGATTAAAAATTCTTCTCGTAAAATATTTCTTTTCGTATTTTATATTTTATCCACTCCGATACTTTTGTTATATCATTCTAATAACAATTCTAAGATATGCAGTCACTTTAGTTTCGAGTTCCTATTCATTTTCCCGTTCGTGTTACGAAGTAGTTTCTTCTTCCACGAAGTTATCAGTCCGTTTCATCCCGCTGTTTTTGTTGCTTCTTCGAAGTGATTCAATTTCAGTGACAATAAATTACTCGTCCGTTGCAAGAGACTTTCGAATAATTATACGGTTGTAAAAAGTGTGACAGATGTGACCCACTTCAAATCGCGGTTACGTTTGCCCAGTAATCGGGCCATCGTTTAAATGGAAATTCATCCTGCCATTTTACGAAGAAAATAGATAACATTTATGAAACTGGTTTTTCTTTTAAACTTCAGAACAAGAAGTACTAATGCAGATAACGAAATCGCTATGGAGACAATGTAAGCCTGGAAGAGTGTTACGTACAATAAATCCAAAAAGTGTTTGTACACTCTTCAGCTTTTCCAAATAAAATCGTCCATTTTTAAACTGTGATAATTTTGTGAAAAAAATAGGACATATTGGGTTGGCAAATAAGTTCGTTCGGTTTTCTACAGTGGAATAGATCACAAAAACCGAACGAACTTATTTGCCAACCCAATACAATAAATCTGGTCTTATCTTAATGCTTGAGACTTATATTTTTATCGACTATCATTCATTTTTCCTAAAACAGTTTTGGAAAATATCAAGTTGAATGAAAGTTTTTAATTTAATGAGAATTAACCTGGCAATAATTTACAAAACAATGAAGTTAGATATCGTTATTTATAATTAAAAATCAAACACTTGCGTGTTCGCAGATGTTCACGGACCAATGGAGACATTTGTTTTGCCACCCGGCATGTACTTGAGGCCAGAAGAGGCTGGGAACTTGTACACGACCCTATCGGCGAATCCGAATGTATTTTTTCAACGAGCAGCTCATCCAGGAATGATGTATTGATAATGTACCGGAAACCATCGCGAAGAAAACCTCTGTGGAATTGATAAAACAGTGCTTCATTGCTAAGTCCTTAGATTAGATAGCCGCGAAGGAACAGGCTGCGGTTTCCCCCGTTTGGCTTGTTATTGTAAAGTATATTGTGCGCGAGTATCAATTGAGACTTTCACGTTTTCGTTTTATGGCGGCGGTGCTCGATTATTTCAATAACAAATCAAACAATAGCTGCTGGAAGCGACTTTCATGAGAAACTGTAATAAAGGTACGACACCTTTTTTATATAATGTCTTTTCTTTCCCATCACTTACATATCAAATATTGTATAAGATTTTAACGAATGTCTGTCGACATTGTTTAATTATGTTTAGAGTATTGATGTAAAATATTTTTGTAGCGCATAAAATTAAAGACTGGATCTTAATATACATCATTTACGAGTATGTAATTCTTTTTTTTTTGAGAGGGAGATCTCGTCGATTTTTCGACGAAATTTAGATATTTGATCAAGATCATCGATCTGATTAAGTTCTACGAACACTTTTCCGGATTTACGTGATTTAAACGTTATCCATTGATTACAACACTATCCAACACAATTTGGCGTTTCGATAATCTTCCGATAACGTTAGGCAATTCTTGTTACTCAGGCCGTTGACCTTATTATATAATTATTCTATTATTATTATTATCATTAATTATTATATTATATTATATAATGTTTTTAGATATATTAGATATAATATATGTATATATGTATATACATTATATAATATATTATATAATATACAGGGAGGTCCGTTTAAATAAGGAGACCTAAATATCTCTTCAGGTTATTGTGATGCGAAAAATATTTGTTACGTAATGTGCATGGTGTCAATGGACCAAATATCTGGCAAGAATATTTTTTTCGAAGTTATCAAGGTCATCGGCTTTTTGATACATAACTACATTTTTTTTTTATTGCATCGTGTAACTGATCGAAAAATATATTCAGATATGTATAATAACATGACATTGACCTTGATCTGAAGGTAAAACTTTAATTTTCGAAGATCAAGGTCATTTCAAGGTCATTTCAAGGTATTATACATATCTGAATGTATTTTTCGATCAGTTACACGATGCAATAAAAAAACTGTAGTTATGTACCAAAATACATCGATAACCTTGACAACTCCGAAAAAAATGACCCTCGGAAAAAAATATTCGTGCCAAATATTTGGTCCATTGACACCATGCACATTACGTAACAAATATTTTTTGCATCACAATAACCTGAAGAGATATTTAGGTCTCCTTATTTAAACGGACCTCCCTGTATAATATCTAAAAAAAAACATACATATTATTAAATTATTATTATTATCAGCTTGAAATTTCGGAAGCACGTTAATCTAGAGAATATTTGTAACCATCATAAGATGATGAACAAAAAATAATTGATTGCTGAAAAATGTTCATAGCCAAGTATTGAGCTTAAGTATGTCTTCCACGAAACATTCTATATGGTGTGGAGAGATATGATAAGAACATTTAAAAGAACTCGCTGAGAAGTGGGCCTATTGTTCTTCTATCTGTAAGTGAATCACATTGCTCAGTGATCACAAACCTGTCGGTTCGCTTTTATTAAGGTGCAACGAGATCTAGAGTTTACAACGTAACAAATAGTATCGTTTAGCATTGCAAATTAGATTCCGAATTAAAGTAGAATATTTATCAAGATTAATACAAAAGGTGTGCCAAGTTTTTGCCTCCAAACAGTGCCAGCATAGTCTACAAGTAAGAGTAAACAAATATTATACATAATACAGTACTTTCGATAATAATCAAACAAAGAAACATCTCCAACAAAAGTAAATCAGTTTTGCATCGACTACAAGCGGTAATATTTAAAATATTTTAGAAATGATTTTTTTCGGTAAAAATTCGGAGTCACTCGTATTACAACATTCGTGGAGATTGCATAAATATGTATCAGTAAATTATTTCTAACCTTAACAATTTTTCGGTAAATTCTGCCAGAAATTAATTGGTTATTATTTCTGTGGTTGTCATAGGACGTTGGTTAAATTGCATTGTTTACTGAGCCTTTCGAATGTGTTTTCATGATTTTTTTTTGGTAAATACGTAAATCCTATACTCTAAAGCTCAATTAATGTATAAACTCAAATTTTTTGAAATTGTGACATGCTGCGTTTTTCCTTACAACCACAGATTTATTCCCTGACACATTATACAATTTACATTTATTGATGAAAAATCAAGAGTATTGGCTGCTATACACTATACCTATGCCGGGTCTATAAGTATGTATTATGTATAATGTATATGGTCTAAAGTACAGACTGTACGTACTTTCTCGTCTCTATATCTGTTTCTATCGTTTCTATCTAATCCATTCATGCCATTTTTTAGTATCATTGTATATTGTATCTTGTCTTGATTAAGAGAATATTTACGTGGTTGACAATGGAACGGGGTATTGTTTACAATTGTTATGTCACTTACCGAAGGTAGTTATTTTACTACATGCGTAATGCATTGTGCGTAGTATTCGTTTGACAGTAGACGCAAGTAGGTAGACGTAGACGACAGGTTGTTTCGTAAGGTCACATGGCATGGCGGGTTTAAGTAGAGGGGGAGATTGTGAATTTTGTTACAGCTGTCAACAGAATGGTTCTTTGATCAGTTTCGTGCTAATGCACGGTACAACGAAAAACACACGCCGTTACAGTGAATCGACAATTCAATCGTCCACAATTAATTTGCCAATGACGACTGACGTCAGTTAAATCATTCAGCTGTACGCTGGCAGCATGAAGAAACTTTCTTAACCTAAAAATGTGCTGGTATGCACTCTGCAAAGTCACGGTGCTATAGCCTGCCCACGAATACTACCAGAGCTTCGTAAATATTTAGTGTAATTTCCGTAAATCTCGCACATAAGTGTTTTAGAAATGGCCGACAAGTTGGAACGTCTCAGGTAAGTCAAAATAAGTATACGTTTTCCGCCACAACCGTATATTATTCTTAATCGATAGGTTCGTCCATAACTGAAAATTGAGTTTCGTTGAAGCAATTAATATTTTGCGTTGCAACTTATTGTTAGATTGATGAATTAAATTTCGAATGACATAGCGCATATTTCTGCTCGTTATATGCAATTTTTATATTATTCTTTGTTTTATTGTAAGTCAATTTGGTAATGAATATGTACTATATATATTTCAGGATATACTTTGTCACATGGAATGTGGCAACCAAGTATCCTAAACAAGATTTGCATCAGCTGCTCGACGTTCACCGTCATAATTCGTCGAAAGCGATGCCAGATTTATATTTCGTCGGGTAAATATAGAGTGCAGTCCGTAGTCGCGTACGAAATAACAATGTAATCTTACAAAACAAATTAGGTTGCAGGAAGTGAAAGCTCAACCGCAAAATATGGTATTAGACATGATTTTTGATGACCCGTGGACTAAATCTTTTAGGTAAACGCTAAGATCATAGACATAAATTGCTTCTGTAAATTGATGATCTATCTCACGAAATTGATGTAATTTTAAATACACATTGTTTATGTTTTTCAGGGATGTATTACAAAAATATGACTATGTGAAAATACGTACACAACGCTTACAGGGTTTAGTATTAATTGCATTCTGTCTACGAAAACATATCACCCATTTAAGATTGATCGAGGCTCAGTATACAAGAACAGGGTTTGGAGGCATGTGGGTAAGAGAAATTCTTTAATTATAGAGCTTTTATTATACTGTCAAACCTCGATAACTCGAACCTCTAAGTCGAAAACCTGTATAAGACGAAAATTTTGTTCGTTCCTTTTCACTGTGCTTTAAAAGCCTCTCTAAAACGAAATAAAACTTCCTTTAACTCGAACTATTTTCCACAAGCATGGAAGCTAAACAAGCCAAAACAGCAGTAAATGTTTTACGAAGTTTCTTGGAAAGATGCGAGATATTGAAGAAAATGTATTCTCTGCTTTGGCTACCGTAGGAAATACCATTGATCAACAATCTGTTAATTCACTAACGCAGTGTAAAATCGCAGATTTTTTTAATACGTAATATGTAAGAGCCTAGTAGATTATATTTACTACATGTACGTAATAAATAACTGATCTCCAAAAATTGAACTTTTCGTTCTTTAAAACTATTACAATCAGCAAATTATTAACTCTTCTACAAATCCCCTGTAAGTCGAATTTTCGTAGGGTAAACCTCTCTTACTCGAAGATTTTAGTTCTTCCCTTGAGATTCGAGTTATCGAGGTTCGACTGTAATTCCTCTAACAAGTGTTTGTTACACAGGGTAACAAGGGTGCAGTTAGTATAAGACTAAATATATATGGTGTCAGTATATGTATTGTGAATTCACACTTGACACCCCATGACCATTTATTAGCAGACAGAATATCAGATTATAATACAATACTAACAAGCCATGCTTTTAGTTACTCGGATACATCAAAGATATTGTATCATGAGTACGTATATATATACATACTTTTCATTCAAAAGATCAGCATATATTGATTTTATTACCGAGCACTTTTTCTACACAGTTATATATTTTGGATCGGCGACTTAAATTTTCGACTACACGGAGAAGATTTAACAGCTGAGGATATCGACATGAAGGTGAAACAAAATCAACTAAAACCCTTGCTAGAAAGAGACCAATTAAAAAGGGTGATGCAAAGAGGAGAGGCTTTCGAGGAATTGAATGAAAATGTTATTACATTTCCACCTACATACAAATATGAATTTCAATCTCAAGAATTTGATCTCAAGTAAGATGAAATTCAGGTCTTCGTGATAGAGTCATTCCAAACATTGATTTTCCTAACTAAATGTTCGTTATACAGACGTAGACCATCTTGGACTGATAGAATTTTATACAAAGTAAACGCAGATGTGTACGATGATGTGAAGCTTAGCGCAGTTCAGCATAGTTACAAAAGTCATTCCAGTTACATACAATCGGATCATAAACCGGTCACAGGAGAGTTCGACATTATTGTAAGATATTGTTTGTAGTATACAAATAGGCGAAATCAAATGATAGTTCAGTGGGTACATGTGATAATTCAATTTATAGGTCAGACCAACAGTGCCAGATCATGGTGTAGAGTTCCAACCTGTAACGCAATGGTTTATCGACGAAGAAAATTCTGTATCGTATAGATTGTTGAGAGATGCTAAACCTACTGGTAGCGATTGGATTGGTCTTTTTCCTAACGATTTTTCCAGTTTGGATGAATACATTGTTTATGAATACGTGGGCCGAGGTAAACTGATATTTTAATACAATTTTATACAGGCTTATTACGCTTCTTGTTACAGTAGAGTCCTATCCTAAGTCTGGCGGAGGAGCGTGTTCTATGTCAGTATTGTCAGTCCGCCTACCCATTCCACTGGGGGCCATACCCCGCGAGGGTCCAAGAAGCTCGAGCTGCCTCAGTCGCCGAGTAGTGTAAACATGCCGCGTAATCCCATACCGAGTCGGGTATATCGGTGTGAACCACTACTAATCCAATTACAAAACTTCTTTACTTTTTCATTATTTTTTTATGGGACTTTCACCAACTTATTTGTAACATTTTTCTGGTTAAAATGACACTAAACACGATATAATTTCAACTGTATGGAGTAACTTTATGACATAGAAGAGGATAGCGAGTGAAAAAGAAAGAGAAACAGCGACCACGACGGTCGGAAAAAATTCAAAACTTATTGTATTGTCTAAAACACCAAAGCGATGCTAACTTTTTTATTTTCAACTTTCTTCAACTTTCTCAAGATATTTGTCATATTTTTCTGATTAAAATGAGTCGTTCAAAAACCTCCAACGGGCTGCAGCACCGTTAATTTGCATAATTCCAGTCTAATTCTCTCAGAATATGTTAAATATATGATAAATTGTAAGTTATGCTTTACAATATGTACAGTAAATATGGGCCAAATTGTATCTTGTTTGGTGTCATTCTAAGCAGAAAAATGTCGCAAATATATTGGTAAAATTTCATTAAAAATAAGTGAAAAGTACAGAAGTTTCTGTATTGCACTGGTATTGTCTCACTGATACGCAACTTTTTGGTGCGTCTTCGGTCGCGCGGTCGACGAAACCACAAAAAAATACTGTCCAGTCCCGATCTATGTCACAACGCACAACCGAGAATTGACTTAGAATGGGACTTTACTGTATATGTTTTATAGAGGTGTGCGAGAACTCGAAAATGTCGGACCTCTAATATTTTATAATTAGGCTGGTGAATTCATAAAAATGTTCCTCTAGGTAAATCGTCTCCTGTTCCTTTTGAACCGCATGCGGATACAGAACGAATTTACTTCAGCGATACGGCCCTACGTTCGCCAGGAATGTACCAATTAGTTTATGTTGCTCAAAGAGGGAATCTGCTTGGAATTTTAGGCGTTAGTCCACCGTTTCCAGGTCACCACAGACCAGCTTGATAGATTAAACAGAAATTTTCGTTGCATATAATTATGACAGTGTATAATCGTGTGCACATATAGTGATTACTGGCTCGGTGACTTTTATAGTTGGTATACGTAGAGCACTTGATTTAAATTTTTTAACTCTTTGAAATCGACTATTTTGTATTATTTTACAAAGTATATTGAAGTAGCAATACGTTTTTATAAAATATTTTAATCTGACTCATGAACAATAATGAAATTCGCAATATGCGTTACACACGCGTGAAATTTCTTTAGAAATACTTGCAGAAAGCTTGGATTGGGCTGACCATAAGAGGAAACACTAATCATTGACAATATCTAATTTCACTGCGGATATGTTTCAGGATTAAATTCTGCGTATGTAAGCGATAGGACGACAAAAGGTTCAAGCGTACTGTGATGTCCTATAATATGGCTTTAACAAAATTCAAAGAGTGAATACAGTTTATTTAGAAATTATAGCTAATAACTAGGGATGGGATCAAGTTCAATATGTACTCATTTCAATAACCAAGTTTCATTTCATGGGTTTCGATCACTACCTTAAAGCAATATTGTTTCAATGATTATATTTGAAAAGTATTCATTTTATACAATCTGATATCGAACCTCGAAATGAATACTTACAAGTTTCGAAAAGATACTTATAAGTACTTCGATGTTGAAAGGAATCGAATTTTTCGCTAGTACTTGAATCTTGGAAATCAGAACTGCATAGTAGGTTTTAAGCACTTTCTGTATTAAATTCGTAACTATTTAAGAATTATCTTTCCGATAGATTATGAAATTATAGTTATACATGTTGAATTAAATTATGCATTAAAGGACAACATAATTGATTTGAAAGGTAAAAAAAATATTGATTAGAAAAATCAGAGAATTTCCGGTACGATATTCATAAAAGTTTCGAATCTGTTCGACCAAGATTCGAATATACTTGCAAGTATTACATATTTCCGTTTACCAAAGTACTTGTAAAAGGTTCGAAACTGTCTGGCATAGGTTCGAGTATACTTAGGAGTATTATTTCTGTTTTTCGAAGTACTTATAGAGAGTTCGAATTCAATCAATCGATTCAATCAAGTTCGAACCTGTTTGTGAGGTACTTGATCGCATCCCTGCTAATAACGTTACTCTGTATTGTTCATTAAATATTGCGCATTTATCAGAATACTGCTAGTAAATCTTAGGTGCAGTACAGTTGTATTTTGAGGAAGTTTTGTATTTAGTTCGATTGGTTCAAAGTTCAAAGTATATTATAAAACTGAATACATACGTACATTCCAGAATTCTGAAGGGCGCAGTATCTGTTGGATAATACGGGAATATTTGCGAAGGTAGAGAGCTACATGAAAAACTCTACTCAGAATTTGGTACCTGGTTTTCGCTTGTTGGGTTGTCATTACCCAAAAGCATTAGTACTTACTTAAATGTGTTACGCTTTAGAACTTAGATGAATTCGCCGATGTGTTTTGCGCACCTAACGCTCGAATGCATGCGCGCATAATAATTGAATATTAGTTGAACACGTTTTTCTACTGGGTTGGAAAAATTGCTACAACGGTTTGGTTGTACAAACCTGCGTATTTTATTTTTATAGTGCGTAGATACGCACGGATACGAACAAATGTACACTATGGTATAAATGGGGATGCAAATAAAGAACAATATTTTTTACTTGCCAAGCAGATTATTTTGTCCTATGTAGAACTATTAGAGGAAGAAAGTAGCGATACTCGAAACAAAATGTTTATTTCATAAATTAGAAGTAAGCAAATAACTTAAGAGCTTTACATTTAAAATACGTAGAAATTCTTTTGGTACTGCAATTACAAAACATAGGATACAACATTTTTATAATAGTCAAATAAAATATGATGAATGTAAACAAATGGTGTGAAATTATTGCAATAGACAGGGTGAGTCATCTATGCTTAGAACCTGAATTGTCTTTCTCTTCATGGCCGTATACTTTTTATGATTTCACGATCATTTATAATCTATTAAATGTAGTAATATATTGTAGTTGAAAAGGAATATTTTTCGTTTGACTAATATTTTACAAAAATTAGTACCCAGTACTGATTTCAAGAACAATCGATTATACATGGATGAATTTGTGTCTTCGTCAGCTACAATATTAGAATAACGCAAACATCTTCTTTGTAGGAAAATATGAATGACTTTAACACATTGTAAAACAGTCTGGTCATGAGGAAAACATCTTGATAGTTCTCGCCTTAGATGTCTCAACCTTTACATCCAGTATTCTGTATAGACAATTTTTTAGTTTTTACAAATCATGTTCAGTAAATGCTAAGTTTAATTTGAGTATGATGTTTCTGAAATAATTAACATATGTTATTGCTTTATATTTTATGTCAGAATACAGTGTTTTTCAGGTAATTTAAGTTTGTATGCAGATTATGTATGAATTATGAATGATAGACTGCGGATTTTCATGCAAAATAAAAATTGTCCAAATATTGATTGTATGAAAATGTATTTTCTCTTTTAATCATCGTAAAATATCGAAAACAATAGAACGACATCCTTGTATTTTTCTAATGTCTTTCTCGTTTCGTATTTGCATAAAATCCGCAGTCTAATGATAAACGAAGCTATCAATACTAATTGTAAGTGTGCTCATTGCTGGTGTTTGTTTTTTTTGTCATGCAATATTGGAAACGATTATGTATCATGCAGTATATTGAAAGATACTTTAAGTACATGTTACACTCGCTTCCAAAAGAGCGTGAATGTATATACTGTAAGGACGCAATGCAGCTTAACTCGCTTCTCATAGTTATGCAATAACATACGAATATCACAACTTGCACATGTATTGTAAAACGAGTCGCAGATGTTTTTATATAACCAGGCGTTCCTCAGAAATGCGTTATTTTTGTCCGAAAACATATAAACTTGAATTTATTTTGAACGCTGTTTCGAACCTCGCACAAAATTATCAAATTTTAGCTGAAGATTACAAATAAATCGTTTCTACAGTCTCTGAAAACCTACTTCGTTATTATTTATATTAAATTTACATGACGCACCGGGTTCAATAGAAAATAATATATATTTGTACATGAAATTGTATTTCGTCGAAATGCAAACTCGTAAATTGAAAATCGAGCTTTCGTTTGCATACGTTCAACTGTTTCGAAGAAGCTATGTGTACTTATCTACAATTAATGAACGATGACATCGCCGCCCCTATTGTACAATAAATTATAAATATTTATGCTAACATTTAACTTTGCGTAGAATTTCACATACAGTAATTAAAGAATATATTCGAACAGCATCGTTTAAATTAATCTTATATATACTTTATGTGCACGTCGCTTCGTCAGAAACAAATAAGGAAAGTTACACACACATACCAAAAATGATAATAAATAATAAAGCATATTTGAAAATGTCTCTTGCGTGTAAAATTACATTTCGTTGGGTTATTACTATTGTCATTTCAAGGTATATATACATATATCATGTATAGTTGGAAATTCTTTTTAACAAATTTGTAAAATAATGCAAATTGAATTTGCTAAATGTTATCTCTGTCAATTTTCGTTTAAATAACAAAATAAAATAGTCCTTTAAAGGAGTTGTATAATTAAATTAAAACGTGCGATTTCGAATTTAGGGCTTTGAGGAATTTCAATTACCATTTTTACAAATTTTTTAATTACGTGAGTAAAGGCAATTTGCGTGAACACACTTTTGAAAAATAGTTTCTTCAATAAAAAATCCTTAATTTCCTTTAAGTATCCTCTCGCTTCGAATATTATCATTATTTACTGTACATACATAACACATTTGTTAGCTAACTATAAAATAATTTACTCGATTTTTGTGATTGATCAACAAAGTCTAAAGAGTTCATCAGTCTCGTTTCGGTTGTTGATGGTTCTGATGTGAAAAGTCATTGAAATGTCTCTCCGGAGGAACTGTAACACAATCTGTGGCAGTAGAGTAACTATCAGAGTCGCCAGAGAAGGGGAGGCAGCACGAATTGAGGGGAAAAAGTTACCACTTCTCTCTGCCAGTAACAGATTAGTCACGTGACATTGTGACACATGCACGATAGAGATGAAACGCGTCACGTGACGGGGATAGAAGTCACAAGTCTGGCGATTCTGGTAACTATACGACGATCACACGCACTGGGTAAGGGTTGCGATCATGTTCACGAAATGATCGTTTGTCCAGGCACAGTATCACCGTTCACCATCGGAAGTAAATACGCTTCCATGCTTCCAACTTGAAGTGGCGTCGTGTGGACGCCACGAAGCTGTTGTATCCTGTGCCAGACGAAGTCCTTTTGCGGTTTTCGTATCACGAACAAATAGAACACAACAATACCCTGAAGAGTGTTCATCAGGTCGCATATGGACCATTCTCTAACTAGTACACCACGTTCAATGTCTCCATCGATTAACAAGAATTGGAGAAGCTGTATCGACCAGTTCAGAGCCATCAGAGAGAAGATGATCAAACAGGCAATAGTTGTGCTGGTATAGCGTTGGACGAGTCTTCGATCCCGACGATCCGATTCCTCATTCCTTGCTAAACGCCTCAAGTCGAGATCTTTCTGATAGTTCGACAGCTTAATGAACGTTAGAACGAAGAGAATCACGTTTCCGAGAAACAGCAATCCGACTGGCACGTAGAAGAATATCAGTGCCTTGCTGCTTGCTGTGGAAGAAGAAGTAAACGTGAAGTTTCCCGTTAACGCAATATTCAGTAGAGTTTCACGATTTTTTGTGTGTGAATTTGGACTGACTAATAATTTGCTGTAATTTATAATTTTGACTGTATAATGTTTTCTTTTCGTTCATAATTACTAGACTGCGGATTGTATGCATTTAAAAATGAGTAGATCAAATGCAAAATAGAGGAAACATTTTATGAATTTGAAAATACTGTTGTGTGACATTTTCAACTGATTTCGATATGATTAAGAAAAGAAATGACCTTCTATGTGTCTTCTGTGTTTTGCAATTAAAGCAGATAACTTTTATTTTGCATACAAATCCGTAGCCTAATAATTAGTTACAGGTATATTTTAATATCGTGGAGAAAATATTGATATAATCAGAGGATTCAGTTTAGATCTAAGGAATTAAATACAAAATGCAATTTAATATCCACTTCTGTATTTTTTTCGAAGATTCTAACGGGTACCTTGCACACTAAACAATGGATTGATTCGTTTGAATATCTGTAATATTTATGATCAACTGCAAATGATAATATATAATATCAGCTATATTGAACGATAACGTAAAGATTATAGAAAGAAAAATCCGATGATCTATCGTCCTCGACAGACATAAACTTGTAAAAGGAATAAATGTGATTTATCCCTCAATCCGCACGTGTATTCGAGGCTTTAGCAACAATATAAACATTATAATTGAAATGAAAGACGGAAGTCTCTGTGACAAATCGAGTTTGAGAAACCTTGGGTGTACACACGCAAGTACTATGTCTCAGTGCAAAGCATATCTCAATAGGCGATCATTTCCTTGCATTCGTAAATATTGATAATGGCGTAACTCGTTTCTGTTAGTTCCATTATCTTCTTCAAAGTTGTATGCTTATCCAGTGATTACGTAGATACGACACTATTGCACATTGCACAGCACGTCGAATGATGTAAAATAAACAAAGCGAAGCAAATTTGAAAAAAAATATACTGTGTACCATGTCTAATGGAATATTAGTTAAGTGTCATGTTGTATATTCAGAAGTTGGAATATTAAATTGAATTTATTAAATTGTAGTTTTTAGAAGAAAATTGTACTGTGTGCCTTACTAATTGCACTAACCGATTCAGAAGTTGGGGATTATTAAATTTAATTTATTAGATTGTAGTTTTTAGAAGTGAAATTGTACTGTGTGCCTTACTAATTACACTAATGATTCCACATATTCAGGTATCAATATTTTCTTGTTGTATCACGAGAGGAATATTTTACATATAGTTTTGTATTCTAAGGGTGTCCCAAAAATGCTCTACCGCCTTGAAAGGGGTGATTTACAAAGTCATTTGAAATAACTTGTTGCTTTGCGAAAACTTTCTTCACGACTTTGTTAAAGACTTAGTTAAACATTAGAAAAACGGATGTGTATAGCAAGCCTTACAGTTAAGCGTGGCGTTGTAATTGTTTTGACGTTTTGATCCGTGTTTTTCGTTTTTGCTCGACAATTAAACAAACTTATGTGCTTTGTTCTGTACTGTATTTTTTATAATGCCTCATTCTTTTGGTGGAAATATATTCTACAGTCATATTCAAGTCATATATTTCTTGTATCGCGAAAATGTTGAAATGACAAGCACAATCTCTAACGGTTCATTTTTGACAATATCGTAAAAAGTGTCATCGAATTATTATCGAATAATTTAGTTTAAACTAATGTGATGTGAAGTAACTGCGATGAACTCATTTATTTTTAATTTTCACTTAGACCACTTTCATAGTCATGGGCACATATCTACACACAGTTTTCATACATTACAAAGTTAATGAATTGGTAGTTACTTTTAAATAAGTATTTGATGTGCATCTATAAATAAAATTTGGAATTTCTTAACAATTCATCTACATTTGATTTGATTTCTTTCACCAAAACTTACTTGAAAATACTTCATTTGTAAACGGTTGAAATTGATTTGCAAAAGAGTGTATTTGAGTTGGAAGAGTGTGAATTTGGAGTGCAAAACCTGTATCTAGCAAGGACAAATCGGATTTAGAAGATTCAATTTAACTTACCGTTGTGGATAGGTATCGTTGGACCAAGATCCACGATCAACGAGATGAACATAAGTATCATCGAGGGACCCCAACACCATAAAGAGTAATAAAAGAATAACTTTTTTGGCTTCATCCTCTTGTACGTTTCGCGTTCCACGTGGCCACGCACCAACAACCACATTTCGATGCACATCGCATTTAGCCAAAAGAAGCAGGCGATGTAGGAGAACTGGAAAACGAACGCTGAAAAAAGCCAATTGTTTCTTAATTGCTCCCAAATGAGTACTGACCTCTCCACCGATGGAATCACTTCTTACATCATTTTATGTGTAATATTCTATGGATCGCGCTATATACAGTCAAAAACGAAATGCGATGCGAAAGCAATATTCTTCGACATTCAATGGTACAGCGACTATACCCGTGTTTTTGGTGCGCAACGATCTCGAAGATTTCTCTCACTCAGTTTTATTAAATGAACAACGTTTCTTCCAGGACTCACGTGTTAAGCAAATTAATAGAATGCGTATTTGTTATGAAAAATAACCCCCTTCTTTTGAATCATTTTAATAAGATGGAAAGGATAATTTGTTTAGAGTTGAAGGTGACCTTCAATTTTTTAAATGGAATGCTATGTACTTTTTATATCACATGAAAATGTTTGCCAAAAGGAATTCATTCGTATACGACATAATGGCCTCCAAGGTCATACAAGGTCAGAAATAGAACAAGGAGACTTAAAAGTTAAATAAAAAGATATAATTAGGCGATTTTTAAGTCTGGGTTTGACATATCTTGAAAGATAATGGCATTAGAAAATCTCGAGAGTCTTCGTTTATGCTGTAAATTGGGTACAAAATTGGAACAAGTGTAAACACAAGTTTTTAATAGTACGTGATATTGAATAGCATGCGATGGACTCCATTCCATGATCAAACGACTAAAAGCCGGAAGATAGTCATCGAGAAAATAGGTGGCGGTAGAGCTAATCTCTTCCTGACAGAGATAAAACCCTCAAACCTATTCTTAGTTTTCACATAAAATGGAGCTTTTTAGAGTGCAATAAGATGTACATACTATAAATAGTTCTTTAATGTTATCAACAATGATAACGGCTATTTGTCAATTTATATTTATCTTTAGTCGACGGATTAAGAATCTCAGGTTGGTGATTCAGAGCATGATTGATATAAAAAGCCAATTAATCATGTCCAAATTCCTTTTTCCGTTTTATGAAGCGAACACAACTTTCTGTTCTGTTCAAAATGTGCAGAATTTAAAACAATATTGGAATAATATTTCTTTATGCCTTTACATTATATTATACACGTATAAATGGACTGCTGATTTTATGTATGCAAGGTTAAATGATTTTGGGGATGAAGAGGGGATGATTCTGTTCTCTACTCCACTCCGAAAAGAGTTTGAAAATTCGGCCAGCACGCGTGATATTGAATAGGAATCGTCTGACGCGTCTGTTCATGGTCGACGCAATCTACTTCTTAAGACCGTACCCACGCGTGAACTTGATCAATTTTCTCGAAAACGATTCGTCAAATGAAAAAATGTATTGTATATTTTCGACTCATTTTCCCGTGTCGAATCATCCCCCTCCACGTTTATACCGTTTTGGTCATCTTCAAACGTTTGTAGCTCATTGCAATGTAGACCGATATTGATAAAACTTCCAGTATTCATACAAGTTACCGAAATCTACAAAAACTATCGTTACAGACAGATAAAAAAGTTGGAAAAACATCATCTAAAAATGTTTTATGATTCCTACCAATTGCAATCTGAACAAATTTTTGTGTACTCATTCTCTAGCAAACTGGTCGGTCTAACATCTTAAAAAAATTCAAGTCCTTTGGACCAATTTTAAATAAGCTGTGCGATTTTTAAGAGTGTCCACTTAATATTGTTCCTGTAGTTTACTAAACTCTAAGGTCGTTTTCTAAGAGAACGATTCACACGAGACACATCATTCCTTTAAGACTTTTGTTTGTTGCGATGAGCAGGTACTATACGATTAAATAACCAACAATGTTGATCTTGAGATTCAATGTTAAGTTACATTTTTGGAACAGACCTCCACGGACCCAGAGGTGCAGAATCACGTTATAGTGGTCACGACATATAATTTTGAAACACCCTGTATAGTACTGTAAGATAATCTCTTCTTTAAGATTCAAATTGCATTAATAAAAAAAAAGAAAAGATAAGGAAATAAGTAGAATGATAATGAGTACTGATTGCACGAGTACGCAATATTGTTGGCGCTGTATTAAGGCGCGCGAAATACGACGATACCGCGATAACGGAGAATTTAGTGTTAATTTATGAGAGATTTCAGTGGAAGTGAACGCGTTCAAGTGATTCCATTCAGCCGGCTAGGTAAATGGTATATCAGAAGGTTCATTTTATGGCACTCTTACCTATAAGGTTGGAAGCCCGTTCAGATAAATGCGAACTTCCCAGTTCCGTTATCGCCAATGTAAAAAAAGCGAGTGCTAAACAAGCGCAGTAACGGCACAGTGCTTTTCCATAGACGTCCCTTAATTGCGGAGTAATGCAATACGCGGCGATGGTGAGAATTAAAAATGGCACTGGTATTAGGAGGCTGCAGGCGAAAATGAAATATCGGGAATCCGCCGTCGCGACTGAAGGATCTAAAATGATTGGACGTGTTAATCTCACATTCTTTATATAGGTTTTGCGCTCCAAATTCTCCCTTTTGCAAATCAATTTCAACCTTTCACAAATAGAGCATTTTTAAGTAAGTTTTTGTAAAGAAAACCACATCAAATATAAATTAATTGTTAAGATATTCAAAAGGATGAATTTGGAGCGCAAAAAACTGTATTTTAAATATTGAAAGTATGCTTCCGTTAGAAATTATTCAATAAATTTGTTTATTCGAGTGCGTATTATTATAGAACTTGTGGAAAATCTAAACAAATTCAGTTTTGTAATTTTTATAAAACAATATATGTCCGACACATTTTGTACCTTTCTCTGTCGTAATCTCCGGAAGGCACACGAAAGTTCTCAGACCGATTCCCGGGAGGTTTTCCATGCAATAATCGACGCCGAACTCCAACATCGACGGTTCTTCGTCTGGCGCGAACACAGACCCGTTTAACAACAAAATGTTCTTCTCATTCCTGTATTTGTCTGGATCTAACATACACCTAAAACAAGTACTTAACTGTAATCAAAATAAAATTATTCAATTGTGGGAAAATTTTGTGACGTTCGAACGCGCATGCCTACTGAAAGGAAAAACCTATACTCAATGCGACATCTTTCCTGTTTCCTCATGTAAATCTTAATCGTAAAACATTTAACCTGTTTTCTTTTTATCACGTATAAAATCCTCATTTTTTATCTGTACACGCAATCTTTGGAGGACTAAAGATTTATCGTTTACTTTTTTCAAGTGTTGTATATTCCATAATTGATTACTTATTATTATTGTTTATTTATTTTTATTGGTTATCCTTTTGCTATATACTTATTTTGACTAGTACTCACTGCTACTTTTTAATAATACATTTTTTAATTGTTATATATACCGTGATTGATTAAAATATGTAAATAATGAGTAGAGTGTGAATGTTTATGTAATTTTCATTTCATATGAAGCATTATATTTATTAATTATTATATATTCTTGTGTTTGTGTTTCATTTGTGAAGAATTTATAATCTCGAACACACTAAAACGAGTACTACAACGAGTACTTAACTTAACGAATACTTAATACTAACAGATAAGTAATTTTAAATTCACGTTTTTCATGTACATTCGATTTAGTAAACAATGTTAATTATTATTGAAGTAGTGTTGTAGTAGACTGTCTAGATAAAGTGGCTTTGAATTATTCATTGTATAATCAAAAGTGAATATGCAATAAATCTTCGTCGTTAAGTTCTATAGTTTGGCGATTTATTTTTACATTCACAGAAACAAGAGTAAACCGAGTAAACGTTGTTAAATATGTTACAACATTTATGCTTATTCAGTATACAATAATACATTAATAAAATATGGTTGAATAATGGTTATTTTGAAAATAGACTGCGGATGTTATGCATTTATAATAAAAATGAGAAGATCGAACAGTAAAATCATTTAAACAAATTAAAAATACTATTGTATCATTTTCAACTCACTGAAATTACTTGAAAAGGAAATAAACGTCAACGTAGCTATCATGTAATTAATGCAGACAATTTTTATTTTGCATAAAAATCCGAAGACTAGTGATAAATAATGTAACACGTCAACACTCACTTGTTGTATTTACAAGGGATTCCAACAATCGCAACGAACTTTGTTGGTTTATCACCGGGAACCTCATAGCCAGTATTGTTGAAGGTATGAAAGAGAGGGGAGAAACTGTATTTGCAGATGGCATCAGAAACAACGCAGTCATTTGCATTATTGTCAAAAATTTTACCGATTGGGCAACATTTTCCAACTACTGGCAAATTTTTATATTCCTGTGGTATCACAGCCCCATTTTGCTATAAAAATAAAATAAAAAATTTGTCATTGTCAGTTATTATTATCATTATTATTATTGTCAGTTCTCACGTATTCTCATAAATGATATACCAATACACGTAGTGAATAATCAATGTAAAATCGAATTACATTGTAATTTAGTTGAATAAGAGACCAGGATTACAAATTACATTATAATTTAATTGAATGAAGCGACTGAATTTCGAATTACGATATAAATGTAATTAAATCACTTTGTAATTATAATACGTGAAATAATTCAATTGTAATTCAACACAACTCTGGCGGGGAAGAATTTGCCTGGGCCTGTCGTAAGAAGAGTATGAATAGTCATTCAAGTCATTACACTTTGGAAGGATTTTCTTCTTCTTCCTTTATTAACATGAAGTTAATGGAGTACTAAAACTGATTATGTTTACAAAAAAAAATAAAAAGAATGTGTCTTTCTCTGTATAATAGCTCATACAATATTTAAATGTGTAGTAATTGATTAGATACCGACAAACTTAATAATGCAAACGATATTTTGAATAATGGTACAGCAATTTTACGCGATTAATTAAATGAAGGGTTAATTTTACGCGATTAATTAAATGTAGAAACAAGATGCTGATACTGACCAGAGAAATGGAGTGTATAGTCGGTGTTTCATCGTTCATGCGTTCACCATAGCAAACGCTCAGGCCGCAAAGAAGAATGTGCAGCAACATTAACAACCATTCAGTACTCCCAGGCATTGTTCAGTCTTTTTGCAGACCCTGCAAAATCCACAATAAAACTTTTACAGCGTCTCGTGGATGTGTTCGTGTTAACGTTCAACTCTTCTTTCTTCGCTCGTCGGTTACTGGCTTCGTCATCACGTGTCGAAGAACACGAACAGCGAGAAAATTTGGAGCATTCGATACGTCAGCAGCATCTTCTGTCCAGCCGAGGTTTGTATTCTCTGGCCGGTGTACACGTAAATGCCTTCTTCGAGATTTATGGCAAACTGTTCCGGGTTTAATAAAGTTTATTTGATCGGCACACGCGTTCAATGCGAACTATATGAATCAAGAAGACTCCTCGGTTGAGATCCAACGTATTAATAGTGATATTTCCTTGAAACTACTCCGAGCACTATCGATCCAACCAATTCTTCACTGATTATTTCCACGTTATGTATCGATTAAAGACCTCGCGACGATCAAGATAGTACTAATCTGCTAGCCGAGTGGGAGTATCGATAATAAAATACGTTCCGCTTTCGTGCGTTTTTTGATAATTTAGTGTAATGTGACAAAATGGCAGGAGGCGGTGGTTGATCGAAAATCCTCCTTTCTGAAGTCTGTAACATGCAACAATTATGCTATTTAATAGATTAATAAAGGACTTAGAAATTGTTAATAAAGAAAAATTTAAGGATTATTAACCCTTGGCACTGCTTTGTCGAGTGTGAGTCGACATCAGAGAAACAAAAATGTAAATAAAATGGATTTTTATATGTATTGGGTTCATCCTTTATGTATTTAACCCCTTGCCTAACAATATCGTGTCGAACTCGTGATGAAGATTCTGAACAGATTCTGATAAAACTGTATGTTAATAATTTCCTTTAAATCGAAATAAAATTCGATTTTGGTTTTGTTAATATACAGCTATTGGAGAATATATAGGCATACAATTTATATCAATTTTCTCCTTTTTAGGAAATTACGATCTACAAAAAAGTTCTAATCACTGAAACTGTAAAATAAATCGTAGGGCAAGGGGTTAATTGTCTTGTTTTTTAGTTAGAAACAAATGTAAATTACAACAATAAGTAGCAGTCAAGGACCTGTCCTTTGAAGTAAATTTCAAATGCAAAAAAATCGAAAAATAATTCGGAGTACAAATGAATGTTTATTTCTAAGAAATTTCTTGATTCGGTACAATTTACTGCTTTTTGTAAGTTAGTAACTGCGCCAATTCTTAATCTATGACTATTCGCCACGAACATACGCGATCCTCGATTTACGCGGCACTTTATTTACGCGAGTTTCTTTCGTGCGGTAAATAATCTCTCGATTTACGCGGATTCTTCTTTTTCTTCTCCATTATTCGCCTTTTTATTTATATCGTAATTTTTAAGGATTTTTCTCGTACTGGTGAATTTGGAGTGCAAAATCTGTATATGAAATTTATTGCAAGGACTAGGATTTGCTAACATTTTATTGAATATAGCTCTCAAACTTTATTGTAATTTATATTTGTGGAAATTATGTTTGTTGTTAACTACAAAACAAGACAATGAACCCTTAGCACTCGAATGACGACTCTGAGGCACCACTAAATATTGCTATATCAGTAATAAAATAATCCCGATTATCGATCGTAAATGTTGAACATTCAAATTAATGATGTTTTGATCACTTATTAAATCTAGCAATTTTGCAATAAACTTTTTCTTTCCTAACGTTCCGGTTCAGTTTTAAACCTTTTTCGAAGGAAAAAATTGCATCTATAAGAAAAGTTTATTGCAAAATTGCTAGATTTAATAAGTGATCGAAACAGTTGCGCCGAAAACATCATTAAATTGAATATATCAGTAATGTAAAGTAATTGTTACGTTATTAAATTATTTTATATCAAATAAATTACTAAAAATTCGAGTACTGCACGAGTAAATTGCATCAGTTTAATATGCATAAAATGAAAAAGATCATATAGAACGAAAATATTCTAGGTCAGAAGAAATGGTTAGTTTTCGTATTAAAATATTTCCGAGTGAAAAGGGTTAAATGAATAAAGGAAGAACCAAAGATATACAAAAACCTGTTTCTATTACATCTTTCTTTCTCTGATGCCGAGTCACGCTCGACAAAGGAGTGCAAAGGGTTAATATTTTAGTTAAAATCCTGCTGCTTGGAGCGTAAATTCTTATATAACTGACTTTCAAATAGTAACACATTTCTAGACATCCGCAGTATTACCCGTATCGAAAAACTGATTTTCACTATACAAGCGGTTTCGTAATAACCGAAGCTAATCCACCGTAGCCAAGTATATTACTAAATCGATAAGGCGACTAGTAGTCATCGCGATCAATCGATATCGATAATAGAAGTTTTGCAAGAATGTTCAGTGTCATCTCGAAATGACAGTGAACCTAATGAATGAATGGTCGTTGACCCATAATTCCCGCTATTTGACAGCGAAACTCGCAACTATAGTGTGCTGAAGCCTCATGCTGCATCGAACATTGTTTCCCGGATTTTCGCAAGGATTATTATAGTGCAGCAATTATTGTCACGCAACCATGACGGAACAATACGCAGCCAGCACACGTGGTCAACAAGAAGCGGTAGGAATCGATAAAATTCTGCATTGTTGCTACTTACCTATTTATTTTCCAAAATTTGATTCCCGTTCCTTTCGAGAGAGATTAACGCAATCGGATTGTACGGGCTCAAGGTCCGATGGACTTTCGACGCTGTCGAGATTAAAACGCTTGCTGATTGAAAAGAATGCTTTCGCCGGTGTTTATCATCACAGAATCCGCTTGAAACTTTGAACACTCGCGATCACAAAATTGTAGAGATATGATTTGTGTGGAACGATCAGGATTTTCGGAGTATCGGAGTTTCGGGCCCGAGGAATTCCGTTGAACTGGTTTTCCCCAAGAATGTAGCGCTTTATTTATTACACCGTCTGAAACGGATCAGACACGCCGGCTCATCGCGACCGAGAGAGAGAGAGACAGTACGAAAGAAATTCACGTGGCTCACCGATCGACGGTCCGGAACACACTGGCCGGAGTCTTCGAAGAACGTGTCTTTATCTATCGGTGCACGATTTCTCGCAAGATGCACACATCATCAGAGATTCAGTAGACAGGACGCGTAATTGCAGGTTTTTACGGTGGATTATAATACATACCAGAACTACACACGGAAATGCAAACGTGGGAATAAAGATTCTATGAATAGCCGTAAAAATACGATATTGTAGCGATACCAATTATTGTAACATTTTGGATTCACATATAATTATGTGTGAATCGTAATAAACTGAAAATGTTAGAATTATGATTTTAAGATTTTCCCATGTTATTTATCTAAAAACAGACCAGCAGAGAACAAATTCTCATGTTATTTATCTAAAAATAGTACATGTTTCCTTCGGAAAAATTATTTCTTATTTTAATGTAATAATAATTCAATAAACTGAAAATGTTATAATTGTGGTTTTAAGATTTTCCGTGATATTTAGACACAGCGGATCTTTATGCAAAATAAAATTTTTAACTGGAGTGAAATGGAAAATATTCTTTTTAAAAATGTTTAATAGGTTGTTAATTATTCCAGAATACGTTTAAATTCTTCTAATGCTAGTCAATGAATTTGTGTAAAATGTTTTTATGAAAAATGTAACATTTCTCTTATGTATGTAGTCGAAATAAATAAATTCTATTTTTTTAGTTCTTGCAGTTAATGTATATAAATATTAATGCTATGAATGTAATGGTTCGTTCTTACCAGTGTCTAGAAAGTGCAATTTTAATATATAATTAAGTTTAAACCCAATAAATATGATTAAGTTTAATTTGTAAACACAATGTTGCAAATCAATGAATTTGTGTAAAATGTTTTCATGTAACTAATATAATTAATATAATTAACATTTGCATCGTGTATACATGTATTACTCAATCTAAATAAATAAATTCTACATCTCCAGAAGTTCTTCTATAATATAAACGTATAAACTGTAAAATGGATAAAGCAAAACTGTGACTTTGCACAATTATATACATAGAACACTGAATCATTGAATAAACAAGTAACTAATATAATTAATTAATATAATTAACATTTGCAGCGTGTATACATGCATTACACAATCTAAATAAATAAATTCTACATCCTCAGAAGTTCTTCTATGACATAAATGTATAAACTATAAAATGGATGAAGTATAACTGTGACTTTGCAATTAGATATGTACATAGAACCCTGAATCATTGAATAAACAACGGTTTAATCGTTCGATAACCGAACGTATTTCAAGAATGCAGTCCCTCCGGTGCGATATAGTCCCAGATCGTTCAATGAGCAAACAAAAAGCTTCAGTCGTTGAATTTGCCGGAAAGTCGTTGAATTCGTCGAAATCGGTCAGCTTCACTGTCCACCTACATTAAACATTCCTTTAACTGATACCGGTGGTGTGACGTAACATCGAAGAAATTTTTCTATTATCGACGCTGATATGACGTAGGTGTGAGTTAAACCGTGAATATAGTAACGCGTGACGACAGGAACTCAAGTCTTCAAGTCTGATACAAATACCTTTCGGCGAATCGTAAGATTCACCAGCTGTTTCTGCGAATTCGTGGTTCAGCACGACCGACGCGATGGGGAAACTACTGCACGTATCTTATTCCGTGATTTACGCGATATTGGCAGCTTGCAGATCCCCGGGGGTTGCATCCGGGAATGCAAACAAAAGCTCGCCTCTAATTCGAACAGAAGCAGAAATAGAGACAGACTCGACTCGTCGGCTGTGCAATATCCTTATTTGCGATCCGTTGAATCGCTTTCTACTAGGTCAAATGCAGATAATATGGAGCAGTATGGAATATGGAACATACTACACCTCGATATAGAAGCGACTCTGTAATTAGAAGACAGCGGGCTTTATGCATTTGTGACAATAATGAGTAAGTGTGATTGAAAACGATAAAAACATTAGGAGAACTTAAAAATAATGTTATATTCTTTCAAACATATTAAATAACAAAATAAAATTGCATTCCTGTTTGTTGCAATTCAGGTGGTAAATTTTTATTTTGCGTAATTGTTTAGTGCACCTTTAAGTGTGGGAATAAATGGGTGGAAACACCGTATTTCTATTGTATACATACAGTGAGTGTTAAAAATATTCGTACGCTCTTTAAAATAGAATAACTCTTTTATAATTGTACCAAACGACCTGTTTTTTTATAATCGATTAGAAACATTCGTTTACGAAATGATATGCAAAAAAAGATTTTCCAAATAATTATAATGTACAAGGTTACATGCAAAAATAAAACAGGCATTTTTTAAAACTTTTTTGTTCAAGAGCCCAGTATACTATGACTGTGACAGCACCTTAAAAGCCTATTATGGAGCAGGATGGAATATGGAACATCCTACATCTCGATATAGAAGTAACATCTGTAATTATTAGACAGTGGACTTTATGCATTTGTGACAATAATGAGTAGGTGTGATTGAAAACGGTAAAAACATTAGGAGAACTTAAAAATAATGTTATATTTTTTTAAACATATTAAAGAACAAAATAAAATTGCATTCCAGTTTGTTGCAATTCAGTTAGAAAATTTTTATTTTGCGTAAAAATTCGCTGTCTAGTAATTATGTGTACGAGTTCTCCAAAGACCAAAAGTAAAAAATTACTTCAAGTTACCTCTCAGGGACCATCCTGATCAAAGAAGTACAACATTTTTGGAGCCCTACATAATAAGGTAATTAAAATATGATAAACGTAATGGTTGAAATGTAGGTCAAATCTTACTAACCTCTTCTATCTTTATGCATTTATAGTTTCTAGAAATTTTCAAAAAGGGTGGAATATTAAATTCGACAGAATTTAATACAATTTTTATATCTTTTTGAGATCTGCAAAAATGCTATTACCACTGGAAATGAGATTATATTTTATTCCACTTTCTTAAAATTCGTCTACAAAAATTGAAAATTTTTAGTTATAACTAGACTGCGGATCTTTATGCAAAATAAAAAATGTTTGCATTGATTGCAAGAGACAGGAGCCAAATAAAAATTTCATTCTTCTTTTAATTATTTTATTAAGGTAAAACTCATACACTGGCGGCCTTAAATCTTTTTAATATTTCCTCTGTTATAAATTGTACGTAACCATTTTACAATGCATAAAATCCGCAGTCTAGTTATAACTTTTCTCGATGTATCTGCAAATGTTGATAGTCCGAGAACTAAGAGAATGTAAATTTTCTGCAATATCTAATAACGTTGGAAGAATTTGTTTAGTCTTGATGAAACTGCGTTCTATACGTATTTCAATCGTCCACAGTATTAATTACATCTATCGCCTAAACATTCCAGGTTAAGCACGTAACTCGATCTGGGCGTGATTTTCGTAGTTTACGTTACACCAAAGATTAATCATCCAAGATAAATTTAGAGAGTACCGCGAGCACAGAAATTATTATCTTCGAGATCACCGTCAAAGCTGTCTAGAAGTTTAAAAACAGCCTCGATCTATTTTGACAAATGCTAATACGGATCGCTTCGTTATGATGCAGTAGCTAAAATCGAGAATGATTTATCGTTCAATCGTACCGATTTAACATTATTGATTTTGCCGCATCTATAAATACAGCACCGACATAATCAGGTCGGAAACCTACGACCAATAAAGCTGTTATTCTAATACATTAGAAGAACATTGTTTGCTTAAAGTTTAAAGTCTGACATTTACCTTTTCGAATGTGTCAAATTATACAGAGGCAAATATATACATATATAGAAGGCTGATTTCTAATAGTTTATAAAAATTACGAAACGACGCGACGTTCAGTCAGATTGTATTATTATTTCATTTATAATTATGTACACGAATGAAAGAGTACATTTAACAAATCCATCTGAAAGTATTTTTACAATTTTTTTGTAATTTTTGTTTAAAGTTTAAAGTCTGGCATTTACCTTTTCGAATGTGTCAAATCATACAGAGCCAGATACAGTGCTGTAAATAATTATAAACTCAACCATATTTTTCATAGTACCGAAACAAAAATTGACGAAACTACATCACTCAATTGCGTGCCACGCGGCATAGTGTAAAGTACAGAATTATTTCAAAGATCCATAAAAAATACTTTTAGAGACTTGCTGTAATATTACTATCACTAAGAGGATCTGACAAAACTTCAGAAACGTTCTGAATGAGGTATGAACAGCGACTGAGTTTATAAATATTCACAGCTCAAATCTCCTTGTTTTGAAGATTCAGCTACTACATTGCGCGAAGAAGAGATAGCAAGAAACTGTTAACATAGAAAAGGTACTACCTCATCATAAATCTAGTAAAACCTACCTAGTGGATTCTTGGAAATAATAACGAAAAAATACAGGAAACAAGTGTGAGTTTATAATTATTCACAGCATTATATATAGAAGGTTGATTTCTAATAGTTTATAAAAATTACAAAACGACGTTCAGTCAGATTTTATCATTATTTCATTTATAATTATGTACACAAATGAAAGAGTACATTTAACAAATCCTTCTGAAAGTATTTTTATAATTTTTAATAGAAAAAAAGTAATGTCTACCACAAAAATAATAACAGTCGACAAAAGTTTCGTTTCATATTAATATCAAACATTCACCTTTCTAAAGTACCTTTCCAAACAACAATTCCTTAAATTTTTCTTAATCGACTACATGTGTTGCCACAATGAATGCAACGCTGCATATCATAGTAAATGGTGCATTCTTTTAATTTGTTATTTACTTTTCGACTCCGGTTGCTGCCGATTAAGTATAATCATACTTAAATCTGTCCATCAAGAAGAGTCGAGATTGCTCCATCAAATCCTACCTCAACAACAACTTTAATTTTCCTCGATACACTCAAAGTTAGCTGGTTTATGAATGGCGGTGTGGCTAATAGGAATATAATGAAGAAACAATTGCTGATGGGAAAATTCTTTGAGAAACCACTGATACAAGCAGTAATGCGTGTGTAGCTTCAAGAACGTGATCGGCCGAATACTGCTCGACTTTGACAGTTATCATTCGACCGTCGTCGGCCGCGTCGTAGACTATGGACGTCGCATAACACTGTGAAATTCCCAAGCAACTTGCAGGACGGTGGCCGTGCAAACACCGTATGACGTCAATGTCGCAACGCTCCGAATGAAACTGAATAACTCTTTGCGGTGATAAAGTTACGAACGGACGCATCGCGAGCGCTGTAACGTGACGTTAACTCCTTATTCGTTTTTACCAATCGAACACGAAGTGATAGAGCCCTAGAAGGATCAGAGACGAGAAATATGTAGTTCGGTGTAAACACGTGTCAGAGATGTACGAGCACTTGACACAGATAGATGTCACGCGTACGTCACAATATACGCAAATGTTCAGTGTAAGTGTGGGAGTAAGTGGGTGGAAACACCGTAGTTCTATTGTATACATACGGTGAGTGTAAAAAGTATTCGTACGCCCTTTAAAAACGACCTGTTTTTATTACCACGCTTATATTAACTTGCCGTGTTGTTGTTGTATGCGTCAAATCTTGTAATCGAATTTTAAACCTCTTCGCATAGTCCAATCTTGCTGAAATTTTGTGTACACACTTGCTTCCGATGACAATAAAAGTGGAAAATAAAATATATGAAAAAGACTTTTTAAGAACCACGCTTATATTAAAATGCACTAAAAAGGAGAAAATCATTTTTTTCCTAGTTCTCCATAACATAATGAATCCAGTTAAATGATTAATAATATTATATTTTCCCCCAAAAATGTTAAGCAACTAGTTCAAAATTTCTTTCGTTATAAAAATAGTGTCTGTTATAAATTAGTGTCGTAATAGATAAAAAAATTAAATATTTTAAATGAAATCATGACATTAGTGACTATAAAAATAAAAGCGTGAAGCGCTAAACTATATTCACGTAATCTTCGTGGGCGCTCCACGTTTTTATTTATAGTCACTAATGTCATGGTTTTTTATTTAAATTTATATTTTTTTCTATCTATTCCGACACTAATTTCATAACAGAAGAAATTTTGAACTAATTGCTTAAAATTTTGGGGAAAAACATGATTAATCACTTAACTAGATTCGGTATTTTATGAAGAACCAGGAAAGAAATTATTTTCTCCTTTTTAGTGCATTTTAATATAAGCGTGGTTTTTAAAAAGTTTTTTTTATAATCAATTAGAAGCATTGGTTTACGAAATGTGTGTGTGTGATATGCCAAAAAGATTTTCCAAATAATTATAATTTACAAGGCTACATGCAAAAATAGGAAAGGCATTTTTTAAAACTTTTTTATTTGGGCCCTTAAAGAAAATTTAAAATAGCTTATGATCAAGAGACCAGCTCTGGCTGTGACAGCACCTTAAAAGTAAAGTCTTAACATTTTACCTACCGAAAGCCTATTAAAAGCATTTCCAAACATTGTGCTGTAAAAAGAAGGCATAGAAATTTTCCTTTACATTGCAATCTTAACCCCTTGCCTTACAATATCGTGTGTGACTCGCGATGAAGATTCTGAACAGATTCTAATAAAAATGTATGTGAATAATTTCCTATAACCGAAATAAAATTCTATTTTGATTTTCTTAACGTACAGCTACTGGAGAACATATAGGCAGACAATACATATAAGTAGACTGCGGATCTTTATGCAAAATAAGATTTTTATACACCAATTGCACGCTATAGGAGCTAAGTAAAAATTTATTTTCCTCGTTAATGATTTTTATATGTTACAAATGGTATATCGGCATTGTTAAGCGCTTTTAATCTTTTTCCTGTTTTGAATTACACTTACTCATTTTTGTCATAAATACATAAAATCCGCAGTCTAGATACATAATCACTGAAACCGTAAAATAAATCGTAGGGCAAGAGGTTCAATGAAACTATTAGATGACGTTATTGAGGGTGACTTGTTTAGTTCACAACAAAATTTGCTGTTGGTATTGAAGGTTCCATTAAAAAGTGTTTAGTAAGGCAGGCTTGTATTGTAATCTGTTAATAGTAAGGCAGGCTTGAATTGTTCATATTTCTCTACAGAGATTGATATCTTGACCGATGATCTACAGAGATGTATCTCGAACCATCGTGTTCCGAGAGTTTTCACTTTCCCGAAATTCGAGGAGCGAAATTTCAAATTTAGCCATTGACGCAATGAACGGTCTCTGTACCCACAGGAGGCTCACTGGCTCGCGTTGGCGTCAACAGGTTCCGATGGCGAACAGAATCACTCGAACCAGAGAAAATCCAATGACGTATTCGAACGCGTGGGCGTCCCAGAAGGGGATTTTACCGGATCACCTGTAGAGAACAGGAAGTATCAACGGAATGCCAGATCGGTGAGTACGTTGTTTTTGTGGTACATAGTCGCCAGATTAAGACTTGTGTCCCCACTCTACTTTCCCCTTCTACGACGCTATTTCTCCTGCTTCCACCGCGATCCGATCACGTGACGCGTCTTGTCTCTATCGTGCATGTGTCCGGTACTGGCAGAGAGAGGGTAATTTTTTTCTCTTAACCCTTTACACTCGAGTGGTGACTCGGAGAGAGAAAGAGGCGCCACTAATAATTCTTATACCATTACTCAAAATATTTGTTGAACCATTATATTAAATTTATATTCAATAAATTACTAAACGTATTTAACCACTTGCACTCCTTCGTCGACTTTGATTCGACATCAGAGAAAGAGAAATGTAAATGAAACGGGTTTTATATGTATTTGGTTCTTCCTTTATTTATTTAATTGTCTTATATTTTAGTTAAAAGTAAATATAAGTTCCACAAATATAAATTACAACAAAGCTCGAGTAATATTTAATATAATTAGTAGACTGCGGATTTTTGTGTAATGTAATAGTATGTTTAAATTTTTCTAATATTTTTGCTATTTTAAATTACACCTATTCATTTTCGTCATAAATCCATAAAATCCGCAGTCCAATAATTAGTAAACAATATTGTTTAAAGTAAGTAGCAGTCAAGCAACTGTCATTTGAAGTAAATTTCAAATGAAACACTTAAAATAGTAGGGCGTTGTTGATAAGAAAGTTGAAAAATAATTCAGAGTGCAAAGGATTAATATTTGAATAAACTATCGAAAGTATTGTACGAGGTATTATATCAGTTTTATATCGACAAAATGAAGGAAATCATACAAAATGGAACTATTTCAGGCTGAAAGAAAAATTCGGTTTTCAGCACGGAGTGCAAAGGGTTAATTTGTGCTCCCTCCCCTCATCTGGCGACTCTGGTTTGGTTTGGTGCAGATGCAATATTAATTCAAGTTTCGATTGCACTGTTCGCAGGTTCCCTGACGAGTTTATTATTTTTATTATTTTCATGTCGATGATGAGATTAGGATCCTGAACCTCGGAACGTACCCGGCGGCTCGCACCTGTTGGGATTCCCAAAACCTCGAGATTCCTGACGTCAGATTCGAAAGATAAACATCTGGTAAGGAAAAAGTTAGAATGTGAGAAGACTGTCCACTCTAGTCATAGTTCTTTGAACCTGATCTGGGCGCTTCTGAAATGGCATTATTGTATTTATCATATTATTTACATATTTTTCATTAGAAAAAGGTTTTCGTGTGATACCTATAAACTGTGGTGCCCCAAGGTGGTTCGGAACCCTTCTTAATAAACTGTAGGTCTCGCTGAAATTAGGCGTTACTGAGAGCGGAAGAGGGGGAGGGTGGTAACAGACTTGAAACGCTGAGGGGACCAAATATTATTTTAAAAAAAACATTATTTCCAATAACACGTCATTTTATTTTATAATTATTCTTGAATTTAAAAAATTGATCTTCAAAATTGTATCAGGTGACTTGACTGTCAGGTTTGAGTCTGGTTTACACTAACATCGTTTGTTGCATACTGTATTGAGTGTTATCTTTTGCCAAAATAATAAAAATATAACGAAATGCAACCATTGTAATAGAACTATTACTTTTCATTTCGATTTCAAATAGGTGTGTTAAGACTTTTAACATATAGGAGTGACATGAATAACTATTAGGACTGGACTGCGGATTGTTATAAAAATTGGCTGCATTATTTACAAGACGCAGAAGCTATACAGACGGGTGAGAATGATGCAACTTCATTAAATGTTTCTTTTTTTATTTTGCACTTAATAATATCTTAATAATCTTAATCTTGCCATTTGTGCCACAAACGCATAGAATCTGCAATCTAATTATGACTATAAGCAAAGGGTATAGCCGGATAAGCTAGTCAAAAATGCCCTTGAACCGAATTATATCGACGATGGGTAATTCGATAGGACACTCAGAAAAAACATACTGTGCAAAGTTTCAACCCTGTATCTCGATCCGGAGGGTAGTTATGGGGTAAAATCGAAAAATCAGTTTTTGGCCTATTTTCCCCAGTTAATGATGTTTAGAAATTCTGAAAAAAATCTGACACATGTCTAGAACCCAAACACATACTTTGCCATTGGTTTCAGATTTTTAAAGTGAAAATCCTGCTTGTAAAAAATCAAAAACCTCAAAAAAATCGAAAAAATGCAGATTTCACATGGAAGTTCTAGAGTGTCCACATTTATATTTTTACAGTAGCAATATATTGTTATAGGTATTGTTCATGAATTTTTTCAGATTTTTTGGTTTGGTGCGCCGTTGTTAAAAAAAATAAAAACCGATTTTTTCGACGTTTTTTCCGCGAAGAACTAAGCTAACCTTAAAATTATTACGTTCTATTTATTCTGTAAGTCTATCAGGCACTGATAAACCTTGAACATTGTACAGGAGTAATTAAACAATGAAATCAGCTTCATTCGTATTTGTACTATGTCAGGATTACATCTGAAAGTATTAACCACATTCCCAACAGCTCGTTTGGCTCAGCGCGTTAGGCGTTCGACTGTTGACCTGCTTATACTAGGTTCGCGCCCGGCATACGTATACTTTTTTTTTATCTCGATTATTTCTTCTTTTTGTGTGTCTAAGTATATAATAATCAATGGTATTTTTGTAGATTTCTTTTAGAATCAATATTTAAATATTTAAAAAATATTTTAAGCCAAAATGCGCAAAAAATATTAGTCGTGTCTGACAAAGTCATAAAGCGAGTAAAGAAAAGAAAAGGTAATCGTAGTAAAGGTAAACAAGGGTAGAAGTTAATGAAACATCGAAAGTTTGTCATTCTAAATATGCTTTTATAGATTCGTTAGTTTACTTTGACCGGAACATCTGCTTTCACTGAAAATGTTAGGGAAGGAAAGTAACAGTGAAATATTTCATTAGCAACCCTGAGTGGTTCATACACAACAATTGCTGTTCCGCATAAGAGACGAGGTACAAAAAGTGAATGCCATAAAAGAAGGAAATAACAATAGAACCATTTATACAACATTCTCTTTTTTTATTTCTAACTATACAATAAACAACAGTATTTTTGTAGAATTCTTTTAAAAGCAATATTTAAATATTTGAAAAATAATTGAAGGTAAAATAAGCAAAAAATATAATTTTGGAGCCATTATTGTTCCATCAATTTTTGGTTAGGCATCATCTTAATCTTGGCAGTACTCAACATTTTCAGCAGTAATTCTATATGTGTCTTCGAGTTTTAAATACTTTGTTATAGAGAAAAGAAAGAAATTCATGTTGTAGAAATGGCTCTATTGTTATTCACTTCTTTTGTATAATAAAATAATTTTGTATAGAAAAATAAAACATAGTTAAACACACAAAAAAAAGAAATAATCGAGATAAAAAAAAAGTATACGTATGCCGGGCGCGAACCTAGTATAAGCAGGTCAGCAGTCGAACGCCTAACGCGCTGAGCCAAACGAGCTGTTGGGAATGTGGTTAATACTTTCAGATGTAATCCTGACATAGTACAAATACGAATGAAGCTGATTTCATTGTTTAATTACTCCTGTACAATGTTCAAGGTTTATCAGTGCCTGATAGACTTACAGAATAAATAGAACGTAATAATTTTAAGGTTAGCTTAGTTCTTCGCGGAAAAAACGTCGAAAAAATCGGTTTTTATTTTTTTTAACAACGGCGCACCAAACCAAAAAATCTGAAAAAATTCATGAACAATACCTGTAACAATATATCGCTACTGTAAAAATATAAATCTTGCCAATTTAGAACTTCCATGTGAAATCTGCATTTTTTCGATTTTTTTGAGGTTTTTGATTTTTTACAAGTAGGATTTTCACTCTAAAAATCTGAAACCAATTGCAAAATATGTATTTGGTTTCTTGACATGTGTCAGATTTTTTTCAGAATTTCTAAACATCATTAACTGGGGAAAATAGGCCAAAAACTGATTTTTCGATTTTACCCCATAACTACCCTCCGGATCGAGATACAGGGTTGAAACTTTGCACAGTATGTTTTTTCTGAGTGTCCTATCGAATGACCCATCGTCGATATAATTCGGTTCAAGGGCATTTTTGACTAGCTTATCCGGCTATACCCTTTCAAAACATGTGTCTTTCAAATATTAAGAATAATTTTTTGTTTTTCAGGAATATCAAAAATAGAAAGGAAAAATGATTTCTGACCCAGCTGACTAGAAGCAACATTGTCGACTTGTATAAGAAGAAGGAACTATTTCACAAGAGTGACGTCACAGATTATGTAAATATTTGTGATGGAGATTTTATGGCCTAGTCGCATTAATTAATGCAATATTACGCAATGTGTTTCTAATAGAGTAATACATTTTTTTCAGGAATGTTATATACCTTTTAACTGGCAGTAAAGATAAAAACTGGATTTGTTGGACTCCACTCGTCGCATACTATCAGAATCGCTATAATGCTTCGGTGGCAAGCAAGCAATTCCTACATTGATTGTTCATTAAGTCGAGTGTTTATACAGAGTCGAAATGAAAGTTAATATCCGATATTACTGTGTATCGTTAGCAAATACGTAGAATTTACATTTTCAACCTATTTACGTGCACTGCATCGGGAACTCCTGACTTGCTTCACTTGATGCGGAGGGTTTGCATAAATAATTTACGAATGGGAACAAAATTAAAGCAATCATTGTAAAAAATATGATTGTTATTTCATATTCATGATAAAAGTGATCCTTTTCTTTATTTCTTCGCTGAAAGTCGAATTATTACGAATTTCTCTTCATCGTTAGTCGAGTTGTATATGTTTTTCATTGCAGAAAATCATGCTACAAATATATAAGGTGTCCCAAAAATGTAGGATCTCCTTGAAAGTGAATTTGATCGTTCCTGTGGATCTAGTTCCTAAAATTGTTCTTCAGCGTAGAGGGCGTAAGAAATCGACTCGTTTTTAGCGATGTCGGTATTTCAGGTCGTCCGAGACGAAACCCCATACGGTGATTGGTCTCTACTTCTATCCCTCGTCTGTGTGTGATATTATACATAATATTAGATTATTTATTTGGGTGTCTCCCCAGAATTGTTTTTTCGGCTTAGTTATCAAAGCATCGCATTTCAAATCCGTATTCATATAATCGAATCTTGCTTTATACTTTACACAATACTAGAACCGTCCACGTCATACATCGAGTCATAATATTTTTATAGGACGTAATAGCTAAGAGGGGCAGGGAATGAAAGTACGAACTTAGCAAAATCGATTATGAGTCTGAAACTTTTAATGAAAAGCTTCGCTATACGCTTCAAAAGATCGTGAAAAGCAAACGTTTCATATTATACAAATCTTTAAAAAGTCTACATTTGTTATACAATATAATAATAAATGTTTGAAAATATTTCAGAACGAATACTACAATCATTAAAAATTTACTTATAAAATGAAGTTCTTTAATTATAAAATTACTTATTCTCATGCATCCCTATTCAGGACGTCACGTACACCCAGGTCCTACCATACATCCTTCCAATCTTAAGGGTCGCCTCGAGAGTAGCCCTTGACGTTGACGCTAACATATATAATTATATGTCCACAATTAATGAAATTATACATATCGTCAACAAGGTAATTTTTCAGAGGAAATTATTACATATGAAATACTGAACCGAATTCTGAACAACACTGAAAATATATGTATTTTTGTCAAATTTAATATACAATCCTTAAAATTGTTTAATCAGAATGTGGAAGAATTCTTTTAAATTGTGAAACATATATATGGTAGGGTGATTCATTTAACCCTTAGCACTCGAGTGGTGACTTTTATATTCACCACTAAAAATGTATGTACCGTTATTCAAAATATTGTTTACATTATTCAATATATTGGTATTTAATCAATTACTATACACTTAAGTATTGTATGAGGTATTATATCAATTTCATATTTATACAAAGAAAAAGATTAAAATAAAATGAAATTATTCTATATAGGTATATAAGAAATGTTGAATTTTCGCGAACCATCTCAGTATTGGGATTTGAATTCTGATAAATTATTTCATGTGATCATCATGTGACTCACTCTAGAAAGTTAAAATTTAAAAAATATGGTAAGAGTTAAGCATCGATCATTCGTTCGTTGATACCCTAAACAGCAGGTGGTAGATCAAGTTATACTCGACACGAAAGTAAAGACATAATAAATTAGGGCGTTCTATCAGTTTGACTGCCATGTTATTTCGAATATCTGCAGTTGTATGTAAGTACCTCTATTTTCTTAACGCGCTCTGTTTGTCTATAAGGTTGCCCTCTCTTTTCCGCCGATCACTCCATGTACCATCTCCACTATGGTAATTAAGTACCGCTCTTCGGCTAATAAAGAATCTATATTCCCCAACAGTGTTAACCCTTTACACTCGGAGCTATTTTAGCTCGAAAACATTTCTTCCGACCTAGAATATTTCCATAATCCTATAACTTTTTTAATTTGTTAATTATGAAATTAACATAATTGTACTAAATTAAAACTAAATTGTGATTACTGGGTATAGTATAACTTTCATAAGTGAAAAAAACGTGTTTAATGAATATATGAATACAATGTTATAATAACATTAGATAATGCACGCCAAGCATCTTCGTCGCCATTGTTCCATTAGAAGAAGCCATTTCTTTGTCGCGAAATATCCATCTCCAGTTTCTTTCTCCGGAATCTTCATTTCTCTACTCCACTTTCGTCGAGAAGTCTGTTATCTTCGTTTGTTGACTTTTTCTTCGGAGACCTTTGTCAATTTCGTAATATGGCGTCTGCGAAGCTCTCCCTCGAATCCTGTGCTTTCAGCGAAAATGCTGCGCTGCGGAGGATCTCCCCAATTCTCAAACCCTGTTACAGCGAAACCGTGTTGCAGGAATGTTATACGGTGGCTGACTGTATATTAAAAGCTTCATTCGGAACAGGATTCCCAGGTGTGTTGGTGGCTCCTTTGTGGCTCGCATTTTCCTCCGGAGTAGGATAAGCCGTGTGCAATTACCCGAGCGTGATTGATCCCTTGTCCTCCCGGTTTCTTTGAGAGAAAAGTTGATTAAGAAGCGGCTAGAGGTGTGTCTTCCTCGAATCAAAGTTCACCGAGTCCGCATTCTTCCCTTGCATCTGCCGATGCATGGACTCGCCACGGTGTCGTGGACAAAATTGTCGCGAGTCTCGCATGCGTTCACGGTCAGTGACGTCTCCCTTCTATGTACGTTCTCTCGTCTCATCCTGGACGAAGTCCGCCGCGTGACCTTACCGGTATAGTGTTTGCCATAAGTCGCGAGCATACGCTGGGGACACTGCTACTCCCAATAAAAACCAGCCTATAGTTAACACTGTCCAGTGTCCACACCACTTGGCCGCAATTTAAGGTTAAACTTTCCGCCGCCGCGCCGCAGTGGGCTGTTACTATGAAATAGGAGGGATTAAACTTTTTTTGTAGTTCGTAATTTCCTGAACAAGGAGAAAATTGATATCTATTGTATGCCTACAGCCAGTGTTGGGCAAACTTTATTTCAACGTGTGATTTTAATTGCAAATAATAACTAAACTTTTTATTTAAATAATTCCAAAAGTGATCTATTTGTTATTTCTTATTTGCAAATAAAAGATTATTTATTATTTGGATTGAGGTAGAAATCAAATAAATAGTTTTTGGTCTTCTCTTATTTCTTGTATTTTGTATATACAATGAACTCGTGCGCGTTTTTTGTCTGCTATAGCAATCTTTTCAGGTATACCGCCAGAAGGTCTAGCTGCCTATAAAAAAATACAATTCAATTTATTATTTTAAATAATTCATTTGGACTTGCTCAGGTAATAAATAATTATTTTTGCTTTTTATTTGAATATCCGAATAACAAATAACTTGTTGTTTAAATTTTTATTTAGATAATCATTTATTTAAATAAATGTATTTGTTGTCCAACACTTGCCTACAGCTCTCCAATTATTATACATTAACAAAACCAAAATAGAATTTCATCTCGGTTTAAAGGAAATTAATAACATACATATTTATTAAACTCTGTTCAGAATCTTTAACACTAGTTTGTCACGATATTGTAGGACAAGGGGTTATTGCATTGTATGTAAGGCTTGCTACCCTTGTTACCCCACATTAAAAAATGTTCATGTCATGAAATAGCATAAGGGTAGTCGCTCTTAAGCTTTCACTATGAAATCTATATTTTTTCGAATTTTTTCCGATTATTCATTTTTCATTATAAAGTCTTTTATTGGATCACACTGGAGTATAATATTCAGTAAGAATTGAATGGTATTACAAGCTATTTTTCCCTATCCTATCTGGTCATCATGTCCGATACACATTAATTATTTAGATTAGTATAGGGCAGCTTTTGGTATAGGATAGTTGCTAACTGAATTGACTGCGTGTCTGGAAAGATAGGTACAAGGCGGAGTAAAATATTTTTTGATGAAGCAGTAGAAAACGTAAATAAGCACTCTTGACAGACGTTAAGAATTGAAGAATACTTATTTAGATACCGCTTGATGTTAGAGCTACACATTTCTATACGTTGCATCGATTATCAAAATATTTTTCAACGAAATTATATACTTCTGTGAGCATTTTGCATAGTTTTATGGTGATCGTAAATCCGTTACTATGGTAGCGCAACAATTTAATTAGGAATGATTAGAAAATTATAAGAATTTCCTTTAGAAAACCTTGCGACCTTGTATGACCTTGACGATCAGTAATTTTCAAGATTGTTTATATCTGTTTTGGATGATATTTAATTATATTAAATTTAATTATATTAAATTTAATTATATTAAATTGAAAGATTTACAAGTCTTAAGATTAAAATCTCAAATTGAAAATGAAGTCTAAAATACGGTAAGATAAGAGATAAGTAGTTCATAAGAATTTATTTCAGAAAAGTGAACGTGAATAATATTTAAGGAACATTGTCGGTGCACTATGCTACGCAAAATTGGAAAAAAAATAGTCCACCGGATATAGTGGAGAACGTTTGTTGCATTTATGGAAAGGATTACTACCGTACTCTTTTGACGTGCCCTCGGCAGATTTTTATCTATTCAGGTCAGTACAAATGCTCGCTAGCTGGCACGAACTTCAAAACCTCTAACTATGTAGAAAGGCATTTAGCTCACTTTCGCAGTTCTAAGAGGAGTTCTTACTATAAAAATGATATATATTTTGTTTTATCGCATAAACTTTCAGCCAAATATGACGCAGAAGCAGTAAAAATGTTATGTAGTAATTAGACAGCGGATCTTTATGCAAAATAAAAATTTTCTACCTGGATTACAACAAACTGAAGTGAAATAAACATTTATTTTTCTTTTTAATATGTCTAATAGGTTGTGAGTAATATAACTAGACTGTGGATGTTTATGCAATTTTCAATTTCTGCAGACGAATTTTAAAATATTGTGATAAAATAGAATCTTATTTCCAGTGGTAGTAACCTTTGCAGATCTGAAACAAATAAAAATTGTACTAAATTCTGTCGAACTTTATACTCCAGCACTTCTCGAAAATTTTTAGAAGCCATAAATGCATAAAAATCCGCTGTCTAATCATAATAATATTTCTTGTTTAAAATGGCACTCTGAAATCGGCCATTTCGTATGCAACGACCTAATATTTAATCGAAATGTCACTTTCACATCGTAAAATAAAAGTTCATCGCCATTGTCGCGTTAAAACAATGAAAATAAAGAAATGAGGACTGCATACCAACCATACTTAACATTTAGACTCTGCGTGTATCATGCGATTGAAACCAGTTAACATTACTGCAACCGTGTACACTAGAGTGGCTCTTATTTACTCTTGAAAAAAATCTATATTTTGCGTAAAGATCTGCAGTCCAGTCGTTACACGCTAACCACTGAAAAAGACTGAAACTCTCGCATGCAACAAACAGAACAAAATCACTGAACATCGTTCGAAAAGAAGGTCGCAGAAGGCACGATGAGGCCTTCAAAATTAGCCTGATGTGGAATCGAAATCGTTTGAAACAATTCGCAACACAGCACAAGGGAGTCAGGGACTGAAGGATCGAAACCCGCGGATGGAAGGGCGGAAGTGCAAACGGGGCTTAATGCAGCATCAGCATCCGACACGGTGTACTGCGCCGTGTATTCGTCTCTCTCTCTCTCTCTCTCCCTCTCTTGTTCTCTCTGTTCCTCCATTAAGTCGTCTCCCTCCTTTTAATAAAAATATTTCTCTCTCTCTGTTCCACCGCTCCCTCATGGCGGTCGATCTTCCCAGTCACACCCTGATCCGTGCTCTCACTCGCTCCCGTTGCGGAATATAGGGTGACTACGATTTCGGCCCCCTTCGCGGAGCCACTTAACGAGGAGGTGCTCGTTTATCGAAAACTAGTTCCCCGTCGGGGACACGGGTAAATCTCTCGTCCAGAAAATACCGTCATCCCTTTCTTTTTAACTCTCTCTTTCTCTCTCTCTCTCTCTCTCTCTCTCTCTCTCTCTCTCTCTCTTTGGAGTGTACGACCAGTGTGGACGAAAAACGAAAATTTTAATACACCCGAACGGCGACCTAGCGAACGTTAACATAAATAATTCCGCGACGTCGCGTCGAATCGACGGTTTATCGATTTAAAGACTGAAATAGTTGACGATAACTTCCGACTACAACTTCGGCGAAATATTTTCCTCGGTCGTATAGCAGTCGTTCGATGGACGTTCCGGTAATCGGTGATTTTCGAGTATTACAGCGGGGAGGGTCTCGCGGGTGCACGAGAGAGCTCGCTGAGAAGGAAAGGTCGTTAATAAGGCGCGGCTAAATCGGTCGAATTAGCTTCGTTTTAACGTTGGCGGAGCCGTTGATACCATTGCAATCGAAGTTACCTTCAGTATACTCTGTATACCGGTATATACACACAGGTTATCCCATTCTCTTCCTCTCTATCCGTCCTCGTCCGTCGTTCGGTTTGTCTTTTTCGATGGTCGGTGCTCCGGCCGCGAGCTGGCTATCTCGGGGTGAGGGGTAAGAACGCGACAGGGCCGGCGCGAAACGTTCCGTCGCCCCGTACCGTTGCGGAATTGTCAACATTTTACGTCGAGGTACACAATCGGCTACATCACAGTAATTACAGTACGGTCACAAAACAAACAAAATCAGTCGCTTCTTGAATCCTAAAAATTGATTTAAAAGTTGAAATCTGTTATTAACATCATCATTATTTTATGTCAAGGCATCGCAATAGTGAAGCAAATAAAACTGGTTGCTTCAAACGTCCTTCTTTTATCTGTACCGTTCCCCCGTTGCAAAATTGTCAACATTTTACGTCGAGGTACATCATAGTTTCCTCGCTAACGAAACATACAAAATCAGTAGCTTTATCAACCCTGGAATTCGAAATGTTAATGACAGAAAAAGAAATCTGTTATCAACATTATAATTAGACTGCGGATCTTTATGCAAAATAAAAAATGTTTGCATCGATTGCACGACAGGAGCGAAATAAAAATTTCTTTCTTCTATTAATTATCTGATTAAGCTGAAACCAATACTGATATCTTTAAATCTTTTTAATATGTCCACTGCTTTAAATTGTGCTTACCCATTTTTGTCGTTAACGTCGAAAGAAGAATTCTGTGCAGGTCTTAATAAAAAAGTAGTAAATCTTTTGTTATTTAAGCTTTCCGTTGAGCTGTATGTTACAGCGATGTAAGAAGTGGCACGTTGCGTATGAAATAAAAGATTTCGGAGATTTGCTCTTTTAAGATTTATTAACCAATAAGTAATTAATTCAGTAGCGGTTAATGGAGTTTATAAGACTTCACGATCGAGTTGATTTTTACACAAAGAATTGGGAAACCCGAAACTTGCGTTGAAAACGTAGAAATACACTTTATAAATAACTTGGAACGCACTTATACATTCTGTATGTATAAATAAGCCCGTATAATGTAGTTACAAAGCACAAAATTAGAATATTCATTATCGTGCCAGATTTACTTGAAAGAACTGAATACCAAATCACATTTATCACCAAGACTCCCTTGTTAAACTGTTATCGACTGAATTTAGTGTTTTAACTTTTAAATTCGAGATATATAAATGTACA
Organism: Lasioglossum calceatum; assembly: GCA_963966675.1. Classification (NCBI taxonomy): domain Eukaryota; kingdom Metazoa; phylum Arthropoda; class Insecta; order Hymenoptera; family Halictidae; genus Lasioglossum; species Lasioglossum calceatum. Next base: position 8,075,735 of record OZ016549.1, read on the forward strand.
CGTGACGTGTGTAACGAACAAATTTTTGCGATACATGTTTATCAGCGAGAATCCCTTGTTAAACTGTTATCGACTGAATTGAATGTTTTAACTTTTAAATTTGAGATATAACTGTGCATGTGAAATAAGCACACATGTGTGAAATAAACAAATTCTTGCTATAAAGAATTGTCGTATAATAATTTAGTAACACAAGAGCGCTTTTAATATTATTGTATCTGTCAATTTTAGTTAATCTGAACGATTCCCTTTATTTGTTTATAAAATTATTTATCATCGTTAAGAGAGAAAAGTTTTGTTAATATAAAAGTATGGGCAAAGTATATTAATTTTTCTAAATTTGATGAACTATTAAAAGCGTACTTTGCGTCGTAGAAGAGGAAGGTTGAGCGGAGAGACATATTATATTAAGAGACGAATATTTGAATTAGAGGTTCTAGTGATTCGAAACTAGGTAATAGACTGATTACGAGTAGTGTTGGGTAACATGCATTCCAATTACATATGCAACTTTCAGAAAGAACTTAAAATAGTTATTTGTGTAGGGAAATTTCTGTGCATTCATTTTAAACGTAATCCTTTTTATGAGATAGCTGTATTATAGTATCGACGTTCATAATTATATTTGTATATCGTGAACATGAAATACTAGTTGAAATAATTATCCGTCATGTATCGCACCAGAAAATATTATTTCAAATAATATAATTATAAAACAATTGATAAAAGATAATTTCGAAAATAATCTCCACGGTATTTATATTTTCAATTCCGAACACTGTAGGCAGTAGACAATTAATTTTAATGAGCCACTGTAATACAATTTAAGGAATAATTTCCAAAATATTTCAGTTTCAAATTCCACGTAACACTACTTTAGCCATCACTGATTCTAAACAACGACAATCGAGAGACGTGAAAAATGTGCGCTTAAAATAAAAGAAAAATTTCAAATAGTACAATATCCCCGGTCACAGGAAAATAAATAATTATGTTAAGTCAACCAATGTGAGACAATTCAGGAAATAATTTCAAAAAATATTTCTGTCTTCAAGGACTATTTTTAAGCGCCGATGACAAGCAAGTAGAATCAGAAGACGTGAAAAACAGCACTGGTTTCGAATCAGTAGAAGCAGCGGAGAAGCATCAATTGGAGCAGGCGCACCGGGGATAGTTTCGACCCTGGCTCGCGGTTCTGTGGGGCGGGGGCGGCGGCGACGGAGTGGAAGGCAACTAGGAGGCACCGACAGTAGCTCCCAGACAGTGACTCCGCGCGTAACGGACATGTAACCGGTGGATACAGCTCGCAGTGTTATGTCATCGGTGACAATTCTTCGATGTTGAAGACTCGATAATCAACGATCGTCAGAGGGTCAAGGATAACAGTGTAGTTTCGAAGAAATACCTCGGAGAAATTCAGTTTATCGCAAAGTTACTCGAAGGATCAGAGAAGATCGTTCGATAGAAAGATTCTGTTTCCAAAAAGGAATACCCGGGGACCGAGCAGGGTCGCAGCAACCACCGCACGAGTTGAAAGAGGGAGAGACAGTGTAGACCACGGTGGAGAGAGAAGAGCGGCTGGTTCGAGAGAGGCTCGATGGGTCGAACATACTCAGTGCTGCCAGCCGTAAGCTCGACGGAGTCGACGCCGCAAGCTCGATGCAAATCGACGTTGTAGATACCCCGATGGAAATCGACAGTCGGTGGTGATCTTTCTTTGCTCCCGCCGCTTGCGACAGTGTCACGGTTCGATAGCCGGATGAACGTCGACGACCTCCGGTATCGACGAACCACCTTGGCGACCAGTGAAATTATCTCTGCCGGAACCACGAGCCCCGGCCGCGGCCGGTGTCGACGAACTCTTGGAACACGTGCGGGGTTCCTCTTATCATTGGAACAGATAACAGAAGGTTGCTGGAAGTGAGGCAAGGGAAAAAAAAGTCTAGCAATTAAGCGTCCTCAGGAAGAGGAAGAGTATCCGGTGTGGCTAGCTCGCGGAAGTGCCTGGGTCAACAATGTCAATAGCCTTAAGATCGATCGTTGCTTGCTCGAAACCGTCTAGTTTGTTAATGGACTATGAGAAATTGACTTCGGGGTGAGCCGGGAACCAGTCGCGATCGTCCGTAGCTAATTACTTAGTCGATGAAGCCGTGCGCCACGAGGATATCGCCGAACGGACGACGTTCGGGGAATGTAATCGCGATCGAGAGGACTGCCTATTGCGAGCCACGTACCGTCGATTCTTTATGTACGGGGGATAGTTGAGATAGTGGCCGAAGGCACGGTGCTGGTTCATCGACCGTCCGGTGGAAATATTCGAAACGATTGGAGGGGTGGAAATCGCCGGTGGAAGAAGTCGTCTCGGTGGACGAGTGGCAGAATAATAACAACTCGTTGGATGGAGTGATGAGCGGGGCCCCTGCACGGGGCACAACGCCCCGTCGTCAAAGACGTCATCATCATCACCACCACCACCACCATCAGAAGCACCATAAGCCGGCGAGAGAGGAGGAATCCTCCGAGGACCAGTCAGAGGAGAAACGGCCGAAGGTCAATCCGATCTTCTTGTGGGCCTCGCAACGGGAACAGAGGATCGTCGAGGTGAGATGCGAGGACTACGACAAGAGGAACCGTATCAAGTTGACGAAAACGGCGCAAGGATGGCGTTCGATACCGAGGACAGCCTCGAACATATACTCGACCGGTTTAGGTGTCACCTTCGAGAAGACAGGGAACGCGAACCCTTCGAACACGTCCGGTACAAACGACGGGAAAGAGATCGCGAAGCAGACGGAACACGTGGCGATCAATCTGCAACATATCTCCGCGAAAGAGCTGACGAACGGACGGACCAACGGTCTAGTCGCGACGAACGGTGCTGGCAGGAAGAGGAGTTACGATGAGATTAATCGAAACGCCGAGCACAGAAGAAATTACGGGTTCCCGTTGGATAATTTGCGGAATAATGCGAGAGTCGGTGGAACGTGGGACGAGAAACGTCGAAGAGTGCCGTGCTCCGACGACGACGACAAGGAGGACGACGAGGACGAGGATGAGGAAGACGGCGACGATGAAGACGACGACGACGAGAACGAGGACGAGGATGAGGACGACGAGGAGGGTGAGAACGAAGACGAGGCGGAAGAAGAGAATAGATTCGAGAAAGACCCGGCGATTGGCCGTGCGAGAAGCAAGCTCGAAAGGCTGCAGAAGGACAAGTTGTTGCAGCCGCGAGTGATGCTGGAGCAGCTACACTTTTCTCAACTGCCCGAGGGCGTTCATCAGAATATCCTTCAGAGCCAAGGAAACGACAAGAAGGGGCAAAACGAGGATGATGTTATCGTCGCTGAAAAGAAGGCAGTGGTGGATTGTGAAAAACGACTACGCATGAACAAGGCGGGCATTCAAGACATACTGAACATGATAGACGCAACAGCCTCGCCGGTTCTAGCCACCGATACACCCAGTGCCGATCTCCCGGTCGATTCGACGAAAACGTGCGAGATTCTGAACGAGAATCACCGCGTGAAATCCACCGACAGTAAAATCGGGGACTCGAATTCGATTCTGTTGGAATTGTCGAATCAGATGGACGAGCAGACGTCGAGAACGGACGTGATCTCTAGCTATCACGGGGAAGACGCCGACAAGCTCGACGACAATCTTGCCGACGATAAAATCGAGATCCACGAGGAGAAGATCTTGCGAAACTACGACGTCGAGAGCGAGGAGGAGAAGAACGATCAGCTGAAGGAGGACGTCGTCATCGTTTCGATCAAGAACAATTCGGACTCGAAGATGTGCAAAGTCGCGGAGGCGGACGGCGGTCTTGAGAATAGATCAAAGTGTAGATCAAACTCTCGTGTTAAGTATCAAAATATGGTGTCGATGTACGAGGACGCGCCGTTGGAAGTGGAGGAGGAGCGGCCGGACGAGCCTGGTGAACCGATCAAAATAGACTACAACGATAGTTCGAAGATTCTGAAAGCACTCCGAAATACTCCAGGGCTCTCGGTGTCTATAACCAGGACGAACGGTTCGGAAAGTTCGAAAAGCAACGGCGCGCCGTCGACGAGGCCACCCTCGAAAGCGTCGTCGTCGAGCAGATCGCCGGATTCGCAGGCGGAGTGCGTCGAGAGGATGTTGAAGAACGCCGATTCCGCGATGGAGACACAAAGGCCCGCCTCCTCCGCGAAAAATCTCCCCGGTCTGTCGATCATCATACCGAGCTACCGCTACAGAAACCCGCACGCGGTCGCGGCGCATTCGATTTCGCCGAACATGAAAGCGCGTGTCGAGTCTCCGGAGAGCACCGTGAACTTCGCCAAAACCGAGTCGTACCCGGACGAATTGAAATTAGATGGTTTCCCGCACGAGGAGGACCACGATGAAAGGGACATGGAGGAGGAGGAGGACGAGGACGACTGTGATTCCCAAGTGCTGGAAGAACTGAGGCGGCAGAAGGCGGACTCGTTGGCCTACGAGTCCGACAGGGATTACTTCCACAGGCAGGGCACGGGGAATCCGGAGGATCGGAAGACACCTCCGGAGAACGCGAAGAACCAGGCTCACTGGATCAGCTCGAGCAGGAACAGTGAGGCTCAAGCGAAATGCAAATATCAGGATGTAGAACATTTTGACGAGCAGGTGCTCGAGGAGCTGAGAACTCGTGGCACGGTTGTGTCGCCGCAACCGAGTGGAATTCCGTGTTCCCCAGCTTCCAGGAGGCCCTCGTCCGCGTACCTCGAGAGACTGTTGCCTAGTCCTCCTTGTTCGGTGTCCTGTTCGGAGGACGCGAAGAACGACATCACCTTGAAGGGTATTCTGTCGTCCCCGAATCAATTGGAGACCAGGGATTACGAGAAACAGAAGGAGAATTCGAATCGCTGTGATCAAGTACCTAGTGAGCATCATGTTGTTCGGCTGGAACAGACGAAGGAGGTTGAAAGGACTAATGTACGGAAAAGGAGCAGAAACTTCCTAGACCGAACGTCCGCGCACAGCCAGGAGATTAGGAGCTCTGGCAGACCGTTGTCCAGTGGTGATATTCACAGTACGTACTACGTGACAGATCGCAGCACAACGAAGAGGCCGATGTCCGCCGAATGGACGGCCGCCAAGCAGAGGAATCAGCCGAGCCCTTATCAGAAATTCACCGGGAAGCGTCGAGTGCACAGTTTGGAGGAAGCTTGCGCGACGTCCAGCAGCACCGACAAGCTTCTGGATCCTGCTAGTCAGCTCAGGGAGTTAATCGAGACATCCGGACACCTAATACCGGAGCCTCTTCTAGTGCCGAGGGATTACCTGCCAGGCCTCGCGGCTGCGCCAGCCACCGAAATCCCGAAATTGCTGGCCTCGAGGCCCGAGCTGAGACTACCAGAGGCTCTGGACAGGCCCGACCTCGTCAGAGATCCAGATTTATTGGTGATATCCCTGGCGCATCTTCAGCACGTCCTCGACCATGGCGAGGGACCAGTCTCCAGATCACGATCGTCGCATCCGAGAATTAACAACGGCACTAACAAAGGATCCGGTCACGCGAGCAACGGAGCGAGAATCGCCTCGCAAGCCAGACCAAAGCTCAGCTGCAAACCGATCGGCACGCTTATGCCGGCGCCGATCGATCTGTCCAGTAGCCGACGAACCAGTCCTTATCCGCCGTTGCTCAGGGTGCGAAGCGGATTACTCAAGCAGGAACCGGAAGTGAGCTCCACCGCTAGTTCGCCCGATGACTCGCAACTCTGGCATCCTCTGTTTGGCAGGTAATTATTACTTCTCTTTGCTTCGTTAAGATCGATTGTTTTGGTGCATGGATCAGTTTACATCTCTTCTTTATTCGAAAGAAATCATTTGGGATTGCGTGTATTTAACACTAAAATTATCGTGGTCAAATGGCCGGATTTTTATTTTACAATTATCGTTGAACTAGTCTTATTATTCAAGCATATATTATATTATACAATAAATTCACGAAGTGCTCGAAATAGCTTGCGCAGCATTCCCATACTTAAATTCGTAATGCGTAGGATTGATGCTGGCAAAAAGGAAATACGTAATTTATACGAAGGACATGAAGCTTCGCGACATCTTGACAGGCGCAGTATTAATATAAAACGTGACTTACACCGCGACGCCGGCTATATTCCGCACGAAGAAATCGCGGCGCAACATGTTACATACAACTTGTAACTTACACGTCGGGCGACGTTAATTTTATTCGGGACGGAAAAGGACAGTATAATATCAGATCCATTGACCCGGGTTCCGAGCATGGGCTGCGTCGAATGCTTTTGTAATTGAAATGCGTGTAAAATACCGAATACTTTAGTTGACGAATATCTCGACATTTTGTATTTCATCATTAATACTTCCTCTATTAATTTAATTCGTAATTACTTACACTTTACTTACCGGCAATTTCTTAATAGCATTTCAAAAATGACAGATCAACAGAATTCCTCGATACGTTGTTTCAAAGCGATAGCAATATCGTTTATTATTTAACAAATTATTATATAGTGTAACATCTTCATCTGAAATTATTATTTAAAAGAAAATTATTCATTTTTTTACATACGGTTCAATAATTAGTAGACTGCGGATCTTTACGCATTCAAGGCTTATGAAAATTTCCAAAAAAGGATATAATATCAAATTCGACAGAATTTTGTACAATTTCTATTTGTTTTGGATCTACAAAAGCTGTTTCCATTAAAAATAGAATTTTTTTCACTTCACATTCTTAAAATTTGTCTATAAAAATTGGAAAATGCATAAACATCCGTAGGCTAATAATTAGTAATAGCTGATCGAATAGTGAATACAGTAGTATTTTATATTTCTGGTCTGATGAAGATATGAATACTTGTATTTACAGTCTAATGCATGTATTCATTATTTTTCAATGACATAACAATCAAGCATAATATCTAGACAGCAGATTCTATGCACTTATTTAAAAAATGAGTAGGTGTAATTTAAAACAGTAAAAACGTTAGAAGATTTTAAAAAGACAGTTACATTATTTTCAACATATTAAATAATTAAGATAATAAATTTCCATTTTACTACAGTTTGTTGCCATTCAGGTAGATAATTTCTATTTTAAAGATCTGCTGTCTAATAATATCGAAACATTAGATGATTGCATATCTTCGTGCTCGATTTGAAAATAAAATGCAATAGTTGAATTTTAAAGAATACAGCTGTATTAATCAATTATATAATCACCATTATTTTCTATGATTAGAAAATTTCACATTCGAAAAAGAATTAATTACAAATTGATAATATGTATTAGTCGTTCAAATATTTTTTTGCCGGTCGCTTTTATTTCGCCGAACGCTCTGTATTGTGTACTAACTATACTAGAATTTCCTTTGTGTTTCGGCCAGTGTCAATGCAAACGTGAACGCGCGAGAGCACATTGGAACTTTGAAAACCGTGTTAAGTATATGGCGGTGAACACAGACGGGCAATAATTTGAATGGTCTAAAGCGTAGGAGTGCTCGCATTGTCTTACGTATTCGCGAGCGAAGCGGAACGAAACGAAACGAAACGGAACGAGACGAAACGGAACGCTTTTCAGCTACATTCTTACTCCCCTGGGGACATTATTCGATAAAGATAATTATGCATGGTTATTTTATTTACCTTCTGGTATGCAAACGAAGAGAGGAAAATATCGTATGAAATATGTTGGGATGAAATACGTCTGGTTCTGTGCGACGACGACTGTAATTAATGCGAGAGCGAGGGGCGGGGAGGACGAAAAGGGGAAAAAACGCCATCATGAAAAGCATATAAAATTGAGAGTCCATGGATTAACCTCGCTCTCTCTCTCTATCTTTCTCTCTGTGTGTCTCTCTTTCTCTTTCTCTGCATCTGCAATCTGCATCTAGAAGCAGAATTAACTTGCAGACGCAACGTTGCCAGTTAAAAGGAAGATGTTCAGGCCAAGCTAGGGACACTCGAACCATTGTGTGACCGCAAGAAATCTTTTCTTGAAAGCGAAAAGATATTTAATTCAAGGAAGTAATTATCGATGGGTTCTGAGTGCTCCTTTCCCCTTCCCCCTATCCACAAGAATGTAAAATTAAGTAATACGTGCGAGACGCAGCACTCGACTGTGCAATTGGAATTTGAACTTTGAAGACATTTTGATTAATCGATGATGCAGTCGTCAGTCGATTCTATACATTGCTTTCAAAGAAATATTAATTAATGTTTGAATTAATGATTTAAGGAATACAATACATAGACGACGCCGTAGTTGTTGTGAAATTTTAAAAAATGGTATGGCAAATCAAATTGATTTTTGGTCACACCATTCGATAGGGCCCCCAATGAGAAAGGACACCCTACCCTACCACAAGGGTAATTATAAGGTGGACATGGTTCCTTTTGTTCTGCTTAACAAAAAATTACGAAAAAATTCATGAACATTCTACCTAACAGCACACATCACAGTGAATTATTCCAGAATTTTTGGTTGCAAAATCGATTTTTTTAAAATCCGGAAGCATAAATTCACCGATTTTATATTGAAGTTCTCAATTAACCACGTTTATGTTATTATTTCAGTTGTGTCTCGTCGTGACAATTAATGTGTTTTTTTTCTAAGATAATTCGGATTATGCAAACATGTTTAAGAATTGTAAATCTCCAATAATTCGAACAAAATGCATATTTCGTATTGATAAGTTTTGGAGATACCAGTTTTATAAAAATTCGTTCCTAATTTTTACAAGAATTTTTAGAAAATGCATCGTAGTTAAAAAAATATAAATTTCTCGATGATTCTTTAGTTTTTTGGAAGGTTTAGTATGTAATATTAAATATTTTATATAAGGTTCTTTTATTATTTTAGTATGAAATATTGTACAAATATTGGTTGCATTCTCTTTTTGAACGAAAAAAGAATAGTGTAGCACTTTCGAATATATTCTAGAAACATGCACTCGAAGAATCGAATCGTCAGTGTTAACGGAAATTATATATTGCATTCGCAAGATATTGTCGCAATCCATAATTAAACTCATGTCATTCAATTCAATGATGAAATGTTAAACACGATCGACTACGCAAATTCTTCATGTTCTTTTATACATTGTAGGTTTTAATTAGACACTTGCATAGAACCGGTATTAGGCTGTTGCATATGAAATGCTCGATTTTTAAATGCAAATGATATGAAGGGATTTCATCAGGAAACACTATCACAGTTTATATGTTCATTATACATATTATACAGGGTGTTGCACATAATTGTCGCCACGATTTTTCGGGCACTTCCAGTAATCAGATAAAAAAATGTTTGAGACAAGAAAGAAATTTGTTCACCCTCATTTTTTGAAATGGTACTAAATATTTATTAGATAGCAAAATGTTTATAACAAAGAAAATTGTTGTTGAAGTTGTTTTCTACATCAACGCCGTCGATAGACCCGTACCGAGAAAAGTGATCGTCTCCCTGTCCATTCGAATCATTTTGAAGTTGCAAAATGTGAAAGAATACTTTATACATATTCATTGTTACACATCAGAATATTAATCCTACATTGTTAGACCGCGGATCTTCATGCGTTTATACAAAAATTGAATAGTTGGAATAATTTGTTGTTGGATCCAGATAATACAATCCAGTTATAATTGTTAGAAAATTTGCAAAATAACAACAGAAGTGAAACGTCTTGCAGTCTAGTAATGTTTAGAACTAAATTAAGATTGGAAATGGTAAATAATCCTAATGAAGCGACAACAAGATCAGGTCAACTCTCGATGCAGTATTTGCAAGATATTTAGGCAAAATTGAATCAAGAATATTTATATCATATTCTAGCTATCACAAGCCAACTGTTTCAATGATAGAATCATAGAAAATCATAGAAAAAATAATGAACGATCAAAATTTGCGACGCAAAGAAGGAGAGCGTATGGGAAAGAAAGAGACATAGTTCATAGCATTTCCCACACGCTCTCCTTCTTTGCGTCGCAAATTTTGATCGTTCATTATTTTTTCTATAATTTTCTATGATTCTATCATTGAAACAATTGGCTTGTGATAGCTAAAATATGATATAAATATTCTTGATTCAATTTTGTCTAAATGTCTTGCAAATACTGCATCGAGAGTTGTTCCTGATCTTGTTGTCGCTTCATTAGGATTATTTATCATTTCCAATCTTAATTTACTTCTAAACATTACTAGACTGCAAGAAGTTTCACTTCTGCCGCGCGTGGTTTTCCACGCGTATGTTTTTTATTTAAGACAAGCTCGACTAACCATCCCCACCACTTCCGTTACGCATTTTCGTGTCGCGAATTCCGTGACGCGAATTAGGCTTACACCCTGCCAAAAGAAGTTTCACTTCAAAAAATATCCAAATAACAAATGTGGAACTTGTTATTTAAATAATTATTTATTTAAATATTGCCCAACACTGACTAGAACCGATGACCATTACTTTTTATACACCCTGTACATACGTAACAGAATTATCGATTAATACTAGCGTTTAGAATTTTGCACTGTGCGTCGTTCTGAACCGTGCGAGGATGATCGAAAGCATTTCCCTCGGCAAGCGTCTTGCCCTCGCCGCGGCGCCGTTCTCGCTTTTTGATCGTGATCCGGCGTCCGTGCCGCGAAGGACAATTAAATTTCATCAATCCACCCACCCATAGCCAGCAGCCCCGGACAATTAAATTTCTATTGGGATCGACTCGACGCGCGGAAACGTGCACGCAGTGCCGCGATACTTGACGCATGCAGATCGGGGAAGGCGAGAGATGGGTGTCAGGGTGTTTTGCGAGTCCGCGGCGACGAAGGTAGCGCGGTGATACGGAGAACAGGACTAGTGATAGTGCGATCATTTGCATTTTAATACCGGTACACCCTACCGATAACGTGCTGTGTATCTCTCAGATTCTCAACTCCGGTTTGTCAGCTCGCTTATAACGAGCCGATCGATCTACATACGTACACGACCGCCGTTTAAATATTTAAACGAGATCGAATGCCGTAAATTGCTCCTCCGCTACCTCCTACGTCGAACGAGCGGACCGTGACCGTCGCGCTTCTTCTTCCCCGCGATGCCAATTAGCCGGGACCATTCGAAATTCGAGGTTTCCCATGAATCGTTCACTGTGATACGCTCATTTACTCGGTACCCAACGATTCCCATCCGAGCGATCGGAATTGGATTTTCAATTGTTAATTACAACTTATTATTACTAGACAGCGGATTTTATGCTTTGATAACAGAAATGAGTAGGTGTAATTACAAACAGTGAAAACATTAGAAGAATTTCAAAATACTGTTATATTATTTTTAACCTATTAAACATATTAGCAATGAAAATAAATTTCCATTTCACTCCAGTTTGTTGCAATTCACGCAGAAAGTTTGTATTGTTTAATAACTAATGATAACTCACGAATAGACTGCGGATGTTTATGCATTTTCCAATTTTTCTAGACGAATTTCAAGAAAGTGAAATGTAATGATATCCTATTTTTAATGGAAACAGGCTTTGTAGGTCTAAAACAAATAAAAATTGTACAAAATTCTGTCGAATTTATTTACTAGCGTTTTCAACAAATTTTTATAAGCTATATAAAAATGTATACAGATCCGCAGTCTAATTATAACTTACGAAGTACATTACTCAAATGTAACGTTTTAACCCTCAAGAAGTCGACCCGATTGCACAGTTGGCAATGTTTAGTTAGGTTCATGTAGACAGCAGTTTATGAATGTTTTTAACCTAGTTTTTTTTAAGTACAGTCTGTTTCATAAGACACACTTGCTGCTCAATGAGAATAATAGAATAATAAGTTCACGACTTTAGATTAAAAGAACCAATTTTCAAGGGAAAGCTTAGCTAGGAATATTAATAATACAGTGATATAATTTGCCTAATATAAAATAATTTTCCTAGGTGTATATAAATTGCTTGGAATTGGAATAATTCTTATTTTACCAAGGGTATGCAGCCCTTAAAACAGCAATGGCCAACAAGTCAATCGCGAAGCTATTTTTACCAATTCTTTGGTGAACGATTTATTTTTTAACCGCTGTTAGACAAAAAGTAAACATATTTTTCAATCACTATATTTGATGTAAATATCTGAGGAAAAATGCAAGATTCTCACTGAAATGGTTTGTGCGGCAATGGTTTGAGCGTGCAAAAAGTGGTAACAAAGATTTAAAGCCGGAAATTTTAATTTGGAAGACGAGGATCGTTCAGGTGCACCGAGAAAGTTTGATGACGGCGAGTTAAAGGAATTGCTCAACGAAAATCCGACCCAGGCGCGAGAAGAATTGGCGGAAAGATTGGGAGTCACCAGACAAGATATTACATTTTATGTAATAAAACTAATTTGGTGTGCCAATAATAAACCTAACTTGGCCAGCTTAATAGAATAATTGGTGAAGGGAAATGCTTTGATCTCGGAGCATTCGTTCGAAGACGAGGAGCCGGAATTCCTGAACTTTCTAGCAGTTAATCGTCGCGAGAATATCGAGACCGAAGTAGATCAAGCGGTTGTCCCGCAGCGATTTATTCGAAGACGGGAAACGTCCGCCATATTAATGTCCGCGTAGTGCGATTTCGAGGGGACTGGAATAGAATCCGTAGGTGGTTTTCAGACGCCGAGGTCCGAGCGTTATCAGAGTCGGACGGTGGGTCGTACCAGAAATCGTGTACCAGGTTGTTCGCCGGTGTTCTTCTCACGAGGTGGTCGAATTCTGATGAGCGATCTTGTAACACATGGCTTCTAATTGGTGATCGAGACTTCTCTAATTAGGACTGCGTGTTCCACGATCGGCAATTGGCACGACACGAAAGTGGGTCGTGGCTCCGCGTTTCGCCCTACGTTCGTTGTCTACGGCCTGCGAGCACGCTGTTGCGCAAGCAGATATATTTCAAATTCATAGACTTCGTCTTGCTACCTCGGGGATTGATAAAGACGGCCTTCGTGCAAGCGTTCGTTGTTCAGCTTCCAAGAGAAACGAAAATAGTCTGTCAGTTTTTTAAAATTCGGTTCTGTTCCCGTAAGCCTATTGTTTCACATTCGATTTCACAGGCCAGATATGTCCAGCGATTCCCACTAATATTCGAATACTTTCAAAAGGACGATAACGTTTTTAATATCAGATCATACGACTTGGATATTTTTGAGAAGTTACAACAATTAGTTTGCTGTACAACGTGAATAAAATTTTTGAGAAAAATTGCGATAGATAAAATTAGAATTAAACTGCATCATTAACAAACACGTGGAACGGAACACCATAAAAATCACACTTTCCTTATAAATGAGACATTATCCTTAAGTTAGCAGATGGCGGTCGCGTTCTTAATTAAACCGTAATGAAAATAATTTCGGAGTTCCCAACTTCGCCTTCATTTCTATGGAAAAGTCGTTACCTTCGTTCCAACGTAAGTCATTACCTGCCTGAATTCTTCCATTGTCCCCATTACGTCTTATTATATCGTACTCATTAAACCTACCTTCATTGTCGGCGCGATAATGTGATTCATAGCCGGTAAGAACTTTTATTTCGAATTTGCCCTGCTATGCAAAAGACATGATACGAATACCCGATAGGAAATGACAATTCATTTTTGTCCTTGAGACATCATTGGTCTCTTGATCGTAAAAAACATGCTTGTGTCGACAACCAGTATAGAATCGTGAAACACAGACTGTATGAAACTCGAGTCAGTTTACGATCATTGGTTAGATAGTACACGTTATTGTAGAATTCCTTATTCAAAAATATGGTAAATGTTTATAAAAAGGGAGCAATCTCAGATTCCGATTACGTTTTAATACAGTGACTCCCATTAATATTCGAACTCTTTCAAAAAAACGATAACTTTTTTAATACTAAACCTACCAAGCTCAAACATATAAAAGTAAAACACCTTATAAAATTGAGCAGATTGAATTTACTTAAACTTTGTACGGTTTTCATTATACCGATTCAGTAATTTCCTGTGAAAACGTCTTTATAATTTCAATAACTATGGATCAGAAAACCGGTCAATTTGACCGTGGTAGGTTTAGCGTTAATATTGGACTGCACGATTTGAACTTTCTTGAGCAGTTAGAGCAATTAGTTTACTACATGTTGTGATAAGAAATTTTTTCGAAAATTGCAATTGGTCGGAACTGTATAGAAAATACTGAAAGTTGCGTTTTACAACTTTTTGAGGTGGATCTATAGTGAAAATTTAAAAAATACGTTTTCTAAAATCTTTATAGCCGAAAAAGTTGTTCAAAATGGTTGAACTTCGAAAATTGACCCGTAAAATCGCGTTCTCGGACCCCTGTGCGTCGCGCGTCGGTTCGGTTGCATGACGAAAGAGTACAAGTGGAATCGAACCGATCGAAAACATGTTTGCATTTCACGGTGGTTAGACATGAGGTACAGCAAATGGATATTTTATTGTGGCACGGTGGTACATCGTCGCGATGCCGCCTTGGTACTGTTTCAAACGCCCTTTCGCTCCGACGGAGCACTTGTGTAAATAGCATTAGGATGCTACACTCCGCGTTCGCGATGAGCGGACGGCTTTAATGAGAGGGAGAGGTATTAAAGGAGGGTTCTCATGTGACGACACGAGCGTCCATCGATCGTGCCATGCCGACGGGAATTCGAAATCCACAGGCTACCGACGCGACGCGGGGGAGTGTAGGAAATTAAAATCAGAGCTCGTTGAACGGTTTCGCCGGCGGACTCGTTCTTCTCGGCCGAACGATGGAATTGTTTCCGTGTCGATGCGGCAAAATTACGTCCATCCCGACCCGTATTTTACTCCGCAGTAAATATTCCGCGGATTAAACCGCGTTCCCAATAAATCGTCCCCAATCCTCCTTCTTTTTTTCTCGCCCGCAATCGAGATACAGGCGACAAACGATTTTCTTTTTCTCCGCACGTTCGCTCTACCGTTCCGTTCGATTGTTCGATTAATGTTTTATACGCTCCGGAAGGAAGGTGCACTTTTTGCGCGTGGATCGCAGGTGCTTTGTACGTTGACAGATTAAAACTTTGCAACAACCGAACGAACAAAGGTAATTTGTGTCACAAGTTGGTAATATGTACAGTAAGAAACATAACTGTTTCCACACACTTTAAATCAGAACCACTTTTTTTATGGACGGACCAGACGACTTCAATTTCTCTGTAAGGCTAGAAGAATTAGATTAGTAAATGACGTCTAATAAATAAGTTGAAGAAATACATTTGGTCGGAATTGTGATAAACAATAGTAAAAATTGATTTTTCTGTTACATCTGAATTCAAATAAAGAGCAATTTCTATTCTATTTTTATCAAAAAAGACCTTTCTGAAGATCTTGATGCAGTTATAGCAAAATTGAGCAGATGAGATTCAAGATTGTTGCAAAATTTTTTAAATTGAAGATGTCAATATATTTTTTCTTTTTTTTTTAAATTTTATTTTACGTCGCTTTTTTTAACTGCTGTGGTTATTTCGCAACGGGACCTACAGTTTTCATAAGGTGGGTTCCGAACCACCTCGGGCACCACAGTTTAAGAAAGCACATAAAATATTTCCAGAGGTGCCGATGCAAGGCAATATATGATTTCTCCTCTATTCAAATCAGAAATAACATTCAATTTAGTTTCTATTCCTTGCAATCGATGCAGACAATTTTTATTTTGCATAAAGAGCCGCAGTCTATTGATAGAAATAGAATAGAAATCGCTCTTTATTTGAATTTATATATAACTCACTGTGGAAGTGTCAGTTTCATTTTACCTGTTTCAGCATTAGTAACATAACTAACATAGTAACAGTTCAGTTTCTTGCCTCGAATATGTAAATGATTTGCTACTAAATATTTTCAGTGCAAACTAGCATTTCTTGCCAATGGTAACAAACACAGTAAGAAATAGTAGATCGCTTATTGGTAAAGCCTGCGCGGAGTTTCTTACTAAAGAACCAGTTTCGCGATCCGGGGACTGTAGCCGCAGCGGCTAGGCGTCGGTTTGCCAAGGGACGGGCGCTGTTTTTCGGGCAGAGTTGCACCAGAATTTGAGCGCGTCGGGTTGAAAAATCGTGTATCGACGTGTCTATCAAAGATTGCTGAGAATCACGAGGTTGGGCGTGATTTACGAGGCGCCCAGTTGGATCGGTCGATGCTCGTCGGCCCTGAAGGCTTACCTCGCCTACGTCCACGCCCACGTTTTCACTGCAGAAAGGGAGAGAGACGGGCGGATAAAAAGTAAAAGACAGCAAAAACTTGTCTCTATCTCTCTCTTCATCTGGATCTCTGTATCCCTCCCTTCTCTCTCCTGCCGTATATTCTCTTTCCGTTTATCCGAGCCTCTTTAAATTCTTCCCTTTTTATCCCACTCCTGCTTCAATCTTGCCCTGTATCCCCCCCCCTCTCTCTCTCTCTGTCTCTTTCATTTTTCCTCTATATACTTCTAATTGGTTTTTTCCTTCTCTACCGTACCGCTGTTTTCTCTTTGCCCCCTCCATCGTCGGTCATCTAAAAATCTCATTTCGAGCTTACTTTGCGGAAAAACTTCAGCGTAGGTGTTATTAACGGAGATGGAAACGGAGACGGAAACGGAAACAATGATTTTAGTCGGGATTCGAAATATACAGGGTGTCCCAACCACATTGAAAATTATTTTGATAATATTTTGTTAACTGTATTAGGTTCAGGACATATGAAGGTCAATATATTTTTAAGCGGAATACGATACTCTATCGATTGACATAAAAAGTAGGTCTTTACATTTAAAGAAATTAAGGTGACCTTGAATTGATATTTCCCCCACCATATCATACAACAATTCTATTGAAGTTCATATTATAGTAACATTATAGTATATACTAATCAATCTTGAATCGAAGATTCAACCAATCAATTCGCCAGGTTTTATGTCACAATTAAGTTAAGTATTATGTTACTAGAACAATTTATAATTAACCCTGTTTGCAGGCTAATGCAAGACTCTCGTGAAAGTATAAATATCACGGGTGTATCAAAGCTTGCGGTACTTAATTGATCTTATCGGTAAACTAAGTTTTTATTAGTTTTTTCCTTGTAAACATATATAGTCAGGTAATAAAGTTTGCTCATAGTGTATTTTTACCTTCTGATTGGTTCAATAAAGTGTATAATTAATTTTTGTTTCTATACCTTGATGTCTCAAAAATGTCGGAGGAGTTTGACAGGGGTTCCTTGGGTCATTTGAAATAACTTTTTCCTTTGCAAACATGTACGCATTAGCAATTTCAAATATGATATATTTTGAAGATAGAAATCAAGGAAAGAGAATAGTTTGTGTGCTATAAATGTAACTAGAATAGTTAGAAGAGATACTCGCAATAATATCACATTTTGTGTAAAATAATAATAATGAAATGAGTCTCTAAGATGCAAGGTATTAACAAGCAACTGACAGACTGATACACAGTTTCACGAACAATAATGTTTACAGTTTACAGTATTATTTCTAATCAGAAAATTCTGAACTACTTTTATGGAGCATTGAGATCACACATTCCAAAATTTTTCTGGTACACAGCCTCTTTATATCTTTTGTTTTGTTTAGCAATAAAATTTATTTAGCCATAGTCATGGATCTAATTTTTGAGTCTAAAAAAATATAACTAGAAATTGAAATATCAATGCCACTGATAATTATTAGATCCCCTAAGTGACGTGGCCAGTACTCAAGTTGGAAACAATGGAAACTATAATGTACTAAATTATTTCCACTACCGTTGGCTCCAAGAAAAAATAACTAAGGGGAGATTATACGGTTCGAGGGCGGTGCATATGAAAATGAAGAAAAAACTCCTCCCCCAAGGTCATTCTAACGTCATTCCAGGGTCATCGATATTTTTTGCATGCTGACATCGAGCAGTTGATATCGAGACAGACTGTGAATAAAAAATGTTACTCTAAATGGAACAATGAAAAATTAATAAAGGAAATGGTTTAAATTACTTTAGATTACATAGCCAGTGAATGTAAAAAGACAATCGTATAGCACACTGATCGGATATAATACAAAGATAAATTGACAATAAAAGCATTCGAGATTTATTATTGTTTAAAAGATAGATTTTGAAAACAATTTATACACATATTTCCTATTTCAAACTTGTGTGGAATCTCTTTTTTATACTTTTCTAAATTTTTTACTTAAACGCAGTTGCTACAAATTAGGAATTATTATATAATGTTTACACAATATTTATTATTATTATTAGACAGTGGATTTTAAGTATTTGTGACAAAACTTAGAAGAATTTTAAAACACTATTATATTATTTTCAACATTTTTTTAACACTTCAGTTTGTTGCAATTCAGGTAAAAAAATGTTATTTTGCATAAAGAGATCCGCAGTCTAATTATTATATAATAAATATTCACTTCAATTTTAGCTCCTCCACTGCTAATTAATAGTTACGGAATTAGAACTCGTTATTCAATGCTTCTGTAGGTTAAGCAAATATTAACCTGTTCTTAAGTAAGCATTAGCTATTATGTATATCACGAGGCTTCCGTGATTTAATGTGTCGCAATAATGTTAGTAATTTCCTTAATATACCTACAAATGAAAACTTATATACCTGTTTAAATTATAAAATACAGGGTGGGTCATCACATATTACCACTTCGATTATTATTCATACCGGAAGTTGCTTCACACAGGGTTGAATGGTATCAAGAGGGGCATATTCTTACATCAATAGTTATATCATAGCTGGACGCGTAGAGGACATATGAAGGTCGTCAACTGTTTTATAATGGAAACACATTTTTCATTGTCCACTGAATGTATCTTGATATTCTCTCAAAGAAAGTGATAACTGATAACGTACTTATGTGAAAAAATCTTATTTTTAAGAGATATGAGAGATTTAATGTGACGATCATTTACATTTACAGTGACTCGGATTAATAGTCGAACGCTCTAAAAAAGACGATAACTTTTTTAATATTGTACTAAAAAGTGTATTTTTCAAATTTTCAATACAGGCCCACATAAAAAAATTGTAAACTTCAACTGTTAGTATTTTTCTACAATTCCTTCCAATTGCAATTTTCGAAAAATTTTTTTCACATCCTGTAGTAAATTAATTGCTCTAGCTTCCCAAAAAAGTTCAAATAGTATAGTACAATATTTAAAAAGTGATCGTTGTTTTTAGAGCGTCCGAATATTAAACCGAGTCACTGTACGTCATAATAGTATTCGCAAGCACTTGTATTACCACTTCGATTTACATGGCTGTTATTATTCTTAGCGGAAATTGGTTGACGTAGAGTTGAATGGTATCAAGAGGGGCACATTCTGACGGTAATAGTTACATCATAGGTGGACGCATAGAGGACATATGGAGGTCATCAACTGTTTTAAAATGGAAACATATATTTTTCATTGCACCACTGAATGCATGTTGATATTCTTTCAAAGAAAGTGATAAGTGATGACTAGACTGCGGATTTTTATGCAAAATAAAAATTGTCTGCACCATTTGCGAGAGACTGGAGCCAGATAAAAACGTTCAATTTTTACTTTAATCGTTTTAACAAGCTGAAAACATTAGATTCGCATTATTAGATCATTGTAATTTTTTCACTGTTTTAAATGGCATCTACTCATCTTTTTTAAAGAGATATGAGAGATTTAATGTGAAGATCATTTACATTTATGTCATAATATCCGTAAGCACTTGTATTACCACTTCGATTTACATGAGTATCATTGTTCTTAGCGGAAATTGGTTGACGTAGAGTTGAATGGGATCAAGAGGGGCACATTCTGACGCTAATAGTTGTTTTGTAGGTTATGATGTAAACGATCACGTTGAACCCATCTCGTATCTCTTAAACAAATGATTTTTTCACATAAGTGGGTTAACACTTTCGCGTAAAGAATATAAAATATTAAAATAGAAGAATATTAAAAAAAGTTAATGACCTTCGTATGTCCTGTACGCGTCCACCTAAAAAATTCAACTATACGTGAACCATTTTTCGATACGAATAATAATAATATTACCGTAAATCGAAGTGGTGGTATGTGGTGACCCACCCTGTAACATGTTCGTTTGAGTAAAAGCGATAATAAATTCTACAAAACGTGATTTCTTATCAGACTGTTATTACCTATATTTTGTGTATGTATAATTGCACACAGAGCAAGTTTAAATTTATCCAGTCTTAATCGACCATTTTGGGTAATAAAGCTGCTTGATTACTAAATTGGCAGCGCGATATCGATCTGAATTGTATTTTCCGTCAACGTACTATAATCAAGATGATCGCGCTATATAATCTGTCTCGACTTGAAATATTGCAACAGAGTACAAATTACT
Organism: Lasioglossum calceatum; assembly: GCA_963966675.1. NCBI lineage: Eukaryota > Metazoa > Arthropoda > Insecta > Hymenoptera > Halictidae > Lasioglossum > Lasioglossum calceatum. The sequence continues at coordinate 8,096,114 of OZ016549.1, forward strand.
GACGTAAATCCACTTTCATGATGCTCGGGTACATTTTCGTCTCGAATTTCTTCAAATTATATTGAAATTATGAAGAATTATAGGTCTTGTTATTTATGGTGTGTTACTTTTTACACAAGGTTGTTTGAATCACAGAAGAAAATTAATAATCAACCACTATTACAACGAGTCAGTTACAAACAGGCATTCAAACACGATTAGATTAGTCGTGACAAGCAATTTATTACCCTTGTTAGGGAAACGTAAATTACTTAATGCATTACTCCGAAATACTCTTGGAAAATAGCTATTAATTTGTACTGTAAAGTTAGTATTACGCGTTGACATGTTTTGTAGTAATATTATAAGTAACTTTTTAATCATTTTAATATGTTTTACTCCGAATTATTTTTCAATTCTCTTGCCAACAATTCCCTACAATTTTAAGTGTTTTATTTGAAATTTACTTCAAAGTACAGTTCCTTGATTGCTACTTGTTTTAAACAATTTTCTTCACTAATTATATTAAATACATCTCTCAAACGTTGTTGTAATTTATATTCGTAGAACATCTATTTGTTTTTAACTAAACCATAAGACAATTACACAAATCAATAAGAACCAAATACATATAAGGTTGTCCCAAAAGTTTCTTTCGGAATGTGTTCCTTTAATGTTGCTAAATAAATACAAAACAATGCGACAATCTATACGTTAATGTTTCAGTACTTCCTAACATGAATTTGCATTATGTGCATGAATCGAAAACCAACTTTTGGGACAGCCTAATAATTTATTTAGCAACATTAAAGAAACACACTCGACAAATGAGTGCAAAGGGTTAAGATATAGAAAATCAATTTCTATATCACTCCTATTCGTTGCAGTTCAGGTAGAAAATGTTTATTTTGCATAAAGATCCGCCGTCTAATGATGATGCAAGGATGAAACGGAAGGGTACCGGGATAAGTTAATAATTTCATAAAGTGTCGTTAAGCAACAGCCTCTCCAGAAATAGATCGCAGTGTCCTGAATGCCAATGGCGTCATTAAAACTAGATCGTGCACTTTCTTGCGACCACTGACCGAGATTCGTGTTCCCACATATCACCGCGGCTTCTGTAATTCGAGTGTCTTCTCGTAATCCGCGGGTTTTTAAACCGACTTCAGGTGTCCCCGGCTCTTCGTGTCCTCGAGCCGGGTATCTCGAGTATCGACAAGTATCTCACGTGTCTCACGTAACACGAGAGTATATCGTCCCTTTCTCTCCCAGCTCTTTATAGGGTTCGCTCTGCTCGATACTACATGACTACATTTACTACATACAACGACGCCCGTTCAAGTAGTCCAGACAGCATTTGCTACCTAGCCCAGCCGCGGAGCCGAAGCAACACGCTCTGCATTCGCGCCGTATGTATATTCGAGTACGCGTAAATACATTCATGCGAACGCCAGCCCTGTCGCCTTGACATCTTTCTCTTCCTTTAATTTAATTCGCGGCCGGGTCGCAGCTCCGCAGGCCAACGATATCGTATCAAGTACGACCTGTTGAGTGAGACTCTCCTTTAATCACGTAACGACAGCATAGCAATTTGTCCGTTCCAGCGCGTTTGGTTTTTTCCCTTGCAACGCGCGGTTCACGTGGAAAAGTTTAGTTGTATAAATTAATAATGACTACACGTCGGATCTTATATGCGTTTATAACAAAAATGATCTAGTGCAATTTAAAACAGTATAAATATAATAAGACTTTAAAGCGGTAGACTCGTTTCCAGAATTGCAAATGTGCGGGATTCGCGTTCTCATTTCTCGATAGAAGATCGAGAAAAGATCGATTTAGGACGCTATCGCTCTAATAATAATAATTAATAATTTGCATTATTCGGAAGCATACAACTGTGCATGTGTATCATTTCTATTACTCACACGATTCTACGGAAACCGTTACGCGCGTGATAAATGCTTTTTTTGTCGATATTCTGATAACTTGTTTAGATAAACAAGATTACCAGCGTTGTTGAATGAACGTTTCTCTTGATCAAATAGTACGGGCTTTAATCATCTTAATCGGTATATCCGTTAAAAGATAGTTAACTTTATACAAGGCGGCGCCACGATTCTTTTGATATCTGTTTCTCAACACGATTAGCCCTAATTGATCTGACTCACACAACGGACGAATGGGATTAAATTCCGCCGTATTGGTACAACATACTACATCGGAGGATTCAGGGAAACAGACATGCTGTTACGCGTGGCAGTCACTTTGGGGCGCGGAGATTTGTACTCTGTCGAGAGAGCCATGAGCCTGTTCTCACGGATCGATATTCGTATGATATACTAGCTGCACAGACAATATGTTCCCTGGAGCCGTGTGGGTGGACTCTGCTCGGTATGTTCGGTTCATAGACCTTGGCCACGGCTCGGTAAATGTTTCTAATGTTGTAAATGTTCTCTTCTTGCATTGTCCAACAAAATTGAATCTCTGAACCCTTCAAAACTTATTTCTTAGCTTAGCTTATACAGTGGCGCACCTAAGACACCCACCGAAAATATCTCCATAGTTTCAGCATCAACTGTTACCAGCTGTAAAGAAGGCAATTCGAGTGCGAGAAGCCGAAAATATCGGGTCGGAATGGGTTGTGAATTTTATTCGGGATCTTGGACGGGTTTTGTCAAAACTGTCAAGAATCCCGATACATTCGAGAATGTATTTAAATTTTCATCCCGACTATCGCGTTCTCGAACATCTCTATTTATTAGTAAGCTGCGGATCTTCTGTGCAAAATCAAAACTTGGCAAGTCAATTTCAGGGAACAGAAGTTCAATTAAAATGTATTCCTTCTTTTGATAATTTTAATACGAATAATGCAATAACATCATTCGCAGTTTTGTGACGGATACATATTTATAATTATAAGAATTCAGTCTAGCTTGGCTTTCATTTGAAAATTGATTGTTTCAATGCAAGATCATTATGGAAGTGGTTCTAATAATTTCAGTTCATGAAAGAAATACAGTGGAAGAAACATTTGATGTTAAGAAGTTAGTTTACCCTCTTCAAAATCGTGAACAGTACGACTTCAGCTAATTTTGTACATGTTTCCCTTTTCATTCCGATACAATCGCACGAAGGTCAGGGGATACAAAGCATATGTCACCAGTGTCGCCACGTGGCACTCTCTTTGCGAATGTTTCCCTCCCTTCTATCACAATTCGTTGTACGAAAAAGGGGATGTTTCTGCCACATTGTCGATTTCTTAAATACACAAGCCTTCATAGGACTTGAACAGAACACGGAAGTTGATAAATAGTCTTCGAATTTCATGCATTTGTGACAAAAATGACCAGGTGACTAAACTGTAAGAACATTACAAGAGTTTAAGAATACAGTTGAGAAAAACATTTTCATCTTCAATTTTTCACAATTGAATTGCACCACTTAAATTAGATAAATATTTAAAATACCATGCAGCTCTTGGTTATTCCACTGAAAAGGTTAATTCTTAATTAATTAATTAATTAAGCCTTAGTTTTGTGTTTATTGTAAAAGAATTTCAGCTAATCTATGTAATACTGCACGTAAATATTATTTTTACAGAAAGTAATAATTTAAGGAAAGGAAATTATGTAATGTCCTTTGAAAAATGCAAAATGATACCAGTTTTTTCTCAGATAAATCCGACATAACTTCACCCATTAAGAATATTTAAAATTATTAGGTTGAAAACAAAATTCGTGACCTTTTGTTTCGTAATTCTTTTATTGTATCATTATAACCTCATTCAATTTGATATAACATACTCGTGCTTAAAAAATACATATTTAAATGACTTTGTTTGAGAAAATGTGGCGGTCGCGAACTTAGTTGCTAACCTAATAATTATTTATTTATTTGGATTAAATTATATATTTATGTTTAAAATATATTCGTCTACGAAAATTGAAGATTGCATAAACATCCGCTATTATTACTCCGCACAATACTTGCGCGTGTTCGAAACACTTTTTCGCCACCTTACATTCCAGTACAACCCACGGTCACAATACATTTAATCTCGCCATTGCTAACGACGAATTGACCTTCTACGATCTCCGCTCCGTTCAACACAGGCGCCCCACATAAAATCACCATAATTTTTCAATCACAGCTACAGTAAGAACAAACGAACGAGCTTTCCGCAGAATTTATGAAATTCCCTGTTCCCTTATCGAAGCGAAATCTGAAGGGATATCCAACCGCAGGAAAGTTCAATGTCCAAGGGAGGACACGTGCGCGCGAAGGTCAAATGACTTGCGAAATACGAATACGCTTTGACGTCACAACTTGTAACGCGGTTGCCATTCCCAAGGGGATTTAGTATCCCAATAAAATGTGTGTTATAATACGTTAGGTGTACGAAAGAATTCGGTGCTTTTAGTTTTACGCTCCTTACAATTGTTGAAAATGTTAGTAATATTACGACACAATCATAAACATTAATCTTGCATAAATCATTCTATAAATTGCAGAAAGTAAGAATTTGCAAAAATCTGTAGTTTTGTAGATATGTATTCATGCAGAAAAACTGATTTTCCCTCTCTCGTTCTAACTTTCTACATGTGGGATTTTATTTATTTATAATGGGATTAAATAGTGTCAATAATCCCTTTAAAACAACTAACAATTCTTTAAAATCATAGTGATATTACAAAGACATAATCATAAACATTAATCTTGCATTCTATAATTTGCAGAAAGTAAGAATTTGAAAAATTTGTAGTTTTGTAGATATTGATGGTAAAAACTGATTTTCGTTTTTACGTTTTACGTGTGGAATTTTATTTATTTATAATGGAATTAAGTAGATGGCTTTTTTAATTTTAAATCTAGTGTCTCAGTATTTACACGTAAAACTAAAAATAAATTGATGTGATCTAAGATCACATGAACCTATTGAACAATTTACTATTTCTCGGTGAGGGTCATCGACCGCAAGACACGTGCGCGATGGACGTCGCGCGAGTTATTCGATTTCACCTTCGCGGATTCGCGAGTGTAGCACATCGAAGACATTCGCTTGTCGATCTGGTATGCACTCGAAGAACGTAGACACGCGTTAAGTAAATGTGAGCGGTGAGCATAAGGTAAACGTTCCTATTCGCGGCTACGTTCCTATTGGCGACCAAGTTGCTGGTAAGAGAAGCAACAAGAATTTCTAGCAGCAGAGTGCGCGCCCTCAAAATAGTATTAAACCTGTGCAAACATCATTACGGCCTTGAAGCTTAGAAAACGATAATTAGGGGAGATTGGGGTAAAATAGCGAACGGGGTAAGATAGAGAACGTTATGTTTTGCCTTTATTCGTAATACAATATTCATTCCACTCATTGTGCTAAACTTGTATACTTATAAATGGGCGAACTAACATTTGTCGTTAAAGTAGAGATTGGATTAAACAAAAGAAAGTTAATTGGGATTAATCGTTTCAAGCACGTGGCTTGTGAGAACATAAAAATCGAATTAAGGAATGAAAACTTAAATCACAAATCTCAATGACACAGATAGAAGACTCCAACTTAAATTAAAATTACAACTGGTCAACAGAGTGCACAACTTATTCATGTGTACACCTAATAAATAAACATTTAAAGTAAATAGCTTGGTCATTCCACTAAAAAATTGAACTTAGTTTTCACATAAAACTGATACATTTGGAAACTAGAATAATAAATAAACATTTTAAGTAAATAGCTTGATCGCTCCACTAAAAATTTAGAGTTAGTTTTCACATAAAACAGATGTTTGGAAATTCTGAAGTTTCTTGCTGTCCTCAACAAAGTACTTCATATAATTATTAAATGTAAAGTGTAATTGTTCATTTCGATGTTGTCCACTGTAATGCTATCCCTTTCACGCTGCCAAAGAAACAATCCTTCAAGTGAATTTTGATCCTCAGGGGTGAGAGGTCTCGAGAATAACGTAGATGACACGAGACACCTGCCCAACTGTCTGTCCAATATTGAACGACTATAAAGGACGCGCGAGAGAACAGATTAATATGCAGTAGGAACCTGTCGCCGGAGTTTGTTAATTCTGGTCCGGATTCGAGTGATACGAGGCAAGTGTCGGTATTATCACAATTCTACTGATCGTCCATCAAGAGATGGCAGTAGCACGGAGTGCATCGCGGAGTAGGGATGTGTCACGTGGTTCTACAAGTTTCTCACTGCCATCTCCTGATGGACGATCAGTATGTAGAATACGTTATTTTCTTGTTTTAACCCAGTCCATGTTCACGGTGAATAAGTGATTGCTTCAACTTTTTCGCAGACTTGAGCCGTGGAGGGAGGACGACCGCTTCGTTCGCCATCTTCTACTGATTCTCTTTCTTTCCTAAAAACCTCGATGTCTGTAGACCACTGGTTCTTAACCGGTGTTCCTGAGCTTTTTGCAAGTGTTCCGCGAAACTCCGCGAAATATATATTAATTTTATTTAATAATATATTTTCTAAAATATATTTATTTCTATGCGGGATGTTTTTGTTTGTTTCTTGGATCATTAATTTTGGTGTTCGGCAAATGTTTCGTATAATCACAAGTGTTCACTGACTTCAAAAAGGTTAAGAACCACTGCTCTAGACTCGAGACTCTAGACCTCTAGACAATTCTGGCCGTGACGAATTCTTCTTCGTGTACGCTTCTTCTGTTGACACTTGGTGCTTCTTAGTGATTGACTTTTTTCAGTTTCGCGCGAAAGATAATTCCAACGCGAATTGTTTTATCTTGTCTTAATTAGTAACGTAAAACGAAGTTATTTAAGCAAATAAATCAAATAAAAATTTATCTCCTGCAGAATTCTGTAAGGCTAGAAGATGAATAAATGTTGCATTTCGTTGGAATTCCTGATAGCCGGTTATTTAAAAACATTGTTAGTAAATGAAATCAAAAATCTCCTGCAGAATTCTGTAGGGCTAGAAGGTGAACAAATGTTGCATATGTTAGAAAAAATATTTAAAATAGTAGAAAGATTGGAAGAATTTAAGAATATGGGTCATTTGAATTAAGAATATGTGTAATTTATACAGAAAATGTTTATTTTGTATGCAGTTTTGCAGACTAATAGTAACATAATTTTAATTTCTACCATATCTCTCACTTTTCTTCTTCAAAAATAGTATTTTTAAATATGAGTGTCATTGAGACTATGAAATCTCTTGGCTTTTTAGAAAATAAATATTAAATGTAACCTACACGAATACCTTATTACCATACGCACATACTATAGTCCATATACATGTACTATGACTAACCCAATATTTAGATAATGACTATGTCTGTACGAAAGCACACTGCACACTCCGATGCTTCACGGTATTCGGAGCGCATGCCACCTAGTTACGTGTAAAAAAATCATTAAAACACCGCGCGCTAAGAAATATGTAATTTATGTGCATTACGTATGCATGTATTACACAGCGTGATTCCAACAACTGGGCCAGGCTATAGCACTGTTCGATAAAAAGTTGGAAAAAAATCATACCGGAATATTTTTTTGCCTGGTCTAGCGACTCTCTACCATCCTAGGAAATAATTATTTTCGCAATTACGTCGGTGCATTTATCAAGTGACTATCGACCTGCTAATTTCTCACGGAAACTAATTGTTTGTGTCATTTTGCATATAAATGATATAAAGTGAATACTTCATTCACTTGATAATTCCATATTGTCGATTATAATGTATGCACCATATAATCTGTACCATTTGAACAATCCAGTTCATTCGTGAGAATTTTTATTATTAAGACCTATTGTTTATTCAATGATTATCTTTCATGTACATTCGGAGAATGATCATTCTGAAAATCGGAGCAAACCTTGCTGTAGAAGGAAAAATCGAATTTTATTTAAATTTCCGAATTATATAATTTCAAGTTTCATGCATTTTCAATCATTTAAATATTTACAAATCTTAAAATAATGACTAGACTGCGGATCTTTGTGCAATGATGGCTTTCGAAAATATTTTTAAAAATACTATATATATTATATATATATATAAAATACGATAGAATTTAGTACGATTTTTATTTATTTTAGACCTATAAAGGCTACTACACACGGAAAATAAGATTCTATTTGATTCGAGTTTCTGAAAATTCTTCTACAAAAATTACAAATTGTATAAACATTCGCAGTCTAGTCTTACTTAGTACAAATTAAAACTTTCCTTTGACCAACTTCGTATACGTACACAATATTCTGTTCCAATTTAATTTCTTTCATAAAGTATGGTCGACGGTTCCGCAAGTCTGATGGACAATTAATTCTCATTTAAGTGTGCTATTACTAGCGCATAGACGATGCTTAATAACGCTGCCGTTAGTGTGTAAGGGTAATTAATTTCTTACAACGGCGTAATAAATATTTATTAAAATAGATTACAAAAATCTGTTATGGCCCGATACTTTTACGTGCCGCTATATGGGGTGGCACACAATTCACAACTGCAAAGTAAGTTTTCGTGTAAAATTAAATAACCGTGAAACAAAATTTTGTCTATCAAGACTTTTCATGTTAATTCAAAATTCTTTACATTATCAATTTTTATCATTGCTTCCAACATTTACAGTTGAGGTCTATCATATTTTTTCCAAAATTGATTACCTCTACTGGTGCGAATGTTTACAAATATTGACAGCAAGATAGAATTATTAGAATTATAAGAGTGCAAACTGACAGACTGTAGTATAGCTCGTTCACAATAAAACAGATACTTGTCGTAACTACAAATTATCAAATGCCAGTTACGTTCAATGACATCATTCAACAAACATACGAACTGGATTTTCATGAAACTAAATAATCGACAGAGAAAATTATATTCTACATACGTGTTTCATTTATTCTTCACACTTGTCTTTCGTTTTAACAGACAGGAAGATTTTATGAGATACAAGAAATGTGTTAACGAATATTAACGCAATCAACTATTCCAATACACACCGCAATATTAGTGTTTTTTTTCGCAATAATGAGCACCTCTTTCACTATAATGTACGTAATGCTAAGGGCTTAATTTTTTTGTTAAAAAGGAAATAGAAGTTTCTTTTTATTTTTTCATTGTATCGAAGTAAATATCTAAATAATAATATAACTTTCCCCTATGCAATTTAAATCAGTATAAAGAATGTACAATCATGTCAACAACAGTCGTTTGGTGATCGAGATAGAAGAGAAATTGTGATATTTTTACCTTTTATAAAGAACGTTTTCTCAAATCCTGTGACTATAAAAATATGAGAACAATTGGTAATTCTGTTTGCCTTGCTAACGAGATTACAGTCTCATTGAATTGTACAAATTTATCCAGAACAAAATATTTATTTTTATGTATTTTAATCGCATTGGGAAAAATACTCCAGTAAAACGTACACCCCAAGTAATAGGTACGTTTACCCTATTTCCTGCTGTAAGATGGATTGCGATTTAATGGCTTTTTTATGAAGAAAGATAACAGGACACAATAAAATAAAAGACAACAATATTACTATGGCTCGGTGTCGCTACGTAAATGTGCTTTTAGTAATTGCAATGCTGATTATAATTCATGATATGTACTATAATTCATAATAATTTAAACACAATTAATTTGATGAAAATATAGCGAAAGTTACAGATACGTTTGTAATACACGTGTTCATTTTCATCTAATTAGGAAAAAATACCGCAGTAAAACGTAGGTACACGCTAATGCCGATCTAAAGGTGTTTTTTCCTTTGCGCGTCTGGACGCAGCGTTTTGTTATTCCAACACTTTTTATACTCCATTTGTCATACTTCATCAGAACAGCGTCTAGAGTCTAGACGCGTGCGTCTACGCCAAGAAACAATATCGCATTATCAAAAATATATTATAGAATATTCCTCGATAATGTTTTGTAAATCGTGGCCTCCTTGAACGCATTTTTATGATGGTAGGTCTCTTTTTTTCTTGACTGTTATTTAGTACGTCGTTGATTTTATTAAACGAGAAACGTTTGTACGTAGGAAAAGCAGAAACGCAAAGCAGTTCGAAGTCAAAAAAATTATTTTAAAAATACTTTTCCTAATACTTAAAGAAGAAATAGAAGATGAAGATATTCTTGAAAGAAGTTTCATGAGAAAACGACGAAGACAAATGAAAAGTATGTACAAAAATCGGAATGAAGAGGGTTATTCGAAAATTTTAATAGGAAACCACTTATACTCAATGACGAAAAACCCCTGAAGGAGCATCAAATTTCAGTAAACGAATTTCTCATTTTTTCATCTACAATTTCGACAGTTTCTGGCAGAGTGTGATCGAAGGTGTTCCGCTGTTCGACCAGACGATTAATGCCGATCTAACTGCGCCATTACCAGCCTGAAGAGCAACAATGGCGCAGGTGGTCTAGTATTTTCGGCCAATAGTGCGTACGCGAATCGTTCACATGAGTGAAGTCGGTATACATACCGTAACACATAGCCGCGGTACATAAGGGAGGGGTGGGTTGGTCGGTTCACCTCGATGTGGTGGAGCGAGGCTTTGCGGGGGTGGGAAAAAGAGAGAAACGTAAAAGGGAATAGGTAATACCGTGGGAAAACAGAAGAGAGGAGGGTAATCGTAAATAGATGCGGGGGAGAAAAAAGAAGATACAGGAACGGGGTAAACGAAGTGGTGAGGGGGATGTAGCGATGATAAAGATAGGGAAAGGAGAACGAGAAAAGCCTCGAACCATGGCGAAAGGGGTGAGGAAGTGGAGGAAAACGTGGAAGGCAGGTTCTGCGCACGTGCGGACCACCGGCACCTCGATCGATCCTCCACGTTTCGAAGAGTCGTTACGAGCCCGAGTACCGGTACTCTATGAGTTGGCATATACTAACAGCCGCACTGTCAACCAGCCATAGTGCGCTACTCGAAAATTTTCAGCCATACGAAACTAAAGAAATACTCCTTCTAATGGCACTCTCTCGTTAACCAACGTATCACCACACCCGCCCGCCCGGCTGGCTTCTGGGTTCGACATAGCTCGTTTGGATTCTTCCACACGACTGCCGACTGGAGAATATGCTGGAATTATCTGAACTTATTGGGGGCCGCAATACACGGGTAATCGAATGATCGCATCCACTTCCAATAGCAGACCCTTTATTAGAGGATATTGAACCTTTTAACCAAACCTCCCGGGGGATGGTTCACGGGGGTTGTTAACGCCGCGCTCCGTTTTCTTCATCTCTGTTATCTTTTCCAGATACTATCGAACCCTCGATAACTAGCACCCACCCTGACTTGGAAAATTCCGTAAGATAATATTTTTTAGACCCTCTGAGGATCTCTACGAGAAGGAATGAATATTATTTAACCCTTGCAAAGCTTCGTAGTAATTCATAATAATACATAGTAATAAATAAAATAATCTCCGGAATCACCCCTTTCAGGGAAGTAAAACATTTTCGGGACACCCTGTATAAAAGCTTCAAAAGACAATCACGATTACGTAAAATTATAAATTATTCATACAAACGTCAAACGAAGTAAAATTATCAGTTTAAATTAACTGCAGGATTATTTATTCAGCAGACAACCTTCGTATTAATTATTAAACAGAGTATTACGTCTGCAGAAGGGTAGAGAAAAGAAATCTTTTGCTGTGTTCCGAAAAAGACTAAACAATCTGTTAGTTCTGCATCGTATTAAACAATTATCATCTTTTTTCTAACATAGCGAGTACTATAAATCCTTAACAGTCTGCTGGCGGAGGTGATTAATTTTGATCCAGATTGCTGCTTATCGCAAATGACTCATTCAATCTACAATTCACAACGCATATTTTAAAGCAGTGCAATAAACAGTATGGATATAGTCATAATTGAATATTTATCAGAGATGAATGTCAGAATTTCGCGAATAAATCATACATTTGCACTTCATACATACTTATACATCTACATAAGCATTTATGTATTTTTTGTGACATAAAAGTCGCAGTTCTTTCAGCTATCTTGTAATACGTACTTGTAGTACGTAAAAAAATGAACAATTTCTCGTTTTCCGTGTCTGATACACCGCACTGCGATATGGCGTAATACAGTAGTCGATCCAAAAAATATTTTAGCACTATATTATCCCCGATCAATTCTAAGATGTTCAATCAAAACAAAAATGTTCTAAGAAACAATGTACTTTTCCATCAATAATTTCGGTGAGTCGGAAATGAAGAATATTTTGTATTTCATCGATTCATTTCTATCGCAAATGTTCGAACGAATTAATTAATCAGGATTGCTTGAACTTTTCCATTTTCGACTCGAGTATTTTAATTTTTTCCAAGACGTGCATAATAAAACAGTGAAAATGAAATCAACAAATGTTTTCTGAAAGAATCTACACATACAGGAAAAGATACTTCAAATGACCTTAGGAATCACTCCCCTCAAAGAACTACAACAACTACAACAAAATTTTCTTCAAGATGTTCTACCCCATCGCAAAAATATACCTTTTTTAATGAAAAATATCAAAGAAATTAATGCTTGTGAATAAATTGCATAATCGCAATGGTTTATTCTTCTATGAAATCTGTAAATTAAAGTCTCGATACTTTCAGCGCGCAATCGATCTCGCGCAAAATGGAAAGATAAACCGTAAAGGGGGGTAATAAATCATAAAAGCGAAGAACTACGGCTAGAGTCGATGTACAAGTTTTTAATTTTCATCGCCGGAAAAACGGGGAACCTTGAAACCCGTTGAATATCGGTATTGATTTATTGCCGATTTAATGAGACACGATGCATCCAACGAAGCAAAGGGGAGTATCGCACAACAAGCAAAATACTGTTCGGCTCCGCAACGGTGGCTACTCGCGACCGAATCAACGGGGAGTCATTTACGTCGAATGAAAAACCCCGGGTTCTGGCGAGCCTTTGATCGATTATTCATATTTCACAATCGATGTGTTTGTCTGAAAGAGAAAAAGAATAAAGCCGTCAGTTGCCATGGGAAACATCGGTGTCTTTGTCCCGAGTCGTGATGCACGTATTCTTTGTTGCTTTTAATAATTATCAATTTAAGTTCATTTCGTTTGGTTGATCGTATAAAATTCTTCAGTCGTCGTCCCCATTCTTTTTCTTTAAACAAGATTTCACATTAACTCGTCAGCAGTAGAACTTTATGCATTTTTGTAGAAATAAATAGGCGAAATTCAAAACTGTCGAGACATTAATTTAACGATATTTTTATATTATCTCGGACTTATTAAAGTTGTTAAAAGAAGAAATACATTTTTTCTCAACTTTTGTTTCTTATGATCAATATAATTTTGTATAAAGACCCGCAATATACTTAACTAGACAGCGGATTTTAAGCGATTATGAGAAAAATGTAAAAATATGGAGTGGTTGTTTTTCAGCAGTTAAAATTATTGACGTAAGGACTACATTTTCGTTTATCTCCTTTTCCTTGGAAATTATGTATACAGAATTGACGTCATGGGCGAAAAAGTCAAACGACTGGGAGATGTACGTATTCTTTGTTGCTTTCATAAATTACCAGTGGAAATTATTAATTTAACTTCATTTCGTTTCGTTGATCGTATAAAATTCTTCAGTCGTCGTCCCCATTCTTTTTCTTCAAACGAGATTTCACATTAACTCGTCAGCAGTAGAACTTTATGCATTTTTGTAGAAATAAATAGGTGAAATTCAAAACTGTCGAGACATTAATTTAACGATGTTTTCATATTATCTTTGACTTATTAAAGTTATTAAAAGAAGAAATACACTTTTACTCAACTTTTGTTTCTTATCAATATAATTTTGTATAAAGACCCGCAGTATACTTAACTAGACAGCGCATTTTAAGCTATTATGACAAAAATGTAAAAATATGGAGTGGTTGTTTTTCAGCAGTTAAAATTATTGACGTAAGGACTAAATTTTCGTTTATCTCCTTTTCCTTGGAAATTATGTATACAGAATTGACGTCATGTACGAAAAACACAAACGACTAGGAGATAAAATGAGTAGGAGAAACAGAACATAGTAAAAACATTGGAAGACTCTAGAAGTATTGTTATAATATATGTTAATACACACATAAATACATACATCCTTCATACTTCATCTCTATAATTAATATTCTTATGTATAACAATGGATACGAGGTTTTCTTTAATATTTTGCAACTTTAAATTGATTATTTATCTAAATTTTTTAAATGAACATCTACTTAAATAATGCCCAACTCTGGTCAGAAGTGACTCTGGCAGTTAACTACAATCCGTCCCTCGGGGTAGAAATTCGTAATTTTTATATACTGGAAACTGATTAATCTATTTTTGTCTGTGTTGTGACGTTACATAATGGAGCCTAATTTGTTGATATACGCTGTGCAACAAAATAAGCGAGATATTATCACAGAATCTTTTATTCAATTATTTCTGACGAGCGTATGACAAGCAAAATAACGTTTTTGATTACGTCACGACGAGCAACGAACGACGAAGCTGTGGTCTAACAAAATTTATTATGGACTGTTTATGCCTTTTCTTTACGTCACTGGAGAGTGTCAGCAATTCGATCGCCACGATCCACTAGAATAGGCATGAAATAGCGAAATGAATAGAAGGAATCGTGGCTGTTATGCGTTCAGAGTTCAGCCACATAAAGAGAACTAACATATGCTCGGAACGAAGCACGAACTCGATATGTTGTTACGTCTTTATTGCTTAAAACCGCAAGAAGCTTTGCCTAATACCACATGTGTGTCACGTAATGAAAGGTATCGGCGCTTCTCTTAACCTTCGTTCGCAATACAACGACGATGCGACGCGACAAATCTGGTTACTCGACGGACTCGTTCGAGGCGTGGAGACAGTAACAACTGACAGACAGTTAGGCCACTCAGGTAATTCGTCGTTGTGTTGCTGAAACCGGACGAAATCATCCGCAGACGTCCCAAGCTTTTATCACACCTCGCGGTGTTCTACTTCTACACGGTTTTTACGACCAGTTTGCATGCAACCTGTACTTTAAGTCATTAGGACGCTTAAGGGTTACGTGCACCTAGAAATGATAAAAGCGAATTCGGCATTTCGCACCTAGAAACAGAGTCGCCAGATTAAGGCTTTTCTCCCCAATCTACCTTCCCCTTCAACAACTCCAAACGACCTCAGGAAACGCCTCTTTCAAGGAAATAATACAACATTTTTGGGACACCGTGTATATCTGAAAATTATCGAAGCAGAATTGAAAGAATATATTATTTATAAGCAACATAACTTGGAATTGCGGTATGATCATAAAAATGGAATAACTGATAAACCCTTTGCACTCGGAGCAATTTTAATTCGAAAATTATACATTTCTTCCGACCTAGAATATTTCCATTCCCTGTGATTTTTGAAATTTTATGGACATGAAATTGGTATAATATCTCATACGCAGATTTTCGCAAAGGAAAAAGTTACTCAAAATCACCTGGGGAACCACCACTTTCAAGATTCTCCGACATTTTTGGGACACCCAGTATATCAGCAGTTTTTCGAAAAAGAAAAATGTGGAATGTTATTTTTCTGAAAAGATGGGATGTACATATACGAGGCGAAACCTTGTCCTTGTTTCAATTAAAGCGACATAGTTGTGGGACGAATAACAACGTGATCCAGTTCTTTTCTTGTTGCATCAGCTCCCATGGCCGTAGTATGAAAATAATTCGGTTAATAGGAACAGAGGAAGAGACGTAGACACGATGACAGATTTATCCGTCGTTTAGCAGCGGCGAAAAATAGCGGCTTTAATCCTCAACAAAATGAATGCCGTGATCTCGTTAGCCGCAATACACGCCGTGGAAATGAAAAACTCCGAATCGGATCGGCGAATCACGGAGACACGTAATTACCGGGTATTGCGGAGCCTGGGGGTTGATTTGCATTTCGATGCAATTACCATTCAACGGCGTAATCTCATTTACGTCAATTATTATGGCTCACGAAAGCTGAGGAAATGTTCCCGTAGGTTGCATACGTAGATGCCTCGCGTAACGAATATTAATTTCCCGCTCATGTATATTAGTGTTTTGTGACGGTGATGGAAGCAATTTGCCGATAATTTCATTCAGATTTTCTTTTATTTCAATGAGACCGACAGACGACGCAATTAGTTAACTATTTTCGATAAGCTGTGAATGTACGCCGGTGTTGTCGGTGAAAACGTATTATGAATATTTACACACGTCCAGTGACTCCCAATAATATTCGGACGCTCTAAAAAACACGACAACATTTTTATTATTGGACTGTACGATTTGAACTTTCTTGAGAAGTTAAAGCAATTAATCTACTACACGATGTGAAGAGATATTTTTTCAAAAATTGCAACTGGTCGGAATTGTAGAGAAAATATTAAAAGTTGCATTTTATTACAGCTTTTTTATGTGGGCCTGTATTGAAAATTTTAAAAATACATCATTTCGTAATACATCAATTAATTAAAATGTAATTCGTAGAAAATACATCAGTTTCATCGAAATTTGTTGAAGTGAGAAAAAACGACGGACATTGAAAGATGTAAGAATCTTTAGATTTATTGCAGTTAAAGGCCGAAAATCGTGAAAAATTGCAATTTTCTCAATCTTTAAAAATTTATAGAATATGTTTAATTGATACAGATCTACGAAATGTAGATCTTTTCTAAATTTTCCATAAAAGCCCATATAAAAAAGTTGCAAAATACAACTTTTAGTATTTTCTATGCTATTCCGACAAATTGCAATTTTTCTAAAAAATGTTGACCACGTTGTGTGGAAAACCAATTGTTTAAACTTCCCAAAAAATTTCAAATCGTATGGTCCAATATTAAAAAAGTTGTCGTCATTTTAAGAGTGTCCGAATATTAGTGGGTATAACTGTAAAGTACCGATTCTATTTGCCAATAAAAAAATTGTCAATGAAAAAGCGTTTAGTAGAGAAGAGGATTGCATGATATTTGTTATAATAAATACTAAAGATTGTTGTCACAGTTTTTCGAAGATAATTTCAAGATAAAATCATAGAAATATTCCAGGGTGGGACATCACATATTACCACTTCGATTTACATGACTATTATTATTCATAGCGGAAAATGGTTCACGTAGGGTCAAATGGTATGGACTGAAGGCACATTCTCACGTTAATAATTTTTTGTAGGTGGAAGCGTGGAGGACATATAAAGGTCATTAACTTTTTTTGAATGGAAACATATATTTTTTATTCCCCCACTTAATGCATCTTGATATTCTTTACAAGAAAGTGTTAACCCACTTATGTGAAAACATTATTTTTTTCAGAGATATGAGAGGTTTTATGTGACGATCATTTACAATTTACGTCATAACATGCGCAAATAAAAACGCAATCTGTGACAAAAAAAGATACCTATTGGTGCATTAACCTCTGCTCTTTAGCTCCGGATGCTGGTATTCAATAGAATTTTTACCGCGCGCAGAACCATATTGCTAATCATCAACAAACCAGACGCGATTTTTTATGATATTTAATATTCCTTTCACTTCAGTACTTCAGGCATCTAGAAGTACGAAATGCATGTAACACGTTTGATACATCGAGTTAGAACAGGTATATACAGTACTTAGCCAAGAAATATAGCTATTTTATAATAATCGAATTAAAGATATTTTTACATACTAGAACTTAGAATAATTAACACAAAGAACCCTAATTTTTAATTGAATTCGAAACATAAAAACTAAAAAATTCTTGTCCTTATATCTAATCATTTCGAAGCAATAACTGCTAAAAAATCGCAAGAATCCTTCGTAAATAATTTTATGCATTTAAAAATATTATTAGTAATCCAAAAGATTATTTAATCCCGACTTTGCAGAGTCGTCAGATTAATTGCCTTGTCCCAACTCTACCTTCCCCTTCTACAACACTGTTCCCCCGCTTCCGCCACGGCTTGGTCACGTGACGGGTTCCGTCACTGCCGTGCATGTGTCGCAATGTCACGTGACTAATCCGGTACTGGCAGAGAGAGAGAGGGTAACCTTCCCCCCTCGATTCATGATCTCTCCCCTCATCTGGCGACTCTGGACACGCGTTCGTAATAGTCAGCCGGCGTACGGAATAATTGGCTACGTTTCACCATAAATACCCCTACGCATAGTATATTTAGTACCGGCGACTGACATTATGGCCGTCGAACGCCCACGCGAGGCGAATATTTAACTTGCAATTTACCAAACGCTGTAAAAATAATCGTACGAACCTGTTCTTGATTTTCAGTCAGAAGAGACATCATCAGCAATATCAGCAGCAGCAACAGCAGCAGAATCGGCAGCAGCAGTACCAGCATCAGCAACAGCAACATCGACAAAATCAACGACAAAGTCAGCATCAGCATCAAAGTCAGCTTCAACATCAGTACCAGGATCAGCATCAAGATCGGAATCAGAATCAGCATCCACATTCACAACCACACGCGCACCAACACCAACACCAACACCAACACCAGCATCAACATCAACACCAGCATCAGCATGCCTCCTGGCACAGGACCACTTTAGCATCCTGACCACGGTAACCTTGACCCTGACCACAACCCAAGTATTAGTCGTGCTGTACATGGAGAAAGGATTTCCACTAGCCAAGAATACGTATCGACGAGATTCCTTTTGCGGTTCCGCCTCGAAAAGAATCCTAAAAGTGCTATCGCCACGAAGGGAACGCGAAACGAACCTTTGACCAGTGCTGAAACACATCCAGCGTCCACTTTATCGGCTTCACTGTGATTCTCTTCGTCAGAGCTGGTCTCATTGATCATCTTTGACGCATAGGTTTCCCTAGAATAACTCTGTCGAGAGCTCGTGCACTCTTCGCAATTTCTTCTGTGAACAGTTTCTATCGCGAGTCCGTTTATTGAATCCTGTTTCGCGGCCAATATTCTAAGGCTTTTCCGAATCTTATCTAGACTGATATGATATAGACTGGGGATTTTTATGCAAAATAAAAATTGTCTGCATTGATTGCAAGATACGTGAGCCAATTAGAAGCATCCTATAAAGAAATGTTTATAGTTGAAACAAATTCTTAAATTCTTTTTATACCTGCTCTGTACTTTGCTGACGCGTTTTTGCTATAGTAAATGCATAACCTCCACAGTCTATGGATTACTTTGTTTCACTTGCAGAAAAGATTTGATGTTTTGTTATTTAACAGTTTCAGCGTCTGTTCATTTGCTTCGTTAATACTATACCAATCTATTAATTAACTTTGTATGTTTTATGAACTAATTGGGTATACAAAAATTATAAAAACGAACATTTCAAAGCCACAGATTATTTTTATGGCATTTGAGCCTGAGACAATTAAAAATGAGCGATCTAGGTACTCCGCATTTATAAATTTTGAATAATCATCGATTTCGAATCTCGAGAACGTTTCGCTCTTGTTATTTATATTACTTTACCGATGTTAACGATTTAATTTTTATTTGAAAGATGTGATCTGCGTTCAGTAAATTGAATGTTAACAATTCTACATTGCCATGCTCGAGATTTTCTGTACCTTCTAAGGACGAATATTTGCAATGTAGGAACAACGATAAATAATATATTAATTCAAAGTCTGCATATCACATCCGTTTGGATAAGTTTCATTAATTACTACATATAAAAATTTGTTTTCATTATTCCAATGTTATTAAGTTTGCCGATTTGTTCGCGCATACTTTTACAAATTATTGATCGAGAATAATTTATAGATAATACGTTATCCTTTATTTTCATGTTTTGAATATAATAGGAATGAAAGACTATGGCTTCGATGCAATAAACAGTCATATGTATTCATCGGTGCTCCGTATGTATATTGACATCGCACACCAGCGAACATAAAATGCTAATGTCAGATTGAACAAACAAAAATGCTGAGAGTAAACGCAAAATTACATGTAATTCAAGACTAATTAACGTTTGATTGATATTAAAAATGTGTGAGTTGAACAAAACAAAATAGAGTTGAAAAAGAACGATAATATACTTCGCCAGAAATTAGATTTCGTGGCTCGATCGTTGTCCTCGCAAAATAGCGGGACATGACTCACTCGTTCCTTTTAGAAGAAGTAGAACAATCCAGCGTAGCGAGTAGCAAAAGGTATTTACCAGCAGACAGGTAGAATGTTAAGATTCTATCTTGTCCAACGAGACGAGGCAGTAACATCAAAGTCGCACTCGAGTGTTTACGTGCGTACTGCCTCGTCTCGTTGGACAAGGTATATTAAGCTTCGTACTCACCTGAACATTGCGCCGAACGACCAGCAGAACAACGAACCGAATATCAAACAGGGCGGAGAATGGCACGACCGTAATCGGTTGGAGAAAATAACGTTCGATATTACTGTATATATACTTCGCAATCTAGGAAAACAAGTTATTACAGATAAATCATAACACAAACACTTTGAAAATATTAAAAACTTGTTAAATTATACCACAATTTCCTCCTTGTTGATAGATTAAAATTTTTTGGTGGGACGCTACGAGTCTGGCGAACGATCGTCGCTAGTTCCGGTTCCGAAGCGGTTTTGCTCGGATCAGGGTTGCCACCTTTCCGGCTCTCGATACAAATCTCCGAGATCCGGTTTTATTAGAAAAATCTCTGGGTTGTAGAAAAAAAAGAGACAATAATAAATTGTTATGCTTTGTATTATTTTTAAAATATCTAAGAGTGTCTCTTACATCGACATTTATTCAGAAATTTCTATAATCTATATAAATATCACTTCAAAAATGAATAATTTTGAAGATTTGGATCTAGAAAGGTTGCTACCACTGAAACTTAAAATAAAAATTGGTCTACAAAAATTGAAAATTGCATAAACATCTGCAGTCTAGTTATAGCTTTATGATTGTATTTTTGTATACCATAAAAGTTCTCAGTTTTAAAATATTTTCAAATTTTCAATTGTTTATGTTTAAAAGATCTCTATGCTTGTTTTCCGGATATTCGAGAACAAACCTTTCTTTTTGCTTTTTACATCTCCGAGTTCGAATATGTGACACTCCGGTATTGACACGGTGATAAGATGGCAACCCTGGGTATACCGCGAACGACTCCAACTCACTTCAGATCGGACTGACATGACTTTGCCAAATTGACCATGTTTCCGGCCTGTACGTTCAGGTCAGTTCAAGTCCGTACGAAGCTGTAGAGATAAAGTGTGAACCGCGAGCAGAATGTAAATAAAACTCGCGAATTTCTCGTGCTGTGCGAAGTGCAATGTATCATAAATGAATGTATTTTCATTAGTATCCGACGCAACTGATGGATACCCGCAAACGAACATAACAGTTATAAGTTATCTTCCGAACGCAGTGAGATCGTTGTATGTATTTTACAGAATTTCTGTTTGTGCGCACGGTCTTTTACAAATTAGAACTTCGATATTATTATTATTATTATAAGTACACCGAGTTAAAGAACCGTGTACAGTGGAGAGCAAGTATCATTGACATCTACAAGGCTAAAACTGCCCTCAGCAACGATAATTGGAATTACAAGAACAGAAAGTATATATTTTATATACTACAACTTGATATTTAACAATATTTTGAACTAGACCATTTTGCTATTAATAAGTCATGATTGTGGCAGAGCAGAGATGCTTTATAAGAAGAAGGGAGACTTGACCTTGTAAATGACAATACATTTGATCTTTACATGAAAACTGTACGCACTTGAAAACATTGCTAGTTTTGGACTATTACTAGTTCAAAATGATTTTAATCAAACACTATAGATATTTCTCATTTGCATTCGACACGTTGCCCCTTTGATCCACTCTATCTATGGCCCAGACATCAAAAGATATTTTTGTACATACATAATATGCATATAATCTTTGAACGAATACCAATCTTGCCAACGAGAAAGTACCACATATATAATGCATTCAATGAAATTTATATCTTTATCTAATCATTAGAGGTAATCCATATTGTTGTACTGTCTTACTAAGAAGAATGAAACAACTTTTCACGTTTTGTTAATATTAATTTGAACGTGGCTTTATATGTTAACATCACAGAAATCTAAAACAAGTAATTAGTAATATTTTTTACTTATTTTTTCTGCTTAATCTTGTTTATTGTTACATAGAAAATAATGTTCCACGTAAACTGGTTTTTATGTACATAAGAATTCTGTTGTATTAGTCAATATTTTTTTTTAGGAAACAGATCAAGAATTTTAATCTTAAATGCTGATTGCCTTAAATGTGTTGTATCATGAAAATTGTTAATAATTAAATCGAAATGTTCATTGTGGACCATCGATAACTGCCGAAGCACAGAACGTGTTATTTAATCAATAGATCTGTAAAATGAAAATTGGGAATAATGCTAGTTCTAACAAGTATGTTACTGTTGTTTAAAAAATGCTAGTGCTAAAGCTGCTGTTCTTTTCATAAGCTCAGAATGAATACTTTATTTTCAAAACAGTACCTGAATTTTTAAAAAATGTATTCAAGTGCGTACAAACAAATATTTACCAGCGTAACGTAAATGAAATTGCAAACGACAGAAATTAATCAAAAGACGATTCATAATGGTAATTAGTTAATGGTAAAGAAGTAAGTTTAATTGTAAGCGATACCAGTGACCCTTTCAAGATAACGTTAAAAAAAGAGATATCACTTTCGACCAGACTGTTCATGCAGCACGAAAACCTGTTAAGCATACATATATATCTTCGAATCAACACTATCAATTAATCTTCACAGAACTTTAATTATGTAGTGAAAATGGATAATTGTTGCATATAACAAAATATTAGTTTTATTCTAAGCGCAAGATATGTTTGAGACCGAATGTTTCTTGTTGATTATTTCATTCGGAAATTGAGTTTTACATTACGTTTTGTTTTTCACTTTGTTCTTGCGTTTTCCAATCATTGTTTCTGCAATCGACATTACCGTTACTCGTTACAGTCTGTTTATAACATAAACCATTCTTTTGTCGAGATCTCGATAAACAAGCGATATAATGTGCAATAAACATTTTTTTTATTTTCCATACCTTTATGGAAGTTCATATCTGCATGTGAACATTTAATGTAAATTGTCATGGTAACAAGGAAATCCTTGCAGTCCGATCGAGGCAAGCATCTATCAAATATAAAAATAAATATTTTGCACATTGGGTGCAATGATGACGTAATTGTCCGTAATTTGAATATTCAGGACTCTATACCAAGGATTTCAAAAAAGACAAACTCGGCATTGCGTCACTGTCGAAGCAAATTAGCGATTTGTACCGCTACGTCTAAGTCGAGTTTACGTGAAAAAAATATTTATTCAATAATTCGCATGTATTACGACGAAGCTATACAAGTTCTATAGTCATTCGAGCACGAAATACCGCAAAGAACATTGATATAATACAATACGAAACATTTAAAACAATTTGAATGTTTTAAGAATTTAAACATTTGAAAGTTCAAATAGATTTCGTTCAAAAATCTTTGTCGTGGCTCGAAATCGATGGAGCCTTTCGTATCGCTTGTCACGAAGGACTTTATACATATAGCCGTCACAAATTAGGTCAAATCAATTTTTTATAACCTAGATCCCCCCCGTCGAGGTTTCAGTTGACCCGTGTACTCGTTTGTTACAACGGTTTTTTATATGTGTAAACGTGTTTGTTTCGAAGGTCGAAGAACGAGCGCGAGATGCGAAATGCAAGCATATTGATTACGTAAACATACATAATCTGTTGAGCATCAACAAAAGATGACATAAATGCTGGAAACTTTAATTATGCGACTAACTGCGTGAAATATAATATTAACGACCAATAAAGAGCAAAACTATACACTGCATAAAATTATCGAACATGTCAGAAGAACTACTGAATACGATATATGATTTAATATACACCGATCTATAGAATAAGTGTGTCAACAAGCCCACACGTCGATTAAATACTTAATTTAATGTGACTTATGTCTGTTGTAAGATCGAATTTAGCAGCTCGATAATAACGAAGTTGAAACATTGTTTCTTGATGTACGCTGTAAGCATAGTAAAGCCTTGATCTAAGAAAACTCGGGTCCGTACTGTTAGAACCTGCTGTTGTACTATTTCTTTGTGAACTCGCCGAACGTAGACAAAGACGGCGCGTGTAAACACGGACCGCCTATAGATAAATAATGAAAAATAAAGAAGTTTTGTAATTGGATTAGTAGTGGTTCATATCGACATAGATATTTACAGAGGGGATATTCGTTCTTCTCAGATCGTACAGTTCCGGTTTTCTTAGATCAAGGCTTCACTATAGATTCATTTCGAAGCTGTTTGGATCATTCATTACGATACATATCATACCTATACAGTGTAAATAATTACCATTTTTTATCATTATAAAAAGTCCTCTGTGTGCTATACAAAATATTTTAAAACAATAGAGCGGAATTAATGAGATCAGCTTTCGTTTCGTCAAATTTTCAAGTAGCTATGATTGTTAAATGAATTATTTTCGATACTTTTTGCTTCAACAAATATGTTACGCGAACAAGATTAGTCATTTTTTGCACACGCGATATGCCAAACATCCGATCGATCGGATCAGAAGAGTTCAAAGTACCACTTTCCTGAAAGAGTTAATTGTTTGTATGTTCGTTGTATTACATTGTAAACTCGACTCCGACAAGTGAAATTGAAGCGTTTGAGACTCGATCTATGGCACGACCATGTATTTGAAAAACCGGCAAAAATGTGACTATGCGCGTCTGAAACGACGAAAATAGGTGCTATTCGATAGTTAAATGGAAACGAAAAATGTATTTCGACGAACAAAAGGCACGGGAAAAGCGTATAGGTAGATCTTTTAGGTAGAAAATATTTTACATATTGTATACATAGGACACACAGATGTACCGCGTAACAATGTATGCACAACTAAGTGCACCTATTAAAGAAGACTTCTAAATAACGTTTCTCGGTGGTTGTCAATCATTTGCAAACAAATTTCGTTTAATAATCACACACTATATCTTGATCATTACGATAAAAATAATATTGCGATCAAATGCATTTTTTTAATTAAACCAATTATCATTTCTTTCATATATATTATTGAAAACGTAGAGATCTAAAATTATCGTTTAATAGAATTATTCATTGCTGTCTACGTATAGCATGTAAGATAAAAGTCTTAATTCGTTTTTTTTACATCTATAGTATTCAAAAGGAAATCTCATAAGTCTGTAAAATATAATTCTGCCATCCTGTTGTGATGTTTAAATAAATCGGATAGTACATAACAGCAATTTATAATGCTATACGAGGAGAAGAATTTAATTCAGACTTTTACGTGAGAAGCTTATGTTACACAATTAATTAAGTTAAATAGAAATTTTTCCAATTTCTATTATTGTCTAACATCATTTCAAACATACTTTTTTAACACTGGAAACTTCAAATAATGTTTCGATGACTGTATTTTGTTTATATCCGTAACTTGCATAGTGTCAGACATTAATTGCAAAAAATGTTATTTGTTTAACGTACTTATTTATTGGTAACCATTACTTGCCAATTTAACCAACTGGAAATAAATTATAATATATAGATAATGACAAATTAATGATTGCGGATCTATTTATGGAATATTGTTATTGTTCGTGAACTTTTGTGACAAGTTCGCAAATATCGTGTAAACAAACACCGAGAAAGACAAAATTGTTATCAAACGGAGTACGATTTGCTCCACTACACGATGAGAATAACAGACACCTCCAACATTTGTACCAGACGAGGTTTTATAACGGAATTGTATACTATTAACGCGCGTATAAAACTAGATGATACATATACATTCGATGTCCGAATATAGTTCCCGATTTGCAGTTAACAAGTTGCCGTGTATGATCGTTGCTTTCCGAAGATTCACAATACGGAGTGTCCCAAAAATGTTGTACTTCCTTGAAAGAGGTGATTCCTGAGATCATTTGAAATAACTTCTTCCTTTGAGAAAATGTTGCTGTTAACGAAAAACAAGAACCAATCAGAGCGAGGCTACAGCAGAGCGTGGCGTGTTTTTCGTTAATAACTTCGTAAACAAAGTACAACATTTTTAGGACACCCTGTACCCCTGATTTATAAAAAGAGATGTAAAATACAAGGACATGTGGACGTGTCAAACAACTCAGCATATTATGAGCTTTACAATCTCAACAAATTTACTCAACGACAAAATAAAAAAGTTTCTTCTGTGTTGAAAATTTGAAAACAATATTAAACAAAAGCAAGTTGAAATTTGATAATTACATCCAAATATAGTGCTAGTATTTTTAAAAAGACACTTGCAAAATATAAAACATGGAAACGAACAATTATCTGAAATTTTTCGGAAAAGAATTAATAATAGTATGATTCTGTATTATTAGTTGAACTTATTAATAAGTATACATTACACTAATACCAATTATAATTGCGTCACTCTTTCGTCAGTATCACCTTAATCGATTAATTTACATTATCAAAGCTGAAAAATACTATTTATTGTATATTGCACTATTAATATAAACATTTTGTTTTTATAACATAGTTAAACTTTCTCGTAAGATCGGAAAATTTTCGAGATCTGTAAAAATTGCTATTTGAACGTCCATTGTAAAACTGAACTGATCTGATTTATGAAAGGAAGTTATGCCTTGTATATTTTTATTTAAACAATTGTATTTAAGTAGCATTTACATAGACTGACAAGAGACTGCTCGACATCGTGTTCACTGCGATCGTGGTTCACAATATTAATTATTCTCACTACCCTCACTACCACGTAACATGTGGAATGTATAGATTTGTACTTGTTTCTTTATTTATTGTTAGGTAGCGAACACAAACAAAAAGTAAACGAAGCCACAAGTAAAATATTTGTGGCACGAGGAAGATCATAACTTTTGAATCATCCTTGACTGTTTAGCCTTTAGATTTTATTAGCTACATAAGAACGACTAAAGCATTATTTTGTTGATATATATTGTACGACATTATTGATTATAAATCATGAATAATCTGTAAATATATGAGACCAACACAACCTCGCCTATTTTTCTTGAACATCTGCAAAATCCTTATTCAAAATCCAGTTAAACAGAAGTACATATTATTATATATTTACCATCTGCTTTTTTCGAATATACAAATCATTATTACAATCATCAATTTATTTAATCAAAAAACGACCATACAACTAATGCATACATTGATGTCCTTAAATATTTTTAATATGTCTACTGCTTTAAATTATATACCGGGCCATTTTTGTCATAAATGCTAGTGATTACAATATAAGTACAGTATTTTGAATAATAAAATCAAATATATTCAAATTAGTATATTATTCGTAAAAAAAGGGATAATGAATCCAAAGATGTGTGGAAATGAATCCCGTCACGGAATTTAAAATTCGCGCCACAATGGAAAGTTACCACAAGATCGATCATTGCTTCTCACCAATAGCTTTAGATAAAAAAACAAAAAACTGATCTTAAAAAGACATTAAACACGCAGCTATATACGAATACGAGCTTATTAAAATTTTCGAAAAGTAACAAAGCTTCAGGAAGAAAGATCAGCCAGCGACGAATTGTAAGCGTACATTTTCGTGGCGGCCATTTTGTTGAAAACACGCGCGCGCGGCTTGGCCACAAACAAAAAATAGTGAGTGTGCTACGGTGCCGTGAGTACGTAGAATTTTTCAATCGTGTGAATCTTTTGCGTCGGTTTTTTCCTGCCGGTTGTGTCATAATCTTTGGTCCAAGTTCGTCGACAGTTGATAT
Source organism: Lasioglossum calceatum (assembly GCA_963966675.1). Taxonomy (NCBI): domain Eukaryota; kingdom Metazoa; phylum Arthropoda; class Insecta; order Hymenoptera; family Halictidae; genus Lasioglossum; species Lasioglossum calceatum. The sequence goes on from OZ016549.1 coordinate 8,123,934, forward strand.
CGTGTTGATAGCGTACGAGAGGCGTCGCTGTCAAAGAAACGTGCGAACGCGTTTGATTGGTCGAAACAAAAAAATCCGCGAATATACCGACTACATGAAATGCCACATAATGCGGAAGAAATTGAACGGTGCGCGGTACGACTGGTTCAATAACGTTCGTAATACCGTTCTCTTAGAAAAGTTCGTGTTCCATTGATATTTGAACGGTGAATATCCACGATGCCTATATTACGAATAAACCAGAGCCAGCATGTCGGAGTACTATAATGCATGACGCACAGGGAATACAAGCATGCACACATAAACGCACACTGCAACGTAGTAGAGGTCACTAGCCTTACGCACCACAGGGTCGTGTTCTCGTTTTACCTCGGTACCGTGGAAACTTCTTTTCAAGCGTATCACATATTGTCCCGATCGGATTGTTTCCGTGACCGCCAGCCATAATGCAAAAATAAGAGCACACTTTGAGATCGCAAAAGAGGGGCGAAGGGAAAGAAAGAGAAGGAGAAATAGAGAGAGAGAGAAAAGAAAAGAGACAACAGAGTTGATTGACACGTCCCTGTGGTTTTATATACTCTTGACTCTTACCAGTGCGCAGTATTTAATGTACCATCGATTCAATATTTTCTTAGAACGATAATTAGCTCTGTTTAATGTCGCCGATGGTCATTACCGTTTCGTTACTGCGGTCTATCGCTTCGCTGTCGTAACCAAATTGTCAAAGGGAGGATAAAGTGAGGTTATGAACGTGTCGGCCAATAATGTTATACTTCGATGGTGTCATTAAGTAACTTGCAAGTCAAACAAATGTCACGGTTTTTTCGAAAGTGCGATTGATATTGTGATACAAAGTGCATCGTTCGCTATACTCCGACAACGTACGATCCAAGGTAATTCGAAACGACTAACACGCAATTACCTTAACCTTTCGTTAAGTATTCGCTCCGAATAGTAACGCGTAAAGATTTCACATAAATATGGATTTTCTCAGCATGAGCTCTCAAATTTTCATACATTTCATTCATTTCTTTATATAAATTTCGAGTAATTGTATTTCTGCAAATATATATGGTGACACAAATGTTGAGACATCATTGATGCAGATCTTTTTACATGAAATATCAATAGATACTTGTTATATGTTAACATGACGATTCGCATGCATTATTCTGATAATATTGAAAATTTCATCGCTGCAATTGAAAACTATATAGTGTCATCGAATATGCAGAACTATTTACATAAAATTGATATGAAATTGAAAAATGATGCAATACTGATACTCAATATCAACATATGTACATAAATTTTTGTTTATATCTGCAATATATTGCTTTCTATATCCGTAAAATAATTCTAACCTTAAAACAATAGGTAAATCGGCATCTACGCGATCGCTTTTATCGACTGTCTGTCGGTACAAATTTTAATCCAAAATTATCTAATATATTCTTTATAACGGCCTAATTTTCTGTTTTTATGTTTCAGAACAAGAAATGAAGAATACATATTAGTAAGAACTAATATATTTCCTTGAAATGAAGAATAAGTAATTTCATCTTGCGAGATGTGTGGACCTGCTCGCATGATAACATGATCTTATAAAGGTCAAAATATTCTCAGGCTTGATTTCTTAAAATGTTCGTGCATGTTAAATTATTATCGAAGCATCTTTGAAAAAAAGGAACATAATAATGGCGGATACTAAAGTAGAAAATAAGGATTTGAAAAATGCAAATAATGCGTTAGATATATTAAACGATGCAACTACTTCCAAAGATAATGTCGAAGAAATTAAGAAACATCTGGAGGATGTTCCCAGTGAAAGTAAAATGGAAGTAAATGATAATTCTGAAAAGAAATCTGACTTGATTAATGACGTTGATATGAAGGAATCGAAAAAAGAAACTGCTCTCGAAGATTCAAAACCAACCGAGAACGTTGCACCTAAAAGTGAAAACGAGTCTAGAACTTGTACTAAAGAAGAAGTAACGTTGAGTGTGGAGCGCAAAGAAACGGATCAAAAAGCAGGAAAATCTAACTCTGATGATGCAATCGCAGAAGTTATAGATTTGGAAGCTATGAATATTGTCTCGGAAGAGGAAAAGACATTAAATGAAATATCAAAAGCGGTACATGAGGGTTTAAATTCGAAAGATGGCTTTCGCTCTATTGCAAAGTCAAAACATTTGCAGGAAAAAGATGAAAACGTTGCCGATGATAGCAAGCAGAAGGCAAAAGAAGAATCAAAAACCGAAGATGTTGTAGAGGAGACGCATAGTGAAAAAGTAAATGTTCCTGTAGAAGCTGAAGTAAAGCAAAATATAGAAGAAGTAGAGCACGCAGAATGTGGCATAGTAGGACCACCCACGACTGTTAGCGAACTTATTCATGAAGAAGAACTGAGAGCAGAATCTGCATTATCGACTGATTCAAAAGTTCAAGATCACGTTGCTGAGTGGGTTCAAAATTCTGCTAAAGGTGAAGAAATAATAATAGAAGATGATGAAGAAACTCCTGTTCAGCAGATTGAGGAGGAGAAAAAGAATATTAGGGAGAAGAGGACCAGGAAGAAGAAGAATAATGACATTCTTGCCTTACCCACTAGAAAATCCCAGAGAATTGTTAGCAACATCATCAAAAAGAGTATTAAATGGTAAGTAATATAATTGTTTATTCTAACTTTTATATAGATTTATATTTGACAAAAAGGATTTTGATATACATTTTGATGTATATTATACATGGAAGCACAAAATGTTGCCTTACAGGTTTTAAACTAGACTTAGTTTTAAAGTAAAGAACATTAGTAAGAGCATCGTTCAGCTCTCTTTGAAGTTCAAATACTGAAACGAATTTAATTTATTCATACGTAATACATGGAGAATACAATGATGTAGTTACTAAATTGTACTGAGAACAAAGTGTGATATCGTTAAAGATGGAAGAAGACGTTCAATATATTAGAATACAAATATTTTTATTACAGTATAATTCTGAAAATATTAGCTAAATGTGATCATTATTTTGATTTATTTGTTTAACTTGGTAAAAGTGGAGAATTGAAAAGTAAAGAACTTTTTATATATTTGGAGGATACAATCCAGTGTTCGTTCTTTCTGACTGAATATATTTTTCTTTCCTGTATATAAAATTGGCTTGTAAATTTGATATGTTATAAGGATTTCTGCCTTCTCTATAGTTTCAGCAATAGAATTGCAAAGGAAACATAATTACTGTATACAACTTTCTCTAGTAAATTTTATAATCTATAGAAGGGTTCTCTAATGCTTGGCAAGTAATGCCCAAATAGTTATCGTAACGTAACAATAAGATGGAGGTCCATAGTTCGGTGAACCTCTGCAGATATCCACAGTGAGGATTGCAAAATGAACTGGTGTCAAAAAAGATTACTGTATATGTACAACTTTCTCTAGCTAATTTTTAGAAGGATTTTCTAATGCTTTCATGGAAAGTAATGCCCAAATAGTTGTTCTAACATAATAATAAGATGGAGTGCCATACCCATCCAAGTGGGGATTGCAAAATGATCTGGTGTAACCGAGAAAGATTTTTGCGCCATCCTGGTGGTGGGGTAGTAGCAATCGTTCTCGGATACGTTCTCCGGCTGGAGAAACGGCTGCTCTCCTGGTACTGACAAATTCGATCGGCGAAAGTGTGCATCGACACCGTCAGTCTACTTCCTTTTTTCGACGTAATCGCCGATCCTATCCGAGATTGGCCTTATCGGCCGATAAAGTCGGGATAAGAGGAGCACTGACGAGCGCGCAAACGCGCTCTAACGACGTGGAATCAGGAAAGTAGGAGAGGAAGGAAAAAAACGGGGAGAGAAATATTGACCGTAGAACGATAAGCAACGCGGTAGTGTCGATAACAGGATGACTATTTCTGCCGTGGTCTCCTTCCTCCCGCTTTACCTACTCCTCCAGAGCACCACAAGTACATCCTCTCTTCTGCTTCCACCTTTCTCGGTTTCTTCCCGTTTTATTTCCCGTGTGTTTCTTCTTTCTTGAACAAACACGCGGCACCCGGCTATCTGCGAGATAATACCGATCGGTGCTCGAGCGATGTTTGGTATCGTCGTGGCAGGAAATGCAACAAGAGCGACAATCGAGTTTGGTCGTTAACCCTTCACCGCTTGGAATTGTACTTCCTTGAATTGATTGGTTACTCGGAAATCTTCCGCTCCAACGCAATCCGACTCCTCGGTCCTAAATTATCTGACCACGGATTTGTTTAAACATTACGCTCGGGTAGAATGTTCTTTAACCCTGGATCTGGGGACCTTTTATAGCTTTAGGACCGTTTACAACTTTAATTATTAATTTCTGATACTTCATGGTAATTAATGGTACTTCTTGTAGACACGGTAATGGTACTTCTTGTTAGTCTTTGTGATATTCTGAATGCAATAGCTGTTCAGTTAGTTCAATTACCGGAAATTACTATTTTGGCACTCGGGGCCAAAATGATTGACGATGCTCAGGACCATTTACAGCTTTAATTATTCATTCTTTTGTGATAGTCTGAATACAACAGCTATATATTTAATTTAATTACCGGAAATTACTGTTTTGACACCCTGGGTCAAACTAGACCCACGCACCGCCGACTGAGGTACAGTTTGAAGTGGCGATTAATTTATATTGTTAATGCTGGAAACATATGTCAATGTATTCCTCTTTGTGCTGTGTTGGTTATTTAGGCATCACTTTTACTGTGGACTTTGTGCCCCTGTATTCCGAATTAATCTAACGATAAGTTCCATGATAAATCCTTTCAGCACTAAATGACATACACATACAGCATTTATTATACTGCAACTTTTCTGTCCTTAATGTCGCCGGTTAGCATTTGCTTTCGAGTTTTAATGAATAAATGAGAAAGGTTACTCGAAACAAATTGGAATCGATTAACGTGGAATGTTACAGCTAACTTTAAAGTTAATGTAAATTCTGGAGTACCAAAACACATGTTTTATTTTACACGTACCATTTTCGATAAACAAATATTGAAAATTGTATCAGTTCATGTTATGATTATTATAAAGAAGTTGCGAATCAATCAAAATTTTCGGAAAACATGGAATTTATTAAATTATCAGTTTCGTTATAGAGGTTCCAGTTAGCCACGTTACATAAAGGTTAAACGAGAGTAATCTGAAGGTCATGACATCAGTCATTACAGTCTCGCGTTATTACTTCTACTATTTACACTTCCGTTAGCGCCATCGATGGTCTCATGATAATAAGGGTAGTAACATAATCCGCGTTGCGTTTTCGTAGCAAAACGGCGCACGAATATTCATTAACGTTGTACCAATGAGTCCAGTGCAAGAAATCTGATAGTTGGAATTTCAGATCAAGAACACACTCGGTACGGTTGGTTCTCTATAGAAAATCAAATCGAATATGTCGAATAATATTTTTCTCGGAAACTCAATTTTGGAAATTTTCAATTTCAAACACTCGATTTTTACCATGTTTCTTATCACTGTATTAACACGTAAACACATGAATTTTTCAGCATACAAAAGTATTTCTTTCGTCATTTTCAATTGAATGTTGCATGTAAAATCAAGCTGTCGGTTAGACTTAGAATATTTTGAAACCTGAAAATTTTTTGGGGAATACTTCGTTAATTTTATTGGTTCTGTACAATGTTTAATTATGAAATATTTGTACTCACTCATTTGCATCTCAATATTTCCATAAACTCTGACAATTGCTGGCCGTAGTTTATTTTAAATCACGCCAAGAAATTTTCTGGAAGCATCAGCCCGGTTACCCGGAAGACGAATTCTGCTTGCACAAAAGATTCCATAGCCTTGTCGACGCGTTCAGCGGCCATTGAGTGATTCTGTATACCGTGCAAGAGTAGTCGTCTTTCATGAGTATGAAGGCAGCTTGTACAGGGTGGTCATGAAATTACGGGATCCAAATTTTTTGACAACAATTCTATTCTCGCAAAATAAAAGATTGATAATTCAATTGTTAAATAGAAATGTATTGCTTCTTTTAATAATTATGACACGTTGAAGAGAATACAACAATATTTTACAATTCTCATATTATTTAGTACTCTTTGTATGCCATACCAGCTTTGCCAGAAAATTATACAAAATTTCTTGAGTATTAACCACTTGCTTCCCCATCAAAGTATTCACGAATTTATTTAACACTAGTATTGAAATAATTAGTACCGAGAAGAGACATGTTTATTGCACCACATCGGCCTTTCAGCATTCCACCATCCGTGTGTCGCGCGATACCCACAAACACACGGCAATCAGTCTGCAACTCATTTGCCGCAATTACAAAGTAACTATCCAATTACGCGACATTACACTGTTCGCGGTATAAAGCAAATCTCCGGACTGTTTACGCAGCGAAATTTACAATCGATAGTTCTGAAAATCAATCTATAATCGATGCTGATCGCTTGTCGGACTCGCACAGGGACAGGTTTACGACACCACGACGCGCATGCACCTCCACCTTATGCACGGTTAAATTTACACGAGTCAGCTTCGCTTTTCTCCCAACATATTTTCAGTTCAAAATTACTTCAGTAGAAAAGGATAGAGAATGAACACAATGTATGCAATGCCATGACTGGAGTAAAGAAACTTTGCTTTTTATTAATAGTTTGTCTTACCTTTTAAATGTGGTATCAACGGATTGTTGCGAAGTCTATAAAACTAGTCCGACTTACGTCGTGTTTGGACTCCTTTTAATCAAAAAGATCTCAACAACCCACCGGTACTACATTTGAGAAAGGAAAGACAAAAAAGACGCAATTTGGAATTTTCTTTATTGCATTACCTTTTACGCTCGCGACACCTTTTCGAAGTACCTATCTTCTTTCCTCGAGTATTCTCTTTCTTTCTCTACTGCGATAAAGCCCGCTAAGCACGAAGCACCAAGTGGTAGGGGAAGAGTGGGGGTGGGTCGTGCAAATTTAGCAAATTCAAGTGAGCACTGCTACATTAATATATTTCACGAACCACTGCTGAACCTTGAACTTCACGTAGAGCAATTGTTCCAGAAATCAGCCATTTTAAGCGTTGTTATTATTTATTAATGTACCCTTTTTCTAAATTTGTTATACGGGGACATGAAGCTGTAAATTGGTCGCGAGGAATAGGCAGCCTATTGCACTGATTCAAATGGGGAGGAGAGTGGGGATGGGTCGTAGAAATTTAGTGAAACTTCAGTGAGCACTAGTGTATCAATATATTTCATGAAGGTTTGCTGGTCGTAAATCTGGAAGTTGAAGCTATCCATTGGAAATGAGGAGTAGGCTGACCATTGTGCCGATTCGAATGAGGAAGAGAGTGGAGATGGGTCGTGGAAATTTAAGTGTAACAGATTTAGCAAATTCAAGTGAGCACTGATGTACCATAATTATAGGTCGTCCTAATTCCATTAATTATTTAAAGCGACCGTTTGCTTATCCATCGTTTGAAAGAGCGCGGCACCGAGGTCTGGTCCCAGGCCAAGGCTGGTCTCACCCCGCGCGCAGCCCGGATGAAAGTGGAGCGGTCTGCGAGAGCGGGAGGGGCGTTAATCCCTGCGAACGGTACCATAGAAACGGTACCGGTGGGATCGTTACGTGTGCCTGCAGACCGGCGTCGAGCAACCACTCCGGGCTGCTCTCCGGTACCACCAGATACTCGCCGGTGTGCGTTCCCCATCCATGCGTGCGTGCGTGCGTGCGCGCGTGCATGCGTTGGTACGTTCGTTCGTGCTTGCTTGGTTGCTCGCCTGCCTGCGTGCGTGCGAGCGTGCGTTCGAGCAAGAACCTACGATATAATCCAGCCCAAGGCCCCCTCCTAAGAAAAGGGGAAGGTCTTCTTTGTCCCTCGGTCCCTCGGGCAAAGGACCGCAGCCAGATGTCGGCTGACGATCCTTGCGACTGCGTCGACACGCGCGTACACTTCCTTATCGGTGTACGCATGTGTGTACATGCACGGCGCACGGTGTCCGATGTAGGCGTACGCACGCGTCGTCCCGCCGATGCACGCTGCTCCTCACGGGTATTGCGTATCCTTCGTGGGTATTTTTGGTGACCGTGTACGTGTTGGTTCCTTCATGCACGAATTCCTGGTCGCCTTCGATGCTCCGACTACCACTGGAGACGCTACGCCGGCCGAGGAGGCCGAGGTTATAGCGCCGAGGCCGGTCGAGGCTGCTGCTGCTGCTGGCTGGCTTGGTCTCGGGGTGTGCAATAAAACTTGGCCCGAACTTCGGGGGACAGGGAAATTAATGAGAATGAACGGGATGGAGGTCTTCTTGCTGCCCAATTACTTTTACTCTTTTGTCACCCGGAGGGCTGAACGTTCAACCCCGACAGGCGCATGCTTTTCACGATTCCGTGGATAGATCCATCTAAATCCTTATAAATACATTTTTCTTTGCTGGGTTTTGAATTTATGATCAATAGACTGCGGATCTTCATGCAGAATCAAAAATGTCCGCATCGATCGCAGGACACCAGGAGCCAAATAAAAATTGTATTCTCCTTTTAACGCTAACCGTACCGAGTACAAGATGCGACTGCTATACATTGTTTTATAAAACTGACAATTTTTATAACGATATGTGCTTGAATGAAGAAATTCATTTAATAATTTCTAATGGAATTATCCTTGCAACTTCGATAATTATAAAGTAGCAAATGTGACACCGGTCGTTTGACCGGTCGTGGTACGGTTAGGGTTAATTATCCTATTAAGCTGAAACTAATACATTGATGACCTTAGATATTTTGAACATGTCGACTGCTGTAAATTGTGCGTGCCTAGTTTTGTCACAAACGAATAAAATCGGCAGTCTAATGATCAACGTCGATCTTCCTATTTAACCAAATGCAAGCAGGGTGAATCGGTGAATGCGTCTTATTTCGGCCCCTAGTTGGTAGCCAGTCTTCCTGAGAATTATCAGCCTATTCCTCGTCTCTAGACTGCGGATGTTATGCATTTATGACAAACATGGGTGGGTGTAACTTCAAGCAACACAATGAAAGGAATTTGAGAATATTGAGACATTACTTGCAGCTTGTTACAGCTATTGAAGAGGGTCATCGATTCCTAATTGGTTCCTGTGAATTGCAATCGACAGGAATAATTTTCATTTCGCTGGAAGACCCGCATTTCCAATGTATCGTTTCTAAATTGAGATTAGAACAAAAGCTTATACCTGCTACTATACCTGCTACCTACCTACCTGCCAGTGAGAGATCTATGCTTGTCAACTTCGCTCGGACACAGACGACCCTACTTTACGGAGTACAGGTCAATAATAACATTTAAGATAGCTGACTACTTGAACAATTACCCTAACCCAGTGGTCGGCAAACTGCGGCTCTTTGGCTACTTGAGTGCGGCTCTTCCACGAATGACGTGTTTAAAATGAATTTGTTTTATTTTAATTCTAGAGTATTTCAATACGATCTTCAATCAGTCAGTGTGTTATATCTAAATTCAAATAAAGAGCAATTTTTATTCTATTTTTATCAGTAGACAGCGGATCTTTATGCAAAATAAAAATTGTCTGCATCGATTGCAAGGAATAAAAACTAAATTGAATGTTATTTCTTCCCTTAATGATTTGAATCGAGATCATATTGATCATATTGAAGCATATATTGACATCTTCAATTTTAAAAATTTTCCAACAATTTTGCTGTAAATGCATAAAGAACCAGTCTATTTATCAATAAATAAGTTTTAACCGACTTCTAAAAACAAGGTTCTTGTAAAGATACATATTTGGTTCATTTGAATTACCAATGATTCGAACTGGTTACGAGAAAATTAGAATGTACACGATGAATGTTTATAACTCTGAGTTCAAATGGATCCGAGTCCCGTCATCCGAGGTTTAACCCAGAGTCGCCAGATAAGACTTGTGTCCTCACTCTACCTTCCCCTTCTACGGGGAAAGGCCCGGGTACGTGACGCGTGTCGTCTCTGTCGTGCATGTGTCCGGTACTGACAGAGAGAGGGCAACTTTTTCCCCTCAATTCGTGCTCCCTCCCCTCATCTGACGACTCTGGTTTAACCTCGGTCGCGTCATAATCGGACTTGTCAAGTTCGTTTTCCCAGTTTTCTTTTTATTTATATTTTTGTTGTATATACGTATATGGTCAGTCTCAAAGGTTACATCTGTTCGAGGATTCCGGTACAATACGATTTTATTTTCGATCAATTTTCGATCATAACGAAGCGAGTGGAAGGTAGTAATTAATTACAGTTCATGGAAATTCATTAGAAAACGATTTATCAATATATTGGAAGGTAACATTGTCACCAGCTACAGAGATATCCTTAACAATATCATCTAAATGATGTTGCCAAATATATCTGTAAATGTATTGATTTATAGTGTCTTCCTCTGCTCGGGTACCAGCACAATATACTGTCGTACACCCCCACATGATAGATACACCTTCGCACGTAACCGTTTGCTTTATACAATGTGACTGAACACGTTCTCCTTTATGAAGCTTACACCGGGAACATCCATCTCGTGAAATTCGATTAATTTTTGCTTCAACTAACGAAATTATTTTCGTAGAAAAGTTCAATTTTAGCATCTCTCTGTTACTAAACGCTGTATGACATTCTTTCTCCGGTAGCTTCACGTGCAGATATTTCTGCAAAATTGCATTTCTACATTACGAATAAGAGAAATTAATCATTCGAAGATCTTTGGCAAGCCATCGGTACAGGGTGTAAAGAAATGCTTGGTCTTGGCTGCTATAGGCGTACTCTATATCTTCGGATCGATGAATATCTGTGGAAAAAAGTTGCCGTGAAATTGTCCTTGTTATGAGCAAATTCAATCTAGATTAAAAAATCACGATCACGGCGCGAATGAAGTTAAAATCACAACCGTTATCGTGATTCACTATTTGTAACTAGTCTTCAAAATGTGTGAAATAATTTCGTCAACTTAAAATTCATTGGAATTCTGCACGTCTACACTCCAATATCAATTATCTGAACCCAAAATATCCCGCAAGCTCGTCTGCTTTTAAACATCTGGCAAAGTCATTAATGAATTACTCAGGTGAAAGTAATTTAGTGTACAAATTAGATGAGAATAAAAATCGAAAGTAATTTTATTCGGATGTTCGACACGGGAACGTGTCTCTCGTGAATATTCTTTCATGAATGCATGCGTTTGCCCGTGGCAGCAGACTCTTCAAGATTTTTCGAGCGTGCGTGGTGGTACCAGTTTGCCGGTGGATAGCAAACCGCGCTTGCCTATAAGGAACTCTCTTTCACTCGTATCTAGCCTCGTCGAGGGTCCTTCGATGGTATAACGGCTGTTTCTTGGAAGTTCCTAGGTATCGGAGTCCGAAGTTCGCCGATTCAGGCGGTTCCCCGCGCGGCCTTGAAGGTTTGGTACCTGAAGCCATGGAAATGCTTTGTCTTGGAGGGATAAGACGTTCCCCGGCGGTCAACTCGGGCGGTTTCCAAAGGCGACCCAATACACATTTATGAATGTATCGCTGTGGCAATTTCCCTGCAAGGAAATATCCACTGAAATGTCCTCTTTCACTACAAAGCGCTCGCAAGGATTTGCTGCGACAACCTAAACAGCTCGAGGAATTATGCCTATCCCTTGGGTTCGATGCGATTCGGAATTGTCCGTAGTTTATAATCGCGAAGGACGAGTAAGACTGTAAACGGTACCGCAAGTACCGTTTCTTCATTTAGAATAAAATTGTTCTCGGCCGTGCTGATTCCTCTTGATCGAAATTGGTGGAAGGATCGCTCGGTCCGCCCAGCTGACCTCAATCTCGATCCGCGCGGATGTAGGAAGATCGAAGTCGAGTTGCGTAGGCCGCGAAATTTGTGGATCTGCTGGAATCCATGACGGGCCATTTCGGTTTCAAGGAACCCGTCGAGATTCTAGGACGAATTAAGATTAACAGCAGAGCGTGAGCAGTCGGTATCTTGATTACTGAGAATTAACTTGTCCTACAGATTCCTTGTCAAGGAATGGGACATTGGTTATTCGTATATTGCTAAAATAGAAAATAACAATTCGGAGATATAGAATATATGTACCGCCGAAGCAAGTACCAATGGGACATTGGTTATTCGTATATTTCTAAAATAGGAAATAACAATTCGGAGATATTGCTTTATGCCGGGTGGATGCCGTAAACAGCAATATTGCCCTGAGTCATAAAAGTATAAAACTTTACTAAGCTCCGTGAAAAGTGCGATGAATCATGTTTGCAAAGAAAATGTAACCAGCGGTAACTTCGACTCGGATGTTTCTGACTCGGTCCAATGTCAAAGCCTGTCTCCATATACTTCCGTTCCTCAAAAACTGTAACCCGCGCGTTCAAGGGGGTAGACTCTTGTTTCCAAAATTGCAAGGGTGCGGAACGCGACTTCTCATTCCTCGATAATACAAAGATGTGGTTTTTCGGTAGTCAAAAGCGCTAGTCTTAATTTGCATTATTCGGGAGCATACAGCTGCGCATGTAGCTATTTTCATAAAGCCGCGACGGCTACATGCCGCCGAATAATGCAAATTACGCCTCGTAAACGTAAAAATAGGACTTTTGACTACTCAAGAACCCCGTCTTCACATTATCGAGAAATGTGAAGGCGCATCCCGCACCGTTACTATCCTGGAACCGAGTCTTATCATATTAAGGAAAAACAAAAGAGGAAAAAGTGGCATGGCCTCATTTTCAGTTTGTAGAGGTTACTCGCTCTGTATACTTTGGTTTTGTTTGTAGCTAATGTTGTAATAAATCTCTTATGAGATTCCGTCAATAAATAGAGCATCGTGGTAGAGCGTTCGCCGGTTTTTGAAAGAGCTAAGGGGAACGCGTCGGAAGATCAGGGATCGAAGGTTAGCCGCACGATTCAATAAAGCAGGACAATCTAACGAATAATTATCATAAATTATTCGTACCGGCGAATGCGCGTGTCTCCTGGTATCGGTATCCTTGTTCCGATATCTGGCGTGTAGGGTATAAATAAAATATTAGTGATCGAAGTCACGTAATAGCGGCGAGAGATCCTCGCGGTGTGTCGCAGAGAGCTCGACCTGTACGACCAGATAGAGATCGAGAACGAAGACAACAGGAGGTATTATTACCATAAGCACAACGGTTCGCCGGCGACGATTCACCGGACAGAGGCACGAGGAAAAAATCTATTGTTGGGTCGACTTCGACCTCAGGGGTACTCCGCTAGAAGGTGACGTTTTCATTGGTCTTTGATCTTTGGTATCCTGGTAACGCGGGAATGACGTCACCGCCGGTGATCCAAGCCTAGCCGGTTACCATCCGTTTTCATCGTGCAATACCACCACCCTCAGGCGTGCCTTCCAGCCCCTGTATGTCGCACCACCACGGTCATCCCCCTCCTGGAAATCCCCCTCGCGATTTCGCCCTGCGAACAGGCTCTGACCCCTCTTGCGCTATCGCGTTTGTAGCAATAACGAGAGGAAAGAACGCCACGTCCCCAACAAGCTGCGAGACGCATCGGGTTCCATCCTCCGAACCGTGCACGATCATCCTTTCAACCCTTCCTGCGCGAGGAAAAGATGGAGGCCGTTCGCAGAAATTCGGTGATGGCAAATCATCTGATCGAATGCTCAGCTGATCGAACGGTGATCGTCGCTTCAATTAGCTTATCGATAGAGTTGGTCGGGCTAGCCAAGGGTGCAGTTTGAATTTTTATGGTATCTGGAACTATTGGTAACTTGACCCTGCAGGCACCACGCACAGTGAGGTGGAACGACGAATTTTGTGTCAAAATCGGAGAACTTTCGATAGAAATGAGATAGAGTAATGATTTTTTATTAAATTAAAGCTGAAAATTGCAGAATATGGGAAAAGAGAAAGATTATGGTGCGAACGTTTTTTAACCTTGAAAATCTGTGTTAAACATTTTAAATTTAACTAAGTAAATTTAAAATGAATATATTCTGTTGAAAATTTTTAAATAATTTCTTCAAAATTTTGCTACGATATTAACCTCATTTCCCGGAAAAATTGCTTCTCTGTAGAATGATTAGAGTTTCCAGTACACGTGCCAAAAATTTTCCGAAAAATCTGCATGCAAATATCCCGCGTGGCGTTTTGGTACACGAGTCTCTGGTTCCGACAGTGACTCTTCAGCGCGTTCGGAACGTCGGCTTTGTACCCGATAACGGGGACAAAGGAAGAATGAATTAAACATAACTTCGTACAACCGATCGAGTGGTCATACTTTATACATTACTAACGACGTAACTACACGTCGATGCATTCGTTCAGTTCTTTCTTGGCGTGAACGTAAGACATTTCTTTTTCTGTAAAGTGTCAACAATGAAACAAATTAATATTTAACGATCTAATAATACAAGTATACAAACAATATCCAATAAAAGGCGTTCTTGAGTTGCATCTACCAAATGTTCAGTTGGAGCAACAGCTGGTCTGATTTAATTGGATATTATGCTGATTTAATTGACTCATTAACACTAGATTTATATTGTTAATTCACGATCATTGAGATTGTAACGATGCGTCCATGAGGAATTGTACACAAAATTCATTTCTTCGGGTATATACTGTTAAACAAATGGCTAAACATTTGGGCAGATACATCTTTGTTGTTTTTATAAAGTAATGTAAAATTTAAAAAGTCACTATTATAGTGTTAAAATAAGTCACTAGCAAAGTGAAATGAAATGAAAAAATTAAATGAATTTCACGATTCGTATATAAATAATAAATCATTACTTTTGTTGCATTCTGAAATCCTATCGGAGTTGTATGCATTTATGACATTCGTTGAGAGTAAACAAATCCCACGCAATGTTTATATATCGAAATAACAATTGAAAAGTTGAAATGAATGGTACTCTTTCAACCTTTTTGCTGATCACATTTATTACAATTGGTGCATTAACGCAAAAATTAATTTACGAATATGGGTGAATAAGTCTCCGATTTTAGAAATTATTTCGACAATATCTCGTGAAATATTAGGTGCAGGACATATGGAGGTCAAAAGGTGTGTCATTTCATTAAAAAAAATCGCGGTGACCTTGAAACGACCTCGAAAAAGTTCCCAAGACTATTTAAACTCTTTAAAACCATGTTCTGAAAGTGTATAGTTTAACCCTTCTGTCAATAGCTGGGTGGCCGTTTGGGAATCGACCTTGAAATTGTTCATGATCCCGACAAAATATTCTAGTTGGAAAAACTGCCGATAAAAAGAAATCGACTTGATGGGTTGGATACCCAGGTATTCCAGGTAGCAGTGTGAAATTTTTCGGTTATGAGGAAGAAGGTTAATAGTTGTTCGAGGTGATCGAGTTAGCAGATACGCCCCGCATAAATGAATCATTCGGTTGGAACGATCTTCCGGTATTTTTGGTCGTGACCTCGCGGTAGGCATTTCTGTGTCGTGGAGGCGTCGAGATCGATTCGGCTCATCAATGGGGGCCTGTTGAAGTGACGACGGTCTATGGTAGTGTCCGCGAGACATGAGCGTCTCTGCAGCGACTCGAAAGCATCCGTCGTGACGGATTCGGGAAGCCACTCGAATTCTCCGGAGACTTGGGTAGACGGACCGGGGCAGGTTTTGGCAGGCAGGCAGGCAGGCAGGCGGCAGTCAGGCACAGGCAAGCAGCGCAGGCAAAGAGAGAGGGTGGTTTGGACTTCGGTTCGGATGGCGGGTATTGATCCTAGCGAACCTAGCAGCGGGGTAGCCGGGACCCCGCCTCAAGGATGAAGGGTGTCTCCCCTTCTCTCTCGTCCCCTCTCGCTTGAGCCCAACTGTCAGCCAGTGTTAAAGCGAGACGAAGATAGGAAGAACCACGTGAGTGGGGTGGTTGCCCCTTAAGAGAGAGGGGTGAACCACCTAGAGCGTGGCCGTGTACCAAAGATACCATCCCTTAGGCCGCTGTAATAAGCGGCCGAAGTGGCCGGAAAACAAGCCGAGGGGCGACCTGGGGACGATGGAAAATCTCGAGAAGCCCAGGTGAGCCCATCGAAGCCACCTTCCCGTCGTTTCCGTCATCAATATTCCGCCACGTCGGTCCTACCTTTCTTCTTCCTCTCTTTCACCGACCGCTTGGAGAACCGATGTCTCTCTGCCACGATGCGCCCGACACGATTTTCGGTTTCCTTTGCGTCCACACCGGTTCCATCGGGACTCCGTCTTCGATTGCAACCGAAACGCAACCCGCTCGACCATATTCGACCACAGGATACGAGTTTCTTTTTTCTCTTCTCGTTCAGATGGGTCTTTCAGTGAATATTAAGGGACAGGTGACGTCACGGCATTATCTATGGCGACGCAGATACATTTTCTTGCGTGCAAATACCTCGGGCTGTGAGTCACTTTCTCCATTGACGTACTTCCTCGCCTGCTACGCCCGCATGCTCCGCTGATCATAAGTAAACAGGATTAAACGAGCGTGCTTCTGCAGCAGTGTTCTTTAAAAATAATTCTCCTTTAACACCGATTATTTCATAGACTTTCTTTCGCATGGAAATCTGACATAATCGGCACGGGTATAAATAACATTTATAAGTCTACATTTATAAGTCTATTTTCATTGCGAATGGCTAAAGGGCAAGAATATGAAAAGATCAACGTTGGTACCATTTCGTAGAGTCGACTTCAGCGAGGAGCACCTTTCGATCTACCGCGTGCTCGCCAAGCTGCCGAACTACGCATGCTCTGTTCGTGCTCAGAGTCTCATACGCGATGATGCGTTAGCACATTGAGTTCCGATTATGGATTTTGGTACACAGAACAAATTTTTGACGACTTATCAAAACGCATTCTATAGAACTGTGAATTTCCAAATACAATTTTTGCAATTGTAACCTTATAGTGTAAATTGTGAAGTTTATTTTCAAACAAATTTAATGTCTCACACTAAATCAATGAAATAAAAACTATTATGAACATTAAATTTCTGAATATAAATAATATCATAATGGAATTTAATGGAATAGAAATATTTAAGGAATTTGAGAATATTGTAAGTCTTGTGCAATCGATACAAGTTTTATTTTGCATAAAAACCTGCAGCCCAGTAATTATATTTTATAAAGATCATCAGTTGGAGGATATTGATGAGTGATAGGAGTGCTTTTATCACGTTTATCAATACGTTTTCCACCGGCACAATAATCTCGTATCAGTATCAATTGCCTGTGGAACGCAGACACGTTAATTCGACAATGGAGTCGGTTGTCGAGGAAGAGCGCTGTCGGAGCTGATACTGTGCGGTGTGGATGAATGCGCGGTCGGAGCCTATCGTCGTGTATTTCCGTCTAGCAGATAACGGAGCGCACAGAGCGGGCAGATTAAAAGAAAAAACCCGTCGAAGTCGCGAGGCTCGGATGTTGGCCAGCCCACGAGAGGCCGGGTTTCGTTCGTCCCACGGAGGAGATTTTTCGACCTGCGGCCGAGTTACCGTGTAAAACAGGGAACGGAGAGTCTCTCGTCGCAGCTGCGCATCCTTCTTGGTCGTTCTCCAGGCAGCCGTGTCTGATGGCCCCGAGTCGGAGACGCCTCGGCTTATTTCCCTCCTGTGCCAGCTGTGCGGAGCGCCCGCACACAGGCTGCCCCGTTCAAGAGACGAGCGTCGACGAGGAGGATGAACGGAGAACGAGACGGACTTATGGACTCCGACGCTGGAACAAGAAAGACGGCCCGATCGTTCTAGCCTTCTAGCGAGAGAGAGGGAGAAGCGGTGAGAGAGCGTTAGGGGCGAAACGTGCTCTAGTAACCAAGACGGATAGAGACGAACGATTCTGTATTGTCGGGGGGGAGACAGAGATACCGTTTCCTTCTCGCTCTCGCTCCGTCACGTTGGACCAAGAAAAGAAAGAGGGGAAAGAGTGAGAGAGACAACCCCGATCAGTTCATAGTGGGGTCAGGTTGCTGCTGAGGTTCGGAGAGAGGAGCGAGACCACCGGAAATCGGTCTGTCCTTATTCGAGAGCCCGCGTGAACCACACCGAAGCCAGGCCGGTCTTTCGTGCCTGCTTGCTTGCTTTGCTGGCTTGCTTTGCTGGCTTGCCTGCCTACCTACTTCTCTTCTCTTTTCGATGGCTTCGCTTTGGCTCTACGCGGTTGAAAAAGGGACGCGCAGCGGCACGCACCCAGGCAAAAACTCTCGATAACCACCGCGAAGATGTTTCTGCTGGCCGCCATAGCCTTTTGGTACCAGGACGTCCTCCGTCTCTACGGAATCGTTCCCGAGAAAACGTTTCGTCGCCACCGGGTGGGAGAAGCAACGTCGGAAACGTGGGGGAGATATACTTGCTCGTTGCAATGGTTATACGATACCGCGCAGGGGGAGAGGATCCTCGGACCGATGGGAAGCTGTTGCGTTACAGAGCGTTTACTTTGGAACTGGAGCATCTACACTCTACACCGTACCTTATTAAAGACCTTTTGTTAGTACGCTTCGCGGTGGCATAGGGGATTATTTTTATGGCGCGGTAAAAATTACGACAGGTACCCCCGGCTTGGTTTCAGCGTCTTCTTCGAGTACCTTCAATATTGTTATTCCGTCATTATACGTCTATGGATTTATTTGACCATTCGTTTATTTCGGTTGCAATGATCCTTCACAATTCGTATGAACATTAACCCCCTTAAAGAAAATGTTGGTTTCTCTTAATACATTTTTTCGTACTCCCTGGGTCCACGCCTGAAACCTAACTTAAATTTACAATCGTCCAAAAAAATATGGAATTTATATATTTATCAACAAGTGGCAAGAATTTTCAAGACAAATTAAAAGTAAGTGCCCCAACTATCGACACAAGAGTTAAAAGCATATTGCGACGATAAAGATAACGGAAGAAATGATGGTAGCGGACGTGCCAATATGGTACCAGTCAATATCAGTTGAACGAACGTAATTCGTAAGACTGGAGGTAACGAGTGGCGTGAACATCGAAGAAGCGTGAGGCAATGCAAACACACGATATCGACCGTCGAACATTTGCTTATACTTTTATCTGGTTAAGGAGATCCGCCTATCATACGCGGAGCAGACTGTTAATAGAGCAACACCGAACCATTAATACCACTAATACACGAAGGAGGGTTTATTATCTGGTACGCGTGTCTTCATTATCAAACCAAAATGGCCGGCGTGGCGAACCGAGTATCTCTAGAGCAGACTGTTAATTTGTTACTAGCTCGCCCTTGAGGATTCTCCTCAGACCAGTCCCCATGTCTGAGCGATATTGTATAATCTATCGTGGACATCTATATTTTGCGCGATCGAACTCGCGTGCACTTCAAAAGATTCTCCGTACGCTCAAGCGCTTGGCAAAGAATAACCAAATGACGTGAAGTCATGCGAGTAATTTTTTTTTCTCGAAGTAATTGTCTAATTAAAATGTATTTTTATACGAAACGCGTAGAACTTACGTCTCCATTTAGAGTTGCACAAGTATACAGGGTGTGCCAAAAATGTTGTACTTGAAAGGGGAGGTTCCCGAGGTCGTTTCGAGTAACTTTTTCCTTTGCGGAAATATTCTCCGTGGCTTCGTTAAGGAATTATTAACGAAGAACACACTGACCAATCAGCGTGCGGCTGTAGCGAATGAATACCGGTTTGGCCAATGACAACGCTAGACTCTGCGCGAGTCGCTAGTAGCCGCGCTCTGATTGGTTCGGTGTTTTTCGTTAATAACTCCTCAACGAAACCGCGGAGAACATTTTCGTAAAGTAACAAGTTATTTCAAATGACTTCAGGCATCACATCGAATACTTTCAAGGAAGTACATTTTTGAGGCACCCTGTATACAACCATTGATGAAGCTTATAGTGAATATTTAAATCAGAGTATATTACTCAACAGCATCACTAACTAGATTTATTATTAGTAGACTGCGGATCTTCATGCAAAATCAAAATTTTCTGCATCGATTGCAAGAATTCTGCCCTTAATGATTTTCATAGAAGAGAAAACATATATTGACATCTTCAATTCTTCTAATTTTTCAACAATTTTGAATTTCATCTTCTCAATTTCGCTATAAATGCATAAAGATCCACAGTCTAATTATTACTGTACTATCTTATTTCAATGTTTGTAAATTTCGACTGCGTTTACACAGTTGTCAGCCAATTTTCTGGCCCAGTAAAACCGGATAAGAATTACTTGTGCTATTTACATAAATAGAAATTCCGTATTTCGCTCTAAATCAACTTCGGAGTCGCTCACTCCAGTGACGTCGGTGACCAAAAGGTTAAACAGCGTTCGGTAACGAGATGTTATGCTAATGACACAATAACGAACGTTTACTATTTTCTCAAAAGTCCAGTTGCAGGATCTATTCTTGGAAAACTTTTTCTTCGAGTTTTATTGATCAAGAAGCAAACTACGCTTTCATCTACGGAAGCATCCCACACACGAAACGTTCGTACTTCTAAAAGTCTGTGCACCGAAGGTTCACTTCGGAATCAATTTTCCAATCTTCAATGGCTGAGACAGAGTCGCTCCATTTATTCGGCGGTATACATAGGTGCACGTTCGTCACTGCATGATACTAAAATACTCCGTTAATGGAGGCGACAGCATGAGTAATTTCCGGAGGAACAGAGTGTCGGATGAAGTATTTAAGGTATTGCAGATGATGAGGGTAGTTGTATGCCAACATCCCCGGAGACTCCTTGCTCAACGCCAGATCCTCCCCACTTCGCCACGTTTTTTCCATGTAAAAGGCCGCCATTGCTGCCACACTACTGTGGTCTTGAACCAACACGCCTCTGAAATTGTCTCGCAATTTTACGCAATTTTAAGTCCAGTTTTCTCTCGGTGCTCTCCCAAACCGGAAGGAGCCACATGATTGGATGGAGCACACCGGTCTCACATGATCGGTGTTCAATTCATCGGGTTTTCTCGTATTCGGACAATTAGCTTGACTTATTGATCGTGTATGGCAATACAGTTTCAGTTCGGCTACGATCGAACGGGGTCAAGTTCTCCTTCCTTTGTACCACATAAGATGTCATGAGAACCTGATTAGCGGCAATAGGGGAGAAATAGTAATGTCTCCGACGAGACAATAGAACTCTGTCTGGATGCCAACGGCTATCATGTAGAACACAATCTATGTCATCAGCGATATTCTGCGGAAATGAAAACTCGAAGAAAATGATCGTGTTCTGATCGTCGAAGATTGTTAGGGGTTTTTCTGGAATTTAATTGATTAATTACGCGCTGAGAAGATGTAAATTATAGTGAATTAAGTAAACATTTTCAACGCTGAAACAATTATTTATAAACCTCGGGGGGGATTATTTTTAAATAATAACAATGTATTTATAACAGAAGATGTTATAAAAATATGTTGTGTATCAATTGCGTTTGGTAGCAAGTACCGTAATGCATGCGAGACTCTTTGTTCTCCGTTGACGCCATTTGGTCACGACACGGCGACGACTTCCGCCATGTTCGCCAGGGCGTTCCTTATTGCTCTCCTCCATATTATAAATACAGTGAATGCTTTACCTTCGCAATCTTCTAATTACGAACAAAATCAAATTTTTATTCAGCGATTTATACTAAAAGCTGCAACAAATTTCGCCGGAAACGCTATTTCCTACACCACTAGCATTATTTATTAACGCGTTCGTTATCAGCATTTGTGTCGCTGCTGATCCTCCTCGTTCAAATGTTGTATTTAACGCAAAATTCCTCCATTTTGAAATGTTAACCCTTAACCGTCGAGTGGTGACTCAGAGAAATCACTAAAAATTGCTGTACCATTACTTGCAATACTGTTTACATTATCAAATATGTTGGTATCAAATAAATTTTTTTAGGGTATTGTATCAATTTCATACCTATAAAATTAACAAAATCATATACAATGGAATTATTATAGGTCGGAAGTAATGTTTAATTTTTGAGTTAAAATAGCTCCGACTGCAAAGGGTTATGACTAGACTGCGGATGTTTATGCAATTTTTAATTTCTGTAGGCAAATTTTAAGGAAGTGGGAACGAATAAAATCTTATTTTCAGTGGGCCTTTGTAGATCTGAAATAATTGTGGACTTCTGCGCAGCAAAACAAAACTGCGCATTATGCGGTGCACTCTGAAGTTAAACAGCAAAGTCTGCAGAATTATTTTTACAATCAATTTATTAAATCCAGTGAATTTATTTTACCACTGGGCTGACTCTGAAATCAAGAGTTCGCAAAATGCACGAACATGTGTAAAATAATCTCGAGGAGTTCCAGCGCGTCCGAAGAATTCGATCGGAGACTCCATCTTGAATCGCATTCACCGCAATCGAACGTCTCCGGTTTGCCTATTTTTAGAAACACTCTAAGATACCGCGATCCGGGAAAGCGTCGCGCAAATTTCTAGTGTCGGTGTCGGGTCGGTATCGAGTAATTCAAAATACCTTGGACGACATGACGAGGGTAGAGCATATTTCGTCGAAGTCCAGTCCGCGATACAAAGGCAGAAACTGCGACAATTCTCTTAACGCGTGTTTGCCCGACGCGGGTACAATGGTCGTCGGTGGGTTCAGCGTGTATTCCCAGACAAAGCGGATCGTTCGTGGGGATGAAGAGAAAAATAGCGCGTAACCTAACGCCCTGCCGAGGACCAGGTTGAGGAAGCGCAACGTGGCTAAGGAAGCGAGGAGAAGAGAAGAGAAGAGAAGAGAAGAGAAGAGAAGAACTAGGGGTGCGAGGGTTGCCGAGGAGAGAGGGATAGACAGAGAGAGGAGATCGGTAGCGGCTGGTTATACCGGATAACAGACGCGAGGAGGACCGCGTGGTTCGAGGGGTGGCGAACCCCTGAAGGACCCTAGTCGGTAGCGGTGACCTCCTCCCTCTTTTTCCCTGTCTCCCTGGTCTCTCTTCCTTTCCAACCCTGCCCCCTCCACGGCGCTCGTCATCCCTGCCGCGTCGGCACCGGAGCACGATCATTGGTTCACCGGTTTCACGCAGACACGAGGAGGCACACGCAGCTGCCACTGGCTGTCTCTTGTTCCACGGCCGGACCCGATCGGTCAGTCCGGAGGAGAAGCAGCGCGCGTGCAGTAGTTAACACGCTGTCTATCAGGCGCGAACGATATATATATATATATATATATATATATACACACGGTTCTTCATTACAATCGACGCGCGTACATACTACGGTGCTTCCCAGTTCTTTTCATCCGCTTGAAGCCACCTTCCGGTTAGGATCCGACTACGCCGGCGGGTTTCCGTTCTTCCGTTTGGTCGCGTGAGAGGACGCGGCTGCCCCTTGGTGCTCTATCGTATCGGTGACTACCCACGAGTCGTGCGTAGACCGTTCGGTGATATTCGTGCACGCTCGTCGACGATCGTCGTCGGGTTACCGTCACCCGCGTCGCCATCTTGACGGTCCGCCTACCAATCAACGTCACGATCGTCACGGAACGAGGAAAGGTACACGAGGCGACACCTTTCGCCGACGGAGCGGACCTGTCCCTCACACGTGTTGCGGAAAACGACGTGCGCGACACACACAAACGCGGTTTTAACGGATCCCTCTCGCCCGTTGTTCTTTCTCTACATTGCAATACTCCTCCACCGTCTCTGCCCTCGTGTCCCCGCAAACTGGTGAACGGTCGATTTACGCGAGAGAGAGACTGGTGACCGCGTGTGCGTGTGACGTTTTGAATTTTCGCTCGAGAAAGTGGTGGCGTCTGTCGGTAGGCCTACGCACACATCGTTTTTCAGCACTCCGCTGTCTGTGCCTCCCCTCCCACCCTCTCTCTCTCTCCAGCCGACCCTCGCTTTCGACCGTCTCTTTCGCTCTTTGGCCTCCGGTCCCCTTCTACGTCTCGCTACCCACAGTTCGCAGGGCGTCGCACGCAGGGCGGTACCGATGCCCTTTCGACCTCCCGCGGTCATCGAGAGTAAGCAAGAGTGCTTCCGTCGCGCGACCGTCTCGTCGTCGATTCTCACGTATCGCGATATTTACAGTCGAGGCTCTTCTGTCTGCGACGCTCGTCCTTTGAGGATTCACCCACCTCGCTCTCTCTCTCTCCACCCATCTCTGTTTCGCTCGTGATCGCACCGCGCGCACGTGTCTCGTCCCAAATAAAAAGGATCGAGGGAACCCGAAAGAAGACGATCAAGCGGCCAGCGGATTTATAGTTTCCAATTTTCGCCGCGCGCGACCGTCTGCATCCGTGTACACCCACGTGCGCCTGTTTTCTGATACATTCAGCGGTGTCACACGGAGAAAATCCTACGGCATAGCGGGCTGAAGAGTCGGACCGGCGAAACGCATCTAGTCACGCTCTCGCTACCAAAGTAAACGAAGGCTCTCGGGCAGAGTGCCACTCGACCTTCCGCCACCGGAGGTGCACCAGGGAAACAACGCTCGGGAGTGTCATTTATCGCGGAGTGGTACACCGGTGCGCACTTGGAGTGCATCGGCTGCTAATCAAGGATTACCAGCGGCCGAGAGGAGAGGCTATTAACACCATCGTACGACCTCCCATCGATGACGAGGATTGCCGAGCGAACGAAGGCGTCGTCGTGAGGATGGATCGTCGACGATAGGAGACCCCGAGGCAGTATCATTGAGGATGCCGCAGCACAGAGACGTTATCGCGTGTCGGTCTCGGTGTGCGTGAAGAACGTGTGCGTGTGCGTGTGGCGTGGTACTCGATTACAAGGAAAGAAGACGGATTAAGAGGTTAGGATGCCGCAGTGCGCCGTGGCTACGTGCCGGAACAGTCATCGTCGGACCCGTGGCCGTCGTATCCGCTACCATCGATTCCCCCAGATACCGGAAGTGCGCTTGCGATGGGTGCGCGCGTGCGGTCGCGTGCCCCTCTCGAACGGCGAGGTACCGTTCAACATACAAACTGCGCGTATATGCTCCCTCCACTTCACGAACGATTCCTACGAGAAGGATATGGAGCACCTTGTGCTCGGTCTTCCTGTGCGCAGCAGACTGCGTCGTGGCGCTGTACCGACGATCGGCGTGCCGGTGAACGTGCAGCCGGTCACCAAGATGCTGGTCGAGGACGCGAAGCGCTCCCTCCTCAAGGTCACCCATGCGAAAATGCTGACCGGCCAGAAAGTGACCGGCAACAACGGTCTGGCCAACAGTAAGCAGCAGCACCATCAGCCGGCCACGGAAAAGCGACAGCGGCAGCAGCAGCAGCAGCAGCAGCAGCACCAACACCACCGACACCAACAACGTGCCAAGAGCGGCAATCAAGTGAACCAGGAGCAAAAGATGGCGGGCATCGACGTGCTGCTTGCCCTCGGACTCAAACCCGCGCCACGGTGAGTCGCTTTCGCTCGCCTCTCGAGAAACGATTACGTTCTCCAGACGGAATTCGCGGAGAAGATCTCTTTGGTACCGGAAACGATAACGAGTTCTCGATACGTCCCTCGCTTCTCGCCGTTATCTAACGATACGTTTTTGTTCTTTCCGAGATCCCGATTCGTGTGTTATGATGCCACCGCGGGTTGTTGCTAAACAAACGGACTCGCTGCTGGGATCCTTTTCTATTTAACGTACGAGAGTTTTGTTTCTTGTTTTTTCTCTCTCTCTCTCTCTCTCTCTCTCTCTCGCATACGCCGAGATAAGGTCTTCGAATGCCGACGTTCACTTCTGTAATCTTATTCGCTATTTTAAACACACTGGAATCGTTGCTCGCGCGAAAAGGAATTCGCTTCTTTCGCACGGGAACGGTCGCGATTGCGACGCCTGTCGGCGCGACGACCACGAAGACCTTTCGCGCGTCCTCTGGGAAACGGCGCATTGATCCACAATCGCGGATCATTCGAAAGTCTCGCTAGTTTCTCTCGTACCGTGCACGACGGAAACTGGTATCGCGGAGAAACTCGACTGCCGCGTGTATTTTCACGGTTTTTCTACGAGCCTTTAGCGCCAAGGTCATTGCGGTTACGTCTCAAGGTCACGCGCTAGTTTGGCCTCGTAACGAATCCGAGGCCTCAACACGGCAGCGAATGAAAACATTACGCGTTTATTAACATGTTCTTTGACCGTGTTATGGAATAATCTGCAAATAACTGGGAATTTCAATTCCTGTTTTAATGATACAGCATGACTTACTTACAGCGAATGAGTTAGCAGTTGAATACTTTATCATTCTGGTTGATTTTATCAGCTCAGGGTATAAGAATGATTAAAATTTTCGGATATCCGGGAAGTAAAAATAATTTATTTATGCGATTCTATGCTATCCCCCTTTCTCCCATACGGAGCTAACGAGGGATTAATTTATTCTTGGACTCCCATTGTGCTCGCTCGAAGAAAAACCAATAGCAAACGTGCGTATCGTTTAGCTAACTTGCGAAATAAAATGTGCGTGGCTAAGTGAGACGCGCCTCGCGAGTTGGAGAACGCGTCGCGTCGCCGAGGCGGAAGGAACGTCTTTCTGAGAATAGTCCACCGTGATGATTCGACCAATGAGACCCTGCGGCTTTATCTTACTGGCGACGCACGTGCAGATAATGATTTTTCAACGTTCGTTTTCGTTCGAAACGCTTTTCGAACACATCTTGCTCCTTCCCACTCGGCTTTGCTTCGTACTCTTCAGGGACTTTTGACATTGCAACAAGCCAGTGATAATGGTCATTTTATTTTCACAAGGAGATTGCTGATATCGGGCTGGTGACCCACGTTCTTTTCTAACTTCTTTGTTTGGAGGCCAGACAACAGGTCATTATGTATCTGATTAGCTGAAATGTTGAAAATATCTTAGACTAAATCATTAGTAGAGAGTGGATCTTTACGCGCAAAATGAAAATTTTCTTTCCTAATATGCTTAATAGATTGAAAATAATAGAACGCTTTAAATGCTTCTAATGTTTTTACTGTTTCAAATTACACTTACTCATCTTTGTCGTAAATGCATAAAATCCGCTGTCTGATCATTAGTTAATAAATTGGAAAAAGAATGGTTATTTGTTGTTCCTCTTCAGTGGTACGCCAGGGCGTCCATCGTTGAAGTTCCCTGTGCATATTACTGCAATTTATACTTTTTCACAACACTTTGCTTTGATATTAACATTTTATTAGAAACATTACATAAGTCATCCATTTTCTAAACTTTTAACGATAAGGTTCTAAGTATTGTACAATAATTTACTGTTGGAATGAGTTCCGGAAGGTTTTAACATCTTAATTAACTCGTGATCTTGACTTATAATCCTTACTCCCTGCGTAAACATATCTAATGTAGAGTTTTTCGTAATAACAGATTCAGAAAATGCAGCTGTATTTGAGGACACAGTATAACAATTGTTTTGTTATCGATACTAAAAGTCGTTATCATTTAGATGACAGTTCATAGCATTTGATACGTACATCATATACTTTTGTGTGATGATTTTAATATACCACAAACATTGTGGAGATATTGCAAACGAAAATTTCGTTCAGTCACCAAAAGAAGTAGTCACACAACGTTGCATTCAAAGAAAGAAGACTATTTATAAAGATACATACTATTATTTGTTGATCTTTCTTTCCTCAATGTTTACTTTCTATTTAGAGCGTAAACTCTATTTTCTCGTATTGGTAAATACAGTATATTTCTTCGAAAGTTTAGTTGATATACTGGAAAATGACAAATCCTTTTCCACATATACTCTACAACATTTATACTTGAAGAAACTTTTTAAAAATCGTCTTTTTGAACACGGAAAACCAGAATACCCCTTAACCACATGCTTTACAATCTACAATATCGAGTCAGACTCTTGATGAATATTTAGAACAGGATGTACTAAAGATATAATCTAAATATGATGTTAGATTTTTCCTTAATAATTTTAATAGATGAAAAATAATTTATTGACGTCTTCGAATGTCGTAAAACTTCTTACAATTAAAAATTTCAGTGCAGTTAATAAAGAAAAAATATGAATATATATAAATTATGAATAACAAAGAAATTGTTATCACTGGAACCGTAAACTAAATCGCAGTGCAAGGGGTTAAAGTAAACATAGTACATGCAGGCACGCAGTAAATATAATTTTTTCTTCTGTGAAATCATTGAAGATAAAGAAGCCGAAATCACTGCAGCCCGTAAAGAAAATCGCACGACAAGGGGTTATAACGGGGAGCAAGGTCGCCGTATGCAGGATGACCCATAGAGAAATGACGGCGTTACGTGTCGAAAATTGTTAGGCCGAGAAGTACGTGCGAACGATCGTGGACGAGCGAACCGACCATCTTTGGTGTACAAACAGCCAGACCCCAGGGTCGTCTCCGCGACAGCGATTTGACCTACGGGCGACCTCGGACCGAGAATCGACCGTCCTCCTTTCGTCATTCCACCTCGTGATATACCGAAGTTTCTCGTAGAGCGCCGCGTGATCTTATGTGGAAAAAGCGGCGAGAACCGGGACGAGTTTCACAGACATCCTCGCCGGTTCATCTGCGGGCGCGTGTCCTTGGCTCGTCCAAGGATCCTCTGGAGAACCACCATTTGCATCGTGGTCCTCCAAGAGAACACGTGACTGGTTTCGAGAATTCCAGCACCGGCCGGCCGATTTTTATTGCGGGTCTTAAATATCCCAGTGACCCGACGCGCGACGATCAGGTCGGCGCGGCGGCCGCCATATTCTCTGCGGATTCCAAGGATTGTCGATCGGTACCTAAGCGCGTTCTCGAAGACGTGCGAGTACGTTCACCTTGTTATCGCTCGAAAGTGATGACGATTTATTTTCGGGCCTGGATAACGTTGCACGCCTCTCACGGCGCGCGCCTGCGCACGACGTTTCTCTTCTGCCCGATTGTGCAAGGCGAGCCTGATTTCCCGATAGAATTCGAAAAATCGATCGATTAAACGACGCCGTACGACGCGGCTCGCCGCTCTCGATTCGGAGTACCGATTATTTTTGCTGGCACTCATCGATTTATCATAAATCCTCAAGGTCGGTGGAACGCTAGGTTTTTTCCGACGTGTTGGTTGTACGCATAGAATAGGCGATCGATATCGAACAAAATGCCGGACGCCGACGATCGTTTTCTTAACCTAATTCAACCTCTGGACTCGGTGCGCCGGTGCTCGAGAAAGGCTTTCGCGGTCACGGACGAAGCGACCGGCTGGTTTCTGGCAAACGCATCCGTCCTTGTCTTTTATCTTGTGAAATTCGAGCCGTGTGTGTACTTCGCACGTTCGGCGACTCACCATAATTATCGATGAAGTCGGATCTAAAGTATCGACTTTAATTTCGACGAGATTGAGAAAGAAATGTATATTGAGCGTTGGTGTTTCCCTCTCGATCTCTGGTCTGCTGATCTCGCATCGGTTACCCAAACGTAGCGGCTCGTTAGCCGGAAAAAGAGGACCACGGGGCAAGCTTCGTTTAAGGACGACGATGATCCTTCTAAGGGAAGAGGTCCGGGACACCGGGTTCGTTCCAAGGAAACTTTGGCGCGACCTCTGCACGGTTCACCAGCGCGCTCGAGAACGTCCTTGGCGCTCAGGGACATCTCAAGCAGGCGAGAACGCTCCTCCGATCGTCAGCGTCCACGAATTAGGTCGAGAGGAACGCGAGAGGGGTGGGAGGGCATGTTCTCTCGTAACCATTCGATGTCAATAATAATAGCGCGAGTCTCGCTCGCATAGAGTTTCCTTCTTCCCTTTTTAACTCTGCCGGTATTTGATATTTCTTCGTTTGATGGCCCGGTTTCCGGGAAATGCGGGCAATTTTGTCGGGTTTCGCGGCTAGGCTGGTTCACTTTCGAAATAGCATTGGTTAAAATCGTAGTCACGATTATTGCCTTGGTACACAGAGCCGAACTGGCTGGATAGTAAAGTTTATGGTAAACTCGGATCCAGCCCTGTTTGCGTGAGGCGATCGGCACGATAAGCTAGAAGCATTCCTTGGTTCGTGAAAGATTGCCCGTTGGCGGAGTTTATGTGCCACGGATTTACGTAGTTTGTTGAGAAAGTTGACACGCTTTCGATTTCATACTTTTAAATAAACAAAGGGTGCTTTGAAATTGAAATCCATACATCTTTTGCCGGCGAGATGTGCGCAGCTAACGTGTTGTTTTTATTAGCTTAACTAAATCTTGGAGAATAGTTCTTCGCG
The DNA here is from genome assembly GCA_963966675.1 of Lasioglossum calceatum. NCBI lineage: Eukaryota > Metazoa > Arthropoda > Insecta > Hymenoptera > Halictidae > Lasioglossum > Lasioglossum calceatum. Next base: position 8,154,062 of record OZ016549.1, read on the forward strand.
TGTTTCCATGTAAAGCTTTTTAGAGGATTCGAGCTAGAAAAAGAAGTCTCACCCGTAGCCGTTCGATGTCAATAATAATAGCTCGACTTCGACCGAGCAGAGGTTTTCTTCTTCGTGTTCTTCCCCACCTGCGACGCCGAGTCGACCTTTCCAACGCGACGTTCCGTGGACTGCGATGCTTATGTTGACCTCTGCGCTAACATTATTGTTCCCATTTTCGCTTTTGCAGCACGAGTCTCCGCACGTTTTAATTGGTGCCATTGTGCATCGTTTGTACATGGGGAGTACGTATTTTACGTTACAAATTTTTGTGGGAAACAAAATTGCTATAGTTTGGTGCTGTAAATAATGCTCACCTTACTGTTTTATATTTATATTTTTTATTGTAAGTATGAGATATTTCTTATGGTTAGGATCAGGGTTAGAGAGCGGAGTTCTTGTCGCCTTGTGAGTGTAGGGCGCTATAGGGTATAGAATTTTAAAACTCGTCGAACCCCGTAAATAGTTTATTTTTTGATGGATATTGACAGGTCGCTGACTTCGGTGAACTCGTTCTTAACTATTCCTTTTTCCTCGCATAACCTGTAATCGGTCTTCCAAGAACTGGTATTATCGTTGTAACCGGTCATAAGAACGTTCGCAAATGAACTCTTTTTGACTGAATAACAGTTTCTTTTTCGTGTAAGGTAAGAAGGCAAGACTGGGTCAGTCTTTATTTCTTACAGGAGTCTGGTACATTTCTCACAATTATTAAATTTACAGCATATTTCTCGCAGTTATGATCTTATCTGCATTCGCTCATTGTACGTCACATAGTCTAGAATGTTGCGGGAAAAAATTCAAGAATTTACAAAATCAGCAGCGTGGATCTCTACACGCATATGAACTCCACTCTCATAAGCAATGCAGAGCTGACGTAGATAATTATATACAGTGATGAAATAATGTTATTTTGAATGACATTTTATTTGATAATTATCTTAAATCATTATTTCACATAATTGTGCAGTCGTCTTTGAAAATTATGTCAGCTAACCGGATCATCAGGTTTGAGTGTCCAGTTTATACTGACACCCTTTGTTGCATATTATTCGAATGGTTATTTCGTTTGGCAAACTTGAAACAAAGAAAAATGAAAATAATATCCATTGAAATTGCTATTACTTCAAATATATTCAAAATAACAGTGCAAAATAAATTGTTTCAAATAGTTATTTGTCAAGATCAGCTTGCAGCCAACGTTGTCGCATATAGGGGATGAAATAGGACATAATCCGAATGATTCTATCGTGCTTGACTCGGTATGCATATTTCAGCGACCTTTGACCCCACATCGCGCGATATTTACGAACATATCACTAGTCAGCGAATCTTTATGCAAAATAAAAATTTTCCACCGGAATTGCAACAAACTGGAGTGACATACAAATTAATTTTCTTTCTCAATATGTTTAACGGGTTTAAAATGATACAACAGTATTTTTAAATTCTTCTAGTGTTCGCTGTGTTTTCAATTATCCCTACTCATTTTTTCCATAAATGCATAAAATCTGCTGTCTACATATCACCAATACACACAGGGCCCTGCTCCTTTCCGTAGACATTTTGAATTTGTTCTATAGCAGGTTGCAGCGGGGGGCAGGATAGCAAATGTTATCTCTAACGGAAACGGTGCATTTCAGTTTCGAGCGGTGCAAACGTCATAAAGTTCGAATAGGACAATAACAATAACAATGACCTCGAGTAGAGGAGGTGGCAGCAGAGGACAGTAGGAGATGGAGGACGAAAGCGCGCGCTCGCTAGCGAAGAAGTAGGACGCTGCTACAAGGTTCCCTGGCAAGCGTTTAACCTAACCTAACCTAGCCCAATCTAGGCGCGGACGCACACGCGCGCGCGCGCGCTTCTATCTGTTCCCCTCTGAGCCCCGTCCTCCCCCTCGGAGTCACCGCATTAACCGCGGCAACCCCACCTATGCCGGTCGACCTGCTGCACTCCGCTCTCTCCCTCTGTTCGTCTCTCTTTCTCCTTTGCTATATCCGTACGTTTCTACTACGACTGGTCTCTCTCTCTTTCTCTCTCTCTTTCGCAGACTTCTGCTCGTACTCGACAGCGGTATTCACTGTACGCGTCGTAGTCGGTCAGACATCCTTCGTCCTAACCGTAAATGCTTGAAAACTGGCTTCGCGTTCCTCGCGCCGAGCATATATGCGACTCTAGCGGTTCTCGCACGGTCATAGAACTCTCGTCCGTGAAACGCGTGGTGGCACTAGAGCTGCCTCCGCTCGGAGAAAGCGATGAGAAGAAGGGTTACGTGATTCCAGTCGCCGGCGTACCGACCGCGCACTAACCGTACCCGGACTCGATGTGTCCACTTCGACTTCTCCTATCTCCCTAAAGCACCGAAACCGTTCTTTCCCGATAAATGAACGACCTTTGTTGACCTTTGCCGTTTCACCACCTGTTCGAAAAGAGATCGCAGCGAGAGTGTCAATCAGAGTGCTCGCGTTCAGTGTCGGCCGAGGAAGACGATCGCTCGCGATCGGCTTCGATCGTCTACGTCCGGCCATCTCCGGGCCCGCTGCCACCGCAGAAAGAAAGGAGCGTCACGACCGGCGCGCAACCACGCTCGGTGAAAAGTGTAAGTGGAGTGTGAACGGTGCTTGCGACGCGTGTTGTTCATGCCACACTCGGCCCCCCTGTGTCAACGGTTTTTCTCGTCGCGAGGGCTCGTGTTTTTCGCGGGTGCTCGATTATACTCGTGAACCTTCCTCTTCGCATGGACGGATACTTTTAGGAAGATGTAACAGTCTGCCGCTGCCGTTTCGTCGTATACATGTGGAATGTATTGTACGTATACGTTGCACCCTTTCTACAAAATCATCCGTACACTTCTTTCGAATTTTCCGAGAGATCGAATTCTCATGTATTCAACAGATGATACCGCACATTATGTAGTATTTTCTCTTTGAAATTATATCTGTCCCGTGACCGACATAGAGACCGCATCTCATGTTTCATCTTGTTTCGTGACAGTGATCATTACACTCGTTCGGAGAAAATGCCAGTGGCGTGGGGTTATTTAAAGAAAATATCTTGTGCTACAATTATTTTTCATCAAAGCATCGTCTAATTTATTTCTCTTCTTGACAGTTATACCGATGGTTGCTCGGGTACTTCGAGTGAAACAGACTTTGCTGACTTCTTTATGTAATAGCTCCTATGTAAATTCGATTATTTCTGAACATTGACTATATGAATGAAAGGACATCAACCCTACGACGTGTACCGCTATTTCGCCCGTGCATTCAGCACATCGATCTCGTAATCAGATCTTCGATATTTAGTTTCTAGCAATGGAACTGTCTCTCATTTTTTTCTTCCCCACGCGTGCTCGTTCATCCAGAAGATTTCAGTTACCGTTTGCCAGCCGGTTTCGCTTTCTCCTTCGCTTTCGCTATCGCTCCAGCTAAACAGTTCGTACGCTCTGTTACTATTTCATGCGTCCGTGGAAAGTGTGAAAGGTACAATACCCTGGTTAAATACGAGTCCTGTACTGTGCTGGTACCATACTGACAGTATCTACAGTGTCGTTCTTTCAAACTTTTTCACCCTTGGTAGTCGAGCAACAACCCCGGGTAAATTAATTTAAGTAATTTTATTAAACACTAGATGTAATTAATTAGACACATTTTGGAGGTGTATATTTCATCTCGGTTTGAGTAACAATATCGTAAAAGTAAAACAGAAAAAGATAATCTAGATAGCGGATTTTATGGATTTATGACACAAATGAGTAGGTGTAATTTAAAACTGTAATGACATTAGAAGAATTTGAATGTACTGTTATATTATATTCAACCTATTAAACGTATTAAGAAAGAAAATAAAATTCTATTTCGCTCCAGTTTATTGCAATTCAGGTAGAAATTGTTTATTTTGCATAAAGATCCGCTGTCTAATAATCACATTAGACATGGTAGACATCTATTCTGACTGAAAGTTAGATGTCCCCTGGTTAATATTATTGACATAAAAGTTGTCAGAAAATTCATGAATATTAATATTTATAATTGAGTACAATTGAGATAGTTGATGTATAATATATAATCCGAAGAAGTAATGTAACTTTCATTTTCAAAAATGTGTTTTACCATGCTGTATATGCACATCTTTTTCTAAATATTATAAAAATAAAAGAGTATTCTCCTAACAAAAATAAGAAAGCTTTATTATATTAATAAATGGACAGCGGATTTTATGCGTTTATGAGAATTTAAAACAGTAAAAACATTACAGGAATTTAAAAATGCTGATAATATTAAGAAAGAAAATAAATTTCTGTTTCGCTCCAGTTTGTTGCAATTCGGGTAGAAACTTTTTATTTCGCATAAAGATCCGCTGTCTATTAATAAAGAAGACAAAAATTGAAAATAACAGAGTTGCAATTTCTATTTTGTTTTACAAATATCATTTCATAAATCATGTAAATTATTATTTCAAGAGTTCGTATAATTTCCATTTTTACACCACCGCGTGTACAAAAACGTAAATTTGCGCGCAGACTAAACAGTACCGAAAGAAATATCAAACAAGAGAACTGTGAGGGTCGATTAAGAGGAATCGAGGTTCGCGATAATCCTTGTGTTCTGATCGAAAGCCTCGAAGACGCGAGGAAGAGTTCGAGGGCTTTTTAGAATTGGTACCGCGAAACCTATATCCGCGTCTATAAAGTGCAGTGAACGCGAGCGGGTGCAACGAACTTGGTCTCCCCCCACCCCCACCCGGTTGTTTTCTCTCTCTAACGGCGACCTCCCACTCTGGCGCGCGCGCGCGCGCTCCACCCCCCTACCGGCCTCTGTTCCCTTATTGCGGACGAGCGCGTTCGCATCGCGTCGCGTCTCTCGTGGCAAACGAAGCGTACAGGCGTAGCCGCAAATTTCGGCCGCTTTGGCGAACGCGTTTTCCGTCTGCTTTCGCCTGTGTTTACATTTCATTCGCCGGGCCAATTCCGACTTTAAATGCTGACATTTTTTATAATTGCGAGCACACCAAACCGCCGACGACGAACAAGTCTGCAAACTGGGCAAATGTTCCGTTTCGTTCGTCGCAGCTGTTACTTTATTCCGATAGTTTTTTCAGTATTTTTTTTTTAAAGTAAAACGTTGGAGGTGATTCTACATGAGGAATTCTGTGTTGTATCGCTATGCGAGGTGTTGAAACATTTCAGAAATATATAATTGAATGTGTTCATTCGCTGCATTTGTAATTTCGTCTACCTGTTAAATTGATGGGCCATTTACGGTTCTAGAGTTTGTCAAAATTTATAGCCAAATGTTAATTAACATTTTAGCTTCACACGTTTTGATTTCGAAGATTAGTACGTTTGAGGTGGGGATCATTAATTGTACGCACATTTATATTATCAGTGGACTTCGAATTTTTATGCAGAACAGAATTTTTAATTGGTTTTGTAATAAATAGACTGCGGATTTTATGCATTTATGACAAAAATGAATACGCATAATTTAAAACAGTGGAGGTATTAAAAAGATTTAAGGCCACCAGTGTATTAGTTTCACCTTAATAAGATAATTAAAAGAAGAATGAAATTGTGATTTGGCTCCTGTGTCTTGCAATTAATGCAAACATTTTTTATTTTGCATAAAGATCCGCAGTCTAGTAATAAATCTACTAAGCTGAAAATATAATATCACCATAATTTTAAATTCTTAAATTTTATTTTCATAGATGCATGAAATCTGCTAATTATCAGCAACTATTGTCTTCATCAGCGTATATTTTCATTGTTTTGAAAAAAAATTGATGAAAATTATGGAAAGCATAACTTCTTATTCAGTAGTGTTTACTTTGTAATGTACCAGTACTACAATGACAGTCATAGACATTTCCAAGTTAAACTATTTAAATTCCTGTGGTTGTTGCAGACAAATAGGAATGAGTTTTATGATTCCTTTCCAGGAACTACGAAATATTCTCTTCAACTAGCAATTGCGTTTTATGATTTCTTTTGAGAGAAATTTGCATGGGCCTAAGTGTCTAAAATAATCCTACCTCCCACGCGTACATTTACTAAGAAAAAGAGAAAGGAAAACAATTTAGCTGATTCGAGGAAAGAGATTGCTGAAAGGAAAGAGTAGCATTGCAGAGGACATGCTGTCTTGGTTTCTAATAACTGGACAGCGGATTCCATGAAAAAAAATGAGGTGGTGTAATTTAAACCTGTAGACACATTAGAACAATTTTAAAATGCTATTATATATATAAAATAATTATTTATAATTATAATTGTGTAGAGAATAAATTCCTATTTCACCCCAGTCTGTTGCAATTCAGGTAGAAAATTTTGCATAAAAATCCGCTGTCAACTGATAAATGATGCAGCACAAGTCTAATATAATTATTCACATAATTAAATTGATTTTTATCTCATCAAGTAAATGTCAAAAATTTTCCAATCTCCCTAAGAATACCTTGAAGAATTATTGACCTTGCATTACCTGATTTTGTACGATTTTCAAATTACTGTTTCTTTCATTCTATATGTAGGAATCTCGAGTTAGATGACCTGCATAAAATTTGCGATAAATCGATGACCCGAATGTCGCGAGGTTGTTTCGCGCCGTGACCTTTAAAGGTTACAATAAAAGAAGAGTAGAGATGGAGAACCAGAAACGTCACTAAGATTTAAATTTAAGTAAACGTCCTCCAAGCATTTGGGGAAACGAGTTATGCAAATCAGTATTAATTGATTTTCTTATCACGAAGCTACTAAGCTCTTGGTGGAAGTTACCAGATGTAAACAAAGTTGTACTCAAATTATTGACATTCAGTATAACAAATCTTAAAATTCAACGTAATAAACGATATAATAATAGTCTTTATAACAATTCGCTGTGATCACTAGACTGCAAACTTAATGTAATATAAAAATTGTATACAGGGTGTCCCAGAAATGTTGCATTTCCATTTTATATTAATTTTCCCCTTAATATCTCTTAATACTTCGTTCAATACTTAAATGTTTAGCAATTGGTTTGATCCCAACATATTTAATAATGTAAACAATATTTTGAATCACAGTACAGCAATTTTTAGTGGCGACTGAGTCACCACTCGAGGGTTAAGGGTTAATACAGTTAACAAGACTGCGATTTTCTAGCATACTGGAAATTGATTTCGGAAAAGGTCCGACTTTCGCGTCTGCAAAGGTCTTCCGCAGCGAAACCATTAACCCCACCGCGTGGTCACCTTCTATTCTAGTGCGAGTATAGCGTACCTCTTGCTGAGGGTAATCGCAAAACGGGCGCTCACGCTTACAAATGCTACCCTGGGTTATCCTCATCGCTGGAACATTCTCACTTCTGTTCGAAATTTAACACGTTGCCATATAAAAATGGCAAGATTAAAATGCATATTTTTGCCCAATTATTATTATAATGTAATCTCAAATAAATATGCAATAAATTATGGTAATTATTTAGAAGAAGGGCCTCCTCTCATAAGAATTGTCAGTAATCAATATTACGTATATTTACAAAAATAATTAAAAATTAAGAAAACAAAAAATTTGAAACCGGTTATTTGACCGGAAGTTCTAGTACCAGAAATTCCTGGAGAATTAATAATTTACATCTTGATAACTAGATACACCGGATCTTTATGCAAAATAAAATATTTTTACGCGAATTACAACAAACTGGAGTGAAACAGAAATGAATTTCCTTGAAAATAATATAATCATATCTTCACATTTTTCTGATGTTTCTACTGTCCTAAATTACATAAAATCCGCTGTCTATTGATAACAAATAGAAAACAATTGGCGTCAATTATACCAATGAATCGAACAATTGATGGGAATATGGAAGACGGAATACATGCGCACAATCTATAATTAATGTTTCATAAAATCAATTGAATTGAAATTGACATTCAATTAAGGAGAAAGCTCAGGTAGAATGAGAAAACAGGTACAACGTTATTAAAAAAACATGAACGAATGTCGGGTGATTCCTCGTTCAATAAACTGTAGAAATAGATTGGTATCTGTGAACGGTTGAGTGTACTGCGAATTTTGTTCTGGTTTTATAATACTTTGATGAAATTAATACACAGGTAAACTTTTACCGTCGAAATTGGTAATCGGCGAAGTTCGTACACACAGTTTGCAATTACTTCAGTCAGTAAACTCGTTATGGAAACACAAGTATGGTAAATTTGTTTACACGTTGTATTCATCGAAACGTCGTTTTTACTATAGAATTTAGAAGGGAAAAAAGTTGCCCTCTCTCTCTCTCTCTGCCAGTACCGGATTAGTCACGTGACACAGTGAAGCCAGACTGGGGGAGGGTTGATGAAATGATGTACCCCCTCTCTGATGACGGGGGATGAGTGGGGCGAATGGGAGACACGTTGCGCGTGGTCGCGCGTGCGCGATGGTGACGCAACAATGATATGACATTTCGCAAGTTTTAGGTTATTGCCCTGTATCGTACCTATTATGTACCTATTTTGAAATGAATCATACAAATCGTTCTAGAGATTATAAACATTCTTTATTATTATAGATAAAATGAATTGTAACATGTGGGAGTTTCAGTTGTGAAGTGAAGTGAAGTGTGCGCGTGCGAATAGAATAGTGGAAGGGGAAAGTAGGGGAGTACGGGAGATTCGTGTCTACCGCAATCTGGCGACACTGGAAGGGGAAAGTAAGGGAGTACGGGAGGTTCGTTCCGAGCTCAATCTGGCTTCACTGACGTGACACTGTAACGCATGCACGAAGGGGATGGTAGAGTGGGGACACAAGTTAATCTGGCGACTCTGCTTATGCTAAAGATCTCGACGTTGACCTTGAACACCGCTGTACGAAGTGCAAGAATTCTTATCGTTCTAACGTTATGAATAGATGAGAAAACGATAGAAAAATTTAATAAACTATGAAACATTTCTATTTCGCTGCAGTTGAAATTTCTGCCTATCATCAAAACAGATGTTGTAGAGAGTTCGTTAATCGAACGCGTACAATTAAGTAATTATAAGGATACTTTTCCACCGGTATCTCTGCAACGAAATCAAAGTGACCTTGCGTAGTGAAAACTGGGTGACTCCGTTACACAGAGTTCGAGTCGTTCATGCAATCCGTCTAATTACACAGTCGGTGCCTACAACTGGCGATATAAACATTTGTGTACACTTCGTTATAAAAACGGTAGTATAGACGCATGCTCCATACGGTTTGTATTAAACGTCCTTCAGCTCGGTGATATTTATTTTCTATTCAAGGTCCAAGGAAACTTATTAATTTTCTGCTGAGCGCTACGTAACCTCATACTTTTCAATTTTCATAAGGTTCCCACGTTCAGTTTTTAAATGGCAGTCGTCAAGGACCTGTTATTTTTAAATATACACACAACAATGATCAGTTATTAATAGACAGCGGATTTGATGCATTCGTGACAAATGTTTTCCATTATTTTCAACCTATTACACACATCAACAAAGAAAATAAATTTTCATTTCACTCCAGTAATGTTTATTTTGCATGAAGATCCGCTGTCTAGTCATCAACAAAAAATATTAACAACAATGCAATTGCTTCATATCTTACGCAATTTGAAATAAAAAAGACTAACGATAAATTCTTCTAAGTGAAACAAAGTTTATAAACAGTACATTTAACAGAGACAATATTTGAACGCTTAAACAAATAAGCTAGTTTATACACCTACGTTGTACCGCAACTTGTTTAGTAAAAAATTCGAATTGCCCAGTCTTGTAAACATCGTATGTATTTGCCTAATCAAACACTGTGAAGTTATTTCTACTTCGTGAACTCAAGCGTTCCTGTCAAGGATATAATTAACAATAATTATTTATTTATATTTATATCTGGTAATAAAGAAATGAAATGTCTCACAATTGGTTGAATCGAATTAAGTCAAAACGAAAGCGGATGAAATGAATTTTTTAGGAGCATATGAGGGTGATCTCCTCATCATATAATATCGAGTCAAACTCGTGCTGAGGGTTTCAATTCAGATTAAACTTCAGATTCAAATAAAATTCTGTTCTCCTGCTATCGTTATTTAGACATGAAAGAAAACGTCGATATAAAGTATTATAAAGTCTTGATCCAAGCCGGACGGAGCTGTACGATCTTAGTCAGTTATTCGGGTATATCGGTGTGAACCACTACTAATCGAATTGCAAAACTTCTTTATTTTTCACTATTTTTTTATGGGACTTTCGCCAATTTAATTCTGGCTTTTTTCTGATTTAAACGACACTTAACACGATACGATTTGAACCGTAGTGGTTTAATTGACTGTACGTAGAAAGTTTTCCGTTTGCCCACGCGGTCGGGGAGGTCACGAAAAGAAAATACTAGCTCTACATGAGGATCTGGCTTATAGATCAAGATTTTACTGCACGGCGAATATAAATTTTCTCTCTCGTCTAGAATGAATTATCAGAACAAATAACAAAATTGTACAACAAGGGCTGGAACAGGGTAGTGGACGAAGATATTGTCGCGCTAACCGAGGCTTACTCTAGCCAATTGTTAATGATAATGATCGGTTGCTTTTTCTTCTCGATCCCGTTGACATATTGCAATATGAATCGCAGAGTAGATCAAGGCCGGCAGCATACAGCACCGAACCGAAGGGCACAGGAAGCGCTTACTCACGGTAGAAATATTTGTTGTTTGCTTGCAGTTTGAACAAGATGCACGCGATGGAAGGTGCCGCTGGTAACGGGAAGAAGGTGGACTCGGCCGAGAAGACGAGGGAGGAGGATTCGTCGAGGGCCTCGCCGAAAGTTCCCCAGAGCCAGCAGAACGGAGCTGCTCTGCCGGAGGAGACCGCCGCGGCTCCCACCACCGTCGAATGCCTTCGCTCGACCTCCATCAAAAAGGAACCCCTCTGTGATTCGGAGTCGGAGACGACGTCCAAGACAACCCTATCGGTGGAAACCGCGCAGCAGAAAACCGCGGTGTCGCGATGCGCGAAATCCGAGACGGAAGGAAGCGGCAGGAAGCGAAAGTCCACCGATGGACAGTTGTCCTCGAACGGGAACCCGGCGCCGAAGAAATTCTGCCTCGAACAAAGGGAACAGTATATATCGTCTTTGGTTGGCTGTGAGAAAGTTACCGCGGATGAACTTGCCGCGAGGGCTGATCAACTTCGCGCCGAAGTACAGGTAAATATATCGTCTCTAGACCCGGTACGCAGTGGTCTCGATTCGCCAAAACGGGGCCAAAACCTGAGGACGTTCCCGGATCTAATTGAAAATTTCTGATTTATAGTTTCCAAGGTCGCTGATCACAAATCAGAGCCTAGAGATTCTATAAACATACTGGCCGAGCCAATACGCCGGACGGGTATATCGTTCCATGCGGCCTTCGCGAGTTCACGATGCCGCCATTTTGTAAATAATCGAGATTTCGAGATTTCCTTAATACACTTCCTAATTTTCTTGTTCTCAAGATCGTGGCAAAAGTCAACAATATGCGTTTTGAAATATGTAACTCGTCTAATTTCGATTATTCTTGCTTGAAATATCTGTGCAAAATCTTCTGGAAACATTCCTCAACGTACCTCCAACGAGAAATTCTGTTTTGAAGTTTTGGACACGTTTTGGCGATTTGGAACCACTGTGCGCTCAGCCGAAGTAACGGATGACCTTCGGACTATAATGATCAAGTGCGAGTCTCTATGAAAGCGTTACAATGTAGAAGTCGCTCTAGATTAACGATATGACAAACTATAGCAGCTGTTACACTGTAATATAGCAGTATTTCGCTATATGTATATGGAAAATTGGTTCCTGCTACCGCGGGGTACACACCGCGAGTGAAGTGTAACGTGATAGCCATTAGTAGACTGCAAAATTGGAAAATTTTTAAAATTGAAGATGTTGATGCATGGTTTCTATTAAAATCATTAAGGGAAGAAGGAACATTCAGTTTGGTTTCTATTTTTATTCATGCAGTTGATCTAGATAATTTTTATTTTGCATAACGATCCGCAGTGTAAAACTTTTACTAACATATTTGTGACATTCTTCTGATTGATATAATAGCAAACATGACATCATTCGAAGCATATTTGCTTGTTCAGTTGAACCTTGATTAAAAAAGAAAAAACAAATTAGTCTAAAGCGATCTTATATACAGTAACGATTTAATCTAGCACAGTAACTAGGTACACACCTGTTCCATTGTTCGAACACTGATTAGTACGAATAATCGAGATTCTATTGTTATGAATTAAACAACGATTACGAACTAAAGAAAAAAGAAAATGTAAGAAATGTTAACCAACCAAAAATTCTCTTCAAACAAATTCGCTTCGTAATTCACGACAGAGTAATAAAAAGAATATGTAGGCTACCGGTTTATTTGCAGTATAATAACAATACGTTTTCCTTTCTGTTCGACGCAGGCCTTGGACGAGTTAGCACGTGCCAAAGAAATGGAATGGAACGAGATCCTAAGCATGAGGAAACTCAAGGAGGAGGCGTACCTGAGAATCGAAAGAAGGCGGCAGGTGATGGGATTCATGGAGGGCAATGGTCAGTTAGCGGACACGTTACCTCCGGCTAGCTTATCGCTCGGCCCTGATTGGGAGAGCAGCGGGAACACGACACCCGTATCCAAAGAGAAGCTAAATTTTGGCTCGAAAGAGGACTTGCCCGAGGAGAGTTCCCGGGACTCGCCGGCATTCAAAAAGGAGAAAACCGGAAAACAATCGTCTCAGCGACAATCAACGCCTCCCAAACAGGGAGGAGAAAATGGCCGGAAACAGGCAGAGGCGCTCAGCCCAGAAAATAGGCAGATCGGCGAGGGCCGGCAAGGAGCCATCGTCGACGTTAGGTCTATTATCGCTGATTACAGGCTGAGACATCCTGAAATAGTGCCGCGAAGGTAATTATTGCTGTTCGTTAGATCTGTTTACGAAGGGTGTAACTCTTTTTTGTTACCTGCTCAAACTGCGAACAACCACCTACGTGTTGATGATTAAATAAGTACACCATTATGGACTTACAAAAGCTTCTCGAGGCTTACTCCTGCTTTGGAACGGTGTTCTAGTAAATCAAGTTTTCCTAGCTTCTATGTAATTGTTTTCCAAACCCCCACTTGATTCACAGTCTACGTAACCATCGGGCCAGTCAAAATTATAGCTTTGGTGCGTATCGCAGGTGCTATTTAAAATAGTCAGTCATACAATCCTTCGTCTATCTGTAAGAATTAATTTTATTCATAGTACACAGTTGTTTGAACCGAATTTCATTGGGAGTTCACATAGCCTAAAAGATTTGAGAAGAAATTCCAACGATAAGCTTTAACTTTGCACTTTTTATTTGTGATTGTTCGGCAGTCAGCGTGTTGGAAGAATTTAATAACATCAATATATTATTTTTAACATATTAAAATTATTGAAGAAAGAATTAAATCTCTGTTGGACTTTTGTCTATTGTAATTAATACAGGAAGTACATCCGCATTCTATATGTGACAATAAAAATTATAAGAAATATGTAGATCGCAACGTATAAAAGCAAACATACTAATTATTAAGGCATTTTGTTTAACGTATATTTTTATGCTGCAGGGGTCGCAGAATGAGAAATTCGGTGAACGTTGGCCTTGGAGCTGGCGGAGCTATGGTAGAAACGGGCCACAATGTTGACTCGAGGCCATCTAGTACGGACTCTTGTAAAAGCAATCCGAACATGTCTGATCCCAATAATTCCATGAGCTTTAAGGATGTGCTCGTACAATTTGCTAAGCTGAGTCAACAACAAGGTATGTCAGAATGAATACGACTTTCTTTCCCTGTACCGTTTACAATTTTAAGTGATTCTCTGGTATTTAATTAATTGATTAACTGCATTAATGAAGAAGAAAGTACGAAGTTACGACACACGTTAAAGAAAATCTGAGTCGTTCATTTGCCAAATCGATTCGTAATGTTATCGATTTCCATTAAACTGAAATAAAATTTTCATTTTGTTGTCGTCGACGTGCAATCATTGGAAAACATAGGCATACAATACATATCAATTTTCTTTTTCTTCTAAGAGATTATAAGCGATAAAGGAGTTCTAATCTCCGTAACTAAAATAGAGAACATTGATAAAGTATTATTTTATTTTACATTTTCCGTTTATTAAATCTAGTTATTAAAGAAATTTATTTTAAGTTTGTCATGTTCAATGTTAGATAATGGTGTTGCACTGTCATAAAAGTTCAGTACGAATAATTTTTGAAATTTTTAATTGTTTGTTTACAGGCGAACCCGTGAAAACGCCTCAAAATTATCCGGACGTGACGCTTCACCCGGTGGCGCCGTCTCCAGCACCCCAAAACACACCACCACAGCAGAGCTGTTCATTGCTCCATGGAATTCTCACAAAATCACAATCTCCGAGACCTACAACTTTTTCACCTACTTTAGCTAGATTACTCACCGCACCTGAAAGAGAAAGGAATGCACCAACAGCAGCGTCCATGCCACAGCAAAATGCGGCAACCCAGCACCTTTTGCAGGCATATCAAGGCTCTAATCCGGTTTCTATCAGCGACCTTCTGTCTTCTTCCAAGGTGCGTTGCCGTTCCATAAAATGCAAATTAGTTATATTACAAATTGGTGGTGGTTTTAGGATTACTAATCTTTATCGCTTTTCGTTCCCAGGCTCGAACTGAAATAACTATAACACCTGTCGTCAACACCCCGGTACAATCTCATTCGAATAATTTAATCCACGTGGTAAGGAAGATATCAGTATATTTATTTTCTTAATACCTATCATAACGTGTAACACACATCGGAAATATTTGCTGTGCAGTAATATATTTTGAATCGTGAATGGTGTTCGACTGTTCTACAGAAATTTCACTTATGTGTGCCAGTTTAATATTATCAGAATTAGAAAAATAATAAGTTTCTTCATGACTAATTTGATAACTCTGGCATTAACAGATTGATGTACAAGTTTGCCTCCTATGCGAATTCTTCATATACCTTATATATACTATATCCAATTGAATTAGTTAAAAAATGTAGTAGAATCATTTAGTGTACATGATTTTTAGATTTATTCATTTATTTTCTAGTTTATGAAATTTAATAGGGTTTGATTATCTATGGAGGTTATTAGGTTTTCTTTAAGTATTTTAGTTCTGTTATTCTGTCATAAATCTCGCAGTAGCGAGTGTGTACAAAATGAATTATAATAATTTTGACCCTAATTTGATGGTAATATTATTTTCAGGACGATGTTGAAGAAGAATCTGCAGTAATCGAAGACAGAGAAACGCGTATTTCTTCGGGTGGAAGGGATGCGAGAGAGGACAGAGACAGTCCTCCACGTTGCCAAGGGTGTCATGAACGTGCAGCGCAATTCGTATGCGCTGGCTGTGGAAATCAGTGGTACTGCAGTCGTGAATGCCAAGTAAGATATGCCATTTTACTACACTTATCAGTCTTATTAGAGTCTTCTCGAGTTCTCTTGAATCTTCTTGAAATTTCTGGAGTCTTCTTGAATCCTATGGAATCTTCTTGAATCCTATTGAGTCTTCTTGAATCCAATTGAGTCTTGTTGAATCCTTTTGAGTCGTCTTGAATCTTCTTGAAACCTCTTTCAATGTATTTTGCACAGCCCTACACTTTATGAATGTATGAAACCATTCTGCAATAAATCTAACAAGTTCAGTATAATAACTTGCACAAATTTTCGGAATGTTACGAATACAATGATTCATTTCAGGTTGCTGCATGGGATGAACACTCGGAAGTTTGTTCTGGCTAAAGAAGGCCGTATATCGATCCAAAACCTCGTACTCGCGGTATCGAGTGAAATACCTATTCAACTGAGAATAAATCTAGTCAAAAAAGAATGGCCAAGAATATACGCGTAATTGAGAGTACGATAGAACGAAAGAAATGACGTTAAGAGAACAGTGTATATTTTTAAGGATCTACAGATATGTTAATCTGTAAAGAAATAAGTTTTATTTCATTAAAGATGGATCGAAGAGTAAAGAATGAGAACGTATCGAACTTCGTGAAGTCCGACGAGGAGGGACAGAGATCAGATCATCGAAGTTTGTGTTGAAACGGTCGTTGCTTCACTGTAATCACCGCGCGTTGCTTTTATTCGGTATTGGTATCAAATGATCGAGAGTCTTTACCAAGATCAAGAGAGTATTAACCCTGCTGAAATTAAGCATTTAATGTGTATCTTCCAAAAAAAGAGCGATAAATTGTTCACTGAATTCCTAATTATAATTCGCGTTAAATATAAACGTACGTAAGAACCTTATGTATCGGATACCTTTTGTTATATTTTAACCAATGTATGACGTACAGTGTGTACGCCTAGTTGAGGATTTTCAACTTTTTCCAAAGGAAGTGAAGAAGGAAAGGTAGATATATCTCGCAATGCTGTACAAAATTTTATACATATTAGCAGGGTTGTTCAGCATCAGATTTTAAACAAGAACAGTGTTAGTGCCATGCGTAAGATTCGTTTCATGGTTAGCTTTGCATTCTGAGAAAGATCTAAGATATAGGTTACTTGAGTGTCTTTATAATCCTCTATCACTTCATTTCGTTACTATCTCTCTTTCTATATTTCTCTCTCTCTTGTTTCTTTTTCTAAGCAAAGCCTGTATGCATTATGATACAAACGACGTCGCATTCGACGATCACAGTGCGAGATACATATGGACACTCAACCTTCATGTATTTTTGTCGTTCATTCAAGAAAGGCACGTAAAATGCGTACCTAATACCATATTTTATACCATATTTGTTACCAACGTATAAATCTAGAATTAACGAGACGTTAGCCTTAGTGTAGGATTAAGCTATTTCTTTTCCCCTTGAGCTCTTTCACTTGTTCGTTGGTAACGTATCGACACGATTTAAGTTCACTTTCTTCTTTTTTGTAAATTAGCATGTTACCCAAACGACAATTGTCCCTGACATAATCTGTAGTCCAAAGTTCCTACAGGTAAACGCAACATTATATATATTTTTCCCAATTACGATGCAAACCAAAATAAAATAAAGTTTTTAAGCGCATATCTGATCTTTTTATTACTCCTAGCCAGTGTTTCCCAAACTATGGTACGCGTACCTCCTAGGGGTATACGAAGAGTTTGGAGCGGGTACTCACTGATTGTAGTGCAAGAATCCTGGTGCAGTGGAAATCTTCTGTTGTGTACGAATGGATATACGCGCCTGCTACTTAATACCGATTGTTCTTAACGGGAGAGCTTCGATATCATGTTCTCCTAATACAAAACTCAATTTTGGAGATTTTCGAAAATTTTCGCCAATTTCGACCGTCTGGCTTGTCGTTGAGTTGTACTACTGAATTTCGTGCCACCTCCTATCGTAAATATTATGTATGTACCTACTTTGAAATGAATCATACAAGTCGTTCTAGAGATTATAAACATTCTTTATTATTATAGATAAAATGAATTGTAACATGTAGGAGTTTCAGTTGTGAAGTGAAGATAAAATCATAAATGTCATAAAAATATATAATATATTTTAACACTTTTAAGGAATGGACATAGCAAGTTTTGAAACTACCTTTTTAGAACTGAATACTGAATATAATAAATATATTATACACAATACAATAATATAAAATAAAATTGTAGGAAAATATAGTCTGTCAGCTAAAAAGGATATGGGAAAGGATGACTGGTGTGTGGGCGTTTAAAATTTGAACTTCAAATAATAACAATTATTGAGTTATTGACGGCGAAGCCGTCCGTCAAGAGTGTGATCGCGATGTATGTATTTCAGCTTCGCAGCCTAGAAATGGACTTTGTTTTGGACGCGGCAATAACCTAAAACTTGCGAAATGTCATCTTGTTGTTGTGTCCCTATCGCGCACGCGCAACTGATTCTTGCCGAGCTGGCTGTAGCATCATACGGACACCGACGAGGTTATACCTCGTGTGTGATACGGAAACACCGGTAAATATTATTTGCAAGTTATTTGTAAGGGAAACTGCTAGACTGGACCCTCATGCATCTCTACATATAATTTTTCATTAGTGTTTGCATTATTTAAATAGTTATTCATAATTTTCTAAAACTTTGTTCATTCATTGATATTCGCGCAAATAATTCTTGCCGCTTTTCCCATAAGACGCAATGTTAATTCCGGCACGAATTATTTGCTCTTCCTAAACGTCCGTACAGCGCCATTCCGTGCAGCGGCAAAACGCTCAAACTGTTAGCCAAATTTAGTTCCGAACCCACCGCTAGATGGCGCTGTTCCGGATTGTTCGAACAGCGCCAATTCGTGCAGCGGCAAAACGCTCAAACTGTTAGCCAAATTTAGTTCCGAATCTACCGCAAGATGGCGCTGACAGTACCTGCCAGTGGTGTCGTTCACAGTGGAACCTGATGGAACCCCGGCCGGTACTTCCAGCGCCATCTAGCGGTAGATTCGGAACTAAATTTGGCTAACAGTTTGAGCGTTTTGCCGCTGCACGAATTGGCGCTGTTCGAACAATCCGGAACAGCGCCATCTAGCGGTAGATTCGGAACTAAACTTGGCTAACAGTTTGAGCGTTTTGCCGCTGCACGAATTGGCGCTGTTCGAACAATCCGGAACAGCGCCATCTAGCGGTGGGTTCGGAACTAAATTTGGCTAACAGTTTGAGCGTTTTGCCGCTGCACGGAATGGCGCTGTACGAACAATTCGGAACAGCGCCATCTAGCGGCAGATTCGGAACTAAATTTGGCTAACAGTTTGAGCGTTTTGCCGCTGCAGGGAATGGCGCTGTACGGACGTTTAGGAAGAGCAAATAATTCGTGCCGGAATTAACATTGCGTCTTATGGGAAAAGCGGCACGAATCATTTGCTGCTGTAATAAATATCAAATACTCTTCATTTTGCATGAATAAATTATCTTCAATGTACAATACAGACATAGAGGATTCTCCAGTATACTTCCACCAATTTTTTAGCCTTTGAATAACAATTTCTTTGAATATTTTAACATCCACGTTCACCTGTCAATAACGCGTGTCAGCTTGGTGCACTTCACGACACAATGTATTCGTCTGATTTTGACAGTTGACAGTTGGTTGGACAATTTTATGGATATGAAATATATCCAACATATTTAACACTAGTCTTACGTAAACCCTTTAAAATGACGGATGTAAAGATGCTTCCCTGAGGAATTATTTACTAAAATTTCTTTGGGCATATATTGGAAAAATGGCCAAAAATTTGGATAGACACATTCTCGTTATGTTTATAAAATAATGCGAAATAGTTATTTCTAGAGCTCCGTAAACCTAGTGTTAATAATTTAAATAATACTTTGAATAATGGTACAGCAATTTCTAGTGGTGACTCTGGGTTACCGCTCGGGTGCTAAGTGTTAAAAATAAGAAAGCGGATAAAGGAAAAATGATCGGACGATTATCAACCACATAAAGTTTAGTGTGATTTTATTTGATGACACAATAATTATCGTTATTTGAATAAAGGTCGAGTGCAATGTCGTACAGCGTATAAATACGGTACAAACGTAAAAAACCTGTAAATGCGACTGTATAATTGTTACGTTACATGCACATCGATTTCACGACGACATCGTGCCACCGACCGAAATCTGAAATCGGCCATGAAGCCCCCTATTGTTAAACATGTACAATATGTATAGTCTGTGTAGCCTGTATTACTCTTCGTCTTCGCTTTGGTAGTCGACACGATCCAGTGAATTGCACACGAATGATTGATTCCCTTTCCTCTCCGTCTCTCTTTTATTTATACAGTTTATACGCCGCTGCCTAAGAAGAGATCTCTCACAGGCTACTGTGGGACTTTCAATTGAATTTCCATCTAGCGTCATCGTACATTCCAATCGTATTTCGTATTTACAATGTTACATGACCAGAATTACTCACATATCTTACTGGCTAGTTATAAACTTTATCCGTCATCGTACATTTAGCGCCGTCATCGTTAGGTTGTGTCTGGTGTGTGTGTGTATGTATATATATTTATATTAACATTTTTTTTTTAATTAAATAGAGCTTTCGTAGCAAAGTATGTATAAATAGACTATTTTTGCACGCACATCCATCAGTGCTCACTTAGATCTGCGCTGCATTTCTGAAGGCGAGACAGTACACTCCGTTTTGAGCGGTTCGTTTAATGAGATCCGTCTATATCGAATAAGATAAGCTATTACCTGAAAAGTAGTGGACGAGAGGAATGGCAGTTCCCCGGGGATCCTAAAACCTTGGCTCAGTGCGAAGCCGTTTTCGTTTTTGTTGTTTACGCTCTATGATAATACTGTATATCCCATCGAAATTTCTCGAGAAGAGTCGCGTTAAGCTACACCTTACATTGGATCGTACTTTGACCGTAGAAATCTTATTCGTTTAAAATAGACTCGTACTTCCGTAACGGCAGCGTGGATTATTGCATCGCGTGGTGACGTACACACCCCTACGTCCCTTTATGTTCGAAGAACGTCCGCGTTATGTCGCCTACTTGTCCCTTACTTATTTTAATTACATATCACACCGAGGTGCCTGACGCACGTAAAAATCTAGAATAAATATAGGCCAGTTGTAGGCATTGAAAAATTTTTCCTCGACAGATTTCTAATTCCTAATTTTGCTGGTAATGCACACCATTCCCTTATCGTTTAAAAGCGAATGGAAGGACGTGTTTCACAAAGAACGCTTACCGCGTATTGCCAGGGACCTCTTGGTCCTCATTAGGGGTGTGCGGGTACCCGAAATGTCGATTTCGGGTCAGGTTCGGGAATGAGACTTTACTGAACTCTCCGTGGCTTACAAGAAGTCTCCTGGCAGGAATTCGAAAGGAATGCGGCGGCAAGCCAGCCGATTGGGTCATTCCACTGGCACTTTCGATTCTACCCGAATTATTGGCTAAAGTGTGACGTCACGGCCTAACCCTTTACCCCTGTGCCGTCTCGAGGGACTTCTTGTGAGGCACGGAGAGTATGACTGACGCTTTCTTTATGATCTTTCAATCTAACTTCGCATATGAACTTTTCGGGTACTCGAATGGTGCAAACTATCGGCCCGTCCCGAGGCGACCCGACATTTCGGGTATCTGCACACTCCTAGTCCTCATTAATACATTGACCGTTCCGCTACTCTCTTTGATATCTTCTTCTTATTTTTTTTTTGTTCGTCGTAAAAAGTTAGAAGGAGAAAAATCTGTAATTGTGTAATCTTAAAGTTATTAAAAATTTGCTTTTGATTCTTTTTTCTTTTTCTGACGATTTTAGATGCTTCAAATTCGGTTGTACGTCCCAAACGGGTGTAAATTCATAGCTGTTTTCCGTCTCGATGTTACAAACTGGCCTCACGCGTTAATCACCTCTAAAGATTTCGTGTTTCGTTCGCATAAATAGTGTCAAATTACAGCGCCGATTCTACACCCCTGGACGACGATGTCGATGAACTCAGGTCTTCCGAGTGACGAGTGTGGGATGAGTCGAGGGAGGTGACCGAGTCGCTGTCGTTGCTGTGAGGACTCGAGTAATTAGCCGCTTCCTGTAGTCTCATTAGCATGTTCAGCTGCAACAGCGGCGAACGTTAATTAATTATTATATAACGTTACTCTCTACACATACACTCCCGCTCATAAATCTTAGGACATGATCATATTTGTATTCAACTCTGTAAAAATGAAATAATCGTTGGAGGATGCGAACAAATTTTTCCTTATTGAAAGGTTTACATGTCGAGGAAATGATGCTGCACTCATATTCAAGAAGAATGAAATGATGTGTGTGGTGACTCGAACTCGCAGTTGGTTCAGTTTTTTGCAGATAAGAACCAGAAGTTTTATGAGCGTGGAATTGTGAAGCTATCAGAAATATGGCAAAAGATCATCGAACAAAATGGAAATATTGCTTGAATAAAAAAATTGGGTTCTAGTTCACCTTAAAACACCGAAAAATTACTTTCTCGCCAACCCAATAAAAGTAGAACTTTTTAGGACGATTGTGGCCTAGGTTGATCTTTTATCTAGCGCTTTTGACTACTGAAAAACCCGATCTTTGCATTATCAAGAAATGAGAAGGCGCATTCCGCACCCTTGTAATCCTGGATCAAGCCTAACCTCTTAAGGAGGTATACTAACCAGTGGATCGCCTTCGGTGTCGCTGTGCGTGCTGCCAAGGCTTTTAACGCTTGATCCTCCGACTCCGGAAGTGTGACCAGAACTGACGACATCGTAGCCAACGTCCTCGGGACGCAATCGAAGAAGAGCATCGCTGCCACCGTGCACTGCGTGCGTAGAAATCCACGGATAACTAGACGTGATAAATTGAGCTGGATCTTCCCAGGAAGTGTCGCCATTTCCATTTCCACTGACGCGTCTGCCGTAAAGTGTTAATCCCTCTCTGACCGCTTCGACCAAGTACGGTATCACGGAGTAGTTCCACAGGTCCGTGAACCATACTTGAGAACCTGTTACTTCCATCGGGCAGGACAGAAATAGTCGTGGCCCTGGAAGTTAAACATTCGTTATTAAGCGGTTTGCGGACGCGCAACAGTTATTGAAGGTACGGGTAATCGTTGAGTTCGATCCGGTCTCACCTATAGTCACGTCGGAGCTGCTATGAGTTTCTAGGAACTTGTTGAGGTGTAGCCAAACACGGGGCAACCACTCGACAACTGCCGCCATTTCTGCATTCCTGGTCCCAGCACACTCGCGAAGCTCGTGCTCCAGTAGTTTCCGCCTGAGATAACGGCCTAAGAACCCTTTAACTGGTTCCATGTGGTTAGCGCAAAGCACCCACCTGCGAAGGGAAAGTTTGGTGGACATTAATCTAGAAGAAGTGTAGCAACAGACTAATGAGAGCTGATCGTGTGTGACACAAAGCGTTGCCATTAATTTCTTCGGAGACTGTTGAAAAAGAAGCAATACAAAATATTATTACTCTGATATTTATATTGAAGCATTCGGTAACGATGTCTAAAGTGATTACAATGAAACTTTATGAATGAAACTTTACGCATTCACGTAGCTATATTTTTTATTTGCTTTTACGATTACAGGAAGGAAGGTAGATTTATAAATATAATAAAGTAGCTGCTCGCGGCGTGATTATGGCACGCCTTTCGTAGGTAGGCCCTCCGGGCGGGTTGCGCCCGACCAATGTCGGCATATCTGAAAAGGTTGTTATAGCAGACAACAAACGCGCACGGATCAGCTCCGAGCCTGCCGATTATTTACCACCACCGCGCTCCGACAGCTTCAACCCCGACAGATGGACAACACTTGCGTCAGACCCACCGAATCAAATCGATGGGATCATACATACATACACACATACTTTTATATTTCATATATGTATAGATAAATAGAAGATAGTAGAAGGTAGAAGATAGAAAATAGAAGATACAAGATGGAAGAACATAGTAGAAGATAGAAGTTAGGAGATAGAATATAGTAGAAGATAGAAGATAGTAGAAGGTAGAAGATAGAAAATAGTAGAAGATACAAGATAGTAGGAGATAGTAGAAGATAGAAGTTAGAAGATAGGAGATAGTAGAAGTTAGAAGATAGTAGATAGAGGATAGAGGATAGAGGATAGATTTCGTCGCTTAGCGATACAACCAGTAGCACGCAGAAAATTCAAGGACGTTACAATCCCCTTGTAAGTACTAGTATGATATAATGGATGATCAGCATCAAACGTTTATCGAAAGAAAACGTAAAGTATACCTGAAGTTGTGATGTAACTGTAGATTTGTTGTGCTACAAGTTGCTTGACTCATTGTACCGATAATAGCTGGGCAAGACGAGTGCCTGGTACCAAGTAGGCCACTGAATAATTCCCCCAAGGATGCAGCGTGTTGCAAATTCTCGAGTATGATTACTCTCGGCAATTCGTCGGCTGCGTTCGAGTCGCATCTTTCGGCGATGTGTGCGAGATACTGCCTGAGTTCTTTGCTGGACTTGTGGTCAACGTTGAACGTGGCCACCGCTGCCGCGTCCTTTGTATCGTTATCGATATCTACCAGGGCATGAGCCAATTTTCCAGCCAAATAGCTCTTCCCGGTACCGCTGGGTCCACAAAGAATCACCCTGCGATGCTCGGTCAGCAGCGATATCAATCGTTGCACAATGGATCGTGGTATCAGAGTGTCCACTGCAAGCCACGAGTAACCGGAGAGCACTAGGTAAATTGTTTTCACGTGGCCAATCAGATAGCCGCAGGGAAGCAGTTCCGGATGCTGAGAGTCTGTAGTGCACCTACGTGAAAACAGTGGTATTTTAAAGTTTATTTATCATTTTTAAAGCATTAAGAAGAACTCAAACATATTATCTACATTAGGGTGGCTCTTATTTTGATATTACCCCAGAGTTGTTCCTAATAATTTAAAAAGAATCTGTGCAAAGTTTGAGTGCCCATACATAACAGGAAAACGTGGCTCAAATGGATTAACCCCATGCCTTGCTTAAAAAAGGAGAAAATTTATATCTATTGTATGCCTATTATATTCTCCAATAGCTGTACATTAACAAAACCACAAAGTGGAATTTTATTTCGGTTTAAAGGAAATTAATAGCACATATATATATGTCCCAAAAGTTGGTTTTCGATTCATACACATAATGCAAATTCATGTTAAGAAGTACTAAAACATTAACAGAAAGCTTGTCTCATTGTTTGTATTTACTTAGCAACATTAAAGGAACACACTGCGAAAGAAACTTTTGGGACGACCTAATATATTCATTGTAGTCATTTTCTCTCCATTTTTTGAGTCTTATATTGTTTCCATCGCAATTTTGACACCGTTCATGCGTGTCTAATGTCACACAGCGGTTCGCTGTACTCTCCTGTTCCATAGTGACTTCTTCTGAACTCAAGGGAGATGCTTTCAAGTGTAATTAATTTTAAATATTCTTAATGGGTGAAATTGATTTATAAAAATGCGAAATTGATTTGCAAAAGGGTGAATTTGGAGTGCAAAACCTACATAATATTCATACATATCATTCAACATAATATGTCGGGAAAACTTTGCGTAGTGAAGGCGAAATATTTAATAATAAAAGAAAACGTACCTCGAAGCCTCGCCAAGATGATAAGCGGCGACGCATTCTACACCTAGACCAAGATTTGTCACCGGATCGACTCTTGTGACGTATTCCTTGAAGCAACGTCTCACAGTAGAATCAAGAGAATCCCAAGTGGTTTTGTTACTGATGCAGACACTCGCGATAACACAATGAGGGGGTTCGCCTATGCTCCCATCGGATGTGCTTCCAGTTACCAGATTATAATTGAAATTTTTCTCACTGCCAAGGTAGATAGCTACGTTAATTCGTTTCCCGTCTGTGTCTTGCTCTAAAGCTGGTTCTCCCGTTGCGGAGGTGGTCGACGGTACCACTGCGTGTTCCGGTACGTTCAGGTTTTCTAGTTGATCTGCCGCCGAAGTAGCATCGCCATTCGACAATGCAGCAACGGTGGAAGCCACTTCCGTCATGCTGAAACGTCTGTCTGGATCGCTAGGCAGAGACGACTGCGACGATGTCAACGACTTCGATGTTACCAATCTCTGGAGGCGCTCATTATTTTGCTTCAAATTGAGCATCTCGTTCTGGAAAAGGGAAATTTCGCTGACATTAATGCCGTTATTAATATTAGCACATTATCGACCGGTGATCATTGCATAATTTTGAAAAATCTATGGTACTTGGCTAAACACCTTTTAATGGAACCTTCAATATCAACAGCAATTTTCATTGTGAACTAGCAAGTCACCCTCAATTACGTCATCTAGTAGTTTCATTGAAAATTGCAATGTAAAAGAAAATTTCTATGCTTTCTTTTTGTACAGCACAATTGTTGACAATCCTATTAACCCTCGGAGCACCGTATAATAATCCTATTTATTTTAAAGTATGTGTACAACTTTGAAAATAAAATAATTTATCCCTCCAGCCCCGTTCCCGTCCCGCTAGTTTACACTCTTGCTCTGGACAGTATATTCACAAATACATTTATGTACATCGCTCGAGCTCCCCACCATAATCCACGCAGCGCGCACAGCGAAAAGACTCCTCTTGCCTCTGTGCCGTCCCGCATACCTACCATCAGCGGCTACGTCACATTTTCCTTCGGTCTTCGGAGGGTTAATAGGCTTTCGGTAGCTAAAGTGTTAAAACTCCGTTTGACAGCTGATTTATATCAAACGAATGGGACGGTCTAATAAGAATTCTCTTCGAAGAAAAACTTACGGAGAACCATTGTACGAAGCACAAAGGGAGCTCAATTTACTTACCCTCATCTTTATGACAGTGTCCTTCAAAGACTCCAACTGATGCGCCGAGGATAAAGCTTCCAGCCTGATGTCGGTCAACACAAGATCCTTCTCCCTGAGTTGTTTCTTCAGCTCGACCACGTCTTCGTCCTCCTTCTTGTACAAAGCGGAGCTGCTCTTGCTTCCGGTCAACGGATTCTCGACTTCTGGCGATTTTTGTCCATTGCTTCGGGTACCTTGGCTTCTGGTGGAGTCGTGTTTCGCGGCGGTTGGCAGTCTGGGACTGTTCGGTGCGCTGAGATCTCCGCCGGTGGTTTCCTTGCAATCCTCAGCATCCGAAACGGACCCGTGTCTATTCTTCCGGGACCTGGAGAAAGCCTTCGAGAACGAGCTGCGCAGCCAACCCTTCTTCTTGTGATGGCTGCTGGCTGAACAGGCGCTGCTCAACGAATTCAACGACGTGACGCTGTCCGCGGACAACTGTCTCGCCATCGAAGCGCCTTGGTGATTGCTGTTGCCGGTGCACCCGGTCGTTCCGGAATCAGAATCGCCGAGAGTATGCCGGCGACCGTTGTTTGCGGTCGGCCCGTTATTCAGACCAGCCTCTGCGCTTTGCTTCCGAAGCCTCTCGATGGTCTCCCTCAATTCCTGCAGCTCGGAATCCTGGAAATCACACATATTTTACAATCGTTTCGTTTCTTCTGACCACAACAATTCATCGTATCATTTTTTAAGGGTGCAGCCTCGCGTTTCCAGGATTGCAAGGGTTCTCATTTCTCGATAGTGCAAAGATGGGCTTTCTCAGTAGTCAAAAGCGCTAGATAAAAGATGAATCTGGCGCGCAAGATTCCCAAGGTCGCCTACTTTCGCGTTTACGAGGCGTAATTTCCATTATTCGGAAGCATAGCTACGCATATGCAGTGACTCGAATTAATATTCGGACGCTCTAAGGAAGACGATCACTTTTTAAATATTTTTATTATTATTATTATTTATTTATTACTGACGGACCGAAGTCCTCTTACATAAATGTTTAAAATAGAAAAAGATAGAGGACTACTCGTATAACAACAAAGAAGGGACATGCACAGAAACTTATGGTACAAACGATATGGTATTATCCTATAATTCTGCGTAATTGTTTTTCAAAAGTGTGCAAAGACTCAGTAAAAAAATCAATACGATTATAGAGATGTGCTAGAGTCTGCAATAATGCGATTTGTTGGATTAATTAATCCATGAGTAGATCTGGCTTTAAGTGTTTGAAATCGTGCTCTAGTTCTCAATACACGTTCAGGTACATCGAAATTAGAGAGGGACAATCAATATAATTGTTAATTAAATTAAAAATAAAGCTCTGGTCGGATACTCTTCTTCGAGTAGACAATGTTTCAAGGTTCATTGTGGTTAATATTGTGGAGTAATCATGATCAAAGAATGACATTGGATTTTTTAATTTATATAAAGAAAACTCACTCTCGAGCATGATTTCGTAATTAAAGCTTCTCGGAGACCGTATAATTGAAGCATGTTCTAACAGGGGCCGGAGGGAAGGGTGATATATGTATAGCAATCTAAGTGTGTGGATTGAATGAAAATCAGTGGAAAAACGAAGTATGAAACAGAGTATTCTTGAGGCGGAGTTAACAATATAATAAATATTGTACTATACGATTTGAACTTTGTTGGGAAGCTGAAGCAATTTGTTTACTACAGATTGAATCGTAGAAAAAATACTAAAAGTTGGATTTCACAACTGTTTTATATGGGCCTATATTGAAAATTTAAAAAATACACTGTTCATCGAAACTTTAGGAGAAGGATGGCAAATAA
This sequence comes from Lasioglossum calceatum, assembly GCA_963966675.1. Classification (NCBI taxonomy): domain Eukaryota; kingdom Metazoa; phylum Arthropoda; class Insecta; order Hymenoptera; family Halictidae; genus Lasioglossum; species Lasioglossum calceatum. Next base: position 8,182,230 of record OZ016549.1, read on the forward strand.
TAATGCAATGACCAATGAGTAATTTATTAATCGCACAAAATACAAAAACTATTTTTAAAGATTTTTAACATACGTCCTTTCTCTAGATACTGATTGCATTAATATTATCATGAAAATCGGTTGTGCGAAGAATACAACGTTCACAAGTCTCTCAGTCTCGAGTTTCGCGGAGAAGGAAGAAGTCGCAGCAACGTCTTCATGTATCAGCAGCAAAGTCAGTGGCGCGAGGACGGCGAATTTCTCGATTGTGACAGCAAGGACAGCTATCCGAGTGACTGAATATCGAATCGGTGCTCCACGAGTCAGCGATGTTGAACAATTGTCTCATGGACATCGAGCCCGATTCTTTCTTCACCTTGTCCGCCTTGTCTTCCTGACAGTTCGGCAGATTTTTCTTCAACTTGCTACCAACCGATGGCCGATTGCTACCCTTCAATACAGACGGGAGGTCTCTTTTCTGTGAACATTCGGGCGTGGCCTCCAAGTCGTCTATCTGATGTCCCTTTTTGTACGATATTTTCTTCAAGCCTTTCTTCAATTTCGCCTGGAAATTGCTCAGTTTTTTCGTTGCTTGTTCTCGTTCACTGCTTTCGTTCTCTTTTAAACTGTGAAGCTTCTTCGTTGGCTTGACGACTTCCACATTTCGGGGGTTTCTGAGGATCTTGTTCGATCGAGAACTATCGTTCGATCTTTCCCCAGCGATCTTGGCACCGGATAAAAGACTGGCATTTCTGGGGGAGGATGAATTCGATCTGATCGACGAGTTTCCAGATTCCGGTATTCGCAGACCAAGTGCTTTCGCGTCTTCTGGAGGGATTGGAATCATTATCGTGTCGTTCACTAATTGAGCATTGTTGTCGGACAGGGCGGACATTACTTGCGCAGCTTGCAGATCAGCTGGTCGACATAGTCTTCGATTTCGAGACATCTTTGGAAACAGCTGTCGATTTATCGGCTTGTTGACGTTTCGTTTATTCTGCATGTTGATACGCTGGGCATTTTTCTGAACACCCAGAGCTTGCGAGGAAGGTTATGCGTGCAAGGTTATAATCGTAGAAAGCTTTCTTTTCCATTCCGCGAGTGTTTCCGTTCACATGTTTGCGGTGTGTGAAACTTGTACGATATTCACCATTTTGCAACGTCGGTGCTCAGTGATTTGATTTTGCTGGCATTACGTCGAAAGGTTTTTTGCTGTCATTGTGCTTTTCGAGATGTCATATTTCAGTCGTAAACTGCTGGTAGTTCTCGTCAACTTCAATCGATTAATTCTGATTTGATATTGTTTCTGTCGAATGATTCACACGTGTACTGATCGTTTCATTAGGAGATGGCAATGATTTCGACAGTGGGGCGCAGGGGGATGTGGGGTCTCAGAGACCTCAGCCTCAGATTTTTGAAAAGAATTTTTATTTGAATCATATTAAATCTGTGGACAAATTAAATTTGAGGACGATCGCGGCTTAGATAGATCTTTTATCTTGACTACTGAAAAACCCCATCATTTGACTATGATAAACCTTATTACTGCGGCGCAAAAATCACTGGGAATGTCCCTAATATTGCGGTATGAAATGCACAACTACGATGAGAAACGAGGTTTACTTCAGTCAAACGATTTTAGATTAGGTACCCATTCGATACACGTAAGTAGGTAGGATACGATTCTAGATAAAGAGTATTACAGATAAAATAAGAAGATATGGCAAAAATTAAATCGAATAGTAATGAAAAAAACAGTACAAAAATAAGAAACAAAGTGAAGTAAAGTGGACGAAATGATTTACTTATGGAACTAAAAACTTAATAAACAAACTTCAAGAACCTTTCCTATGTTCAAAAAAGGATTGAAAAGCTCCATAAACTTTTTGTCAAAGACTGATTTATTTTATAGAAGATACTCACTTTCTTCTCAGCTGTGGCAGTAAGTTGTTGCAGCCGTTGTGTCATGTTGGATAAGGATTGCTCAAAAGCCGACACCACGTGAGCCTACAACAGACAATCAAATTGCAGAAATTTAGAACGTGTGAAACTTCAACAAATAACATTGATAATAATTACTAACAATAAGTTTTAATAAGATAAGAATCGCGCGCGCGATTTACTCGATTTTGACAGATTAGAGCTGTCACAATTAATGTTTTCAATCTTTTGAATACAGAATATAAATATTTTTCCACTTCTTCCACTTCTTAACTCGCAGCATTAATGTATACGTTCTAGACCTTATAGTTGACGTTTACCTCGAAACATTTATTGAGTATAATGCTAGACTTTAATGTTCACTAAAAAAATGTTTCTGCAGGCTTTCAGCGAAGAGGAGTTAATAAAGAAGAAACTGGTAGACGTCAGCGCGGATAGTGTTGGAGTCAAGGGCGAATATTATAGGGGCAGATGCTCGATTTACATAACAAGAGTGATCAAAGTGAACAAAAAATTGAATGAAGCGGTATTTTTGCATCCCTTGATCATATCGTTTCGTTCCCGATCACGCAATTACAGTGAACCACTGTTATACGAGTCGCGAGATAATCGCTCTTCGTCGGTTCAACGATCCGGGTACGAAGAAAACCTCTCACAGGGTTGAACGTGGTAATCTAAATCGTTCCAACTAGATATCAAAACAAACGGTTATCTTTTGTCTTAAAAAAAATTTCTTTAAAAAGTGTTCTCGTGGAACAGACATTCTCGAACCTGTATTAATAAAGATTCCATGAAAACGATTTACTTAGAAACGTTTACTGAAAATAGCTCCTACGAAAGAAACACAAACAATCTTTCAGCTCGAATGAGCTCTCGATGCCACAGTAACAATAAAATATACAATCAAAAAGTATGACTTCCAATTTAAATATTCGAAGTTGACCTTCAATAGGTCTTTTCAAGGCCATCTCAAGGTCGAATAAATGCACAAACAGTCAAATAAGCAGTACATACAATTTCTATGCAAAAAATATTTTTTCATATCATTTATATTTCTCGAGATACTTGTCCTAGCAATTTAACCCTTAGCACTCGAGTGGTGACTACTAAAAACATGTTATTAGACATATAATGTTATGAAATATATTATTAGACCGCGGATCTCTATGCAAAATTATAATTTTCTATGTACCTGAATTGCAACAATCTCAGCATGTCAGATAGACATTTATTTTCTGTCTTAATATGTTCAATACGATGAAAATAATATAACACTATTTTAAAATTCTTCTAATGTTTTATTGATTTAAATTATACCTACTCATTTTTGTCATAAATGCATAAAATCCGCTGTCTAGATATTACATTAATTTCATATTCGTAGAAAGAGAATAATTAATATAGAATGGAATTATTCTAGGTCGATAGAAATGTTTAATTTTCAAGTTAAAATACCACCGAGTGCAAAGGATTAAAATGGGACACCCTGTATACTGGAGTAGAGCGATAAAAGGCGTTTTCGAAACGGAGCACGGAAACCGGATAACGTCGAGTGTACCTAATTTTCGTTCCCGCGCTCAATGGCGGACGATAATTCAGTCCTTTTTTTCGTCGAGTGGCTATGGGTAGTGGGCAACCAGAACGGCGATTTCAGCAGCGATTTCGACGAAAATAGAAAGGGCCAGGTCTGCGATAGGTTCTGCACTCTTGGTACAACGACCTTCTCGACCACAAGTACTACATCGTGTATTTTCGATGCAGAATGGGTTTCTCGTTTCAGTAGCTATCCAAATTTACTAGCCCCATCGAACCCCTATCGAGAGGCTATCGAATCGAGGAGCCTGAAGCTGCACAATTTGCGGTTTCGCTGTTCCGAGGAAACACACAGGCGAACATTTTCGCGATACACCATTGCAATACATTCTTTGCACTCGGAGATATTTTAACTGGAAAATTAAACATTGCTTCCAATCTAGAATATTTCCATTCCCTATGATTTTTAAAATTTTATGGATACGAAAAATTCGTATAATACCTCATACAATACTTGAGCAGGAAAATCAATTTCTATTCCGCTCAAGTTTGTTGCAATTTAGGTAGACAAATTTTATTTTGTATGAAGATCCGCTGTTTATTAATAAATAACAATTTTCGTCGTGGGTGCCACGGACCGATAAAATCGGAGAATGAAATTTAAAACCGTAAAAACATTAAGATAATTTAAGAACGCCCACATGTTATTCTCGATTCATTAAAATTTTTGAAAAAAGAAAGCAAGTTTTACATGGCTTCTGTGTCTTGCAATTGATGAAGACAATTTTTATTTTGCATAAAGATCCGCAGTCTATCGATTACATATTACATACTGACATATTTAGCACAGCAATTTTTAGTGGCGCCTCGGAGTCACCATTCGAGTGCTAAGGTTAAACTACCGTTGAAGCTTCCTCTAAATTCATATTAGCCAAGAAAATGGATAAAACGCAACGAAGTGTATTTTTTGAATTTTTATACGTTTAAAAAACTCGTTCAGATTTTATTAAGAACCTTAACGAATATATGTATTTCTCTATTTCTCGCAAATTTTTATATACCTAGAGTGACCTGTCCAATGAATAAAAACTTGAGCTGTATGTCTGTTGGCATATTTGTGAATCATTCTCGATTTTAACAGATTAAAGCTGTCGCAAATTTTTACTCTTTTAAATAACACCTACTCACTTCTGTTACAAATGCATAAAATCCGCTGTCCAATAATATAGTTGGAACATTTACGCTGGTCACATCATTTGAAACAAGATACACATTGTTGGCTTCGATTGGTTCGACGGTTTGGCGTAGAATTCATTTCCGAAGTCGAGTGTAAATTAACAGTAACCTCGAGCGAATTGTTTATTGGCGGGCTCGGGATTCCCGCGGAATTGTGGATTAGACAAGGCGGGAGAGGAAATCAGGGGAGAACAAAGGTTAAAGGACGCGTGGGTGAGCTACGTTTCCGCGCGTAATACCAGAGAAATTATTCCGCTCGTAAAACGCAAACGGTAATTTTCTCGGACCTATCTCAGAGCTCCCTCATTGTTGTAGCTTTTCGCTTTTGCGTCGCCAGACACGAAATGAACCTACACGCTCGCGATGATGACTACGGTTCCGGAACACGCGATGTTACCCCGCTTTTGTCACAATGTCAACGTCGAACCGCATTGTTCGTGGCGGTGCACGTTGCTTTGACATTGAAGGGCACCTTATGGAATTGTTTAAGAGCTTAGAATATCTGCACTCTCTCTCTCTCACAAGTGTTTTAACCCATTACCGCCCTCAACCTTAACCTTAAACATTACCCCTCTAGTGCACGGGTGAATGGAACCTCTCAAAATGTCTACGGAGAAAATCTTTCACCTGCATTTTCATTAATGTATATTCATGATATGTTTATAAATAGATAGCGGACTTTATGAATTTATAATGAAAGTTAGTAAGTTTAGTTTAAAACAGTGTGAGAACATTAGAAGATTTAAAAAATGCTGTTATATTATTTCCAATCTATTAACCATATTAAGAAGCCATTGAGCTTGCTTCTAACTGTTCTCATCAATACGTGTACATCTATTCTGACTGTTAGAGTGCTTTAATTGCACTAAGTAGCTACTCGGGCAATACCAAATCCAACCCTTTTCTACTTGATATCCATCATTTGATAAACTCCTACTTTATGGAATCCAAGAAACTGCTTCTTTTTTGGATCCCTTCGCAGATCGGAATCACACATAATGAAAAGGTTGACGTACTAGCTGAAGAAGCATCTTTGTTGGCTATTTCTCCTAATATCCTAGTTCCCTACTCTGACTTTTCGTTCATAGTTTTAGGAAACAAGCTAGGAATGTAACAAAAAATTATATTCTTGAAGAAGAAGGGTTCAAGGGCATAAAATTTTTCAGATCCTTTTATCATTCTGGGCCTAAACCTTGGTTTGCTCACCTCAGGCTATCTAGAGAATTCATTTTCTGCGTTAATTAAACTTGCTGCTGACACAAGTTGTCCATGTGGTTGTCTGGTACAGGATTCTAATCATGTGTTATGGCAATGTCCGATCTATGATAATAATAGAGATGCTCTGATTCGCAAACTTTGCAACGAGGGTTACTTTCCACCCTATACAATAGATTCTTTTTTTTGCGGACACTATCTTTGTCCTGTATTTTATATACATACATTTCTTAAATACATTTCTTTCTACTCCCTTAACACTAAACCTTACCAAGCCTCAAAAGTAACTGGTATAATACATGTTCCCTTATAAAAATGACAAGATTGATTTTATTTAGACTTCCTGCGACTCCTATTGTAATTTGTAATATGTGCACTACTAACGATATATGTATATACAGTCGTTCCCTATGAAATCAGTTTTATTACTTTTCTAATTGTAAAATAAAAAACCTGGAACCAGTCATTTTGACCGGTGTTGGTTGGTTTAGTGATAAACGTAACGTTCTATCTTGCGATCCTTTGAAATCATTATGAGCATTACTATGTATGGACATTTTCCCTAGAGGAGCGACCGGACGGCCATCTCGGACAGTTACGTGCGATCGTTGGGACCGGTAAATCCTTCAAAAGATCTCGGTCGATCGTAAATATGAGATGCGCTCCCACGCGTGATTCTAATGTGATTTCTATATGTATTGTTTCACCTACCGCTGAATGTGTCGATTGTTGCCCGAGGGAATACGTTTCTTTATTGAGCCGGACGTGCACGATATGCTCGTAAATGCGGCCCACCTTCACACATACCGATTTTATAAGTTTTTCATGTAACACCGTCCAGTTTTTGGCCGGCCCGTTTTGAATAAACAAGCTACTTTATATTATATCGCTATTTTTCTGTTCAACACTTCACCTTGGGTCACGGGAACGGAACGATCGCGTTATCGTGAACCGAATTTTGATATCTGTGACAATCTACATTGTTATGCATCACAATTTGTTTGTAAAAATGAAGAAGGATTCATTTCATAAAAAGCCAAAAGGATCCTTCGTTTTGTTAACACTAACCGTACCGGGTACAAAATTGTTTTATAAAAATTACAAGACTGAATTTATTTAGATCTTTCACAATTTTTATAATAATACGTTCTCGAACAAAGATAGAAATAGAATAAAGACATTTATTGAATAATTTCTAATGGAAGCATCTTTGTAATTTCAATAGTTAAAAAATAAAGAATGTGTCGTGGTATGGTCAGTGTTAATATTTTTCTAACTTCTAATTTTTCATGTTCGATCAACAATTCACGATATTGATCGAACATTCTCCGCCAAGGGTACTGTATGAAATTATCTAAAGTATTAACCTCTTGCCGTACCATTTTCATTACAGTTCCAGGGATTAAAACGTCTCTGTCCCGAAAAATGTAGAATGGAAAAGAAAATTTATATTTTTTGTATGGCTACATTTATTTTAATGCTTAAACGAATCGAGCTTTATTTCATCTAAAAAGAAACACATAACATTCATATTAGTTAGACTTTGTTAAAATTTTCATGACGAGTCTGACTCGTTAAAATACGGCAAGGGGAGAAATAAGTAAAATATCAACACTGTCCGCAAGTCTTCATACAAACTTGTAAACGCCAGGCATTAAACACTCTGAAGTCGTTCGAAGCAACAAAAATAAAAAAGATATTTTCGATAGAGTTAAAATCTGTCGTTCAGCACTTGTTGGAACGAGGCTTTTAGTATTCACGCTTGTAAAAGCAATATGTATTCAGATTGCGAAAACCCTTGGTGCAATACCAGAGCGCAACCCTTTCAGAGAATACAAGGCGCATCATTGTGTAAAACAGAACGTTTTTGCCGCAGTCTCTTCCGGCCCAGTTTTTAGATACTACCTTTATCTCGACTCGCTGGACTTCGTGTTAAGGCTGATGCACAACGAGGTAAATAACTTTCCTTTCTAAGAATAATCAGTGAAAGTTACCCAAATCGTCCAGCGAGATTCCCCGGAATGAAATTTCCCGGAACACTTCGCTTTATAAACTCTGCATAAATATTTGACTTTAAGTGAATTATTGAATTTTGTTAAAAACGCTTGAAATCCTTCAACTTTAAACACGCACAACTACTGAACCAGTAGATTCCTAACATTAACACTTGGATTTTCTGTATTTTCTCGCGAAAATCTACAGGATTAACATTAAAAAAGTTAAGAATCCTTGGTCTCCGGAGGTGAAGTTTAATCCAGGAGAGAATATATTTCATGGAAACGATTCCAGTAATTTGTTTTATGTAAGTAAAACAGGAGGAAGTTTGTACCAGAGATACAAGAAAAATTTATTTGCAAAAATCCCTTTCACTGTCTTATCGCAATCGCAGCCTTTTTGCAGGCAGTATCAGCATTTAAAGCGTTCTCGCTCGCTAGTATCTATGTACATCCATTACATTTCTTGTGTACCTTAATAGTCCTACACTTTCATTTTCTTCAATTTCAGTGGAAGATGCTCGTTAAGATGTTCATTGAGATTATATTCTTTAAATATAGTCTAATGAAACCGTCTATTCATACCGCTTCGGTGAACATTGAATACGAAAGTGCAGAAAATCTTTATTCTCTAAAATTAGTCGACAGTTACGACTGCTTTGCAATTTATAACTTCGGTAACTATTTAAAATTAAGAGTTAACGGTCTGCACTGCATTTTTCCGTCCCTGTAAATAGAGATTACAACGTGTTCGCTGCAATACCATGTAATTCGCTTGCAAACAGCAGAAAATTGCGCGAAGTGCCCCTATACCTGCACGAGGATGCACGAGGATGCACCAGGATGCACGCACGGTGAATGACATTTAATTCATACATTCGTTCGAAGGAAGCATACGAGTGATCGTTGCTTTCTAAGGAATTCAAATTCTTCCGACGTAATCCGGCGGTCTATTATTAGAAAAAAGACATTGTTGTCACATATGAAATGTCGAATTTTTCACAGTAACGATAAACAAACATAAGCTTCTTCGATTGGGTTGACAAGAAAGTAATTTCGGTATTTTAAGATGAAATAAAACCGAATTTCTTTATTCAAGCGACGAACTTTAATGAATAAAATATTTTCTTGTTTATTCTTTTTGGCAAAAGATCATCGAAAAAAGGGAGATTATCTTATTCATTAAAATTCATTGCTTGAATAAAGTGGCTCTCTATTTCACCTTAAAATACCGAAATTACTTTGTTGCCAACCCAATAATTAAACTTATGGTTCAAAGTAGCATTCATTCTATAAGATTGCCATCTCTCCATTTTGTAGTCTTCTTTATATTGACCAATTTACATACATTTTGACCAAACATAATGCTATCGTCAATATGATATTCTTCCACTCATATAGAAAGAATACTGGACAATTAAATTAATTCACCTTGAACTGAATTTTATTTGAAAGTAAACTAAATAAAAACTGAAGATAGACCTTCTAGATTACCTTTTAGATTACTTTCAAATGATATAGAAGGTATTTCAAACAAATATATATTTTAAAGAAATTGTCTCGAGGTCACAAAGTTGTTTTTAAATGGGCCTACATATTTTCGTAACCAAAGATCGGCAAGAATTTTTACTAGAATAGTGCTAGAATAGTTACTAACTTTTAAGTTAAGACGGCGGACCTTTTAATTGAAGAAATAGCAAGTTTACTGCAACTGCTTTTTCTGGAATAGTATTTGTCAACCTGGAATTTGCATAATCGTTCCTAATCCGCTTATGGGCGACAGTACTCGCAGTAATGCTTTAATAAATTCTTGCTCCTTGTAGGTGGACAGCAAGTAAGTCGAACGTACAAATTTTTAAAACACTATGTACACTACCGTTCATAAATATCCAGGGGAACTATACACTCTATATCTGTATAGTAATGATCGATAAAGAATATTAATTTCTTTTATACAAAATCATAATTTTGTTAACGATCCTCCGCAATAGTTGCATAAGTAAAAAATTTTAATATTCGGATTTTGCAATCATACTTACGAGGAAGTAGTTTCATTCGAGTTGCATTCTTCGAACGCCATTAACTAGGTTAATTTTCCGAATCCAAACAAATTCTTTCGCACAGATGTTCTCCGACACTTATACTGAGAGAAAAAATGCAAGAGCCAATGTTTCGAAAATGAGAAACCAAAATATCTGGCGTTAGCTCATTCGAAGGTACGATAAATTGTCTCGAGGAGTTGAACAGCTTCTCAAACGGTTTTTAACCCGGGGAGAACGTGGGGATAGATGAAATGCATTAGTAGTTCACGTAGACAGCCGTGACAACGTCACACGTTCCAAATCGATCGAGATGCAAGCCCACCCACGGTATTTATCGGTCGTAGATGCGTCGAGACGCGTGGGCGTCGCGTAGCGTTTCAACGTAAGCTCGTAAATTACTGGCAGCGAAATCGACGATCGGCTGTGGGACACTTATTAAACGGACGGATCGGAACGATCGCGGGAACTGCGAATTAAAGTGCCAGAAGTGTTATTACTGCGATATCTATGAAACCAGATACTAATAGTACAGGATATTGGTATCGTCACGCTTCCTACGATTTGTAACCAAATTCCCTTATTTACAATTGTACAGGGTGTATTAAAAGTAATGGTTATCCGTTCTAGGGGTGAACCTACACTTCTGGATCGGTGGACATTTGTAAGAGAAACTTGCCGCAAAATTGTTGTTAAAGTTTGTTTTTACATCACATGTCGCAAAGAAATAGTTATTGAGATATTAGCTGTTGAAGTTCTTACAAAATTTGATTGTGTAGAATTCTACGTATAGACAAAAGCCTACTACAGACTAAACGACCGTGTAGTGTAGTGTGGAGTGTAATGTTGAATAGTGGAGAAATCATGTATTGACATTCTCAATTTTAAAAATCTTCCAACAATTTCGAATTTCATCTATTCAATTTTACTGTAAAATCATAAAAATCCGCAGTCTAGTAATCATTAATCAGTCTATCATCGTTGAAATAAAATTGTCTGCATCGATTGCAAGAAACAGAAACTAAATTGAATGTTATTTCTTCTCTTAATGATTTGAATAGAGGAGAAATCATATATTGACATCTTCAATTTTAAAAATTTTCCAACAATTTCGAATTTCATCTACTCAATTTTGCCGTAAAAGCATAAAGACCCGCAGTCCATTTATCAATAAATAAGATTATTATAAAGTACGATATCTAGTTTTCTTCTAAAAACAGGGTTCTTGTAAAAAAATTTGGCTCTCGAAAGAAATCTAAATCTTTGCACAATTCGCTGGCTGGTGTTCGCAAACGGAAGACCAGATTAAATACTAATAATCGTCGGAATCCCGATGGAGTCGTTCAGAGGTGCGTCCTTATCCGCGAGGTGCTCTCTTCGGCTGAGCGGGCGCGGTTATTCAAATTACGACTCTTATCGCAAATCCTTGGCAAAAGTAAAGGTACGCAGAGGCTACCCTCGGAATATCCGCTCGGGAGCTTCCGTGCGTTCGGTATGAAACAAATGAAAGAAAGAGACGAAAAAGGTCGCGGGGATCGTACTTTCCTTTCCGTACGAGTGGCTCTCCGGGTAATACGAGACCAGATAACACACGATGTGAACGTAGCATAATCTTCCAAGCGTTACGACCCGAGCAAACTGGGCTAACAGTTCCCAGGCCGCAAAGAAGCGATTCTCCGTCACGAAACAGTATACCTCAGTACATAAGTGCATACGGGAGCATGTATCGGCACATGTGTAAGCCTCGGCTAAAGAAACGCTCGACTCCTTCATCGAGCTCGTTCCTCGAATCTGTCGAACATGTCTTCCTAAGAGGAGAATCTTTACCTTTATCATTCTACCTTGTTCTCTCCTAAACAGCTGCCGGGCAAAAAACCAGGCGAAATTTAGAACCCCTGCACGTATAATATCGACCCGCGATCAAGATTTCAAATGAAATCTGTTATGCATGAACGCTGTTCCTTATTCGCTTACTTTTCTGCATTTTTCGACTTTCTCGCAGTTCAGTCTTACGTATCACTGATTCATTCTAGTCTTCTCATTAAACGATCAAAAATAATTAAAAAAAACATTATTTCCTTATCTTACCTTTCAACTTCCTATCATAATAAATATACTGCCGCAAGATATATTTCAACGGCAAAAGTGCAAAATAAATTCAGAACTCGACCAAACTCTTGAAAGATTATGGTCAAGTTTTTGCATTATCGAACTGATTTTATATTTATATATATCTTCAATAGTATGCTATTCATATAAACTCCATCTGACTGAGGAATGAAAGTATAATATACAGTGGGAGTCATTAATTTTCGAACGCTCTAAAAAAAGCGATAACTTCTTTAATATTGGACTGTACGATTCAAACTTTTTTTGGAAGCTAGAGCAATTAGTTTACTACATGATGTGAAAAGAAATTTTTCCAAAAATTGCAATTGGTCGGAATTGTAGAGAAAATACTAAAATTTCTCGTTCTGCAACTTTTTTATATGGGCCTATATAGAAAATTTAAAAAATACGTTTTGTAGATCTGCGTCAACTAAACATATCCTGAAAATTTCGTCAAAATCGGTCGACGTTGCAATCAGTTAAAAACGTTTAAAGATGGTAAAAATTACTAAAACTGTCGTTTTTTTCTGCATCAACCGATTGCAATAAAAATTTCACAATGCATATAATCGACACAGGTCTACAAAACGTAATTTTTAAATTTTCAATATAGGACCACATAAAAAAGTTGTAGAATGCAACTTCTAGTATTTTTTCTGCAATTTCGACCAATTGCAATTTTTTGAAAAATTTCTTTCCACATCCTGTAGTAAACTAATTGCTCCAGCTTCCCAAAAGGTTTGAATTGTATAGTCCAATATTAAAAAAGTTATCGCTTTTTTTACAGCTGTAAGTAAAATCAGTTTGACAATGAAAAAATTTTACTATATTTTTTTAGGAGAACGATTTAATTTTTACCGATGGTTCCCGTTGCACTTTTAATCATTGCGATGGATAGAATACGATGCAATAAAAAAAGAAATTGGTGACCTTCTGACCCCTTGAAAGTCAAGATCAAATTTTAATTATGGTCGCGTATTTGTACAGACAACTCGGTACGTTGTATAATTTGTTGTTTTGTTAATCTATTATCAATAGGCTTCGATAGATGTTTTTTAAATTTCAATTACAACGGGGCCACAAAAAATTCTTCGCCGTTTAGAAAGCCGCGCATGTCCGATTTTTTTATTCTCTGGTGTGCTAGGATTTTCTCTTCCTTTCCTGATAGAAGAAACAAGATAGTTTCAGAATTTATCCAATGGCACGTATTAAACGCTTGCCTATATGTTCTATTAACCTCCAGGCATTATAATCCTCTTACAAGCTTTTCGCGATTCCATTGCGACTTTCTCCCAGCCGCGCTAACGCGTTTAGCTTCCAGCGAGTCCGCGAGATTGCTTCTCCGCCGGTTCAAGCTACAATTAAATGATTCGCTCGTCCGAGCCGCTGAGAAGTTTTAAGGCGTGATGTTATTTTCGATATTTATCGGCGTGAAAGCCGACTGATGACAATTACGCGCTCAATGAGTTTTCATCGTATACATACTGTCGCGAAACTCTATGATACCGTTCACATAAAGAACCGTCAACTTTTTGGTATTTTATATTAACCCCTTGCCGCATAATTTTCTATACAGTGATTAAAACGTTTTTGTCCCCAAAAATGTCGAAGAGAAAAGAAATTTTATATTTTTTGTATCGCTATATTTATTTTAACCCTTTGCACTCGAAGCAATTTTAATTCCGAAATCAAGATATATCTTTCAACCTAGAAGATTTTTACGCCATATAATCTTTTTTATTATTACATGTATAATTACAGTACATTTTTCCATATTAAAATGAAAAAGAATTTTTAATTGAAACATTAAACATTATACTCCCTCTGTCCCATAATAATAGTAGCAAAAGAAACTAAGTATAGAACGCAACACTTATTATCAAAAAACTAGATTACATTAAATAATAAATTAAAAATATTACTCCTAATTTTTATTTTCAGTGTTCAGATAGTTTTTGGATTTTTCAATAATTTCGTTAGTGCATTTTAAACTTGTAGGTAGGATCCCTTGGCAGCGAAGCTTTGCTTTCCCTATATGCGTAACCTTAAATTTATTGGTGCCATCGTTCTTCATTGCTTTTAGCATAACTTGTTTTTTTTCATCTTACTTTTACAATGAGTTGATATTCAACTAAAATAAAACAATTGAATCGATCAGCGGATGAAATTAGAAAAGTAGTAATAATTCGTAATAATTAGGTTAACCTAAAATGTGTCAAAACAAATGACAGATGTCATGAAACATTGATTTTGATTGAAGGCTTCACAATTTTGCGCTACAACATAACTTACAGCTGCATTTGCCAATAATTCCAGTTTAAATATCCACTTGCTACTATTATTATGGGACACACAGGGAGTATTATATAATAGTTTCAGTTGAATCATATCGACACACTTGTCCTAGTTAAAGATCAAAACTTTATTATTAGAAAGTAGAGGTTCTTCGAGCTCATTATGTTGCATTATTGCGTACCCCTTGGACGTTGTGTTTCTGTTTTCTTTTCGTTTCTGAATATTTATGTAATGTTTTCTTTAACGATCCGACCATTAAATCCCGAAGAAAAATACACAATGACAACGCGAAGTACCTTTCCTTAGTGCAAGTCAATGCATATTAGCGAAATACGTTTGTACATGAATCGACAAGTAGGTCGAATGTGAAATGGACCTCGATAACGAGAGGTTCGATTTTTTTTCGTATAAACACGGTGTACTTAGAATTCCCGTTTTCCATATGAATATTCGCATTGTGAATCTCCGATATGCATCTCTGTGCAAGGCAAGTCGCGTAAATGTATCTGGCATTTGAGAGAACTCGAAGAAACTGTTTAGAACGTAGCAAATTGTCCAAAAGAACATGCGGCGAACTTGTCGATTAGGATCCTCGCCTAAGATGTCAAAAAATTTACAATTATTGAAATAAAAAAAGTGATTTCATAAGCAATGATTGTATAGATATCTTTAGTGGAGCACGTGTTACTATAGGAGCCGCGCAAAGTCTAAACAAAATCAGTCTTTCCATTTTTATAAGGGAACATGTAGCAGTTATTTTTAAGTAAGGAAAAATTTGTTCGCATCCCTCAACGATCATTTTTCAACGGATGTTTCTGCAAAATAAATAGTTCGTGCATCAATTGCAAAACGCAGCAGCTAAATATAAATTCTTCATTAATAATTTTAATGTTGTGGAAATAATATATTAACACCCTTAGAGTATTTTGATATTATCACTGTTTTAAATTGCACTCACTTGTTATAAATGCATTAAATCCGAAGTCTAATGATCACTGTCCTAAGACTTACTTTGCACTTCGTTGCACTCAACTGAGACACCCCGTATATATAAGTAGCAATGTTGGAATAATAAACCACGCTGTGTTGAGAAATGATCACAAAATCGAGCGTATGTACTTGGGAAGGCTGTGCCTAAGCACTGCACCATGCAATTCACGTTCCGCACGAACTGTGGAAAGCCAAACACCTTTTCCGTTTATTTTCCACCGTAGGTGTCTGTAATTCCCATAGAGCTTGGGTAATAACACGTTTTCGTCAAAGCGTTTCATCGGCTCCTAAAAGTGCCCCACAGGGCAAAACGTGCACGGGGCCTCCTTCCCCATGTTGAACATTACGCGGATCGGCGCGGCGTGATCTTCGAGGAAGCTTCTTATTCAACTGTGCCGGGGTTTAATGCGATCACACGCGTGCGATGCATATTCACAGACACCATGAATTTTTCCTTGCACGCGTGACCTTTCCTGCCGGCCTTTGTACGTAGTACAAACACGATTACAAATGCGAGCGTGGTCTATCGGCTGGGAAACTGACCGGACCACAGTACCTATTATCTCCGTAACTGTCCTTGAACATCTCTACCGTAACTGTTAAAATTTTATGTTAAGATTTCCCTTGAAAAGATTGCAGTTTTCATAGTTCTTGATTTTTTATGTAGCTTTTACCGCCGTATTCGTCTCGTTTTTCTAATTAAAATCACACGAAACACGATACAATTACGATTATATTGGGTTGGAACGAAAGTTCGTAGCGTTTGTAAATTAAAATTGAAAGCTGAAATTCAGATATTTATTCACAGATTTATTCAATAACATACTTTCCATTCTGTTCTATTACTTTTTGCCATTTTCGAGGTAACTTCTCGTGTTATTGAACAAACATATGAATAAATACCTTAATTTTATCTTCGATTCTTAATTTGAAAACGCTACGAACTTTTTTTCCAACCCAATAATTACTTATGTAATAAGTAGACTGCGGATGTTCATGCAGTTTTCAATTTTTTATTTTTATTACCGTCATTACGGATTAATTAAATTTGTCTAAACATTTAGTTCAGAAAATATACATATAGGGTAAGATGCAATTCTTTACGTTTAAAATTCAGCAGTATGAACGCATTCGCTTTCGAAACGTAGATGAAAGATTAGATGAGCAATTATTTTCTAACGTTCATTGATTATACCTTCTTTCTCCTGGCTATAATTACAGACTAACTTATCGCTGGAACCGTCAGCGCGTATAATCATAGACATCGTTTTCAATTTGCATTTTGAAGAGCCATTATTCCAATCCTATTATTTTCTCCTTTCTCGCTTTCAATCGTTTCAAGTTCAAATAGCTCTTTGAAACAATATTTTCGGAAACAATAAGGAAATTGTATCATGCGGACGTCATAAAGTACTGTCAAAATCTATCATCATATAGGGCTCGAACAGCGTAAGTATAATGTTCTTTTCACAAACTAACCTCCGTGCACCATCGTGGTAATATGTTAACGTAGTTTCGTAGTTATTTAAAGGCCAGACTCAAGTAGTTACACTTGAAGCCATCGCAAACTATATCCATTACAACTTATAAAAGAAACTACATCTGGTATGTCTCGTACCTTCAATCTTGATCCGTGGCTATAATGTCTTACTTAATATACAGGATGTGATATAATGCATGTGATCTATTTCAGAAATAACTAAATTACAACCAACAGTGTGTTCTAGTCATATGATGGGAAAGTCCAACCTCCACTCACACTTGTCTAGAAGTCAATTCAGTCGAACGCTGGGGATAGTTGAGCAAAAATTTGATTTGGAACAATACAATGTTATTTATATCAAATTAAACAATTATCTGATTACTGTTTCTAACAGCATAATACCCGGTTTTTTATTTTTTATGTTTATGTTGGTTATATTGTTGCTATAGTGTTGTATTGGTTCGAAATACTTTACGAATAATAGTTACAATAAAATAATAGTTACACAAGATTTATACATTTTTTATATAACCCTTTCATCACTAATTCTGAATAAAACATTTGAATAAATCAATAAATCATTCATTGTAAGAACTTGATGTAAATAACCAAACGAAATAAAAACAAATTCCGAGAAATCTTTGTACAGTAGCCCCAAGAATATTTAAACATTGAATGTCGATTGAAACTGTAAACTGTAATAGTCTCACAAAAAAATTGTATAAGAATAAATCTGGACTCGTTCTTCAAGTAATAGGGGGTCGTTATAAAGAGGAAGCTCTAATCTTCAAATCTATGGTGGGGTCTCGAGATTCCCACCCGTTATATCCTACAGAAACATCTTGAAAAAAATACACGACCGGTCGTGTGAATGAGACTTTAATATGACTCCAGCTTTATTGTTGTATGATTCTCTCTTTTTTTTTTACAAAATTGTAAAAAAGGCCACTGTACCAAAAATTGTATTTAAATAAAAATTTCGAATAAAGTGGGTTTATTCGTAAAATGATTCGTGGAAAGTCTTCGAATAGACCGTTCGAATGATTTTCTTCAGTCAGGTATATCGGTGTGTAATTCAATTGCAAAACTTGTTTATTTTTCATAATTTTTTCATGAAAGTGGCGTCAGCTAGTTCGTAGCATTCTTCCGATTAAAATGACACTAAACTCGATAGAATTTGGACTTTGTCTAGTAGCTTTAGTGGTCTAGTGGTCTTCGAATAATTTTACGAATAAAACCACTTCATTCGAAATTTTTATTTAAATAAAATTTTTGCCCATCTCTGGGTGCTAGTCGTTAGGTTAACTCCCTCTATTACACCCTGATTCTTCAGTCGAACAGTTCTGATTAGATGTCTGTTTGAAAGTCGAACATCGTTGTTGGAATCCAAAATAATATCTCTCGGGTTGCGTGCATGCTCACGTACAATCCCTAAACGAAAACGTCTAATTGACCCATGAAACGATAAATCTTCGTTCTGCGGGGGAGTTGAGGACATTTACGACGGTACCCGGTGTCCAACGTGCCCTAAACGAATGGAACTGCTTATGGTATACCACAAATCCCAGCGACAGTTTTAAGCGTTTCCGACTTTCCCTTATGCCATGTGTTGGAGACCTATTCGACCTGCAGAAAGATGGGAAAACATGCTTCTGACCCTGAAGGGTGGACTGGTTCCAACTACCTGCGGGACGATGGATTATTCATCCAACGTCTCTTTCATTTCTACCAAAAGAAAGCCATCAAAGATGTGACCACTGAAAACTGACTTTGAAAACTTCAGAGGAATGGGAACTATTTGATAATTTGTCCATTAGCTCGTGTTTTATGACGAATTTATGACAAAAATGGGTACGTACAATTCAAAGCAGTGGACATGTTAAAAATATTTAAGAACATCAATGTTTTAGTTTCAGCTTAATAGGATAATTAAAAGAAGAATACAATTATTTAGCTCCTGCGTCTTGCAATTGCAAATTGTAATTGCTTTCAGGTCTATCGTTGAAATGTTATAAACATGTTTGTACGTTACAAAAAAGAAGTAGCTATACATTGTTTCAAATAAAAATAAGAAAACAAATAAATACTTCAAATATATTATTTTCATTAATACGACAGTAGATTATTATATCAAACGAATCAATGTATTATTTGTAGTATATTTTTTACTTTCTAATTGAAATATTATCGAGCACGGTCGAGCTTCTTCCCGTGATCTCCGTCGAAGTGGACAAGATGAAAATAAACAAAAGGAATAGCAAATTGAAAAAGTGGACGAAAGGTCGTTTCCCGAAGAAGAAGAAGAAGCTGAAGTGCCCGAGAAAACGCACTCTGTAGTGGAGTTACAAGTGGAAGTAAAGAGGTTTCGAGTGTACGTGGATAATTGAATAGGTTGTTTTAATAGGAGCTCCTTGCTCGAGACCACTCTCGGCGTGGTGGCTCGACTGCCTACTAAAAGATTTATTTATACAACCTACGACCAGCTGCAATTAATTGCTGTTAACTTTTGCCGCGGTGGTGAGTTCACTTCGCGGGTACAAGAAACGGCTTGTTGCCGCGTAATCAATTCTGTCGAGCGCATTTAACTTGTTTAAGATGTAACGATATAACCTTGATTTCATTTCGGAACTCTTCCGCGAGCGATTGACGATGTGTGAAGCACCTTAATTACTGGAAAAAATCATTTTGTTTTGCTTGTCGGAAATGTTGCTTTGCCGAAAGAAAGTAAAACCCGGTCATCAGTCATCGGTAGACTGCGGATGTTTATGCAATTTTCAATTTTTGTAGACGAATTTTAAGATAGTGGAATAAAATAGAATCTTAATTTCCGTGCTAGTAGCCTTTTTTACAAATATGTTTTTCTGAGAAATTTTTTTAGTGAACTTCTCTATTGAAGTAAGTACATATTTAAAGTGAAACTGGCACGAAAACTAAATAAATGCAATTTTGTCATTAGTATGAGGCAACGTATGCCAATTGCGGTGTTAAACATAATGCGCAGTGCCGGATGAAGCCACTATTTGGTGCTAAACAAAATTTAAATTGGAGCCCAATTTATATAAGTTGCTTCTAAAGAAATCATAAATGTCACTTGAAATTTTTATATTAACCCTTAGCACTCGAGTGGTGACTCAGAGTCACCACTAAAAATTGCTGTACCATTATTAAACATGCTGCTATCTAATCAATTATTAAACATTCAAGTATTTTGTATGAGTTATTGCATCAATTTTGTATCCATAAAATGAAAAAATCTTACAGAATGGAATTATTCTAGATCGGAAGAAATGTTTCATTTTCGAGTTAAAATAGCTCCGAGTGCAAAAGATTAAAGATTTATGGAATAAATATGTTAATCTTTTTAAATTGATTATCATTGAAATTTGGTTTATCATTATAGGCATTTGTCTTATTTGTCCATTGGTAAATTCAACGCTGATAATGTGGGAAAGGAAATCTGGACAACCGGTGCACCGGGAAACAAAAATATTTGTACAGATTAGAGAAAAAATAGAAACACGTGCAAACGCGATCGTATCGCCGTCGTAGATTCGATTATCGTTCAGATGAAATAGGACTCGATGTTTTGTTAGGACGGCTACCTGCTGAAGATATATGGAATTTTCTGTCGCAGGGAAAATTTGAGAACGGTCAGCTACCGGGCGGGACAACGTTGTATGTATAGGCGTTGATTTACTAGCCTCGCCCCGCCTAAAAGGATACTAACATCCTACCGAATAAATAATGATCCTAGAGACACGATTTTCAAAACGACAGTCACGTTCCAAAGAAAACATTATGATGTGAATTCTAATTACTGTATTCACGTTTCCGTAATAGTCTACAGATGTTCAAACTCGTTGTAACATTTAGACTCTAAATTTTAGAGGAAACCTGGGCAACTGATGCTCCGAGAGTCGATGATGAAGTAGGGGCGAGTGAACTGCTACTTTTGGATCACTCAGACATTCGATCATGTTCATTACCAAATACGGTGATTTTGTTATGAGTCAGACTCGTCATGAAGATTTTAAACAAAGTCTAACAAATATGAATGTTACGCTTTTCTTTTTAAATGAATAAAATAAGATGAATGTAGCCATACGAAAAATATAAATTTTCTTTTCTCTTCTACGACATTTTTGGAGATAAAGACGTTCTAATCACTGCAACTGTAAAGAAAATGATACGGCAAGGGGTTAAATAGATATTACGATTACGAAATCGAGAGGAAGAATTCATTTTTTCCTTTTTTGTGCAAGTTAATTGTTGTATTTAAAAAAAGAACTAATTCAATCGAGCTGAAGAATCAGGATGACAGTGAGCAAATTCACTCTGGAATAAAAAATCACGATCACGGCGTGAATGAAATTAAAATCATGACCGTGATTGTGATTCTGCGATTACTGGTGATAGATCACGGTCAGTGATTTTGCACGCCATCACTAAGCACCAGTTCCCCAGGCGTGATTTACAGTGTCCCTTTTCTATGATATTTAGGGTACTCGGTTTTCTCTTTTCTCAGAATGTTGCCGTAGAATTATAGGTCAATCGCTTGCGTTTAGAAAATAAATTACACAACAGCTGCTTATGACAATTACGGAACTGATAAAATGTCTAGGAAAACACAGATTAGAAGTTTAAATATCTCGCGTAGGGACGCAGCAGCTGGTCGCAACTCTAATCGCTGTTGTACTAAAAAAATTGTTATCAGAAACGATTGCAACACCTTTAATCACGTTTGCGAGATTAAAACTGTATTATTTGTTACGTTTTCAAGAGGAAATAGGACATATGTGACATTTTGAATACTTTCCAAAATTTTGGTATTTTTATACCTGGATTTATTTTTACATTTTATCACGTTTGTATAATTGTCGATCAAATAATAATTTGAACGTTAATCAACAACAACGTCCTAAATTTAGTATGTAACCACCTTATTTTTTGCAAAGGCACGAAGGAGCGAATATTGAAACAAATCTCCAACTGTATTGTTAATATATAATTTTTTATATAATAATTATAATGTCACTACTTGAAATTTCGAAGTGTATGCAAACTTTAAACATTTGAAGTATAAAATGTTACATTTATAAACGGCGTTATAATTTTCTGCTATTGTTGCTTTAAAGGCCTTATTGCCACTGATATATCATTTTGTATTTTTATATTAAGTTGACGTATTTTACATGTGCATTTACACATACATAGATTGTACATGATTAAAAAACATATGCTATAAAAATTTAATTGACAATTAGACTTCATGCATACCACTACAATTCCAATAAGATCAATTGTTTATAGTAAGAATGAAGCCTGAAATTTATATCATTCAAATAATAATAATAAATGCTATTGTGTAGAAGTGATTATGCTAATTGTTACATCAGTGTAACAATAAGCATAATAAAAGAAAAAGAGTTGCTTTTTTGGGTCAAATCGATTTGAAGGATGCACGAGGTTGAAGTTTGAATTGTTGAGGAACAGGTTTTGAACGAAGAAAAGGGCACGAGGGTTTAGAAGAGGATGGTGTTTTTAAAGAGTGTACTGAAGAGAGGTTCGGAGAGTACGAGCACATAATTATTCAATCGGGACCACGAGTGGCATTGTCGACCTACGCTTTATTACATATCGTCTTTCTAATGGTTCAATGGTATGCGCTCGGTTTAATTTCGTTTGACGGCTCCACCCGTGACGTCTTATTATCGAATTTATTGTTCAACTGCCTCCACCTACCCGCAGCAGTTTAAGCACTGACATAAGGTGAAATAAATCACGTAAATCGTCTTGACGACCGAGAGTAGCCGCGTTCGAATTTATTCATCAGCTGTTTTTCTTTTCATCGTTCGCTGACGACATGCGATTTTTCTGTTCAAGTGGAAGATACTTTCGACGAAATTGTTCACACAATTGTAACAAACAAATGGGGAATGACTATAGAAAATACAGTGAGCCACGAAAGTATTCGAACGCCCTTTAAAGCAGAATAACTTTTTTATAATTGTGCCAAACGACCTGATTTCTTATAATCAATTAGAAGCATTGGTTTATGAAATGATATGCAAAGAAGATTTTCCAAAAATTATAATTTACAAGGTTACATGCAAAAATAACAAAGGCACTGCTTAAAACTTTTTTATTTGGGCCCTTAGTTAAAAAGTTAAAAAAAATGCCTTTTTTATTTTTGCATGTAACCTTGTAGACTATAATTTTTGGAAAATCTTTTTTGTATATCATTTCATAAACCAATGCTTCTAATTGATTATAAGAAATCAGGTCATTTGGTTCAATTATAAAAAAGTTACTGTGTTTTAAAGGGCGTTCGAATACTTAATTTTTTAAAATAGAATCATATACTCTTTCCAAATAATTACCGAGAAATACGTTAAAAAAAATATTATATAAAATGTATGTACAAAATCTCATGTATACAGTTCTCTTTGTACCGATGTTGATGTTGAATGATGTTGTAAATGGCACGAATCGGGTTGCTTTCGCGAATCCGCGAATGGATTAATCTGCGGCGATCACTTGCGCGGAGATAATAGTACATATACAGTTCGTATGGGAAGCTACAATCACGCAACGATAGTTCTTAGACTCGCTATCCTCATAATTCATCAAACACGTTCCTATAATTAGAGGCGCTGAAGATGTATACCGACACGTGAAAGGCGCGAAGGTAGATCGATGAACCTGATCGAATGAGAATAAGTTGTGTGGTAAATCGACTGAATCGCATAGGAAATACCACTTCAATTAAATACGAAAGTACTTCTTGGCTTAGGACCTCGATTAACCAGCTTGATCGGGAGACAAACAGCCCGGATAAATTAAGGCCCGATGGATAATCGAGGCCCGAGGAAATAATTCAAATGTACATTATATTCGAAAATAAATGTTTTATTTTTGAAAATTTATTTCCCTTCATAATATAATTATTAGACTGCGGATCATTATGTAAAATAAAAATAGTCTAGATCGATTGCAAGAAATAGAAATCAAATTGAATGTTATTTCTTCCCTTACTGATTTTAATGGAGGAGAAATCGTATATTGACATTTTCAATTTTTAAAATTTTCCAACAATTTCGAATTTCATCTACTCAAGTTTGCTATAAATGCTTAAAGATCCGGTTAATCGAGGTCCTACTGTACACCGCGCGAGAAACTGAATGTTAAAAGTACATGCCTACGTTACAAAAACAGCCTGTATTCGAATTGACCTGATTAGCAGCAGAGTTTTCATAAAAAGTAGGGATTTAAACAGATCAAGCAATGGATCAACAGATTTACTTGTATGTTCATGATGTTTCAATGATTCCTGCTGTTCGAGTCTTAAGCTGTCCCGTTATGAGAGACCAGAATCATTGCACCAATGTGCTTCTAGCTATAATTCGAGCAATAACATCTCGACTACTTTAGTCGGTGCTCCATCGATGCACCGAATGAAAGAGGCTTTTCAAGAAATTCCAAGAAATGATTTCTTCAACGCATGTATCTCTTCAACTAGAGTTTACTAGAGCCTTGTACTATGTCCTGACGTAATTGTGTGTGAATTTTTAATGAAGACCTCCATTCTTATTATAGACAGCATTGCGTCATGATTGTTTGTAAAAAGTAGTTCACTCGTTATCTGATCAGATACATGTACTTGTACACTAAATAATTAAAAGCTTCATCAACACTACATTATTTTCAAGAATATTTATATTGAACCTGTTAGACAAACATTTAAACCTAAAATGAATATTTAGAATATATACATTATTGATAGTCTACAATTCTTTAATAATTTTTTCTTCATTGACTTCATTAATTCCGGTAATCGTTTTTCAGTATTCTTCTTTTTTCATCTATTATTTTTATTTGGAATTGAAATTGAGTTCTCCTAACTGCGATGGCAAAAGTATAAATACACTAATAAGTTACTTGATAAAAAATGAGTAAGTCCAATTTAAATGATTTAACATCCATTATTATTATTATTATTATTTTCAATCCACTAAAATTATTAAAGAAGGAAATAACATCCCTGGCTCCTGTTTCTTAAAATTGACGCAGAACATTTTTATTTTGCATACAGATCCGCAGTCTAGTAACGAAACTAATGTTACCTCTGAAAAAACTCATTGTAATCAGACTGTTGAAAAAATAGCGAACCATTAAACGAAGTACTTCTCTAATTCGGAAATAGCACAAACAAAAATACATTAAACAGTGCAAAATTTGTGTATGGACATTATAAAACGTAAAACAGATATATTTATTAGGGAGTACCCGACCATTGCCCGACTTGACCCGAGGCTTGACCCGCACACCCCAAATAATTACGTATATGAAAGACCCAGAAATTGTAAAAACATGTTACACTAGATCCTACCGTAATGATCCCCGACAATCACCGAAAGATGAACTTGCAATTTATTACAAAATATACGAAAGAACAGCGAGACGAACACTAATTTTAATGCAACCCACGCGTCATTATCACAATATGCTGAATCCGCTCAGCTTACATTCGCTAGCGATGAGTCAGTGGCGTAAACGCTCTCCCGAATGAAATAATTAACCTCTAAATCACAGACATAGCTTCATAGCTTTCGCGAAAGTAACGATGATTTATTAAATATTGTGCAAAATTAACCATGCTCGACTACGAAAAGATCAGCGGACCCGTTCGCGAGGCTATTACGCCTCATCGATGTATTGCTCCGGTTTCAAAAAATCCTTAATTACCCGGAGCAACCCACACTTTCGACGGCGCGGGTTGAAAGATCGTTTGCAAAGAAAAATTGTCCTTTGTGTTACCTGCAATGACGGACAACTGCGGTGTCTGTACTTCCTAGTCGCTAATTCCCACCAGGGAATGACGTTGTTCCCTGTGCACCTCGGTTTAACTGGATCGCTGACTGCGTGTTCGTAGAGGGGCTCTAGGACCGGCACGTTACCGGAGAGCCTCCTAACAGGATCATTAGCAGTCTGATCCTTCGCGAGATTTCCCCTCCTGGGCAAAGTGGCGAACTCGTTGTATCGACAGTTATCATCGCTGGGTTTGTCCTCCGGCTCCGATTCCAGGGAATTGTGCCTGGTTCGGCCGTAGCAGGAGGATCTCGCGAAATGCTCCTGCTGCCTGTGGAAGCCACGGCTGCTGCCGGATCTATCCAGCCGGCCGTGGAGTATGATGTCCGTCGCGTCCATCAAGTAAAGGGGAAGGACCTTGCCGCCGGCGAGGAAGCTCTTCGAATTGCCGCGATTAGAGCAGTACTCGTCGTTTCCGGCGCTAATGTCGATGTCGCTGGTGCAAGATCTGTTCATCGACGACGACCGCGCGCGCACAGGTCGTTCACCATCGAGCACGTCTTCGCTAGATTTGTGAAGAGGTCTCGAGGAGACTCTCGACCTTCTCGAGGGCAAAGTGTCGTATCTTCGTTTCAGATAATTGTCCGAAGATTTGCCCTCCAGCGGCGAGCCGTTCGTGTTGTTCGCGTCGCGCGAACTGTTCTGCTGATGCGCGTCGTATCTCGAGGTCGACAGGACTCTCTCCTTCTTCAAGTAGCATTTGCTCGTCGGGTCCACTCGGATGCGATTCTTTCGAATCGTACTGGTGACCGGCAACCGATCCACCGACCGAACCGTGGACGGTCTGTCGTCGTCGGTCGAGGACATCTCATCTTTGAACTCGAGATCGTCGGAGCCTTCCGCGCAGATCAGATCCTGCTTCAAGTTCAGCGAGTTCTTCGAGAGGTTGCTCAGCAGACTCGTCTTCGAGTCGTCGGTTCGATGAACCTCGCTCGACAGCGACTCGCTGATCGCGTACAAAGACTCCGTTGACTTTGTCGAAGAGGTTGTCGTGGATCCTGTGGAATGTCTGGACGTGCTCTCGATCGAGGACGATCTAGGCAGCGGCTTCGGCGGTATCTTACCGAATTTGTTCCTCGATATCGCGAAACTCTTCACGCTTTCCAGCTTGTCGTCGATGTCCAGCTGTTTCTCGGTCCTCTCGACCAGGTTGTCGCAGAAATCCGAAGATATAGGCGGCATCGGCGCCATGTCCCTCTTCCTGACGTAGCTGGAAAAATTGCACGACCTGTCTGGGAGCTCGCCTTTCGCGATCTTGTTGATCACACCGTAGGCAGAGTTCTTCGAGTTCGACGAAGACTTCAGCTCCTCGTAGTTCTTGTCGATCTCTGCGATGTTCCGGTTGATGTCCTCGATGTACTTGGCCGTGGTGCGGTACAGATCGCCGCTCGGAACGTAGTTCCCGTCAACGATGACTATTCGACGGTCGCGCCTCGACTTCGACAAAATGTTCGGGACCGCGTAAATCGGTTGTCTCTCTTTGGTACCGTTAACTCTTTTATTTTGGACGGTGAAGCTCCCTTTGTCGTTCCTCCTTACGTGCTCGGAGTTCTTAAGGAAGGTCTCGATCTCTTTCATCCTCTGCGAACTCGCGTCGTCCGCAATCGTTGCAGCGAAGGGATCGATCAATTTCGAGGAGTCGCTCTCCTTGCCTTTCGTCCGGAAAGACTGTAGAGCGGTATCGTTCTGCTGGCACTCGTTGTTGACAGACCCCGCATCGTAGACGCTGTCTCGAACGGTACCGTTCTGCGCACAAAACTCTTGTTTTCGTTCGTTCGTTTCCCCAGCTGAGAACGTGTTCAACTGTCCTTGACCGTTCGCCAGCGGGTCAACGATTTGCAGGACGCAACCGTTCTGTACGCCGCCTCGACCTTGCTCAAGCTTGCTGAATGTGTTCAGCGTCACCGGCTTCCGTTGATCCAGCATACTCGTTTTCTTCGAGCCCCGCAGCGTCCCGTAGTTCTCGATCAGGAGGCAGTCGTTGCTGAAATCGGACCACCTAGGCACCTGGGGCAGATCGCTCGACGCTATAGGGAAATTCGATAGCCGGGGCAGAGCGTAAGGACCACCGGCCTCCTTCAACAGCTCTTCCGAGTCGGATCTGTACACGGCTCGTGGTCGATTCCGACCCCTCGACCTTATGGTCGCGTAGCCGTCGTGGATTCGACGGGAACACACGTTCAGATCCATCACCGATGGCTCAGAATGCATCCGATGGAACTTGTAGCATTCTCAGCCTCAGTGGCCTGTCGTCAACCAACACTCACTGTTCGTTAGAGTTTTAGCACATGTCCTTGAATACATCTCTGTTCGATCACTCGCCGCTGTTGGGATAACTCTGTGGAAATAGTTCACTGTTAGCTTCACTGTTTGGGGTCGCTTGTTTGGTTCCTTTCATGGAATCGCGGTTACCGGCGTTACTCTCGTGATACTTTCTATAGGAATCGTGTCTAGCGAATGTGTAAACTGCGGACCTTTATGCAATTTGTAATTTTTTTAAGAGCCTCGAGTCAAATGAAATTTTATCTTCCGTGGTAGTAGCCTTTCTAGGTCTGAAATCAATTAACATCGTACTAAATTCTGTCGTATTTTATGTGCTAGCATTTTTTGAAAATTTTTGGAAGGAATAAATGCATAAAGATCCGCTGTCTACCTCACGAATAAGAATTATACCTCATACAATACCTAAATGTTTAGTAATTGATAGATACCGACACATTTAATAATGTAAACAATATTTTGAATAATGGTACAGGGTATAATAATAATTATCTTTTTATTTTTGCCCTCTTCGCCGACGTATTCTGCGTCGTTTAGACCCAGAGAATTAAGATTGTCTTTCAATTATTCAGTTTCTGGCGAATTATTTAATTGAACAGCTGTATTGTTTCTAAAAACGATAGACAAATTAACGTGTCTACAAGAAGTATGTAAAAATGTTGAAAAAAATCAATAAACCAAACAATGAATGATTATAAACGTTTATCAATTCTATTGTTACAAGAATGGTCCGCTGTTTGTGGGTTAAAACTGAACTCAAAGAAGAGTGGATACTCCAGCACACGTTTTATTGTTTCTTGCTGGATTGAAACGAAAATGAGATTGTTTGATTCAATGCATTTGCTCTATAAAATGGAGTTATCGTTGCACTTTTTCTTATCTCCCGTTCAGTATACAAACTGGGTCCAAACGTCTATGATCTAGATCCATCGATGAGTGGACCATTCATACATAGAGTGTACACTGTAACGGTACTCATGGTTTTCTAACTCTTCAGAATCTTCTGATAGGGAAGTTTACAGGCATCTTTGATTAGATTAAAGCTTCTGACTACTGGATTACTGGACTGAAATGTGCCTTTATTGCTACAGAATTTCGGAATCACGCTAAAGTAAGTTCCATAATAATTAAATAATGTCCAATGTTATTACAAGGTCATGCTACTATACTTGGACGAATGCGTAATAATGTTGACTACAATATACAATAAAAAAATTATGTGCATATAAATAAAAAACCACATATAAGTATTGGGTTGTAAAGAAAGTTCGCAGCGTTTTCAAATTAACATTCCAAGATAAAGTTAAGGTATTTATTCATATGTTTATTCAATAACACGAGAAGTTACCTCGAAAATGGCAAAAAGTAATAGAACAGAATGGGAAATATGTTATTGAATAAATCTATGAATAAATATCTGAATTTTAGCTTTCAATTTTAATTTACAAACGCTACTAACTTTTGTTTCAATCCAGTAGCAACCACAATATTTTTGAAAGATAAAAGAACAATTCTTTGTGGTTTAGCAAAGTTCTCGGCACTCGACTTGCGTCAACCAGACTCGCATCATCCAGCAACGAACGTCAATTGAATTGAGGAAACGTTGGTATGGTATAGCCTACCGCGATCTTTATTCGTCGATTAATGAACAAACGAAAACGTGTCGCGTGAGTAGTTTTATGTAACGAATTGCATCGCGAGGCTGTAGAGTAATGGTAGCACGGCCACGATATAGTAATCATCGAGCGCGGCATATGGAAGTCGCAGACGTATGGTTTAAGCAAGATTACAGGTCGTGTTTAGAAGTGGCTGTTGTAACAGTATCATTGATAACAAAATTAGGTCTCGTGCGAGATGTCGTAACGAAACAAGTGTGCCGCTTCTGGTTTGTATGTACTCCGGCATACGAACGATCGAGGAAATTGTGCGGTCGATTCAGCGTGAAATAAATCGATGTGAATGGGATGATTTAACCGTCATTCCTATAGTAAGTGTAATTGTTTAAGCGTGACGATAATTGAACGAAAGAGTGCTGACTTATCTGAATTTACTTCGAGAAACGGACAGATTTATTCCTTCATTGTCGTTCTGCTTAACTCGGAGAAGGATAAGGTTGCTTGCGTGGGCGTAGGAAATACGTAGCCTCCATTGCGATGCTTAGAAACGGTTTTGTAATCTGCCAATGGAATGGATTTGAAATAAATAATCTTATTTTTTCAATTTAACCTTGTACCTAATTATGTAGCCCCTAGGCAACATCGCACAGTAATCCAAAATCGTAATTTTTAAAGATTCATGATTACAAATTACAGAAGGTAATCAAGATTACTGATTTAATTCAACGATGATTGACTAATCAATTATTACAGTTATTATGATTACTAGATCTTTATGCAAAGTAAAAATGTTTTGCATTGATTGTGAGAAGCAGCAATAACATAAAAATTGATTTCATCCCTTAACGATTTTGTTATATTAAAAGCAACATTACAACATTCTTGAATTTTTTAAAATCTTTTACTCTTTTATATTTCGCCCAACCAATTTCTTCATAAATGTTGCAAGTTTCAATAAAAGATTCTATAATAATTAAATTTAGTAAAGAATATTGTATTGAAATTAAATCTGAGACTTTTACAAAAGTTAAAATTACACAAACTGTTTATTTTGCATAAAGATCCGGACTCTAATTATTATTAATAAAAATAGTTGAATTTTTCTCAGTACCTGATTATATGTATATAATGAATGTATGTATGTATTTATGAATTTATAGTGAATCTAAGGAAGTATGCAATGTGTAAAAACATTTTTCATTTCAACATCTTATTTTGCCTTCGTCATCATTTCCTTTACTTCCATAGTAATACCAGTTTCATATCAGCAAATTAAAATTTTAGTTTGTTTTACCTAAGATATGGTCATTGATTATTACACACGCGTATTTATAACGATACCGCAAGAAAGTTCATGAACTACACGCTCGAGTTACAGACGGCATGAACACGACGATAGCCACTGACCCAGATCAACCAAGTGGAGGTCGTAAGTCACTAACTAATCGTTTATCTAACATTATAAGATTGCAATATCTGATACGACGGCTCAAGTATATTTCTAACTAATGCGACTAATTAAAAACATCTGTTACCATGGATCGAAGTAGGTTATCAGAAATAGTAACCTAAATATTTACTGAAATGTTGTTCTACAGAGCAGATACAGTAATATCTACAATGTGAAAACTCCGAAATATTAATTAGGTTGTGTACAAACAATTTAATAATCAATTTAAAATATCCTTGCAAAAAAATATTTATAGTATGATAAAACGTTTGTTATTTATAACAATTATTTAATGAAACTCATACCAACATATTCGTTACATTTTTCTGATTCGTATGACTCCAAACACGACACAATTTGGATAACATTTACTTGTTTTATTCACGATGCAGTAGAACCTCTATTATCCGTACTAATCAGTAAAACAACAAACATGCTCAGAAGTCTATCATGTTTGGACTCATTTTAATCAGAAAATTGTCATGAATGTAAAAGTTCCGTAAAAATTAAATGGAAACCAAGAAAATTTTGAAAAACATCTCTCTCATATACATCAAGAAATTACTGTATGGACTTATTAAAGTAATTTTACGAATCGCTTCAGACTCCACAAATGTAAAAATGGATTTCCTTATGATGACTTAAATTCGTTAGGAAGAAATTGTACGAAACATTTAGCTAAATTGCTACAAAGTCCATTGTTCCTGCACATGAAAACGAGACCACGATAAAACAAGCCATAATAATTGAAGAAACTAATTGAACATAAATAAGTGAAGAAAAATAACAACTCTGGAACGTCAGGAGTAGAAAACGCGAATTAACATTGCAACGTAAACGAATCCTTTCGCTCTATCCTTCTCAGTAAGGCGTTCTTCATTTCTTGGCCACGTTTTTGTGACCACCGGACGGCCAGCTGCCTCGTGAACTTTGTGTTTGTAACGAGAGCACAATTACAGCTGTCCGATCTGTGAATTGTGAAATAACTTTCGTTCTTCGCGATACCCGTTGATCTAACAACGTGCGACTATTTTGAAGGAGACGTTAACGAGTTTGCTGCATGCTTAATACGCTATCCGTAAACCAGAAACCAGTTATGGATTGTCATAGCAGAAAATTCCATCAATCCAGTACTGCAACTTTTTTTGATTTAGTCTCCGATAACATCGGCTACGGAAAAATCATATAGCGCAGTATATTAGTTAACTTCTTTATATTAGCTAATTAACTTATTTATAGTTAATATTATTAAGAAATGAAGTACATGAAAAACATCGTCTCTTTAAGCATTAAACATCATTTGTACTGTCCCCACCAAATTACTTAGCAAGAATAGTGACTGATGACCAAAATTCTTTGCAGAATATTTTGTGGTTTCGTTGAAAATAAATTATCACTGATCGATATTGGTAGCAACATTTTGTTAGACACATGTGCTCTGGTTTCAAATAAATTTAATTGAATTTCTTTAACAAAATATTCTCAGGCTAACTATGTTCATCTAATCTTATTAATTTTAATTTTCAAAATGCAGATTGAAGCGCTAATAAATAACAAGATCACGAATTTGCAACACCGCGATATGTTGAAATATATTTACTTCAATTTCTTTTTCAAACTGGTGTCATTTTATTAAACTGTGCTGAAGTAAATTGCGGTATTTTCAGACTAACTAAGTCCACCTAATTTTACTAATTCGAATTTTTAAAATGCAGATTGAATAACGAACAAGATCATGAATTTAGTGGAACATGGAACAGCTGTGCAGGAATTAAAACTGCCGCTCTCGACGAATCGCTCATGCACCTGCCTTCCGATTTGGCTCGAGTTAGGCTCACAGTTAAAAACACAGTTTAAACGTAGAGACATCCGATCGGATTGTTGGCATTTTTTGCTGGGGTATCCTTTTTGTAATGTAATGCAATTATCTGCTGCGTGGAGCAAAACCGCCGGCAGTTAAATGCTTAAGTGGTCGGAAATTAATTCTTGACGCGTGCGAATTTGAATCTAAATCGCATCCGATTGCGATGATTCGTGTGATAATAGTACACTGGTATTCATCATATATGTCTCATCAATGGACTACTTGCCGCTTAGAAACACAAGTGTAATGGACAAAAAGCAGTTCAACGGCGAACAAAACCGTTTTATGCATTTTAACGTATCAGATTTATGTATTCGGTTCGGAATAACAAATTTGTAGATTAGTTTAGAAGCTTCACAGCGTGCAACAAATCTATGGTCATCGCTGGCGCAAAATCGGACACGCATAATGCGTTTCGTGTAATATTGTACCACGATAGTTTTGAACTATTTTCTCTAATTAACGTTATCTGATATAGTTGGTTTAAAATGGCCAATTAAGGCAGCCGCTTTCACACTGAATAACACACCAAGCAATTATATTATAAAGTAATGGCTTCGAGAGCTGATTGTTGCCAGAAGATTCGAAGAATTAAAGAAAATATCGTTTTATATCGTTAATTACCCGTAATTAACGACGATTGCTTTAATGAAATTTATTACATAGTTTCGTTAATTGCTGGAGGGTTGGAAGAGAA
Source organism: Lasioglossum calceatum (assembly GCA_963966675.1). Lineage (NCBI taxonomy): Eukaryota > Metazoa > Arthropoda > Insecta > Hymenoptera > Halictidae > Lasioglossum > Lasioglossum calceatum. Next base: position 8,215,819 of record OZ016549.1, read on the forward strand.
TGAATTAAAATTGATTTTTGGATCGTCGGAAAGGAAAACACCCTCTTACAAAAAGAAATTATTACGAATAATTTGTTGTGTTTTTCAATTATAATAAGTTAAAAATAACGAATTTCTATGGAAAACCACGTCATTCTCTTCACACGCAACCTAACAGATTTAATAATAATATTGGATGATTGCAAAAGTTTCCCAATTTACCTCGTGACCATTTTTGAAAATAAACATGTAACTTCCACGAAAAAGGAAATCAGGTTGTAAAATGTTCGGAGATAGAAAATAGTGGTGACTGTATAATTGATTAATAAAACAGTTACTTTTAAATATAACCGCTCAAAAACCATCTAATATTTATTTATTTAGCCATGTGGCTCGGAATCGATTTTAGAGATGATAGGTGAACAGTTATTATAATCTCAAGACAAATATGTGTATATAATTGGTTTTTACGAGCTAAAAACATTTCAATTCCGTTTACTATAAATATGTAGATAAATGTCTCTCCTTAGTGTGTAGGATAAACCAGTTCTTATATTAGGCAGAAATTTCATAACGATCTCTGCAACCGTCAGAACGTTCCGTGGCCCATCCTAAATTCTTCCCATTACATCACGGCTCATCGGCTCGACCTATCAAACCTACAGACACATACCCTAAGCGATTTACATTATATGCTATGAGACCACGGCGCGCCGCGCGTCTCCACGTTGCGATACTTCGCCTTTTGGAATGGCACCGATTAGCATAATGCGCTGCTATCTATCCGTGTGTGCGTCACACATCGTCGCGATATGGAAACGAAGACTGCTGTTTTGCACGATACGGTAAATGTAATTTTTATTCTTCGGCTTTAGCCGGGCGAAGAGTCACGGTTGCATAAAAAGTGAAAATGGAAAAAAAACACCGGAGACGTTCAAGTCCAGGAGAAGATGTGTGCAGAATTGCAAAAGATGTCGATGCGATGTTCATTGCGACGTCCTCGACAAAGGATGATTCATTGTTAATTACAATTTTTGCGTCGTATGATGTTGACTTATTTTTGTTCGACTGGTTCCATTTTGCTACTGAAAGGATTATTGCATAGAGGGTTTGCATAGAAGATTTGCATAGAAGATTTGCATAGAAGATGCAACGATTTTTGTTTGTATTAGTCGCAAGATGCAGCTACGTTTATTTATTTTTTCAGTTATTTTGTCGAGTTGAGAGCAATTTATTAATTTTGTATCTACAACGACCATTGCCACTGACAATAATTTATCTACAAAAATTAAAAATTGCATGAACACCAGCGGTCTAATCGCCACATACAATTTCTTTACGCTCCGTACACAAAAATCTAGAAGTGTTCAAAGAATAAAGCAGCTTCCGCGATTACGTAAGAACCATTTAACAATTCAGCCACTCGAAGAATCATATTCTGATGCAACGAGATGTTTTTCTTTGCATTCCTCGAACTACGTTATAAAGAATTCCTCTTGCGTTTTTCCAAATCATAAAAACAGACGTTGAAGACGGGTATTGTATCACAAGTGTGCTTGAAAAATGGCGTCATTAGTGGCAATTGTTCCGTGTGGAACGATTCTCTTTCAGACAAGAAAACGCAGATATCATTTAGGTGCCCTCACTGTGTGTGCTCATTCCTTCTCTTTAAAATTAATGATTTTCCGAGCCACGCTTGACTATTGCGCTAACAGTTCGAACGCACTGTAGACGTAACTTCCGGAAGGCTTGGCAGTTGCAGCGAAGTCGATGAAAAGAAATTCGTCATGGCATTGTTATCTCTCCCGCAAAATATACGTAACGAAACATATAAACTTTTTCATACTTCATTATAATTTTCCCCAGGATTTAATTACTGTTTCTTAAGTGAATAATAATATTCAGAAAATTATTGAATAAAAAAAATGTTTTATATGTTACATTTGTTGTTGGTTAGCGAGAAAGTAATTTCGGTATTTTAAGGTGAAATGAAACCCAATTTTGTTATTCAATATGTAGTTATCGCAGCTTTATGAAAGTGGCCAATAACTTTATTAAGCTACCAGAAAGATGGCAAAAGAACAAAATGGAAAATATTTGATCGACTGAAGTTCATTGCTTAAGAAAATTTTTATTTCACCTTGAAATACCGAAATTACTTTCTTGCCAACCCAATATTTCATAAATGGAACAGTAACTTATTATAAATTGTGAATTCCTATTTAATTTAACTATATATGTTATCAATTGTATGTATAATTATTTAACCATTACTTCTTAATCCTTAATCCTTTCTTCCAAGAAACATCAACAAACTTGTCATTATTTTCCTTGTTTATATAATTATCTAGTTATCAATAATTAACTTAGTAAGTCGTATCACGAATGAAACAAGTAAATGTTATGCAAATTATGTCGTGTTTGGATTCATTTTGACCAGGAAAACGTCACGAGTATATTGACATAAATTTCATAAAAAAGTAAACAAGAACCCAGAATTTTTTATCGCTGGATTAGTGTTGTTCCCGGCGGAGACCTAGCGACACACAGTTAGCATTGGGTCGTGAGATGGCTGACAGGCTTCAAGGCAATTTCCATGTGATTATCTATAATCCAAACACACTTTTCTCCTTTGACGAACTTCCCCGTGGACATTCGGAGCCGAAGGGATAATAGGCAAGAACGGAGGGATAAACAAACGTTGCTTGTGCCTGGAAAAAAAAGTGCACGCGTGTTCGTTTGCGCCGCGGCTTTGTCGCGGGGAGCGTGTACACGCATACGACGCAGGTGCATTCTCTTTGCAGGAAGAGGCTCATAAATATTAATATTTCGAAGACGTCAATACGTCACGCGCGCGCAACGTACGCAACGCTCGTGTATCGTTAGGGAGAGTTTTCTTCTCGGGGTGCTGGCCCCTCGCGTTTTCCACAACCGTTCGAATTGTCTTTTCTTCGTATTTTACCCGATCACGTTCGGACTTCTTGTCGTCAGCTGCGCGCCGATGCTGCTGCAGACTCGGCGCAGCCGCGTTCTTCGTAATTTTCGAAGAACCTCGCCAGCGTGTGGCGAACGCCGGGACCTTGACGGAACGTCTTCTCGATGAGGATTAATTGACGCCGGGCCCCGCAAATATTTTCTCCCGTAAATTGAGTTGCGTAATTGCTCGGAGCCGTCTGATATTCTCCGGAAAAATTCCCCCCGGAATTCGGATTTTAAATTCTGAACGCACTCGTCCGTTTATTGACCTATTACATCCGTTATGAATGTTATGAAACGTGCTCCAACTGTCTCCACATCTCATGCGGAAAGTAACAGAATTTACAGGGTGTTCACGCTAACACTAACGTTTCTCTCGCATTAGAATCAGTAGTATTAAACTTTCAACGCACTTCTTGTTCATATTGAACTTCACCCCTTCTACCCCTTGTGTCTGTAACTCGTTTATCTGCATTATTATGTTTTATCTAGCGCTTTCGACTACTGAAAAACCCCATCTTTGGCTACCCCCTTAAATGCGTAGTAATTGTTTAGATACCAAAATACTCCTTCTGTCCCATAATAATAGTAACAAGTGAATATTAAAATGGGAATTATTGGCGAATGCAAAATCAATGTCTCATGACCAGGGCTACCATATTTTTCTCTCGCCAGGCCCCTTACCCTTCCGCCTCTCGCCGTGCCGTGCACCGTACCTCGTCTTTGCACTCTTCCCACTAACGCTGGCGACAGCGGCGACACGCTTGCGTACGGTCGCGTCAGCAACTAGTGGGAAGGGTGGGAGGCTCTCGCCAACGTTAGTGGGAAGAGTGCAGAGACGAGGTACGGTGCACGGCATGGCGAGAGGCGGAAGGGTAAGGGGCCTGGCGATAGAAAAATATGGTAGCCCTACTCATGACAACTGTCATTTGTTTTGACACATCTTTCAATTTTTAGGTTACCCTAATTATTACGAATTTACTTACGAAATAAATATTACAAATTAATTCATCAACTGCTACTATTATTATGGGACAGAGGGAGTATTTAATAATGCAAGCAATATTTTGAATACTGGTGCAGCAATTTTTAATGGCGCCTCAGAGGGGACAACCGAGTGCAAAGGGTTAACACCAGTGGACGTACATTTTTACGCATTGCTGCATCTCGCAGGCAGCAGCAACTTCTTCCGAGGTGACGGCGAATCTCCAGAGGAGCGGAGACAAGAGCAGATCGTGCGCGTACACACGACGAATTATCTTATCAGTGGTGAGCGACGGTAGGCGCAACGTGATACACGAAAGAATCACGATTGCAGCGTAAGAAGACACACCTAGCTGATTGTAATTAAAATCACGGAGCCGGAAGCGCTGCGCAGCGAGTATGTAGCGCGTGTGAAAACTGAAAGTAAAAGGAGCCTGGTCTTCTGCTCTACGCGAGGACAAGCCGGAACTGTTACACTTTATTGGGGAGATTTTGAGATTAAGCGCAGGTGACATAAGAACGTGAAGCTCAAGCGAGAACACCTCTGGCATCCGTTGACACCAAGGTAAATAACGACGTCGAGACCACGAGCGTTTGGATAGTGGTTATTATTCATAAAATATGCTCTTTTATAGCCTTTTGATAACGAACGTACGATATAAGGCTGTACTGTTTAGAGAACTGCTGTCAGAGATATAAAGAGAGTCTGGTGAGAATATAAATAAAAATATAGGTTTTTTAGCTAATTTCCACAACTAGGATTCATGTCAGGAAGCTAGCGGACACTTTGTTCAATGTTTCATCAAAATTCATTCGAAACTGAATCAAACCAGGGTTTTTTTTAATTATAGCACACAATGGAGGCTTATTTTGTTTATATGCGGAACGAGCAAAGCAATGTACAGATTCTACATCTTCGGTTTTGTAAAAATTGATGTAAAATTTGATCTTGAATTTCGAGGTCAAATATTCTATTCATCGCAATGATAAAAAGTGCAATGAGAACCATCAAACTCAATCGTTATCCTAAAAAATTATAGTAAAGATTTTTCATTATCAAGCTGGTTTTATTCATATATTTTCATTTTTCAGTCAGATAGAGCATGATAATGTTCTAATTGTAAGAGAATGATTGTGTTTTTTTATTTGGACTTTGTATCCTTGTGATGAGCAGAATAAGACGCAATAAAATTCACTTTGCGACAGCTTTCTTACATGAATTTCGACCAAACTGAGGGCGTAGATTTTACACTGTATGATAGATAATCATTAAATATTTAGATCAGAGGCTTTTAAAAAGAAGAAGATATAGATGCACGCTAGAATGTTTGGTTTCGTAATTATTTGGTTCATATGTACTAAGAGGTAGCTGCAATTTCCTCACCAATTACAGCGCAGCTACCGGCCAATGCCAGCGTTTACGTCCGCTGCAGCCGGGCTCTGATTGGCCCGTGTTTTTCGTTAATAACTCCGTAACGAAACCGCGGAGAACATTTTCGCAAAGGAAAAAGTTACTTCAAATGACCAGAGGAATCACTTTCAAGGATGTACAACATTTTTGGGACGTCCTGTATATATTTATTAAACTCTCTTCTCTGTTGTAGGGCAAGGGGTGAAGTTACGAAACACATTGAAGAATATTTCGTTGATTGCCATGAATCTCCGCGATACAGATCCCTACAAAGTCAGATATCATCGATCCGCGACAGAGAAGGCGCGTGGAATCCACGTGAAACGAAATCCGAGCAAAGACTCGACATCCCGTCTCTGTTCACGGCTGTCCTGTTCTTTCCATCCTCGTTGCCTACCACTTTTTCTCAACATGATAGCTATCTCCAGTCAAGAACAGCCGCGCGCGGCTGCCTCGACTATATCTCTCTTCGTCGGAGAATGCTACCATGTGCGAGCTTATGCTAGAGGAGGGAAGCGCTCTCGTATTCACGGTATTCCCCATCGATCCAGACGAGCAATTCTTTTATTAATTGCCAGAGGGTCAAGAGACCCCTGCTATAATCGTTCACGATTTCATTAAACTGCTTACAGTAACGAGGAACGAACGATGGAAGGATGTTAGTGCAATCGTCTTTCGTTATCTATCCTGTCGTCAACAGATATACAGGGTGGTCCAGTACTTTTTAGCACATCTCCGCTGCTTTTGAAGATATGAAAAAACTTTACGAACCAACGTTTTTCAGTATTGAGGTATGGAGAGTTTCATATGGTCACCTTCAATTCTTTAGATAGAAACATATACTTTTATATGCAGTGTTCGCGATACAGCTCGTCATTCTGTATGAAAATGTACTAACCTATGTATGTTGAAAAATTATTAATTTCAGAGATATTTCAATTTTAATTATGTTGAATTTAAAAAATTGAATAATGGTATGTTATTCTATTAGTTTGAATGTCTCTTCAATGAGGTGAAAGATACAGACAAATATAGAAACATTTTGTACAAGCCACTATTGTCTTGTGTCGAGTGAAATGTTTTACAATGTTAACAGCATTGTAGATCGCGAATTTTCTAATTTATCAGCAAGATAGCAGAACATTTGCTTCTAGCTCAGCAGACTGAAAGTTTCATAATAATTTAGCACAAAGTAACTGAATAAAATATACTATTCGTGCACGATTCTGCTGCATGTAGATTGGGAATCTTTGAATTTATCAGCATGATAGCAGAACATTTGTTTCTAGCTCAGCAGACTGAAAGTTTCATAATAATTTAGTTCAAAGTAACCGAATAAAATATGCGATTCGTGCACGATTCTGCTGCATGAAACATTTCCAGTGTTCGCACAGTTCTGGTGATTGCACACTGATCCATTTCCAAGGAATTGTGAGTGATCGATGATTTAATGAGTAGCTACAGCTACAGGTGTGGTTTCTGCACGAAAATTAGTGCCCCGTGGCACGTGAATCTCTACGCAATCAAATCACTAGGTTCCGCGCGCTGCACCGCTTTGGTATTGCACAAACTATACACCTAACTGCATCATCGTCGAAAAAAGTATGTGACATAGAAAATATTTCCGCAGTTTCAGCCTATTAGTTATTCCTCCCGCATGTTTTCAATGCATTGAATAATGCGCGATGCATTTACATAATGCATACCTATTATTATGCAGATTCGATAGTGTTACGATTGTCTTTATTACGTTCCATACAGAGCGCAGCGTATTTAATATTCTTCCAACGTGATATTTCACGAAACATTTCGTGTTTTTCTGTAACGCAATTATCATGACCAACATAATAACACTAACTTTCCAATTTGTTCTAAGCGTGATGTCATTCCCACGCGTCTGGTCGTTTCAGTTAAATGATTTTAGGAAAATTATTCAAAATGTATTATGATACGATACTAAACAATATTAGAGTCTCAAATGAAAAATGAAATACAATTATAAATTAAACTAATAAATCAATTACCTGAAGATTAGATGAAAATATTAGATTAGAAATATAAATTGCATATAAAATTATAGAAATTAGATTATTTGCCAATTTAGATGAATGCCAGTAAATTTTATTTATACTTATTGTTTTCTGTACGTTATGTTCGTTATATCTATTATATCTTTAAAACAATATTCAAAGACATCGAAAAAGGATAATATTTAATAACTTGTCGGGAGACACAATATTTTAATTCGTTATACAGGGACGTTCGTTAATTGGAACACGTTAATAAACGTAAAATGTGTAGAGTAAAATTGTTCTATGACCTTGAAGAGATTTTCTGTTTATCATCGTGTTAAAATCTTCAAGCATTTCTAATTTGACTGTAAGCTGTTCGGCAACCATATTTAGACGTGTTCCTGCACAGCGCATTCTGTAAACAGGCTGAATAAAAATTTGAAATTTCCGAAATTCGTCCATCAAGGACAAAGTCTTGACTCAATAAAACTTTTTCCTCTGTTCGGCAAGATTATGAAGCGGACGAGCATGCTCGAGGCGGCTAGTTAATGCCGGGCATTAAAAGAAGAGACAAAAGACAAAACAACGGCACGAGTTTTAATAAGGCAGAGTACGGGATTGGCTGGGCAGTTGGCTTCAATCAAGTCCTGGGGTCTTCTTCCCTGCGTCTCCACGGAACCTTTGCCCATTCCTAGGGAGTGCACGCGCAACTTGATGAATTAAACCCACGGACGACGGGGACGATGAGATATTATTGTTATTGTCACACTTATTGTTACCGCTGCCGTCGTCGACGTCGTCGTCGACGTTGACCTCTATTTGAATCCCGATGAGGGAGCGCCGGAATTGGACAGTCGTCCTCTATCAGAACAGCCCCTGCCCGAATCACGACCCGTTCGTTTATCATCCTTTTGATTTCACTATCCGAACTGGAAAATTGTTCCCTCCTTTCTACTACCAAGATTGAAAAATTTAGTAAACAAATTCCTCTGTGGAATGAAGAGTTAAGTATTCATTGTAGCCGTTCTAGTTAAATTCTAGCAAATGGGTCAGCTAATTTATGATAAAAGAGAAATTAGCTCTCCTTTATGAACAATGGACATTCATTTCCTCACTATAGTGACCGTTAACAATTCGTCTATATTATATTATTATTACATATTAACCTGAACTATAAATAATCGTATTATACATAGTGAAATTCACAGATACACTCGTTTCTTTTATATAAATAATTGCTCCACTTAAATTTAAAAATAACGATAAGTATTGTATTTACGATTCGTTAAAAAGTATTTTGTTGTTAATTTTAGGATTCTTGGTAAGAGAATATACATTTAAATGCAATATAAAGAATTCTTTACTATTTACACAATTTTTGAACAGATATTACCTGATTCTATTACATGATATTTACAAATATCATTAGAGCAGGTCAGGGCAACTTCTTCCTTGCTGTCGCTTTAGGACTCCCACTACTAGTGTATCTACCATGCTTTGTCCTTTGTACCTTCGATTTCAGAAAATTCGAAACTTCGAAGCTTTGAAACTTCGAAACTTCGAAGAGTCGAAGCTTCGGAAAGTGACAGCCCTAATATACGCTCCTAATCTCCCCAACCTCCTCCTACACTCCATAGGAGTGGGAATACTACACATCCAGTTTGGTGGGGATGACTCAGGAGTAGGGAGAGGAGTCGTCTCTGGCTCGCGAGCTGCAAGTTGCCCAGACCATCGGGAGACACTGTCATCGGTTCGATATTAACGATTTATTTATAGCTGCCTTGCATTTATTAACCTATCAATTCGATCGGCCGTCTCGAACGCCCGTTTTCTCGGGATCATAAACCCAAATTAAAGTAACATTAAATAGATACTTTTATGGTCCTGTTTAACGAGCGAACGCTATGACAACGTACTTTACGATTCAGCGAACGATTCCAAGTGGATAACGCGAATCCCAATGTTTCTGCCATTGGTGAGTAATTCGCGGGTATCAAGATTCAATTGCAATCATTCAACCAGCGCCTTATCTATGTTCACTGCTGATTATTGTTCAAATAAATCGTCTCCCCTCCTCCACGTCTACTATCGCGACTGTCTACAGTTGATCCAATAAGTGTCTAAACACTAAATTAACCGATTCTGGCAAAATTGTCGACGTTTAACCTGTGGTAATTTCGTAAAAAACAATACTAAACAAATATATTTGAACACATTTAAGACCCCTAAGTTCCTCCTTTCGAAGAACATTGCTCAGATTCTTCTAAAATGTTTTCGCATAATGCAGCGCCCGGGAAACTGAACCCCCATTTTTCCTAAAACATTATTAACATTAAAACCTGTGTAAAAACATGAGAAAATTTATTTCGTGGCTAATCCATCACAGATTTGAAGATTGAAGCCTTTCCAACGACCTCTAAAAATTTGTTGATTTTTTCACTGATCTGTAGAACAAAACAAACTGAGAAACAAGTTCTGTCGTGTAAAGCTCTCATAGTGTACCTAATAAGTGGCAGAGTACAATTACGATTTTTCACAAATTAGTGTTCAAATACTTTTTGGACCCACTGTACCTCCGACCGGGGTGAAGTTCGCGTCGGTTGGACTGCCTCTCGTTCACGACACGTCACGAATCACGGCTCCTCGTTTATCATCGTTTGTTTGATGCCAGAGGATCCTCCTGTCCCCGGAACATTTTCTTTTCGCGACGATTTATTGCATGGCTCGTGTACGATCGAGGACAATGCGCGTTCGCGAAGGTTACGAAGCTTCTTTTGTGAATCGCGTATGACGCGTCAGACATATTGCCAAGTTTTTCATTCTGGAATCGAACGTCCAGGAAAGCCCTATGTAATGTTTCAATCGTATGCTTATGTTTTCACAGGTACATGCAAACGTCGATAGCCAATCTGCTGTTTGAAATATCGATCCAGTCAAATCTGAACAAGATGAATACCACATGCAATTTTTGTGCAAGTTAATCCTCGATATATGTAAATGTGTATTCATATACATATACATACATATATATATATATATAATGTATTCAATATTTAATTGCTCACATATAATAATCAGACTGCGAATCTTTATGCATTTACATATAGCAAAATTGAGTAGATGCAACTCAAAATTGTTGGAAAATTTTAAAGATTGAAGATGTAAATGTATGATTTCTCCTCCATTAAAATAAGGGAAGAAATAACATTCAGTTTGGTTTCTAATTCTTGCAAACGATGCAGACAATTTTTATTTCGCATAAAGATCAACAGTCTAATAATAGTATTTAATATAATAAAAATGTATTTGTAAATATCATGTAAAAAATTGTATCAATTATATTTCTTCTAACAATTTTAATTAGATGACTGTAACATGACAATTAATTCTTTTGATGTTCTCACTGTTTCGTGTTTCATCTAAACTTGTCATGAATGCATAAAATCCGCAGTGTAATAATCAATCGAATCGATCGTGTCAATGATTAGCAATAAAAAAAACGCGATCTTTAGAATAATTTTATTTTCCTAGACAAGTTTCAGATCTGATACGCACACTATGAATGTCACAACCTCTTAACAATAATGTCTGCCGAAGATTTTACAATACGAGAAAGCGTCGTTCAACATACCACACGGTGTAACACAATCGTTACACGATGTAATACAATCGCTACATGCTGTAATGCAGTCATAACATAACGTAATGGAATGAAAACACGCAGCATCGAATATCTTCTGCTGACACAAGATCATTACTTTGAAAGCAATACATACACACTTTCTTTCCTATTCTGCATTCGCCTCGAATGAATTTCATATTCTGTTTCAAACAATATTTTTATAAGAATTCAATAAAAATGTTTGTCGTAAATACAAATTAAAATTTGTCGAACCAATATCGTTCGATAACTTTCTTTCCTCATCATTAATTAATTAATTGTAATTGTGTTACCTTGTCATTGTCCTGTTATAATTACTAGATTATGGATTTTATGCATTTATGACAAAAATGCGTAGGTAAATCTTGCAGTAGTAGAAAGATAGAAGGGATTTAAGGGTGCCGATATATTGTCATCGACTTATTAAAATTATTCAATTAGACAAGTTTTTATTTGGTTCCGTTACCTTGTAATTAATAGACAGCGGATTTTAGGCATTTATGACAAAAATGAGTAGGTGTAATTTAAAACAGTAAGAATAATAATATTTTTCAATAATTTCTAACTCGGCACATAGTAAATACAGGGTCTTCCATTAAGAAGTGTTATTTTAAATTATAAACAAACGTTGTTCTTTTTTACAATTCCCAAATCTTTCCACGAGTTTGCTAACCACGTGACGAAGAGAGTGGCAACTCTAATCTTCAGAAATAAAAATTGGCGCGAAATTTAAATAAAATGGCACCTCATAATGGAAGACCCATTTACCCGCTCTTTTAAATGACAATGTCAAACACCATATACTGAAATGCGAAAACTCAAAATCACCTTTATATCTCGATAAAAAGAACATCGTACATTTTGCTTGATACCAACCACAACTTATGTGTGAAACATTCTTTTATACATCGAACGGCTTTCAAGAGAATTTAGGTGGTACAGTTAAATGACTCGCCCAGTACGTTCCAGGTTTCTTCACGATCCGAATGACAGTATAAATCTATAAAACGTTTTCACCGGCGATTATCATCCCATTCGTGTTCGTCTTTGATCGTGTTCGCGGAATGTCCTCCGCGTTTCTTCGTCGCTTCCGCGATCGGACGAGGAATTATCAGGTGAAAAACGAAAGAATCTTCTGAGAGGGACCCGTGTAATTGGCTGTTCTCGAGTGCAAAATGCGCTTTGGAGGATTCCACGGGACCAAGTGTACCAAGATAACTCGCCGTCTACCCTCCGATTCCGATGGTTTTTCGAGATGTTGTAAATCTCAACATTTTGAACAACTTTTTCCTTTGCATATTAGCGGCAGTCTCGCTCGGTTTCCGAGATATTCGCGAAATATACTGTCGGTACCACTACAGTGAATACTAACGTATTAGTATTGGCGAGCACTCGAGTGGTGACTCAGAGTCACTACTAAAATCACTGTATCATTACTCAAAATATTATTTATATTGTTAAATATGTTGGGATCTAACCAATTACTAAATATCCATAAAATGGAAAAAATCATATACAGGGTGAGTCACCTAACGTTGCCACCTCAAATATCTTTGTTGTTTTTAAAGCCTAAGTATGAAGTCTACAAATAAGGGGCTTCGAAAATTAGTGAGTGATTGACGAGTAGACTTTCTTAATGAAAGGGACTACCATTGTAGGTGTTTAAAAATGGACACTTCCATTTTAAAAAATGAAGGTGACCTTGATATCTCTAAAAAAAATCACATAAAAACAAAAATGTTTTTGGTATCATGTGAGCCCCACTGAACCTTTCAACATTGTCCTTCAGACATTTGACGTATCTTTAAAAACGATAAAGATAGTTGACAAAGTTAGGTGACTCACCCTGTAGAACGAAATTATTCTAGATCGGGAGGAATGTTTAATTTTCGAGATAAAATAACTCCGAGTGCAAAGGGTTGAAGGTCCCGTGCATAACTGCGTATGCAAGACTGCAGATTTGATGCATTTATGATAAAAATGATTCTGTAAAACTTAAAACAGTAAAAACGTCAGTGAAATATAAAAGTCGGCAGACATTATTTTCAAACAATTAAAATTATTTAGATAACAAACAGATTTGTATTTAGCTCCATTCCCTGCAAATGATGCAGAAACGTTTTAATGATCTGCCCTCAGATTATAACTGAATTAAAAGTGACTGCACTGTAGTATCTCCGTAACTGTCGCGAAGGTCTCTATCGTAAATGTCATCATTGTATTCCCACCACTGTGGGGACCCCCTTAGAACCAGTGAATATCCCAGAAACTAAGCAAAACTACCTAAAGGAAGAAGATGTTCAAAATGTTGAGATTTATAACATATCCAAAAATCATCGAGATCGGAGGATAGCTGTTCTGCAGTTTCAAACAGAAACGAGGGAGCTCGACTGCTCTGACGGAAGGAAAACATCGATGAAAGTCCAGACATTCTTGTGAGAAGAGCTTCGAGCGATATTATCCACGGGTGAGGCTCCTATGCACTGCTGACCCGCCCACCTAACTGTATTTCGTCTGTGTGGACCACGCACACTAACACTCGTTCGCAAACAGATCGGTCAGTTTGGGAATTTCAGGGGTAAAGGGGTAAACTTTGTTGTCCTATCCCCCTTTCTTTTTCTTTTCAGCAAACTTCATTCGCGTCATGCTGACGAACCTCAGCCGATTTTAACTCATATTATCTTATCCTAAAACTGAAATACTTTTGTGATTTAGTCATGCTTAGATAAGGCCGTTGGATGACTAATAATTAGACCGTGGATTTTATGCACTTATGACCGAAATGACTAGGTACCGTTTGAAACACTAGAAAAATTAAATAAATTTGAAGAATGTAATTAAAAAATTATTTAAAATAGTTAATTGAATTTGACTAGTTAAAAAGAAAAGGAAGAACGAGATATTTGACATCTGCCTCTTGCAGTTGACAAAGTTGATAAAAAGTGATATAAATTTTTATTTTGCATGCAAGTTCGCAGTCCACTAACATTACTAGACTGCGGATTTTTATGTAAAATACAAATGGTCTGTATTAATTGCAACAGTACCTACATGGAAATTTATTTATTTTCTTAATAATTTTATGGAGTAGAGAACAACACAACAGTACTTTTCAATTTTTTAGATATGTTTTTATTGTTTTTCGTTAGATCTAGTCCTTTTTGTCATAAATAGATGAAATTCACAATCTAATAATTATATTAATATTCGGCCCTAATATTATTTTTGTATTTGTTGTGATTCAATATGTTGTTGACATGGTAAAACTTTCGAATGACGTCATTGTACATAAGAGGCACGTCATAAGTAATCGAAATCATTTGCATGCAATATATCAAGCTACGTTATAAATAATTGAAATCAATTTTTTGTGAAATTTTGTAGATTCTGTGACGTTGATAACGAATATATGAATTAACAATATTACTGCGAAAAGATGATGCAAAGCGAGGTTTATCGTATTAATCTGCAAATAAAAAACAATCGTAAAAAAATATCCAACTTTGCCTTGGTCGATAGCCTACTTTTGTCGTATGGTAAAGAAACGAACATCTGTGGGAGGAAAGCGAAATGGTAAACACAAGCGTGACGAAGAAAGGCAAGTGGGCCTTATGCCTGGCATTTCGTTGACAAGCGAAGGTTGCGCTACAGGGACACTCTTCTAAAAGTCGAAACGTGTCCACCCATACGGTTCACGAAAATTGACGTCTGCAGGAATAACTCATGGACATTAGCTGCGTGGCGTAATTTATAACCGGGTGTAGTCCCAAACCAACCGAACCAATACGCTGGGGTCCGAAAATAATTTTTACTTTACGATTCCCAACATAACGCGTGGATTTGAGTAAACTTTTGTTTTGCAGTGGAAATTTTATAAAATTGTACAAACAATATAAAAGCATAATATTTAAAAGTAAGTAGTTTTAACACTGATTTATAAATAGGCAGCGGGTTTTATGCATTTATAACAGAACTAACTGGGTGTAATTTAAAATTATAAACAAATTAGAAGAATTTAAATACACTGTTGTATTTTATTTTCCTAGTAAATTCCTATTTCGCGCCAGGTTGTTGCTATTCGAGTAGAAAATTTTTATTTTACACAAAGATCCGCCGTCTATTTATAAACATTTGATATAATAATTTCAAGAAAAAATAGAGATGTAGTGATTTATATGTAGATTTTTTAAAACCACGATTATACAATGGGAGTCATTATATTTGTGTGAATAAAAAAGAAGAAAAAATTTGTTTCAAGTAGTCAAATTCACCCATGTGTATAGATGTAAAATATTGTAATTAGATTGTACATGAAGCTGTGGTTGCTAACGACCTAGTTATTGATGCAATCCTTATAAACAAACAATATAAACGAGCTATTTGTTGTCATAGGCTATTTGTATGAAACACTATCGATCGTTTTGTCTGAAAAATAAGATTCAACTAAAAATTTTCTGTTTATACATATTTATAATGAACCCAAGACAAATATAAAAAATCTTATAACAAGTAACAAACAATTGTAATGTAAATAAACAAAATTTCGAAATTAATATCTTGCAAAGTATTCGAGTGAAAGGGTTTTTGAAAAATCAATTTTATTTGACCTGCCTGGATGTACCCAATCCCCGAATGGAGAGTGCAATGTGCTGTGACTAAGAGAGCAAATACAGAGAGTAATGGAGGAGGAGAAAAGAAAACTGCCTAATTGTAAACTTCAGAGCATGAGCTCAACTGGTTCAGTGTATATGGGCCAGATCCTTCGGATCATTGGCGTCAAACTTGTTCCTTCTAGAAATTTTTTTGGTCATTTCTTCTGAGCATAGCACGCAGACTTAAATACAGGATATTACTTTGTATGAAGAGAAACATTCTTGACACTTATCTTACGGAAGTGAGGGATCTGCTTAGAGGTACTTCTATCGAGGAAAGAAGCAATAACGTTAAAGATTAAATACATCGATATAGACATTGTAGATACTTGTGGGTCATGTGTTATAAACGGAGATAACTATTAGCCACATAAATGGTACGTGCACCTAATTCGTGGTAAAGTAGTAACTAACGCGTTGACTCACAAGGGAAGGACCCCAAGTGTCCGACTTCGATTTTGATAATCTTTTGTGAGACGATGATATATGGATCCCTATTTCGAAAATCATAAGGAATGGAAATAATCTAGCTAGGAAAATATAATATATTTAATTTTCGAGTTAAAGTAGCTCGGAGTGCAAAGGGTTAAGTTTCTTCAGTGAACAATTCAATTTTTGAATATTAAAAATTATGTATATGTTACGTAGGGGACGTAAGAATTTTAGAAAGACTTAAGTGGGGCATGGATTACGAAGAAACGAAGAATGTCGGACGTAGACTGCGGATCTTTATGCAAAATACAGATATTTTGCAACAATTGTGGGCAGCAGGAGTTAAATAAAAAGTCACTTCATCCCTTAATAGATTTTTTACATTGAGAACAACGTAACAATATGCTTAGATTTTTCTAATCTTTCACTGTTTTATATTTTACCCAGTCAATTTCTTCATAACTGCATACAAAATTGCAGTCTAAATAATTTGATAAATAATTATCCGAAAAACCGTCAATATCTGACAGTTGGCCTTCGAAGGTGTGGTGGCTGAGAATACGCAAAATGATTAAGAGTGATCCGCCCGATAAAGAACAATGGTAACAATTAATGTTTATGACTTCCTGCGCCAGTGGAGAGTCGCTCGGCTCGTACGGATTAACGGAACACCCACGCGAGCTCTTTGCTCACCGTCTTTTCAGGCAAGTTCATGAAGTCGTGCCGGCAGCTTCGCGAGCTGCACGCCCCTGGGTGCCAATGGGTTGTCAATGGAATATCAATAAACCGAATGGAAACGCTCGTTATGCGTGGCGCCGTTTGCGGTGCACGACCGACGAGTTCCTCGGTATGACTTTACTCGACGATTGAAATAACACACAATCGATCGGCCGTTTCATAAATAATACGCACGAGGATCTCAACGTTGTTCAACGTATGATGGCCGTGCCAATCATCCCGCGTTACGATATTTTTTCGGTTTCACCCGCTGTACATCTGGCCGCTTCTATCATAAAATAGATAGCATTAATTAAATAATTTTCATATCGTGAATCAGGTTGAAATTTATTTTCTTTCATTTATTTGTTTGTTAGATTTAAATAAGTAATAGTCAAGTTCAAAGCTCTTTAAAAAATGTGCATAGGGTGACCAGTCCAATGAACACTTAAGCTGCATGCTGCTGAAATTAGTATTCGCAAATCGTTATTTCATTTCCTCACTGCTATTTCTAGAAGGAGGCTGTGTGTCATTCTTCACTTTTAACATTCCACAA
Source organism: Lasioglossum calceatum (assembly GCA_963966675.1). Taxonomy (NCBI): domain Eukaryota; kingdom Metazoa; phylum Arthropoda; class Insecta; order Hymenoptera; family Halictidae; genus Lasioglossum; species Lasioglossum calceatum. The sequence continues at coordinate 8,233,199 of OZ016549.1, forward strand.
CACAATTCTAACAATACTTGATGGTCATAACTTGTATTCAAAATCTGGGATTAACCCCTTGCCGTATTTTAACGAGTCAGACTCATCATGAAGATTTTAACAAAGTCTAACAAACATGAATGTTATCAGTAATCAATATTTAAGCATCAAAATAAATATTGCCATACAAAATTATAAAGTTTTCTTTTCCTTTCTACGACATTTTTTTGACGAAAATGGGTACTTACAATTTAAAAGAGTGGAGGTATTAAAAAGATTTAAGGCCACTAGTGAACTAGTTTCACCTTAACAAGATAATCAAAAGAAGAATGAAATTTTCATTTGGCTCCAGTGTCTTTCAATCAATGTTAACGTGTTTTTATTTTGCATAAAGATCCGCAGTCTAATGATAATTATCCAAACAAACTTATCATAGGACCATTGAACCACTTCAAAATACAAATTGGTAATCGATTACGATTGTGTTAGACGGCAACAATACTTTCCTTGAATACGTGAGATGTCGCCTGAACGACTGTTAAATAAATGAACGTAGTGGCGAATAGGTTACAAAAAAATTAGATCTCTTTAGCCCGAACGAACTAACGAATTGTTAGAAGCAGAGTCGCCAGATTAAGACTTGTCTCCCCACTCTACCTTCCCCTGCCACTACGCAATTCCCCCACTGTTCAGTCACGTGTCACAATGTCACGTGACTAATCCTGTACTGGCAAAGAGAGGTAACTTTTTCTCTCAATTGGTAATTCTGGTTAGAGGGACTAGAACTTATGGGACTTATGTAGAAACAAAAGAAAATCAACACTACGAATCACTACGATTGGCTACCTCTTTCGTTGCACAACTGCGATTTTTGACATGCATTCTAATTCACAAAGTAGCACATAACCAGGAGACAAATCGCTTTCGAGTGGAGTCGAATTGCGAGAAGCCGAAGTTGTATAACAATATCTTGCATAATTTTGTCGGAAGAATTCGATTTTATAGCGTTCAAAGAATCGTTACGAAATGTTGGACGAATTTACAAGGCGTTAGCAGAAAAAACTGTATAGAACAAGCTTCGTGGATGAGGAAAACACGCGGCGTCGTGGTAGCAAGATTACACCGAATGTAAATAAGAGAGACGGTAAAACGGGGCAGTAAAACAGGCCAGGCGAGTGCAGAAATTAAGTTTCATAAAGCGTTTGCGTATGCCATTCGTGCAGACGGCGCGTGGGGATAGCGTTTATTTTACCTCATTGTCAGAGCAACAGTCCGGGGTAAAAATTGTTGAAGCGAAAATATCTTTAGGCGAACCACGTACACAATTGCTGGGTAGTGAAGTCTGATCCGTCACGCTCCGAGGTGAAACGCTGTTCGGGTAAACTCGGGGGAAACAGGCTGTTTTATTTTGCATATTATTAGGTTGGCAACTGAGTTGGCGGATATGGCGGCGCCCTTATCTGTCAAAAATGCTCAACTTTAAGCGACCATAACTCTTCAACTATTGATCCTAGAGGATCGAAACTTCGATCTGCATCCGCGCCGGGTACAAACCTACTGGATTACATACCAAATACATCGTAATTCGTAGGAGTAAGGTATTAAATTTGAGTCAGGTAAAGTAAAGTTTACCGCCGAATTTAGTTGCCAACCTAGTATAAAAAATGTTTACCCCAGTACGAGATAATAATTCGCGGTTAGACCTGTATGTGCGCTCGGGACCGTGATAAACGGCTTATTCGTTCTTAACGAAGACTAATGATTTTTAATAAGCCGCAATAACGGTAATAAATATTAATCGTTCGTCCCGATGGGGACACGGAAAGAATTGAACGGTGCACCGAGGCGCGGCGTGGTTCCGAATGAAATGTTAATTATAACAAAGAACACGTCTGGCACCGCGAGGAACATAAGAAAAGAAGCAACAACGACGCGACGGGGCCAACGGGAACAGATGTTCCCCGATGTAGCAGTCGTGGTGCGTGTCCCATGCTGCACCGCGCGACGGGTGTGGTTAATAACTGCAAATGTATGCGTCACGCAATTACGCACGCAAAAACACGTTTAGGAAAAATACGGGACACGTAACTAGGATTACCTATTCGGCGACGTTCGTTGCGGGAATATAGGTGGAAGTCGTCTGCCTTCGTTGGATGATGGCATTGGTTCGAATAACAGTGACCTAACCAGTCGAAAATGCCATTCTCGCGCAGATTGAAGCAATTTAACCGTTCAGTTTCCTGGTTCGGGGATGACATAAAGTTTATTTCAATATCAATCGTCGTGTATTCTTTTTATACAAGAGAGACAATTGATATATAGATAACAACATTATTTTGGGTCTAACCGTGGTAGTGAGTCAGCGGACTATTAGGCAATGATAGAAACAGCTCAAAAATGAAGATGGCGCTCCCATAGATGAAGAACCATCGAAAATTCAATTTTTACCGCAGTATAATCGAAAAACTCGTGATTTAGTGACAGAATATGATGGTTACAATAGAGCTTACTTTAATCAATAAGTTTTACTTATTTGCCGGTCGCACAAATCCACATAAACCTAATATGTGCATCAATGAAAAGTGCTAACCTTAGTGGATGTGTACATCTTCAGTTTTTAAAATTTTCCAACAATTTCGAATGTCATCTACTCAATTTTGTCTAGTCTAGTCATTAGTTCAAATAATACGTTAAACAATTTAATTCCTCTTTGACAATTTTTACAAGATTCGTTTATGTAACTTGAATATGTTTCTTCATTGGTCGCAAAACCGAGGAATTCTGCATCGTGCAAACCGGAAGCTAACGTAAGTTGCAAAGGTAAGTGGCTCGCGGCGTTCTGTCGACGATTAATTACAAGTTCGCGCGTTGGATGATCATGCGGTACAGTATACAGTATCGCAAGAAAAATTCCGTCATATGCTAGAATTGCTAATACAACGGGGGACGAGGTTGTATCTGGGCCAGCAATGTATTCAGTGGCTGTGCAGCGTTGCCGCTTATCGTTCATCTAGAAACTCTTCTTGTAATTAATGAGGCTAGATAACAGATTTTCCATTGGTATCACGATAGAAGAACGGCCGGTCGAAGTGGCCGCTATAGTTTCGACCTGATCGTAAACATTCGAAACGAGATCGTTTTAATTGCGAAAGCTATTCATGGAAAACAAGAGCCATCCAATTACGGGTGTTATCCGTGGCAAACGGTACTGCTCGTAGCGTATTCCCTTGCCGCGTTCTTTTTTCCATGCGTAATGACTTAACATTTGCATTATGCACCGGTTAATCACGCTCAGAGCTCCCAAACGTCATACAACTTTTACGCTTCTTTATTATTGTTATAGCTTGTTACGAAAGAATTGTAATTTTATCACTATGTTTATGTATCAAAAACTACATATTTTTATTGTTGTTGCCTGATTGTAAGATGTGTACATGTACATGTATAAAAAAATTGAATGCCAGCCATGTAATATTTGTTTCAGAAAATATTGTGTTTTGTCGTGGCAGTATACATATTTTGGAACTCATTATTTTATCCCTGTTGTTTATTCGTGTATCAATCATAATAAACAATCTACATGATTTTGAAAAAATGATCTGAACGAAACAGTGATGATGTCAAATAAACTAATTTTATTACTAGACAGCGGATTTTGTGTAATTAAAACAAAAATGAGTAGCATTTCAAATTCCTCCATTTTTTATTTTTGATACGGTCTTTGATAGTTCCCTACGATTGTGTTCAAATTTGATAGATTTCTTTAAAATGTGTATACGATATTTAAATTTTATCTCGGGAACGGTAATTTAACAGAATTTACCATTCTATCGAAATCGACAAAAATACTGCTATTGCTATATTATTGATTGTCTCGAATCCTATAACTTTTATTCGAAACGTTTTCGCGTGTTGTTTCCAATAACGAAGACAGTCGGCCAGAGTTAGCGGAACACACAGTATATTTTCGAAACTACTCCTCCGAAACTGTCTCGCAAAGGAGTACCGCGAATTTGGCGTGGTCGCACGTGAAGTTTCTCCGTTCGTTTTTTTCCGTGTGTTGTCCGCGAGAGAAGAAAGCATTTTCCCGGGTACCGTAAATCAACGTCCAGAAAGTTTCGGAGCCCGCAACACGGTCGTCCGAAGTCTCCGGCAATACTTTAGGAAAGTGCTCCGCGTTAGGGAACGGTTCTCGATTTACGAGCGACTCGATGAGAAATCCGAGTGTTGGGGTCTAGAGGGTAATGCTCTCGGAAGAATAGTAAAAGTAGTTTCCTTGGGGGAACGATAGGCTTGTCCGTAAGGTCGACAAATCGACCGTTCGGCCCAGAAGTTTTTGCCGTAAAGCATTGAGGTCAGCCGATGCTGTAAATCTTCAGCTGCAGGACCCTTCGCGGAAAGGAGGTATGCATGTGGTGATGCATCCGAAGCGCTCTTGAATATAAACAGTTTTTCGTTCCGGAGTCTCGTTCCAGTCGCGACGAATAGTAAGGTTAGATGCATCTGGGGTCAACACAACCGCTCTTTCAGCGTCCCGTCTGTGTGATTTTATCAACTCATATATCCGACCATCATTTTTTTTTGTTCACCTCTCTGTTCGTTCTTATAGTTTCTGATCAATTATCATTCTATAGAGGAACTTGTTGTCTAACATACTGTAGACCGACGATTTTTTAATAGATCCTTCAACATCAATTTAAATGAACTCCTTCCCCGCTTTCAATAACCTGATCTAATAATATCCTTTATTGATAATATGATTTAATAGTATATCTAAGAAAATCGTATCAATAATTAATTGCGTATATAAAGTAATGCAAGACACAAATGACTAATCTAGAGTGTCTCAAAAATATTGTACGTCATTGAAAGGGGTGATTCATCCGCGGCTTTGATAAGGAATTATTAACGAAAAAATTACTTGAAAAGACCTCACGAATCACCCCTTTCAATAAAGTACATTTTAGCGACACCCTGTATATAGTTATTAGAAAAATTAGTTGATTATATAGAAAACAGTAAAAACTCTTAAAGAATTTATTAATACTGTCGTATTGCTTTCAACTCAATCAAATTATTATGAAAAGAAATTAATGACTCCTGTAACTATAGTAACAGCTATTGTATCTTGCAATTAAGAGACAATTTTTCGTTTGCATAAAGATTCGCCGTCTAGTAATAACAATTGCTCAGTAGAACTATATTTTAAACTAAGAAAATGGCTATAGTATTCAGTGCGTTAATAATAAAGTGAAACTAATAATTATTAATTATTATGTAATGTAAACTTTCGAAGATTTTTCTGCACTGCAAACGCATAAAAGACTGCAGTCTAGTCATGACGCATTACAGAATTCGATAATGGCTTCCATAAATTTTTACAGTTCGGTGACTCATGGGGATCGTTTTGCCACCTGCTGATACAGGCTTTTTCTTCGCGCAGTTTTAACTATCGCGGAAGTTGTAACGATAAAATTTACGGATGCTGACAAAGGCCTTGACTTTCCTGTAAAGTAGCGGAAGGAAATTTTATTTCTGAGAAGATTTGTGCAGTATAGTGGCGCAAAGATTTTGTGCAAAAAATAAATGTCTAACATTTATAAGTTTAAATTGAATAAAAAATGTGTAATATAGTACAGATTTTAAAATGTTGAAATTTTAAATCGCCTGTTATATAGAAAAAATTTTTGTTTGCGAATTAATTAAGAAAAAAATGGAAAGTTAGTTTCGTTTCACCTAGATCACTCTAAAAAATGACCCTTTTATTTTATAAACGTTCAGAATTTATTAAAGAATAAAAGTACAAATTTTGTAAAAGTTTGTAAAGTTAATCAAATTAGTAGAAGTACACCAAATTCGAATTTTATTGGCAAGTAAATGTTGAGCCACCCTGTATTTTCAATTTATTTGAGATGGTTGAGAAATGCATTTTCATTAAAGTTCAGCTTCTGGCAATAGGCTTGGACAACTTTTATTTTGCATAGAGATCCGAAGTCTAAAAATAGCAGATCTACCCATGCAGGTTTCTGCAATGAATTTCTGTAGACACATTACAAGTTTGTCAACGACGCGACGCCGTAAGTGACGCACTTCCGACGAACTCGAGCGAGTTGGAAAGTCTTACTATAATACTACCTGTTGCCTAGCTTCCGGCTACACGCGACTACTGGAATTTTGATTAAGAATCAAGGGCTGTCAATGGTGGGACACCGACACCGACCGCGCCAACGATATAATTAGTCACTTTCCCACGTACGTACAGCTGATGCGGTAATGTTTCTTAATAACGCCTGTCATAACAACCAATTATATTTTCCTCTGCTTTCTGTAAGTTCATTAAGTCATGATAAGCTTGTCTGCAGATGGTAACCAGAAAAATTACAATTGCGACTATATTACATTACTTTATAAAAATAACAAGAATGTGCTTATCCAAAATTTTAAATGATATATGCCCGAAGAAATAGATTTATTGAATAATTCCTCATGGATGCATTTCTAGTCTCAATCTTTTTTAATTGCTTTGAGAAATGTTAGGCATTCCATTAAAAAAAATTAAGGTGACCTTCATATCCGTAAAAAGGCGAAGTAGTAACAAAATAATTACAGCTCTGCATGTGCACCTCGATACCATGTAATTTTCAAACATTTTTTCCTACGTTGTATATTTATGAGTTATTTGAAGTCGGTCAAAATCGTTCAACGTAGTAAATTATGCTGTAACTATCCGAATGTTACATTTGATGCAAATAAGCAAGCTTCTAACATTAATTTAATTAATCGAACCACGCAGGATCTACATAGACACGTGTTTCTTATCTTAATAATTTTATCGAGTTGGAAGTAATACAACGGTATTTTCGATAACTCAATTGGTTTACTCTCTTATATTTAACCTGCTTACTTTTATCGTAATTGCATAAGATCCGCAGCCCAGCAATGATATAATGATAAGCATGCTTATAATAAACTGTTCCAGGGATTTTGTATTAAAATCTGTTTAGAAAGTTTCAGCTGCCAGCTGCCCTGGGAATACGCACTCGTGTGCCCATTGATATAGGAGACAACAAGCGGGTGATTAAGTTTCACAAAAAATTGACTCGAAGGAGAGCGTGAAGAAAACTTCTGTTACATGAAATCCAAGGAATTGAAGAAGTCCGGGCTCAGCGAAGAGTGAAATGTGTCCAAGCTTTCGCAATGTTGTATTAGGCTAATGCAAAAATAATTGCGACTTTTGTTCTTGAATTTGGAAGCTACATTTTGCTTAATTTGCCAATTCGAGTTAAACATCGAATGTCTGTTGTATGATTAACTTTTGGTCCTTTTGCAACTGCTTGACATGTTTTTCAGGATCTGTTTTGATAATAGCTCTGTATAATTAAATTCGATAATTTACCCAGTCCCGATAATTGTTCCTAAACGTTCTGTAAACAGACATAAAAATTGAATTTTCGATTGATCTTGATTTTTGAGCTTTTTCTATCACTGACTAACAGTGCTCATTTACCATGTAACAAGTTTTGACAAAACATAATGTTGTCGTGAATATATTCATTCTCTCACTCGTATAAGAAGAATACACGACGACTGATATTGAAATAAACTTTACCTTAAGTTGGACATGTAAATAGAGATTGAAGATAGGACTTAAAAGATTAGCTGTGTACCATCAAGTGATGTATAATAAACCTGTGAACTATAGCAGTATTCCCTGATTGAAATACTTGATGAAATCACAGAAAAATCGCCGTAGTTTAAACTGATGAAAACCGTAATTATTTTAGGACCAACCTAATACTTGAACACCACAGGATGCAAGGATCGCGATAAAACTGAAAATGGTCGAGTGTTTCGGGTCCGATAAAAAGAATTTCGATAATAGACCACGGGCCACTCCCCCGGCGTTGATAACGTCGAAAATATTTCGGGTAATATCTGGAAAGTGCAGGAAATCAATATCACAGGCGATAATGACTTTATCGTGTTTCCTCGTTTCTAGTCCTTCAGGTTATTCAGTGGCTAACCGAAATAAAATTTAGAGCTGAAACAATATTGAAAGATGTATGCGGTTTAGCAGAGCAAAAGGCTTCCCAAGTAACGAGGAGGCGTCCCAACTTTCACGGAATTATGTTTGTTAATTTTGTCTAATGGTATTTATAATACGCAGGATATTCCACGCAACTGTATTCTTAAAACGTGACGGGAAAAGAAGGATGTCGGATAAAAGGAAACTGGAAAGTACGGTGCTCCACTACAGAAGGAAAGTTCCATAGAATTTATGCGGGCTGAAAAATGTGTCATCATTCAAGTTTGCTTTACGAGGTTACACGTAATGAATAGATATCGAATCTTTAAGCATAGTAAACATTTTCTGTTTAGTAATGAACATTCTATTAGGTGTGCAAATAAGTTCCTTCCCCTTTTTTTCGACGATCATAACTTCTGACCGAATTCTAATTACTTCCCGATTTTGGTGCCATCTGAATGAGCGTTCTTTTAGTTTCATGAAGGGACATGATGAGCGCTCTAAGAGTTTCCAGTCCCATGCAACAATTTCAAGCAAAGGTGCGAGAAGCATCATTTGCGTCGCTGCTTACTTTTTGCATTCCAGCTAAGGAAATCAGCTGTTGAAGCTACTGTAATGGTTTGTGCGGCACACTGGGAGAGAACGCTGTGTCTTATAGAAGATGTAAAAAGTGGCACCAAAGATTGAATGCCGGAAATTTTAATTTGGAAGACGACGATCGTTCGGGTGCACCGAGAAAGTTTGATGACGGTGAGTTAGAGGAATTGGCAGGAGGAAGATTGGGAGTCACCAGACAAGATTTTATTACATTTTATGCACGTAAAATGTAATAAAATCTTGAATTTGGAAAAAAATGGGGAAAGAACTTATTTGCACACCTGATATTTTCGTAGGAAGTTAGAAGGTGCTGGAACTGATGTCCCACAACTTGAATATGGTGAGTGCCCAGCAAGTAATTCCCTTGATTTAGAATAAATGTGTCACCAGCGGGGAAATGAGGCTGCTCACACCCGGGGTTTTGGTGTCCCCATTTTTTCCTGCACCATCCTTCAGCCTGGACCAGAATCTGCATGATCTTTAACACGAATCAGAATCCGTTTCATTTATATTCAGCCTGTGGCATGAATCAGAACTACCTGCAACCAAAGCAGGATCTATGCCACAGGCTAAATCAAACTGAAACGCATTCTGATTCGTGCTAAAAATGATGCAGGTTCTGTTCCAAGCTAAAAGATGATGCGGAAGATCTCTGAAAAGATTTTACTTTACCATCACCGATAACTTAAAATGACACGGATATGTGTAAGTGAAATACACGCGTACTTAACACGTTCGAACCCGTGATCTCTAATTCGTAAGCACCTTAACCGCAATCCTTTGCTCTTAGGAATCGATACTAATTGAGAAGGATCATGCCCATCGCTACGGACCAACATTCATATTTCAGCGGGCAGAGGTTGTACGCTGGTCGTGCATACGAGGATATCGACATAACGAGAGCCGTAGAAGGCGTCAATAACTATAAATGGACATGGTGGAAGGGAAGATCGCGAGTTCCGAGTCGGCGGAGTTCTTTCCCGTGTTCGAGAGTTCTGCGGGTTGGTTCTGTGGACGACCGGTCGCGCCGGTGACGAACGGTCGACCTGGCTCGCAGATGCAGCAGCAGCAGCAGCCGATGACAGAAACGGAAACGCGAGAAAAAGACAAAGTGGAGAAAATAAGGTAGGACGGTAGTGGACGAAGGTGTACGCGTCGGGAATGCCGCGCGCTGGCCGCATATAGTAGCGCAAAAATGATCGCGTCTCGGGTAGATCGCTCGTTTTCTAGGAACGATCCTCGACGCGCTTCTTTCCTACCATATATGTGGCCCCGAGCAGTCCGATGAACCAGGTGCGATGCGTGCTATATTGAAAATTTTATATTTTACCCGGTGACAGTCTCGTCTTCCTCTTATATGACGCGACGACGACGTTGTGGAATCGTGGCACGGTTAACGAGCTACTTTTTTTCTCTGTTCTAATGTATTCGATACACGGCCATCGCTGCGGGGTGGTTGCGTGTCGAGCAACGAGAGTAGTGTAAATTGTTTGTCCGTATCGTCTCGTACCGTAAACGTGAGCATCCTCCTTGATGAGTTCCAGATAGGCTCACACGTGTTGATAAAGACACACGGGACAATGAGACTCGATCTAATACTCGTTCGTGCCAATTTGCAGGGGAATTCGAGTTCAACGAGTTCGAACCGGACTCGCCAGATCAGGGGAATTGACTCGAATTTAGGGGAAAAGCTACCTTCTCTCTGCCAGTAGCGGATTAGTCACGTGACATTGTGGTACATGCACGATCTTAGACCATGTGCATATATTTTAGAAGCCAAGAACGTGTGTGGAAAGGACTCGCTTAGACGCAAATCGGGAGAAATGCGAGGAGCGGAGCCTCGATTTGCAAAATAACGTCGGGCGGTGGGGTTTTTAGTGGGTATTGCGAAAGCGAGTCCCACACTTCCCCCCGTCTGTCATCTTTATGGGGAAGCCAGTGCGTAAATGCATTTTCCTCACCGCCCTTAAACAAAAAAGAAAGAAGACCATATACTGTACGGAGCACGAGAGAAAACTAGCGGGAAGGTAACGGAGGAAGACGCCTGACGATTCAGACTGCCTTTGCGTTCCTCTTGCCCCGTTCACCTCCCGCTAGTTTTCTCTCCTGCTCTGGACAGTACTTACATATACTTATAGACCCGGCGTAGGTATAGGATATGCATAGGACGCAGTGTTCCAAGATAACGGAGTACATATCTGGTGCCCACAAGTCACGTCAGAAGATAATTCGAAATGATGGATAAGATATAAAAGCGAGGTACACAAGTAATTTTATGTGTTATTTGTTGCATAAAGAATTATAAGGAATATATATATTGTTCTTACATAAAAGCATTGCTGTTGCTGCGCGAAAATCGCCCGTAATTTGTCCTCTGAGGTTAATTTGATTGGTAAAGGCAGTTAATGGAATAGAAAAATAAATGGTGAATTCTACATATTGTTTGATTCAAGATGGAAAACGAAATTCCTGCACTCTCAGGCAAAAGATTCGTATCATTCATTATCTATTTATAATAAAGTACATGTCATGCAGGTTTTTATCACAATGTGCTGCGTGCAAGAAAAGATGTGTCGAATTGACACAAGAGATGGATGCGGGTTAACCTTCGCTCAACGAATGCCAGGTCATTTTTACCAGCTACCACCACAGCGGGTAGTCTATGAGACAAGGAAAAATCAACTTTTCTGTTGCTGTTCTCTGTGTATACTACAATATGTACAGTTCTAAACATTTCTTGATCACGTTCTACTGGAGTCTACTACGATAAAACGAACTGCACACACACCATGCAATCAGTTAAAGTAAACGGCAATACAATAACAGCAATTTGATCATATCAGAATAAAAGGTAAAATTGATTGGAGACACACAAAATATTTGTCGATTTCATCGCGATCACATGTTTCGATGTCGTAAACAATATTTTGTATTTTAAGGTGAAATAAATCCCAATTTTTCCATTCAAGAAATCGACTGTAATTAGTAAAATATTTTCCATCTTGTTCGATGATCTTCCGCCATCTCTCTAGTAGCTTCATAATTCCGCGCTCATAAAACCTCAAAATATTCCCAAATTGGGTTTTATTTCACCTTAAAATACCGAAATTACTTTCTTGCCAACTCAATACATTTAGCTGTGAGGAGGATTGATTAAAGGCGTACGTATCTCGCAGAAAACACGCGTTTCTTAGTAGGGACGCAAGCTGTATACCGCATCCTGATCGATTCACGATGCACATTCAGATATCGTATCGTGATCATGCGCTCGACAGGGAAGACCCGAGGAGAGGAGCTGGTTGAGGCGAGTCGATTTAATCGTAATATCTGTCTCTCAACGTGTCCGCCTCATTATTCATTGAAGATCAATGATTCAGCTCGAGCCGATTCGGCTTCTTTCTCGACCTATACTCAACGGCTCGAAATGTTGCGACCCGACGAGTTTTTATCGTGCACCTCCGCTCCGTTTTTACGGACAGACAAGCCATTAGCAAAGACGTTCAAGTGAAAACTTTAATCTATTCGGCCGGACAGCGTGAGATTAACATAACCGTCTGCATTTTTCGTCGGATAAATATTCCACAAAATTCAATTTGATCGAGAAATATCGATCGTTTGGGGAAGCATATCGACGCATTGACATTAGGCTCGTGCGCCTGCTCACTAAGCTCAGAAATAAATAATGTAATTATCAAGTCATGAAGATTTTAACATAGTCTAACATGAAATAAAATTTGATTCGTTTAGAAAATATAAATTTAATTTTCCATTCTACGACATTTTTTGGGATAAAGACGTTTTAATCACGTACTTAAATACGACAGATTTAGTACATATTTTGATTTGGAGCATATAGTAGAGCCTCGATTATCCGAAGTAAGAAAGGATGCCTGAAAGTTCGTACGATAGAATCTTAATTAAATTGTTAGCTTTAATTTGTAGTGATAAATAATTTGTATTAATTTGTACAGCGAACAGTGTTGCATATATGCTTGTTGTGACAATAGAGAGTTCAGACATAATCGGTTTGGATAATCGAGGTTCTACTATAGTATGAGACTTTGATGTAGGATTTCGTTCTTTAAGAACAATATTTTTAATGCATTAGAAAATCTTCAGTCGCAAAGGGTTAAAATATTTATCATCTGAATTTGGAGAGAGAAGATGAGAGGGGAATACGAATTGACGGGAAAAAATTACCCTCTCTTCCAATACCGGATTAATCACGTGACATTGTGACACATGCGCGACAGAGGCGGAACGCGTCACGTGACCGCGTCGTGGCGGAAGCGTGGGGAATAGCGTCGTAGAAGGGGGACACAAGTCTTAATCTGGCGACTCTGAATTACGTATAAAAGAATTAGATGTGTTTGTTACGAAAACTCTTTTTTAAATTTATTTTACGTCACTTATTTAACTGCTGTGGTTATTTTTATAAGGTGGGTTCCGAACCACTGACCACTCTCGAACCACTTACGAAAACTGATATAAAATTTAATTCCTCCCAAAAATGGTCTCGCTAAAAGTGAAACGAAACTGTGTGGAATACAATTTTGCATTCCTCTGAATTTTGGAAAATCCGTATAATAAACTTTGGCAATCTGAAATACCGTTTCAAAAGAACAGAATATGTCCGATTAACTTCGTACCAATTCATTCGTAAAATGATTTTATATAATCATTCGAATAAACTTTGTGTAACGCCGTAAATGATGAATATGTACGTTTTGACGACTTCAGGCACGGTTTCAAGAAAGCCGAGACCGAAATGGTAACCGAAACACATAAGTGGCAGCATTACGATCATCTCACGCTGATCATTATTCTGAAACGACCGAAATTTTCACCGCAATTTCTTAAAGGATGCGACTGCTGGCCAAAATGACGGACTTTCTTTATTTCGTTCAGAGATCCCTGTCCTTAATTGTGAGAAGACTAACATTCCATGAAGACCTCATTTTCGGTTGCAATTATGTTATCCGTAATTTTGTACTTGATTTTTTAAAAATAATTCATAGACATCCTTTGCTAATGGAAGTCTTTAACCCTTCAGTGGACCTTCAAAATGTACTTTAAGAATGGATGAATGATTCAATTAAATTATATCCAATATTCATCTCTATCGAAATAGAAACATAGCGAGATAGTAAAATTTCATGTTATGTACTATCGATTTTCATGGACATACACGTTTCTTTCAATTTTTCCGTTTCGTATGGTCATCATTAGACAGCGGATTTTATGCATTTTTGATGAAAATGAGTAGGTGTAATTTAAAAGAGTAGACATATTGAAGGAATTTAAAAATACTGATATGTTACTTTCAGTCTATTAAACATATTAAGACAGAAAATAAATTTCTATTTTACTCCAGTTTGTTGCAAATCGGATAAAAAATTTCTATTTTACATAAACATCCGCTATCAAGTCATCATAAACGCATAACGATCAGCAGTTTAACAATTATGAGTAGACAGCGGATTGTATGCATTTATGACAAAAATGAATACATGTAATTACATTCATTCACGAAGCATTGAAAACATTTCAGAAATGTTTGAATACGGAGACGTTATTTTCAATCAATCAAAATTATTTACACAAGGAATAAATCTTTGTTTAGCTTAATTTCCATGCAAATGATGTATAAACATTTTATTTTGCATAAAGATCCGCTGTCTCCTAATTATGACTCAAAATCTCTATCATCGATAACAGAGGAAATGTTTCATCAGTTATCTTTTATCAACAGATAGAATGCTGGTTAACCCCCACTCCTAAGCACACAACCCTCATCCCTAAGAAAGCTGACAAAAGTGTATTTACGGATTGCGCAGTTGAATGAATCCTAGACACGAGTAGGTTATCCGATCATAAAACTGCATTACATCGTAAAACAAAATCGTGCGGGTTATCTACCTTCTGTCTTGATAAAGCTCAGATAAAAGGCTGGAAATAGTAAACAAACCTACATAGGAAGTATCACGGGAGTAACGCATAGTATCCAGGATAACGAGCGCGTACAAAGAGAAAGGTCGCTGTACGACGATAAGCTATCGATGGAAAACGATCGAGTTGCTCGTTCGGATCGGTAAAAATCGAACCAGACAAACGACTCCATTTCAGTTACTTTTCTTTCAGCGGGCTGATGCGCCTTGTGTCCGTGGATCACGTTCCGGGCTCATCGATCGGGCCGCGTTCGATCCGGCTGGCGGCCGATCACTGACCGAACACCGGGGCCAAGTTGACAGATCACCGATCAACTTGTTGCAGGAACGAATCGGTTGCACTTTGTCACACTTTCGAGTTCGAACGGCGATGCTCGACTGTCGCGTCAGTCCATCACGATGGTAAACACACCTCGCCGGAGCGTTTGTTGTTGCACGCGCGAGACGCGTCGCAACGTAACTGGACAAGATACAACGACGCAACGCACGACGACGTTCAAAGTAGCGCGTCTCGGCACATACTAAACGCGGACCGACTACCGATCCACCGCGCAGCGATCCAAGATGCCCGAGAGGCCGCGACCGCCTCCGATTGGCTGTCTCGTTGATCTTCCCCGGTGCACGGACGCTTCCGCTGCACCGGTCCCGCGCGGGACATTCGAAATTATTAGCTACTCGAATCGGTTTCTGCCGTTCTTCTGGCAAATAAAAGTCCTTTTACACTAGGTGTACAAAGTATTTGTACACCTTTTAAAAACGAATAACTTTTTTATAATTGCACCGAACTACCTGATTTGAAATGATACGCAAAAAAGATTTTCAAAAAATTATAATTTACAAGGTTACATGCAAAAATAGAAAAGGAATTTATTGAAACTTTTTTGTTTGGGCCCTTGATGAAAATTTAAAATATTGTTTTGTAGATCTATGTTAGTAATACACATGCTGAAAATTTCATCGAAATCGGTTGACGCAGGAAAAAACGACACGCATCGGAAGATGTACGATTCTGTGGATTTTAAGCGGAAACTGATCAAAAGTCGTGTAAAACTACGAGTTCCACCATTTTTAACCGCTTGTAGCTCGTGTGTATGTAAATCGATTTCGACGAAATTTTCAGCATGTGTGTAACTACTATAGATCACTACAAAACATATATTTAAAATTTTTTTTAAGGGACCAAATAAAAAAGTTTTAAAAAATGCCTTTTTTATTTTTGCATGTAACCTTGTAAATTATAATTTTTTGGAAAATCTTTTTTGCATACCATTTCGTAAACCAATCCTTCTAACTGAGTATAAAAAATCAGGTCGTTTGGTACAATTATAAAATAGTTATTCTATTTTAAGGGGCGTAGGAATACTTTTTACACCCACTGTATGTACACATGAACAGTGCTTATGGTCTTTTACAGACCCACAACAACGAATGCCAAATTCGAAGCGACCAAACTCGTTAAATAAATACTAACTTGCACTCAAGATTTGAAGGAGTGCCCATAAATATGGACCGTATCCGATACTGTCTGTTCCGGTGTTCATAAGTAGATTAACAATGAATTTATGGTTTTCCGTCGAGACAGTCGCGCTGTATACATGAATTATTATCTCTCTGATAATTCCATGCAGTGGCTGAATGAACTCAGGAAGGCGAAATTATATTACCGTACTTCGATTTCCATAACCCAGTAAGAAATCATAATGGAAGTTGCGAGCGATATTTAGCATGATAGAGGATGATATATTGGGGTTCTGTTGGAAACTATTCTAACAGGTTTGGCCGGATCAAGCTCGTTAGTGCAATGACCGGCTCGTAACTTCGTTAATTGTCGTCCTGTTCGATTAATTATGATTAATCATTTGCACCAGTTCGGCTGGCGTTGCGCGGGCAACGCGCCGAGCTATCTCGTTTAAAAGAGAATAGATCCGCTTCGAGCAATTGTGTACGAACCGTGACGTCAGTTTAATAGGTCGGTATACACATGTATTACGAAATAGGCGCAACTTCGAGCGAACGGTAGCAGGTTGTTAATATACGTCAAGTACGGTTTATCGCAACAGAAATCGATATAATACATATAACGTCTACTCACATTGGTCGATAGCTGGCTGGTTAACGAATGTACCTTCTCTTGAGCGTCCAGCAGCTCCCTTCGCAATTTCCTCAGCTCGTGCGCCTGCTTTTCCTCCGCTGAACTGTACAGACTGCTCGCTGTCGATACCAAAGATACAGAAGATCCATGGACTGGGGGCAAAGCAGGAAAAGAGTTCTCGTCTTTTTAGTAGCTCGTCTTTCACAAAATATTATTAACATCTACGGGGAAGCTAATTCAAGTGGGAAATGCGACCCTAGCGACAAGCGCAATCTATCTATCCTCTATATAAATAAAAATCTTAAATCTCCGAAAGTTCTTTACAGATTGCTTTGAAATTTTGACAGAACGTTGCATTCGAATACGCGCGTGTTTTTATATACCTGAAATTAAACATATTAGAAACGTTCTTTTCCATTTAACCAGACTGAGCCACAGCAACGCGTGACCGGGTACAGCTAGTGAAAAATAAATTGAGGAAGGACGAAGTGTAGATGAATCTTTCTATCTGTAAAAAATCATATTGCAATACACAGTGCGTCCAGTAATTTTGAAGATTGGCGCCATATTAACGTTTAAAGCTTGATGTATTCCCTACCAACCTGTCAAGATTTCATTTCATTTGGTGGGAAAATAACAAAGGTATGACAGTTGGCTTTTGTTGCACGGAGTCACAACTCACTCATTGTTCGTAAATTTTTATCTCGCTACGTTTCTATTTACCATTCCGATAGAGATGAATATTAAATATAATTTAAGAGTTAAAGAAATACGTCTCGCAACACCAACAGAAAGAGATCGATCATTTTACAGTGAAAATAGTAAATGGGCGAATTTTCACTTTTCACCCTGACGAACGTATGGGGATTAAGTGAAAAAGTAATAGTTATAAACAGCTCTGAATGAAAACTTACTGTCGTCGTCTTTATGCACATGTTGGTACAGATTAGGAGGTTGACGAGAAGTGTGCGTGGGTGTCGGAGATGTTGGCTGAGACCAGTGCTGCCCTGTACACCCGGTAGATCCCACAGGGACACTGTAATATGGTTCAACACCCACGCCCATTCCTATCCCAACTCCAACTTCCTCACCGACGGAGGATGATGCTCCACTTCCTCTAGCTAACATTGATGGATACATTTTTTCGCTTTTCGTGGATCTGCGAAAACAGACGTATAGCCATCTAAATCGTCGGTAGAAAACATTCGAATGGTCTGTCATGAATTTACTCCGAAGATCGACAAACAGTTCCATAATTAAAACCATTAATATCCATGCCGATGTGTCGTTATTAGACTGCGGTTTTTTATGTGAACTAATTCTGCCGATATTAACAGTTACAGTGGGTTGAAGGTGATGTAAGAAACATTCTCCCCGAAAGTTCACAGTCCATTTATTTTTAAAAATTTGTAAAGCTATTTGTATCTTCGGAGAATAGGAAAGCGCGTAACGTGCATCGATAGAAGATGTCTAACGTAGGCGTTTAACATTTGACTGCCCACCCATCTGCACTACGAACAAATTTACGAAACAATGATAAGGAAACAAATATTAGGTCATTGTATCGCCCAGTCAGCCAAAACCGCTTTGACCAATTTTGATAAATGTCTGTAATCTTACTTTGCGAGCAAAAGGCGGTGATTTTGGTGCCAACACCATGCTTGGTGCAGAATTTGGCCCCTATTTGCTGTGGATTTTCCGACCAAAACAAAATAAGCGTTTTAACAATTTAATTTTGGAAACTGATGCATAACGTTGTAGTAATAAACATGACGGGCCTGTCAAATGTCAAGGGGCTGTCCAATAATCCCTAAACCCTCGCCAACGTTGTCGATAGGTATCTGCGCGCAACTTATTCAAATGTTTGTGTTTACATGATAGAAAGCTCAGTTATCGTATATCTATTGCAGCTTGTCACGCTCGATAGCATTCGGGAGGACAACTGATTGAAAGATTAGGTAACAAGCGTCCTCGAATAGGATTATGCGTGTGCATGTGGGTTTGATCAAAACGTGAATCTTGAGAGATGCGAAGACACTGGCGTGTTACGTACTGGTTAGAAACTGGTTACATTCGTTTTGCGATGAACATTCTAGACAGGCGGATTAAGCCAGACAAGTGTTCTTCGCATCCGAATGTTCAGTTTGCTTAGGACATCGACGGGAACGCGTATATCTACCTGACGAGTGTATACGTAATTAGTCGATCTGGAAGAGCCTTCTAATTAGAAGATAAATTTTCTGCTCTGTCTGAAACTCGAGTGCCACTTCTCCGTTCCATATACACTCGTATAGTTCTATAAGACCCCAGCAAAAGAAAACGAAGCGACTAAACGAATAAAAAGAACACCATTAGAAAAGACTCGTGCAAGCCGAAATGATTCTTTATAATTGTTATGGTTATTGCTAAAAACTAGAATCAGTCACAAAGATAAACAGTTCAACAGGCACTAAAGATCTTGTGGATTTACTTTTAGTTAACGAGAGAAACATAGCTTGATTTAAACACAAGTCAAAATAGTCTGTTCAATGTTACACTTTTACGACAGAAAATAAGGGCAATGAAAAAAATGTAGTGTGTAATAGTGATCAGTAGACTGCGGATCTTTATGCAATTATGGCTTTTGAAAGTTTTCAATAAATGCTAGGATATAAAATATGACAGAATTAAGTACGATTTTAATTTATTTCAGATCTAAACAGGTTACTACCACGGAAATGAAGATTCTATTTCATTCCACTTTCTTAAAATCCGCAGTCTAGTAATACATTTAGTTGAACATTTACAGAATTAAAAAAGCAGGGCGGCTAAAAGGTCACTAGACCATTTTAAAATTCAATAATTCTTTTAGTGTTAAAAATTCACATTTATTTCTGAACCAAATCGAATTTTAAATGGTCTAATTGATCTGGTTACATATAGTCTAGTAATTATTACACCAAGGTGATGCTAGAAGTTAGAGAAAGAAGTGCAGAAAGTAGAATATCGAAACAAGTGGAGTTAAATAACAAATGGTAATATAAATAATTGTGTGAAATATTAGAAAAATTATGTAAGTAGCTCTCATAGATGATCGAGTGGACTTTTGAATATGCTGCTTGATTTTACAATAACAGATGAAGATTTTTGTGGCTAATTGTATGTCTAAGAAAACAAGCGTCAAATATGAAACGAGGACGGAATGCTTCCTTTTGTTGCGTGAAAGAACGATGTAAGAAGACATGCGTTAGCAAAAGAAGCTCGGACGAGTCACAAATACAATGCTGTTTATACTACGAAGAAAGTGGAAAACGGATTGAATCGATGATAATTCAAAATTCGCTATAGAGTCAAACGATACACGTGTAGAAACTCGACGATACACATAAATACAAATATAAATACACATGGACATCTGTGTGTTTAAAGTGCGTATAACGGTCACTCGTGTGTACATATAGGGCATACTACCCTAAATTCGTTTCGTTCAATACTTATGCATGAATATGCAGGCACGACGAATGTGTATTCTAGATTTTTGCAACTACCTTGGGAATGTCCTGTCCCGCAGGTGGCTAGAACGGTATCAAATGAACTGCGTTATTTCACCGTAAACGAGCTTGATCATTATCGTAGAGTGGTTATAATTATAAAGAATCAGAAAAAGCTGTAAACTGATCAATTTAAACAATATGGTGAGACATTTGCATCCTCTAGTCATGCATCTATACATACAGACGTATGCAAATGACTTCTAAGGATTTCATAAAAGGTCGTGGAGACTAACAGAAAAAAATAGGCATCGTTAAGAGCATACCTAATGGAATTGCTTCTGTTCAGCCTCGGTGGAGCCGGGGAGCCTGTGGAGTCCCTCTGATGCATTAATAAACGGGCATGAGTTAAGCTCGCTCGATGAGATCCCAATGATTCCACGCTATCGGCTTCGCACAGGCCCATTCCTGAAATTACAAAAATTAAGTATATGTATACCTATCGTGGAACGTGAGAATACTCCGCGATAAAGGAGTGTCATAAAGACTGAGTAGCGTGCACCTTTACCATAAAGCAGACTAATAATAATAATACTAAAAACCCTAACCCTCTATTCAGCGATCTATCTGTTTTATTTAGCAGAAAATTTTGAAATTACTCTAGAAACAGCTTAGATGTTGTAGATGCAACATACGATATATAATCTGCTAATTAGCGAGTTAAATTATGGATCAAAGAGTTCAAAAAAGTTCCAACAGACTAGCGAGACTACATCAGCAATGAAAAACAGATTGGTCACAATTTACCCGGATAAATTTTCTTTTACTTAATTCTATGACGATTTTATTTTGAGTAATTGTTACCATTTTGCACTGAAAATGGAAATATTGAATATGTAATGCTTTCGGCACAAAGGTTCGATCAATTGTTATTTTTACAAAGCAATTTTCCGGGTTACTATAATTGCTTTAGCTTCGAGATGAAATTAATAAATTCGTTGTGAACTGTAATCCGTGTTAAAACACATGCTGGTTATCGAGACACTGAACTCAGATCCTGAAGATGATCTGAAAAAAAAGATAGGAACGTTGGAATTACTGTAGTAATTTGCAAAATTGCTTTGTAAAAATAATTGATCGAACCTTTGCGCCGAAAGCATTGGATATTCAATATTAACAATAAATACGATCGATATAAGGATATAATTAAAAATAATGAAGATGGAAATGTTAAATAAAACTGATAACGCAATGCCTAAAATCTTAATCTGTTGACATAAAAATTGTACAGCGGAAATAACATAATATTAACATAATAATAACCGTAATAGGAAGAACCAAAAATAGATAACTGAACCAAACTCTCGCTGATGAAGATCGATGCGACGTGAAACTTACACATAAAATATATTCATATCGAATATTGTTCTGACAATCTCATGTGTCTCTGACGACTCTCATTTGATTTATATATCTCATCGACTACCGACGTACATATTAGATTGTTCTGTGTAGTAAATACTCGATTGTCTCATGTGTTTGACACAACTAGCTTTAATAAGCAGGGCACAAAGGAGATACCTTGGGAACGTCCACTTGGTGTATAGGTATTGCTGTGTCTCATCCAGGATGTAGTGTACGGGCTATTAGGAGTGTAATACCCCTGCAGATCAGGGGCCGCATAATTGCTGCACGTATCGCTGAGACTCCCATCTGATGGTTTCAGAACTCGCGGCGAGAAGGAAGCACTTGTTGGTCCGGCTCCGGATCCTCGTTCCCGATGATGAGCAGATGCGAATAGCGCCGTGAATTCTGGGCTACCAGGCTTTGGCAGGCTTTGTGAACCAAGCATAAGTCGGTCCCGTACTGATTGGGAAAGTTGACTGGCGCTGGGACCCGTGAGGCTGTAACTCTTATAATGATGTCCTTGACTTGAAGTGGAGGAATTTGCCTGCAGTTCTGTGGTGCATGTTTGCGTTCCTCCGGATACTTTAACCTGAAACGACAAATCGAGGTGCTTCAAAACTTATGCCCAACTGTAACTAGTACGTAGAAATTAATAAATGGTAAATATGTAGTAGATTGCCGATTATTCCCAAAAATGTCGTAGAAGAGAAAAGAAAATTTATATTTTTTGTGTGGCTACATTCATTTTAATGCTTAAATATTGATTACAAGCGAATCAAAGTTTATTTTATTTAAAAAGAAACGTGTAACATTAAAATCTTCATGAAGAGATTTTTAATCATTTTAATAAACACGAAAAAAATTCTTTTCTAATTGTAGACAAGAATGGTGACTACATAATTGATTAATAAAGTTGTATTCTTTAAAATTTAACCATTGAATTTTATTTTCAAATCGGGCACGAACCTATGCAATCATCTAATAATAGAACGATCTTTTGTCTCGATTTAACCAAAATTATTGCCTGTACTAATTGAATTCTCTTCAGTATAAATCCAAACGTCTGTTAAAAGATATGAAGAACGGAATTACGTGATTAATGACGAATACAAAAGACTGTACCTTTGTTCTCGGAACGGCGCTAACTTGAGCAGTTCTCGTAGTATCTTTACTGCCATTTTGGACTCCGTTAGGGCTGGGACTGGTGCCAGCGCTATGTCTCTTAACATATCCGAAACTCTGCGGCACTCCTCTAACTTTATTGCTGCTGCTAGTCGACGTCCCTGATGAAACTTTTTGAGGTTTTTCGCCGTTCGCATATTCGGCCATGGCCTGTTTCCGGTGTTTGTCCTGAGAAAATATCAAAACAGTTTATTACCCATACATAACTATAAATAATTTTTAGAGATACATTATTTTATTAAACAATGGAATAGTGCTGCGAATATTTTCACTAACGAACACTGAGTTAACTAACATAAAATGGAAAAAGCTGTGATTTCGGGAATGTGCAGACCGTTGTAAAAAATTTCGAGAAGTCTAAATCATCAATAGATTATGGTAATATTCATGATTAGTAGACTGCAGATTTGATTTATTTATGACAAAAATGGACACGTACGATTTAAAGCAGTGGACATGTTAAAAATATTTAAGGACATCAATGTATTACTTTCAGTTTAATAGAATAATTAAAAAAGAATACACTTTTTATATTCGACTCCTGTGTCCTGCAATCAATGCGAACATTTTATATTTTGCATAAAGATCCGCAGTCTAATAATTAGTAAATGAAATGCAAACCAAGAATGGCATTAGAAACAATGAAAAATTTTGTCACATTATTTTCGACGAATTAGAATTATTAACCGAAGAAATACATTTTCATTTAACGTTTGTTTTCGACAGTTGACGTACAAACTTTTCTATTTTGCATAAAAATCAATCCAGTAAAGATATTGAAGGCTTGTAACATACATAGAATTTCTGCTCCGAAAGATGAATTTCCCATTTGGAAAATCAATAATGTCCAGTATGGGGACAAGTCGCAAAGAGATAAAACTATGTATACAGAAAATGTTTACTTGGGATCGCCTGGAGGGACTAGGGCTCGGGGGTGCGCCGTCCTTGTCTCTCTCCCGGTCCCTGGCAGCTCCAGCTTCGATATATTTTTTCCATTGTTGGCTGTTCGAACTACTGTTCGCCGAGCTGTTCGAGACCTGCTGTTGCTGTTGCTGCTGCTGCTGCTGCTGCTGCTGCTGCTGCTGGTGTTTGAATGCCGAGTTGTCAGTCTGCTGAGAGCTGTCCGATTTCTTTACATGCGGATGATGGCCGCCGGGATGTCTGGAACTTACGACGCGGTACACAAGGCTGCTGCCCTGTTGTGCACCTTGGGGGGTGGCCGAACTACTGCCACCCCCCACAATCACGCCGCCACCACCCGGCACCCTCTGTTTATAACAAAGAAACAGAACAACATTGAATTGAGTTCAAACATTTTACTCCATTATGAAAATATACATTGCAGTGACCCGCAGGAATATTCCGACACTTTTCAAAGGACAATGGCTTTTTTTAACACATTGTCTACCGGGTGTTTAATTTTCAGAGGTCTATGACCCATGGCTGTGGACTTTTTAATAGATCCTCCAACAGCAACAGGAACTTTAATTATAAACCAACGACTCTCCCCCAATAATGTAATGTAATAATTTCGTCTATTATTGTGTAAAAGAAGATTTCTAAGCTTACATTTGGTAGAGCACAATTTTATTGAAAATAGGCTTCCGGTTAATCACTTTTTTGAGAAGTTAGTAGGTAGAAGAAATTATGTTTCGTCGCAACAAATATCACGTTGTTTAAATCTGTAAATGTTTTAAATTAAATATTGAAATTGTTATGAAATTTAGTTGAAAACAGATTTAGTGTATTTTTTGTAGATAACATTGCGAAGATAAATGACCGAGATTTGGCAAATGAATCAAATCTGCAGTCTAGTAATTACATTTATCCCTTTTCCACCCAAATTTTTCGTAGCACCCAAACATTGTACTAATTGCGGAAACGATGTCGCTGTAATCGACAGATGCGACCTGGGTCAAGGATTTCCGAAAGACTCGATTTCACTATTATCGATTCTCGAACACGACGTTTACAGAAGTCAGAACCCCTGATGGTATGACTCACTAAACAGACGCCGCGCCAAGCTGGCGGCCACTCCAAGGGGCACAGAATCTGTTCTGGCTGTTCGTACATAAAACTCTACTCCTCTTTCAATACAGAGTTGTGCAGAATTACGATTGGATTACTCCAGGTATTATAATTAGAAAGTAATACAATTACATTGTAATCAGTCATATTGTAATTTATAATTCAGATCTTCGTTCAATTAAATTACAATGTAATTCGTAATTGCAAGTGGAGTACAATTATAAAACACTTTGTAATTAATTGGAGTACAATTATAAAATAGCGTTACGTATTATGAAGGAGGACGAGGAATAGAAACTACGCCGCATAGACAGCAAAAAAGTATATGAAAGAAAAACATAAAAATATATCGCACTTCTTCAAAGTTCTGGGCTATAATTTGGAGAGCTGTATTTTAATTATATTGTATTTCAATTACACATCTGATCAAAATACTTAGTAATTGAATTAATTGAAAGGTTTGAATTATGTAATTCAGTTACGATGTAGTTGAATTACTATACATATAATTGAAATACAATGTAATTCAATTGTGTAATTGAATTACAACGTAATTGAATTAGCACAACTCTGTTACAATACTGTATAAATATTGTATTAATTCAATACTGTAATAAATATTATAATAAATACTGCGCCTCCCTAACTTCTATTTTTTAAATAGATATAATAATATACATGTTTTTTAAATAATGAAAACTTTATAAATATTATAATAAATACTGCGCCTCCCAACCTTTTATTTTTTTAATAGATATAATAATATGGACGCGTTTTAAATAATAAAAACTTTATTAAAAAAATAAAAACTGAAAACTACAAATTAAATTTTATTAAAAAAGGTTAGAAACCATTTCCAGGTTGGAAACCGCTGACATAGATGCCAACTAAGCTCATCGATCACTGTTCCCACTTCAAAATCATTATTTTTTGAGTTGTGTCATTGTTCTTGGGGTGCGATAGACAATAGAACACGTTGCGGCCTTGTCTATTAGCTTGAAACAAGGTTCTTTTTGAAAGAAACGTGCGATTTTGATAAAATAGAAGCCGTTTGGTCCAGAAAGCTGACTCTCCCTCGATTTCGCAGATTTCGTTATTCACCACGCAAGGTTACCGCGCACGACGTGACTCATGGGGGTAGGAACGATCGTTCACGGTTTTACTGGATCGTAAACGTACGGTAAAAAGGCCATAAGCCAGACAAAAGATCCCAGCGGGTCAAGCTCGACTTTTTTCCTCATTGCGCTTGAAAAGCGTGCTGACGCCGATCGAGACGCCTAGTCAGTAACCCCTAACCTAACGCGAGCAGGAGCGAAACGCTCGAGGAACAACAAACATTCGGCGACTTCTTTACTTTCAGCGACACCACTACCATGAACATTTAAATAAACGAGGCCCTCCTCCCGAATACGCAGTGTCGGCTACGTCTTTCATTCTTTCTTCTCCTTCTGGTTTATTATCCGAAATACCGGCGTGGAAACACTCTTTTTTCCTTAATTAAATAAATATTATCCTACCAGCGCAGCTCGAGCGCGCCTTTCAGGCGCTCAGAATACACGAATAATGTTAAAAACGGATTTAAGTGCATCAGAGACGTTTAGGGGAATGAGAGAAAGACCTTGTTCCAAAGTAGGATCCCTTTGTCTCCTTTTACATTCTTTTTATCTGGTCCGGAAGTATTTAGTTACATTATTCTGAGTATACAAGCGAATGCACGCTTAATTTAGAATCGAAACAATTAGAAGATTTTAAATGTTCAATGGTTTATAAATTGTTATGATTATTTTTATCGTTCATTCATTATTAGACAGCGGATTTTAGGCATTTATGACAAAAATGAATAAGTGTTATTTAAGACAGTGAAAACATTAGACTAAAACATTAAACTATTAAACGTATTAAGAACGAAAATAAATTTCTATTTCACTGCAGATTGTTGCAATTCAGGTACACAATTTTTATTTTGTGTAAATATGCACGCTGTCTATTCATTATTATCTGTGAAGTTTATCTATCTGCATGTTATCATATGTAGATGAAGTCATCTACATAGCTGTACCTGTATAACTACAACCGTACGAACCCTCGGTAACCTGTCTTCATTTTTCAAGTCTTGAGAAGCAGTTTAATACAGGGTGTTCCTTGTATTTTTCCTCGAACTCGGTTGCTTCTAAATGCTGAGTAAACATTATTCACAAAAGCAATGCTAGCATGTGTACACAGTCAATTTTCAAACTTGATTTTTTCAAACACCAAGCCTTTTCGTTAGACATCACTTCATGCCGGCTTGTATTAGGTTGTTGCATATGAAATGTCCGATTTTAGATCAAGAAATACTTGACAGGTTCATTGTATGCCACTTTGAGGTACAAACCTTGCGATCCTATCTTTAATTGTAATTTGCTCATATAAATTTCCATTTAAATAGATTTGATTTCTACATCAAACAGTGCGATTGTCTCGTGCTGTTTTATACACTGCGGATTTTATGCATTTATGGCAAAAATGAGTGGGTGCAATTTAAAACGGTAAAAAAGATTACAATGATTTAAGAATGCTCATCTATGTATCTTTCTCAGCTTGTTAAAATAATTAAAGTAAGAATAAATTATTTACGTGGCTCTAGCCACTTGCGATTAACAACGCATTATTTGTTGATAGTCAAAAGAACTACAAAATAGAGATGACAATCTTGTAAATGAAGCATATGAGCGACCGAAAAATTTAATGTCTACCATAATACAATCAAGAAACGTGTGATTCTTTGGTCAATAAGAAATAATTGCAGTTGTTTAATGTTATTGTTCAAAATCTGACATTTCATATCGACCAAACAACGACCTAATGCATAACTATCATACTGTTTTTGTGTTTAAGAGAACAATATACAATAGAAAGTTTAGACAATTTTGTAACACAATTTGAAAATATTATTTTGTTGGAATGAAAGTTCGTAGCGTTTGTAAATTAATATTCAAAGCTAAAAAAATTCAGATATTTATTCAATGACATATTTTCCATTCTGTTCTATTACTTTTCACCATTTTCGAGGTAACTTCTCGTGTTATTGAATAAACATATGCATAAATACCTTAATTTTATCTTCAATTTTTAATTTAAAAACGCTACGAACTTTCTTTCCAACCCAATATTACCTTTACGAATTTCGTCTCTGAAACAAAATTAGTGAATTTCACCAATCCCCAGAATGTGACGAGTAGTCAATAATCAATCCGTTAATTTCGAAGTGTACTCACCATTTTGTAAATCGCCGACTCGAAATATCCTCTACTGACAGAAGCACCGAACGAACGTAAAATTACGCACACCGGCAAACTATGATATCGCACGCAGATTAAATAATACCATTTGTTACTCGGTTCTCGTGTCCATTCGATCGCGTGAACTCGGTTATCGCGACACTTTTCCACGAATCACTTTTCGGCACCCCTAACACCGAATTCACCGGAATCGTTATCGCTTATTATTTTTCCTCTCAGCCTACCAAATAATTGTTCACACTTCTCGGAAAGCGCGCGTTAGTGGACGATAGTTAATTTCACAGTAATTTAATTGGCGCGAGCAAGTGTCCTTGATCGTCGAAACAGGGAAAGTTCAACGGCACACGTGTCTTCTGGTTTCGCCGGATCGATAACGGCGAAATACCTGTGTGAGCCTCGAATGCGTCATTGCACGGGATAATTAAGGGGTAGCCCTCGTGCAGAACCACCCCTGTTACTCTCAACAGCGGCTGCAATTTAACTGGTCTGTCTGTTTGTTTCTGACACTACTCGATCGGATTTTCAAACTGCACACATTCATTAAATCGGAGCAATTTACATGATTACGAGCAGAACAGTGATGGCAGGAGATATTCGAATGGCAAATACATTATCAATTTGGAGCTTATTCTTTTTCGAATGTGAATTTAGCAAATTTGAAGTGACACATATTTTGTCGTTTTCATATGAATAAATGGAAATGATTTTTGTTTGTAAAACTTTTTTAAATTTCTATCTGAATAACGTTTCCAAAATAATAAGCAAATAACAGTTTTAGTTTAGTACATTTCAATCCCCATTATTTATAATTTCCGTGTAACAGAGCAAACATCATTTAAAAGTTCATTAACGAAACATGGAGAAAATTACGACTGGATGTTTTCGTTTAAACAAGCATAAACGATCGAGGTGATTATGGTAATAATTGTGACCGACTCCATAATGAATTCGACATCGATATTTCAACGATAAAAAGCGTCACTAGCGTTCTTTTTTTCGTGCAGCCTAACGTCCAATGTATACTAAGCAGTTTCTTAATCTTTTATACACAGAGAAGAAAGAAATACAGCAAATTTGCATATCGCGGCACGAAAACAGTTTACAAGGAACACGTTTCACCGCAATCGTTATCAATCCTGTTTCTTTAAATAAGCTGTAACAAGCATCGAAGCAGTTTCTGACGAGAATTTATTCAAATTATTTCAATATAAAATCTGATTGAAAAAGTCAAATAAAACTTCCTCAGTGTACAAACAGTATTTGCACACTGAATTTCCGATTTGTAATAAAAAATCGACGATATATAAACTGTAATAATTTTGTTACGAAACAAAATGGTACAATATACGTGCACTCAAGTTACATTGCAAACATTTTCCAATATTTTCACAGAAGTTTATTATTGGGGAAAAATACCCTCCCCCCTCATCCTGCTACTACACTGTGCGAAAATATCGTTTGCGAAACCAGAAGCTTCAAGCTTTAGAAGAGTCCAATTTATTTCTACACTACTGTTTATCACAGGCTTGTTATAGGTTAAGTACCGAAAATTTTTCCAGGACCGCAAAATTTAATAGTTTTTAAAATATTGTTTACATTATTGAATACGTTGGTACCTAATCAATAGACTGCGGATTTTATGCATTTATGGCAAAAACGGGTGTTTGCAATTTAATGTAGTGAACATTTTAAAAATATTTAAGGACATCAATGCATTAGTTTCAGCTTAATAGGATAATTAAAAGAAGAATACAATTTTTATTTGGCTCCTGTGTCCTGCAATCAATGCAAACATTTTCTATTTTGCATAAAGATCCGCTGTCTACTATTAATCAATTACTAAACATTTAAGTATTGCATGAGACGCTATATCAATTCTATATCAATAAAAGAAAAAGAAACCATATACAATGGAATTATTCTAGGTCGGAAGAAATGTTTAATTTTCGAGCTAAAAGCTCCGAGTGCAAAGGATTAATATCGGAGTCGAATAATTTCTAATCTACCGGTCTATTAATTATCCGTGAAAGTGTTTTTCTATATGATGCATAAAGGATTTAGCGTCCGTTCCATTGATTACTTGTTGCCAGGGGGTAGTAACGATGTGAGAGATCAATCTGTGGCGCCGCAAGACACCATAAATATCTCCCGAGGAGAGTGCAATATCTACCCCAAGAAAAAATGGGGTGGAATTGCTTTTCACGAGATTAGATGACGACGGTAAGGTCTCCTTGACCATGTGTCCGGCACTATTTCACGGAAAAGGATCGCGGCCAAGGGAAACGCCGTGCCGCGGCCTCGACATGAAAATGCAGTTTCTACTCCGAAGAAATTAGAGGACGGTTTTCCATCAACGTGAACATCACCACCGCCACAACCTCCACCACCACCATCATCGACATCCCGGCAAAACCTCCGGCTAACGTCACGTTTTCACGAGCCGGACGGACGTTAACTGCCGACTGCGAGGGTCGACGATCCATTGCTCACCAGCCGGGCCCTCCCCACTTTGTACCACGATACTGCTTACTAACGCCCCGTTAGCGAATACTCCACCGATTGTACAGCCCATCACAAAAAATACCTCGGACCAGGGCGCTATGGTCTGGAAACCCGCTTTTTCTAACCAAAAGTCAATTTTTCAGGATTAACCCCTTGCCCTACGATTTATTTTACGGTTTCAGTGATCAGAACTTTTTTGTAGTTCGTATACTTTCCTAAAAAAGGAGAAAATTTATATCTATTGTATGGTTATATATTCTCCAATAGCTGTACATTAACAAAACCAAAGTAGAATTTTATTTCGGTTTAAAATAAACCAAGTCAACACTTGTCAGCACAAGGGGTGTGGCTTTTTGCAGGATGATATGCAACTCACCATATCATCATTAATCATAGTCGAAGAAGTAAATGGCCCAAATATAAAACTCTTCAATATACACTTAATGATTCTATAAAAAAAATAATTTCATTAGTTGTACACGAAACTTAATTTTTTATAAAACAAGTAATAAGTCGTGGTAGAAAATCAATTGCATTTTTTATATCTGTAAATATTCTATTTAAAACAAAGTACAGAAAGAGTATTTCAACTTGCATAATTGGCTAACGACGAGTTACGTCTCTGCACGTTGAGTTAATTATGGAGTACAACCTGGAAGATTTGATCGAAGTTTAAGTTGATTAAACGTTCGGATTTACGACGACGATAAAACTTAGTGGTGGATGTAGCGATACGAAAGGAAGAGATCACGTGGATTAAGCAGGAATAGCTCTAGCTCATTTATGATTTACGATAAAGAGAAGATGTGCTTCACTTATTAGTATTGCAAGCTTTAATCGGATGATATATTTATCTTAAATCGACGTAAGAGACTGGTATCAAACTTCCTCCGTTAAATAACCACTAAAAATTGCTGCTCCACTATTCAAAATATTGTTCACATTATTAAATATTACTTTTAAGGCTCGGTAGGTTTAGTGTTAATAATGTAAACAATATTTTGAATAATGATACAGCAAATTTTAGTGGCGCCTCAGAGTCTCCATTCGAGTGCTAAGGGTTACAATTAAACATTGAGAATTGAAGAAAATTCTATGCGGGTTATAAGTACTTCTTTTGTTTCCATCTTGCCTTCATTGAACATCAGCAGAGCTCAGAAAGTACGTGAAAGCTTGGCGAATCAGTCAGAAATTTTCAATCCAAAGCACTTAAATAGAAGATTATCTGAAGCAGCTTATCGGTTAAAGATGGAACTAATTTTCCGGAAGAAGACTTATCGAAGCGTAAAATTTCTTCTCAACTTGATTTTATCGGAAAGGAAGGAAGCATGGTAATGGATATTGATCTTTCGTTTAAGTATTCCGCATGAAAGAAAGAATTTCACAACCATTGTACACCACTTAGAGAACCTGTTAAAACATTGAATTTGAGACATATTTCATAAAATATTAATCTCGTATTCTTCTCGAAATATTGGGATTTTATTTAAACGACATTATACTAAAGTATAAACAACAAGATTACAAAGACTTTAAAATCTTTATTGTTAGCTGTAATATTTTAGTAAGAAATTATTGTATATGTACTGTACACTCTTACTCTGATTGCATCTATGTAATAAATATGTATTTGTACAAGATTTGTATCACAAAGAAATAATGGAAACACAGGATCTAAGAAACAACACGGATCCGAGGGTTGTTCTTTGTTAGATCAAGGCTTTGCTGTCTAATAGTTTTAATTTCAATATCCGAAAATTTTAATTTCAAATTGATGAAAATTTTATTTATTTATTATAGAATATGAGAGAGCTAACGATTCAGTTCAAGAAGATATAATTTGTTCCCTTATGTGTCTTTGATGTAGCATTATAATATGTATATCAATAATACATCATTTCTGATACAATTTACGTATTGTTTTAAATTCTGTTCGAGCACAATCAAGATTTTCCTCTGAGATAGATAATAATTTTAGACGATCAAACGTTAGGGCTAATAGCCCGTTCAGAACAATCGTTATCAGAACCATTAGGGTGTGCTGATTGTCAGCTAAAGTGGAGAATTATCTGTTTGCAGTCGAAGACATGGACTTCGTCGTATTTTAGTGAAAATTACTCCTCGTTAGTAAGCGATTATAGTTCGAGTAACGAGCAGAAATTGTTTCTTCGTGGTTGATGCCGCTGTGCAAATACCTCAGACAAATTGTGTGCCATCCTCCACGAATACTTTAGCAGGAAGGGGTGAATAATTGAAAGAGCAACGGAATACATATCATTAAGTCATTACTACATTGTCTAGTAAAATAATGGCAAAAAGGAGTCAATTATCGTGCCTTTTTAACCCTCGGTGTGCTATGCCAGGGTCATTAGTGACCCGTCGCGGCACCGGGGGGGGGGGGGGGAAGACGACGCTTTTTTAACCCTTAGCACTCGAATAGTGACTCTGAGGCACCACTAAAAATGCAACACAAAACTTATTTTACATAATTCAAATTATTTTACATTATTAAATATGTAGATATCTTGATTAAGGACAGTCCTGTAAAACCTCTGGTTTTTTGCCCGGAAAAAGGTCTGCTGCCTATAACTCGGAAATGAAAGCCATAAATGTAACGCGTAGGTTAATGTACCATATGTCAGCCTCCCTGAAAACAAGTTGCTAAAAAATAAATATCTATTAATAAACTATATCAACCTAATAGCAACCTCCAGGACTGTAGATTGCTAAGACTAAGGACGCTCCTATAAAATATCTGGTTTTTTGCCCGAAAAAAGATCGCGTTTCGGAGCACGATCGAGACGAGACGCGCGCGAAGAAGAGTCCCCGGTGCATCGTCACCGATGAACGAAGACGGATGCACGCATTTTGCTCGGATTGGGAAGAAAGAGGAGAAAGATTAGCGTACACGTCGCCGTGAGTTATGCAGGCGGGTCACGGCAGGTCGTCGAATGGAATCGATATCTGCCGGGTGAAATAATAACCGTTCTCTTTCCCTCCCCATCTCTCGCTGCGCTCTTTGACCGTCTTCGTTCAGCACGTGAGCGGAACAGTTACCGCAAATGGAGTCTAGCTATAGACACGGAGAAACGGCCCTCCACGCTCCGGGGCAGTTTCGCTTCTCCACTGTTTTTCGCTGATAATACGCACGTGCTGGCTGATTGTGAATCACGCGGGGCTCCCCATTCTCATTCTTCTACTCGCTGTCTTTCTAATTAGAAGAATTATTTCGCGTTCCTTTCACCGCGGTAAACAGGAAGCTCATGGACTTTTTCATTTCGTTGCGCGGCGCGCTGGAATATACGAATCAAATGGCACGTAGTTGCAAAGTGTCGTCGTTGGTCGATTCGACCTCTTCGAACTTCAATTTTATTTTACTTCACTTGTGTATACTTTACTATACTTTATTTTATTTTACTTTACTCCGCGTATACTATACTTTATTTTATTTTACTTTACTCCGCGTATACTATACTTTATTTTATTTTACTTGTATACTACACTTTACTATACTTTATTTTATTTTACTATTTTATTAGTGGAGCTGATTCTGCTGTACTGGTTAATGTATATGCCTTGTTCTTATTAAAAAATATTGTTCTTTTAACCCTATGCACTCGGACATATTTTAACTCGAAAATTAAATATTTCTTCCGACCTAGAATATTTCCATGCCCTGTGGTTTTTAAAATTTTATGGATACGAAATAGGCATGATACCTCATGCAATATCTAAATGTTTAGTAACTGATTAAATACCAACTTACACAAGCTATTACCTACTACTGTTATATAATTTAATGTATTATATTGTATTACATACTATTACCTATAAAACAAGCCCGTATACAGTACAACAATAGTATAGAAATAAAGTGGTCTCATTCTAAAGCTTGAATCTTCTGCTTTCGGAAAATTAAACATTTCTTCCGACCTAGAATAATTCCATTATATATGATTTCTTTTTATTTTATGGACATAAAATTGATATAGCACCTCAAGCAATACTTAAATGTTTAGTAATTGATTAGATACCAACTTATTTAATAATGTAAACAATATTTTGACTAATGGTACAGCAATCTTTAGTGGCGCCTCTCTCTCACAGAG
The DNA here is from genome assembly GCA_963966675.1 of Lasioglossum calceatum. NCBI lineage: Eukaryota > Metazoa > Arthropoda > Insecta > Hymenoptera > Halictidae > Lasioglossum > Lasioglossum calceatum. Next base: position 8,267,820 of record OZ016549.1, read on the forward strand.
TCACCATTTGAGTGCTAAGGGTTAACATTGAGAATAGATACGTAAATACCGACAATATAAAAATATTTCGATGTTTTGGGATTTTGTCTGGAAGTAATATGTATGTGGATAATATGTGGATTTCGAAGCTTCAGAGGGTTGTTGTTCCACAGAAAAATAATATAGGTATTCTTAAAATACCACAGTAGAATTGAGTTTTGGCCGGAAAAGTCGCTTTCCAGACCACTGTACGTCTGTTCTATCGGGAACGTTGTTTACGTTCTTCCCGAGATTTGACAAATCCTCCGTCCCTCGAGAATCGACAGCAACGACGAGAAAAAGAAGAGAGAAAAAACCGAAGAAAAGTCGACGACGCGGAAGGAAAAGGATAAAATATGGACAATCGGTCCGGAGGGAGATCGGGAATCGATACCGATCCTTGAAACCCTTTTCCAAAGCAATGGCTGCGATTTCGAGGTAAATGTTCGGAAAATATGCTTTCAGAGAGGATTGGATTTTAGAGGAAACGGCGAAGACACGGTACTAAACAGCGGATCCTAATGCAAAATAAAAATTTTCTACGTGATTTGCAACAATCTCGAGTGAAATAGAAATTTGTTTTCTTTCTTAATACGTTTAATTCATTGAAAATAATAGAACAGTATTTTTTAATTCTTCTAATGTTTTTACTTGTTGGTTCGGAAAATCAAACGGTTTAAAAATTACTTATTAATAGACACCGAATCTTTATGCATTTATAACAAAAATGAGTAGGTGTAATTTAAATCAGTGAAAACGTCAGAAGAATTTAAAAATTCTGTTGTATTATTTTCAACCTTTTATCCATATTGGTGATATTCTGGTGAAACATTTTTATTTTGCATAAAGATCCGCTGTCTAGAAATGTGATATACAGGGTGTTCCAAAAATGTGGGAGGACCTTGAAAGGGGTGGTTCCTTAGGTCATTTGAAGTAACTTTTTCATTTTTGGGAATGTTATATATTACTCAAAATACATATATCTATGTACATATCAGATGATTGCATAAGTTCCTGCTCGATTTATTTGTTAAAGTAATCTTTAATTTTTTGTTAACCATCAAAGACTGTCTTTTTGAAATCTCTCATTCGCTGAATCGGATAATGAAGGTTCTACTGTAGCTTCTAATCACGGATGAAGTGGTCGGGGCAATCCATGATAATTACGTTCCTGACTACGATATTGAAAGTCTATCCAAGATTAAAAACTGCTTGCAGTGCGAATGATGTGTAAGTAATGAAGAAAAGTGAGGCAAGTGAAAAATAAAGCTGCTTCCGAGTTGAAAATATGGGTTAAGAAGCCTATACTATTAAGAGCGATCGATGTTGGACAGAGCATCGACACTGACATTGATGTCGTATAAGAGAACAAACTGGTAAAGGGGCGGAAGCAAAACTTTATTGTATGTATACATTTATTAAAAAATGGAATATCAAATAAAAGGTGAAAGCACATAGACATCAAATATTGTGATTTACATGACAAATATAAAGAAGAAGTAGATTTACAAAATGTAACAATAAATTATGTGCAAATTATTTTAAATAAAATAATTAAAGGAGTGTGTTGTGGGAGTAATTTTTGTTCATGTTAGTATGACTGCTAACTTCTAGGTTGGCATGAAACTAGCTTATAATATAGGACGTACGTATGAGCACATGTATGACTGAGCGAACAGAAGCGCATGTTGTGAGAGTGATTGTTAGCATAATAAAGAAATAAAACAAAAGTACTTAAAATTATAATATCCGGAATAAAAAGTACTTGAATATAAACCTGCCTCTTACGCTCCCAGGTATGCAGATATGTGACCCCTCACAAGAAATGTATAATATTCATATTTATCAAATTCAGTTTGAAATTTTCACTGCTGATTCAATATTCCAAGGAAAGGAGGATAAAATGGGTATAGCAGAGAACGCGGAGTATCAGGAATATTGACGAAGGTAAAGCCTCCCAGTGGAGGGTAAGAAGCGAAGAAAAAAAAGACCTAACTTGTCCATACTTGAGCTAGTGAAAAACGACGATTGAAAGTCGTAGCGAGTCTACTGGAAAATCTATCAGAATACACTCGATCCAGTCTATGTTATTTTAGTTATTCGATAATAAATATTTGAAATAAAACATTCAAAGAAATTGACACGTTTCTGTAATTAATTAAATGCTATTTTATTTTAAAGTACCCATACATACGTGCAGGTTTATTTCATGTTCAATTAGAATGTGGTAATGTGATACTTCCACGAGCTATAAAATAAACAATTAAATAATTTGCAACGTTCCATCTAGCAAGTTTGTCTTGCTACACCATGGAGGCTTTGCACGGCCAAACTTGCCCTTCATTTTTGTTCTATAAAACAGCTAAAAAAAAATCGTACATCAATTTGTAAGGAGTCGTTGTAAAGGGAAGGCTTCAATTTTCAAATCTATGGTAGTTTCATTGTTGAGAAAAATTTTTTGAAGTTTCTAGAGACGTTTGACTTTGCAACATTTTTTAGGGAAAATGGTCTTCAGTTTTTGACCTGCAACACTCAGCTACACCATATAACATCATGTATTTAAAATGAACCCCCCCGGAACAAAGTACCCATACATACGTGCAGGTTTATTTCATGTTAAATTAGAATGTGGTAATGTCATACTTCCACGAGCTATAAAATAAACAATTAAATGATTTCCAACGTTCCACCTAGCAAGTTCGTCTTTTTCTTTAGTGTGATGGTTTATTTCAGCGTGGTGGCATGTTTCCTTGGAGTACTACCCATATCCGAACATCCAAGTCATCAATCAAGGAAGCTAGCCGGGGAGGGAGCCTCCCCTGACGTCTGGGGGGTCACCGAAATCGATTTTAGCTGGGATTCGACTGTAGTCGGTTTTTGTTCTCTCGTCGGTGCCATAAAAGCGTCTTGAGAAGTCGGTCGATTTCTCAGACGTCCTCTAAAAGCCTGATTAGCGGGGTGAGTGGTGCAGAACATAGTCCACAGAGAAGAGCAGAGCAGAGCGGAGCGACGCGGCGGTTGCCGGCGACATACGGCGTTACATGATGCGCCGAAGCAACCGAGAAAAAGGGTGAATACGGTGAATGGGGCTATTAGGGCAAAGGGGGTCAGATGCGTGCGATGCAACATGCACCGGTGGTGCAGCGTACGTCGTTTATTAAAGGGGAATAAAAGGGGAGAAAATGAACGAGATACAACCGAGATAGACTGGCCAAGTGGGCTCGGAGGTGGCGAAGGAGGCCAGGAACAATTCGCTACTGAACGAAACAGTAACTTCGAGAAAATAGTTCGACAAACGGAGAATAGTTCTCGGCCTGGAAAACACGATTGCCACTGTGATCAATAAACTGCGGATCTCTATGCGAAATAAAAGTTTTGTGTATCATCGTTTGCACGAAACAGAAGTTGCATTGTCATTTCGTCTCTTAAACCCTTGCCCTACGATTTATATTTCACGGTTTCAGTGATTCGAACTCTTTTTGTAGTTCGTAATTTCCTAAAAAAGGAGAAAAATATCTATTGTGTGCCTACATGTTCTCCAATAACTATACATTAACAAAACCAAAATAGAATTGCATCTTGGTGTAAAGGAAATTAATGACATACATATTTATTAGATTCTGTTCAGAATCTTCATCACGAGTCTGACACGATATTGTAGGGTTAACAATTTTAATTAGTTACAAACAATTGGATCAATTTAAGGATGTTGTCATATTATTTTCGACTTGTTAAGATTATTGAAAGACGAAATACGTTGTTATCTAGCTTCCATTTCTTACAATTGACTTAGAAAGATTTTATTTTGCATAAAAATCCGCAGTCTAATTATACGTCATTAACTAATAAAAAAGACTGAAACTTTTACGTGCACCTAACATTTTTTAAATTATGATACAAATATGTAGTTTAAAATTATCTGGTATCGACAAAATGTGCTTTTTTTATAATTATGAGCTGAAATGATAAAGTTTCAACGTCGATCCGATTTCATTAAAATTTCGACGTGTACCTACTCAAATATTGTTTTAGTTGGACCCGATTCGAATTATTACAGAGTGGTGCCGGACCTTTAACTCAATTTCCTCGGTAACTCGATTCTCGTCGTCCCATGCATGAAACATTTAAAACGAGCCACCCTGTATACAGCAGCTGCACAACCGAACAGCTGACGTTCACGTACGAAAGAGGTGCTTCTGTAGATTCATTGTTTGCGCCCTCTCATTTACGATTATGAGTTGTTGATGCGTTGGGTGGCAGTGAGCGTAGTTATGGAACAAATACCCGAGCGCACGTAATGTGTCTTTAATAATTGTTGTACACATTCAAACTATGTCGTTGTTGTTCAAGCGAGACGATTTTTTAACACTGATCTGCATAACTATGGAAAATGAAATCCTTGGTGGCGACGTCTGAGTGAAAGTAATTTTTTCAAGGCACCGAATTAATTATTGTACCTAACATTCCGCGCTTCAGATTATTGAAATGAAAATATTTTATTTAGCATAATCTCCCTTCAACGAAAAATATTGTTTTATATTAATTGTGTAACATTCAAAGTGAGGCTAAATTTTGTTGATTACTATTAACCTCAAATAATTGTAATCTGGATAAGCTGAATAAATTTGAATAAACAATTCGCGGAAAATTACATTTCAATGTTTGCGTAACGAAGTTTACTGAAATGTAATCACATTTTGCATAATTCTGGTGATATCAAACATTTTAAAGGGGATTGTCATTTATATAAATGGCATTGCAATGGTAGATGAGCGAATTCCCTTTACCGACGGGATAATGAATAAGATATTTAAACTAGAAAATACGTGCATGATTATTTAATGTTAACAAACAAATGATATTTCGAAATTACTGGTAACTAGGCTGCGGATATTTATGCAAAATAAAATGTTGATGAATAATTTGCAGTACAGGAGTGTTAAACAGAAATCGATTTGTTATATCTTGATAATTTTAATGATTTACTTATTGCAATTATTATTTAAAAATGGCGTGGGCATATTCTGACATTTCTGTAATGTTTCCACTGTTTTCCGTTTCGCCTACTCAGTATTGTGATAAATGCATCAAATTCACAGTCCATTGATAACATTTCCGAAGCTATGACACGAGTGCCGATCATGTCTGATGTACAAGAGCGTGATCGAGTTCTGCGGAAGATCACAATGTATGGCCTGGAAATGTTAGTATCGATTTGGCATCATTCTCATCAGCAGCGACTCCATCGTCGTGCAGTCGGATGCGTCCGACTGTTCCGCAATTATCGGTATAGGGAATCAAGAAACTGCGGGGCGAGTCACTGAGCGCTCGTGTGCGTGCGTGTAATTCGCATTGTTTCACCTCGTTACCGTTTATTCCGACCGGATCGATTCGCCGGAGCTCCGATTTAAGCTTAATTAATTTTCGTCGATGTTTATCGAGCAACTCGATGTCAACTGACGTTTAATAAAACTTAATTGGTTTCTCGACCGAACTGGCACATCGTGTGCTCGTCGATGACAATATAATGAACAAGCCGGTGACAGATTACTTTGATTGGGAACCGTGGAGTGCACCGATGACAATACGAGAGCGTCCTGTTTGTTCACGAACTGTTCAAATTATGGATGGATTAATTCTGAAGTTGAGAATTAACTTTCAATTATGTATGTTGCGAGAATTGTCGAGGGCTCGATGAATAGTTATATTCGACCACTTTAAAATAACAAGTGCGCGGCTTGTTTGGCGCAATTCTGGCACATACACGATTTTGGCAAAAATATGCTCAATTGTTTACTACTTTCAAGCGGACAGACACTACGATTCATTTTTAATATCAGAACAGTTCTAAACAATTCTATTAATTTCTATTAATTCTTATTAATTATGATCAGACTTTAGCTGTTAACATAGATTTATTCTTCTAGACTCACTGGAATATAAATGTTCATGTGTTATACATAGACTTGCGGATCTTTATGCAAAATAAAAATTTCTTACCTAAATTGCAACAAACACGTATGTATAACTGTATAAAATTGAATGTATAACAAATGAACATTCTTATTTCAGTGAGCCCAGCAGAATGAATTTATGTTAACAGCTAAAGACTGATCATAATTAATAACGTGAAAGAGATCGTTGGATGTTATGAATAATGACGATGTTTTAAAGATAGTTTTAATCATACTATATTATTAGAGATTTAAATTCATAGACACGACTGTACCTCAAATATTTTAGAGACTGTCATTTCTTAGAGTGCAATGAAGATTTGATCTAAAGTGTCAATTAAATTTTACTGTAGTGAAACAGTAGGAACTCGTTACTCCGAGAGTCACGATATTAAATGTAAAAGTCTTTCATAAAAGATGAGTAATACGAGAAGAATTCATTGAGTTTATATAAAATCCATACCAACCAGGATAGCATTACTGTCTGACATGGTAGAACGGAAATATAAGACGAGGAAGAAGTTGTTCAATGGAATTTACTATAAATATACACTACACTATTGCAAAAAGCTACTTTTACTATATTTTTCGTAATTCAGTTGTTTTAGTCCGGTTCACGCCATTTTTTCTTTGTTTTGCTGGTAAAAATATCTGAAAAGTGTCTGTACAGTGTGAGTAAAAAGTAATGGCCATCCGTTCTAGAGGTGAATCTACACCTCTGGATCGGTGGACATTTGTAAGAGATACTTACCGCAAAATTGTTTACACTAAAGAAGTTGTTAAAATTGTTTTTTACATGAACACCTTCCACTCATCCAGAAAAGAAAAAGTTTGAAAGAAGACACATATAGCAAACAAATAGTTATTGAGATAAAAGCTGTTGAAGTTTTTGCAAAATTTGATTGTGTGGTGTTATACGTCTAGACAAAAGATAATTGAATGAGACAGAACATAATCATGTGCAATTTAAATGAGAACCACTGCAGTTCGCAGTGAAGTTATCCTGTTTGGTAACGAGCACGGGATTTAAAGTTGATTTGAACGATGAATAGGTACGGCGAAATATCGATTTAGCTAAGTTCGCTGACCTTGTGATGAGAGGAATGGCCCGTGTGATTGGCGGAGGTGTGATTTCCGGCGGGAAGAGATGCCAGGTCCTCGATGGTTAATTCTGCTAAGGCGTCGTTGCCACCGCTGCAGCCGCCTAGCAAACCGCCTGCAATGACGCCGCCGCTTCCTGGACTGCCCCCGATGCAACCTCCATCCGACCTTACAACGTTCGCGGAGGGTCTCTTCTGCACCCTCCTCGAGGTCACCAGTTCCTTCACCCCTGACAACTCTCGCCTCGAACCACCCACGTATCTAAAAACAGCGCACGGATCTCTTGTTATTGGTTAGCTTCCACGTACCGACACAACAATGAATAGTTACCCTTAACCCTTTCGCTACGGTCAATTTTAATACATATGTACTACGCGCACGGTGGAAATTCAACTGTGACGTAGGATGACCTGTTCAATAAATGCACACTTAAGGGGCTATCCTGTAAGTCTAACAAAGAAAGATTTTTCAGGCAACTTTAACCCCTTTCCGTAACATTTTCTTTCCAGTCACAGTGATTTACGGTCTTTATCCCCGAAAATGTCGTAGAAGAGAGAAGAAAATTTATATTTTTTGTGTGGCTACACTTATTTGAATGCTTAAATATTGATTACTAGATCTTTATGCATTTATGGCTTATGAATATTTTCAAGAAATGCTAGAATATAAAATTCGATAGAATTTGTTCCCATTAAAAATGGGATTTTATTTCATGCCACTTTCTTCAAATTTGTCTATGAAAATTGAAAATAAAAAGAAAGGCGTGACATTCATACTTGTTAGATTTTGTTAAAATCTTCTTCACGAGTTTGACTCGTTAAGCAACAGGTTACCACATTTTCAGCTGAACCTCCTTTATGTTTAGATGGGAAGTTAACAATGATCAAGTGGAACGTACGAAAACCATGACGTCTCTGAAACGTGACATTTCGTGGCAAAGGATAACGAGTAATGCAATAAATAAATGCTATTAAAATTACAATTCTGCTTTAGAGTTCTAGGTCCTACTGTTTAAATATTGGCACGTAAATCTTGTTGAACCATGACGTCTCTGAGACGTGTCATTTCGTGGTAAAGGATTAACGAGTAATGCAATAAATAAATGCTATTAAAATTACAATTGTGCTTTAGAGTTCTAGGTCCTACTGTTTGAATATTGGCACGTAAATGTTGTTGAACCTACATCTGAAACGGTCGAGGATGTACGAACTATAATGGTAGAACTTTTCCATTTAGAACGTTCGGATAAGATAACGTGGGGAATACAAAGTTGGATGCGCTAGACAATGGAGGCTCAGTAGTTTCTTTTAGGCGAGGCCTCTGACGAAATGGCGCAAACGTTTCAAAAGACATCCAAGCCTGTCCTGTGCCTATGGATCGTGCCAAATGAGGCTGGATTTGAATCGTACAGAGATTGCTCTATTAGCGAGATTAGATCCACGAGCCAATCCACTCGACGGACAGTGTCCATCCAGTAAGCTGTTCCAAATCGATGAATTGCTGTTCACCTACCCGTACCTCTTTGTGAACAGGTTTTCGTTCGTACTGGTTGTCAATTAAAAGTGTACAAAAGCTATCGAAACGTCCCTTCACTATTACGAGTATGTAGCATAGTTTCAAAGTAAATACACGTTGCTTCACTTGTCGCTTGGAAGCCATTACATTTTTCGTGAATTAATGAAAGAGTTGAAACTTCCACCACTATAGCCAATTATTAATAATTCATTGAAACGCATATTATCTTCCAATGTACTTATTTGAAAATAATGAACAAATGTGTCGTATTTCATTTTGATAAACATTTACAATAAAAAGGAATTACTTCAAAGAAAACATTTGACGTGATGTTGACAAAATAATGTCATTTAAAGTAGACTTCATAAATACATTTCAATCTTATTCAAACAATCTATTTACGATAAGACAACATGATTAAAGGAGGATTATTGTAGATAAAAATTTCTTGAAACGGTTATTTGAACTATTAATTATTAACAATTAATTCTCTTTTCTCATATAGAAAAATTTTCAACTTGTTCGTTTATCGATGTTTGATATGCGTTTTCAATCCACTATAAAGTGGAGAAATGTTCAGCAATAATAAAAATGTGCATACTTCTCTCAAAGATATGGTTACGAAAAGTGCATCAAAACTTTAAAGAAACTATCGCGTTCTCCGAAATTTTTCAAGAGACGATTTTTGTAAAACGCTAAAATAAGAAACCACCTCAAAATGTTGTCTTTCTATTTTTATTTTATCATCACTTATTTTTGATAACTATTTATAGCTATGATATATGATGGCTATTTATAGTACAAAACCAATGACGACGGTACTTATATTTTTAACCTCGCACGCTGCAGATTTTTTTCGCGAGCACAAAAGTTTCCAAAGTTGGAACTGATAGTTTCGGGAAGACGAGTTCAACGGCCTTCTATAGTATGACCTTGACATGACCTTAATAGTAGGGTCTCAACAGTAAGGACAGGCTTGAGTTGTTGATATTGATCAAGATATTAAACGATTTCGGGTTCGGTAAACAGATTATAAGATACTTTTCCACTTTGAGATGTACCAGTCGAAATGACTGGCATTAGCATAAATAGCTATGACACAAAATTATTTTGATTCTGAATAAATTAAACAAAAATCAAATTCATTATATTACACCTCTAGTTATCGCTGCAAAAGTCATCGCTAGACTGTGGATCTTTACGCAATTATGGCTCTTGAAAATTTTCAAAAAATGCTGGGATATAAAATATGACAGAATTTAGAACGATTTTAATTTTTTTCTGCTCTAAAAAGGCTACTACCACGGAAAATAAGATTTATCTAATCCGATTTTCTTCACCGCAGTCTAGTCATCACATCATCGTGGGAAAAAAGTGTAACACGAAGTAAGAATTTGAAAATGAAATTCTAAAGCTAGTCATTTTGACTGGTGAGGTAGTTCTAGTGTTAACAGGTTCCAGACCAAACGCAATGTTAATATTGCGAGCAGATTCCGCCACTTTGCATTCTAATTTGATCTCGGATAATAAGATCGCATAAATTAGCTTCTCAATTTACACTTTCACATCAAGCAGAACCCAATAATAAAAAATTACGAGAAAAGGCAAGATCGATAGACGAAGTTTCGCACTTTTCATTGATGTACCAAACGAATGCAATGAGTAGACTTCGGATCTTTATGCATTTATAGAAAAATTGAGTAGATGAAATTTAAAATTGTTGGACAATTTTAAAAATTGAAGATGTCAATATATGATTTCTCCTGTATGAAAATCATTAAGGGGAGAAATAACATTCAATTCAGTTTCTATTTCTTGCAATCGACGCAGACAATTTTTCTTTTACCGTAAAGATCCGCAGTCTAGTAATGAACTAAATATTCAGACAAATCCCTGAATCTAAACTGATTAAAACCGCCATTATTTTTACACGAACCTGGTAACTCGAAAGTATGTTGTAGAAGTCCGAATTTGAACGGGCAATCGCGAAAGGTTCGTTTTCCATTTAGACGCGTCGCCGGTAACAAATTCGCTGACGCAAATCCTAGGAAGTCTCGTGGACTCGCGCGATTAATAATTCACGAATCACGCGCACGGGATTAGGATTACTACGCTTACGTGAGCGCATCGCCCGGACTGCAAGACTTTACTCGCTAATGCGATTAACGCACTACGCTTTCCACAATGCTTTCCCGACATTTTCTCGCGAGCACCCCAATCACGGTTCTTTTCCCGTCGTTGGCAGACTTATCCTGTGTTAAACAATGTTTCACCCGATCTCATTGTGACTTTTAATCGTTCCCAACAGCTTTACGTTCCCGTTGATCATTGAATTTTACCATGAAAACATTTGTAATCGCTAATTCACTTTTTCAGCGAATTTCAATGCATTACAAATCGATTCGAATACATTTACGCAGATTTCAGCTGTTTAATGCAACGATGGTGAGAGTCAAAATTATTGGACAATGGGGAATTAAGTAATAGTTCTATATAGAGTGTCTTAATAATGTTGCATTTCCTTGAGAAGGGTTCCTAAAGTGATTTGAAATAACTTTTTCCTTTACGAAAATGTTTTCCGCGGTTTTGTTAAGGAATTGTCAACGAAAAACACGGACCAATCAGAGCGCGGCTACACCAGTGTGTCGGTCTGCAGTAGCCGCGCTCTGATTGGTCCGTGTTTTTCGTTAATAACTCCTTAATAAAACCGCGGAGAACATTTTGTAAAGAAAAAAGTTACTTCACACACATACACACACACAAATGACCCAAGGAATCGCCCCTTTCAAGTAAAACATTTTGGGACACCCTGTAGAACACAATAATAGTAAAGGATGTTATGTTTGTTTTAAGCAAGCCACCGCTAAAATTATGCTATATATTTAATGAAGGTTAAGACTCGCACCATTTTCATACACCAGTTTTTTAATATTTGATTAATTGTCATCATAAGAACAGCTAATGTGTTAGTGTTTTTATATTATTATTATAGAACTTCTTTATTGTTCATAATTAGACAGCGGATCTTCATGCAAAATAAAATGTTTATTCAAAAATTGATTTCTTATAATTTTAATTGTTCGAAAATAAAATCCGCTGCCTATCTATAATTCCTTAGAAGAAGCCGACAATTGATGTTCATTGCATGTGAATATATTCGCTAATGGCTATTTATATGGACAACAACGAAATAGAATTTTATTTCCGTTTAGCAGAAATTGCTTAACGGTTCTAATAAAAACGCATCCACGAGGAATTATCTAAGCGATTTCTTGTTTTGGGTGTATATTATTTTAAAAATGGCTATCTTATTATTTTTATAAAGTAAACTGTTCGAAAGCTCCATCATGACTCTAACTCGACACTGTAACGCAAGGGGTGAAGCCAAAAAATGATTTTTAAGAAGGACGAGACATTTCGTATATTTCGCAGAGATGCATCAAAAGTAAGAACACGAGCCTGCACTTCGCTTGCAGCAAGAAGAAAGTGAAGTTAGGAAAGAAGTGGAGAAAGTAGCAGCTGTATACATCTGCGTGTCCCTACTTATTCACCGAGAAAAATAATGTTCTCTGTCTTATTTTCTTAGTTATTTGATATTTTTCATTCGGAATAGTCGGGAAACAGTTGATGCTCCTTAACTTCGTGCAACACCAGTTTGTTTTCATGGGTCTAAATGACAGAGGGTTCGCACGAGGAGATGCAATTGTCGCCGGAAGAGCAACCGCAAGAAATTGTCGAGAGCGATGACACTCGAAGCAACTGAACGATAAGTCACAAGACGATATGTACTCACTTATGTACGTCTACAACGAGCAAAGAATCGGTCTCTACATAGAGGCTAGTAGGTCCCGCTATCATTCGTGCCTGTTACTCTATAAGAGCAGGGCAGCTGTCAAACAACCCACGTTCAAAATCCCCAACAACATTTTCTGCTATTCAAAATCTATTCATTGACATAGCCAAGGACCTATTCACCGGAATACTACCCTCCAGCTACTTCCCACGCCATTGTTTTCCCAATTTCAAAGTTTCCACGAGAGTCCACGGTATCACTTCACGGAAGCTGAACGGTGCTTGTTCCTCATCGTGGCTGGAGGACCGGGCTATCAACGGAACTTGTCGGCGGGGTTAGGCAAAACTGATCATCCCGAAAAACCTGTTAACCTTGACATGTCCGGTACCGATGCAGTCGGTCTACCGGAAGAACGAAGCCGCGAGGTTGACAGGGGTGCAGGGATGTAATGAAATGAAGCGAATGATTACCGTGAACGTGCGTTCGCCCTTGTAGCTCCCTTGGTCCTCGGGGCAGTCACTCGTCGATGTTCCTAACGCGTACACACCTCACGCGGCTGGGATTCTCGCGAAGCATCACAAAGCCTCGTCGGAGCGCACTAAAAACTAAACTCGAGCCGAGACTGAACGACAGAGAACTGCTGGGAGAGTAAGAGAGAGCGAGAGAGTTCGAGCCCGGGGTAGCCGAAGAGAGAGCAGCTGGTTCCTCTGTCTCCGGAGAACTATCGCGAACCCACGACTTCTCCGGCGGTCCGTGTGCGAACGTACGTTCCGTTCGTTCTCGACGATGGTTCCCCACCCTCGGCACTACGCGGCACGGCACGGACGGACGGGTATCCCGTCAAACCGACCCCCGAGAACAACCCTCCGCGCCCTCCGTCCACCTTTCGCGCAAGATCCTCCCTTGGTGGCGCCTTAAGCCGCCCTGGCAGGTTGCGTGACGTCGCCGGCAGATTGCACCAGGGAAACCGCTGCCGACGGATCGATCGATGTGACGTCACCGCGACCACGCAAGCGTCGTGCCAATCTCCCTCCGTATCGTCCCGCGACTAAGTCGCGCGCCGTCTTCATCTAGACACCGGCGCGCGGCCACCTTCTTCTTCGTATTCTTCCACTTCTTCTTCTTTTTCTTCTCCAGCGGCCGCCTTCCCCGATCGAGAAGGAACCGCGGAACGCGCACAACATAACCAACACTCCGCGAATCGAGCTCTGAGCCAGAGTTGGGCATTATTCGAATAAAAGTTTATGTGCTTATTTTGTTAATTCTTTGCACTCGGAGCTATTTTAACTCGAAAAGAAAACATTTCTTCCGGCCTAGAATAATTCGATTCTACAGGGTGTCTTAATGTTCCTTCAACATCCGGAAATGGGAGGTTCCTGAGATCATTTGAAACAACATTTTCCTTTGCGAAAATGACGTCCGCGGGTTTGTTAAGGAGTTATTAACGAAAAACACGGACCAATCAGAGCGCGACCTAGACGCGTGTTAGCGCAGTCGGCCAGTTGACAGTTGGCGCGCCGGGCATTCTGTGCCAACACGCGTCTAGGTCGTGCTCTGATTGGTCCGTGTTTCTAGTTAATAATTCCTTAACAAAGCCTCGGACGCCATTTTTGCAAAGCAAAATGTTGCTTCAAATGATTTCAGGAACCTCCCATTTCCGGATGTTGAAGGAATATTGAGACACTCTGTATATAATTTTTTTATTTTAATGGATATGTGAAATTGATGTAACACCTCATACAATACTTGAATGTGTTGTAGTAATCGATTAGACACCAGCATATTTAACCCTTGCACTTCTTTGTCGAGTGTGACTCGACATCAGAGAAAGAAAAATGCAAATCAAACGGATTTTATAATATATGTATTCAGTTCTTCCTTTACTTATTTAAATGTCTTATCTTTTAGTTAAAAACAAGTTTCACAAGTATGAATTACAACAAAGTTTGAGAACTGTATTTCATATAATTAGTGAACAAAATTGTTTAAAACAAGTAGTAGTCAAAGACCTGTTCTTTGAAGTAAATTTAAAATAAAACACTTAAAATAGTAGGGAGTTGTTGGCAACAAAATTGATAAATAATTCGGAGTGCAAAGGGTTAAGACTTATGTCCCTACTCTAGCTTCCCCTTCTACAACGCTATTCCTCTACGCTTCCGCCAGGCCCGGTTACGTGACGCGTTCCGCCTCTCGTGCATGTACCACAATGTCACGTGACTGGTACAGGTACTGGCAGAGAGAGGGTAACTTTTTCCCCTTAATTTGTATTCCCTCCTATCACCTGGTGACTCTGGGTATGCTTCTATTTAATGTAATGTAAGAGTTTCTAGCATTTTGGCTGACTTCATCATCTTCCTAAACTAATTGAAACTTATTTTGCTCTCCAGAACTCTTGTCAGTCCTCGTGGAAACCCTTGGGTTCACAAAGTTTTATGTTAAACTAGTTTAATGTATATTAATTTGAATGTGTTCGTATGTGTATACAGAGTTTGGCAAAAATTTTGTTCAAATAAAAATTTTTACCCAACTCTGTGTGTATACATATACTGTGCACAGTATGTTTACTATTTTGCTAAACTTTTTAAATTCTAGGTGAAGCATATTTTCATTTATACGTTTTGCATAACTAGTACACTGCGGATCTTTTCTGCAGAATACAAACTTTCTACTTCAATTCCAGCAAGCAGGAGTTTGATAAAATTTTCTTTTTAGTATTGCAGTTTTAATAAGTTGAAACATGCTGATTTTACTCTTCGTTATGCAACGGTAGTATGCAATATTTAAAAGTGATGAAAAATTATTACAATTAACTACAAATTGGTTGTACAAACTGGCAAAACAGAAGTGACAAAATCGAAGTGATGAACATTTATTTAAGTAATTTTATGCATACGATTGAATGATGATAACATCCACGAAGCTGATTTCGTATGCATCACTGCTCATTTGGGACACGTACAAAATCAAATTATCAATTTCTATTAAACGTAGTATTAAATTAATAATTACCATTAAATCGAAACTCACAATACATACGCACGTGTCTCTGTAAATAATATTTGTGAAAGAAATTCCGCGATGTTCGCAGGTTTAATTAATTCTTTTTTATTATATTCGCTGATAATTTGCTAGCAGGGTGTTCAGAATTGAATTATTCATGAATGTATTGTATAAATCGAGGCATTCAAATTAACTGTAAATTTTGTATGGAGCTCTTCGCTTTCCATAATTAACCTGTTGGGATTTTCGACTTTCCGGCAAAATCGACAATACTAGTGAACATTATAAAGAAATGTAATTTAACCGAATCAATTAATGGCTCTATTTCAATTTGTATTTACATATGTGTATACCTGTAGGTTTACGAAACTTGTTGGCATTTAATTAATAGACTGTGGATCTTTATGCAAAATAAAAAGTGTTTACATATTTTTCAAGTCACGGGAGCCAAACAGAAACTTCTTACTGCTTTTAATTATCTTACTAAGCTGGAACTTATGACACTGATGTCCTTAAATCTTTTGAACGTATGTACCCATTTTTGTTATAAATGCATAAAATCCATAGTGTATTAATTAAGAATGATTGTGTTGGTCAGTCTTTATTAAAATTTCATGATTGTTTTTATTTTTGCAGTGAAGTGAATTGCCATTCGTTATCCTTTAAACACATGAATAACATGCAGGCATGCTTTGCGTGACTAGCAGTATCGCAACGCCTAATTCGTTTGCTTTTCTTATGCACATTCACGTATAGCCATAGTAATTTCAGAGTATCAAACTTATAGATGCATGCAATGATAAATGATTTTTGGAGAGTTTGCTGTGCAAAGTGGAAATAGTTCTAATCTAAAATTGTTCGACTTACGTTGAAGAAACTAACCTCCATCCTTACAACTCCCCACCCTTAGTCTTAAAAATAAAATTTATACTTAACGTGTATAATAAATAAATTTTTGTTTAATAACAAAAACGTATCAGCTAAAGCTAAGTAGAGGATCGTTCTATAAAATAAAAACTGTGATGAATCTCGGAATAAGGAATGCATTTATTTGTGGTATAACACATACGTGAACACTGTTATGCAATTGCTTAATATCATTTACAGTATACATGGTGTTCACGGTAACATAGCCAGCG
Source organism: Lasioglossum calceatum (assembly GCA_963966675.1). Taxonomy (NCBI): domain Eukaryota; kingdom Metazoa; phylum Arthropoda; class Insecta; order Hymenoptera; family Halictidae; genus Lasioglossum; species Lasioglossum calceatum. Next base: position 8,284,340 of record OZ016549.1, read on the forward strand.
TTTCTCTTGCGAATAGCAAACATTAGAAAAAATAAAAGAGGAAAAAGTTGTACTGTTTTTAGGAAGCAATACATATAATGGTGGCTGTAAAATTTTTGATCTGCATTATTCTTTTAGACATTAAGGTGACCTTCAGTTTTCAAATGCACTGCTATGTATTTTTTTATATCATATGAAAGTGTGTGCCAAAACGAATTCATTCGTATACGACATAATGTCCTTCAATCCACGCAAGGTCGGAACTGGAAGAAATATTTTGCATAGTATAGTCGACTGGTTTCCAACAACTTTCAAAACTGGAAGCAGAGTTGGGCAAAAATATTATTTAAATAATATTTTTGCCCAACTCTTACTGGAAGTATAAGAATAATTGTACTCCCTCTTCTCTGGTAAACAATAGTAAACAAATAGTTCTTTATTATTTCCTTGGGTGACTGATCGAGTGACAGGACGCGACGACGAAACACGTAAGAATGTTATTCAATTTAAGGACCGCCGTAACAGAATGGCAATGGTAATCTTAAGCCATCAATGTGCCGTGTACTTACCGTGCAACGTAGCTTTTTCTAGATCATTAATCATTCCTTCTGTGACGCCTCGACATTACCTCGCGGGCAAGAAAAAATGGAGCAACCGCGCAACAAGAGAGAAAGCACCAGATGGATTAAAGGAGCGAGACGAAGGAGCCGAAAAAGGGATAAGGTTTTTTGGGCGTTGCTGGAGGATTCGTAATCGTTTGAATATGCTCTTATGGCTCGCCTTCTTTGTTGGGCCCTCGCTTCGTTTCATGGGGTTCTGAACGGAGGAGCAGAAGGACAAGGAGGGTTGGCCTGAGAGACGGGGGCGAGTATATTGAATTTCCGAAAAGCGCGTCGGGTTTCAAGCGGATGATACGCGGTTTGCTTATGCCAAAAGAGTTATCGGCCTTGGAGAGGGGCCAGAGTATGCCTCCGGGTGTTTCGCGTGTTACGAAAACACCACCTCTCCCGGGGGTCTAAGGTCGATCTACTGATTATAATCCAACTACTTAGAACAACATTCGTTACAAAAGAATTTCCGTGTCCCTTCGGTCATTGCTGCAAGCGATCTTTTTAAGGGAGTCTACTCGTCTAGAACCTTCCAAATTTTCTCTGAAAACATATCTGTAAAAAGATTTGTTTCAACTCGTAAGAATAACAAAGTTACGGACTCGGTGAAAACCTGATCAATTTCATTTCTGGCCAAATTCTAGTTAAATCTAGAAAACGACCACTCGTGTGCAAACCTGTAGTTGCTAATGACCTTTGTGAGGTGGATGCAATTTAAGAAATAAAGAGTCTACTCGTCTAGAACCATGAAAATAGTCTCTGAAAATATGTCTGTAAAAAGATTTGTGTCAATTCTCGTAAGAATAACAAAGTTACGTACTCGGTGAAAACCTGATCAATTTCTGGGAACATGCAAAATTAATTAATCAAATCTATAAAACGACCACTCGTGTGCAAACCTGTAGTTGCTAATGACCTTTGTGAGGTGGATGCAATTTAAAAAATAAAAAAAAAGCTACAGACGTTTGAACCACGCAGCTCACACCATATGTAAATAACTGGTAGTTAGACAGCGGATCTTTATGCAAAATAAGAATTTCCTACCTGAATTGCAACGAACTGGAATGAAATAGAGATTTATTTTCTTTCTTAATATAATTGACAGAAAATAATACAAAAATATTTTCAAATTCTTCTAATGCTTTTACTGTCTTAAATTACAGCTACTCATTTTTGTCATAAATAAAATCATAAAGTCCAGTTATAACTAGCCTGCAGTTGTTTGCGCAAAATAAACATTTTCCAGCTGAATTGCAACAAACTGGAGCGAAATTCCTACACTTATCTCTTCTTCTTTAAAATAATATAACAGTATTTTTAAATTCTTCTATTGTTTTTACTGTTTTAAATAACAGCTACCCATTTTCGTCGTAAATGCATAAAATCTGCTGTCCAGTTATAAACGATAGACACTTGATTTGTTTAATCGAACACATGTTTCCAGCGATATTAATTGTACCATCCCCATCTAGTACACGCGGTAATCAACGCGATACGCGGACGTGCGAGTGTATTCCATTTGAATCTTACCCAAGATTTACTGTCGATGCGGAACCTGCTCGAGAATATAAGAGATTAAAAGCTTGGTGGAAGTAAAGGAGAATCTCGAGCTAGGGGAAGGAAACGTAAGTGGGTCAGTGGTGATCATCTCGATTAGATTCACCGCATTGAATTTGGATTCGTCTCGGTCGAACAGAATCCTGCTGAAGCGTAGGTCGTCCAATCCAGTTCGTTTAACTATTCAATCTCATTTGATTTCCTTGAAACGTGTCGCGCATGTAAAATTCCAGTGAACGGACGACAATAATTTCCCGCAAATGACCTATATCGCAAAAGCCACCCCCCGTGGACCAGCAAGTGTACTGCCATTTTCTCGGGAACCTCTACAGGGTGTCTCACTTAACCCTTAGCACTGGAGTGGTGACTCAGAGCAGAGATGGGCAAAAATTTAATTAACGATTGACGAATATATTTCTACTTCAATCGTTAATCGCAATTAACAATTAAACTCCTACTTTAGTCGTTAATTGCGGTTAACGATTACATTCTTTTCAATTGTAATCGTCAATCGGGTAATTGATTAATGATTACCTGCTGAAATTAACGTGTGGCGATTAACTTTAACAATTGATTAAATCAGTCTCCGATTTTTCGATGATTTCTTTTCTTAATCAACGATTTACGATTAACTTCATCAATCGATTGAATCAATCGTCCATTTCTCAATTATTACTTTTTTAATCGTACACATTAATGAATCAATCTTGGTTAAAATTTTAATTGATTCATGCTCAACTCTGACTCAGAGTCACCACTAAAAATTGCTGTTTTTCTATTTGTCGATTACACAATCCACGGGAAGAAGACTTCCTTAAATAGAAGACGCGGGAAGTGAGATATAGGAGTTAATTAGGTGGCATCTCAGCAGGCTTGGTTAATTTAATCGAAGTTACTGACGTAACCGGTAATAGCCGTGCGGAACGAAGCTAGTAAGTAATTGGAGGCGCGTACGAAATTAGGCCTGCGAAATTCGTGTAATTAAAGGCCGTTGGTTCTTGGTGACGCGACTTCTCTTCGCTGCATATCGCATCAGGTCTAATTCAGACATCACCCATCGTGACTTCACGAAGTGATTCACGCTGCAGCAATTTAATATCAACCACGGCCGTAGAAAATGCAATTATAAATGGAAGCAAATTAATCACTTTGATGGTCCGTTGCTTTTCTATGAATTATGCATGGAAAGTTAAAAGTGAATTAAGATTTAAATAGAATAGGGTAGCTCGTTCTATTCGTATACTGTCCGCAGGGTATCCCAAATATGTTCCACCTCGTTGAAACGGATGATTCCTCGAATCATTTGAAATTACTTTTTCTTTCTCAGTTTTGTTCTGGAGTTACTAACGTAAAAAACGGGCCAATCAGAGCGCGGTTACAGCGGATGGATTCTGACCTGGCGACAAGCCGCACAGAATGCTTTACTACAAGTTAATTTAATTTTATTCCTACGTTAGACTAAATGAAATCCACAGTGCAATGTTAAATTAACGAATGAAATGCAATTTTTAATAATAAAGTTAAATTGACGTAAAATTATCAGCAGAAATATAAGTAACGTGTAATCTCGCGTAATTAATTAATAATAATTAATTTAAACTATACTGACAATGTAGGTTTTGTTACGTATATCAATAATTGTTCACGTGATATTTTACTTTTCTAAAAGCATGAATTTTTATCGATTACGAGGCTGTAAAAGGGGTTGTACATTGGTTTACAGTTTATGCATACGGCCTTTCGCCAATGTAAGGATCGCAAATCTATGTATAGTGAAGCACTTTGTAGGGTATTAATTTTGCAGTAAAGAAAAGTGCAACTTCCGGTACAGAAAATGTTCACGTAACACAATGCACTTTGCTGTGTTCCTCTACAAGTAGCAAGAAACTGAAATTTACAACGATATTACAGTGGGTGTAAAAAGTATTCGTACGTCCTTTAAAACAGAATAACTTTTCTATAATTGTACCAAACGACCTGATTTTTTATAGTCAATTAGAAGCAGTGGTTTACGAATTGATATGCAAAAAAGATTTTCCAAAAATTATGATTTACAAGGTTACATGAAAAAATAAAAGGCATTTTTTAAAACTCTCAATTCTTGTAGGCAAAGTTAGAAAAAGTGGGAACAAATAAAATCTGATTTTCAGTGGTAGTAGCTTTGGCAGATTCGAAATAAATGAAAATCGTTCTAAATTCTATCGTATTTTATATCCTAGCATTTTTTGAAAATGTTCAAAACCCATATTAATACCTCTAACATATCGTGTTCTTCTAATTTTAATTACTACTCTACGTAGTATATAATATCTTTCAAATATTTATAACATGCGTAACCCAATGTGCATACAATTCTTTGTGAAGAAATGTTTGAACTAAAATTAACAATGTTTAATTTTGAAACGGTACAACCGACTGAGAATCTCAACGTCAACGTGCGCTCGCAAATCCGACGATTTGTATTTCGTGCTCACGTGGACATTCTGACTCATTCGCCCTGCCAGCGAAGCACGTGCAGTAACGAATAAGAAAACATACTTGAAAAAATAAACGAAAGAAAACGTGCATATTGAGCACGCTTCGACGAAAATACTCGCTACTTCATAAACTTTTCAGGCTATGTAGTTCTGATTTTACTTATTATTTACTTGATTTCAAATTTCAACTATTAACACAATAATAATGCCCAACAAAATTTTTATATAAGCCTAAGTAACAAAACAATCTTTAAATAGATTCATGTTTTTTAAGTATGTCGGAACAATAAAAAGAAAGCGAGCTAATAAAAACGTGGTAAAATTGCATTTATTTTTCTTTCCTCTTTTTAGTTAATAAATTTTACGTATACACACATGTTCTCATGTTCTTAAGCTAAAGATAGCTAGAACACATCGTCTAAATATTTATATTTAAAAATATCGTACAGAGATCGTATAGTTGATGCGACATAAAACTATAAATAAATTTAAAAAATACTATTATACTACCGATTCCGGTTAAAAAAGTGTAAATGAATTTGTAGCTCGGAAAACAAATAAGAGGAACGAAGTATTGATCAGAGCGGGACTTATGCTTAAAGTTCATAAGCTCTTTAACGGGGACACACAGGTGTTAGCAAAATTCATTTAGGCTATTGCGTACTATTTTTCCATTTTTACATAATAAGTATTTAGAAAAACGTTATTACAACGGTGCATTACTTGTAACAATATCTAATGTAAACATAGCATATTGCAATATCAATATTTCAATATTGTCTTTTTTAGAGCGTCCGAATATTAACTCGAGTAACTGTACGCTTTCTTGTACTTTAGAAATTTTCATATGCCATAAAAGCATGAAGATCTACAATCTACAGTTTAGAACTGATCAATGTTCAAATATTAAAAATTTCTCAAACACTTGGAAATACTTTTTGGACACACTGTAAGAGGAGATCCACCGTGCGTTAGTTTTGGTCCGTCATTTACCGTGGACCGAAGTTCTCGTGCTTTTCGAGAGGATAAGAAGACTCGCCGAGAAACTTCAACATTTCCAGCCCCGAAAAATGAATATGTCTTCGAACTTACCTTTCGTGATCGTGACCGTAAGATGGATTGATTCTCCGCGCGTACAAGGAAGCACCGCCCTCGGACATATAGCCGTCGCATAAGTCAGACAGAGTTCTGCTGCCGACGCTCATACCGCCACGAAGAACCTCCCCGTCGCTGAGATAACCAGAGGCGACGTCGATGTCCGCGTAATCGTGACCGACATGATGATGAGAGGAAGAATGAAGAATTGTATACTGTCTCGCGGTTGTTCTGCTCGGCAGAGTCTGAAGAGCCCTAGCACCGGGTGTGTAGCCGCGCAGCAAAGGTTGCATAGGCTTCACAGTCATTTCGGCTTCGTCGTCCGCCATCGAACCTCCAGCGCAAGAAGAACTTTCAGACAAGACCTGGAAAATACCACAGACTCTGTATATTGACTGAACATGTGCTGTATGGTTCTACCTAACCAAAATTTATTTAAAATGACGAAGCTGACCGGTGGTAACGTGTGTAGAGAAAAGTTTTTCACGATCATGCTAACATATTTCAAGGCTAGTAACACATTTTGATTGAATCCTTTAAGAACGACGATAGGTTGTCGGTTTCTGACTGTGCCATCTATGTTGCACAATGCTACATGATTTAGATTTGTTTATATTGCTTATAGTTATATTCAAATTCTATAGTCTAATCTCTTGTAATTAATTTTGAAATATTCGTCAGAGACAGTACGGTGCACAGACATCGACCCTAAAGGGTTGAAGAAACTACAGTCATTTATTTACCGCGAGACTAGTATGACTGATATTAATCATTTGGTCGATGGCGATTGGCGGTGAAGTGATTAATTTTAGTTTCACCTGGTCGTATATGCGTTAATGTAACTTGGAGAAAGACGCCTAAGGGTTCTCATTAAAATTATAAAACATTTAATACATGCATCTTCATCAATTTAACATAGTTCGACATTAATTATTAACATGTGACATCTGGCGTCTTTCTCCACTGCGTTGAGGGAAGATCCTTAGATATTTACAATATGTATAAGATTAATTTATGCGAATTATATTCGCACAAGTCTGTTTTTCAGCTGGTAATTCGTCGCAAATAATAGCGCTTTCTTTATTTTTCTTACAATATAAAATTGCAAACGAGTAACTTTTAACATTGAGTTGGAACGAAAGATCGTAGTGTTTGTAAATTAAAATTCGAAGGTAAAGCTAAAATATTTATTCATAGATTTATTCAATAATTCTCCATTCTGTTCTATTACTTTCTGCCATTTTTCAGGTAACTTATCATGTTATGGAGTAAACCTATCAATAAATATCTTAATTTTATCTTTGAATTCAAATTTAAAAACACTACGAACGTTCGTTCCAATCCAATATTATATCATAATAAGTTAAAGCAAGTATTAAGTGATTCCTTTTGTCATAACAATAGATTTTGTAGTTTGCTGTTATTGTATATGTTGCAATCTAATTTAGAATTCGATGCTTTTTAAATAATTTATTGTGATTCTACCATGTTTGTTCGCATCAGTTATTTGTTCTTAAATATTTTTGGAACTACAAAATTCTCTATGAAATATTAATGTAGACACTACTCATAAATTTTACTAACATTCATGCTATTCTGACATTCTTGAATATCATTGTGTAACTTGAGTAACATAAATACAAATGCCATATATTATTGATAACATAAACAGTTCTTTACATTTTACAATGGTTGCGAACGTACATATGTATTTGAATTTTCAGTGCCCAGACTTTGTTTTTACTAAAACTATATGCAACAACAAAAACAAAATGTCACAAACTTTTTGAGCAATACACAGAGGAAACAGTAGACATATTGTTTTTGAATGAACATTAAAGAATAATCCCTGATCAAGCGCTATTATATTGCAGTCTAATAACTAGCCATGTAAACTAGGTTTAGCTTCAACGGTTTCAAGTCATTTAAGTAATAGCAAATCATCGGTGTAAAATGTTTAGATAAATATTCTTCAATGTGTTGACGATTCGTGCGATGCTGTAATTAATCGGCATGCTCCCCGAGGAAAGCTCGCGCATCATGACAATACTGACGAAGGTACTAACCTTCTCCATTTGTTCGAAGGTCGTGTCAATCTTTCTATTGGGTATCGTTTTGATCTCACTTCCACTTTCACTGCTCGGCCTATAAATAACGCTGCTGTCGCTGGAGTTACTCTGGCCGGTGCTATTTGAATTGCTATGCGAGCTCTCGGACATCAGATCCGAAATACTTGGCATCGGTGACACCATTGCAACCGTGCTCGGATCCAGCTTGCGATGCAAAACGTCTGCCTTCAATTTGGTGGGCGTCGGTACGCCTGGCATGTTGTTTTCCTTTGGTGGTTTCGAGGTGCCTTTCACCAAGGCCGTGGGCTTTGGAATGCTGGAGCCTGGACTGATTCCGGAAGTGTTCAAAGTAGTGCTTTGCAGCGGGACGTTGGCTCCTGAATGCTGCTTACTCGGTCCAAACGTCAATCCGTTCGAAATTTGATTTTGTGTTGACACGTTACTCCCAATATTACCCGGCGTCGTCGAGCCATCCTGTATGTTAGTTATTTTGCCATCCGGCGTCGCTTCTGGACTATTGCGAGGGGTGGCTGGAACTGTCCTTTTATCGTGTATACTCTCCATTTCTTGCATATCATTTGTAACCTTAGTCTTCGGAGATATGTTTGAAGGATATTGCTTGGTTGGTGTACCGACAGTCTCCAGTACTCCAGATTGTTTATTCGTTTGCGTGTTGTCAACGATCGTTTTCAGTTTATCCATAGACGACTTCTCCTCCGTTAAGTTAGCCTGGTTCATCGACAAAGTGTGGTCCATTCCAGGGCCCATGTCGTGAGCGATGTCCTCGTGATCGGCGTGCCTAATCATGCCGTTCGTGTTCATCAACCCCTTCTGCGCAAGAAGCTCTTTGTTCAATCCGTTCGGCGGAACTTTCACGTTTTGCAAGTGGATCTTCATATCAGGTATTTTTCCTGGCAGCTCCATCTTCGGTCTAGACTGCTGTATCGACTCGTTCTTCAGGTTGCCGATGTTCTTTGCGTCCTGGGAGCTGATCTGCTTCGAAGACGCCAGCACCGACTGGTTCGGCTTGTGCAACTGGTTGGTCGGTTGCTTCAACAAGTCTTGCAGGTTCGAGGACTTTTTGTCCGGAGCCAGCTTCGTACCCACGCCGCCGATTTTGCTGGTTGGCTTAACATCTTCCAGCGGCTGGTTGTAGCAGACCAACTTATCCGGACCGCCTTTCGTCCGCGCTATTTTACTCTGCTCTTTCCTCACAGTCTTCGGGCTTGCCTGCTTCGCCGCTTTGGTCGACTGCAATTTCGACTTCAAAGCCCGGCTCTTCGGCGATTCCACTTGGACTTTGCTCTGATCGCACAACGACGTCGAACTGTCCGAGTGCTCCGATCTCGCGGACGAGAAGCCCGACGAGCTCGAGGTACGCTTCGATACTCCTGACGAAGCTTTGCCGCGGTCTTGGTTCTTGTCTTTGTTATTGAAGAGTTTGAACTTATCCAGAACAGAGTTCTTGTTCTGCTGAGTCGAGCCTCCTGTGGTGGCGTACGGGGACGGCTGCGTGGACCTCGTACCGCTCGATTTGCCCACCGTCGATGATCGGGGACTGAAATGTTCGGAACATATCGATTACTATATTTATTATTACACTTATTTGTATTTTATGTACAGTAGAACCTCGGTCGTCGCGCGCTCACGTAAAGTCGGGGTTGTGCAACCAGAGTTGGGCAAAAATTTTATTGAAATAAAAATTTTGCTCATCTCTGTGTGCAACACAAGAAACAACCTAAGCTCCTCGGGATATTATGTAGCCATCACAACCCCCACCAGTTACAGGTTCTGGAACTCGTGGTGGGGGTAGCTACTATGCAACGAACGACCATCCCGCGCAATGAACGAGGTACAACAAGCGTTGTTCTACTGTACTAAGTAGAATGTGTATACAGGGTGTCCTATTTGAAGCGAATCATTTGGATATCTCTAAAATTATGAATGATGTTGAGACATTTTTTAGACAAAAGTTACATATTTTCTCTCTATGTGAACTATTCTAATGTTAACCTTGTATTTTTCAAGCAAAATGTAAAGAAAAAGTCTGCATAAATATTTGTGAATTTTTTATTGGTTTTTAACCATTAGCACTCGAATGGTGACTCTGAAGGCACCACTAAAAATTGCTCTACCATTACTCAAAATATTGTTTACATTATTAAATATAGCATATATAAACATTTAGGTATTGTACGAGGTATTATAAAATTTCTAAAATCATAGGGATGGAAATATTCTAGATCGGAAGAAATCTTTAATTTTCTAGTTAAAATAGTTTCGAGTGCAAAGGGTTAATTGAAAAAATAAAGAAATAAAATTTCATATTGATGAATGCATTCGAACATTAAGCTAATTAAAGTTGCGCTATTATGACTATGTACACTACACGCAATATCTCATATTACAGTAAGGTAACACGAATGTAGTGCAAGGAGCCTGGTATACGTTATACCGAATGAACTTCACCACGGAGCTAAACGTGCTAGATTAATATTGTGTTTCAAACGAAAATGGTTTACCTAGGGGTAGTGGTTGCCGTTTGTCTGTTTGTTGGATTCTGACTTCTGGGTTGAGGAATAAAGGACAGACCACCTTGCGGTGGCTGCTGGCTCGGGCTTGTGCTTCTGGAACTACTCGCACTTCCGATGCCACCGTTTCCGTGTTTCAAACCTGGAATCAAAGAATTGATATTTCAGTGTGTCATCGCGAAATGAGTATTACAGAAGATTGGCCATCGAGTTTAATAAATAGACTGCGGGTCTTTATGCAAAATAAAAAAATATTTACGTTTATTGCAAGACACAGGAGCTGAATAAAAAATTTTTTCTTCTCATAATTATCTTGTTAAGCTGAAACTAGTACACTCATGTCATACATTTTTTTAATATGACCCCTGCTTTAAATTGTGCGTACCGATTTTTATTACAAATGCATAAAATCCGCAGTCTATTCATAAATATACCAATGGAAATAGAATATAGATACACCAATAGAAATAAATAAACCAATAAAAGAGCATATACCAGCATTATATTTGTAGCACAATTCTTCTAACAACGTATTAATAAACAGTGTAGTCGATTTTTGAACCAATACACGAACATATAATATGTCAAAGTTATTAACTGTAACATAAAAATTTTATCTTTTTTCTCAATCACTATTCTTTTACCTATAACATAAAAATTCCGTCGTTTTTCTCAAATACTATTCTCTTAAGTTTTCTACGAGTATGCGTTCTGCATAATGAACCTTATCATTGTTTGCCACGAGAGGTATAATAGATTTGCTTTGAAGTTTGTGGAACGATCATTAGAACAAGATCTAGTTAAGCGATCGACGGCAAGCGCTCGTAAACATTTCCAGTCCTCTTCTATTAGATTTACGCTGTCATTGGCCGCGACTCAATAAAACGATGATAGGTTGGCTCATTAAGCATGCACAGTCGGAATACTGTGCAGGCTTAAACCCGGCGGGTTGCGTCTGGCAAGTATAGTACCTATACGTTGTTTGTAGACGAAATAAACGACAGACTGTGTGCGTTCCGTGTACGTGATAGCGTGCATTCACCACGCAAGGAGATTAATCTACCGCTCCGCGTTGCTCAATCCGTCAGTACTGTAATCGCAGACATTGTTTCTACTGAGTAATTTGCATTATCGTGGGACAAGGTTGTAGCGCATTCACGTCATATTAATAGATCATATTCGTCACTCTATGGCATAATGGAGACGGATCACCCTTATCCAATACGCACTTCAAATTGTCATAACTCGGTAACCCAAAGAAATGGCATAAGTAGTCCGCGGATTTTATGCATCTATGGCAAAAATGAATAGGCGTAATTTAAAACACCGAAAACATTAGGAGTATTAAAAAGTACTGTTGTATTATTTTCAACCTGTTAAACATATTGAGAACGAAAATAAATTTGTATGTCACTCCAGTTTGTTGCAATTCACGTGGCATATTTTTATTTTGCCTCCTTTTTCCAGGATTGCAAGGGTGCGGGATTTCGCCTTCTCATTTCTCGATAATACAAAATTGGAGTTTATCAATAGTCAAAAACGCTACATAGAAGATCGATCTAGGGCGCTATCTCCCTCAAACAGCCTATTTTTTTCAGTTACGAGGCTTAATTTGCACTATTCGGAAGCAAAGAACTGCGCATGTAGCTGTTTTCATAGCTACATCAGTGGCGAGTTTAAGAAGCGGACTAAGCGGCCCCGTTGTGCCCCAGGATACCAAGCTTATTAGTGTTTTCTTGCAACTTTTATTTCTAACTTGAGTTTGAGGGTCCCGAAATTTTTACCGCTTGGGTCCTCCTCTTGACTTGAGCCGCCACTGAGCTACATGCTACCGAATAATTCAAATTAGACCTAGTAAACGAAAAAATAGGACTTTTGAGGGCGATAGCGCCCTAGATCGATCTTTTATCTAGCGTTTCTGACTACTGAAAAACCCCATTTTCGTATTATCGGGAAATGAGAAGGCGAAATCCCGCACCCTTGCAATCCTGGAAAAAGGAGTCTACCGCCATAAGTCACTTGTAAAAGGTCACTTTGACCACCTTGAATATTTCCGCGAGGGGCGACCTGTTCGAATGTCCGGTGTCGTAAATCAATCCGCCCGTCTTTTTTATTAATTCGGCCGCGCGGGTCTCACGTTCGATCTACGCTAGAGGCTGTAATCCCAACGACCGCGATCGTTCTTCATTGACACCGGTGCTGACAGTGATTCGCCGTAATGACGAAGAGCAATTCAGCCGGTCAGTCCACCGGCTCAATTGTCCGCGGACGTGACACATATCGGCCAGATACAAGATAAACGGCCGGGTCTAATAGCAAAGAAATCTTACGACGTTCCGAGCGGGCGTGAAGGGGCGGCTTTATTAGTTTAACCCTTTATCGATCGCCCGTAGACATCGTAACGGTGCAACCACGCGTACTCGCATTCATAATCGGATACCACGCGTGCCGGTATGCCGGTCCGCTGGCGAATTGCATTCTTCCGGCGTGTTGCGAGCGGAATTCGTACACGTTGATTCAGCGAAACGGGAAAGGTTCGATGAAAGCAAGATTCTCAATACCGATGGATTCGACGCGAACAGGTACGATACCCTTTTTTTTGTTTTTGACAAAAAAGAACGGAATTTAACACACAGTGACGTGCTAATGTCAGGAATTTTAAACTCGCTGTAATTGGAAAACAATACTTAGCGAGCCACCGTATTCGTGATTAGTGGATTGTTCAAATGTTTAGTCGTCCAGCTATTTAAAACCCCTAACTGTATGATCTCTTTCAAAATTTAAATTGCAAGAATTTCTTTGTGGTTAATTGTTTATTCTTTATTTGAGTTTAGATATAACACACTGAGTGATTGAAAATTGTACTGAAATACTATTAACCCTTTGTACTCCGAATTATTTTTCAATTTTGTTGCCAACAACTCTCTACTATATTAAGTGTTTTACTTGAAATTTTCTTCGAAGTACAGTTCCTTTAGTGCTACTTATTCTAAGCAATTGTGTTTACTAATTACTGCGGATCTTTATGCAAAATAAAAAATATCTGCATTGATTGCAAGACACAGGAGCCAAATATAAATTGCTTTCTTCTTATTATCTTATTAAGGTGAAACTAATACACTGGTGGCATTCAATCTTTTCAATGTGTCCACTGTTTTAAATTGTACGTACCCATTTTCGTCAGAAATGCATAAAATCCGCAGTTTACTAATCATATTAAATATAGCTTGGAACTTGCTTTTAACTAAAAAATAAAATAATTAAATAAGTAAAGGAAGAACTAAATACATTCAAAAACCCGTTTTATTTATATTTTTCACATTCGACAAACGAGTGCAGAGGGTTCAATTAAAATAAAATAAATTAATTTTAACCACGTCATTTGTGGAAGAACCGCATTCAAGTAGCTAAGGAGCCGCAGTTTGCCGACCACTGGATTAGGCGAAATGTCCATTCATTTCAGGCTAGGACGTCGAACTCTACTATGTGCACCGTGAGGATATACTGGAAGATCAATCGGGAATCATTGCACCCTATTGAAGTTGTTCGAGTCACGAGGTGTCGTAATAAATTCGATTTCTTTTTTATCCGTCGGTTTCTGCGGGGCACCGCTGACAAAGAATAAAGGTCGAAGGGACGAGGCGGAGGAGTTAAAACGTGACTAGGCATTAGGGCTTGCCAGTCAGGAGAATGATTCATCGTAAGTCGGCGCATCGTCGATCGATCTTATGTGATATTAGCGACATTCGTGTGCCTCGAATTCTTAAACAGAGACCAGAATGCAGCGGGGCACGGAACCACCTGCGGCTCTTCGTGCTATTCTTTTTCTACAGTCTTTCTAAAACGGCAGCTGTTTATTCTACGGGCGTATTCTATAGGGTGTTTTGTTTATAGTAAACTCAGTACACGATGTGCACTTGAAGTTAACGTTACTTACGAGGAATCGGCTATAGAGGAAAAATTGAAATAAAATTTATTCAAGGCCATATGAATAGTGCTGGCTACTTAAATTTAAGTATAGAGCGAATTGGAACATGTGCTCGCAGAATTGCTGGTAGAAAAACTATACATATTAGGTGAAGTAAAAAGTTCTGAGCGTTTTACTTCACCTAATATTTAAGCAAGATTTAAGAAGCCTTATCATTTTGTCCACACTAAAAGTCAATTTTTGTAGAAATAATAAATGCCTTGAACGAGTTATTTAATTTTTAGGATATTGTTAGTACCTTATTTTTTTGTATATTCACTTTCTACGTGTATATACATACGTACAAATGAGGTGCCTTATCATTTTCACCATCAGTGTACATGTTTCCATTAAATATTATATTACTGCGTTGTTTGGTTAATAACTTTTACATGGTTGTAGAATCTGCGAAGAAAATCTAATGTTGACATCGCTATAAAATGGGAAATTCACAGTATTTCACAGTAACGTGACTGCTTTGAAGTTTGCATTCATAGATTCCTGTATAGTGTTTCTCAATCTCCGGCGACTTGGTTCGTAGAGTTGTGATTAAACGGTACGCATAACAACTAGGCTAACTATGAATGCGACTTGCGAACTATTCGATAACGGAACTGTTAGATGGATGAACATTGGTACATTTCGACGAGCAAATCGTTAGTTCAATTATTTTCGAAATATGCGGTACAAGGAGCGTTTCGCACAAGTATTAATTGGCTAGCAGCCAAGTGACCTTTACCGACTACGTAAAAATGCGAATGTTTTGTAACGAACATTGTTTTGAGAGACATACGAATATTTCCACATAAATATTCTCACATTCAATATCCTATTCAAATTTTCATCGATGATACTAACTGAGAACAAAAAGAATATTCCCAAATAGTTAATGTATATCGATATTGCAAATTCCAGAAATTTAAATATTTTTAATTTCTCCTAAATAAATTAGCTACGCCATTTTAGTAAAGAAATTATTTAATTAGTTTATTTTTAATCTTATTACGGAACAATTTTATTAACATTTGCAAGTAACTATGCATTTTATCAAAGACTATTGTGTCAGTCGATTAACTGGCAATATATTCACGGTCCAAATTTTCAATGAATGTGTCAAATAGGAATGTTTCCCTGTGTCAATGTGCTGCTGTGAATGTAGATCCACAAAAACTAGTTTCAAGCGGAGCTATTCTGACTACTTGAGCACGCCACTTCATTAAATTACATACTTGCTCTACTATTCCCCTAACATCTGTCATCTTCTCACAGTCTCGACGCTCACAGACGTAGCAAATTCAGAACATTTTTTGCACCCTCGTGTTATAGAGACAGAACTTGCAAAGCTTAATTACGGATATTCCCAAAAAACACATGCAGTGATATTTATACAACAGCGTGGAATGATCCATTTTGTAATAATAATATGGCAAACACATTTCGTGAGACTCATCATCTCATTTAATGTTGTTTGTACATTTGTTAATTATTTATTCTTAATAAATAATTTTAAGTAGCTTTAAGTATTATATTATACTATACTTTTAAGTTTTAAATAGCATCGCAGAAAGGGAAGGGAGAGTGGGGACACAAGTCTTAATCTGGCGACTATGGTTATCAACGAAACGTAAGGAGTCACACATTACTCATTCACCAATACTTGCTTATTATCAAAGAGAACGATAACCATAAGCGTAACCACCCGGAGTACTTCATGCATATTTAACGCGCCCATTTTTCGCTACACTACCTTACACGGCAAAAATAAATATTCTAGGTATGTATAAGCCAATCACAAGGACCATAATACCTTCAGAGAAATCGAAAGCATGGATTCTGCAACTGCATCATTGCCCAAACGAGTTGTAATTTTTATTATTCAATCGAGTAAGTCATTTATCGTACAAACGGTCGGAAAGAAATCGCGGTGCGAACAAAACTCTCTAACATGTTAGGCAAGACCTGTTGCGTAATTATGGCAATGAACGCACATGAAGTTGTGAACTGCACCGTATAACATCATTTTCAATCTACGCAACTTAGTAATAAATAATTTACAATAAACTCACTATTGTAATAGACGCCCGATTTGACCAAAGATTGTTAATGTAATCTTTAAACTATTAGTAGACAGCTGATGTTTACGCAAAATACAAATTTTCTACCTGAATTGCAACAAACTGGAGTGAAATAGAAATTTATTTTCTTTCTTAATATGTTAATATGTTTGGTAAGTTGTCTGAATGCGTTGTCTGAATTACGAAGAATAGTATTTACTTGGACCATTTCTATTCATTGTGGACAGTTACAGAATTGTAGCAAAAAATTTGTTCTGATCTATTTTCTTAAATGTTCAAAATCCTTGGACTTCTAAGCAGTTCGTAAATCTTGTACAAACACTCGGAGAATCAATTTCGATTGGTTGCTACAACTCTGTAACTGTGCACGATAAAAAGAAATGGTCCAAATGAAAGCTATTTAGTTTAATAAGAGGTATTACAATATCAAAACATCAATGCTACTTCCGATTTGAAAAAATGATTGTTATTAACCCAAAAAATTGAATACATACTAAAAGCCCCCCTTAACCATTCAATTAAAAACAAATGAAGTCGGTATCTTCGTTAGATTTTGAGAAAACATGTACCACTTTAGTTGGTACACTCTGTACAATGAAAAAGACTATTATTTACAAAAACTATTGAACAAAGACTCTTACGCTACAATTTTTTTCGAATACGACTCACGGTGCTGGTAGTTTGATTGAAGGGTCTACCGGGTGCAAGCGAAGCGCAATGACTGCATAATCCATAGTTTATCAGCTCAGTCGATTAATCACATCGCGATAAACGCTCGAGAGTAACGTATACACCTTTTGTTTTGGAACAGCGTCGTCGTAACACAGCGACGATGTGTCGAAGTTCGTAACCGTCGTAGTCTCGGTCGTCGATCACGATTACGCGTCCGACGGTGTTCTCGCACCACCGTAAACTCGTACTTGCATT
The DNA here is from genome assembly GCA_963966675.1 of Lasioglossum calceatum. Taxonomy (NCBI): domain Eukaryota; kingdom Metazoa; phylum Arthropoda; class Insecta; order Hymenoptera; family Halictidae; genus Lasioglossum; species Lasioglossum calceatum. The sequence goes on from OZ016549.1 coordinate 8,301,625, forward strand.
TTGTGCGAATGCACTGCTACACCATACTGCATCGCGCGCCAGAATCTCCTTCTCCCTCCCTCCCTTTTGTTTCGCTGCTGGTACGGTACGCGAGCGAGCGTGCATCGGTGCACAAGGGAGCAACGAGCAGCGGTTGCATTAGTGCGTCTTTAACGGTGCACGGACTCATAAGGGCATTGCATCGAACGATCGTTGTGTACACGAGCCGTACTCGCATCGACGAGCGTATCGCGCGTGTGTCAGTGCGTGCGAACGCACGATTGACAGGCCAAGGCGATTAAGCGTAGCGCTCCCTACAGAGACGCTGGCTATTCCGCCTCGTTCGATGCTTTTCTTAAGTCTCCACGCCACTGGACCAAATTAGCAGACAATTATAGAGAGGTAACGTCTCCGTAAGGGTTTTACATTAAATAACATCGTTTGTGAAACAGAGAGTTTGTAACCAGTGTTGGGCAATATTTAACACTAAATCTACCGAGTAGTAAAAGCGATTAAAATGTTTTAGATTACAAAAATGACGAGGCTCTATTTATTTAGATTTTGTGCAATTTTAATTACAATATGTGCTTGGATAAAGAAATTTATCGAATCAATTTCCATGTAAGCAACTTCGTAATTTCAATAATTGTAAGACGAAAAATATAAAACCGGTCATTTGACCGGCAGTGGTAGGTTTAGTGTTAAATAAAAATTTAAATTATAGGTTATTTGGATATTCAAATAAAAAGCAAAAATAATTATTTATTATTTGAGAGTCTAAATAAATTACTTAAAATAATAAAGTTAATTGTTATATACAAATACAATTTAAGTTGTTATGTGTATTAGTAATACTAAATTATTATTTATGTTAAAATTTTCTTTACAACTGTCTTCAGCAACGTTAGTAATATTAATCTATCGTCTGTTATGCATTATATACCTAATTAAAAAAATGTTTTGTTCAGTTATATGTATATAGAAATCTGACCACTCGTGGGTTAACGTACGAATAATAAAAAGCAGGAAATGCAAACGAAATTTATTACAAATTTAGCGCAATGTAAAAACCGATGTGAGCAGCCTCCACTATGTTAAGAAAATAGTTAATTATCCATTGATGTACGTAATATGATCTAATATAGCCGTGAGATAATGGTACGCGTCTAACGGGAACGGAAAAACTAAATTGTATAAGACTACAAGGGAAAAAAGGTTCGTGAGAAACTGGCTTGTGCGTAACTGGTGATGCAGTAACAATGAAAAGTCAATATTCATCGAGACTTGATTAAGGCAGTAGATATTAAATACAATTTTTCATAAATTTATAAATAATGTATGGATTTATAAAACTCCCTTCTTCATTTATTACGATATTAGGAATAAATAAATCCAAAGTACACAACAAAGAATAAAGATATACGATATTTTAAAAAAATGATTTCATTCCTGTTTGTATTGAAGAAATCTCGTAAGAGATTTATTACAACATTAGGAATAAATGAAACCAAAGTGCACAGAAGAAAGATAAAGATATACAATACTATTTTTTTACATAATGTAAAACGGTACTCAATATTACATTTTACAGTTTATGAGTACTGACTCTACTAGCGGAGTTGTCAAGTGAAAGGGCTGGGTTAAAGTTTTCCCATCGGGGGATCCCCTTTTCATTTGTCGAGTTACATGCAATTCCATTAAATAGATTCATCTAGTACAGCGAGCACGTCAAGCGTCTAGTGCAAAAGATGTTAAAGATATTAAATTTTTTAATTTTCAAATGCAAGAACATCATTGAAAGATGAACGCCAAAGCATCACATTTTCGGAATAAAAAATAAATACTAAGTATAAAAAGAAGTGTATAATATTTCTACAGATTTTTAGAGAGGTTTCATTCAACTCAATAAGTTTAAATAGAAGTTATCATACAAAATTATTAGACAACTAATTTAATTTAATTTGAGTGAAAAATGTGAATATGTATATGTTTGCAATCTGATACCCCCGAACCTTGTAATCTACCAATCTGAGGATTATAGCAATTAAATTCCTTCTCGATTTAAGTTGAGTTTAATAAAACTAAGGGAAACACTATTTGCACTAATGAATATCCAACTTTTGCAGTAAATGTGCACTCGCAATGAACACATAATTTCCCAGCCAGGAAATAATTAAGAATGAAGTAACGCTTATGAGGCTGGACAGGAAATAAACCCTAAGACAAAGGATGCATAAAATAGTCTAAATATTTGCAAAACACGAACGCAAGCAACGAAGAGCCGAGATAAGACAGTTGAATAGTGCGATGTGGAACAAGCAGACGGAAAGTCATGGTAGTGGAAAAGCTACTTTTCACGGTTCCGCAATAAATGTCAGCGGAGCAAGTGTCTTAGGGTACGTTTGCATCGGTACAGTATCACGTTGGAGAATACAATTGAAACCCTTGACAATGGTCGATTTTAATAGGACGGCGCTCACCAAGGCATTCATTGTGCGCAAGTTGAGGTTTGCTGATGAGACAAGATGAAAGAGACTGGTGCGCACCAAGTGCGCCAGCCCAACCAGATCTAAAACAATATTAATCGGTATACCGAACTAATACAGTCATGTATTGATGTACAAATAAGTTCTCGGCCTTTTCTCGTCAAATTCAATGTTTTCTTATTTAAAGCACAAATATGTTTCAATCGGGAAAGTAGTCTTCGTTTGCTTCTACACCCTTCTTCCACTTCCCGGGCAAACGACGAATCCCTTGGTGAAAAAAGGATGGCGGTTTTGACTCGGAGAAGTCTGCGAGGCATTTTTCGACTTCTTCAACTGTTTGGAAGTGTGTATCCACCAATGATGTTGTAGCGATCTGAACAAGTGATAATCTGAAGGAGGCAGGTCTGGTGAATACGTCAGGTGTGGCAAAACTCCCAGCCCAACGAATCCAGAACGTTTTTGCCACGTGTGGTCTCAATTTGTTGCTTTCCGACAGCACTTGTCGAACCCAACGACCCTGCATTATAATTTTTCCTGGATTTTCAGCCGAACGGAAATGAAGCTCTGCTTGCTACTGGCAAGGATTTTCTTCGAGTAATTGCTCCAAATCCTCGTCAGGAAATTTCTTCGGCGCTCCTGCTCTCTCGTCATCTTCGAGGTCGAAACTTCCACTCCGGAATCTTTGGAACCACTTCTCGATGGCGCTGATCGATACAGCATCTTCTCCCAATGCTTCACATATCATCTCCTCAGCCTCGGAACTGTTTTCTTTTTCTCTAATAGGCGTCTTTTGGCAACTCATTTTGTTTATTGTGGCTACGATTGATATTTTGAGGTTATATTGAACTATTAGTCGGGTAATTTACTCTACCAGGTTGGTATTATAAAATCCCCCAACCGGAAAAAAATGTTTGGGTTCGAGAACTTAGTTCAGCCGTTTTTATTCTCAGGCCGAGAACTTATGTGTACACCTAATATTACTACCGTTAATACGTGACTGTATTAGTTCTTAAAGGGTGTCCACTTGATGAAAATATGAAACAGTTGAAATCATCGCGAAATTATTGTAACATCATATAATGGCGATTATAGAGAAGCGAACTGACAATCCACTGTCGTCCCTAAAGGGTTAATCAGTTGCCCGGTAAAGTCTGAAAAATGAAATTCATCTACCAGAGAAGTAGGAGCGCGCGGTCAAAGGCGGCCTTTGAAACCAACGAGACGGACGAATCCAACATGAAGGAGAGCTTAAAATGATTACTTAAAGAGTCGAATTACGGAGTCGGGTGACCCCCTGGGTCTAAGACGGGGATTAGAAGAGCCCTTAGAATTTTCGTTCGGCCACCTTCTGCTAGCGTTGCCCGATTAGAGCCTTCTTCGAGATGACTAAGCGACCCTTTCTCAGGGAAAAAGTTTATTATCGACCGGTCGTCAAACGAGTACAAAGACCTTCTCTCACATCCATTCGAATGCTTGTCCACAGCGACGTTTCTTATCCGATGTCTTTGAGCTTTTACGCGATTGGTGTGAACTGCGGAGAACGATTGCCTCGAGGGTCCCAGAACAATGGCTCGAATCTCTATCAGGAGATTAGATCGCAATTAGTCTGTAGTGCTAGTTGAACGCACTGCTGATGCTAATAACACTGACCGTTCCGAAATGTACGAGACTATTTCCTGTATTCTGCTTCGTCGAGATTGTATCTTTCGCGTCTGTATCATGCACAGGGTGGAACGAAATTTTTGGTCCTGGTTATTACCAACATAGCACACGACGTTTTAAAAACGTCCATTTTACGTGTATTTTAGGTCTGAAAGTGTTACGTCCTAAAATGACGTCTTTAAGACCATAAACAGTGTGGTTTTTATTGTATACTATACCCATAATCTATTAGTAAATATTAGCATTGGTATTATTTGTTCGAGTTAGTGTTTTTGCTTTAATTTCAATTTTTATTGTGATTTTAATTCCAATTGTTATTTTTACTACACTTTTTATGCCAATTCCACATACATTCTTCAAATTAATTTTAAACTCGTTTTTATCGAGATCTATTTTTACTCTTCTCTTCTTTTAGTTTAATCAACATTTATGGACCTTTACGACTTCGTGTGTTGTGTCCTATGAACGTCTCCTGATCGTTTTTTAGACGTCAGACGTCTTAAATTTGACTTAGATTTCAAGGTCAGCCTTTTTTTATCGTATCGTACAGTATTTGTGAAGAGGTACGAAAGGAACAATAGGTCACAAATGAATCGTTCTCCAGAAAAACGACTTCGAAGTTTCGTAAACTATTCTATTCCATGTGGGGAGTAACAGCAATAATGGGAACCATAGGTGTCCCAGTATTGTGTGAAATCGTGCAGAGGGTGAGTCCACACGAGAAAATAATTGAGAAAATAATTGGAATAGTAATAAGTGGGAAATACGGAATAATTGTTTTTCATTCGAAGCTTTGTTTTCGGGAAATCAACTTTGAAAATCCCTCAAGTTCGCGTGCCTAGCGTTGGCAAGAAGTGGAACTGGTAGGTCATGATCAGACGCGCCAATCGATTCCTGTGTAATAGCACGCGTGTTCGCTGAATTTTCAAATTCTGTTTTTTCAGAAACGAAGCGCCAATGGAAACAATTTATTGTATATTTTCGACATACTTTCTGATGTAGACATATGGAATAAAATAGTGATTAAGTACTGTGAATCGGAATAATATTGGACCTTGGATGTTTTTTAGCTTTAAATAATTTAGGCAAGTGTTCCATATAATATTAATGATAATGAGTCGATTTTTAATAAAGAAAAATTTGTATTTTCCAATACGTAAACTGTAGCAAATTATGTTTACATTTGTCACAAGGAAAACGTTCGGTCGTCGCAGCTCACGATTGCATTCTCCGCGAATTTTACAGATCATTGGAATTCAGCATATCGCTCATGGTTTGTTCAAAGCCCGAACAAGCGTCGGGGATGTCGTGACTGATTCGAAGCTCGTAAACGCTTTTTCAATCGTGTAAACGACCGATAATTCCGCACGTTTCAATTCCAGCTATTGGCTCTACCGATTTGGCGCACGTGGTTTTTCTCCTTCGGGGAGTTCACGCACGTGCAGCCGTCGATGCGAATTAGAGTCGGGGGTGGATTCAACAAAGCGGAGCCTTTTCTAGTAGCGTCCCGTGGGATCGGCTTAAGTCTAGAAGGCTGTCAGGTCGGTTGACTCATAAGCTCACAGTGAATTTTGATCTCTATCGTATATCTTGTCCTCTTTTACTCTTCTTCTTTGTTATTCAGCCGAAAGTCGTATATGATGAAGACATATTCGCCTTGGAAAGTAAATTGACCCCCCTCGCCCTACAATATCGTGTCAGACTCTTGGCGAAGATTCTGAACAGAGTCTTAATAAATACGTACGTTATTAATAGACTGCGGATCTTTAAGCAAAATAAAAATGTTTCTCATTGATTGTGAGAAGCATAAAAATTCATTTCATCCCTTAACTTTGTTTATTAGATGCGAACCGTTTTTTGTGCATTATTGTTATCTTTCTAGAATGTGCAGATGGCTAGAGAAAATATCAGAAAGTCTTGTGTAAAATCAATTTAAACTCGCCGGTGAAAAATTGAACTTAATGGATCAACTCGAGTTTCAATAATTTTATTCGAGTCTAAATTATAAATGTGTTCCAAAAATGTTGTACTTGCTTGAAAGGGATGATTCCTGACGTAATTTTAATTAACACATCCATACGTACATATTTTAAAATTTTTCTTCTTCATTAACAATCTGTTGACAATCATTAACAAACGACGAAGAAATTATTTAACAAAAACGCCTAAAGGATAATGTAGTTATCGTGGACATCGGTCAACGCCCTCGTTACTTAATAATTTGACGCAAACGGTAAAATAATCTCGTAAACCATCAGAACCTTTAACATTTCGCCCGATGGCATGACGAATATTTGTAGATCAATCTCGATGATCCCTGCGGTCGTGATCCCTTATGGGGGTTTCCCAGTAACAAGATCACGAGCAACGATATCTGATGCACATTATATTTTCAATTCCCTCGCGGGCACCGCAATGAAATTGCATTCTGACACTGGCGGCGCGGCGGGCACCGAAGATCGACTGTTTTCCATTCACCGCGAAATTCATTTGCAAAAAGTATATCGTGTCCCGTGATCTGAAGGATTAATTCGATGGGGAATCCGGAAGGGAGTGCCAGAAAAATATTGCGCCGGGAGACGTGCGCGGTATGATAAGGCCTTAGAACAGCGTCGCTTTCTTATCGCGCTTAGCCCGATATTATAATCGGGGCCGTGCAGAACAGAACGGGTTAACAACGCGGTCTCGGGGAAAGTTATGATCATTAAATGTTATCGTTACGACGATTTGTAAAAATATAAACCGAGTGAATTGTATAACCTAACGACTTTAATATGGCCCGTACGTCTTGACACATCGCTTATACAGGGTGTCCCAAAGTTTTTGTATTTTCTTGAGGGAGCAATATTCAACGAGTGCTAAAAATTCGATAATCACTCGAGTAAAAGTAGGCCAGATTGATAAGTAGTATTTAAATGAGTTAGAAAATATAATTTTTGATTGATGTAGTACTATTTTATTTTATTTTTGTCTATCATTAGGTTATCCTCTGATATAGTTTTACTTTTTGAATTGTAACAAATAAAAGTGTTAAAATAGTTATCATAGTGGATATTTCATGTGCATATAGGTACACTTGTTGGTGCTTCAAAATGCTTGTAGAATGATATAAGATGTGATGACTTTCTACTTTCACATCTGTAATATACAGTGCATAATTTACGTGTAGTTGCCCACGACAAAGTGATCATTTTATTTGGAAAATTGTCGACAAAGTGAAATTTGGTCTATTTAAGTAGGTATTCTATTATTAGCTATTATTAGTAGAAAGCGTGGTATTGTACGGTCTAATTCATTTATCATTTTTCACAAGGAATATTTCCGCTGTCTCTGATGAAAGAAAGAAACACACACACAAGTTTGAAGTAATTATTAAAAAGTATTATTAAAACCAATTTTTCATTCACGACAATTTGAAGTTAATTACGAAACACTTCAAGCAATTAGAATAATTTATGTGTAACACAGAATTACATCTGCAGTACATATGTAGTGGATCCAAGTGATAAGCCAACATGTTAACAGGTGTAGCATGATGCACACACTGTGGTCATAGAGACTTGTAATCTCCAGTACTACACGAGTTAGATTGATCATCTCCTATGTACATAGTACACGTAGTATAGTCATTACCATTACTCATTTCACGATACAAAATGTCGTGAATATCCTTTTTTCAGAGAGGTAGTAATTTAATGTAATTCATTAATCAACCCTTGACAAACAATTAGCTTTATGGATATGCAAGACGAATACTGGGTCCAAACTGACCCTCAGCAGTTTACTACTTTCAGTAAGAAATGTAAATTAGAATTTTGTGTTAGTACATTTAGATACAGTATACTTAGACAGACAATGTTTGAAAGAATTTAGATAGTCATATTCACTCTGTACCTCACAGTAATAATATAAAGTAAAATTATTCGGATTTAAATATTGAAAAAAGTAATAAACCAAAATGGGAAATGGAAAACTTGTCAAATATGCTGTTACGATCGTCTGTTCATTAACATGTTCGCTACCACCATCACAAATATGTGGCATCCATAATCTGACAGTCCACTTAAAAACAGTCAACTTAATTTTGTGCACTTCGTTGTTTAAAGTCATAGTAGAATGCATAATTTTCAGAGAATCTGTGACTTTCTTCTAAATTGTTTTAATATTCAAAATTGGGTACGTTGCATTTAATAAAACTTTGGAACAAGGAAGGTAAGCAACGAAACAAATTCTGGTAGCGAACGTGTTAAGTAAGTTTAGCTGGGAAATATGTTATTGAATAGTTCTATGAATAAATGAGGAACGAGCAATAAATGGTCGCCTGTCGGTTGTCGATTGCGTCTCTGCATATGCATTGTTTCGATTCGGTTAATTTCTTGTTATATATTAAAGGTTACATTAATCGAGTCGTCTCAAATCATTCCGTCAATCTCGATTTCTCAAATCCTACACAAATATCCTAATTTTATTTTCCTGTCTACGTCACACGTGAAGATCCTCGAGGATATCTCGGATGGAGGCTGCACCAAAGAGAAAACAGAATTCAAGGAACTGGAGTCTGCACCGTGCTCGCAATTTGCAGGTACACACACATCCGTCGGTCCCATTATGTCTCAGTATCGAGATCATCACCGTTTATCATCCTGCCTCATCATCTCTCTGAACCGTTACGTGTTCTTACCGTTCTTTTTTGTCGGCTTTAATAATCCCTCTTCTTCACCGTGCACTTTTGTCAATTTCGTTTGTGATTCCTACATTTCCAGCGTCTTTCAATTTTCTTTCCCTTTCCTGCTAGTAATCTGCCTATTCCCAGACTTACGGTGACTCGCATTAATATATTCAGATGCTCTAAAAAAAAAACGATAACTTTTTTAATGTTGGACTATACGATTTGAACGTTTTTAGGAAGTTAAAGCAATTAGTTCACTACATATTGTGAAAAGAAACTTTTTAAAAATTGCAATTGATCGGAATTACATAGAAAATAGTAAAAGTTTTTATGTGGGCCTGCATTGAAAATTTGAAAAATACGTTTTGTAGATCTGTGTCAATTATATGCATTGTGAAAAATCGAAATCCTTGGATTTATTACACTTAAAGGCCGAAAATCGTGAAAAACAGCAATTTTTACCATCTTGAAACGTTTGCAGCTGATTGCAACGTCGATAAATTTGATGAAATTTTTATAATATGTTTAATTGATACAGACCTACGAAACGTGTTTTCTAAATTTTCCATATAAGCCCTCATAAAAAGATTGCGAAATATAACTTTTAGTATTTTCTCTACAAGTCCGACAAATTGCAAGTTTTGAAAAAATTTCTTTTCACAATATGTATTAAACTAATTGTTCTAGCTTCTCGAAACAGTTCAGATCATATGGTCCAATGATAAAAAAGTTCTCGTCTTTTTAAGAGTGTCCGAATATGGGGGTCACTGTACATTTATTCATACCACAACCATTTCAATTTTTTTCTTAACATGATTTGTAACGGAGACTATACACGACTTTTAGTTAGTTTTCTCATTGAATTGCGACTTTCTTAAGTTTCTTTACCTGTCAAAATGGTGTTTAATATCCTTGTATTAGACATGCAAATAACGTACCATTCATTATGTTATTGTGATGGAAATCTTGTCTCATTTATATTGACGTTGTGATATCGACGTGGGAACTTGTTAAAGAAATATTGCTTGCCATACAGAGTTACGTATTAAAGTTTGCTAAATGAATCCTCGTAGGTGTAATACATACAGTATGAAATGTTCATTCGTATACATATGTATAAGTATCTACTACAAAAGTCTTTCTAGAAATAATTTAAAAAGGATTAGATATTCTTCGATTTAATAACAAGTTCGTTTAATAAAAATTACTGAAGCAAGAAATTATTTTGATACAGTATACAATTTAATACAGTATAAAAACCACATTATCATTTAACACTAATATACGGTATTATACATAGATATAGTTCCTTAGTTGATCAATCTTTGCATATAAAATGTACACAAAACAAATATAAGAATGAATAAACCATAAGAATTTACTCTACGCTATACATACATAGAGTTTATGAAAATGGAATCTGTACTATATTTTAATGAATGTTATTTAAGAACTACATTGCACACCATATAAATTTAAGATATTATTAACGTATGTCTCAATAATTGTAACTGTAAAACCTATAAATTTTTATTTTGCAAACTATATCTTTAAAAAAATGCAGGATTCAAAAGATGTAACATGATGCGAGTTTTTAAGAATAAATATTTTTTTATTTCAATACGTATTAATAATAATATTTATTACCAGTTTTATTGTCATAATAGCAGTTGTTTCTGCATTTTCAGTATAAACAGTCTGTGCTCTACATATTTTTCATTTGGTTGTATTTATTATTATATTATTCAGGAACTAATTTAAATAAATATATATTTGAATGCTGTCGATCTGTTTAAATTTCCACCGCGTCTCGCAGAATGTAATAATGCCAGACGAGATAATGCTAGAAGTCTAAATTAATTTTCACCCTCGAATTCTGTCGACAGCGAAGATCCAATATCGAGACGAAGAAACATCCCCCCAGTTTTTGATTTCGATCTACTGATCGCCTTTCACAGAACCGACAATGGAGGAGGGGTGGGCAACTTGCAAGGAAACAAGACAGAGTTAACGTCGATAGCAGCTGTTCGTACCCGCGGTGTAAATAAATGGCACCACTCCACCAAGAGATTGTTCTCTCTCTTTCAAATAAATTGATAAGTCGTGTGGTGGTACTTCGCGTGCTCTCGTCCTCGGAACACATGCAGGCTCGGAACACTCAGTGCGACTAATGTGACATCAGGGTTGGACACATTTTATATATGCGAATATATTATACATATACAGGGTGAATCACGAATCGTGATCAGTAGAGGTTACTCTGTTATTAGCTGTTCGATCGAAAATGTTTTTATCATACATACATGGTTTCAAAAGAACTTTCACGTGATTACAGCAAATTTTTTGTAAAAAAAAATTAAAAATGCAATTTTTTGCAATTCTTTTTGCAATTTTTTAAATGTTATGATACGTTTCCGAATTCGCCTTGAAATCCTCTAACAAATAGGCGTAAAAAATTGAAGGTCACCTTGAAAAATCTTTTCAAAAATAGAGTTGCTGAAAAATTTGCTAGAATCACGTGAAAGCTCTCTTGAAACCATGCTATACCTGATAAAAACATTTTCGATCGGACTGCTAATAACAGAGTAATCTCTACTGATCATAATTCGTGATTCACCCTGTATATTATATATGTATAACTTGCACTGATAAAATAACCTGTTAAACAAAATAATGTTGAAATAAAATAATACGTAATCATTTCCTAAAACAATTTTGTTGGATAAAATATAAGATAATTTATTTCGAATACTGAAATATTTTCGTGAAATAACTTTTTATTTCAAGTAATATTTCAAATAAGTTTTATAAAACATTGTATTTGAAATAGTGCCCGATACTTCTATTAGAATATTCTTTCTTGGCGGTGGTATAGGTGGCTTCGAGTGGAAAAGCAATGTATAGCGCGTGAAATACCGGATGGGGTGATTTTACTGGCAAATTCGCGTAAAACCCGTAGTTCACGGCTAGTTTATTCGCCGTATAGAATATCTGGCATAAATATGCTTAATACCACGGGTCGAAGAATGCAGGAAAAGGAAGCTGGTACGCAGCGAGAGCATTCGATATTGGGGAAAGGGAAAAAGCCGGTGTGGACCACCCCAAGTCCGTTGGTCGGGCGCAGATTATACAGTTAAGGGAGAGGATATCCTGGCTACTAACCGTATCGGAAATATCGTTCTGCGGATTTTCAAGCTCGTCTTGCAGGCTCCCCCAAAATCAACTGCGAGACTGGAGTAATGGAAGCTGGAGGAAATACGCTGCCCGAGGGCGGAAATCGGAAAATCCGGATCAAAGCTTTGCGAAGCTCTTTACTCACACTGCGACGATAATATCTCGTTAGGCTGAATAAAGATTCTCCACCCCAAGGGATCAGGATAACGCTGCGAATTTAGTTATTGCACAATGAAATTTCACTGAAACGAGCGCTATCAGCATACCTCCAGCGTCCACGAGTGGGCGAGGTGTGCATTAATTTTGTATCAACCGATTTGTTGTTTGCTTTTCACCAATAATTTCAAAGGAATACAACATTTTTGTATAACCAGTGTTTATTACCACGTTTTTTTTTATTAACCTTCTGTTACTCCGACACCATTTTGTGCGGGACTGTTTACATGGAACTCTGTGTGACTCCAACGTAAATAAATTTTTATTCGATGAAATAACTACTTTGATGCAAAATAAATGTTTGATAGTGTAGACGACACATTTGTTTATGCTTGAAACATTTTTTAAGTTTCGCCAGCGTTTTTTCGACAACTACTGTGATTCGAAAAATGTAAAAGAGGAAAAGTTATACTATTCCCTGCAAGCACTGTAATGGTGTCTGTGTACTTTTGTACTTGCATTATTTTTTAGCAATGGAGGTGACCTTCAATTTTGTAAATGGAATGCTATGCAGTTTTTTATATCATATGAAAACGAATTCATTCGTATTGGACATAATAACCTTCAAGATCACACGACGTCAGAAGTAATATCTCCGTTAAACTGAACATAAATTACCATAATGAATTATTACAGTTTTGAGATATGTATTAAAAAAGATGTTATGTGTTGCGTCAGATAAAACTTAAAAATTTTTAGAGAAGTGTTTCATATCTTCATAAATTGCTTTTCTAGCTTTTCACAATTCATGAGGCTTTTAAAAAAATTGTGGATATTAATTCAAACAAATTAATTTGTAGAAATAGTGACAATTAGTTGGTTATTAATTTAGAGGAATAGTGATAATTCCTTAGATAAACCGATGTACATACTATGATAACAATATCGATAAAATATTTACTACAAATAATATGCATAATATGTTTATATGATATGCAGCAAAATAATACTTTTATTTAAGATACGTATTTCACCATAAAATCTGTAGACTTTAATTAGTAATATTTAATTGTAATTATTTGTTCTCACTCTCCCTGTCACCTGTCAATGGAACACAAAAAGGTGATAACAAAAGTAATCGAGTGAAAGTGATCCTCTTTAATTCTTCCTTCGAGAAAAATACTTTTAAGCAGCGGCACAATAGAAAACGTTTTCTCCATTTTCCTCTGAACGTTGCTAATTGCAGGAATATCATTAGAATGGAGGATTGACTTGCAAATAGATTCAGTCGAAGTCATAGACTCCGTTCTAAGCGTCACGTAATTTTTCCCTATAAAGCGCGGAAGATAAGAATCATTACCGTCTGTCGGTCGATTGAAAATCTCGAGGAATCGATAAGTCGAAGAAAGAGGTTATTCGTCTTTGCCCCGGTGAATTGAAAGGAAGCGCGAGAGGTTGGTGGACTGTATTGAAAGCAGCCATGAATGTCCAGGATACGTCTTTAAAAAAATCCCTTTTTCTTTCTATAGAAACTCTTTCGCGAGTTTTATTTTTATCGTCGATGAATTTTCGGTTTGGAAGGGTGGTGGGGGGGGGGTGCGATCGACTAAACGAGGACGAAGAACAACCGGGGAAGGAGCTGCTCCAAGTGTATGGGCCAGGAAGGGCTGGTCTAAAAACTGCCGAAAAGGGAACATGAAGGTTGAAAAGGGCCAAAGCGAATGCGCTCTCCAATCGAAAAAATCGAAACGAATGCACGGCTCAAGGGGTAACCCGAAATGAGATCTTTTTAAACGATATCGCTCGCCGTTAATTCTGCGTGTAAGAGTTTTCAGATGTGAGCATGCGATAAGTGGAATGTTTGCGTATGAAGAAACGCACGTGAAAGGGTCTGCAGTTAGTATTGCCGGAGAGTGAGGAGAACTTTTTGATTCCATTGTTACTACGCGTGCATAGAATTTTCGACGATAGATTGTACAGGGTGTCTCACTATTCGGTGTGAGAGAATATATCCTTTAATTTGGACGAAGCATTTTTTATGTGTAATTTGGAATGTATCAAATGGTTCTTTTTAAATGTTCTTTTTTCAATTCAACAATATTTTACTTGAATATGTACACACCAATAATGGCGAATATTTCAATGATCAAATTTTGTTTGATTGCTGTCCGCTAAAATTTTACTCGAAAATGAAGAATTTATTTCTACACGTAATATTATACGTCCGAATGGAAAACCCGATCCGACGGCAGAATAATTTTCAATTAAGCTAATTGAAAGCTGAATATCGAGGAAGACGCCAAACAAATTCGACATCCATCGATCGTTGATTCGGTCGTTGACGGGCGCCAAGTAATTGTCGACGAATTATTCAAATTCTATCGGGCACCGTGCTCGATTCGGCATTGATAAAACATCGTCGGAACTCGTATCGCGCGCCGTGGCAAAAAAAAAGAAGAAAAACGAAGGAAAACGAAACGCGCACTTTCATCAGCGAGGTGACGTAATACAGGCTGCGGATTTTTTTTCAACCTCGACGAGGTCCGCCGTCACTCCGCTGTCTCGTTTCGCAGCACGGTTCAACAAATTGCGATCTCTCCCTTTTTTCCCCTAGATTCCCTTATTTGTCCTCTCTTTGCTCGCCCCTCTACCAGGCTATCGCCCTGTGGAAGCTCCTGTTTTTCAACGAACCAACCCCTCTTGCCACTGTCACGTACACGTGTCGACGACGCGTGTTCTTTTCAGGACGTCTTGACGCATAGACGACACGCGTGCTTATGCGTATCCGCGCGATGCCACTGACGCAGATTAAAACAAACCACTCGTAGCGCAACACTGATGCTGACAACTGTGATCTAATCGGGCATTACCGGCTCTCGGGGTATTCGATCTCTCGATTCTCGGGACTGACCCATTTTCCAGGACTCGGAGGACTAAGTATTTTGAAAAGTCAATTTTGTGGTTAGACCCTACCTACGATGCATGACTGACATTCGTCAGATTTATCTGCTATCACGAGTAAAAGGTGCCTAGGGTAAATGTATGTATTATTAGTGCACGTTTTACTGCGGTACTTTTTCCCAATGAGATTAAAATACGTAAAAATAAATATTTTATCCTGAATAAATCTGTGCAATTCAATGAGAATGTATTCTCGTTGGCGAGGCAAACAATTGTCAATCTTTCTCACACTGTGGATTATTATGCAAAATAAAATATTTTAAATAGATTTATATTTATACAGTTTATAGAAATGTAGATTTTTCTAAAACAAAAATTAAAATTGATCTTGAAAATTTAATTTTGTTAGATGATTTAAGAATGTTAGTTGCCTGTAAGGTTAAAAAATAACAAAGACGAGCATCACAAGTATTAAATACATTAAAACCAACGGTCTGAGAACACACAAAATAGAATTGTAGATTTTTGTAAAACAAAAATTGAAAGTGACGATGGAAATTTAATTCTGTTAGGCGATTTAAAAATGTTAGTTGTCTGTAAGGTTAAAAAATTACGAAGGCGAGCAACACAAATATTGAATACATTAAAACCAACGGTCTGAAAACACACAAAATAGAATTGTAAATTTTGCTAAAACAAAAATTGAAAGCGACGGTGGAAAAATATTGGTGGACTATATTTAAATTATAGTTGTCTGTAAGGTTAAAAAAATTACAAAGACGAGCAACACAAATATGGAATACATTGAAACCAACGGTCTGAAACCGCACAAAACTGATAGGAACGAAGGGAACAGAGAACCGCCGTGGAACGACTGTGTACAACAGGGCCATCGTAAAATTTTCCTCTGACTAGTAAAAAGTAATACGTCGCGCGAAACTCGTCGCAGGAAACAGTGGTACAAGAGCGAATTGAGGCGCGAAACCGGGAGTAGTCTGTTCGTGTTTCAAGGGAGAGATCTGGAAGAGGACGTAAAAAGGAACAAGAAAACATGTGACAGTCGCAAGGCAAGAGAAATAAACCTTGGCGCCAGTTTCTATTTCTCCACGGTCGCCGATGCAGCGGAAGCATCCTTTTCCCCAGGAAAATAAGAACTGTGATACACGGTCAGGAATGTAAACGTACACATCTGTCTCGTAAAATAGCATAAGTATCTAATTTTGTTGTAGAAGAACATTCGTTTCGTCGTAGAAAAAAAGAACAGAGAGCTACACATACACTGAAATCGCTGACAAGCTCCATATTATTTTATTTGATTCAAGAACCCCGGAAGTAGAAATTGCTCTTTATTTGAATTTAGATATAACTAGACAGCGGATTTTATGCATTTATGACAAAAATAAGTAGGTGCATTTTAAAACAGTGAAAATATTAGAAGAATTTAAAAATACTGTTACATTATTACAACCTATTAAACTTTTTACGAAAGAAAATCAATTTCCATTTCACTCCAACTTGTTGAAATCCAGGTGGAAAATGTTTAATTCGCATAAAGATCCGCTGTCTAGATATAACACACTGGCTGATTGAAAATGAAATTTATTGAATAATCATAAATTTATGAAATATTGATTATTAATTTGACTATTAAAATATTATTAAATTAAAAAAAAATAAATTGATTTGAAACAGGTCATTTGTGGAAAAGCCGCACTCAAGTAGCCAAAGAACCGCGTGCGACTCGCGAGCCGCAGTTTGCCGAGCACTGATCTAGGGGAATCGAATGGAGGAAATGAAAGACCCTATCGGCCAGGCAGGCGGCAGGATCTACGCGCGGAGTGGACAGATGTATTTGATCGGGGTCGAAGAGAACAACGAAGTGCGAGGGATAACAAGGAAAAGTGTAAATGGTGGAACGGGTATAAGCTGACAACGCGATGTAATCGAAATGAATGGAAGTCGAGCAAGATCGGGAGGGGGTAGAAACAAAAGGACCACTCGAAGAAGCTCTACCTTCGATCTCCGCTCGATGACAGTCGCAGGTTTCCTCGTGGCTCCTCTCGCGGATAAATCTTACGCAGAACATGTCACCCTCTCACGCGACCATAAACGACTGTGGGCGACGAACGACTGCGAGGAATTCGATAATGGAAATGCAGCACGACGCCGTCGTTGGCTCCTGGTATAACCAGTAAAACCGTAGACGGTCGAGAGGTACCACTGGAGCACCGGCGGAAAAAAAGCAAGAAAGAGAGGAACGTAGGTGCAGAGCGGCGCGGAAGA
Source organism: Lasioglossum calceatum (assembly GCA_963966675.1). Lineage (NCBI taxonomy): Eukaryota > Metazoa > Arthropoda > Insecta > Hymenoptera > Halictidae > Lasioglossum > Lasioglossum calceatum. The sequence goes on from OZ016549.1 coordinate 8,318,935, forward strand.
AGCGAGAGAAAGAGTACCAGGGAAAACACAGAGCGTGGGGTTCAAAGAGTTCTGGCCCTTGCCCTGCAGTATTTTCTCTATGTGTCTACCTTTTCATCCGCTTCGTCGTGGCTCGCCTACCATGGACGGTTTGTGTACGTGTTTCCGTATACCCGCGCTTCCTTGCGCCACTGCGCACCCCCCCCCCTTCCCCTACGCTTTTCACATATTGGTAAACGTTACACTTGCCGGATGTCAATGACACAGTAATTTCTTTTTAAGCACGCCGGAGTCCGCTTCCGAATACCCTAATGCGCGGACATTTTGCTATACCGACGTTCTGTCAGCGATACAAGAACGATCGTACGCTACAAATCAGAATGACTATTTTTTTTTAATTGGACCAAACCACTTAACTTTCTTTTTGAAAAGGATTTTGAAGAAATCACAATTGGCAGGAATTACGTGGAACAACGAAAAAGGCACTTCGTAATGCACCGTAATGAAAATCTTAAATCACCCCCAACTATTTATGGTTTTTAATTTATAAAATTATAAATTATTTATAGTCTTTTGAGATGTGATAAATCACGGTTCCATGAATAGTTTTCATAAAATAATTAACATTCATTTGTAACACAGGTGTCTCATTTAACTCTGTCACACCCCCTAATAACTGTGTTATTTATACAGGCACGAAAAAATGTTTCGGGAGAAAGATATTCGTACTTATCATTTGTATCTCGAAACTGTTGAGTGTTAATAACTTATTTTTGGGAATTTTCCAACCCGATTTTTCAAAAACGAAGCCTATATTTCTGATTTATTTTTTTAATGAAGAGTCACCCTCTTCTCGGTTGTATCAGCAGTTACCGATCACCCTGTATAAAGCTGCAATTTTATCGGATATTAATTTCCGTTTCAATGTCACCATCTCAAGATTTGGACAGCGTTGACAGCAGCATACTGACATTGAAATTGAACGAGAACGTGTCAGTGGTCGCCACTCGTTTACAGTTTACAGAAACACGATCATTTAATGTCACAACAAGGAAACAATTCCATTCACGCTCGTAAAATCGAGTTTAGCATATGACACAAGGAGAATGCGAGTCCCAGGACGCTTCACACTCGACTATCAACCTATCCAAAGAGAAAATTTTGGTTCCCGCCATTTCATTTGGCTGGCACAATTCCGGCAACGATACGCTACCGTGTCGTACATTTTGCAGACACGGTCGAATATTCCCGTGGCTGGAAAAATGTAAATGTTTTATTTGTGGCAGTGTGCATACGTCGCTTTGACCAGACAGACGCATTGAATCGTTTGATCATGGCGCATCCCGAATTTGATACGCCAACTTAAAAAAAAAAGACAGCGTGTATCACCGGGTAGTCTTTTGTACCTATTGAATTTCGCTTGCAAAAAGAATCGTATTTCGGAACGAGTTACAATTTTTGTGATTTCTGATGGTACATTATTACACCGTTTCAGATATCGTACATTTATGAGAAACGTGATCGTGGAAAATGTAATCGAGTCAGAAACGACACGCATGTTTTGTATGAAAAATCAATGTTATGTTTTTCAAGCCTCCGTGGAAAACATAAACGAGAGGACGCAGGCGAATATAAAATATACAGGGTGGCACCTAACGTTTGCACCTCACATATTTTTGTCAATTCTAAAGATTCATTTTTTTATACGGGACCACCCCCTTTTAAACACCTACGATGAAAGTCCCTATCATTGGGAATTCAGAGACTGTGATTACTCAAGATCATTCAAAGTCACAGGCAGAGGAGGCCATCATATTACTTTTTATATTAATTTTTTTTGTATCGTTAATGGAAATATTTTCGATATCGAAAATATATTGGTAATTACAATGATAAATAATTTCTCAATCCAATATACAAATCAACGAGCTGTATTTAGACATCTAATGAAATTCTATTCATTATCTCAAAAAAATAAAGTTACAATTTTCATTATGTATTGTGTTTGTGCTTAAATGAAGCAGATTGTTGTCGTTTAAATTATTGAAGGCGTACTGAAACTGTTTATACGAAAATTACAGGAGAAAATCAAATAAATTGCATTGGAAAATTCATTTAAAGCTTTGGCCGACGCATAGGGTAGAAAATAATTACACGTTAACGAGTTAAAGAAGAAGCAGGATTAAAGTGAATTCAGTTTTGCACGGTGCACAGCCGAAGTACGATTCTCCACGAGCCACCCGGTACATCGATCAATAAAATTGAAGTACAAACACTTCATACACACCTGATTTCACGCTTTCACGTCGAGGCCAACATTATAATGCTGCAGAATGCCCGGTGGTTACCTCCCGAACGTATACATTTTAGATCTCGACAGATTAAGAAATAATTTTTTTCGGTCGTCGTGGAGCCGCGTATCGATGCGAGCTGCACCGGCGTCAAACTGATTTCCGCGCCTGACATTTCATTTCCCTTCGAATCCCCCGCGATGTAAGGGTTCTGATTCGCGGTGCGTCTTTGTTCGGTCGCGATAAATGCACGCGGGGCTGCGCACTGCTGCAACCGGTGCGAGGGGTGAGCAACATTGCCACGTGAAGCCCAGGTATTCCCATACAGGTGTAAATCTTTATAAATCTACCGGAACACCGGTTAATATGTGCGTCGCGTGTTAACGTTGAAAAGGAAACAGACGCGCGGAAATCGCGTTTCCGCGCAATGAAACCACCACCAGCCAGTTTCACGACTAATTTTTATTAATGACTAATTAACCTTCGGACGACGGACCATTCTTGTAACAATCATAATTGATGGTTAGACTCGGAATCTTCATGCAAAGTAAAAAGCTTGTGCATCAATTGCAACACACAGGGGCTAAATATACGTTTATATAAATAATATACGTGTGTTATGTTTAATATTGTAAAAATACTTCCATTTGAACTTGCCACATAATATCATCTGCATTCCAATAATTATTCCAAAAGAAACGAAGATATGTTTAAGATAATAATGATACTATATGATTTGTTGTCAATTGCAACACACAGGGGCTAAATGTACGTTTATATAAATAATACACGTGTGTTATGTTTAATATTGTAAAAATACTTCCATTTGAACTTGCCATATAATATCGTCTGCATTCCAATAATTATTGAAAAAGAAACGAAGATATGTTTAAGATAATAATGATACTATATGATTTGATGTCATCTTATCATTAGAAACTAATTGTAAACTATAATTTTCATTTCGTACTTCCTCTAAATACATAAACAAACTATAACATTGAGCAGTTATTATAAACTGAATTAAGCATTTTATTAGAATAATAACAATACTTATAACAACCATAAAAAACATATAAGCATGGAAAAAAAAATAAATTGAAAATTCTATAAAAATAATAAATGAAGAATTTCTCCCTCGATTCCTTCCAGTCTTCAACTTCGCTGCAATCGCATACGGGATTCGGATCAATCAGATGCAAATTATAATGCGTGTGCACGCGCAGTTCGATCAGTACCGATAACGCGGCGAATTCTATGTGAACACGAACGTTCATTTTCATGTGCAGAAGCGCACTAGCAGTTCGTGCGTTTCGAGACGCTTTCTCTGCTGGTGGTACTTCAAGTTCGGCTACATACCTGAGCACCGGGCGTTGCGATACGTATTCAGGCGGGCGGGGGAGGGCCGAGGGTGGTTTGCAAAAGGTTAAGGGCGCGAAACCAGGGGGAGGAAGGGTTCGCAATTGCCGAGGGTGGAAGTCGCGGCGAATCTCTTCCATAGAAGACACGGAGGAGCCATTCCTGCGAGTTTTCAATCGGCACAAAGAGACGCGTCGAGGCGGGAACAGATCTGATACAGTCGTCGAACCTTAGTTTCGCTTCTCCGACGACTCAGCCAGATTTTAATGCACGCTGCTTTGTTCGATCTGTTCGGGCTTAACGCGCGCACGGCTGCTGTGTCGAACAGTAGAAAATCTGACACGTTCGACTGATTTTTCAAAGAGTGCTCTATTTACATTATGGCAGGGTTTCCCAAACTTTTTCTGCAATGGAACACTTCGCAAACCCGGAAATTTTAACGGAACACAGCTTATTTTTTAGGTTGGGTAATTCCTACTAGTAAAAATTTTTAAAAAATGTTATGTATGTATATTGGCGCGAATGTACTGTAACAATCTGTTCTGGACAAAAAGACTTCAGGACGCGTCCTACGAGTTACAAAATACATATACACAAATACACTTGTTATACATCCATTTTTCAGACCTTTCCAAATTGTCGCGGAACACCTATTCAGGTTCAGCGGAACATAGTTTATTCGATCGTACTTTACTTTAATACTAAACCTACCATCACTGGTCAAAATGACCGGTTACAGATTTTTTATTTTACGATTATTGATATGATAAAAACAATTTCATAAGAAATGATTGTATAAATATCTTTAGTGGAGCACATATTACAATAGGAGCTGCACAAATTCTAAATAAAATCAATCTTGTCATTTTTATAAGGGAGCATGTATTTACCAGTTACTTGTAAGGGTCGGTAAGTTTGGTGTTAATATTTGTATTCCTAATATACCATGAAATAATAATATGTATAAAGATTTTATGGAGGAATGTGTTCTGAATACAAAAAAGATTGGTGGACCTCAAAACCTAATACCACATAAGAAATTATTAAAACATGAAATCGATAACATTTTGTACGTATTACTGCGGACGAAAAAGAGCCACGTACCAGTTACTGCATACCCATTTCTGCGGATTAGAACTCGAAATATACGAGCGTACTTTATGTAAACATATAAATCTCTAGACAATAATATATTGAATAGATTGAGTTAACGTAATTTTTGGGAACATTATTTTTCACGATATGCGCTCGTCAAGCGAATGGCCATCAAGATTTCACTTCGATAAAAAATGGAGGAGTCTGCATAACAAACGATCCACGGGACAAAGGGGTGAAATCCGCGTCAGCAGAGATTCACGCATGCGTTATCGATAGGGCGACACGCGTTTATTCAAACATACTACACGTGAAAAAGCTAGGACATTTTGTAAATTTATACAGGGCGGGGCAATAACTTTGTCCACGTTGAATATTCCCGTTACTAATAATTAGACAGCGGATTTGATGTATTTATGAGAAAAATGAGTAGGTGTAATTTAAAACAGTAACAACATTAAAATAATTTGAAAGTACTGTTATTTTATATTCAACCTATTAAACATATCAACAAAGAAAATAAATTTCTATCCCGCTCCAGTTTGTTGCAATTCAGGTAGAAAATGTTTATTTTGCACAACGATCCGCTGTCTACTAATAAGAATATGAAGAAAACGATATACATATACTTATCTCGTCGTATATACTATCTCGTTAAAAATGATCAGTAATTTTAGTATAAAAAAATTTAATATAAAATAAATATAAAACTTGTATGTTTTGTTACAAATATTTTTGAATGGCTCCGAAACATTTACTTACGACATGAAAACAAGATATTCGGTTCATAAATAAAAAAGACTGAAATTATTTTACGTTCACATTTTTCGCCAACAAAAATCATAAGTAAAATATGAAACGCTAGAATATAAAATTCGATAGAATTTAGAAAGATTTATATGTATTTCAGATCTACAAAGGCTGTTCCCATTAAAAATAGGATTTTATTGCATACCACGTTCTTCAAATTCGTCTATAAAAATTGAAAATTGCATAAACATCCGCAGTTTAATAATGAATGACGACTATGCACTGTAGTACGAAAAAAAGTGAACAAAACGGAGCGAGCCAGAGATACGTAAAAAATGCACGCACACGCGTTAAAAAATTAATGAACACCAGCCAAATTTTTAGTGGACGTATTCCCACGGCATACTCAAGAAAATAAAGAGCCCTCTGAAACGCACGATCGTAGTGCTGGCGCTATTCACTTATGCCACTTCATTTCTCATCCGCCTTGTCTGTCTATCTTTCCTCTATAATAGGGATCTCGGTATAATATATTACAGTTCGTATAGCCCGGGAGTATGCATTGTGTCTGTACCCTCTATTCACGCGGTCGACGATGATCAAATGATCCTTGCCGATCGTGGCTAGACTGCGCATCGAATAAACGGCAAGATTCATTTGAACATAGTTTCGTATCTGCAATCTTATACCGGACGTCTCAAAAATGGTGTGCTTCCATGGAAGGGGTGGATCCTGAGGTCCTTTGAAGTAACTTTGCAAAAATGTTCTCCGAGGCTTCGTTAAGGCATCTACTTTTTCATTAAAGATTTCATAAAAAGTATTATTTATAAGAAAAAGAAATGAATCGAATATAAAACTGAAAATATTTACAGAATTTATAAATATTGTTGTATCATTTTTAACAAAGCCTCGGAGAACATTTTCGAAAAAGAAAGAGTTGCTTCAAACGACCTGAGGAATCGTCCCTTTCAAGGAAGTACAACATTTTTGGGACATTCTGTACGTCCCCATATACTAGGTGTATTTGTTGAAATATGTTCTGAGAAACAAAATTAATCTATTATTCCACACAAGGAACGATCGATTCAATACCAGTTTATTTCAGTTTGCTTATGAAACGTTGGTTGTTTGTTCATAGTATCGTTCAATTTTCTAGCCCGCATGATCCTCACTTGACGTGTTACATTCAAATCGTAAAGACGTGGTTTGCTTGCGCTTTCTTCATCATTGAATAAACTCCGTTGAGTCCGGTTTATTTAATTACATAATCTCATTACTGAACTTTCTACAATGAAATATTGGAGTAGTTTCCGCCACGGTTTCGATGGACACGGAATAAAAAGAAGCCGTATTGAATTTGAATTAATCCTCTTTCTTATAACCTGTAGAACGCTGCAAAGTTTCACAACGTCGCAAATGCGTGAAGATCCCGCAGTCTACCTATTTATGCTCAACTGCATAAATCACCTAAGCTATCGAGAGCACCGTTAATGATAGCAAAGTTACGATCCACCTGGATCCATCGTCTCGATCCTCGCAGTTCCTCCTACCATAGTGGCGCTTGTTTCACCTGCACTGTGCGCACCTAAGCCCGTTTCCTCCTTCCAAGTATCCTTTCACTTTGACATTTTTTTACACGTCCAGCCTTGTAGCAGTTTGTCATGGTTTCTTTTTCAAAAAAAATTACGAGGGTATTCATCGGTTCCCTCACGTGAAAGATGCATTCTTATCATGGAACCTGGCTGCAGAGCTGTAATAGTTCACCGGCTTCTCCATGCGTGCTTCTTTCACATAGCACGCTATTTCGTCTCGTGATTTGTTATTAGTTGTACTAATACCGTTACCATCGTCTATGCAAGCGAAAGGATAACGGTATAGAAGGTTTGCAACGAACGTGCGTGGTATTCGAATAAACGTACCGGGCACAAAATGTATCGGATATTATATATATTGTTTCATGGCATCACAATATAAATGTGATAAAAATTACTGTTACAAAGGAGTAAATGCTTTCGTTTCAAGTACCGTACACAAGAGACTTTTTCACCGACGAAAGAACACACGAGACGCCGAGTTGGCATGATAATTAAATCGTTCCAGTTCATTGGAAAAACTTGGCCTCGAACCTGACACCATTTCAACCCTTTCATCCCTGGGCACCGAGGGGCAATCCTCAAAACCTCTGTCGAGCTCGTAGAAGCACGAGCAAGTATAGTATTTTTAACTCGAACGATCGCGAAAGCGGGGGTCATGGGAGAAAGACAGAGAAAGATTTAAGGGTTTTAGAGAAACCAGTCAGCGGTTCTCTGTTTTAAAAAAATCCTGTTTCGCCGCGAGGTTGCATTTAATTAATTTCTTTCACCTTCCGTAGAAACACGACGAATTTCTATTGAAAGAAGCAGAGGGAAACGAAACGAGTATGAAAGAATAGAGGAGAATTATTTTTAAGATCTTGGAATATGTAAAGAGACTCCGGGGGAAAAGTGTTCAGAAACTGTTCTTTAAAGCACGTCTGGACAATTTGCGGCTCGCGAGCCACAGGCAACTCCTCTCCCCACTCCTGGTCCTCCTGACCAAGCTTCGGTGGAGTGTGGAAAGAGGGTGGGGAGATTAGAAGCGTATAGGAGGCCGTAGCCTTACAGAGATAGAGAGAGAGAGTCACCACTAAACATTGCTGTACCATTATTCAAAATATTGCTTACATTTTACATTAGTAAATATGTTGAGATCTATCCAATTACTAAACATTTAAATATTGTACGAGGTATTATATTAATTCCATATCCATAAAAGTGATTTAGCTAATTTCATTTGGTGATGGCAAATTACATCTTTCGGGTTATGAAGGATAATATCATACATGTATTACTATATTTTAAAATGATAATTTGAAAATATTATGATAACATTAACTGACTAACAGGCCTAGGAAAGAGTATGTTTATTTTAACAATATAATTTTAATAATATGCGTGTTGGATGTAGAATTATGTGTCGTGCACTACAAAATATCTGAAAGATTTTTATGTAAATAGAAGGATTCGAATGATTTTAATTGAAAACTACATTTATAGATTATATAATAACTGTAACAACAATAAAATAGAGAGGTAACTAAATAGGAAATAACGAGTTGCTTCTGCAAACGCGATTCTGCATAACGAGAAAGAAAAAATTAATTTAAACTTCAGCTAATTCAAACTTCAATTCAATTTTCCTAGAATTTGTTAAATTTTAGAATTTGTCTATTTAGAAAATAATATAATAGTGCACTCTTCTAGTTTACAAATCTTGTATAGAACATGTTTGCAGCTGTTGAAAATATTCGTGAATTTCTGAATCGAATTTTCAGTATTGTTTACAACCCATCCAAACAGCCCTTGTTGACTCGATGCGAGCACATTAAAACCCTATTAGAGATAGTGAGAACCACTGATTCCTCGGATGCTTTGGGGTTAAAGACCGGGTGCAAGTCTTACGTGTGCTCCGCAGTTCAATTTTCTCTTGTTGTCTTTCTTGGCGCTCCTCTCCTGTTTCACTTTTTCTCCTTCTTTCGCCGACCTTTCTGCCATCTTTGTTCGCCTTTAACCCTCTCTCTATGTCCCTTCGTCTTCCACTTTCTCTCTTTCTAACATTCTACGAATGAAGGAGGTAGTTTATATCGGTGCTGACGAATACGAACCTCTTTTTGCCGTCTTTTTTCTTCTTTCGCTCTCCGAGGTGTCTCTTTGGAGATTCCTGCAGGATTACAAAGCTTACAGTAAGCTCACCCCAACTTGGGGATTCGTTTCCAGGGAAAAATTGTTTTGTCCGGAAGCGGTTTAACCAAACTAATTCCTCCGTAATTGAAATAAATAGACGCGTGCGCATCTGCCAATTTATTTCATTTGGTCTATTGTATTTATTCTATTACATTTTTTTCATCCTCACTTCTTCCTCTGCCCTGATCCAGCATCGAAAAGATAGAACTGAGAATTTTAGTTCGTTTGGGAATTCGTTTCCAGGAAAATATTGTTTTGTCCGGAAGCGGTTTGTCTTATCTAATTCCTCCGTAATTGAAACAATTAGACAATCAATCTTAATGTTATAATAATTCTCTTTTTTAAGATAAAAATATACGCTTATACTAGCTGTGAAAATTATACGTTAAACCAACCATGGACACCATTTCTGTTTAGATTTTTAATCGAGATACGAACTTATTCAAGTTGTCTAAAGCACAAATTCAGTCGTGCATTTCTGCAGATTGAAAATAAAACGAGAAGCACGTCGCTTTAAAATATTTTGAATGCCGCAAACGTCATTCGAACTTTTTCTCTTGAAAAAGCATTCCGCTACTTCCCGCTTGTAGTGTTGTTGCTTAATTATAACTTGATAAATTGGGGGAGAAGTTACACGCGTACTTCACCCGTTGACAAGCTCTCGTGTTTTACTTGTCTCTTTCTTTTCTCAGCTGAATGCTTACGAGATTCCAGAGACGTTACCAACCACGGGATGAGTGTTTGTGAGCCGGAAAGCCGCGTAACCATATTTTTCGCTAATTTGTAACTGCCTACAGCCATAATTTACATCAATATACATTTATGGTATATCAATATTGCAAAAGTCGTAATTGCATAAAGATCCGCAGTCTAGTAATAGCAAAGTCAGGAAGCTTTTTGAAGAAAACTTTTAAAAAATTGTTAGTGGTAAAAATAATCTCATAGAAAGTTTTAATATTAGTGGGGAATAATATTAAGATTTCATTGAAAGTAATTGTAATTATTACATATATACATCATATTTTTGTTAAAAAAAATCAGAAATGTCAAAAAAGTTGATTTATCTCCACCTTATTGTTTGTTTCACATTGACTGCATCACTTGCCAGCTACCATATTTCAATTGAACGAAAGTCCCAGGCGTCGCGCGTCGCGTCCAAAAAGTGATACATTTGACATGGAATGACCCCGACGATATTTCTCCTGACGAAACGCAACGAAAATCAAGAGCAAAGCTTCATATCGGAGGAGAGAAGCAGCTGCAACTTTTCTACCCCAAGAAAGAGGGAAGAGGGTTACGAGAGTCGTTGCTAGGGTTCCAGCACTCGGATACGGAGCGGCCATAAAATTTATCGAGCTTACGGGGATGCGGAAGTTAAGCTGTCACTGCATGCGAACGCGCTACAGTATTCCGGTTTATGAAAACGATGATTTCTGGGGAAAGATTTCCCGGAGGGGCTGTACTGAATAATTCGGCCCTAATTCAAATGGACTGGTCGCATCAGTGAATCGATTCGCTATACCGCCAAATGGTATCTAAAGGTAAACACGTTCTATCCTTGCGTTAATTAAAAGTATTCAACGTACACAGCGAATCTCGAAAAGAGATAGCAGAAACATGTATTTTTACAATTACATTCGAAAATATTTCACCATTTGTTCGACAAACAATAAACCAATTATAACTTGCAATTGGATAAAACCATAAGAAAAATACTGCATAAAAGAGGGATCTCAATTTTATAGGTAAAAGCTTCATATTGTTACGAACAAGAGGAATAAGATAATAAATAAACAAACAGTATAATTTCAGTATACTTCATCTACTTCCTATGTGTCTTCATATTTCTGTTTGTGTGTATGGTAGAGTTTTATAAAATATTTATTTATGGTCTGTTTCACTATCTGCAAGGTGCTGACGTATGCACGTTAATTAACATTCGTCGGATACCTTCGTAACAACTGTAGACTATCAATAATTAATTAACTATTATACTTTGATTTTGAGAACATAACATAAGTAGGTATGGTAAGAGAAAGGTTTTTAGGGTAAGGGATATCCATCTTTATAACAAATTTTGTGTTTATCTATATATTGTGGTAATAATTGCCAATTAATCTCAAAACTATATTTTTTCAGTTTTTACGAGGAATTGCAGATTAGTCATGTTGACTGCTTATTAATGTTAAATATAATTATTAGACTGTGGATCTTTATGCAAAATAAAAAATGTTTGCATCGATTGCAAGAGACAGGAGCCAAATAAAAATTTCATTCTTCTTTTAATTATCTTATTAAGGTGAAACTCATGTACTGGGGTGGCCTTAGATCTTTTTAATATTTCCTCGAAATTACCATGACCCCATGCGAGTAACTAAAGGTTAATGAGCGGTTAGGTCACATATTTTCTCAATTTAGGAAATTAATTTATTTACGTGCACCCGCGCGTATGGAGACGTCAGAGTACTGAATATATCAATATCCATATCAAGATCCAGACCATGACCTAGACGCGTATGGTCGGTCGTTTAGGCTTTCTATCTCTACTCGATGTGACTCAAAGGGTAGCGGGAGAAAAAGAAGAAATCCGTAGGACTCCTAAAATAATATCATAAACCACAAACGACGGGACGACTTGTCTACGCACGTACGCGCCCTTATGCATGCTCGTACATATATTATGAACACGTTATAGGACGTGGAAGTCTATTTCGAACCGAAACACATTCTGTACCCAGCCGCTCGCAACACACGGGCGTTGATACAGCCACGATATGGACAAGAGAACTGTATCCCCCCGAAACCACGCAGTGGTTCTCAAACGTGTAAACAAGAGCGATGAGCACACCTGTGCTCGCGAGAATATTAACCCTTTGATGATTAGAATTAAACCAGGGAACAAAAATAACAGTTATTCTAAAATTTTCTATTCTATTATAATCTTACATCAATAACTGTTATGAGCGGTCGAAATGAACTTCTCTTATTGATAACTGTTATAAGTGATCGAAATGAATTTCTCTCGACGATAACATTTATCAACAAGAGAAAAAATTTTCGGTTTCTTATAATCCTTATTTGTAACCAATACGATTTTAGTCGGTGAAATACTTGTTCTTCTATGGCTTTTTTTCTTTTTGGTTATAACAGTTATGGTCCCTGAATAAAACGCAATAAAAAAATTATTGACCTTTTCACCTTGAAATTAATTTTGTGATTTCTTTTGCACTCTTTATTCTTGTAGTAGAATAAGATGCAATAAAAAAATTGTTATAATTTTTTGCTTGAAGCTTGAAAGGTTAGTAAGCGGCAGACAGACTTGGGCAAAAATTTAATCAACAATTGACGAATAAATTTCTACTTCAATCGTTAATTAATCCAATCGTTAAACCCAAACAATCGTGTGGCGATTAACTTCAACAATTGATTAAATCAGTCTTCGATTTTTCGATGATTTCCTTTTTTAATCAACGATTGACGATGAACTTCATCGTCGATTTTTCAATGATTACCCTTTTTAAACGAACACATTAAAATTCTAATTGATTAATGCCCAACTCTGGTAAGCGGAAGAAACTTGTCGAGATAGCTTTTAATTCCCGTAACAGTGAGATAAATCATAGTGTGAGGGGTGCACGTGTCAAAACAGGATTATGTAGCGGGAGTCTGAAAAAATCTAAGACACTCGTTTCGTTCGCTAGCGCATTTCGCAACAGGACTCGAGCGAACCGGTCCTCTTTCACTTTCGTTCGAGTACGGTCATTGTTCACGGTTCGCGTGTGCGATGAGAACCACGGTAAATCGGCGTGCACATCTGGCCATGGCCGCTCTGGAAACGTGGGAGTTGAGAGTAAAGTATAAACTATGGGGTGCCACCCCATCTCGCAGCGGACTACCTACCCCTCACGAGCGTCGTGGATGTAGGTAATATCGTCGACTGTGTATGCGCCGGCAGCCACGCGATACGCGTCTATCCTATACGCTCTACACGAATACACTATAACACTATACACGAATACACGCGTCGCTATCAGTTGTGCTCGTCCGCCAACCTAACAGAGTTTCGCGACGCGTGTGTATTCCAGCGAATAGAGTACACTTTTCCAGATGCAAGCCGATGAGACGCGGCACCCAAAATGCACCGACACATCTGCAGCGCCATTCGGAGCTAGGTGCAATAAGTTCAAACTTTTTCGGCGTATTGCTCCGGTTGCTCGCGTCATCCCCTGCATGTGTGACCGGTGCAATTATTTGTCTAGACTCGAGAATGCATCTAGGCGTTTGCATACGGAGTGCACAGAATTTAGTTGGGATTTGCGAAATGCGAGGGGTTGATTTCTATCGATTGTTTTCCAACTGTCTGGATCATGGAAAGTTTTATTTGTTAAATGCATTACTTGACACGTCTGTAGCGCCATTCGGAGCTAGGTGCAATAAGTTCAAACTTATTGTTCGGACAATTATTTGTCTAAAACAATTAAGTTTTGATCCGATGAGACGATAGTAGGAGTTAAATAAATATAACACACTCCTACAATTTGCACTCTTATCAATCCCCATTGAAAAATAATATTGCACATATTACCCCTAATAGAAAATATTCGATCAATATTATGAACGTGATTGTTGAACGAATTCATATTATTATTGATATTTCGGCCTACATTAAATACGAATAACAGAGGTAACAGTGAAAGGTAAATATATAAATGAAAAAAAGTAGTCAAAATGAAAAAAATAAAATTGATTGATTGAAGTGAATTCGTCGATGAATGAATTGATTGATGTAATGAAAAAATAAAATAAAATTGAAATAAAAATAAAAATGAAAAAAAGTGGTAGCGATATTACAGAAAAATATTAATGATGTGAATTTGTTTTGCTTTTTACCAAATATTAAATAATAAGTTTATAAGTTTACCTGTACGAAAAAGTATAAGGAAATTTCAATAGCGTAATACAGTGATAGAACATTTGTTTCATTTCTAACAGTGATGATGACAACAGGCATTACTACACAAATGTTCGGCATGGTCGAGGAGCAAACCCTCCCTTAAATCAGTGTCTAATTTGTCTTCTTCGTTCCGTGTATAGTAAAAAATAAACATTTTTACACTAATAGTTTCTTTATAAAATATCACACGTTATATCATTGCATTTATTCTAATCGTTGACAGAAATATTTTCCACATTGAAAATATGAATAATTCGACACTTGATTTGGTTGATCGAATAATTTTTGCCAGGGGTGGTAGACCTGCGCGTTGATGATACGAATTTTTGTCAAACGCTAGTGGGTATGCCTAGAATGGAGTAACCGGCACGTATGTGTAGCCGGGCTAGGGAGAGAATAATAATGTACAAGTATGAGAGAGAGAGAGCTCATAGGGATGCAGGGGTCGAAGAGGGAGAACAAGGTCGGTGGTCGGACAAGAGAGCCCATATATTTAAAAGGGACACAGGATCACGTACCCCCATGGAAGCCAGTTTTCATGGTGGTGGTCCAGGTTCTTCACGACAGCCAGAAATGCGCAAAGGGTTGCTAAAAGCCATTCACAGCACTAATGGCTAATGGGGTGTTCTTAACACGGTACTGGATCTACTGTGCTGCTTGACACCCTCGTCGAACCTTTGTGTCTTCAAGGGCACGCCCCCGAGATGCTAAGAAGTTTACCCACAGTTGGCGAAGTTTAATGCATAATTTTTGGAAAATTAATTCATTTCGCCCGCGCGATTTCACAGGACGGCAACGCGGAACTCTAAATATACAACTTGAAATTAACCTTTCGAATGATGCCGGGAATTTCTAATGTTTCATCTCGTATATTTTAATTTCGTCGAACTTGAGTGTTTCGTTGATGAAATCGTGTGTGCTAACATTGAATTTATTACGTTACAATAACGTTGAATTTATTTTAAATTATTCGGTGAATTATTTACAGAGTTTGTAATTTCATATGATGCAAATTTGAAATAATACCATACCACGGGGTAATTGAGGTAAACAAGTAAACGAGCCCGTTTGTAGCTTTGAAACAGTCAGAAGCAGTGGGAGGTTGTATGTAATGCAAAATTAAACGAATTTAAATGCTTTCTGTTTTCCGGGTGGTCACGACTGTGCACGGGGCACTTTACATGCCGGTAACTCTAAATGAGAAAATATTTCAACGTTTCCGTTGCTAAATGGTCCATAGAATAATTCCATTTCAAATTTCCTTCGCAGAAATTATATTTGATATTACACGAATATTTCTTTTCACTGTTATTCCAACATGTTTCCATGACAATGGAAAACTGTTTCAATGAATGTTCTGGAAAATTAAATATATCTTGTGTAATATTTGTAAATATAAAATTGTATAATATTAATACAGGTTTTTAGTTACGTCTGATTACTAGACGGCGGATCTTTACGCAAAATAAAATTTTCTTATGTGAATTAGAACAAATTAGAGTAAAATAGAGACTTATTTCCTTTCTTAATTATATTATATATATTTATATAATAGGTTGAAAAGAACGTAACAGTATCTTGAAATTTTTATAATACGTTTACTGTTTTTAATTACACCTACTAATTTTTGCCATAAATGTATCAAGATCCGCTGTCTACTGATTTTACACTTGTTTGAGAAACGCAATTATCATATTAACTGACATTTTGTTCACTTGTAGTCGACACTAATTTTTTACCACGATTGAAAATTGGTTTGTACTGTGATATATTCGAAAAGACCGAATTTGATTAAGATTTTTGCACTGCGAGAAAGTTAAAGTAACTTAAATCCACAAAAATTAAATCTAACTTTCTAATGTCGGTCTGAATAACTAAATTAGTTTGATTTTGAGATACAGAAGGCATAACAAGATTGAAAATTCTGAGAAAATAAATTTTCGACGTGTGTGGCACGTAGTTTCCAACCGAGGGACGAAAACCTTCCGACGTGCGTGGCACGTTATTCCAGCGCAACGGATTAAATGGCTCAATCGACTTTTGTACGAATGCGACCAATCGATAGTTAGAAAGTTTTGGGTGGAGGGGAAAAACGTAGTAAACTTACCAAGTTGTGATTGATGCGTCGGAGTCGGAGCTGGTCGAACTTTATCCGGGGGACACCTTCTGGTAGCAGCCACGGTAGCAGGTAAGGGTATGCTTGTTCCACCGCCGGGACCGCCACCTGCCCCGCCGACGGCCGACTGCTTATTGTACGGCGACGGCAATCTGAAATAAAGTGATCAATTTAGAAAACAACGTCCCAATAGAGCCGTTACAGTTATTCAGACTGAAATCGTTCCCCGTATCATTTCGACTTCCCTTGAACTACATACCACTTTAGATTCTAACTCGATTCTTTCTACTTAGAACTGCTGATGGGATTTCAGACGCTTTGAATCGCTTCGTATCCCTTAACCGACGAAATATTCGAATCATCTCGGATCTGATTCGAAACTTAACCCTTAGCATTCGAATGGTGACTCTGAGGCGTCACTAAAAATTGCTGTATCATTATTCAAAATATTGTTTACATTATTAACTCTCATACGTTCCTCGAAAATAGTTGCACATAAAAGGCTAGAATAATATTTCACCTATTTTTATTTTACACTTTAAGATAACAAATTATGTTTCGTTTATAGCGTCACACTTTAAAGAAGTACATCTTGCAACGCAAACAGAAAGAAATTAATTATTTTACAGTATGTAAGAATAGTAAAATGAGTTTTCACCCTGGGGAACGTATGAGGGTTAAATATGTCGGTATCTAATCAATTACTAGACATTTAGGTCTTGTATGAGGTACAGTCGAACCTCGACCTTGCATAATCAAGAAATCTGTTATTATACTCTGGGTTAATGAATTAACCCCTTGCCCTGCGATTTATTTTACGGTTTCAGTGATTAGAACTTCCTTTGTAGTTCGTAATTAGCTAAAAAAGGAGACAATTTATATCTATTGTGTGTATGCCTACATGTTCTCCAATAACATTAACAAAATCAAAATAGAATTTCATCTTGGTTTAAAGGAAATTAATAAGATACATATTTATTAGACTCTGTTGACACAGAATCTTCATCACGAGTCTGTCACGATATCGTAAGGCAAGGGAGGTATGACATAACAATATTCTAAGTTCTTCCCCTTCGACTACAAAAAACATGGGCTGCTTAAAACTGCGGCCAACAGCAGGTTATTAGTTTGTATCTCGAAATTCAGAATATGTAGACGTTGCAGGGTAGGTAATTGAAAAACGTGAGAGGTCTGCGCAAGGTTTCGGCCACCTGTGTGCAAGATTTATGGTGGTGTAGGCTCGAAATGTAACATGGGGTTCGTTTTGCTAACGCGTGTGCATCTACAGGCCCGTCGAAATAAATCCGGAATATTTTCGGGTAGTACTATACAGGGTGGTTCAGTAAAAAATCTTTTCGAACCAAAGTTTGTCAGTTTTTCTACGAGCTATTCGATGCAGATTGTCATTCTCCATAAAAAAAGTACTAACCTGACTTTGTCGAAAGAATAATAATATATTTAAGAGATGTTTCAAGAACCACTTAAAAACTGTTTTAACCCCTTGCTGTATTTTAACGAGCCACACTCGAATGAAGATTCGAAACAAAGTCTAATAAATATGAATGAAATAAAATTAGATTCAGTTTCAAGATACAGAAGCTAAATAAAAATATCTTTCTTCTCTCAATTATTTTATTAAGCTGAAACTAATAGGGTGATGTTCTTGAATTTTTGTTTTATATGTGTGTCCACTGCTTTAAATTCGTTTTTGTTATAAATGCATAAAGATCCGCTGTTTAGTAATCAATATTTATGCGTTAAAATAAATATAGCAACATCTTTTCGGGATAACGACGTTTTAATCACTGTAACTGTAAAGAAAATTAAACACTTTATTTAATAATACTACACAAATATTTAATACTACACCATAAATTC
The DNA here is from genome assembly GCA_963966675.1 of Lasioglossum calceatum. NCBI lineage: Eukaryota > Metazoa > Arthropoda > Insecta > Hymenoptera > Halictidae > Lasioglossum > Lasioglossum calceatum. The sequence continues at coordinate 8,337,118 of OZ016549.1, forward strand.
GCGTGAATATGTGATTCGGAGAAATTGACACTGTATACATACAAATATTTAAAATAAGTTTTGAATCATAAGTTTAATATAGTCAAGCACGTTGAAGCTGTAGATGTGCAATCAGAAGTGCAACACAAAGTGTCTACACTTGATGATTAATCATCGACTCTTGAAATATGACGTTATATTTCGGTCACGGTCATCGACCACATGTTATTCTTCCACGATCCTCTGGAACAACTCTTTCCAAGAACTGTTTGTTTTTGAAAGACGTGTCGGTGCTCCCACTTATCATATGTGCAGCAAATCGAATCAGCAGTTGAAGTACGATGAACCTTCGAGCATTCATTTGGAAGAGATAATACGAAGTATATTAAATTCCAAATAATATGGAAATTGTATGAATAAGAATATTCTTCTAGTTTTAAAATCGTAAAAAGTGTGAGCTTATTTCATTCAATAATATGGAATATTGAGCTATTTTATTTAATTTAATGGGATTAAGATTTTCTCTATGCAGAAAAAGCATCTGACTCAGACCATTTCATTGTAAAGAATTTCATTAAATTAAAATGCATCAGCTTATTAACTGCTGTGCAATGGCGCTGAAGAAGAGACTCGTAGCCTGCCGTTTAACTACGAAGCTTCACGGAAATATATTTTAAAAAAGCAGTGGATATAGCGAATGGAAGAGAGCCAGAGTTAATTAATATCCCAATGGAGACGTAAATTGAAAATATTTTCAGTTTTTGATAAAATTACAGCACACATTAATCAGATAAATCAAATTAAGAATAAAATAAAAGAAGAAGAATAAAAAAGAAGAAAATACAGAATAAAATTTAGAGACAACCATTATATAACGCAAACTTCAGATCACTTCAAATTTATCATGTTCCGACCTGTACTAGTGATAAAACACTCTGTCTGGTTATAACGAATTCGTATTACATTCTGAACATTTTCAGGACATCTTCAACTCTACTTTGACACTAGGATTCTCTCAATAGAAAATTTAGCTGGACGTCCCACCGTCCAAAAAGAATTTTCCAAGAGCTGTTGCTTTATTTATAGTTATTTATCAATTTGTAGTATGTATTAGTTATCAATTTTATTATTAAAACTAAATGATTAAAACCACAGATCGTTATCTCATCTATTTTGTTACGAAATTAATCCTATACATCATCTTCAGAAGCGATCAAGATTATTTATTTAGCTCCCTAGACCGGAACCCACCCTTAGGGGCTTTAAATTCGCTAGCACTGGGACTTTGAAATTATTTTCCTTGCGTTACCGAAAAGTTTATATCGCGCTTCTATCTCCAACTGTCTGAATCAAAGAGGTGCTGCGCAGACCGAATTCATGGCACCCTTCTCTGCGACAGGAACAGTTTGAGAAAGAGGGGCAGAGAGAGAGAGAAAAGAATTCTGCCGAAGGGAGCTGTGTTTGACACGAGCTCGGGACGACCACCAACGAATCTTTCCCCCGTCGTGTTCTCGTTTACCAGCGTTTTCTTTGGACAACGTTAACGCCCTCGTGTGCTTTTTCTTTTTCCCCTCTTCCACTCTCCTCTCCTCTTTTCTCCTCTTCCTACTGTTCCATTTTCACTCTCGTTTTCGAGCGAAAGTACGCGTTTTTGGCACACGATTCGGCTCCAGCCTGAAGAACGAAAACCACAGACCGGAATTCTTGTTTGGAATTTTGACGAGCAGCTAATAACGTCGAATTTTTTGCGAACCGTGAATCGTTTTACTCATAAGCGTTCACTGAGCGTATATTTATGAAACATGTTTTTCTCCAGTTTCCAGTGACGTCGGTCAGGATTACTCGCGAGTAAATTAATTGAGGGGTTAGGCCACCTCGGGTGTGCAAAATTTATAGCATAGTTTTGCCACATTTTTAACACGAAAACTAAACATTTCTTCTGACCTAGAATATTTTCATTCCATACGATTTTTCTCATTTTATGCATATTAAACTCGCGCAATACTCAAATGTTTAGTAATTTATTTGATATAAAATAATTTTACATTACTGATATAGCAATATTTAGTGGCGCCTCAGAGTCGCCACTTGAGTGCTAAGGATTAATGATAAAATGGAATTAGGGGTGAATTTAGAATCTACTCTTAATTAAACAGGGTGTAAAGTGTAAAGAAATTTTTGGCCTTGACTGCCATGGCGTATTCTACAACTTCGGATCGATAAAGATCTGTAAAAAAAGTTGACGCAAAATTGTCATTGACCTTGAAATCCAAGATCATTAAAACAAAGAAATCTCTGATTATATTATTGAAATAATGTCCACACCAGCAGATCAACATTTTTAAAACGACTTCCATGAGACGGCAAAAAACTCCTACAAAAAATCATTTACAGAATTATATAAAAAATTTTTCTTGTATTTGAAGACTTAAGATATATGTCAAAAAATTACGTGCTCAAAAAAAGTCTTTCATTACTTTATCAGTCCCATAAAAATTATTCAAATTTCCGACCGAGAAAGTATACATATAGTCCCCTTAAGAAAGACAGATGAGCTTTCACGACCGTGGAAGATTCTTTCACGAAAACGAGAACGATCGATGGTCGGAAGGAAGACGAGACGATAGAGGACGTAAGGGGTAAATCCCATGAGTCCACGCGGAGGATCCACCGTTTGAGACACCGAGGAACGCGACGGTGTATCCAGTAGAAACGTCAAATGCGCGGTTACACGGTACTGATTTAACAGCCCCGCTTGTGTCATGGTCGCGTACACCAGTGCAAGGTAAATATTTGACCTCGATGATGACGTCGGCACATAGCTGCTCAAAGAAGCCCTCCTTTTTCTCAATGCTCCCGCTCGCACGCACCATTATTTGAGCAAGTCTCGCATCCCCCTCTGTTGACGAGTCAGCCGATGAAAGCGACACGTTTCACAGAAACGTCATATTTCGTGGAAACCGTGACTACGGGAATTCGGATCTTGTTTTGGAATATTTTTATGGGCACGCGTCACTGAATACCTGGAATCTGGTTTGGCCGGCTGGGCTGCTTTATGCCCGATTTTACAAATCTGGATACTTCTCAGCTGTTTCTATACATATATCGGCATTTTCATAACTCTGAATAAAATTTACTAATAATATACTCAGATTTGGGAAAAATTTTATTATAAAAATGTCGAGTAAAGTGGGTTTTTTCCAAGTGGATTTTAAACACACTTTGTTCGAAATTTTTATTCAAATAACATTTTTTCCCAACTCTGAATATACTTTTATTTATACAGTCCCCAAAAAATATTATTGTACACTCTTGAACATGATGTAACTCTTTCAAAGTGGACAAAACATTGAGTTTCTTCAGTTTTTTTTTTAAAGTGGAATTATGTAGGATGTATTCAGGGATATTCACAGGGGTATTAATTATTTGAAAAACAAGTAAAATTTGATTTATCTATAATTTCTGGATCAACCGATTTCAATGAAATTTTCAGTATGTGTATAACTAGCATACATCTAGAAAACGCATATTTTAAATTTTCATTACGGGCTCTAATAAAAAAGTTATACATACATGGTGCCTCCAACTTTTGGGTAAATCAATTCTTCTAGTTGTCCAAAAAAAGTCAGGTCGTTTGCTCCGATCATGAAAAAATTATACTGTTTTAAAGTGCGTTCAAATACCTTCGTGGTTCTCTGTATAAGAAACTTATTAACTTCTCAAGCCGGTTCGGCGTCTGCGCGAACGTCCACCTGACCTCATTGTCTGCGGTGGTGTAGTGACGTGCACGTGTCCGTTCCAGGGGATACAATTGCTATGGATTTTAGGAGGTATTGTATTGGTATGTAAGCTCAGCAAACTTATTTGCCAAAGAAAACTGTTTTGTTTCTACTTTTGTCGTAGAAAGCATGACCGGCTTGAGAGGTTAATGCGCGTACCACGGTCGCGCGTCGTTGAATATCAATTTTATTTGACAAAAGTTCCAAGTTATTTTCAAGCCGGAGGGTAAAGCGTTTCAGAGGGGCGTGTTAATGGCCGAGCACCTTTTACGATTTAAATAAAAGTCTCGAACGGCAAGGTTTACACGGTGAGTATAATAACGCGCGAAGAATGGCGAGACGTTCGGTGCGACTGTACCGGTACTGATAAGGAAGATACAGCCTGAAGGGTAGCCCGAAGATATACGGGAATACAAGAGCCGTGTCGACTGGACGATATTGCTCGTAAGGATCGATACAGGACCGGTTATTCCCTTTAAAAAAGAACGATCTGCCTACGCATCCAGATTGGTAGAGACGCAGTGTGGAAACACGGACACCGCGAGTCCTTGATTCAACTTTTGCCTTTAAATTGGATGAGCTTGCTTCACTACTATAAGTAGATGCCCCATAAAGAATAAGACCGGACCTAAGGATACAAGTAAACGTGCTTCCACCATTTCCAAGCGTATTACGCACAGTCTGTTGCAAAAGTATGCACACATTTTAAAACCTCATTAATAAAATCATCAATAAAAAATAATAATTAATATTTTCTATACATACAGTGAACCACTGTATATACATTATAAAGATTTTTGTAGTAAGCCTTATTCTTTTATCTTGGATTCGTTAGTCATCCTTATATTTAAGACGTATATTTGTTCAAACAAATAAATGAAAATATGAAAAATAGAGAACAGCTTCCTCGTATTCGCCTTTCATAGCAACACATCTGAAATTGCAAGTTACAAGGTACGCATTGCCATTATATCATTTAATTTGCACGAGCTATAGAAAATCGTCCGCGCAAGAGCAATATGCTCTGGTGCTTAGCATGATACAATAGTCGTTAACGACTGTACAATGACAAGGATACAATAGACGTGTGACAATGGTCCAACGAAGAATGAAACTTTACAGAGGAAACTGAGCCCTTACAAAATAGGGCAGAACCGCGGAACATACATATAATATGTATGTACATATATAACAATAAAATGTGTTTTAAATTATATAAACCGCGAGGTTCGAAACAAGAATTTCTCATTTTACATTAGTGTACCGCAAGGACATATTCGAATATAATTTTATAAATGACTTTAACAAATAATAAATGTGTATACATGTGAAGTGTATAATTTTCAATTTATGAACTTGAATATTTCATATAAGAAAAAGTAAAAAATATTCGGTGTAGCTGGGATTTTATATAAAAATTAAATAAATACGTCACAATTTGAGCAAGTGACTATAATAATTTGATCAACCACTGTGTATAATGTGCGCTCATGATTATCAAAGTGAATTAAGTCATATCTTTTTACTTCACCTAATATCTAGACTTTTGCATATAAGTTACCGAAATCTACAAAACGCATTTTTTAAATTATCGTTACATTTTTTAAATTTTGTATGATTCCTACCAATTGCAACCTAACAAAAAGAATTTTTGTTTACTCCAGCAAACTATGTAGTCGGTCTAACATCTTAAAAAAGTTCAATTAGTACAAGTTATAAGTTCAAAAGTTCTATTATTATTTGTCACACGAGTGTTGCACTAATGTCTCGCATAAGCCTTTGATACCCCAATTCGTTTTGTTTTGTAAAGGATCAGGATTGATCGATGTTCTGTCGAATTTAAGTGAACGCGAAATAAAAACGATAGTTTCCGAATCATCCACGGTCTAGACAAGAGAAATAGTGGCCAATCGAGATTTATGGATGTTTTTCCACCGCTAGAACTCTTGAATGTATCGCCATGCAAGATTCGGAGGGGTGATATATAGAGCAGGGCTAGGTTGTTCGATGGCAAAATTGAAACCCTTTTCACGAACCGATTCGACCCAGCTGAATGCACAGCAGCGCAGCGGTACAAGCACTGCGTTGGTGTCGAATAAAAAAGGATGTTTCAGACTCTGTGCAGACGAGCACGTTTCGCCACAAGTTTTCGAAGCGAATGTACAGGATGATCGACAACTGCTGGTCCAAGCGAAGTGGGCATAATTCTAAATGAAACAATAAGTCGAAAATGTAGAATGAAATGTTTTCGTACGAGACTTTGTTTTCGATAAAATCGACTTTGAAAATCGATTTTCAAGAGGTAGGAACAGTGTTTATGCAATTATGGCTTTCGAAAATGTTCTAAAAATGCTAGGATATAAAACACGACAGAATTTAATACGATTTTCATTTAATGCAGATCTATAAAGGCTACTATGTACCACGGAAAATTAGATTTCATTTTATTCGGGTTTCTTAAAATTCTTTATTTTAATTACAACAAAAAATTATTTTATTTACAATAGCGCAACCCACCAAAATATGTGAAACAATTCTTAAACAATACTTATACCTATACACTGATACTTTAAAAATATAAATGATGTCGCTCTTAAGCTTCAATTCAAAATCAGCATTTTTCCTAATTTTATGAGGGTTCCAAATTTTTTACAACCAGGATATTCTAGTCAAAAATCTGAATTAATTACAGTATGTGTATCTGAGTATTTCACATCTATTAGATTTTTGTCAGAATTTTCGCATCTGATTAAATAGGGAAAATCATTTTTCCGGAGTTTTCACGGTCATCGACATTTTCTTTCTTGTAAATGTATATTTCTTTGCCTTGTATGTTCTATTTGACATCCAGACGCATTCCTTGTTGTGACATCTGACTTCTAAAATAGAAATGAGATGATATTCATTTCTATCGATATCACTGACACTGAAAACCTGTTCATCGTGTGCAATCGAATTAATTTCTGCAAAATCTGCAGGCGAAGCTCAATCTTAAAACAATTTTCTCTCGCCGGCATGACGGTGCGCGACATTACCAGTGAAACGACCGCTTGTCTACACTTCTTCGCATACATATTTTAGTGTAGCAACGAGACGCGCCCGCGACAAAACTCGCAGGCCCGCTCCGAGTCTCAATCATCCGACGAAAGCTACCGTTATAATGCGTTTCGCGAATATTTACGAGCGTAATATCGGAAATTAATGTTCCCGGCTAGCATTGCGGGTAGCAGCAGCGCCAATTTCTGTCGAGCTTTCTGCGATCAAACGACATATTAGTGTGGCGAGATATGACGTGCTCCGGGTGTAAGTATCGTCTTTACGGTGTTTTTGTTGCTCGTTCCCAGGCAAAACGCGTTTCTCCGAGTGGCTGCGCACCATCAAAAATGTTATTAAGGGCGTCGAATTTCTAAGCCTACACGCGAACATCTTAGTATTGGGTTCTGTGCGTGCCGCTCGACGATGTAAATCGAACGAAATACAACACTGTTTCGGAAGGTTTAACTGCCATGAAGTCAAGCTTTATGGTTAAACTCGAGAATGAACTTCGCGCTTAATGATCGAATTAATTCGAGATAAATTTAAACCGTGGCGAGAATTTATGGCGGCAATTTGTCGTAACTGTTGTAATCCCCGGTCCCGTATGCTCGAATATTTCAACTATAACATTATAAGTAGGCCGTAACCATCCGAAAACAACAGCATGTTACATATTTGCTGAAATAAATGTTTTCAATAAATTTCTCGATTTCATACATTTTGTGAATCGTCTTCCACTGTGAGGTGTCATTTTAAATTCCATGCTATTTTTTATTCGTGAAGATTGGAGTTGTCGCTCTTCCACACGTGGTTAATAAAATTTTAAATTGTAAAAAAAATAGCTTTTTTAATAATTCTATAAGTCGCTACTAATGTCAGTGATATCGATGGAAACGAATATCATATCTAATTTCAATTTTAGAAGTCATGTTATTAGTATCTCGCAATGCGTTTGAATGTCAACTAGAATGTGCAAGGGAAAAAATTTACATTTACAAGAAAAATAATGTCGACGACCTTGAAAACTTCGAAAAAATGAACTTGAGAGAAAAATAACATTTGCAAAGCATTCACCTTGTGATGCCATGTACATTAAATATATTTGTTATGTCATCACTAGACTGCGGATCTTTATGAATTCATAGCAAAATTGAGTAGATGAAATTGAAAATTGTAGAAAAATGTTTAAAATTGAAGATGTCAATAAAAATCATTAAGGGAAGAATCAATCGATGCAGACAATTTGTATCTTTATGCATTTATAGCAACATTGCGTAGATCAAATTGAAAATTGTTGAAAAATTTTTAAAATTGAAGATGTCAATAAAAATCATTTATTTTGCGTAAAAATCAGCATGTCCAGTCACCACAAATAAAGGAGATATTCAGGTGACTACACTTCCGTGGACCACCCTGTATAAAACAACCAAAGTTTCCTAACTTATTTAGACGGCCAGCTACTTAATTTTAGGTTTCCCCCTACTGGTCCTCGTTGAAATTCTTAATTATGCATCGCATTCATTTTTTGTAGAATAAATTCAGAATTTCAATGCACGTTGTTCCAATTGAGATACTCTACAGTGCAAACAGATAAACGCACACGTACGTTTGAGACAATTAATTTTAAATCCCATTATCATTTGCATGGCACATGGTTCCCGCTGTTACGAGTGCTATTAACGTGAATGTTTGATCAAGTATTAAGAATTTCATATGCGATGCACGCGTGTTAAATATGCATGTGTACGCACATACCGTTGATTGTGTAGCGTGCACTCGTGCGATATGAATACATCGCTAAGACAATTAATGCAGATACATGCACGTATATATGCTACGACCACGGTAAAGGGGGAAGGAGGTTCTGTTAATTACTCGAGCCTCCAGCTTCCATATCCGATGAAGGACCCTCGAGGATCAATATCCGATTTCTCATCCCTCTTGTAATACCTACCCTGCGCTCCTGTCTGTTGTTCGCTCATTTTCAACGTGTCCAAAAATTCTTAACCTCTTGCCTTACGATTTATTTTGCAGCCACAGTCATCAGAACTTTTTTATTGTTTGCTATTTCTAGACTGCGGATTTTAGGCATTTATGACAAAAATGGGTAGATCTAATTTCTGACAGTAAATGAATTCGAAGAATTTAAATATACTACTATATTATTTTCAACCCATTAAACACATTCAACAAGAAATTCAGGTAGGTTTTATTTTGCATAAAGATCCGCAGTTTAGCTATTTTATATAAGAAAAACGACGATAAGAAATACCAACATGGCGGCGCCCTGTCAAAAACGCTTAGGTAAAATTGCTCCACTTTAACACTAAACCTACCACCACCGGTCAAAATGACCGGCTCCATATTTTTTATTTTGCAATTATTGAAATTAAAAAAGTGACTTCATAAGAAATGATTGTATAGATACCTTTAGTAGATCATGTGTTACAATAGGAGCCGCACAAAGTCTAAATAAAATTAATCCTGTCATTTTATAAGGGAACATGTACCAGTTGCTTTTAAGGCTCGGTAGGTTTAGTTATGCTAACATGCATTGAAACATGCATTTCTAGAGCTTTGTCGTCCAAATCTGCAGGATTATACAAGAAATGGCCAAAACTTTTGGTCCCATAAGGTGAAGTTTATCGCTAGAACCAAGTACGACTACTGGTGTTTGTTAATATAAAACATACAGGTTATGGCTCTGTGACTTGCGCGAAGAACAGTTATGCTCTCCGTCAATCAAAAGCGAAAAATCACCGTGATCCAAAAGTAGCAGTTCACACCATCCCAAGTAGCATCACGCTATGATAGTCGCGACATATAATATCTGTACACCCTGTACATATTTAATAGATCCTGTTGGAAACCTCCGCCGCGAGTCTGGCTGAATATTATACGACAAGGGGTTAAACGGTGTTTATGACAAAATTCGCGTCGAACGTTGTTTTACGGTTCAGTTTTGCTGTTCGCTATAATCTGGAACTTGTTGAAAAATCGGCATCGTTGACTAACGGTGATAAATGACAGGTTTCACCGACGGAGCGACGCGCGCGAAATTACGGTTTTACCTTTAACGAGAGGAGTGTAGTCGTCTCGAGAGCCATAGGCTGCTGCTGCTGCTGCTGCCGAGCTGGCTTCGTGAAAGCGTAAACGCGCAACCCCGTGGAGCAGAGCCGTTCGTATAATCGTGGCTCGATTTAATTGGTCGATCGGCTCGAAAAATCCCGCGGATCGAGCCCGGTAGTTTTGAAACAATTAGAAAGAATGTCGTCTGGCGAGGCGACGGCGAAGGCGGCGGCTCTGATAAGCATCTGGCGTCGCTTTTACCTGGCTTGATTCGACTTAACCCCGTGCACTTAGGCAGAAGTGCGAGGACTATACACGTTGCCCGTTAGAAACGCTCCTCTCTCGTGCTTAATGGACTATAGCGCAGTGCTTACGTGCACGGTCCTGCGCTTCGCATAGATAACCGTTGATGGCGGACGGTGAACCGATCCCGAAGACAGATTCTGCTAATTGCCGCACGTTCAGGCGTACTCCCTTGACCCTTCGCGATCTCTGTGTCCAACTCGACCAGCCGTCTCGCAGCGCAACCATTTTCCATGGGTTTTACTCGCGGAATACCGTTTCAAAGGTTACAGCTCGATCATGTAAACGTTCCATTCCAGAGTGGTCAGATCAAGGGAATCGTGGAATAAGTTAGTATGTAATGAAAATCGCTCAACTTTAACACTAGATCCACCACGCCAGTCAAAGTGACTGGTTTCACAATTTCATTCTGAAATTCCTACGTCATGTTACATTTTTTCTCGCAATGATGTGATGACTTTTACAGCGATAACTAGAGGTGTAATATAAGGAATTTTATTTTTGTTTTATTTATGCAGAATCAAAAAATATTGGGTTGGCAAGAAAGTAATTTCGGTATTTTAAGGTAAAATAGAGCCCAATTTTTTATGCAAGCAATGAACTTGAACGAATGAGATAATGGCCCTTTCGTTCGGCGATCTTTTGCAAAAAAAGAATAAATAAGAACATATTTTATTAATTAAAGTTCATCGTTTGAATAAAGAAATTCGGTTTTGTTTCATCTTAAAATACCAAAATTACTTTCTTCCTATGAGATATATTTATATGATAATTATGTATCATGGCTAGTTATACAAATACCAGTCATTTTGACTGGTACTTCTCAAAGTGTAAAAGTATCCTACAAAGGTCAGTTTATATAAAAACAACCAGCCAGACGTCTGGCGCTGTTTTTCGGTATTTATACATTTCTGTTAGTGTCCGAAGGTAATTTGAGGAGGTTTCGAGATGCTCGCACAAAGGCCAAGTGCCGAAGATCGTGTCATTTGCTACCCTAACCCCAGGAGTTCCCAGAACCTTTTACTCCCTTCTACACCACAGGAGATGCCTTTGCTAGAGTCCACCAGGCCACCGGAAAAATGTTCTCGACGAGAATATTTATTAATTTTGTATTCTTTATTTGATTGTTTGGCGCATGTAAAAGTTGTGTTTATTACGTAAATCTTGCTAATTGGTATAAATTTATATTTTTGTTATATCCAATTATAAAAGCGCATAAATCTAAGATGATGGATTCACTGTTCGAGTAAATTATCACATAAAGAACGAGTCACACTCGAATATTTCGGATGAATGGCTAATTTATTCGTGGTATTAGACGATATTGTATGTCACCCGTGGATGCAAGCCAATTCTAGAGCTCTCCAAAGGCGCGGAGGAGACATAAATCTCTTACAGAGAATTATGCGTTATTTCAGTTACGAAGGACAGCTGTAAGTATCCTCGAAATTGTCCAGTTCACCGTAATATTATGTGCTGTTGAGTTTCTCAGGTCGAAGAATTTATTAATTACTTCCAATTTAAACACTCTAATGATAGTTTATACCTCAAAGTATTTATACCCGTCTCATATATTAATATTAGATGTTCTTATTTTCTCTAACCAAGGAAAAATAGATATAATTATTTCTTTATATGTCATTATTCATATACTTCCGAAAAAAGTAGATTGTTTACACATAACTACATCAAATTATCTCGGTATTGTTTGTTTACGACGTACTTTTTCAATCGGCACTAAAATCGCTTAAAAATTCCAAAAATGAAAAACTCTTTCAATTGAAATAATGAAATTAAAGATAATTAAAATCTAATCTAAAGTACATCCCCTCTGTAAGGATAAAATTTTACGGAGATAATACTCGGTACTGAACGAACAGCACCGCAACAATTGAAAATTTTGAATTTAATACTCTTTTGATCGAGTATCAGAGAATTATCTTTCGAATTTGACTAAAATGGTATGCAGTCTATAGACAAATGAATTCGAAGTTTTTCTCGGAGCCAATTAGCCGCGTTATTCGAGGGTTGCCCGTATTTCTGAGGAGTATGCATAAGAGTTAAAATGTTGAGAAATCAAGGTAACCAGGAATCGCGTCGAACGGTTTGTAAATAGAAATCAACGTCTACCGATGAGTGGGAATCGTTTCTAGAAACCACGTGTGCTGGAGGAGGCGCATGCACGCCACTCGATAATTTATACGAAAAGGGTCGATAATTAATTCGAGGTAATGCAATTACTCTCAGCGCGCAGACCGTTGTAAGATCGATTCCCGAGTGGATGAAAGACGCGCGAGGAGAAAGCACGTACCAGAAGGAGCGGTTGCACGTTGTTCCAGTGCGCGAGATAAATTTAGATAATCTAGAGAAAAAGCCCGGTGTTGTACCAGGAAGACCGACCCACTATCTCACCCGGTAAATATCATCATCGTGCCTGCTATTATTATTGTCTTTATTAGACAGCGGATTTTTCAACCTACATAAATATGTATTTCTTTTTCAATTTATCTTCTTGTTAATTTTTCTTTTCAATTTGTTAATGTTCCTCTAAAAATATTACAAAATTTCTGTGAATAGGTTCATTCTTTGCTCGCTAATTAATTTATAGTCTTGAAATGAGAATTTGTGGAAATATGTTAAATGCAAAAGATTTTAAATAATGTAAGTACACATTTTGGTTCGCTACATAAGGGTTAACACTAACTGTACCACTAACGACTGCACACTAACTGTAATTGTTGAAAATACAAACATTACATTTTGGAGCTTTTCGAATTCGTTTTCACGACTTTTTCTGGTAAATACGTAAATCACAATTAATGCCTAAACTCAAATCTTTCGAAATTGTGAGAGAAACATGCAGAGTTTTTCCTTGCAACTTGCAACCACAGATATATGTTTAGACAAAATAGTCAACATAACCTAACAGAAACGAATATGTTACACGACCATTTCCAATCAATGTAATTTTTCAATTTTAATCAGAACAGCCTTTCGCTCGCGTGATGCAATCACGTGTTGCCAATTGTAATAGATTTTTGTGGTTCTAAAATGGCGTTTGAGCATTACCCAGCGAGTGTAATGATATCCTATTTCGTTGATTGTCAGTCTATCCACGGAAGCATTCGCATTGTTCATGAGCGAACGGTGCAATAGATTTCGACTACGGTTGCTGATTGAGCCCCTAATAAATTAGAGCCCAAGCACCGGTGAACACAGTGGAAACCGTGCAATTTCGAGCGGTGCGATGATCGGGAACCGTTGAAAAGCACGAAACGTAATAGCGCGATTTCGAGGCGAGGGCATAATCATCGGCGATCGCTCTTTGAACGTCAGGCCGAACGATTTAAACCGGGCGATCGTGAACAGGAGCAAGAGCATGCTCAAGAATCTATTTCGGCGACCATTCACATCGAAAAACATTGACTCACACTCGCCGACGGGGATGTCTTTGAACTCGTTCGCTAAATAAAGAGAGTTTCAGCCGAAGGGAAACGGTGGGCGCAGAAACGAAGGGAGAAACGGTGGCCCCGTGTGAAATAATCGCGCGACCCGCGAATAATAAATCAAACCAAGTCGAGTCACAGCCGGAATGAGCGAAAAACGAGAGAGAGAAAGGGCTGCGGAAAAAGGAACACGGCAAGGAAGGAAGAGAAAGTATCTCTTCAGAGTCGCATCCCGTGCTGCCATGCCGCCACGTGCTTCGCGGTAGTGATGGCTGCGATCCGATTCTTTCTCATAATTTTCAAACAATTCGGTAATCAAATACTGAATTTTCGAGAAATCGTCTATATTTAAAGTACGGTAATATCGTTTAAAAAACAAAACAATAAAAAGATAAATATGGTGCATCTTACAGCTAGATGCTACTACTTTTAGCAACTAACATTCATTTTTATTAAAAAGAAGCGTCTCCAAAACATTGACAAATGTTTTTGTAAACAAATCTACCGTCGATTTGAAAATTTGATCCTCCTCGTTATAATGACACACCAAATCTTGAAGTACGAATTTTTTAATCTCTTTATAGACGTTTTAATGAAAAGTGTACAGTTAACTCTACAGTAACGTACACCATAATATGTACTGAAACAAAAACATACTATACAGTAACAGAGAATTCAACTTTTAAATCTGTGGAAGATTTCACGAATCATTCACGAAAAAATATTTTTAATGTTTTTACAAAGGTAATTTATAGCATTTTCAAACTTTCAGCTTCGCGCAGTTCCGACCAATAAAAATGTAAACAAATTATTTGCTCGTTACCTATTAGACTGATGTTTCTAACATCTCGATAAAATTCAAGTAGTTTGGTCCGATTTTGAAAAAGTTAATCGTTTTTAAAAGGTGTAATTTGTACACCCAGTGTATAAGTATAAAGAATCGATGTTTCTGAGTAAATACCAGATTCATACATGAATATTTTAAAGAAAAAACATTTAAGGGGCGGCATATCGAAGACTTGCATCATACTGAGAAAATTTACCGCACCGCCCTGGATGCGAACGTTAAAATTAGCTTCAAGTATCCATATTTGACAGCTAGAAGGTACATAAGACTATTAATTTTAAGCAACCTCAGACTGCGGATGTTTATGCAATTTGCAAATAAAATGTTATTTTCCGTGGTAGTAGTCCTTTTAGATCTGAAATAAATTCAAATCACACTAAATCCTGTCGTATTTTATGTCCTAGCATTTCTTGAAAATCTTCAAAAGCCGTAATTGCATAAAGATTCGCAGTCTACTCGTTAGTAACAGTGTCTACTTTTAAATAATTACCAGATTCCCGTTATGTCGAAGCAACTAATCTTAAAAATGTTGTATACTCACCGCACAACTTATTAATTCTTCAAGTTTTTTGTATTCCACTATAATATTATACATACAAATTTATTAGAACTTATTTTCATTCTTAACAAATCTTATTTTACGTTTTACGAACCATGATTATTTGACAGTTAACACTAACCGTACCACGACCGGTTAAATGACCGCATTCACATTGTTTATTTAATTATTGAAATTATAAAGATGCTTCCAAAATTATTGAATAAATTCCTTTATTCGAGCACGTATTATTATAAAAATTGTGAAAAGTCTAGATAGATTCAGTCTCGTCATTTTCATAAAACAATATATATCCGACACATTTTGTACCCGGTAGTGTTAAAAGTTCATTCCAAATGTTTTTAGCTTTATGTAATGCACAGTTTATACTAGTCCACTTTCATATGACGGAAACCACACTCACTATCATTGATTTACGGTATTCATACAAAAAAACAGTTCAACAAATGGAACAGATAATGAAGACCGCTTTAAACGAAACGATAAGCTAAAACCAGCGAAACATCTGAAGCAGTATTGATCCATAAGGAAACTATCAAATGCCATCGACTAGGATCTCAATAAACACTAATGGCTAAATGGGCAATAAAACGGCACAAGCAGGGGTACGTAAGCGAGCGACACTTAAAACCGTACTCTCGTCTGAAATGTAGAAATATGAAACGCTGCATGTGGCACGTTAATCTACACATTAGCGTATCCGCCGCGGCTGTCACGTACACGTGGCGATTATAAGAGTCGTGTCACGGGACACAAAACTGTCAATTCGGACGGAACACGAGAGCCAAGAACAAAGGCGAACATTTAATAGGAATATATTCGAATTGTGCAGAAATGGAGGCCAATCTACATCCCGGCGAAGTTTATTCGAAAGGCGTCGCGTGTTGGGGGACCGGTTCACCCACGGAATAGACAGGGCCTCCGTTTACGACAGAATTTCGCAAAACGATTTTTCTCTTCTCATCGTGATAATACAACGACAGGGAACGTTAACTCCGCGCTTGCTTCATTCGACGAAAATAATATTGACTCCACCGCACCGCACCGCGGTCCCGGCTAACATTTCTCGCGCTGTAAAAGGAAACTTTTGTTCCCGTGAAATGAATGCCAGGTGCGTAGGAATCAAGGGTCGTGGGATCGGTGGACCCTAAAAATTATTAGAGAGCTCCCCCAATGATTCGCCCCTCCTAATACTGCCTAAGCTCCTTTGACGTCGAATTCAGACAGCGATAAATTTACTCGCGCAAACTGCTTCGCGTCGAGTCCGAACGTTCATTCGTCGAAATACGCACAACCTTTATTCGTTTAAAAAATATTCTAACATTAGAGGTGCTGATGAGGACAGATAAAGACATGATCTTGGAAATAATAATTTGAAGAAAACCTATAAAATATGAAAATAAACATTTTTCTACAACAACAAATATTGAATGTACTGGATAGTACTACAGCCACATTAAATAATACTACAATTAGATTGATATTATGAACACATTATATCTACTAAATATGTATATCATTAATACAGTCTGCATCTTATGCATTTATGACAAAAATTGGTGTCATTTGAAACAGTGAGAAGATTAAGAGAATTTAGAAACATCAATGTACAATGTTCACCGTACTAAAATTAATAAAGAAAGTAAGAATTGTTTACTTGGTTCCTGTTCCTTCTAATAGACGCACAAAATTTGTATTCTGTATTTCTTTCAATCCGGAATAGAATTCTATTTTTTTGTTATCAATTTTCAGTCATTAAAAGTAAATTTTCTTTTTGAACGACAAAGAAGTTCTAAATCACTGTGTTTACTTGGCTCCTGTTCCTTCTAATAGATGCACAAAAAATTTGTATTTTGCATAAACATCCACAATCATCAAGTTCTACCAATCCGAAATAAAATTCTATTCTAAATTTTCTTTTTTTCAACGACGAAGAAGTTGTACATCGCCGTGGCTCTAAAATAGTGAGTACTCATAATAGGAAATAAGATCAGTGGTTGAAGAAGTTTCTGAGGGCAACATTTCTTTCCAAAACACTTCCGCAGGGACAGACTTTTTCCAAAAATTCGAGCAGACTTTACTTAGGAACAAAAGGTAACTGTTTGCTTGGTTCGCGTGAATTGACTCTGTAACGTCAAAACCCGATGTTGTCGAGTAGCTAACGACCATAACACAGTTTTTCGCTTGCACGTCGACACCATCGACCGACGGAATCGAAAGATGCGCGATATAGCATGTGTTCCGATCGAATCGCGTGATCGCGTCGGAGGTACCATCGCAGAAGGTGTCGAGGTGCGACCTGCAGTCAAGGTCTAACCGGTCTTCGGGGCCCCGTGGCGATGCGCAGCCGGGACACGAAGCGCGGATCTGGTTTTGAATTTTTCCTTTCTCAATATAGATCGTCACCGACCACGTCTTATTCGTCTGCGCTGTGTAATTATACACGCTACATGATTCCTACTCCTGAGGTGCCCTCATCTTTAGTTGCGCCTCATCGAAATTAGAATACGATTTTCCAAACTCTCATCACTTCCTGATTTTATCTTTCACTTAGGGTTGTGAATTTTTTCCGAGACAATTCCGGGGCATAGTGCCCAAAACTGAAAGATATGTAAATTCACAATATTCTCCACTGAGAGACCACTCAACTTTAAATTTTTGTATGTGCAAAAATATATATAAAACAAGAGATAATAATAGTCTTTTTAATTTTTTTCAATTTTAATTTTTACACGAGCTTGGTGGTCCTCTCTCTTATATATTTAGTAATCTAAATCTAAAATTTAATAATAATGAATCAAATGAAATAGTAATATATTGCTTACACAACATAGTAATTGCTTACACGAAAAAGTAAATTAGTAGTGCAGAATAAAATTTGTTTGTACAGGGTTTCTCTTTCGTATAAGTAAATCGATATTGAAAATTCATTGAGCATGTCTGTCGCCAACTCGGTTCATATCAGCTTATGCTAAAGTTTCTGAACGTTGACAGTAGCATGATACTGTCCCCCACTACAAGTTAGTATAAATCGTTACTTAGGAGACAAGGAGAATAACAGGAAACAGATAGAAACAGTAATTACAATACTCAATATTTCGCGCATTCGAAGCTATTTATAGTATAGTTATAAAATTATAATAATTATTAGTAGTATATATATGTATATAAGCGCATAGTTTTAATTTAATTATAATTACAATAATTATTAGTAGACTGCGGAAAATTGAGTAGATGAACTTCAAAATTGTTGAAAAATTTTAAAAATTGGAGATGCCAATATATGATTTCTCATGTATGAAAATTATTAAGGAAAGAAATAACATTCAATGTAGTTCCTAATTCTTGCAATCGATGCAAAATAAAAATTGTCTACTTGAATTGCAACAAACTGGGGTGAAATAGAAATTTCTTTTTTTAATATGTTCGATAGAAAGGTTGAAAATAATAGTATTTTTAAATTCTTCTAATGTTTTTACTATTCTAAATATTTTGTTTGTTGTAAATACTTTAAAGCTTTGTCATAAATGCATAAAATCCGCTGTCTACTTATAAAGATTAAAGAATTTCTGCGATAGCAATGAGAAACAGTAACATAACTAATGCAGAATATACAGTTGTACTCCATAATTAACCCCTCGACGGTGTGCGGGTCTATTTTTTTGACCCAGAGTATCACAATGCGGATCTTCATGCGAAGTCAAAATTGTTTGCATTAATTGCAAGACTTAGGAACCAAACAAGAATTTGTTTCCCCCTCGAATGGTTTTATTAAATTGTAGCAAATGTATTTTCTTAAATGCTTTCCACTGTTTGAAATTATTTTTGCTACAAATGCATAAAATCCACAGTCCAGTAATGAGTTTACACAAAGCACCTTCAAAATTATGTTAAAATGAATAATAACTAAACTAAAGAAAATTATTATTCAATTGTACAATAGATAAAGTGACATATGCATGATCCGAGATTAAGCTGTTTAACCTTGAAGCGTGTTAGGGTACTAGAACCAGTAGATATTAGAGGTTCGGACAATGAAGATAGTGCTGTACATTTTTATTAAAATTTTGTACCTCACAATAGACACGGAAAATGTATATTTTGCCTAAAGATCTACAGTCTATTGATAACTATAGCAGTGAACGGGCCCTAAGCGTGATGAATCGCATAGTTGTGAAAAAGGTCGGCCGACCGAGGTTCGAGTCAAGTGGACCGCGGTTCCAGTTGGTTGGTTGATGAGATTTCACCATCACAGGGTATAACACAACCGTTAACAGGATAGCCCGGCGTTTCTCTACAAAGTTATTTAATTGTAACCGTGTTTACTATGCGCGCTCAGTACCAATTCACCCGGGAGGAAAAGCGCGGAATAAAGTGCACACGCGGCTAAGGTCAAAGATCCCCGATCGAAATAACCGGTTTGCTTAAGAATCGCGCGAAGCGGTCGCAAAACGGTTGATCCTGAAATTGAATCATGTGTGCAACGATATACCTGTGCGCTTCCGGCGAATTCGGCAGGCTGCGCGCCTTTCTGCTCGCCCCGCCGCTGCTTCCGCTGTTTCCCATTTTGCAGTAATTTCGTCGCCTGGCTTCGAAACTCTCCCCCTCTCTCTCTCTCTCTCTCTTTCCCTTTTCCCCCTCTTTCTCTGTTTCTCTTTCTCTCGTTATCCCCCGCGCGGCCCGAAAATAGTACCACTTCTCCCGTGCACTGACACTTCTCTGACGGTCAAATGTGTCCCGGTGAATCAACCGGTCGGCGCGATGCGCTCGCACGTGTAAATAAACAAATATCCTCGAGCCTCGTCAACGTTCTGACCCTGCCGAACGACGAACGCTCTCGTTTCTGTTTATTGCTTCTCGTAGGCACAAACAAAACCCAGGCCCAAAACGAGGCCCCCAGATTCACTCGTTCACAGCTATTCGTGACATGATATGTTGCATACTCGCAGGTAGAAAAATTACTATGTACAGCTTATCCTTAGAATTGTTACTCGAGCTTACGAAATTACGGTGATATGATTCTCTCTATGGGGGGCTTGTTCAATCGCATAGACACTACGTGAACGTCATCTGTTTCGCTCATGATCGATCACAATCCCATCCTTGACGGGGCAAGGGAACGACGTGTCCTGGGTAGCTTCCGCGTGTTCGGAGTGTCGGCGTGTCACTAGCCACGGATCGATCACCGAGATCGAAGCTGCACCGTCGTCTCGATCGAACCATGGGAATCGAATCTTCGCGCTTGTCCACGCAAGATCCTCGGCAAAACTCGGCACGGCTCGCGGATCGTTTTCAAAGACAGCATATCTCTTTCTTTTCCGGGGTCCGGTGGGAGGGGGGCCACACAGTTTTGAATCCGCGCGCTCCTCGGGGAACAAGCACAAGCACATACACACACAGAGACAGACAGACAGACCGGCGAAATCGGGCGGTCCTGGTTAAACAAAAACCTCCTCACAACACTGCACGTCCACCGACGCGACGATGCCTTATGGCAAGCAATTCCACGGTCATTGTATGGCCATGGTGTGTAGGCATCGTTGATGGCCCGTTTCGAACTGAGGCCTGCCGAGAGAGATCCATTCCCGTTCCCATAGCCATAGCACGTGGCTTCTCTTTCGCTCTCTCCCTCTCTCACCCTCGCCCCCCACCATTCACACGCCCAATCTCTTCCCATCCCTTTCTCCGTCGCTCCTTGTCACCCTGCGCGCTCCCTCTTCTCTCCTTGTCCCTTTCCCTCCTGGACACCCATGCAGATGCAGTGTACCTTCCGTTCCCTTTCGCCAGGACTCCCGTACGTTTCATTTCTTCCTCGCAATATTCGTCCGTCTAGCCGTCCCTCTCTTCCCTGTACCGGCAAGTTCATGCTCCTGTCGCGTGTTCTCTCTCTCTAATTCTATCTCCCTTTTACCTGTCTCCCGGTTCCCCTAACCGCCGAACCCCTAGCCCACTACTCCCCTCCTCGTCCTGTTCACGGTCACCCCCATAGACTCTTCCTCGTTCCTCGCTACCAAATCTCCCAATAGCATTCACTACCGTTCGTCCTTTCTCCTTTCATCCCTACGCTACAGAACTCCCCCGACCGCTATCCTAGTCACCCCTCTACTCACGATTCTCCGTCTTCGTCCCCCACGCCCCTTTAGCTCGCGATCGAGCCCACAGACTCCGCGGGCTTCCCCCACCGTCGCTTCTCTCGCTTCCGCCAATCGCGACGCTCCCCTTCCCCCGTAGCTGGCCAATCCACAACGACCTTTCCGCTCGCGTGGATTTTTAAATCATTTTTATGGTAATGCGTGCATTCCTCGTGCACGTGCACGCGCGCCTCATTGTGCCGAGATGCAACAATACACCGCGCGCGCGGCACGCTACGGGTTTTCTACGCGAACAGAGAAGGAGAGATGAGAAGAGAGCGTGCCATGGCGTGTGTCTCTTCTCTTCTTTTCTCTTCTCTTCTGCTTCCAGCTAAACGTGTGTAGAAATTCTAGGTACGAACGGCCCGCGAACGGCTTTCTATGGGGTGATTGGGAAGGTACGATTGACCGGTAGTTGGAAGAGACGCTAATGAGTTCCACTGGCAATGCTGAATAGTGCACGCAAACGCCAAACGGTGGTTACTGTCTTCGTGGTCGGTTTTATGTGTGTGCTCAACGTGTGCCGACTGTCATCAGAATTTTACGTGCTTCGTACGAGCCTTGCGAACTGTTGTGATCGGGGACCGAAGAGGTTGTGGCAGTTTCTGATGCTTTTGACGGCTTCGTGACAGTCATTGACTAGGTCTAATTAAAGTTTATTGGACAGAAACATGAGTGGAGCCAGCTCGCATAATAAACCAGACGGGAGAAATGCGAAAAGCGGGGCCCCGTCTGGCTCTCCAGCGAGCCAGAAGTTGAGGGAGGAAAGGACACAAGACCTGGACGTCTGGTTTTTTTAGTGGGTATTGGGGAAACCGAAGACCTGTTTCCCCCGAGTCCCACACTACCCCCCTTCCCGCGGGGCGGGGGGTGTACGCAAATGTATTTTTGCCAGATGTCCTTAAACTGAGAAAAAAAGATCTAATTAAAGTTTGATCACCCATTTGTTTTTACATATTTTTTAACACACTTCTTTGTAATCGACGTTAATTTTCTCATTGAGCCTAACGTAAATAGGCAATAATTTAAAGTGAGTGTTAAAAAATTTGTTAATCGATGGCATGCATCTCATATTTCTGTAATTATTTTTAACCAATTTTTATATTTTCTGTCAACATTGTAATTTTCTGTTATCATTGTAATTTATCTTTTGTAAGTTGTTCATTGCGTAATTTTGTTGTATAGTGAAAATGGATCCATTAAACCCATTTAGAAATACAATACAAAAAGTTCTCGTCTGTAACGACATTAAATGACATAAACGAATGTATGTAATTATATTATTATAAACAAATCAGTTTACTACTTTCTAAATAGTTTCGTTGTACTACAATGATCCTAATTGTGATTTACATGATTTATATCTTTTTTATGATTTATATTTATTTATTTATTTATTATTTAATTTATAATTGTTAATTATACAGAAGAGTTTGAATTCAATATTGTATTTTAATACAATCAACCCTTATAAAGTTAATGAAAATAACGGCGTATTGTTTAATACAAAGGACTGCACCATTTCTTATCGTCCTTAGGTGGACAAAACGTGAACGAACCGGACCGTATCATTGGACCTGACACAATGGCCCTGAATGAATGGTGTTCTTGTTAGAGCCGGTGACCAAGCGAAAATTAAAGAACGATTCAATGCAATACATACAGTCCTAATTGAATACAAATACGTTAATAAATAGATTGCCGATTTTTATACGAGCTAAAAATAAAGATTTATTTTCTAGCTCAATAATTTTTTAACCCTTTGCACTCGGAGCTATTTTAACTCCAAAATGAAACATTTCTTCCGGCCTAGAATAATTCGATTCTATACCTCATTTTTGTTCATTCTAGGGATATGAAATTGATATAACACCTGATAGAATACACCTGGAATATATTTTATAATGTAAACAATATTTTCAATAATGGTAAACAGCAATTTTTAGTGGAAATATTCTTACATTTTATCAGTTGACTTTATATAGTCTGACTATTTTATATGTATATTGACTATTTTATAGCACAAGAAATAAATAATAAAAATTCACAAATTAGGCATTATGTTCTCTCCCATAAAAGATTTATAGGACTATATTGACCCCAGTCTATTGTGTTGTAGCTGTCTGTCTAGCAACAGATGGCTAACAATTTTATTTCTGGACCAGGCCATATTTACCGAGGTACGACAGTGTGTTCCTTCTTTAGCAAACTCATGAATCTTAAATTTGGTTATTTTCTAATAAAAGGAAACGGTATAGGGAAAACTTTGAACGTGAATATATTCTGAATATCAAACAAATCGTGTTATGCCAGACACATTTCCATTTGCATAACTAAAGAATAAAAATATTTACGGATTTAATTTACGATGAAGTATTTGATAGCGAAGTTGATACAAAAATAATTCACAACAAATCGAACTTTCTTGTTGCATGGGTCTTTGAATTTTAGTTTGAGTTGTAGTAACAACTTTTTTGACTATAACAATATCTTAGCTTTTAATTTCAGATCAGCACAATTTAATGAGCAAAATATTTTCTCTGGACGAATTTAACAATTCTTTTACTGGGAGTTTGAAGTAGCATTAACATCTAAGGTCATGAACAACTCACTATGTTCGCATTTACATCTACAATTCTCGTTTGGTTCTAATTGCATTTTGCATTTACAGGTCCACAAGGCTGTTACTCTTGCTGTTATAGTCTGGTATAAATTTTGACCTTTTAAAAGAATGCAGTTGGGTTGTCCATATTTTTTATTCTACCAAAATTTCGAGAAAATATTTAGTCCGACAGGTCCACTCTAAACTGATATTAAGTTTACGCGCGTTGCTCTCTTCTAGTAAAACAAAATGCCGTAAAATGTGGTTACTACTCATGCTCCCAAATGAGCGTATTCACTCCTACAGCGTTGAAAGGAGTGGTTAAAATTTCCGTATCACCCGTTATACATTCTCGTTATACGATCCAGAGCCATAATACACCCACGCTGATTTGTTTGTGTTGCGGGGGGCGTTTCCGTGTATGCGTGCGGTTATATTGTGTGGCGAGCGCAACACTACGGGCCACGGTCTATCCTCAGTCGTGAGCATAATGGAGCATTGTTAATATGTTAATGTCGACCGTTCCTGAGGGTTCCGACGGTTTACGTTTCTCCATTCCGACGAAGAGTCTTTACACGTTTCATTAGATGGCGAACCTTGAATTTCACTCGCCACGGCTTTCCCTTCTGGTCACATTTTTCACTTTGTTTGATTGATATCATACCTCACTATAACAACGTATTTTTACAATAAATTTAAAATATTTGGAGTACACCCTCCTCTTTTTTAAAAACAGTTCCGAATTGAAGGGGCGCAACAATATGGAGGCTGCGCCATTTTTGGGTAATTTGAGTAAACCAACAAGGAGCAATTAAAAATAAAAATTAGAGAGCAAGCACAGTTTCGAACGTGTTATAAATATTAGTTCGTTCGGAAAGTCATTTCGCTTTTCGTATAATGATGCCATTGATTCGATTTGTTATTACTAGACTGAGGATGTTTATGCAATTCTCAATTTTTGTAGACGAATGTTGAGAAAGTGGAATAAAATGCAATCTTATTTCCAGAGCAAATTTAATTCCAAGTAAAGTCATAAAATATCATATAACTCAATTGTTTGCTAATGAAAAACAGGAATTCTACGAGCATGGGATTTTTAAGTTGCCTGAAATATTGCAAAAGATCATAGAACAAAATATTATAAAACTTATTCTAAAATTAGTCATTCAAATAACTTATTCAAATTTCCCTTGAGAAAACGAAATGACTTTCCGAACGAGCTAATACATATATGCATGCTGTCTTCTCCCAATGCCAAAGTAGAAAAAATATAATAAGTTCTGAATTAATGAGATGTAAGACACTTTTTATAGATTGCATTCTTCTTACAAACGAAATCTAAGTTTGACCTTCATATTCGGAGTTCAAGGCCATTCGGAGGTCATGTCATGGTACTCGTAGTACATGTTTGAATGCATTTTTACGAGCTACGCGATGTAACACGAAAAAACACATAAAACTTACTTGAATTGCAACAAACTGTAGTGAAACAGGAATTTATTTTCTTTCTTAATATGATTAACAGGTTGAAAATAATATAATAGTATCTCAAAATTCTGTTAATGTTTTTACTGTTTGAAATTTCACCGACTCATTTTTGTTACAAATGCATAGAATCTGCATGTTTAATCATAAAAAACAACATTTTAAAAAAAACCCATCGGGATAGTGTTCACTTGATATTCAAATTGCACATAAAGAATTGTTTACTTTGTCAAAATTAATGAAGATATTCTGGAGGTCGTGCTTAATCGAGACACCCTGTATAGACGCGAATTTCTTCCTACAATTTTTAAATATTTTTACAGTTTTCAATGCATCATATCTGCAGTCACTAATTACTATAAGGATCAAAATGTTCTCTTTTCCGAGTTCTTCCAGCACTTCCGACAATACATTTTTGAAATGCGAGAAACGCATGAACGTGATACTGTAGGTAGGCAAAACAGCGCGGTGCATTAAGTCCAATGACAAACAAATGCCGCGAGGTAGACATAACACTGATGCTTTGTAGACAGGCACACGCTGTATAATCTGTATTACATTGCTCGCTGAATGTATTCTTGATGGAACAAGTATAGTTATTTTCTCGGAGCTCACTCTCTTTCTCTGTCGAGTGTTCTGGTAAGTGATACTCTTGCTAGATCTCACCGTCACATATGTTCCTCGTCACTGATGAGCTGACTCTTGCCTACAGGCATGTAATTAAAAGTCTCGGATCGAGGGTGTTCATAGTTCGAGTACACAACAAATAATTTCAATCTCTACATTAAAAAAAAAAGGAATCGACTCTACTTCTAAACAACTTTACTTTCTGACAATTTTTCAAATTCTTTGGAAAATTTTCCAAACGTCTTTTCACAACCAAAAATCAACGGTTGTGAAAGCAATCTCATTGATAATTCAGCAAATTTTTAGAATTAATATGAACGACCTCGTCTGAAATTATTATTTAAGAAAATTAAATTCATGCACTTTTGTGCATCGGTGCATCGGAAAAATGCAACTGCACTTTTTTTAAACAGAAGCCTATGTTGTTTATTGTGCTCTCCACAAAAGTACTAACATACAGCAGTAGCAGCACGGGCGTTTAAAAATAACGACCTTGACAGTCGCCATACTGCGGGTGCACGCGAATTAAGAAAGACGATAAGTCGGTGCAGCTCCTTGGCGTCCGTGAGTCGCGAGAGCAATTAACTGCGGATTGCGTGGGAGTAATTAAAATGTTTGAAACTCCGGCACGTGGTTAGGTTAGTATAACGCCACATATACATAAACGCGTAATTATATGGAGCCTGGCAGGACTCGCACGTACAACGCTATCTTCGCGGAAATGCAACGGTGTGAGACCGCGTACAGCTTGATTAACGCGGACGTTAATGAGTACGCCGCGCCGCCAGCTCGTTTGTCCAACGGGACGCGTCGGTATATCGATTCGAACTCCGCGAAGAATGAACGTATCACGCGGGGACCCTAAGTACTCCGGAATTTTGTAAAACCGAGCCGAGGGGATATCGCGGACATTTATCCGCGGCACAGGCATCGACCAAAGTCTGCGAAAACCGGGACGAAGTCGAGAGGACAGGACGTCGTTAACCCCTTGCCGAATTTTAACACTAAACCTCCCTACCATCAAAAGTGACTGATGTGTAGACTGCGGATTTTTAGGCAAAATAAAAAATAAAAATTGTCTGCATAGATTGCAAGAAATAGAGACTAAAGTGAATGTTATTTCTTCCCTTAATGATTTTCAAAGAGGAGCACTCATATATTGACATCTACAATTTTTTTAATTTTTGAACAATGGTAAATTTCATCTACTCAATTTTGCTATAAATGCATAAAGATCCGCAGTCTACTGATGTGAATAGTATTATAAAAATAACAAGATTAAATTTATTTATATTTTGTGCGATTTTTAGTATAATATATACTGGAGTCAAAAAATACATGCAATAAATTCCCATGGAAACCTCTTTACAATTTCAATAATTGTCAAATAAAAAATCTAAAATTTCACCCCTTGTGGTAGGTTTAGTGTTAACTAGTCAGACTAGTCATGAAGATTTTAACAAAGTGTAACACATATGGATGTTATGTGCTTCTTTTTAGATGAGATAATTAAAATTTTTAAAAGGACAGCATGAAAGTAGAGGGGGTAGGCACTGGACAGTGGTGGCGTACCCGATCGCGGTAAACGCGACTTTGCTGTACCTCGTCCTACGATTCCTAACTTGACTTCAGTTGCAGAGGTAGAGAAACCATGTTACCGGCAATAGGTAAAGGTACTCTACCTTATCCACAGAAAATAATCCGGTTGATACAGAAGTTTTCTACCTTTCCACTAGTCGACAAGAAGAAACCTGCATTAAAAACTTACCTCGGCATGTCTTGGAGTTGTTTCGCTCTCTGCTTGTATCGTGAGAGGGCGAAAAGAAGGGCGAGGACCGGCCACAGGGTTGATCCTGCCGCCAATTCCACCGGATTCACGGATCCCACGTCCGCCCCGAGGGCTCGGAGCGCCCCCACACACAGGCTCACGTTCTCGATCTGCACAACACAAACATAAAGAATCATAATCTATCACATGCACAGACCAGCATATATTTAGTTAGGGCTTCCAATCGAATTAATCGAAAGGCTACTCCTCTTTTTGGGTTTCCTATCGATCCCCAAGGACTCGTTGCCAACTAACCAGTCGCTTATGGCTTACACTGACAGCTCGTTGCATAACCCGCGTTGTCAAATTAAACAGATCGTGCCTCGTATTATGTTCGCAGCATAAAGAAAGTAAAAGATACGGCGAAACTGGGTTCGGTTACGCTGATGGTGAAATATCTTCTAGAATTGCAACCTAACATTCTATTGTACGTAATTGAATTTGAAATTATGATATGCAGGCTGCTTTATGACATCCTGTGAAACGGTCTAATGAAATTGGATCGATTTATGCACCATGGTTTTTAATACTTGTTTCGTTTGTGTTACTTTTCTTGCTGAGTAGTCTATTGAAACTCTAACGCCTGGAACGTATTAACTAGACAGCGGAGCTTTACACATTTAATTATAGCAAATATGAAATTCAAAATGTAATTTCTCCTCTATTAAAATCATTAAGAGAAGAAATAACATTCCATTTTAGTTTCTATTTCTTGCAATCGATGCAGACAATTTTTATTTTGCATAAAGATCCGCAGTTTAATAATAATGCATCTTATAATTAAGACATTTCACAAGATTGCACTAGACCTTAAGTCTAGCAATTTATATTCTGGTTTCTTCCTGTTTAGGACGTTTATCACAGGGTTAAGTTTTTATCAAACAGTTATACATACAGGGTGTACCAAATAAAGTGCTACAAACTGTTTTCTCGGAATCTAATCGAATTAATTTTTTCTTTAAATTAAATGGTTAAGGAGGGCTAATACTTTACTATGCATTAAATTCTTTGGGCATGAAGCGGACTCCCAACATTTTTTAAAATAGAAAGTATTATTGATATTTTCTTATTGCGATACCTCTCATTAAACTCAATAGCATTTACTTGAACTATTTTTTTTATTATCAAATATATTTTATTATCAAAAAATAAGATTAGGATTTAGTAAAATGCTGATCAGAAGTAGGGGCATTGACCTCACGAGCCACAGCGAAATTTTTGCGCCGTTTCGTGGCGGCTCCATGTCAAACGAGCCGTGTTATGGGGGTCTACTGTAAGCGGAGCTCGAATAAACGGAGTTCTCGTAGTTGATTTCCGCTTTTCTTCACAGACGGATCATCTCTGGTGTCTCAAATACGGCGGACACACCGAGGTGGCTGGTAAATACATACACACCGGTGTACATAGTTCCCGAGGGTAGAACAACGGGAAGGAGGCAGAATGCAGGGTATAGGTGTACATAGTGGACGCGGCACCGGTATACTTATACGACACAACATTCTGCGAAACGTGACCGCCGTGACCATGGCTACTTTGTGCTAGCACACGCGTGCCGGCGCGGCGTGCCACTTTTGTTTCCATTGTTCTTAAGAACCACGCGGCTTCGACTTTTACCCAGAAAACAAACCGCGCTGTACTGCACACGTTGCACACGGGGTGATGAGAGGTACATACACGAGCAACGGAAAAGAGAGATGACTCACCCGACAATACCCCGAGAGTGCCCACGCGTAGGTAACAGCCAGATTGCTCGTGTGCTCGCTCGTGATACATGCGATTCCAATGGAGCTCAGGATGTCCGATAAATAAACGAAATCGTGGAAAGATAGAACTGCAGACTAGTTTCCCGTAAATGGGTTTCGTGCCGCTCCGCTCCTCGTTTTATGTTCGCAATAAAAGTATGAGGATCGTATAACTTTATTCGGGGATAGAGTTGCCATCCGTCCGGTTTTCCTCGGATTTGTCCTATTTTTTACTGCGCCCGCGGACGTCCGGCGGGATTTTCTTTAAGGGTCCGGATTTTTCGTGTTACTCGCTCCACTATCGCTAGGACCATTCCACGCGAAATCGGACACTTTTTGGAGTACTGTTTCGGAGTTTAATCAAACTTCAATATCCTGTAGTTATTTATTTAGTGATCTATGAATATACAGCGAATCTTTATGCAAAATAAAAATTGTCTACCTGAATTGCGACAATCTGGAGTGAAATAGACATTTATTTTCTTCCTTAACATGTTCGCTACCACCGTCACAAATATGTGACATCCATAATCTGACAGTTCACTTAAAAACAGTCAACTTAATTTTATGCACTTCGTTGTTTAAAGTTATAGTAGAATGCATAATTTTCAGTCGATCTGTGACTTTCGTCTGGTGAACAGTTTTAGTAATTCAAAATTGGGTACGTTGCATTTAATAAAACTTTCGAACAAGAAAGGTAAGCAACGAAACAAATATTGGTAGCGAACATATAAGAGTGTTTTAAAATTCTTCTAATCTTTTTACTGTTTTATATAACAGTATCTTTTTATGGCAACATTGACAGCGAGTTAGGAAACAATGGACGAAAGTGATTATTAACCGAAATGATCGAGACTCGTAGGGAACTGGGCTACTTTTCAGCTGTTTCCTTAACACGTTGCGAAAAATCAAAAGATTAATGAGACTTGAAGGCATGAAAGTGGAATGCCGTGAAAAATTGTGTAACCACGTGATCAACAAGTAATCTCGTATCCTGCATGTTTTCACCGAATAACGACGCTTACGACACCGACATAAAAGTCGACAAAAGATTTTTAGAGCGTTATGTACGCCGATATAATAATGGATCTGGAAAATTACAGATAATGTACTGTCTGGTGACAAATGGAATAACTTCCGTTTTAAAAGTTCAAACATGTCTGAGTGATAGTCAATCAAAATAATTTGTATTATTATAGCAAGGATGCGGAATGCATGCAAATGCATTTACCAACAAAGTTTTAATTTATTATTTAAATACTAAACATTTATTTATGTTTATTGTAGAGCAGTCGACTTCTAAATACTGTACACCTACAAAACTTTTCAAACTTTATCTACTGTTGGCGTCTCGAATGAACTACGTGATGTATGAAATGCTAAAATGTATTCAAAATTTTATAAACAAGTTGCATAGACTACACAAGAGAAAGAAATTTTCACCGTCTATATTTCTAAAAAAAATTGTATACTTTCTATACTTATAATTTTAATGTTTCTAAATTTTATACTTTTTATATTTGTTGCCACAACAACAAAAATTTTATATCAGGGGAAAAACAAAAGTGGTCGAAGTGTACCAGGCATCGGGTTTAGGAAATACTGGGTTCAGTACAAGGTTAAAATTAGAAGAACGCGAGTAAAAAGCTAGCTGGCCGAGGTCTCGAATAGAACAACCTGTTGGTTGTATACCTTCGACCCTTTATTAGGAAGCACAATGTCTCCCTCAAGTCCAAGGACTTCTTTTTCGTTCTCGTAGTACACGTTCGCCAAGAACGGGCGACATGGTAGACAGAGGAATGCATTAAAAAGCGTTAACGCCATTTACGACTGTCATCTCGTGTGGATAACCCGTGAGTGCTCGTCCAAATGCGCCGTGCTGTATATCGCCTGTATCACAAAGGAACTGACTTCAACAAAAGCTCACAACATTTTATCGCGTCGCGTCTTATTCTCGAACTAGTTGTTGTTTCGAAGTTTCACCGTTAATGGACTTCGATAAAAGCGCCACCTTTCAAAATGCACGTCACTTTGGGGGGAAGTGCTCCGATCATTGTGTCACGTGCAACCGTGATTTATGTAACACTTTGCTCACCGTTCACGAAGCTGTTAGGTTGTCGCATGCGAAATGTTCCGCTTTCAACAATGACGTTAAACAAACATCACTTTTTTCTAAATAATGAATCCTGGTTTGGAAATCTCTCCAAAGCAGTGTTTCTCAAACTTATTTTTGATGTATTTTTATTTTGATGAAATTTCGATGAATTTTCAGTATGTGTATAACGAACATACATCTACATAACGCATATTTTAAATTTTCATTGGGGGCTCTAATAAAACAGTTTTAAAAAATGCCTTTTTTATTGTTTCATGGAACCTTGAAAATTATAATTTTTGGAAAATCTTTTTAGCATATTATTTCGTAAACCAATGCTTCTAATTGATTATAAAAAATCAGATGGTTTGGTATAATAATAAAAAAGTTATTCTATTTTCAAGGGCATACGAATACTATTTACACTCACTGTATTAGCAAGCAGAGAATAGACATTGAGAAAAATTTTCTAATATTTTCAGAAGAACATTAACAAATTGTCGAAAGGAATGCAGTAAATGGGTGCCCGATTGGCTACACAAGGGTTAAATAAACGAGCTGGAATCGCTCGTTCAGTCACGTTATTTAATAGCTTCTCCCGCAACACGACTGTGTGATTAATTAAAGGTAAGTGTCACTCGTCAATAGGGTCGTGTTAAAAATTTTCGGGCGAGCACATGTGGGCAATTAGCTCGGTCCATTTGTAGATCGGATCAATGGATTCAAAGGTAGGTAGGTACCTGTCCCCCGATTCTCGCGCATATATGTATATGTACATTGGGCCAGGCTTGTAGTTCAGAGCTGGAGGCCGAGGCAGGAGAACGACGGAGAGCCAAAGATGCCAAGAGATGTCCTCTTATGGTAGCGTCCTCGCGTCTCTGCTGCATAACGAGGAAACGAAAAAGAAGAAGCGCAAGAAGCTCCCCCGAGGCTCGGCCCGTCTCTGTTCAACCTTTGATTCCCTGTTTACGTGTATATCGGGCCGTGTGACTCGCAGCAGATTTCATGCCTCTTGGCACAATTTACAAGCAAGGTTTTAATTTCACTTTCGACGTGTAACGCGCTCGGCCTCTGTTCCACGTATGTAAATATTTTCATTTTAACACTCGGCCGGGCCGACCAACCTCACCGGTGTGTTCGCGAGCTCGCGCCGGCTCAGCTGTTTTACACACACGATTTCACAAGAACTTTTCACGCCGCGAGCTTGCAAAATTACGTAATCGCAAAAAGAACGAAATTCCTGAATGTGTATCTCCGTGAGTTTACATAAAAATGCGTAGGTAAACACGAAACACAGTAAAGGCATTGGAAGAATTTACCAGTGGGCGTTACAGGCAATAATTATATGATGCTGGCTTTAATCGTGTGCCATTATGCGTTTTTGATGTATGAATTAACGTTGTACATTTTGAAGAAGTTGTACAAAAGTTTGATGCAAGCATTTATGAATTCACATAATTAGATAATGCCAGATAAAAGCCGTTCTAACTCGCTCCCTAAGTAATTTTCATATTTGGTACTCTGTATATTGAATTGAAAATTTTGTGTAAAATTTAGTGGTGCCTCAAAGTCACCACTCGAGTGCTAAGGGTTGAAAGTGGAAACAGGTTCAGTTCGATGCTGAACCTAGGTATGCTCTATGATTTCCTCTCTGCCCCTAATATTATTTCTCGGCTATCTAATATTCTGAACACCGTTTACACTCGAAGCCAATTCGGCAGAACATGCATTTGCGACAGAAATAATAATTGCACGGGTAAATAAAGATTATCTCGATTCCGAGCCGGCAATTGCCGGTCAATAAAGGACTGATTTAATATATTAAAACCGGTCTGTTTTCAAAGGGGCTCATTACATGCTTCAAATATGGCTGTACCGGCGCATCACGATGCGTCAGTGGTCGGATCGCACGGTTGCTGCACGCATTCGCGAGTGCCAGAGTACGAGACACAAAAGTCATACGCTGGAAACGGTTGCGCAAGAAACCGAAGAAGAGGATATGATACCCTAACGTGGAACCGGTGTCGTCGCTCGCCGGCATCGGAGCTTTAGAAATCGAAACTCGTAGAGCGACAATTTCGCTTTTTCTCTCCTTTCTTTTTTCGTTTCGTCTTGGACGCGTCTCGCGTAAACGTGAGCGGGATAGCGATGCTCGCTGCAACGGATAAATCGTGGCTGACTCATTCTAAAATCAGACTTACGCGGATGATCGGATAACGAGATAAATGGAGGGATACCGGCGCGGCGCAGCGGCCTCCGTGGAGTCGTTTCTCCTTTAATTGCAAATTGATACGGTGCGTTTCCGTGGTTTCCACGACTGCGGCGAACGGTGAATCATCCGGGGAGACCAATGAAACGACCTGGGTGTTTATATGCGGTCATATTTTCGTATTAGCCACTTGAACAAGTTTCCGCCGTTCTTAACCCTTACGTAGCCAACCAAAATGTATGGAGTAGTTAAAACCTTTTGCATTTTACATATTTGCAGAAATTCTCATTTCAAGACTATAAATTAATATAGGGTAAAGTGCCCAAATATGGTAAAGTCGCCTATTATGGCACTACCTTATATCTTGTAAAGGAGAAGTCACAGTCCAGTGAGAAAATCCTCAAACAATAGTTTACCATGTTTACTCAAAAGTGTGCAGTGTAATCGCACCATTCTATAGATTTTAGTATCGATCCTCCGCCAGTTATGTCTCCACGTGTTGAATATTTTTGTGGTTAGATTTTCGATTGTATCTTTTTCGGGGAAGGTAAGTGATTTTGAAATGTTTGAACATATCTGTAGTTTCAGTTTATTTATATTAATGTTTCTTTTTGTCAGTAGCTAGTATTATCAGTCCACCCGAAGTTCCCAATATGGCACTACCAAGGGTTCCCTAATATGGGTATAGCTATTGACATTCTTGGTGTGGGTGCCGAATATGGCATTAAGTGTCATATTAGGGATTCAAGGTGTACAATATTAAGAACCCCTTTCGCTGGAACCTGCAAATGACACCACAAAAAAAATATTTTCCCAAGCTGTATTCATTTTTGAACAAACTTTACCCCAGAATCTTACAGGGAGGAAATGCATATACAACTGGTCATTTTTTGGTCGAAAAAGAGCATTCGAAAATAATAAAAAAATGACCAACAAAAAGTGGTTCATATTTGGGCACTTTACCCTACAGTCGGAGACAATATTAGGTGGACACTCTTAAAAATTGCATAACTTGTTTAATATTGGTCCAAAGGACTTTAATTTTTTTAAGATGTTAGACCGACTAGTTTGCTAGAGAATGAGTAAACAAAAATTTGTTTAGATTGCGATTGGTAGAAATCATACAAAATTTTAAAAATGTTTTATCAACTTTATCTGAGCCTGTAACAATAATTTGAGCGCACAGTCATCGAGCAACAGTCAAAGCCTTCCCAAGGTTATTAAGTGACCTCCACCATAAGTCCTAACTTATAAAATTGAGTTTCTACTTGTAAAAACGAATTCCTCGAGTATCGTCAAGTCAAGCCTCACGGCAATTTCATCGGCATCTACGACAATAGAATAAGTACCAACAATGAAAGCACCGACAATGCTTACTCCATCAGCTGATCTCTCTTCTTGCGATGTCGCCCGAAGGTATGTACACGTCACGTTCGAGGTCTCTCGAGTTCCGGATCGGAACGCCCGTCACCGGCAGATTATTAGCGATACACGTGGTCCAATCGCGCGACACGCGGCGAATTCATAATTGTATGGTCGGCTTTGCCGGCAAAAAGAGCTGCCGCGAACAACGGTGCCCTGGTAATATTCACCCCGGACACAGTAATCCATTTGCAACGCGCGAAATCCAGTCGCTATAAGCCCTGCATTACTCATGTGGCGTGAACTGAACTCCTAATAATTTATACGAAGCTTGAATTAGTCTCTCGTGGATAACACGTAGTCATCTAGTCCACAAAATCCACACGTGTTCTGGTAGAATTTTAACACGGTGACTGTCGAGCCAACACCCTAGAAAACCTCACACAATCAAAGAAGCTGACGTGTTCGCTATCATGTGTCGATCACGATTTTTTGTAACAATTAAAGAATGTTGCGCACAAGTTTCACCTATAATGGAATCTGAGTAGTTGTACTCTTGACACTTGGGGATCGTTACCTAAGACAGTTAGGGGATACTATGTCTTATGAGTTAGGTTTAGGTATATGTTAATAGACTGCGGATCTTCATGCAAAATGAAAATGTTCTGCATTGATTGTGGGATTCAGGAATAAAATGAAAATTTATTTGAAAATTTATTTCAGCCCTTAATGACTTTGTTACATTGAAAACAACATTACGATATTCTTAAATTCTTCTAATCTTTTACTGTTTCATATTTCATCCAACCAATTTCTTCATAAATCCATAAACATCCGCAGTCTGCTTATCAGTTAGGGGATATAGTCTTCCCTCGCATAGTGTTACTATGTACCGCATGAGTACGGCGCAGACGCAGACGCATCGCAAATTGTCACGTACCATGAGTGAATCTTCATGATTGAAGAGTCATTCAGTTAGGAGGTTAAGCATATCGCAGTAAATCTAGATATTGAATAAATATAAATTTTCCTTTTCTCTAGGGAAATTGTGCTGGAAATAATCTTTTTAGATTCTGCAAAATTTAATGAAATTCCGTTCACAATAATATATTACGTTAAAGATTAATGTTTAAAGGTGAACGAAGAATTGTGTCACCCCTCACTGACTGACGTAGCATTCATGTGCTAAGAATTTTTTAAATGGGCTGTATGGAATGTCACCTCAGCGATAACGTAAATGTACTTGACACAAGTAATGCTGTGCTTTCAGTATTTGTTCCTGCACTCAAGACTAATTATAATTATTATCAGCAGACATTGCGGAAGAAGGTGGACACGTCTGCGGTAAAGTATACAGCACTATCTCAAGATGATTCGTGGCCCGATGGTCTTATTGGTTGAAAAGATTCAGTAAACTCATGATGTCGTACTGTTAATATTTTATAGAATTATAGTGATTTTTCAATAGAATCATATATTTCTTTTTTACATTAATTGATGGAGTTCGGCATTTTCTATAAAAATTTAGATATTTTAATTTTAATTTATATAATTAATGTAATGTAAAAGTATAATGTGAGTATGTGTAAGTGAAGTATATGTATAATCTCGAAACTAAGAGACCACAGATTTGTACGCAAATTCGAATTGATGGGGTTTATTCTACAAAGCTCGGAATAAGAAATAATTATGTTCTAATGTTAAACATAAATCATAATTAATTTTGCCAACTAAATTCTTTGTAGGAGAAATAACATAAAAACAGTATTATTTCCTGTTAATACACGCGTACCGTTACGTAATGCGTGTGCCATAAATGCATAAAGATAGACAGTCTAATTACCAGCGTAGCTCCACTTAAAAGGGGTAGAAAGATGTCCCGCCTCCATCGCCCAGATTTCCTCAAACATTTGTTACGTCAGTTTTAATTAGAAAATCATTTCTCATTTTCTGCCAGACTAAGCAGAGCGTTGGCTATTCACAGAACGCATTTATGTTGTTGCCTCGCCCCAGTCATGACAAAGTGTAACATAACACACACGCGCCACCTTTTTGCTACCAGAAATTTGAATCATACTTTCTTTCGGGGAATCACGATCACAGACTGTTGCTCTACGGACTTGACACCCGAGCGCCGCATAGTGATGAAATAGACTCAAACTACTCTTCTAATTGTAAGGTCCAATCCAACATTTTTATAATAAAATATAACATTTGAAATCAACTAGGAAAAATTTCAATCTCTTAGATTGACTCTATAAGCGTAGCTTTTTGAAGTCAGTTTCTACGACCCCAATGACCTCTAGAACCATTCTGTTTATAATTAATAATGTACAGTTAATAGAGACATGATTTTTTGTTCCAATCCAATAGGTTAAAATAATAAATATTATCTCACTTACTTCACCCCTTATTTTTATATTTATTATCATTACCTTATAATATACCCATATGATTTAAATTACTCCTTTTCGCCTATAAAATTTTCCGAATTATTCCTTTTGGAGGAATATTAGGTCTATTTTCACATTTGTTTTCATTTGATTATTTTTACCTTTTTTAAATTCTAATAATCCATACAGAAAATTTTATTTTTCAAGAAAAATTAAATTCTGAATTTTCATTATACATATGTATATCATTTATTATATTAACATGATTAGGAAAACATTGAACACGGAATTCAGCTTTCTGATTCACTGTGTCCAGTTATAAGTAGGATTAAAGAGAATCTTTCGACGGCACAGGAAAAAATTGATTGAAGAAAGACGAGAACGAGAACATTAACCATACCACTCATTTTTTGTGCCACATGAAGAATGTGCGAAAGCCTTGCGATGAATCCTGAGAAGAATAAGCGTCGAGCTTCTTCGTGGAATGCTTGAACGATTCAGAATTCTTGACAGGCATACGCTCGCTATGTATTATTTAACACTTACGTGATTTATTAATTCGGGAGAAATAGATGTTGATCGGAATCGAAACACACTCCCAACAAAACAATTTCGAGCGTACAACGTGGGTTTGGTCGCATATTAGCATTTCGGCGCAAGACGAATGATTAAATAAACACATGATTATGTGTTTTCTCTTGAAGGAACATTTTAAAAAATTTTAAGTAAAACTTTAGACTAATAATAGTAATATTGTTTTCATTTTGCTCGGCTCCGCACCGTAAGTTTGCAACTTTCAGACTTTACGACCAGCGTCTTACTCACTAACTGAAAACTTGGGAACTTTTAATTAAAAAGCTTGAAGAATGTTGAACCGCAAATATCCATTAACGCGTAATTCTTTCTATAAAGATGTCCCCTTGTCAGAAAAATCTTCTTTCAACATTTAAAATGCCACCTGTACTTACACAGACCTGGGCACGTCTGAACCAATAACATTATGTAATAATAACAAACGCAACACGTGAAATATTATTTCAAATAATGCGTTGTTTTCTCGTATAATTATTGCAGATAATTGTACAGTAAGTGCTCAGTAATTAATGATGAAATAAATAATTGTAACAGTACGTAATTATAAATGTGTAGTATCCGGATTATCAGGTTTGAGCTCAGTTTATACCAACACCCATTATTGCATATTATTTTGAGGATTATTTCTTTCCACAAGCTTGAAATAAAGAAATATCGAAATAATATAGTATTTGCAATTGTTATTATTTCAAATAAGTCAATATTATTTCTATTTTCAATTAAATCAAATTATTCCTGTAGCTATTTCTTATTTTAGTTAACACATTTTTACGCAGAATTTTTGACACTCTATCGATTCACGATGCGAAAGGTAGGTCATTCCGTTTAAAGAAATCAAGGTGACCTTGAAATATCTGAAACGCCGTCATCCATATAAAGAGTGTTTGCATCACAATATTTCCCCCTCTATACCGTGCGAGTTTTGCGTATACCATTTTTGTATGGCATAATCAAATTATATTATATACAGGGTGTCCGTATACATATATGGTGTCCCATATATTGATTGCCCCGAATAACTATTAATCGACACGTTCTATGAAAATTGTGAAACATGTAATTTAACGGTACGGTTTTGAAAAATATTAAAATAAATTATATACTAAATTTTACAGTTATTGAAATTACAAAAATGTTTACCTAAACAATTTTTCGAACAAACTTCTTTATTTGAGTACATACTCTAATAGAAGCTGTAAAAGACCTGAACGAATTAAACCTTGTGTATAAAGCAATATACAATATCAATGTGATTTCAAATTATCCACGAACAGTAACAAAAGATGAAATGACATTTTAATCACTGTAACTGTAAAGAAAATGGTACGGCAAGGGGTTAATAGAAGGACCAACCATTTGTATCAAAACAAATATAATAGTTTTATTCGGGGTAATCAAGTTAGTTGGGACAATCTGTATATTTTTCATATTTTTTCTAGATGATGAAAGTTATTGTTCCACCCTGTATACGCGCAAATAGGACGCGAACTGTACGGACACAACGTGGCGTCCGGGGACAACTTCTAATCTCGTTTCTTCGTCGCACAAAAAGCCGATAGAATGATTAATTTTAGAGATGGCTCGTGCCTTTGGGGCTTTCCTCGGTGTTAAACAGCCATCGCATTTATCTGTCGGATATAGACCGGCTTTTCTTGTCACGGGCCATGTGCTTCTTCAACTCGCCGTTGCATTCAGGCTTTGCTTCGTAATTATCGCGGGAGCACGGAAGTGAAAAGGGTGCGGGAAACAGAATCGAGAGGGGGAAAGCAGAAGTGATCGTGCCTATTTTACTCCTAAAAATAGAAGACCGATAATGGAAGATCGCCGCGTCAATCGTCTCAAATCAAATCGTTGAATTCCCGTCAATCGTTTTTAACCTAATCATGACCTTAACAGTAAGGTCTTGGGGGTAGACTACTTTTCAGGATAGCAAAGGTGCTTCACTACTTTACCATTTAAACATATTAACATATAAACAATCTACTTATTATTATCATTACAATATATACCATTTATTCCTAAATAGATCTCCTATAGTTTCAAACCAAACTTTTAGAGCACTCGTCATAAAAACGCAATCGTAGATAGTCGTGTAAAACAACACTTGCGGTTGTAACGACCAAAAGAAGTTGATCGTAAGTAACTTAATGATATCTTTCGCAAATGCGGCCTTGGATTTCGCTAGAGCATGGTTTTATTTCGTAATACAATCATTGTAAAAACTCGCGATCGCAGTGATAGCTGAATTGCAAAGAAAGAAACTGTTCGTGATCAGCATTCCCCTTTTGCAATTATAAATACCAAAAGGTATTGTTAAGATTTTATCAACCACGAAAGAAAATTACTCCATTCTTTGATAAATTGCATGATAATAACGTGACACTGAATACTATCTTTACATCATACGATGCATTATTAGGATGGTAAAAAATTATTCTTTTTATTTAATATGGCGCGTATATTACGATACACGGATATCGTTTTTAATTAAATGTTGTTAAACAATGGGGGAAAACTTTGTCGTAAATCCGATATGTAGTGTGTGTCACAATTAGAAAACGTGATATAATAAAAATTGTGTTTTTACTTTAATTTTTGTTAAGAAAAATGTAAAAATTAATTATTTTTCGTCGCAACAACCACTTGTACGGGTTATTAGCAGACTGCGGACTTTATTAATTTATAACGGAAATGAGTAGGTGAAACATAAAATATAGGAGGGACATCAGATAAATTTCATATAATATTATTTACAATCTATTAAAATTATCAAAAGAAAAAATAAATTTTTATGAAACCTCTTTTCTTGTAATTGATGCAGACAGTTTTTATATTGCGTAACTCACTAATTAGCAACCTGTAGATATAAAATGCAAAATAATATTTCCAATTACTTCAAACACTGTATTACTTCTATTTAGAAAATTCAACGATCTATGATACATAGTCTATGAACTTTTTATACGTAAAGTGAGCATTTCAAATTTATAATTTTCCCTGGTATCCATAGTCAACTACGATGGAACGTCATCTACGCATTTTTGTATTGTGAAAGGAAATGCTAATGCATTATTACATATTGCTTCATTCTGTATTTCGCAAGATATAGTCAATCGTATACACTGTATAGTAAGTGTCTACGATAGATTTATCTATTAAAAAAAATTAATGACGCTGACATACCGAAGTACTCTAATGAAATCGGGTTAGGCTTGTCAGGAATCTCCGTGTTGCCCGTATGCAACTCACGCCCGATCGTCTGGCAGAGACTTTGAGGAAACTTAGCCTGATTCCAACACGCTATAGTGCTTCAGCTGGTAACTACGACGATGCGAAGTAATTTGCTTCTTTTCATTCATTTTGTAAAATAAACATTTACCCCAATTTAAAATTGTATTACACCAATAGAGTTATGTGTTCAGCATAGTACGCTCAAGAAACAATGATGGCGTAATTAAAGTGGAAGATCCTGTTGACAGAAATTTCACTTCATACATCTTCACAGAACAAAGGAAGTGACGTGTGCACGATATAATATGAAACATTGCTCGTAATGCTTTTAATTTAACGCCTACACACTTGCGCACGTCTTATCTCGTCAGAGTAGAATTACAATGGTATTAGCATGTAAGAACAACAATCGCTTTTATGAAGTAGGGACCATTGTGTCTCTAATATAATAAGGGCTTCATTAGTGAGTCAACTATCTGTTTGGCACTTACGCGTTGGCGACTAATGGATCAAAAATTAATGACCAAGTTAAATAAGAATCGATCATCATTCTTATAAACGCGAAGGACTCAACGGAAACCTAATATTTCTTTAATCTCCCATTGTTTGCTCTGGGATCTCTGTATTGACGTAGTATAATCTACTGCACTATGTCAACGTTATACATCTGTGTGTTATAATTAGACAGCGGATTTTATGCATTTGTCACAAAAATAAGTAGGTGTAATTTGCAACATTAAAAACATTAGAAATATTTAGAAAAACTGTTATACGATTTTCAATCTATTTAACATATTAAGAAAGAAAATCTACTTCACTAATTTGATGCAATTCACGAAATTCTGCATAAAGATCCGATGTCTAGTTATAATAGATGAAATTGATATTTGTTGATGCGAT
This sequence comes from Lasioglossum calceatum, assembly GCA_963966675.1. Classification (NCBI taxonomy): domain Eukaryota; kingdom Metazoa; phylum Arthropoda; class Insecta; order Hymenoptera; family Halictidae; genus Lasioglossum; species Lasioglossum calceatum. The sequence goes on from OZ016549.1 coordinate 8,379,335, forward strand.
CCGTCCAGTTAGCACAAAGGCTCAGCGAAACAATCTACGATCTACAAAATGGAAGTGAGACGAAGACGTCTTTAATGATCCCTACGACCCCGGGGAATTTACGGAATGTGCATAACGGCGATGACGCAATCTTTGAAAAAAATGGCAATGGGACTAAAAAAAGGATCATCGTGCGGCGACTAATAATTGCCTCGAGCCTGTTCGGGCCTGCTAGAGCGGTCACGTCCCTTCAGCGGGGCTTTCTGGGACAACTGATGGCTACGAAAGTGTGCAAATTAAATTCGCCTTGAATCGCTGGGAAACACCAACGAAATAAGATTAAAGAATGGGTGTTGCTCGCGAACGCGTAAACATTGAAATAATACCTTTTCAACGCTGCATTTTGGGAACGTACAAAAGCAAAACTACAAAAACAGAAGAATTTCAGAATATTTCAGAAGTCGCTTGGTCTGACGTTGAAAAAGTTATCGTCCTTTTGAAAGTGTCCGAATATTACTGCGATTCAAAATAAGAATTTTCTAACGACCATACGACATTGAAGTCAATAATATAGTATTTCTTGCTTCGATAATTTTAATAAATCGAGAATAATTTAACAATATTCTAAAATTCTTCTGTTTTCATAGTTTTGTTTTTGTACGATTCCAAAATGTAGTGTTGAAAAGGTAATTTACGCAAAATTGTGTGAAAAGAAATTGTTAAATTATATGAATTGTATTGTTAAAGTATATGCATTTGATACAATGTATATTTTGAGACTCCAATTTTAATATGATAATATTAACCATAAGAAAACTAAAAACTAATTTAGTACTATTGAAACGAGCAAGAAGAATAGACGAAATCCAAATGTTACATTAAATTAGGAAAATCGACCATGATTATAAAAGTTAACATTCTTCTGTGGAAGTTTCTCAGACAACGTGAGTGAAAGGAATAAAAATATATTCACAACCTTAAAAACTGTTAGATCAAACAATCCGTTCAATTTTTAGATTTTAATCTCCCACGAATTAAATTTCAGATTTAAAGGTAATTAAATACTGTGGAAATAATTTAACTTATGAAACGAGAGTAATAATATAACGATGCATACGAAATTATCGCGATTCATTTGATTGTTCATGATTGAGGTTTAAACATATCGGCTGACCCTATTATCGTCGTTGCGGTCGCACACGTGCAGCCTGAAAACCGCCAGATTCGCGCAGGATATGCGCACGTATTACGATTATTCCTACAGCGAAAGTACATAACCAGCTGTTGAATCATATTCAATGCACTCTGAACAGATTAAATTTTCACATTTTCATCGAGGCCTGTAAAAATTAATGCTCTTATCAAGTTATGTGGAACTATTTATGTATTATATGATTGCAAAAGTTCCTGCCCGATTTAAAAATAAAACACAAGCGATTAAACATGTTTTTATTAACTTACTGCCATTATTCAATTATACAAGGTGTTCAGGTAATTACTAGCCAGCGTTTTTTCGAAAACTATTGTGATTCAAAAAAAGAATAAAACAGGAAAGAGTTACCAGTAGTACTGTTTTCTGCAATCAATGTAATGGATTCTGTAATTTTTTTATCTGCATTATTTTTTTAGAAATGAAGATGACCTTCAATTTTTTAAATGAAATGTTAATTTTTTCATACCATATGATAGCGCGTGCCAAAACGAATTCATTCGTATATATTAATTTATAATACAACCATTGCATTATTTGCTAGTATTTATCAAAATTTCTTGTAGAATGATCTTCACAAGGATCTTATATTTTCTCTTATCTGACTAGTTTACTATGTGCTAAACGATATCTATAAATTCTGAAGACATTTATGTCGTACCATTTAAATTTGCGTATTGGTCGGACATTTATCGCTCACTTTATTGAGTGCTTCACTAAACTTCACTGAACTTCACTAAATTATTTACAATTTACCTCATGTTTTAGATCATCCTATACAGACTTGAATAAGGTGAGTCATGTAATTGTAGTATTTACTTACAAACGATTTGTAAAGAAAAATATATAATAATGTATATATTATACATATATACCATATGTACAATTATATAATATATATGTATGAAAATAAAGTTGTTTCAGATAAAACGAAGTTAAACTAAAGTTTAATAAAATAATCTTAGTAAATTGAAAATAATAGAGTGTGTGTGATATTTTATTCATAACCAATTTTAGTCATAAAAAATACAACATGCTTGATAGTATTTTACGTTTTTATGCATTTACGACAAAATGGGGTACGTACAATTTAAGACAGTGGACATATTAAAAAGATTTAGAGCCAGAAATAAAACAGAAATTTTCATTTGGCTCCTGTGATTTTCAATCAATGCAAACATTTTTTATTTTGCATAAATATCCACAGTCGAACTATGAGCATCATTCAATCACGTGTTTTTCTCATTTCGTGGATTGGCATTTCCGCAGCCGAGTGAAACCGGGATAAAATATTTCATGAAATAGAGTTACAATTGATCAATTGCGGGGGCTACGAATTCGCGTGTACAAAATATTGGGATACACAATACGAATGATGAAATACGTCGGAATGTTCGCTGAAAGAGTTAATTTGTTGATGAAACATTTTATTCGGTTCATTGAGTACCACGAGACCGACAAATTTCGTATAATCCTCCATCACGCGGAGAGATTGATTTGTATACATCGAATTGCGAGACAGCGTTAAAACTGCAGCCCCCGCGGAACGCGTTAAAGTGACCCCTCGTTGCTTCCCCAGCAAACCATATTGAACCGATCTTTCACCTCGGCAAACTGTAATCTCGTACAGTATTTTTCCAGGTTTCGGGACACGCGTTGCGACCCGCGTCAACGATATATCAGGCGCGAGTACGCAACGGCGCGGACACGATGCACACTGTTAACGAGATACTAATTTGTTCGTAACACGGTGTACAAGTGCGTTTTCGTTGAAAACGGGCAACACGAAGGGAGAGGGACGGATTCAACGATCACGCACCGTTGCGCGCGGTCGCTGTAACTCCGCGCGCGTGCACTCGCCTGCGAAATACCGCGAGTCGATGCGCCATAGTCTGACCAATTACACATGGGCTCCGTTTGCCACCCTCGCCTCTACGGGGACCTGGCGAAAAATTTGCGACCGACCAAACCGACAAATTTCAATGACAGTGTAAACGCCCCGACACGTACAGTGGGTCAGAAAATTGGTATCGCAAGCGAGCATACCGAAATCTCATCATCAAGTCAACGATTTTAATGAAAATTCTTTTCTATTTGCTAACATTCATGTGGAGAGGGCAGTGTCACTAGATTGAGACTGGTCTCACACCTTTTCTCTTCTATGACGTTACTTCCCCTACTTCGCAACGGACAGCGTCCCCACGCTTCCGCCACGGACCGGTCACGTGACGTGTGCGCGCACCCAATTGGCGTTGCCTCTACGCCAGGGGAGGGCACGGTAGGGGCCCCTCAAACTCCTGCTTCCCCCACCAACCTATCTTTTATGCAGCGCGCGCCTTCGTAGCGATGCGCGAGGCTTGAACAGTGTTTGCGACGGATGAATCGCGTCCTTCCTCCATGGTAACGACACATACTAGTGGGGGACACCGAGTGCTATGGTGGGGACAGTCTTGTGTCAATTGAGACAAAAATGACCACCCCTGCTCTGCGCCTTTTTGTCAAGCCCCCTAATCTGGCAACACTGGGTGGTAATAGATATTGTAAATGAGTGGCAGAAACGGATTCGGGTAACACGTTGACTGTCACGGTACCACACTCAATAGAGCTGCATATTAAATGTAAATATTAGGTTGACAACCAAGTTCGTGACCTCCACATTTTCTCAAACAAGGTCATTTATATAAATTTTTTAGCACGAGTATTTTATATCAAATTAATCGCAAAATTCAGAGCTTCCCAATGATATACAGTTAAAAAAAATAGTCACTGAATGAGGTCATAATGATACCATAAAAGAATTACGAAACAAAAGGTAAACATTTAGTTGCCAACTTAATTGAATCATTCTATTTTCAAAGTACCTTTCGAAGGTCCACTTAGGGGTTAAAAGGACTATTAGAAAATTAACGGTAAGAAGAGTGTCCACTATTATGTTTCAAATAATTTATTTCGCCAATGTCCAAGTCAGAGGCTATAGAGACATTTACTTTCATTGACGTATAGTGTTTCTTTGGTCCCAGACGAATCTCACGCGATATTAAATCCTTGGAACGGCGGAAGTGGATTCACTTATGTAAGGTCGTATAAGTGCGACAGGTATGCGAGTCCTTCGACAGCGAACTCGAACACGTGGATTACACGGACGAGCTGCTATCCGCGCGAGAGGCACGGTTCATGACTGACATATGTGTACGCACTGCACACTGGTCGGTTATGCAATTCATTTTACGTTCGCTTTAAGAGGCAATTCGACGATACTAGATAGCGACCGTGCATTCCACCAGCAGTCACTCACATCAAATTACGTGGTTTCGGGATTGTCGAACGTGACCGCCAAAGTAAAACCGCCGAGTCGTAATCGTTTACTAAACTGATGGATCTGGCTTCTGTTACTCCACTCATAATTCAATTGATTTTCAACGTTCGCTATTTGTAGGAGTTTCCGCGGGTTCATTTACTACATTCTAGACATGTACGAATTTTGAATAAATATGGTCAATTCAATTACATTAATTGTTAGCGGAAGCGTGTTATCCATGTAATATCGAACATTAAAATTGTTCAATGAAAAGCTTGTAGTGCTAATCCTACATAAGAATAATTGCAAAAGATGATAAGATATAAACTAGTTAATTAGCATTGAACTAATTATGCTCGTGCAGATAGATATTTTAAATCATAGAACAGAAAATATATGGATAAAACTTGATCAATACCAGTAATTGAAAAAAAAATTGTTCAGATACAAATTCAACATTGATTTACTTTTTAAAATAAATCAATATAAGATTAATTAAGAAACAAAAATTAGTGGATTTACTTTATATGTCAAAGAATTTTAGAGCATGCTTGTTAATTCATTTCACTTGAAATTAAGGAAAAATTGTTTTATGCAATACTATCCTTTCCTTGACACATGAGGATTTCTCGTTGCCAGTCACGTTAGTATTGTGATCGCCACAACACAGAGATTTAAATTGGAATTAAAGTCTCGACAACGCTAATTACTTCTATCGCCAGTGGAATTAAAATTGAGCCAGCAGCTCATTGAAGCAGATCACTGCACTCTCATGACAGTCGACCGTTGCACATGCGATCATGTTAGATCTGCCTAAGGTCGAGACAAAGCAGCGAACTTGGTTAACCACTATCCTCGTATACAACGTCGTCATCGTTTATGCTGACTAATGCTATTACTTGCTACAATATTATTGCTTCAATTTGTCGTTGCATTTTAGTTGATTTTACAGGCAATTAACTGTAATAAATTTAAAGTTGCATTCTGTATATGCGAGTAAACTGTACAAATATAACTATAACATATAACTGAACATAATATAACTGTTATCAATATTTTTTATCAAGGTACGTAGGCCGTATATACAAATTTTCATGAATAATTGCAGTTTTATGAAAAAATTTTGCATATTCGTGTCGCAAAATTAGTTTACACTAAAATTGACTAAAAGATTCGCCAGTCAAATACGCATAAATTGGGTTTCGGAGATATCCAATAAAATAGATTTTCCAACCCCAATTTTGAACCCCTTAACACGAATGTCAGCAGCTAAAAAAAATACGTGTCAAATATTTTTTTGAGTTCTATAGCGTGTTACGATTTTGGATAACCTTGTAGTACTTAAATAATCTTAATTGTTTTATATAGAATAACGTAAAATGCAAAGAAATACCTTTTACCGAAGGAAGAATATGAACCCGTGTCCAGTTCGATCAACTTTCCGAAAACTGCTCCAATTCCGCATCGTGACGATATGTCCGGCGATCAATGTTTATTTCGAACCGCTATTTCCACAGAAACAGTTTCTGATTCACCACAGTCTAATTCTCGAATGACAAGAGGCCCACAATTTAGAAACGTCCCGTGCCGAAACAATTGCACTGAATTTCCGCGCGGAATATATTTCCGACTGGGAGACAATCAAATATCAGGATCGACCGATTTAAAATCATGCGTTACGATCTGAATTGGGCAAAAATTTAATCAACTATTGACGAATAAATTTCTACTTCAATCGTTAATCGCCATCAAGAATTAAACGCCTACTTTGGTCGTTAATTGCGGTTAACGGTTACATTCCTTTCAATTGTAATCGCCAATCGGATAATTGATTCATGATTAACTGCTGAAATTTCGAAATGAAATACGGAATCAAAACTGTGTGCATACTGAAAAAAATGTAAACTGAGTTTTTGTTGAGATATATTTCTGTCAATTCTCCACCTCCGCTCTCTGTCCTTCTCTCTCCCTCATTATTACAATTTATGGATAGACTGTGTGGCGATTAACTTCAGCAATTGAATGAATCAATCGTCGATTTTTCGATGATTATCTTGTTTAATTGTACACATTAATAATCAACCAATCTTGGTTAAAATTTTAATTGATTAATGCCCAACTCTGGTTACGATCAACCTGATAATATTAAAATATTGAACTCGCGCGTTTCAACGGAGCAACATGCGTCCTCTGTGATTACCAAGACTATGGCGGGCAAATCTCGTTAAGGAGTAGCCATGAAGGGTATTTGTCGTCGTCTTGGCTGTAACCAATTCATTGTCGCTTCACCGAGATTGTAGTGAAAATATCGCTTCCACTTACCATGCCTATTTATAAACCTTCTTAAGGAGATTCTCGGACGTTTCGTATGTTTCTTTCCTTCTCTTTTATAGCAATAACGTCCCCTCTTTGCTCGTGGACACCAAGACCACGTTTCAGTGACAGTTACTCGAGGCACGGAGTAAGCCGATGATCCGCACAATCTAAACGGACTCGCGATTAACCGAATGACCTATCGTTTTCATAGTAATCTACGTTGTGTACCAATATTGCACTCATTAATGAGTAATTGTAAGTTGTACACGTTTTTATTATTACTATTATTTACTTGTTATTTGATACTCCCCCCTCCCATAATAACAGTAGCGAAGTGAATATTTAAACGGGAATTATTGGCGAATGCAGCTGTAAGTTATGTTGTAGCGCGAAATTGCGAAGCCTTCGATCAAAATCAATGTTTCATGACATCTGTCATTTGTGTTGAGACATCTTTCAATTTTTAGGATAACCTAATTATTACGAATTATAATTATTTTTCTAATTTCATCCGCTGATCGAAATCAATTGTTTTATTTCAGGTGAATATCAAGCCATTGTAAAAGTAAGATGAAAAAAAACAAGTTATGCTGGAGGCAATGAAGAACGATGGCTCCAATAATTTTAAGCTGACGCATGTAGGGAAAGCAAAGCTTCGCAGCCAGGGAATCCTACCTACAAGTTTAAAATGCAGTAACGAAATTATTGGAAAATCTAGAAACTATCTGAACACTCAAAATAAAAATTACGAGTAATATTTTTAATTCATTGTTTAATGTAATCTAGTTTTTTGATAATAAATGTTGCGTTCTATATTTATTTTCATTTGCTACTATTATTATGGGACAGAGGGAGTAATTTTTAGCATAAATGGTAAATTATTTATAATTTAATTTTGTAAATATCTTTAAAGTGTCTTTAGCTACTCGATGCTAGTTTCAAACACAGAAATTTTTCTTTATATTCAAATTCCTCCAAAAATTAAATAATTTCTGCTATTTGCATTTATGTTCTTTCTTCTTCGATCATATTTAACTAGTTAAATTTATGCCTATAATTCTGTGACAGTGGCTACAGGTATTATGGTCCCACAAACAGTATACGGTTTCACAAAGATAAACAGAAAATATTTTCTCGAAAGGTACAGTGATTTACGAGGAAGGTCGGACGTCACGTCTTTGTCCTGGTGTTTATCTTCTGTTTGAACTTCGAAAGAAAAGTTTCCATTTGTCTTTTTCGACCCGTCAAAAATATCAGAATTGTAACTCGAACAGTGGACCACCTCTGATACGTGTCATCATTTATATCGGGAAGATTACAAGAACCCGGGTCCATTATTTTTCATTGTACTAGCACCTTCTGCGACGAAGTTCCATTTATCTTCGTACGCCGTGGAAAAATCGTCAAGCTGTCTAGCCGTAAAACAAAATGGTAGATAATCACGTGTACAGATTTTGGTTTTGCTGAACTAACAAAAAGTATTATTACGAGACTGCAGGACTTTATGCGTTCATGAAAAACTTGGTTGGGTGAAATGTAAAACAGTAAAAGATTAGAAAAATTGATTGACATTGTATATTGTTTTTCATGTCACAAAGTCATTAGAGGATAAAATAAATTTTTCATTTACTTCTGCTTCCCACAATCAACGCAGAACAGTTTTATTTTGCATAAAAATCCGCAGTCTAATTATTACTTATATGCAATTATTACTTAGCAATTTAAAACAGAGCCTTCGTTAAAACAAAAGACTTATTCCAAAAATACTAATGAAGAAAAAGACTGAACTTGAATAATGTAAATAACAGAGAATAGTGAAAAATAAGGACATTTACATAAAACACTTTATAAAACGAATAACATTATGAAAATTGAAAATAATGCAGATAGATGTACTACACAAATCTTAAAATTGTTAAAAATGTTAATTGTAAAGTGAATGAACGACGACTTGATTGACATCTTGATTGACGTTTGAAATACATAGATTGTGACATTTATCTAATCTGTTTGCATAAGCTGTATTTACTAATTGGACTCATGTGTTTGCCAACTTTCTCGATCACTATCTAAATTTGAAGAAATTTTATCGAGCGAAAAGTGATAAAATCGCCATAAAGCAATTCGAAATGTGTTCATTCGAGTAAAATAATAAATGGAATAAATTCAATATCCATCCGACATCAATATCATAAAGACAGTTAACATCATGAAGAAGAATTTATTGATTGCAAGAAACAGAAACTAAATCGATTGTTATTTCTGTCCTTAATGATTTTAATAGAGGAGAAATGGTATTGACGTCTTCAACTTTAAAAATTTGTCAACAATTTCGAATTTCATCTACTTAATTTTGCTGTAAATGCATAAAGATCCGCAGTCTACTCATCACATTAACAAATTAAGTATTTGTTAAAAAATTAGCACCAGTTCATGGATCAGCTTAACAAAAAGAAACAATTTTTCCAGCAATTGTTTAATATTACCAGTGCTGAGATTTAGATTTTCAGATAGAAGATTGAGGTTAGTGCCATTTCGTTTATCCTTCTATTTAATCGAAAACTTGCCAGCCTGCAGGACATCCGTATCGCGTGTTCACTGACAACCAGCGCGAAAATATAACCCTGGAAACTGTTGCATCCGCAGGAACAGACCACCTCTCGGCGTACACAACCGATGACAGATACAGACCACAGATAAACACAGACTGTAACTTCCGTATTTGCACTACTGTGGCTTAATAAACATACTACTCTATCGATTTAAGTGGCACATCATGAGAGATCGTCGACATTTATAAACTTTTTAACATTCCTTACAATTTTCATACAAAATCAAAGTTATTTAGCGAATTAAACTCTGATTCAAAATAAAATTTAGATTCTACAAAATAATTGATTACGACAAACATAATAAAGAAACTTAAACAAAACCATAATAAGGAAATTTAATTTTTAATAGTACGTGAAGAATTACGTCACTCGAAACAATTTTAACTGGAAAATTAAACATTTTTTCCGACCCACAATATTTCCATTTCCTATGATTTTGTAAATTATATGGATATTAAAAATTGCTGTAACACCTCATACAATACCTACACGTTTAGTGATTGTTTAGATACCGACACATTAAATGATGCAAACAATATTTTGAATAATGGTACAGCAATTTTTAGTGGCGCCTCAGGGTCACCATTGATTAATCTTTAAGGGTTAACTATTAAAAGTACATAATAGTTTTCACTGAAACTTATGTTTAGTTACTAATAGAAGGTATTATCTATGTATGTAATAGGTTTTTGCAATAATAGGTTTCTGCACAATATGTTTTTGAATAATATAGCAATAAATCGCAAGTAAAAATTTCATTTTTGTTTGAATGTATTTTCAGATTTCCGTTCCAAGTCAAAAAGTGTCAATTAATCCGGTACTGGCAGAAAGACGGTAACTTTGTCCCCTCATCTCTGATTTGTGTAACCACAGAGAATGCACAAAGTTGCTAAACATTCGAATATCCAATTTCCTCGGAGAGAAGAAAAATAACTAAAAAACTTTGGATCGATTTCAAACATACCTTGAACTCGATATCGAAATAATATAGACACGATTCAGTCTGCTCCACACTTGTTTGTACACAAAACTATGCAATCCCGTTTCGTCTCTAACGAACACATTCTTAAGAGGTGCCAAATCCAGGGGCCATAACCCATAACTAGACAGCAGATTTGTAATTTAAAACAGTAAAACCATTAGAAGAATTTAAAAATACTGTTATATTATTTTAAAAAAAGAAATGTATTCACTTGTTCACTAAATCCTCGTAATCACCACACATTTGCCACTATCTTGAGAGAAGAACATTTCACTTTTAATAACAACTTACAATTAGATTGGAACAACGTCTCCGACACGTGATGATCACTTCGGTCCAAAACTGAACAAGTCTCTCACTTATAACCTAACAATTGTACTGTGACACTTCCTAAAGTGATTATCAGTCATCGTTAAAAGAATCAGTTCACTTGCAAGTAGAAGATCTAGAAATACCCTCAGATTAAATTCCAACAGAGTTGGACAAGCTGCTCGAACGGTGCACGGAGGTAGGAACGGCTGTGTATGACGTGAGAAGAAAATTTCGTAGCGATAGCAATCGAATTTTCGCGGTGGTGTTTATCGCGCGCGCGTTTGCCAGGAGGATTCGAGCGGATCCAGCGGCGATCGACACAGCATCCACACTACTGGATCACTCGTGAGACACTAACCGACGTGAGACAGAGAACACAGACACGAGGTAGAGGTAAACTACACCGCAATTGGTCGGGTTGGGAGGTGTAGAAGAGTGTGTCAGCAGTGTGCCGAGAAAGAAAGAGACGCCGGATAAAAGTGGTCGGGTGGGGAAGCAGGAACAACCAGGTAGTGGGAGTCGAGTAGTAGCTGGTTGCGCATGAGACCCTTAAAACCAGGTATCCACGTGGCCGTGGCTCGTGGTGTAGTGTCAGTTCATGGCACGATCAACCAGTTACCAGAAAAATAACAACCGAAACCGGCGCACAGTGCACACTCGGCCAAATGTCCATTCTAAACGGAAAAAATAAGGTTGGGAAACAGATCTGGCATTTGTTCTTCTATTCCGGAATATGTTTATCGAGACCAGAGTTGTGCTAATTTAAATACATTGTAATTTAATTACATTGTATTTTATGTATACAGCATTTGCATTACATTATAATTGCATTACAAACTGTTAAAATGTTCAATTAGTTCAGTTATTTTTTGACTTCTAACTTTTCTGTTCTAAGAGAACAGTTATAAATCCACTGAAACTTTTATTCTACATACAGTGGATGTATGTACAAAGTACCTACAAAGTATTCGTACACCTTTCAAAAACGAATAACTTTTTCAAAATTGGACCCAGCAACTTGAGTTTTTTTGAGATGTTAGAAGGGTTACTTATTTACTAGCTATGTATAAATAATTCTTTTTTAAATTCTTATTGATCGCAATTACGAAGGGGAAAGTAAAGATTGCGATATTTAAATTTTTTATCTGTGTCTATAATAAAAATTTATTGAACAAAATAAAAAACAAAATGAAAAAAAGTGATTGAACAAAAAATTTTCCGGAATTCTATTGATCGCACTTTATTCCCACCGAAGTACTGAATAACTTTAATTGGAAACATTTTTTTGTCGGACTGACGTATGCTTCAAAAAGGATGAACACCCTGTACTAGTATAAGTAGATGTTTACATATCAATATTTAAATCGTTTAAATAATGTTACAATAATTTTTGGAAGTTTTTTTAACTTACTTTTTCACTTTAACAGTGAAGAACTAGAAAGTACCTAACCGCTTTGGAACTTTTATGGTACTAAATTATATAATGTAGTACAAATTTTTGCGAGAATTAGTTGCGAATATCTGCGACTCTGTTTGTTGTATGTATTTGTTTAAATATTTTGTATGACGTTCGTGACATAGTGCCAGATTGCCACCATGGAACGAATGAGGGCATTCTGAACCGATTACATTCATATAAACAAAGCGATAGACATATCTACCGCTGGCTTATCTTTCAAAATGTTTATGAAAACTAATGAGTGTCGATTGGACAGGCAGAGTTAGCTCAGTCAACCTATACAAGAAATGGAGAAGAGTGCATTGAACCTTATCAGTGAAATTGAGCGACTTATACATTCGTTTTATTATACAAAATATTATAATAATGCTATTATTGTTTTTCATTGTGTACTGTCTATTATTTGTTCTTCGAAAGAATATATCGTTTGCAATCGCTTGATTCGATGATAGATGATACTAATTTTACCATTCTTATTATACTACACGCCGTACAATTGAATACATTTGTACAATAAATTGTTACAGCATGAGATTCAACAATAAATAAATAAATGAACCAGTAAAAATTATGACGAGTTTCAATGTCTCGCGAAATAGTGATTTATAAAAGACCGTGTGACAGCAAATAAGAGTCTCTTGAAACGAACGCAGCCGCAGAAAAAGTCTCCTCTTACTGGACAGTAATTAGTGAAAAGAACGAGGGATTGAATTATAACCGAGAAAGAAGAGAAGGAGAACCGTTTAGAAATTGCACATTGTATGGGCGAATCGCCTCCTTTTTCAACGGAATTTTTCTCATTCCCACGTTTCTCCGTACCGATCGGCTGCTAGTCTATCATTAATACCTCGGGCATTAGAGCTCTGATTGCTGGCACAATTATTTTCTGCGAAATCTAATGAAAGTAGACGTACGTATAACTGTGTTTCGTTATTACCATGTAAAATACAGTTATACTATTTTTTAAACAATTTTTTTACCGTAGATAAGTACAAGAAATTAAACTGGACAATCATAACACTTTAACGATGTAATTCTAGTAGGTACTTAATGTGATTGTAAGTAGACTTAAGAGCATAGAATTATAGACATGTCAAGAACATAATATGACATAAACTGAGTGCTTACCTCCCGCTTCCTTAATTCAAGATATATTCTAAAGCCAGGTATCTTTTCACAAAGCTTGAAATAGAAGACTTTTCACGAAAGTAGCTTACCGGGAAACCACCTCCAGGTTTGCCGCCTGTTCATTTAGGTCCCTCTCCCAACCTACTGTGTAAATATCCCACCTATATCTGGGACACCTGTGGCGAACATTTTCGTCGGTACAACGTGATCGAATACTTCTTGCTCGCCCATAGACTTTCAGGGCTCAAAGAGCTACACAATCAATTTAGGCGATTCTACAATATTAACCTTTTGCACTCGCAGCTATTTTAACCCCTTGCCCTGCGATTTATTTTACAGTTTCAGTAACTAGAACTTTTTTGTAGATCGTAATTTCCTAAAAAAGAAGAACGTTTATACCTATGGTATGCCTATATGTTCTGCAATAGCTGTACATTTAAGTTCGGTCCACATTTTTAGTTCGGTTTAAGTGGAACTAATAACAAACATATTTATTAGACTCTGTTTAGAATTTTGATCACGAATGTGATACTATATTGTACGGCAAGGGGTTAACTTAAAAATTAAACAATTCTTTCGACCAAAATATTTCCATTCCCTATGATTTTAAAAATTTTATGGATACGAAATTGGTATGATACCTCAAGCAATACCTACATGATTAGTAATTGATACTGTAAACAATATTTTGAATAATGGTACAGCAATTTTTAGTGGCGATTCGGAGTCACCACTCGAGTGCAAAGGATTAATGCTAAAAATACTGAACAAACAAAGTGACTGGCTGCTATTTTTATACAAATTACAAGAACTGAATTCGATCGACTCTTATTGTATAAGCGTCGCAAAAATATCGGGAAATCTTAGAAGGCGTGGTTCCCAAGGTCAATCGCAGTAACGTTTTCCTTTATGAAAATGTTTTCCAAGACTTATAAATAAGTTGCAAAAAATAACTTGTAGTATTTCCTCTGTAATTGTAAGAGTCACTGTAACTGGAATAAAAACGAACATAGAACTATCCAGCATCGACGAGCTTCCTCGAAACCTCGTAAAATCCGAGTTGAAATTACTTTTGAATTTTTTATCTCAGAGTTATTTTAATTAATGAGCTGGTAAAAGGTAAGGTAAAGGTAATGCATGTTAGAGTAAAATCAAGCTTTTCCCTCGAAAGTGCCTTTTGATGGGAGAAGAACGTATAACGTTTCCGTTTAAAGGTTTACCTTTATTAATAATTGATTACCATGAACTCGTTAGATCCCGGTCGGTTGACTAATAACGTATACACCGTGTGAGTCACTCTTACGGGAGTGGACTCTCCGTGAAATAGAAATAGATCGCGATGGACCGGCTCGAACGGTCAGAAATGCGACGCCGGCAACCAGTTCCGGTTCAGTCAATTAGACTCTTTTCAAAACAAAATCACGCGTTTAAAAAAATTCTCGAAAAAAATTATAATTAGACCTCAAATTTGTATGCCAATTCGGCCTTGAAATTAATGTTAGTACGAAATATTAGGAACTTCAGGTGATTAAGAGCCATAGTAATGGGTCTACAAACATTAACCCTTTGTGCTCCGAATTATTTTTCAATTTTGTTGCCAACAACTCCTTACTATTTTAAGTGTTCCATTTAAAATTTACTTCAAAGGTACTACTTGACTGCTACTTATTTTAAACCTCTTACACTTATAAACACAATTCGTCTTCGTCTTCAATAATTTTATACCAATATAATTCGTAATTCCTATTTATTCCTTAATGTAGTATTGTAGTAAAATCTCCATGCACAATGCGTATGCAGCCTATTGTAGACATGTCTCTCTGTCACAAACATTGATGGTGCAAAATTTATGGATACATATTAACATTCACCTGTAACACGTACTTTAATTAATTTCAACGTAGCTGCTCTCCGGTGTCCCTTAGGATATTATTGGCAATGTTCAGTCCTGATCACAAGTGATCATCAGGGTATTCAACGTATTACGATTCCACTGTATTCTGTTCACTGTTGTAATTGAAATGAAAACATTGTTCGACAATATTAGTGTAAAACTGTTTTACAGAAATGACTAGCAATACAAAAGAAAGTTTCTCAAAGAGTTTTCATATAGAACTCAAAATTAAAACTTATAAATACCTTTTGTATGATTATATTCACACGATTTATCAATTCTTTATCAATATTTCTCTTCTACAGCACTTTCGAAAATCGTCTTTTTTCACTATTAAAACAGAGAGACGCCGTAAGCTATTTTAGCAACGTAGAAAAATAGTATTATAAATATTATTATTCTGTGTATTATAGATCCAAAAAGTCGCCAAGTCGCCTGAATTTTAAACTTAAATGTACAAACGACAGTAAATAATTTCTCACCGATGAAAATAGTACCAACTTAAACTTTTCCAACTCCTGGGCCCTTAAATATTGGTTGCAAAAGAATAGAACTGTATTTCGTCCTAATACAGTAAAATGGGTCAAATTCTATCTTGTTCGATGTCATTTTAATCAGAAAAATGTCGCAAATATATTGATAAAATTTCATTAAAAATCATTACAAAATAAAGAAGTTTTATCATTGCACTAGCACTGTCTCACCAATACGCCATTTTTTGTTGCGGCTTCGGCGTTTTTACATGCTGTCCTTTTCTACGTTCAACGCGGTCAACGTGGCTACAAAAAAATAGTATCCGGTCCCGATCTATGTCACAGCACAGAACCGAGAAT
The DNA here is from genome assembly GCA_963966675.1 of Lasioglossum calceatum. Classification (NCBI taxonomy): domain Eukaryota; kingdom Metazoa; phylum Arthropoda; class Insecta; order Hymenoptera; family Halictidae; genus Lasioglossum; species Lasioglossum calceatum. Next base: position 8,395,358 of record OZ016549.1, read on the forward strand.
CGACTTAGATTCGGACATTACTGTCTTCATGTTTAATCGATTTTGTTCGAAATACTTGTTCAAACATTGTCACACCATTTCTTCAGTGAGAAACGGCAACGTTTTCTGCACCGACTCAATATGTGTTCGATAACTGGCGCGTACGTCACGGTCGCGAAGCAATCGACAGTTTCCTGTTTAATTGTCGAAGAAGCATGGAAACGCGTTTCCTCCGGTTTACGAGTTAAACGTGTCGCAGAAGCTTGTTCGAATCGCAAACAGAGAGGTGCGAGTCGCGTGTTGCGCGCGGCCGAGTCTTGAAGGAAAACACGTGATTCGGGTTTCGCGCTTTACCGCGTCGGAGCCTGTGTGCGGCCGTTCGAGCATGTGCTCGTACGTCTACGTTTAGCCAGTTAATGGCAAGCACAGACGCAACCGCGTTGCGTTAATTATAGACCGGAGCCCTTCTCCTTCCCTTCATCTACCCTCGACACCGCGAAATTGGAAAGCCGGCGTCAACGACGAACCACGCTCGTTTCTTGTAACCGAGGGTAGGGACACGGCGGCTACCAACTTCCCGAGCGAAAGGTTCTTTCTAAAGTTTCGGATAAACGATTTCACACAAGTGTTCCTGTACACATTTTCGCGGACTTTCGCTCAAATTTTTCACTTCAACACCCTGGATCTCGCCATCCATTTCAGAGGTGTGCATTTCAACGCTTTAGTAGCAACTTTTGTAAAATGGTACTATAATTGGGGTTGCCAACTTCCTGTGAGATAATTCTGTGCGCAATAAAGAAAAAGTTCAAGTAAATGCTATCGAGTTTAATGAGAGGTATCACAATAACAAAAAATTACTAATACTTTACATTTAAACAAATGTTGGGGGTCGCCCTTTCTCCCCCAAAAAATTTGATGCATACTATAAAATATTAGCCCCCAATTAACCATTTAATCTAAAAAGAAATAAGTCGATATCTTCATTAGATTCCGAGAAAACAGCTTGCAACTTTATCTAGTAACTTTATCAACTAGTTTTTAGTCGACTACAAAATGCAATTGAAACAAATTCCAAAAAGATATTTGTTCAGGAAAGTGAAGGTCGCCATCATTTTTATTAAATGGCACTATTTTTTAGCACACAATATTATTGCTTGTGTCAAGATGAGTTCAACGGCCTAGTTTACTATGACCTTGACATGAGCTCGAACTCGGAAAGGGACAAATTAAGTTGGGGGAACGAAGGATGGAGTCAAACATGACAGAATAGAATATTTGGAACGTCAACAAGGCTTCGTTAGAGTTTAGAGTTAAGTTAGAGTGATTCGTTTTTGTGATTTCACCGATTACGAAATAAGAAGTCTGAGACCAGTGATTTTGACTTGTCCGACTAGTGTTAACACGTTGTGTGTCGTGTAAGTCATTTATGAGTGACATAGTTCTTTGTCCAGGGTCGAAAATTCATTCCTATAGCGATACATCGCGTGACCCGAACATTCTGATCTGCAAAGCGCGGATAGTTAGCAGAGCAATCACTGTGCTAAATCTTTACTGCAGAATCTTCTTTCATTAAATTACTTCGATTTTGTTCAGTAGTTGATACGTTAATAGTGGTAAATTAATATTATTTATTCATTCCCGTGAGTTGGCCTCATTATACTGTACACGAAGCAGACACTACTCAAATTAGGGTTGCGTTCAGAAGCACTAGCTGGCGAGAGTCCCAAGTATTTAGTTTCGACTGAAACGACGTGTAAGACATACAATACTGCGCATAATTATTTGAACGACAGCGAGATTAATGTTCACTCCGTTTTTGAAAAGTAAAAAATCTTGTCACTATTAGTTGATACTTTTTCCTTAAAATCAAATTTTCAAACCGGTCATGATTAGACTGCGGATCTTTATGCAAAACAAAAATTTGTTGCGTCAGTTGCAAAAACCAGGAGCTAAATAAAAATTTCTTTGTTCATTTAATAATTTTAATAAGTTGGGAATCAGTCTCATGACGTTGCCAACAAGTTCTTTTGCTACGAACACACTCTCTCGCCAAATTGTATTTCTTGGTTAACCTGTACACATATAATTTAATTTTAAATCAAATTCGTTTTAAGACGACGCATACTTGCGAGTGTTTAAGCTAGATTGCACGTCATCAAGAATATTGGAAAAGTTTTAGAGAGACTACTTAGGGCTGCTTCATTTCAAAGTGCTTGGGGGAAGTTTTCCACAAGTTTAGTAGGTCGCCGAAGAGTCAAATAATATACCTGTCAGCAGATATCTTTCAGAAGCTTTATTCATAGTGGAGACTTCTAATAGTTTCGAAGCAGGATATTAACAGACACAAATTGCACAACTGAAACTTATTTCTTAATAGAAAGTTCTGAGGATGCAATCGAGGGGTATGTTTACATCCCTAAGTCTTTATAATTACATGTTTACAATCGCATAAAAACGGATCATTTTATAAACCTATAACAGGAAACTTAAATGATGTAAATAATGTTAAAATACTTTTTCACAGCTTACTAGAAAGAGCTTCAAAATTATAGACATAATTGTGTTACACACTGTAGGAACAATTCTTATTATAGGGTGTCCCAAAAAGATTGTACTTCCTTGAAAGTACTTCAAATAATCTCAGGAATCACCCCCTTCAAGGAAGCACAACATTGTTAGGACAACCTGTGTATGGTATTGACAAGTAATTCTCGAATTTATCTTGAACTTGTTTACAGTTTAAAAAAACAAAAAGGGTGCTTAAAATCGAGCATTATTTTTTTAATACATTCAATAAATTAATATTTAATTGCCAGTGTAAGTTCTTGTCGTAAAAGAATTCTGTTCACTTTAAAACAAGAGCAGAGAAAAAATATCGAACGGGTTAGCCAGGGCATCCAGATGAAGATAAGCATCTTTCTTCTGCGAAACATACTATTTTCAAAATATCCAAGTGTTCGTTACGATTAAAATCCTTATATTTTATTAATTTTTTTATTTTCAAGGTCGATGGCTATTTAGGAAGAAATACAATCCTTGAACATGTCAATATGAGAAAGTGCATTTTTGGACAAAATGTCACTCTGTCGCAGGTACACTAACACTAACACTGTCTTCGTCAAAGGATTGGGCTAATTGCGGAAGACGTATAGCGCGGAGTGGGGATATCACGTGGTCCCTACAAGTTTCTCACTGCCATCTCCTGGTGGACGATCAGTACATTCGCCTCGTCATTGTATTAGGAATATATAATGAAAGTACAATGCGAAATCACGAACTCGCTCGATGCTTCTCCATTCAAGGAATTGTAATATACTCGCGAAAATCCGATTAGAAATAACCTTTCGGGACACATAGTTCCTACTTAGCATTATAAATGCTATCTTAGGTCATCTTCGATCCGCGCCGCGTTCACTCGGGATTATGCAAATACGGGGACACGAAGAGGCGTTATCTCGCGAAGTGTAACTCGACTTTGTCGATCCATCCGGATGTGACGCAGCTCGTTTTCACCGAGATGCAGTTGGAATCCGTAAAATATTCGTCGATTCCCTCTGTCTCATATTCCACCGGTCTCCCATCCCTTTTCTCAGTTCTTCTGTTACGTCTTTGAGATTAGTATCGAAAAACGGCAGGATCGAGAATGCACTGTGAATCTCTAGATCCAACCTGCTTCGCTGGATCACGCCTACGACTCTAATGAACTTTCCTTTTATAGTCCTGTGCACAATGCGCATTCTTGTCGAGGAAACCGCAAACTTTATCACTAGCCTGTGGATGCCCATGACTAATTTTTATAGCACATTCGAACGTAATCAATCTATTTCATTCCTTTGTGACGGTCTCAAGAAGCTACAAATATCAGATGATTGCATAAATTCGTACCCGATTTAAAAATAAAATTCAATGGTTAAATTTTAATGAATACAAATCCAACAACTTAGATTCTAATTTACCCTGATGCCATCCTCACTACTAAGTATTAATTAGGTTTCTTTTATTTAGTATTACGTAGGTAGCTCGAATGACCTTGACCTTGACATATGTTTTTTAGCCGAATTTTGAAGTATTAATCGCAGTTTGCTTATTGAACATTTGAGCTCCTAAAAGTTGAAAAATATTTGATATTTATTAATAATGTCCGCTCATAATAGTCCAAGCAAAAATACTCATAAATAAAAATTTCCATTTCTGCAAATTATACATATGTATAATAAATTCAAAGTCGCAGAGTGCAACGAATAACAACTTTCAGTACAGCTAAAAATATCTTTACCATTTTTGACTCTTCTTAAATAATTTATTTAGAAATCCGAATTTCGTCGAGGAATTAACATTTGCATAAAATTCCGAAGTTTACTGACCGTGAACTGCCAGTGTTCTATTGCAAAACCTAAGTTTGTTTACGCGAATAACATTGTGTCAATCAGAGGTTTCGTTATAGTCGAGGCTTTCCGTTTGGGTACCTTTGCACGGAAACGTAATTGGTGATTTGTGGTGGTTCTACGCGGTACAGCTGCACGGTGAAGTGCCCCAGTCGTTCAGGTTTTATCTACGTATCTCAAATGCAGTTATAGACCTTCTATTTTTAAAAGACATCTCGTAAAGCGTTGCAACCGACGCCGATCGACTCACGTCACCATAGACCAAAAGTCCTGAATCTCCTCTGTACATGCATACAAGTCTCGCACAACTGTTTGTTTGCTAATTGTTAAGTTAACCACTGTGCCCTTTATAGACTATCTACGTTTCCTTCTTACACATTTTACAGTTCCAGTTACGAGAAGATATATTTCGTTGAACGTGAAAGCACTACCTCGAACTAATTTATACTTCCCCTATCTTTTAGAACGTCTACCATATTTTGGTACGACATTTTTAATGTAATTGTGCGGATGATTTATGCCAAATGCTTGTCATACAGGGTGAGCACGGTTTAATAAATTATGTATATCTATTTCTTCTGTTCCGCTCAACAAAAAGTTACGAAAAAATTCATGAACATTCTACCTAACAGCATACATGACAATGTATTATTTCAGAATTTTTGATTGCAGTCAATTTTTTAAAAAATTCGGAAGCATAATAAAATCGACAATTTTATATTGACATTTTCAGAGCCCCACGGTTATATTATTATGTTAATTGTGTCTCGTCGTGATTGTTAATTAGTATTTTACAGATTTTTTTACAGACAGTAAACTCTATCACGCAAATATATAAAGTCATTACTAGACAAAACATATGAACATATGTATACAAAATAAAAATTTTCTATTTCAATTGTATGGAACAGAAAATAAATGAAAATGTAGGTACTTTTTTTGACAATTCTAATAAGTCGACAACAAAAAAGAAACTTTTCAAAAAATGCTAGAATATAAAATTAGACAGTGTATAATACGATTTTAATTTGTTTCGGAATTACAAAAGCTACTGCCATGGAAAATAAGATTCTATTTTAATCCACTTTCTTAAAATTCGTCTACAAAAATTGAAAATTGCATAAACATCCGTAGTCTGGTAATAACATTCTTAAGTTCTTCAATCCCTTCACAATTTTGTATTTCGCCAATTTGTTCGTCATAAATAAAATCCGCACTCTAATTATAACATAAAAGATCAGCAACGATAAAAATGCAGCAGTTATTAAATCTCTCAGTGCGATGGATTTGATCTTAAACAGCTGTTATGAATTATTCAAAGTAATTTTCACCGGAAGAAATATACTGTTCTAAACGACTACGGAAACTCTGGAAATATCTCTGATCCTCCTCCTTTAAGACAGCGCAGCAGAAACTGGGGCGATCGAAACTTTTAAGCTTATGTACCAATGGTGCACAATGTGCTCCTTTCAAAAAGAATTACACAAGCTTAATTACCACTACAATTATTTAATTGGACATTTCACAACTGCTTTATACAGGGTGGGCCAATAACTTTGTCCACCTTGAATATTTTTTGTAATAATATGAAAAATGATATATACAAAAGTTGTATGGTATAGAGTGGGAAATATTGTGCCATAAACATTTTTTAAATGCGTGAAGGCCTTCCGGAAATTTCAAGGTCCCCTCCATTTCTTTAAATGAAAAGTCCTACTCTTTACTTTTAGTCCTACCTATCATAAATCATTACATATTTAAAATCATCATAACATTTAAAAATTACTTGATGAACATTTTTTCATTTAATGCAATGCATGGAATTTTGTAGATTTGAATATATTATTATTAACCCTTAGCACTCGAGTGGTGTGACTTAGAGTCACCACTAAAAATTGCTGCACAATTATTCAAAATATGGTCTAGTGTATTAATTACATAGGATGGTATCTAATCAATTACTAAACATTTAAGTATTGTATAAAGTGTTATATCAATTTCATATCCATAAAATGAAAAAAATAATTATTCTAGTTCGGAAGAAATGTTTAATTTTCGAGTTAAAACAGCTCCGAGTGCAAAGGGTTAAATGATCTGATGTATGTTTATAGCGAAAGAGTTTGCAAACGTGTTTAGAGACTTACCATTTGTTGAGCGTTTTTGGGCTTCCGGTTGACGTCGATCACTTTCTGGTTGGCTGCAATGACAAACGTTTGATAATTAATGCAACAATGTCCCTTCGTTCGATAACGGGCAAATCGTGAGTTTATCAATGCTCATTGCATATTGCGCACACGTGCAACGCGTGACCACGGTGCCCCATGCACTAACGACTTTACTGTCAATTTAGGTGTTATGGGTAACTGTTCAATACCATAAACGATTCGACTCGCCCACCGTGAGTAGGTACTGTTATTTGCTTCTGGACTATTAACACATCTTTCATTCATATTGAAATATGGCATCCGCATATATACAATGGCCGATTCATATAGTTTTTTAATTTGCATTGCTTTTATTATGCGACAGTGAAAGCTCTATTGAATCCTTGTTTGAATGGAAATCTTATAGTAGCACTAGAAGTAAATGAAGAGATTTGTGGAAATATCTCTGGTTACAAATCGTCGAATAAAACTGTCGACGACATGAAAATTATGCAATTCACATTGACAACCTGCACTTCAAACAACAAAGCTCATGTTATAAACTCGTTTTATAGTCATGACACAAAATTAAATAGTTAGGCTTTTAGATAAAATAGCCTATTGTAGAAGTGCTTTTTGATTTTGCAAGAAATTACTCTTCAATTCAAAAGAAATGTAAATTTCCATTAAGTAGTTGTAACGACACTAGGCAAAACTATTTCTCGAAAAAATATTAAACAAAGCTTCCCAAAGGCAAGTACTGTTTTCCTCTTTGTATTAGTTCCTTCTTATGTAAACCTGATATAGAAGGCTTGAAAAATAATTTATAATTTTCTCAAACAATGTTCCGTAAGGATATGAAAACAATGTAATACCTATTGCTTCAATAATTTGATCATCCACTGTGAATTCATTGCTTCGATATAATTTACATTAATCCTTTGCACTCGAATGATTACTCTGAGGCGCCAGTAAAAATTGCCATACCATTATTCAAATCAGTTTTAATATTATTAAATCCGTCTGTATTCTATAAATTGTGAATAGCTCACCTGTTATATGAGAAAACAGGTGCAATTTGATATGCACAATGTAAAAAAGATTACATAGAATAAAAATGATCTGGGTTGAAAGAAATGTCTTATTGTAAATAGAAATGTCTATTTACGAAAGTAAAATTAGTTTTCTATAACTAAAGCCAAAGATTTACTTACTGACTGCTTCCACCAAATCAGCCAGAAGTACACCGTCGCACAGGTCCGACTGAAGATCCGTCACTCTTCTCTTGCAACCACCTCTCTCCAAATAGTAGTTCGCCCAATCCGTATAGATCTGCACAGAAATGCATATCCATAAGTACCATTGCAAACTAATCTTTATTTGTAAGGAACATTGCCCAACTCAAAAGCGATGATTATACTAAATAGACTACGGATCTTTATGCAAAATAAAAATTGTTCGTATCGATTGTGCGACACACAAATCAAATAAAATGGTCATTCTTCCTTTAATAATTCCAATCAGGTAAAAATAATACATAAACATTTGTATATTCATTTAATCCTTCCACTGGTTTAAATTGTGTGTACCCATTTTTGTGATAAATGCATAAAATCCGTAGTCTCTCTGTTAATAAAATATATATAGTCGTCCTAAGATTTTTGCCGCAGGTGAGCTACCAACAATAATGAGCCCCGATGCATAAGAAAATACACGGTAGGGGAAGCGGGAACGGGGTGAAGTTTTACAAAAGAACCAACTAGAAAAATGCAATATATTATCAATAAACAAAGAAAAGTATAAAACAAAAATACAAAATTTGAGCCCCAAAAGGTTGGCGCCCCGGAACTATAGCCCATTTAGCCCAGTGGTAGGGTGGCCCTGAAAATATACAGGGTGTCCCAAAAATGTTCTGCTTCCTTGAAAGTGGCGATTCTAAATATTTTAAATTTTTATTAGCAGCTCCAATAGAAAAGTCTCATGTAACCTACTAATTGCAACTTTACCAACATTTTTTCTGCACGTCATTTAGTAAATCAAGTTTACGATAAAAATCAGTTTGTTAAAAAGTTACACTGTTTTAAACGGCGCAACGTTCGAACACTTGCGTTAGCCAGTGTGCATACGCGTTCACTAACTGTACTGCAGGTAAAACATATGCGACTCCCTATCTATAAGCCGTGCACATTTTGTTTATCCTTCTGCCTTGCACACTGATGCTTTATGATGGATTTGTTTGAGTCGCAGGTGCGCCATGTCCATGAATACCTGACGATAAAATTGACAGGTGTTTGTTTAAGATTTGCTCGTCCGGATTTCATGGAATTATTCCAACGGCGCATGTGGAATTGTAGATCGTGTAAAAGACTCTCTATTTAAAGCAGAAATAAAATTTTCAACAGTGTCAATACCGTAGTGTAGTACAAATAATGCGAAAGATAACAATGATGAACCGGTTTTAATGAACCTTAACTGGGTGATGCTAGAATTCGATAATGCCAGACCTCATCTGACACATATGTAGCCCCACTCAAATTTCACATCGCACAAAATCACATGTATGTTTTATTTTTATAACGCGATGTAATAGTCGGCGTCAAGATGAGTTCAACGACCTACACACCATGACCTTGAAGTGACCACGAAGGTGAAAATTTAAAACCGTGTAAATACATTCTATTTAATCATTTTTCTTAATTTAAATAGTAGCAGAAATGATTTAGGTGTTCAAGTTAAAATTAACACACTGTATAGAACAGAAGGTTGCTATACAATTTTACAGAGCATAGAGTGACATGTCCACAGTTCTGTTTGCAATTGTTTTCGGCGCAAGCTATAAAACCAAAGAAATTGTTCTACTTCCGTTTAGCCGAGCATAATAGCCAGACGTTATATTTTTACTTTTCCATATATACCCGTCTATTATTCCTCTGACTTAACGAAGGGCACACGTTGGAAAAGCACGAGGCAGTCAATTAAGACTTCCTTTAAGCCGGCGTCTTTCCTCGGGCTCCCTTGAAGACTTGCTTTGGTACCTCCAGCAACCGGAAGACGGGCGGCGCGGTGCAGTCGGTCCTCGGAGAACAACGAAACCTCCTTCGAGGCTACGACCTACGAAAAAGCACCAGGTGCCGGCCAGCGGAGGCTTCTTTTCTCGCAAATAGAAGAGAGGCGAGTCGCAAAAAGGCGTCAGCTCATCGCAGGACAGATCCAAGTTTATTGTTTTGGGCGAGTGCCAATATATTTCACATGCTCTCTCTCTCGGGAGAGAGGTCCGGCTTGAAAAGGTACAATAGCGCCAGCGAGCCAGCAGGAGAAGAGAACGAAGAACAGAATTACTGGACCAGCGATAGGTCGACAGGCGGATTGTGTCGATAGAGAAAAGGACTTACAATTAGTCATCGTGCGTATCGAATCGTATGTGTACACCGGCAACTTTGAAAAGAGAAAACTATGGACTTTCTATCGCTAAGAATACATTCAAGCTTAATTTAGTCTTCAACACTCGATACCTTTTTATTTGGGTACGTATGTATGCAGCGACAATTATGATTGACATTATATATTTTAAAGGGTGTCCTACTACTTATGGACGAAAGTGTACATCGAAAAATAATTGTATTTTCATCGTTGCGTATTAATTACATAGTAAACTAGTTCCTCTGACATTTCAAAAGAAATTCAAGTCGTTCGGACCAGTTTTTAAAAAGTGTTATACATTGTAAAGGGTGTCCTACTACTTATGGACGAAGCTGTACATCAAGACATAATTGTATTTTGCTCCGACCACCACTGCAACAAGGTGTCCGAATTTCTCATACCTAAAACTCTCCACAGTTAATAAAGCGATTCGCAGGACATGTGCCATGTTTTTGTAATTACTCTGTGCACGAGACAACCGTATCACGTCAACGGAAAGAATGGATCAAGCTTAATACTGTTATGTAGAAAAGTTGGTCCACAAGCGGGTCCTCCTGTGCACACACATGCATACTCCTTTGTCAGAGTCAGGCAAATGAACAGACACCAGCTCCGACCTGGGTTTCCCTGTTTGCGCGTTTTCCTACGAGGATGCGCGACCGCGTGCGCTTATTCGTATTCCACGGAGGGACACGCGTATATTTACATAGGCGATTCATCCGACGCAACGGCTCAACCACGTATACGCTCGTTCCTTCCACCACCAGTTACACCTTGAACGTGCACGAGCCGAGACGCGCGCGCGAACGTGTGGCTACGCACACGCGTAGGTCGCGTACCAGTCAAGACACCGGTACTATTTTTGAGTGCGGCAAAGAGAAAAGCACAATGAACTTCCTTCATAATTTCGGGTCATCGCGGCAGATTATAATGTTCATCGCTGTCTCGGCAAATGGGGAAATAACAAACAATGTCTGGCTTAGGGTAGCCCCTAGACTGCGGATCTTTATGCAAAATAGAATTGTTAATGGATATAACTATCTGGGAATTATTTTCTTTATCTCTTTCGAATTGTAGCTGGCTTGTCCGAAATGGATGCAATTCGAATCTACTTTTCAGGACCCACTAGGATCTTGAGGTTAGGAATTTCATTGACATTATAATACAGTTTTATTAATCAATTATATAGTCACCATTCCTTTCTAATTGTATAACTAGTTTGCGACGTGTATGAAAATCGGGCACGAACTCGTGCAATCTAATATTTTCAAATTAAGAGTATGACACATTTCCGAAATTTATGCGACAAAGTTTTGACACAAGCAGTAATAATAACAATAAAAAGCAATAAGTATATATATTAAAAAAAATTAATAAGAGAGATCCCCTCATAAATATTTGTCCTAATGTTCCCTTCTTATTCTACGTCACGGTTTTCTATGGCTTTCAATGAGCTATTCAGGGAATAGAGTAACTTCTTCGTCCCTATGTTTTGTAATGGTGGTTTTGACACGCTAGAATCGGGCCAATGTTCCTGGGATACTTGCGGGTCCCACGGGATAAAGGAACGCGCCGCGACGGTGGCACGCGCCCACGTGCCTTCAAAGGTTTCAAATCGACGACCAAACGAGCAATTCTTTGGGCACATTAATTTTATGACGGCTCGAAGTATCAGAATGGCGAAGCGTATTTTAATCTTTGGCACTGCCTCGCGATCTCCGGAAACTTGGATTGCTAGATGGTATTGCTTTCTCCTCGCTTGACGTGTAATTTGTACTGTACTTAGAATTTCTCCGGGAACTATCCGATTATTTGTTTAGATATGTGTAGTTATTTGTCAAAGCATTTGTAATCATAGATCATTCGCAACTGGTATCATATAATAAATTGTTAGTTAAAACATAACTGATAGATATCTCTTCGTATTAGTTCTGATCATATTTTTCGTGCATATTTGCATATTTTTTGTGCATATTTGCATATTTTATGCGCATATTTCCATAGCGAAGTCTAGTGATAAGAAATTCATGGGAGATTCTCATGTTGTGGGAATCGTTAGGAGATACCCAGCAAACTAGAATTTCGAATAACGTTCGCTGATCGGGCCTGACTCGGTGTAATGCCTCCATCAATGTTTTAGGAATGCCTAACCCATGCGAATAGATAGGCATACCTGTGCGCATCGACGCGTCGAGCGCGGCTCGTACCTGTATGACGTTGCGAGTTGAATCGGCCTTGATGTCGTCGCTCGATTCGCAGACGGATCTCGGTGCCCTAATGCACGCCATGACGTCCAGCCTAGCAGCCGTTAGCGTCATCCAAATCGCATCAATTCAAGCACAACACTGCAGCTCCACGGCGGAATCACTAATTATCGCATCGAATAGAGCCTGGAGTACAATCCGGACACAAGCCCGCAGAACCAGTGGCGGTAATTACACTTAACATTCGTCGTCCACGCGGGATCCTGCCCGGATCGAATCTCGCAAGGCACGATTTATCGAGGATTAACGGGATGTTTGTAGCGATTTGCTAACGGAATGACTAATTCGCAAGCGGGCCGAGCTCGCGGATAATCGCCGGTGGAACAGTTACCGGATTCAATCCTCTGATTCGGAGAGATAATAAGACGACCGATTACAGTTTAATCGTGTCTGCGCGCTGGTCTATGTATATGCACTCTTTCATACGCCGGTCTTCCATGTCCCGGAGCGATATCGAATTCCATCTAATTGATTTTCGATACCGGTAATTATCGGGATGCGCTCCCCGACCGGAGTCGAACGAGCTAGAGACCTTTTATCTGAAGTGTGTATCAGGTTTCCAGGAGCATTCGAAGGTATTTGGCCACCGCTATCCGCGGAGTACCGTATAGAGATGTTCGATTCAGCCGAACCACGATCTACAGTCCATCGATCGATCGTGTTCACCGCTTTATTACCGGAACGATCTCGTTATCCCCGATGCACGTGTTCTCATGAGACGTGTCGTCACGTTCCTTTTAGCTCGGTGTACGTACTCAGAAGTGCATCAGCGGTGCATCAGACGTGCATCGAGCAACGTGCAACAACCATGCGAACCGGGAAAAAGTTCGGAACAGCGTTGCGACTTTCGACGAAGCGATCTCGATATGTTCTCACAGTCGTCTTTCTTCGAGAAAGGGAGGGGAGCACGATAGGAGACTTTTCTTGGAGTTAGAAGGACGGTAGATAGCCACTTGTTTTCTGGCAGTAAGCTTCTTCAATGAATAATCTTTCAGTAAAAACAGGATTAAACTCTCAAACTGGGTATAACAATAAAAACTTAAACTTAAACTTCTTTCACAGTAACTCAACTATGTAAACCGTAGAGTGTTCTTGGTTGTGAACCATCAGCACAATTTTGCAACTTCTTCTTCGCTGCACCAAAACTGGACGCTGTACAGGCGTCCCATTTTATTTGGAGTTTGGTAGAACCTTTGATACAGCACACGAATTTCCGTTTGTAAAACGTCCACAGTCATGACATCCAAAGGGATCGGAAAAGGATGTACCCAACAACACTGACCTAGCCATTTCCCGATCCCGGATAGAATCGAAATCGTTTGCCACCCCGTGTCCCATAATTCGAAATAAGAGGAGATCGAAGTGGAAGCAACTTGCGCACTATTTTAAGAAGAACACGCGGGCCGGGTTCGGGCCGTCCGAGATCTTCCACTCGATATTATCCAATTATTCAATTTCGCACTGAGCAGTCATCGCTCCGTGCAGACTGTCGTGCTTTCTTTTTCTTAAATTTTATTATTGCCCGATCAATCAAGACAGGTCGAGCCGGGGTCACGATGATCAAACGTGTTTGGGCTCTCTTATTCTAGCCGTTCGAATATCTGCGATCGGTTCGTTAACGCAATTTACTCAATTCGTTCAATTGATCGATCCAGCGTGTTCTGTCAATCACCGGGCAACAACGGTTCCGTAAGTGAATGATAACGATCCCGAATGGGCTGTCAGTCCTGGTCCCTTCGTCCAGGGCTCGAAGGTGCTGTCGCGGTCGCGAGTACGCACGTGGAGACACAACGCATGGGCGCGTTGACGAAACTCATGGTCGAAACAGCACGTCTCGACGGCGCGACGCACCGGACGTAACTGAATACAAGCGTCGCGCACACGCTTCTCTATGCGTACGGGCCTCGCGCTGTTTCTCCTTTCATCGTTCGCTTTCACACCCTCTTCCCGTCTCGTCTTTGTTTTTCTTTTTCAATTCTATCTCGTTGCGCTGTGCCATTTCTTCCTCTTTTCACCGAATCTTTTTTTCCTCTTCTTCTTCTTCTGCTCTCCCTCTTCTTCTTCTTCGCCGTTTTGGTCTCCCTTTGTTTGTAACGGCGCGGCGCTGTCTAGTTTTTCCGAACGATTGTTGTCGGTTATAGATTCTGTCCGAGGTTAACTCTTTGCACTCTGAATTTCTTTTTCAGTTTGGTTCCTAACACGTTGCCAGTCACAATGTTAGTGGCATTGAACACAGGTCATTTTATTAATCTTGAAATTAACTAAATTATCAGAGTCACATAGTGATTAAAACGTTTTTATCCCCAAAAATGTGGTAGAAGGGAAAAGAAAATTTATATTTTTTGTATGGCTACATTTATTTTAATGCTTAATCTAATTAAAAAAAGAAACACGTAACGTTCATATTTGTTAGACATTGTTAGAATCTTCGTGACGAGTCTGACTCGTTAAAATACGGCAAGGGGTAAATAAACTATCACCTGGGCAAGTTTCTGATAAAAAAGATGTTAAAAATCAGAAACAGCAGCAAACACTTTTATACATTTCATACTCTCAAAACTACAGAATTCTTTTTTCATTAACAAAAATATGTGGATACTAATAGTTTTTATTTCAGGCTGAGTTGTGCAAAAATTTAATTAAGTTTCTACTTCAATCGTTAATCGCAATTGACAATTAAATACTTATTAATCGTTAATTGGGAATAACGTCTAAATTTCTACTTTAGTCGTTAATTGCGATTAACGATTAAATTCCTGTCAATTTTAATCGTCAATCGGATATTGATTAATGATTAACTGCTGAAATTTCGGAATGAAATACGGAATCAAAACTATTGTATGGATACGTATGAATACGTAAACTGAGTTTACGTGTATTGTCATTTGGTCTATAATATAAACTCTGTTTACGTGCTTTTATGTTTTTTTTCGATGATTTTTTTTTTAATCAACGATTGAGGATTAACTTCATCAATCGATTGAATCAGTCTCCAATTTTTCGACAATTTCTATTTTAAATCAACGATTGACGATTAATTCATCAATCGATTGAATCAATCGACGATTTTTCAACGATCACCTTTTTTAATCGTACACATTAATCAATCAATCTTGATTAAAATTTTAATCGATTAACGCCCAACTCTGACTTCAGGTAATACAATATTTCATAAGGAGAGACGTATTCTTTCAAAATTCATGTTTTAAAATAGCTGTTGCTCCGACTTAATAAACCGAAAGTCGTAAACAGAAAATGAAAACTGAATGTCAAGAAGATCGGAAAATTGGCCGAATAATAATTAGAAGAGGCGAAGGTTGGAAGAAGCACGAGGAGGACATAATAAAAATTGCTGCGGGTTCCGGCGTCTTCCGAGAAGATAATATCTTTTCTGTTCGGGCGAAAATAACGCGACGTGGCCGAGAGATGAAAATAGGAACGAAAGTGACTAGAGAGAAAAAGGGAGAGGAGAGGATCTTGAGACGAGAACTCGATTATGAGTCGTTTTAATTCAGCTTAACTGGAGACGGAGCACAACGGGCTAACGGTGCGATGGTGCGTGTGCGTTCATCGTTGAATTAACAGAATCCAGGAAAGACTATAAATTCATCAATAAACGATTTTAGATTGCCAATTGGTACGCTTCCACTACGAACCTATCAAATGTAACTTTATTTTCTGTCGCCTCTATTACCGTACCCCTTCTGTTAGTTTTGTTCACGTTTCATCTTTTATTATCGCTATTATCTTTGATGTTTATGTATTTATACAACTTTAACTATACGACGTGCAATAAAACGTTCGTGTGGAAATAGAGAATCAATAAACAGTATTTCAGTATTAATTATTTCCTACAACAAATCTTCTTAACCCCACCATTTCATGATTGCAACTACATTATACATGCTCGAAAGTACATAATTAATTTCCATACATAATCGCATAGATTAAGCTAGATTCGCAGTAGCTAATTCTCGAAAATTTAATTAAGCGATTATAATATTCTGTGCGCACAAAATTGATTGAATAGTAATTCTACGTGAAATTAAATTAAATAGAAAATGTACAGGGTGTAAGGAAATGTTTAGTCTTGGCTGCCGTAGCATTCTACATCTTCGGATCGATGAAGATGGCCTTGAATGTCAAAGTCAACTTTTTTTATTGCATTCTATTCCACGCATCATGGAGACAAGAGTAGAATAATAATTTCTTTCCTTTTTGTAAAAAAGGTCTTGACATCATGTCTCTTTAACTATCAGATGATTGCACAAGTTCGTGTCCGATTTGAAAATAAAATTTAATGGTTAAAAAAAGAACACAGCTTTATTAATCAATTATATAGTCACCATTCTTTTCTAATTGTAGAAATATAATTTTGTTTTACACTCTGCCGCGCAGTACAGTTTGCATCATCTATGAAAACCGGACACGAACTTATGCAATCATTTAATGTCTGCGTGTTCGTTAACTTTTATTTAATTTAATTAACTTTGTTAAATATTTTACTTATCTGGTCGACTGCCTTTCGTGTTATGTAAATGGAAACTTCTCTGCATGCATCTTCTGCGAAACAGCACATCTTAATGTGAGCATGAATCACGCATTAATGTTGTTTCAATGTCACCTTCACAGCGTTCGTACGGTGTCTAAT
Organism: Lasioglossum calceatum; assembly: GCA_963966675.1. Classification (NCBI taxonomy): domain Eukaryota; kingdom Metazoa; phylum Arthropoda; class Insecta; order Hymenoptera; family Halictidae; genus Lasioglossum; species Lasioglossum calceatum. The sequence continues at coordinate 8,412,201 of OZ016549.1, forward strand.
TTTAATCCCCGAACCAGTGAAAGCCATTAAATGCAAATAAGCGGTCGGCTGTTTTGTGTGACGTTGGATTCGGAAAAGAGGAGGGCCATCAACTTGAAGAGAATCCCATGAGTGGACAATGACAGCCGCGAGGGTGACCATGAGCATTCTTGACAGGTGCTGGACTATCGATTGCTATTCCGAACGATACACATAGGAGCACCATCATTAATTGTAATGCTGACTATGGAGGTGCCTTTTAACGTTCCTATGCTCGCCTAGCTGTAGCAACCTGCACGATAATCGACGCCAAGTCGAATACCGATCAGTGATACCGACGCATTTTTTATGTGGACTCGATCAGCAATCTATCCCACGTTTCTGCTTTCATTTATACAGGGTGATAAACGAATCACCCCTGTATCACCTGTAGAAAAATCAATTTCTCCAGCAACTTTCAACCGGATCATCCAGATAACATAATAAGTTTAGTGGGTATGTATACCGCGGGCGAGGTTAAAGTGGCGATTTACGTTCTGCCGGGCCAACGACGCTTTATCCACGCGGATCCATTCTCCCCCCCGGTTTGAAAGCAATTCAACCGGAATTTCCGCAGAGTTTCCACTTTGGAACGTCAGCCTTGCGATACAAACAGATTTCTGCTGCGCGAGCGGTCGAATCGGAGCGTATGAAATCGGGAGTCACTCGTACGTCGAGAATCACGGGCCGGCGAACGAGGTCGTTAAGAGGCGGTAATTAATTTGCCCGTAATACTGAACGTTCGGCTTCATTTTTCTGCGAAACGTTGCTTTTCGTTGGTGTTCTGGAGAGGGAACAGACGAGTACCGTCTACGCCAGAGCTGCTCAACGTGACAACGACTGCAACATGTACAGTTTGCGACCTCTATGAAAATCGGGCACGAACTTATGCAATCACCTAATATAGCGCTCGGATTTACTTACTCGCTACGGTCGAGTTTCGAAGGCTACGCCCCCTCGACCCTGTCGCGCGTCTCGCTCCCCCTGGCGGCCATAGTTCTCCTAGGCGCCACGAATAGCGAGTATGAAACGCGCCTGAGGAGCACCGAACTACGACCGCCACGGGGTGCGTGACGCGCGAGTAAGTAAATCCGAGCGCTGATCTAATACAGGGAGTTCCAACTTATTCCCCTCCGAGAACTGCAAGGTCCCCACCATCGAACCTCTTCCCACTATGTACTGCGTACAGCAGTAGAGTTAGTGAGTTGGGCGGCAGTGGTGGCGAGGGGAGGGAACAGTGGTGTCGCGGGAGGGAGCTTCCCACTACTATATACATATACATATAACGATGAAGTCTAAGAGTGGGGGAAGAACCTAAGCGGGGAAGGTGCCTCGAATAACTCCGGAGCTACTAGTTGGAACTGCCTGATCTAATACATGCAGCCTTGCCCGCAGGGGCACAGTGTCGCCAGATCGAGGAAACCGAAGGGAATACAGTTTACCCCCTCTCTGATAACCAGATTAATACGTGACGAGTCTACGGTCTTAGTGTGGGATGTTGGAGAATGCTCATGGTGCTGGAATGGGATAGTGGAAGGGGAAAAGGAGGAGAGGAAAAATCGACCAGTTTTGTTCGATTCTGGCAACACTGCAGGGGCGTGGCACCGTGCCCGCCCAGGGCAAGAAAATCGCTGCCCGTACGGGCAACAGCTCTGGCGTGCACGGTGTGGATGCGAAAAGAGAAAGTGAACAGGGAACACAGCAGGGAAAGCGAGTCGAGAGAGAGAGGAAGAAAGAGGGAGAGAGAGAAAGAGACGTAGAGCAAAAGGGGTGGCTCAGGCTTTGTCGCCTGATTACGAAGGGCTACTCGATGGACGCCAAGAGAATGGGACGATGAAATTAGGTTTGCCTTGGCCACGATATCGAGACGGCCAGTCAGTCGAAATGAAAAAGATGCGGAAAGGAGAGAGCGGGAGCAGGGATGCAGTAACGATCGTGAGCAAATAATCCCTCCCGACAAGGTAAAATTATTCTCATTGTTCGATCGCGCGACGATCACCGAGACCGGAGATAACGTTTTTCGAGTGGGTGGACGGCCAATACGGTAGGAGTAATTGATGAGGCGTGATTCGATAAGATAATTGAATACTTTCGTTTTAATTGAACAGGAAGAGTTGTGTCAACACCAATCGCACGGCGCGCGGATGTTTATGCAACGTTTTTGCGGACCGGTTCGTAAAAATAAGAGTAGAATGGGGAGGTGCTGCATGTTTTATTAATTTCTCTGCCATGTTGTGTTCATGCAAATCTAACGTTGCGTAATATAAATTTGGAGAGAGAGATTAATCCCAGCGCGATACTGCGTCTCGAGATTCATTGTCTGCGTATACGATAATTTAACCCCTCGCCGTATTTTAACGAGTCACGGTCGTCATGAAGATTTTAACAAAGTCTAACAAATAAAATTTGATTCGTTTGTAATCGATATTTATTTCTTTTCCCTTCTACGACATTTTTAGGGATAAAAACGTTTTCATCACCGTAACTGTAAAAAGATGGCACGGCTAGGGGTTATATAGTCTTCAAGAAAATTATTCTTAAATTATTATAGAAATGCTTCTTGAATGTCCACCTTGACCACACAAAAAAAGGAGAAAATTGTTTCTACGTGTAACATTTATGATAAAAACGAGTCTAGATGAAATGCAAAATAGTGAGAATACTTGAGAAATTAAAAAATATACTCTATTATTTCTAACTCGTTCAAACAATGAAGAAATTATATCTTTGGACATACAGAGTGTCCCAAAACTGTCGGAAAACATTGAAAGGGTTGTATCCTGTGATCACTTGACACAACTGTTTCCTTTACAAAAATGTTCTCCGCGGTTTCTTTGAGGAGTTATTAACGAAAAACACGAACCAATAAGAGCGTTGGTCGCGCCGGAAACCATCCGCAATAGTTGCGCTCTGATTGGTTCGCGTTTTTTGTTAACAACTCCTTAAGAAAGCTGCGGAGAACATTTTCACATAGGAAAAAGTTACTTGAAATGACGTCAGGAATCATCCCTTTCAAGGAAGTACAACATTTTTGGGAACCCTTTTATTTACGAATGGTTAGCGATAAGAAAGATATTTTCAGGTTTGAGACATAGCGAAACGAAATCCTAAATACACTCTGCGTGCGATAATTGCGGAGAGTGCTCGTTGAACCGTCAAAATTTATGCACATACGAAAGATGTACTTATGCTGATTGTCCTCTTTGTTTTTCAACGGTCATCGCCCCGAGTTTTCCTTTCTCCCTTACCGAACTACTCGTTGCAAATGAACCACGTAGTGACCCACCCTCTGTTAGTGACCGTTCCTCCCTCTCGACGCATCTTTTATTCCTACATTTGCTGTTCTCGCGCGGCCGTACGTTCCCGTGTACATCCATATGGAATTCTAGCTCTCTTCGCGATTGATGAACACGAGAATATTGAACTTTCTGCACTCTCAAATAACAATTCTCTGTTTTCATTAATTACTAGAATATTTCAGAGTAGACCGAAGGTGTACAGATTTTCCTGGACTGGAAATAAAAATTAAATAGACAATATTTACTATTCAAATGAAAAACACCTACAATATTCTTGGCACACTATTGTTTCGAATCGAAGATGATTAGTTTATTTTATATTTTTTAATGTCGCTTTAAACGATTTTAGAGTATTAGTTTAGCATTATATTATTAGAATAATACATATATTAGAACCCTTAAAGTGTTATAATGTTTAAAATTGCACCTACTCATTTTTGTCATAAATGCATAAAATCCGGAGTCCAATTGTAAGCAAATATTCAAGGTGGCCAAAGTCAAAGACAAAGGTGAATAATAAAACTTTGTAGAGTGAATTATTGGTATACGATAGAACAATGACGGATATCGATCGCTGACGGTCTTTTGGCTTTGTAAAAATGACACTGACTGAAGTTGAGAACCTCCCTAACCGAGTTATCGTCCCCCAAGAAGGAACGGAGAATGCACCCACTTCCCTCAGGATGGGAAGCGTACGTGTCCTGCAGCGTAGCACAAAACGTATCGTACCCTCTCGAGATTCGAGGAAACTCGTTGTCATGACTACGAAAATCCGGAAGGAACAAGTTATTTTTACGTGCCGTGTCTCCACGAAGCCCTGCATCCGAATCCGTTCTCTTTTTACGATTTACTTTTAGGATTTGCTCGCTACTTTTTCAAGTGCGCTCTTCGTTTTCATTAAAGGATCAGAATTTCTCCCGAGGAAAGTCATAGGATAAATAAACGGATTATACGTCCTTCAAAATGGTTTTGAACGTGCGTTTCTTAGTTCGTCGCGTTGTCAGCTGCTTCAATAACAGACACCACAAAATTCATTCATTAAATATTTTAACAGAAACGGAAATGTTATCTTTCGTTTACGCTTCTCTTTATTTGTACTGGTTCGAACTTATACAGGGTGTACCGCGTAACTGTCGCCACGATTTTCCGGGCACTGGTAGCCAGATAAAAAAATGTTTGAAACAAAACTAACTAGTTTGTAGTCGGTTAGAAATTGCAGTAGAAAAAATCCAAAAATGAAATTTGTTGAGTTGTCTGGTTAATAATTTATGTTTGGTGTTTCTTCATGGTATGGAACACGTTCAATTTTACTTTGAATTTGATGATTTTGTGTTTAGAACGCTGTTTCTCATCACAGAATCATCTGAAATGAATAATATTTTCGATTTGAGAGTTTTAAACGGTTTGATAGGGGAAAAATATGGTTTCAATACATGAAACTTGAAAAATTGACTTTTGACCACAAAAAGCGGGCTTCTGGGCCCCTGTGCGCTGATGCGATTCTCAAGTTAAGATAAAAGAAGAGCTGGTTCGACGGTGTCCTTTTTCCTGAACAGGAGCAGAAACTAACCGTTGCTGGCTGGCCCCTTAGCCGAAAAGGCGCCACGCAGGTTATGTTTTATGAATGAGTTACACCTACGTATCATCAGAATGTGTGCAAGTTAAATATATCTGAATCGCTGTAGCGATGCAACTGGGCCCTACCCTGCCATTGTACATTGTGCACGGCGTGTGGGCAATGTGGGCATCCTATACGCGAACTAGCCCACACGGTGCCGTCCTAACGATCCTTAAGCTGCCTTGCGATTTTCTGTGCAAGCGTCAGCTGCGAAAACGACCGACAATACTTTCGCTCGTGGGTCGACGACATCTTTCTCTTCTCCTTCAATGAACGAGTATGTGCGCCCGCTGAGAATGTGTAAACTTTTCGTTGCTTCTGCCTTACTGGATCCTGTTTCTATTATTTATAGGCGTCGCGCGTCGGAATGAAGGGAGTGTTAAGTGGTTTGCGAGCGTTAACAATGGCTCCGATAGAATTGACCCGGCACGGCGCATTGTGTGAACAGGAAAACCGTGGAAAATGCGTTATTATACAGAGTGATTCAGCTAAGTGTCCCACCCAACACACTTGTAAACTATTCGATCTATGAAAAAAATGGTTGAAAGGAAAGCTGTATGGTTTCAAGGGCATCCTAATAATTGGTCTTTTCTATTTTGCTGTTTCATCTAACCCTTTGCACTCGCAGCTATTCTAACTCGAAAATTAAACATTTCTTCCTAGCCAGAATAATTCCATTCTATATGAGTTTTTTCATTTAGTGGATATGATGTTCATGTAACACTTCATACAATATACTTAAATGTGTAATTATTATTTATAATTAATCTAAACAATATTTACTCTCATCTTTAAACGTACGTAGCTAATTGCAATGTTGAACAATTTTGATAAAACTCAGTATGCATATAAGTTAAAATCTGCAAACAACGTAGTCGAAGTCTGCACCATATAACATTTCTAAGATGGAACGTCCACGATCAAACAAAGTTGAAGGAACGTTTGATAGACTCATAGCTTGTGAAACAATTTTATGTAAAAATGGCACGGTACTTCTCGTTGTTAATGATTCGTTAGTGCGTGACCCGAATAGCAAGAATTCCCCATTCAATCAGGCTCGCCGTGTAAGTTTCTAAGAATTCGTTCAATTCATGCGGTTTCGACTAACCTGAAAATAATAAAAATTCCTGTCAAGCCGTCCGTGATCCCGTAGTTCGCGAACGGACCTAATATTCTGATCCGAGCGGTGGTGCAGGACTGTCCGCCTCCCACATTACAGATTCGACAAGCGTCACGTCGAAATTGCAATAATTCTTTCGACTCACGTATCGTGATTCGTATGGAAGACGGAACAGACACGCTTCCTAACTTACTCCAAAAAGCTTTAACGAGCTTCGACGTTTGTTGAGGGTCGCCGCGCGCCGCGGGAACGAGATCTAATGCTCGAAGAGGAAAGAAGGGTCTTCCATTTTATACTACATACATGTATATAGCAGAGTGAACGAACTGATCGTTCAGGGAAAAGAACGTGTCGTTCTTTAATTGTCGGGTGACGAGATAGTCTATTTACTCCTGAATGCTGACAAATTGATTTTGGGATTGTCATCATTAGACTGCGAATCTTTATGCATTTATGGCTTCTGAAAATTTTCAATAAATACTAAAATATAACATTCGACACAATTTAGTACAATTTTTATTTATTTCAGATCTATAGAAGCTACGGATTAGACAAGAACATGAGTGAAGCCAGTTCGCATAATAAACCAGACGGGAGAAATTCATAATTTGCAAATGTGTTGTTGATTACAGTTAAAGCAAATAATATGTACATAAAAGAAACCATAGAATGCAATATTTACTCCGCGATTTTTCTCCAAATTTGTTTCACGCGTCATTTAATAAATTAATCCTTACAATTTCTCAAAAAACTGAAATTTGATCCAGTTTTAGAGAAACTACTCCGTTTTAAGGGGCGCATATTTTTTCGACAGACTGTATCTGGCTTTTCCATATTAAATTCACCATCGCGAAAAAACTTCACTCTCTCATAACTTCCAACGACCATAATCGATTTAATAATAAGCATTTACGATGCGCGCATTTTACTTGCATGGGAATTACCCTTAAAATATTTTTATGTCAAAGGAAGCATGGCATAAATAAGAACACATCCGGGGAGAATAGAAAATGTCTGAAAGTAAACGCAGACGCCAAGTACCTTTCTCGCTAATTCACTCGGAAGTTCTGTTAGAGCTTTCAGCGGGTTTTATGGTTATTACAAAACAAGAAAGACGTCTCCGGGGGGTCCGAGTGTGGCGTAGCTCTGCGTTGTTAAGGCATTTTCTTACTTCAAGGAGAAACTGAGAAAAACGGTCCCCTCTTTTCCACGCATCCACGGAAACGAAGGGCGAACTATGACGCGTAACGAGCGTCGTATTCTTATCACGCGACACGTCACGGTGTCCTTAAAGGACGTGCTTTCGTTTTCCCAGTTCTGTACATACAGGGTGTTGAGAAATCTTTTGTCGTGGATATCATAGAAGGATTCCTTTAGATCGGAGGAGATCTTATAAAAAAGAGGAACGTAAAATTGATCTTGACCCTTTGATCAAGATTAAAATTGTTTTTCTTTCATTAAAATAATTATTACTCTGTACATTTGTTTTGGTATAGTTTCCTACAAAACATCAAGAGAGTTCCTCGTTCAGCAAATGATCCGCCTAAGGAGGTCGAATTTCAGAAATGGCACGGCGATTCAGTGACCAAAGCCTGCTTCGGCGGGATATTTGATCCCATTGGTCTTTTTCATTGAGTGAAAACTAAACCCCTTACTCTTCGACGCCGGTAATGACAAACTGCGAGGAGGTGGGAAAAAGACAGGAACCATGAAAAATTGGTACATGGAACGAGATATTATAGCCCAAAGGGATATTCGATACCGATACACGACATTCATTGTCCGGAAGCTATTTATACAGAACACGAGGCTGAATCAAAACACGTAATACAATCCAAGCGAGCCTGATTCTACGACGAAAATTAGAATTTTTTTATTGGATTGGAACGAAAGTTCGTAGCGTTTGTAAATTAAAATTGGAAGCTAAAATTCAGATATTTATTCATAGATTTATTCAATAACATATTTTCGAGGTAACTTCTCGTGTTATTGAATAAACATATGAATAAATACCTTAATTTTATCTTCGATTCTTAATTTGAAAACGCTACGAACTTTCTTTTCAACCCAATATTAGCGACATCATGAAATAAGTGAGGATATACTACAATATTTGTTCGATAAGTTTGGTTTCCTTCATGAAATTCAGCATTGTGCAAAGGAAAAAACAGAACAAGACAAAGGGACAATTTTTATACAGAAGGATAATAAGTAGACTGCGGATCTTTATGTAATTATGGCTTATGAAAATTTTCAAAAAATGCTAGGATATAAATATGACAGAATTTAGTATGATTTTAACCGCTTGCACACCGAATTATTTTTCAATTTTATTACAAACAACTCCTCGTTTTATTTGAAATTTGCTTCAAACGACAGTTCCTAGATTTATTTCAGATCTGAAAAGGCTACTACCAAGGAAAATAAGATTCTATTTTAATCCACTTTCATAAAATTCGTCTAGAGAAATTGAAAATTGCATAAAAATTCGCAGTCTAATAATAAGTTTAACATAATATGAATTACATATATGATGGATGTCTCACTGTTAGATACATAACATATTTGTTTCATCAACCAAATCGTTCAGTACATACTTCTAGATTATTTTTTGGAGATCTGTTTCTTTCCTGAGGGAGCACAAGCCGTGTCACAGAGCAAACAGAAGATGTACGAATATTTATGTGCTCAAGCTGACAACCTTAGCTCGAAGAGGAAAGAAAATATTACCTTTCCTGGTTTCTGGTAAGGGTGCAGGTTTATACACAAGATGTCAGTGTGTGAGAGTACAAGATAGAATCAAAATTATTTATAAATAACAGATTCACTGTAAAAATAGTGGTATTTTCTATGTAGATTTCTTTTTCCATTGTAGTACAATAACTATGAGCTCTAACAGAATTTTATGGTTACATTATTTTGTAAATATTCTCACAACATTTTCCTAAACAGTTGATTTTATATTATTTTACAAACACTTTCATTATTCACATCCTAACCACTAGGTTAACCATAACAATTTAGGAATGGCTGAGGTATCTGAGGATACATAATATGAATTGGTTAATATACTTTCAATAAACAAATAATATTAAAACAAACGTGCATCTGCACTTGCAAGAATACCATTTATACCATATTATGTAGTTTCTTAAACCCTACAACTTCTGTAAGCAACATTTTAGGTAAGATATTCAAGTGGACAGAGTTCGTAGGACACACTGTATATGCAGTTTGAACATTACAACAATATAATAATATGATAATATGTAATACATACTGCGACCGGACGCGTCCTTGTTTTTCATGCGCGACGCCTTCTAGGTTAGGTTCGCTCGATCATATTGATCGATATAATCGATTCCCTCATCATGCGGGCCACAGATCATAATAAGATATGATTAAAGTAAAAACACTACTTCCAGAACTGACAATACCTTGAGCATTCATCACGGCTCGAGTAAATAGTAAGTGTTAAAAATATTCGCACTTGCACAATTATTCTCGATGGCTGAAAAGTCACTCACTCACTGCTGCCAATGCGCAGAGACGCAGACGCAGAGATATTGTGCAAGATGTCACGCGCATGCGCGGCCAAAACAGTAACGTATCTATATTAGGATGATGAGGTAGCAGAGCCCTGAGGCAGTTATATTGGCGAGAATGTACCGAAATAATCTGTTCCGGACAGAAAGACTCCAGGACGTGTCCTACAAGTTACAAAATATACATATACAAATACACATGTTATACATTCATTTTTCAAAATCAAATCATACTAATATTTTAAAATTCTCCGAGGTGCTCAAGCTACCCCATTTTATCGAAAATTTTACTTTACTAAAATCGCCGCGTATGGGCGAGAAATCTTGCAGAATATCTCTGCACTGCGCGTCCTTCGAATTGATCCAAATGTAAAGAACCATGAGTCACCGGGAGGCAACGATTGAATTAAAGATCTATTTTGTTGGTAAGATAGTCGGCCCGGCAGAGATACACGCTACGCCTTGGGGTAGGCTTGCCCCTACCGAATTCTGCGAAGTTACATGTAGGTACGCGCTTACGCGACCTTAAATCATTTATCGTCCAATTGCCAATTTGCAGCCCCACGAAAATTACTCCGTCGTCAGGGTATCCACCCTCTTCCTGCTTTTCGTGTTCCTTCCACACTTCTTTCCCTCTCATGGAATTTCGAATTGTTCTAATTTCATTTCGGACATTTTTATTATCCAAAGTAATGAGTAGACCAAGCATTTTATCCATTTATAACAGAAATTACTGATTGTGAGTAGAATATAATACAGCAAAAACATTTAAACAATTTAGAGACGCCACTGTATTGTTTTTAACTCATTGAAACTAACAGAAAAAGAAAATGTATGACCAACATTATAATTTGACTGTGTCGATTTTATAGCTCATGGTTGTTTATACAGCATATGTTTACAATATTATTTGTTCAGTGAAAGTATATTAACCAATTCATATTATATCCTTAGATACTTTAGCCAGATTCTAGGTTCTAATATAAATCATAAAAGTTTCTATAGAATAATGCAAAATCAACTGTTTAGGATCAATATTATATCTACGTGTGAACGACTGTGCTGATTTTATCGCTCATGGTTGTTTATCCAGTATATGTTCACAATATAATTTGTTCAGTGAAAGTGTGTTAACAAATTAATATTGTATGTAAGTATATCCTCAGATAATTTAGCCAGATTCCTAAATTGTTTTTGTTCATTTTCTTATATGGGGTTATTATAGGGTTGAAAATTGGCACAAACTATTCTCTTTGGAAAAGCTATCGAATGGCCTATCGCAAATTCAATTTGGTTTAGGGGCACTTTTAGAGGCTCTAGAGGACCTGTTTGTAAATAATTACCAACTTTTAATATCTCAAAAAATCTGAAATCGCCTGAACTCATTTCGAATAAGTTGTTCCGTTTCAAATTGTGTACGGAGCCTATTTTGACTGACGAACGTGAAACTTTATTCGCACGATAGCCTAAATAATGTTGCCCAGAATAATACAGCGGACGCAGTACGAAATAATACAATGGTGATTGGCGAAGCTCTCGTTTTCAATTGGATAGAGAAACGCGTAAATAAATTTACGACACGGCTTTCCGAGCGTGTGTCACAGCGTTTAAATGGATGTGGATGCCGGCATATTGTTGAGCGTAATCGAGCGGAAGAAGCATGTATACAGACAGTTCCATGCCCTACAAATTGTTCTTTCCCTCTTCGTGGGCTGATGACTTACGTTTCCCTGATCTGGCGGCCGGCCAACGCCGTGTGTGCACACGTTTTTCCCGGATTCCTTTTATTCCGGTATCCCCACGGCAACGCAGTTTCCGAACGTTCAACGTTCGCGTTCACGTTCACGGTGTACGACGAACACCTGTATACTTTGCTGTGCAATCCGACCATCGATCTCCGGAGCGTGACCGCATGCTGTGTGCGAAAACTTTCAAATAAATGCGATATTGACGCATATTTCATGATTAATAGAAGGTCGCCAAGCTCGATTAAAAAATATGTCCTCACATTCGGTGCGCGCCGTTTAATGGCCCACAAATCAAGCTTCGATGGCACGCATCTCCAAAGACAATGATTTCGGGGAATTTATGATTCCGAGTTAGTATGAATAATAACAAAATCGTTATTAACCCTTGTGTAGTCAACCGGGTACCCATTTACTGTATTTCTTTCAACAATTTGTTAATGTTTCTCTAAACAATATTACAAAATTTCTCTGAATGTCCATTCTTTGCTCACTAATGTATTAATTTATAGTCTTGTAATGAGAATTTCTGCAAACATGTTAAATATAGAAAGGTTTTAAATAATTTATACATTTTTGTTAAACGAACTTCCGCTTTTCAAAACGGTTTATCGGTTAATAAGAATTATGTTCCCTTTGTTATTTTTATGGAAATAGTCTTGTGTTAGTTTTGTCGTATTTGATTGGAGGTTGAACTATAAAAGTATTATCGAAATTATTGGTTTACATTTTTACATACAGTGACTCAAATTAATATTCAGACACTTTTAGAAGGACGATAACTTTTTAAATATTGGATCATACGACTTAGAGTTTTTTGAGAAATTAGAATAATCAGTAGACTGCGATGTTCGTGCAATTTTCAATTTTTATAGGCGAATTTTAAAAAAGTTGAATAACTCTGCAAAATCTAAAATAGATAAAAATTGTACTAAATCCTTTCGAATTTTATATTGTACAGAATATTATATTTATATTCGATCAATTTACTACATGACGCGAAAAAATCTGGAATGTTTAAGTTTTCTTTGTAATAATTAAATAAAAATAACTCCTAAATTATGCATCGTTTGGTGCATAACAAAATATATGGTTCAATTTAAATATTAAAGTTGATCTTCCCAAGTGTTTGACGCGTCGATCTACAAAAACACTAATAATACTACAAGAATTAGGATGACAGCGAGCAAATTCGCTGTAGATTAAAAAATCACGATCACGGCGCGAATGAAGTTCAAATCAGGACCGGGATCGTGATTCTGTGGTCACTGTGATAAATCGCGGTCAGTGATATTGCAAGCCATCGCAAGCCGTGATGCAGCCGATCGTCTTTTATGCATTTTATTTAGCATAAAGAAGAAAGTTTGGAAATCGACAGCAGCTTTCCTGAAAACGCTGTTCAACGTTTCGAAAAACCTTAAAGGAATCTGTGTCAAGCACTGACACGATAAACAGTTGGCTGTGCAGAATTTCGGGTTTTAACCCGCATTCCTTTATCGCCGAAACGGCCGCACGATCTCGCCAACGTGTTTCGCGCGTATCCAGCTAATTACTTTAAAGCACAGCGGGTTCGCGACGGCTAATAAACAAAGTCAATTTCTCCTTTGATCGTGCGGACGGAGCCTGGCACGAAGCTGTTCGGTAATGAAAGCGGCTTCGTCGTCGGTTGCCAAAGATTCGAGGAACAAAGAGCTATTCCCTTGTGATACGTTGGACGAACGAGGAAGAGAAGCGTAGACCTTCTTCCAGCGCAATGGAAGATGCTGGTAGCCGGTGGCATCCCTTAAAGTAAACATCGCGAAAGAGCGAATCGGGAGGAGGAACGCAACCTCCTTGGGGTTGATCAAAGTACCTTCACACCCTCGGGCAGCATATTTGATAACGTCACGAATCGACCCCTACTCGAGCAGGATTCTTAAGGATCCCCCACCGAAAAATTGGTCAGCTTCGTCAGAAAAGATACAGCAGAACAATCCTGAAATTGATTCCTCTCCAAACGAAATGTTCAACGAAGTAACAACCGATTAACTAACCGTTCCACGACCGGTTTCATATTTTCTGTTTTATAATTATTGAGATTACAATGATGTTTCTATTATAAATTACTAAATATTCTATAACAAATTAGTAAATGTATGGACACAAACCTAACCCAAATTCCCAAAAGGAGGGAACAACGTGCAAATTCAATAGATTCTATTTGTTCCATCACGAGTCAATCTCGGTATTCTACGACAATGGATTAAAAATTGTTTCCCCAAAAACGAGAAAACTATAAAAAAAACATGTACGCAACTTGTAAATAAATCGTTTGGCGTGCCGTTGATTGAAATCAACGAATCAATACGATCATGTTGTAAATCGTATCCGCACAGTGTCCGTTTAATATTCAAACCCAGAGCACAAACACGGTGTGTGACGCGAATCCAGCGGGCCATCGCTTTTATCAATTCCGACTCGAAAATGATGGGAACAACGCACCGTACTGGCGCGGCGCGCAAACCGCCCGCGGGAACAAGTGAAATGAAGTAAAACTCGATATCGCCGTGCCGCAAATTTGCAGCTCGGTTTCCAAAATTAGCTCGATGAGGGACACGAAAATCGGCTCTTGCTGGTGGCCGCCTCGAGGGATGAAACGCAGAGGAGACTGGGATAGAGGAGACCAGGCGAACGCGGCCAATGAAACAGATAGCTTAATAACCTCCGTTCGTAAATATCGGGACATTTACCGAAGATGATGCAGCAAACCTGAACGATTGTTGCAAAATCGCTGAAAAGATTAACAAGTTTCGTCTGCAACAATATTCTATTGGGTTGGCGAGAAAGTAATTTCGGTATTTTAAGGTGAAATAAAACCGAATTTCTTTACTCAAGCGATGAACTTTAATCAATAAAATATTTTCTTATTTATTATTTTTGGCAAAAGATCATCGACCAGAAAGGAGAACATCTTATTCTTTAAAATTCATTACTAGGATAATAAATTGGGTTCTATTCCACCTTAAAATACCGAAATTATATACTTTCTTGCCATCCCAATATATATTTACAGACTGCGAATTTTTACGCAGAAATAAGAGCTAAATAGAACTTTTTTACTTCATACATTACTTACCGGCGACTAATTATTAGATTTGAAATGATTGATTTGAAACAATATTCTATATGTTAGACACTGCGAATTTTTACGCTGAAATAAGAGCCAATAGAACTTTTATACCTCATATTTGGGACTCTCTGTATATCGTGGAATAAAATGGATGTACCCACCATGGATGAAAGTTGGCTATGAATGATTTATGTATTCATTTAGAAAAACAAATGTAGTCAGTTCTGTGGCAGATGTCAAACTGCAAGAACGTTTAAATCGAAAGTGAATTTTCATCTCGCCCTGATATATCTATTTTATGTTTACAATTGATTCTTCTGTTGAGACTTGAGACATCAGCTGTTTAGATGCATGTGTGGATCATATACGAGTGAGTAATACTGGATAACTGTCCTAATTCATTTTATTATTCATTATTTACACTGCGTTACATTTTTAGGCAATCTGTTATATAAAAATATAATTATAAATTAAACAGTTTTGTATGGATCAAACAGATCACTCACAGATCCATGTGGCCCAACCTGTATACTACAACCTCATTGCTAAACTGCAAATCTTTGCTGCGAAGACCCCTAAAACACTATAACAAGAGTTTCCCATGAAACGCGCTGTTCTTCATATAATGTTCAACCTCATAACGCTATTAATACAGGAAATTGAATTCTACTTCATCGCTCGTTCCCAAAGCTCGCCATAATGATCCGTAATACAGTCACTCTCATAATTCAGGCCTGGGCAACTGTCTCTACTGCTGGGTCCTCCCCACCAAACTCCTGTGGAGTGTAGGAGGGGGTGGGGAGATTAGGAATTTATATACAGAATGTACCAGATAAAGTGTTACAAGTTGTTTTCTCGAAATCTAATTAAGATATCGATTTAATTTATTTTTAATATTAAATGGTTAAGGAGAGCTAATATTTTACTATGTATTATATTTTTTGGGGCAATTTTTTGGGGAAGGAAGGGGGCTCAACATTTTCTTAAATGGAAAGTGTTATAGATTTTTTGTTATTGTAATACCTCTCATTAACCCCTTGCCATACAATATCATGCAGTATATTTTATTACATATTAAAATGAAAACATTTAACTTTTACTTTACTTTAAAAAAATTGACTTTTCGTCCATTTCTAACAAAGTTATTGTGATTTAAACTGTGCCATCAATTATGACACTGACTGTATGTAGATTTGCATAAATATCCATAATCTGCTCATTACCTCTGCAACAATTCTCTCGTGACCATCGGTTATTACTGGAAGGAACAAAAAAAGCGAACGGAAGCTAAAAAGAAGAGGAGAACGACAGAGCCGTATGACTCATAAAGCGAGCATCGCGAATGAAACTCGGAAAACGACACGCATAAACACAGGTAAGCGTATACGTAGGAGAGACGGAGAGGGGCATGTGCGTTAAACGTATTCGAGTTCGTATTTGTACGCGACTGATAGCGGGCCTCGGCGAAATTGCTTCCGTTTTTCAATTAATTCGAAACACAGGACCCGTTGCGAACGCGATCTCGCTTGGCGACCTCCACCGTGTACACACCGATTCGGCGAGGAGACAAACAACGACGTGTGCTTCTGACAGCTCATTCTGAATTCGAGAATCCGCGTAACCGCATCAATTCGACGTATTAGCCTGCTGAATGACTTCAAACGAGTGTGCGGGCCGAGTGCAAGTTATTAAATGACTCTTCTTTCACCCCAAAACCGGTTTCCCTTGTTCGCTCGAGGCACATCCTCTCGCGAACGTTACGGTCGATATGTAAAATTTGGTAAATCTCTAGAGTGTGGG
Source organism: Lasioglossum calceatum (assembly GCA_963966675.1). Taxonomy (NCBI): domain Eukaryota; kingdom Metazoa; phylum Arthropoda; class Insecta; order Hymenoptera; family Halictidae; genus Lasioglossum; species Lasioglossum calceatum. The sequence continues at coordinate 8,428,455 of OZ016549.1, forward strand.
GGAATGTTGTCAAATGTGGCAATGTTATCAATTTTAAAAATTGAAGATGTAAATATATAATTTCTCCTTTATTAAAATCATTAACGAAAGAAATAGCATTCGAGTTAGTTTCTATTTCTTGCAATCGATGCAGACAATTTTTATTTTGTATAAAGATCCGCAGTCTGATAATCACTTTCTGCAATTGTCTCATAACATTTCAGAAGATGATGGATTCCTTTTCCAAAAAAGGTGTTGACGTCTCTGAAAATTGAGCACGAACTTTTGCAATTATCTATTTCATTGCAACTCGCGAACTCTTGCGGTTATCCAATAATACGAGAACTTTTAGAAAAAAGATATAGCTTATTAAAAAGTTCCAGAGCTCTTTCGAGCCCTGTGTTCTTGCGTGAGGTAATTTGCGTATCCCCTAAAAGCATAAAGAGCCGCGGTCTACTCACAACTCGATCGGGGGCCAGTGTCCCTTTCCCCGTTGCTACAAATTGCGAGGAGTAAGCTCGTAAACTGTACAAGGTCAAGTACCTGCTGCGTAGTCTTCCCCCGATGCTGCCACTGATAGAAGTGTTCAACGTTCAGAGACCACCCTGGTGCGAAGCTGAATCCCTCCGCAGGAATCTGCGACGGTGCAGCCGCAGCGGCGGTTGCTTGCTGGTACACCGGGTCGGGTAATTCCGTGTAAAGACCGCGTCTACTCATCCACCCACCTAGGGGACACTTGCTATCCATCTGACCCATATCCTGCTGCGATCGCATCAGCTCCTTCTCGATCGTGTACAACGATTCGAACTCCAAAAACGACATTTCGGGCTCATCCCCGGTGACGGCAGCTAACCGAAGGCCTAGCCCCATCTCGTTTTGCAAAGAATCGTCCTCGTAGGACGTCAGGTACCTCCTAGGAGAACGCTTGGGAGATCCCTTCGGGCTGTGCTGGTGCACCTGCAACGCCTGCCGATCTTCCTGAGGATACTTCCTCGGTGATCTCTTGCTCGACTCTATAGTGGCAGCGGTGCGTCGCGGGGACGTCGATGTCACGGAGGAATACGATCTGCCAGAACTCGATGACGGCGAGTCCGCCTTTTGCAACTTCTTCGGGCCCCCCGTTACGGAGGGTGTCAAAGACTTGGACGAGCCGAACTTGCAGATCTTGCTCTTAGGTTTCGCACCGTTGCCGCTTCTCGAAAATATCAAGGGTGACTTGGGTACTGAGGCACCTGACATCGTGGCCACATTTTTCGCAACCGAATCGAGCCTCCTTCCAAAGCAAGACCAAACCAAGAACAACGTTTGCAATATCTTTGCCACGTAGTCACCAGCACTCGCATTTGTCACGGTTCACTATTCGCTCACTGGCACGCGACGTTTACTTCGACGTTTATTCAAGTCCTTATTTCCGGGATTCGACGCGGAGTTAAACGATAGAACGCGAAACTGTGACACGAACGCGACGAGACGAAAACGACTGACCGGCTGCAAAAGTGAACCGGAGGATCCCCCGGGTGAATCGATGCGAGCACCCTTAGAAGGATCCTCGGCAAGGACTGACGATGTTTCAAAGCGCCCGATGCGCCGCAGGACGACCTAGCCGAGCTGCAATTGTGCGCGGGCGCACATCGAGCCCGTCGAACCTACAACAACGTTTGCACGTCTACGCGTGACGAAATGAGAAGCGGCGCGGCGGCGAGAGGCCACAATTATTCCGCTCCCGGCACTGCCTGTAAATTTCGGCCACTCGAGAGTTACGAGCCCGAGCGCGGTTACTTTAAAATCGCGCTCGAGAGAGTTTTTCGCGAGGAATTTTCACCGGACAGACGCGTCCCGCTGCCACCATCGCATCGCCGCGGCCGATTACGAACGGTCGCGATGCGCGCGAAAATAATTGCACCCGCTAATTGCCAATCGCGATATTGCGCGCTCTGGCCAGCGATAGCGGGCCTCCCTCGTGGCAATTTCTGTTCCGCGCTTTCGACGCACGCCATTATTTTTTCTCGTTCATTTACTCGTACGTTTGCCGGCTAGTTTCGCACAGACGATCATTTATTATTGCCGGGCCGCGTTGGTTTATGCGGATTCATACTTTCAGCTGTTTGGCCGTGTAATCGGGAATTAATTGGAATTTTTCAGAGCTGGAAGATATTGTTATAGCGGAGACCGGGGTTATAAGTTCCGATTTTGAAGAAACATAAAATTATATAGAAATAATATAGATATTCGCATCTTTAACGAGTAATTTAATGTCCAATTTAGTATGTTTTAAAATTCTAACCTCCAAATTATTGTATTGTAATTTGTAATAGGTTTCTTATAGTTTTTCATTTAGTTGTCGTTGGGTGAAGCGGAACTTTTTTGCCCTGTTGTGGGGCAAGTTGTTACTAAAGAGTAATTTGTTAATAATTAAAACTTTAGTGAAATACAACACTATTATGTAAATAATATTGATTTATTATATTTAGGTTTAGGTTGACAAAAATAATCAAAACAATATAATAACTCAAACATTATCTTTGGCATGAAACTACTTTGGTATACATATATTGCATTCAATTCTTTAGTCACCAAGAAGCTGGAATGTTGTGCAAGTTAAATTTTCTTGCACATTTCAACGCTAATTTTCTGTCTTCTTGTGGAAAAAGACCAAAATAAATAGATGAACATTTCAAAAGGTATTTTGCCATAATCTTTTCTTCGTGCTCATTAAAGACGATTCTCTTTTTTTCTGTATATCAAGTTTCTCTATTGTTTTTATTTCTTTTTAATAAAATATATAACTCGTAGAAGGGTTAATTTATAATATTATACCGAATTCGCGTTAAACGGAACGTAGAAATAATGCAAATCGTTGGAACATGCTGTTGGAGTATCGTGTTGTGTCGAGTCCGTGTTAAATGAAACGTAAACATAATGCAAATCGTGGGAATATATTCCCTGTTATATCTGAACCGTGTTTTTGGAATATCGCGTTGTATCGGAAGCGTGTGAAGCGAAACCTAAATGCAACACAAATAAATTTCTGTTAATTTTCAGTTTACGTCAGCGAAACAATGTGATATAAACATTCGCGATATGTGAGGGTATTCGTCGGAGAATGTTATCAAACCCGCAAATTCAAAACATTATGAAACTTTGCACACAAGTCGAGTAAGTTATGCCTGATACAACTCTATTTATTCATGACAACACTGAATTTATTTAAATTTCTTGCAATCTTTATAACAATATTCATGAAGAATCTCATTCAATAATTTCTAATGGAAATATCCTTGCAACTTCTATGATTATAAAATAAAAAAATGTGATTTCAGAAATGATTCCCTGCGTGTTCCTCGAACCAGGTAAAAAATAATGTAAGCACTTTCCATCGCAGATCGATTTGTCACACGAAGGATGATAGGGAAGACATTCACGAGAAGACGCGGGAGGTCTCGGTTATTTTTGAGGTCCTTGTCGGCGAAAGCGAGGTCGCAATAAGGAAGACGACAAAAGCTTCGACCGTCGATATCGAAAGAAGCTTTCGCCCGACCTCGGATCGCGGTCTCTATTCGCAAAGAAGGGTTCGAGCATGAAGAATCACGAGCGAGGTGTGTGTACTTACACGATACGGCAACGGCGTGGTGTGGAGGGAGTGAATATTATAAAAGCACTCGACAAAAGGGAAAAAGCCGTTGGTCTCACAGTGATGATTGTGGAAAAGCAGTGGCTGGGCGGTAGATAGAAAAGGTACACGAAAATGTTCCAACCCTCGTTGAGAAACGTTTCACCCTCTTGATACGACATCGTGACGAGTATCGGTACAGTGCAAAGCACAACGTGCCCCAGAGCTGATCTGCATATTTATGGCGAATGCTCAGCGCACCAGAAGATTTCGGATGCATGCCAAATAAGCTACGAATAACATTCCCTAACGAGATTTTCTGGTTTTGTAAACAGAGCTAATTGGCTGGCTGGCAACCATAAGCCAACCAGAATAATGCTGTTTTGAGACGATCGTGTCGCAACACGTATACTCACTTATTTGTTCAGCATCTGGAACCGATACATTTTAGTTACATTGTGGCTGATTTAATCATTAGGCCCTTGTAGTATTGAAAGAAAATTATAGTATTGGAAGAAAACCCTTTTGTGATGTGTATTTCTAAGATGAATGACAAAAATATTGAAACTGAACTGTTGAATATTATGATCGGACAGTATGCGAGCTTGTCTGCGTTCAATTTATGATTGTTTCATTACTTACAAGGTTATGAAATCTTGAAATATGTCTTCAGAAATGAGTCACATTATAATCTTTATAGGCCCACCTGCATAAATTGGCGGATTTACGTTAAAAATTTTTCAATTTGACTGCTTACATGAAATTCTTATTACTTCTGTGAAACATTTTATCAAGAATTAAATTGAAAACATATGTTTAACAGTACTATGGATATATTGCACTAATAATTTACAATTTTATATTATTTTGTAACACATCGATTTTAATGAAATTTGTACAGGATAAAGTTTGTTGAGAAATATTTAACACGTACACTACTGTTTAATAGATGAAGCACCCAGTATAATTATAAGATATAATAACAAACAATATCTTTATGTAGAAATTGTATTGTACAATGATTGATTTACTGCATTCAAAGTATTAGATTAGTAGAAGTATAGTATTAGATCCGCAATAACACATATATTCTCAAAACTATTCAATTAAACACCGAAATCCTTTTTCAAAACTTACTGTGTTCTTATCTGATTTTTTACGCTTTTCTATTAAATATGGCCGGGTGCTTCTTTCTTTTCCACAAGAAACCTATTTTTGCTAATATCTTTATTAATTGCAAGAGTAAACACATAGAAACACTAACGAAATGACATGCGCAACTAGTCTGAATGACTCTGAATCATAATTAGTTTAAAATAATTTTCCTAATAATATCCCTCGTGAGTAGGAGGAACATAGGACAGTAAAAATATTTGAACCTTTAAGTTTATTAAGAAAGGAGATTAATTTTCATATTGCACTAGTTTGTTGCAAGTGATATGGACAATTATTATACACTTTATGCACTGTATTATTGATTAACAAACTAGCCCAACAGTAATGCGATAATGAAGCCTGTAGTGCTTTCGATTCAATCATTCTTTTAATGAGTTATGTTCGCACCCTTAATAAGTATTAGGAGATTGAAGGACTATAAGAGTTATTATAGCGTAACAGATAGTTAACGAAATTCTCCGAATTCGCAAGGAAAGTTACTAGAACGTCAGAGAGGAAGAATGAATCCATCTTTGCAGGGACACGCACATGTCAGTCAAACGGTATGCTTGACAGGCCCGGTGCTCGCGCCGCTATGGGGTTTTAATTTGATCCCACTCAACAGATAGGGCGGCACTCCGACCCATTCGTTTCGATGTTAACGATTTTGCATAAGAAAATTTCAACGCGTCGCATACTTCTCAGTTGTCCCTTCAGGGTAAATAAAAATGTGGTAGACCCCCATATAACGCGATAGACATAACTGCTTGAAAAGACTTCATGTGAATTTTATGTGGCAGTAAATGTACAGTAGGTCCTTGTATAACGCGATCAAGGAATTGTTTAAAATGGCTTATTTACTGACCTTAAGATAACATATATACAATGTTTTTGGCAAAATTTTTGATTGCGTTATTCGGAGGGATGTACTGCAATAAATTGATTATAATATGCGATAATACAGCATACAGAGTGTATTAAAATTTGTGTATGCATTTAATTTCATCGAAGTTACAAATTATTTATTTGAATCTATTTATAAAAGAATAAAGGTGAATTTTAAAATTTTAGTGATTTAGTACTTTTATGTAAAGAATACATAAAAATACATTTACACATAAAATACATGTCCACATAATCTACATCGGAAAGTGTGCCCCCTGATAGCGTTTAACGTTTGTCTAGAACATTTTGAAACTAATAAATAATGAATTATTTCGAATAGTTATTTCTTATTTTAGTTTCAAATAAAATTTGACCAGATCTGATGACAAAGTCGGCGTGAATTCAATTTAATATTGGTAGAAATTTTAATATTTTTCAACAACCTGTCAAAGACTGCTAATTCCAATCAAATTAAATACATAATAAGATTGCAAAATACAACAAATTAACTCTCTCTGCAGTGAAAATCACAATGAGCTCCCCTCGTCATTAATAAACCAGTAAAATCGATATATTCTCTCACGCCTATGTACACATGCTGCGCGTATGTGGTGAAAGGGTGCGTTGAGGGTCGTCACAATAATTAATAAAGCCACATCGAGCTTATGCCCGTCCGCTTTCCGATTTCTCGTTTCGGTTTCGACGGTCTTCCCGACGACTTACTTTTCCATTTCCACGAATTCAATATAATAATGCAGACCGACGACCCTGGGGCTTAGCCCTTTGGATCAGTGGCTCCCAATTATTTTAACCAGGAAACAGACCTGTTCGACGCGCAAGAAACTGACGCTCGCGAAGAGACCGATGACAACCACTTCGACATTCCTACTACGCAAAGGGTGGCTTACGGAAAGCGTTATTGCCATGTCACTGGCTTCGGGATTATTACGAATCATTTTTTCCACATAAAAATGAACCCCTCTGTATACGGAAGGCTCTCGTATACGATACTCTTTTGGGCTCGTTCAGTCGAAATCTTCGTTGATAGGGATGTTACGGATTAGAGACTATGTCTATTATCTTACTAAAAGAAATTCCATCAGTGTCTTTAGTAAAGCCTATTTTGTAAATACTTTTGCTGACTTCGTAAATACATACACTACCGGTCACGGAAGTTTGGCCAAGAGAGAAAATTTTAAAATATAATAACTAGACTGCGGATTTTTATGCATTTAGAACAAAATTGAGCTGCTGCCATCCGGTCAAACGATTGGTTCTAACCTCTACAGTCAACAACTGGAAAGATTACGTCAAGCAATCGAGAAAAAGCGACCAGAATTGATAAACAGGAGAGGCGTCGTCTTCCATCACAATAATGCCAGACCCCGCACATCAATGGCGACCCGTCAAAAATTAAGAGAGCTTGGATGGGAAGTTTTGACGCATCCACCGTATAGTCCTGATATTGCACCAACCGACTACCATTTGTTTCGGTCTCTACAGAACTCTCTTAATGGTGTGAAGTTGACTTCAAAAGGGATTTTCGGGTTTTTCGCCCAGAAATCACAGAAGTTCTACAGTGACGGGATTATAGTTCTACCTCAAAAATGGTAAAAGATGGTCGATCAAGACGGCACATACTTGATTTAATAAACTTCATTTAAAATATGGAAACAGCTTGATTCAATCCTGCATTAAAATACGAAGAAACTTTTTCCACAACCTAATATTCAATTTTCTGTATAATAACGTTCACCGTTCGCGTAACGTCTTCGTTGTGCATGTGCCTGATACTGGAAGAGGGAGGGTAACTTCTTCCCCTCAATTCGTGTTCCCTCCTCTCATCCGGCGACACTGAATTTCTGCCACCCTCTTCGTTCATGTCATAATACGGACAGAATCGAAAACTAAAACATGGTGTTCCCTAATAGCGAATGTTCTCTTGACTCATCGATCTCGACTGGTTTTGTTTCACAACACGAAGGTTTCGCTGCGATCGGACAGTGAGCATCGCGAATACACACGGCAGGGGATGAAAGAAAGAAGCAGCTCTGCACCTATCATTCGAAGGGAAAGGAAAGTAGAGAAACATTAGAGGAGCGCAAGTATAACCGCGTTATATCCCCCATGCGTGATTCCGCGATGAAGGGTGGTGAACCACGTGGAATAAGTGGACGATGAGCTCGCTTCAACTAAGAAGGATATTCGAATTCCTTGCGGGTATACAACAATTTTTAGAAGGGTATTTCTTTTCTTACTCGGCAAAAGGCAATCTGTGCTGTGCCTTATACGAAGCCTTATATTTGATTTTGGAGATATTCATTTCACCGGAAAGCACACGCGAAATTAATACCCTTCCGGGAAAAGAAAAGGAATTTGTGCAAGTTGCATTCGTGTTGAATATAAAATGTATTATACGAATTTATAATGATACAAACTGTTCAAAAGATAAATTTTAGAAATTGATTATAAATTCTTCCTATAACTAACTTTTAGCTTTAGTAATATTTAGCTTTAGTAAATTCTTCGCTATCGAATAATGTTTGCACCGTTACAGTCGATACGACGAAAATGTGTGATCTGTTGATTCTTTAATCGACGAAAATGAAGAACGAGATGTGGTAGAAAAAATATCATGTAAGATGTGTTTTAAATTCGTCTCGATGCCCTCTAAATATGGTAAAAAAATATGTGTTCCTGTTTGTAAAACGCAAGGTGAAAACAGACTGTTTTCGAAATTTTTTTACTGATATCTATTGTACATTCCAACCCTGCAACTCTTGTTGCAAACTTTTTTTAGTCAGATAGCTGCAAGTGGGTGGAAAATCGTGCGTCACGTTAGAGGGAATACCCTGTACACTGTACTACATCGTCTAAGGAAGTTGAAACTCCCTGTGGTACAGAATAAAGTGTCGCCATCCCTCGGTGAAACGTTAGAACATGAAAGATTTTTAGCTCGATTGATACCGAGCTCATGAGGTATATACGATACGATTTGACAGAGGGAACGTAGAATGTGACCACGCAGTGACAGACCATCGCCAGAAGATAATCACCAGAAATCATAACCATAGGTGTCATCCTAGAACAATGAAATGGTGATTACAAAAAGGGGACAGCTCCTTATCTAGGCAGCCAATCAGGAGAAATCAATCCAAAGAGTTCATCAAGGGAAATCAACGAAAGCTTTGCACTCGGAGCTATTTTAATTCGAAAATTAAACATTTCTTCCGACCTAGAATATTTCCGTGCCCTATGATTTCTCAAATTTTATAAACTGTTTAGTAATTGATTAGATACCGACACATTTAATAATGTAAACTATATTTTGAATAATCGTGCAGCAATTTTTAGTGGGGCCTCTCTCAGGACTCGGGCCTTAGCGTAGACTCCTTTTTCCAGGATTGCAAGGGTGCGGGATTCGCGTTCTCAAAAATGGAATTTTTCAGTAATCGAAAAAGCGCTAGTAGTAAAAAGTCCTATTTTTTCATTTACGAGGCGTAATTTGCATTATTCGGAAGTATATAACTGTGCATGTAGCTATGTTCATACTACTGAAAAACCCCGTGTTTGTATTATGTTCGCATCCTTGTAATGCTGGAAACGAATCTACGCCTAAGTGCTAAGAGTTAATCACTAGAAATCAATCGAGAAAAATCGAGCAGGTTGGTCCAATTTTCAAAAAGTTATTCGTTGTTAGTGTGCGAACACGTTGCACACCCACTGTAGGTATCCAGATAGTCTGGTAGTTATAGCTGGGAGTGCAAGTGACGTTCAACTATGTGGATGTTGGGGTTTCGGTACAATAGATTGCAGGTGACGCGAAGTCGCATAGCATGTCCGTTTCACCAAATAACTTGTCCGTAATGTAACGTTGAGTTCGGTCAGAAGGCGGCTTCATGAATGAGAAGCACGCGCTCCCACGCGTGCGCATTACTGCGCATGGCTGGAGCTGGAAACGAAAGACGCGCACGAAAGAGGGTGAGAGTAATTCCTTTGCACCACGTGGTTGCACACCCATAGGCTTACGTTGCCCCCAGAATGTGACTCACAAGATTTATAGCCTTCTCTTCACCACTAGACCTACCAATTCCAATCTTCCGGCAAGCTTCCATCGATTTTCCTTATTATTAGACTGCGGATCTTGATGGCTTATGGAAATTTTCAAAAAACGTCAGAATATAAAATTCGATAGAATTCGGTACTATTTTCATTTGATTTGGATTTACAAAGAGTATTTCCATTAAAAATAGGATTTTATTTCATTGCACTTTCCTCAAAGTCTATAAAAATTGGAAATTGCATAAACATCAGCAGTCTACAGATTATTATTGCACTGGACATCCTTATATTAGGTGTACGCAAAGAGTTTAATATTTATCAATCACACAATGACTACACAAAATAAAAATTATACACATTGGTTTTAAGAAACAGACTATTACAATTAAAAATTGTCTACATCAATTACAAGAATTAGGCATCAAGCAGAAATCGTTTCTTTTCTTTAATAAATTGGAAACAATGCATCTATATTATAAAATTCTTGAAGTTTTTCTGTTTTCTCCAATTGTACCCATTCATTTTTTACTGCTCACTATCTTTCAACCGAGAACGTACATTTCGCGCACACGAATTGCTTTCCGTGCACCATAAACTTGTCCAAAAAAGACGTTCGAGTTATGATTTCCCAGATAAAAACTTCCCAAGAAGTTAATACATATTCAGAGACTCTGAGATTGAGAAAAGTTCAAGAATTTACCTGCGCTTGACGTTTCTCGCAGGGACAATTCCTTAGTTTCTCCAGCTGTTCCTCGATCAAGTAGAACGCCGCGTATTTCTGGCTCTCCGGAGACAACGGCGAATCCGGCGATCCAAGACCAGAACTTTTGCTACCACTCGTCTTGATCACACTTCCGGATGCATTGATCGAAGCATCCTTCTGCGGTGACAAAGGTGACAAAGGCGAGCCGATGCCCGAACTTTCCGAGCTAGAATTCACTAGACCACAACCGGTTTCACTGCACTTTCCCGTTTTCAGTTTTGGGATTAAGCTTCTGCTCTTCGCTGTGCCCAACCTCGCGCCTCCGGAAGTAACTTTCGGTGTCCTTGACTTCCACTCGAAGGGTTCCCGGAACAACTTCAAACCGAAATTCTTTCGCACATTCGCCTTTGAATTCTTCTTTGGTGTTTCCTGCTGCGAAGAGTCTTTGAGACGAGAGAATTCATCAGCTTTGGCAACACGTTTTTCTTTAATGTTTTGTTTCTTACCAAAATACCCGCAGCTATTGATTTTATCTTTCTTCTCACCGCACGTGCAACCCTCTAAATCAGAGGAGCAAAGTCGACAAACCGATTCGTTGCTCAGCCCACAGGCAGACAATCGTTTTTCGGTGGAAGAGCCTTGCGACAAATCGTTAAATTTTTCAGAAGAGTCTTTGCGGCGAGAGAAGTCCTCAGCTTTGCCAACACGTTTTTCTTTAATGTTTTGTTTCTTATCATAATACCCATTGCTATTGATTTTATCTTTTTCCTCGCCGCACGTACAATCCTCTAAATCAGAGGAGCAAAGTCGGCAAACCAATTCGTTGCTCAGCCCACAGGCAGACAATCGTTTTTCGGTGGAAGAGCCATGCGACAAATCGTTAAATTTTTCAGTGCCTCCATTCCTGCTTCGTTCCTCCTCTTCGCGAGGGATTGCGCGAGATCGAGGGTGCTCTAAACTGTTTCCATTATCCCTAATGGCGCCACCTTCCATTACGTTCGATCTCCGTCTGCTCTCGAGGAATCCCGGGACGGCGGTCTGACGCCGTTCGAATCGGTCATCGAACGATTCCAAAAGCCTTAAACCGTAACCGCCAATACAATCCTTCACCTCGTAATACTCGACGTTTTCGAAGCAATTATCTGAAATTGAAAGAGGCACGCTCAGAGAGGCGGGCCTCCTTTTTACCGTACCGGTTGCATGACTCGGAGAATCCCAATCCACGTGGAACGTTCTTCGCTTCGACGACATATCGATTATCCGTTGCCTTTTGTTTACTCCAGCCTCAAAGTCCATGTCCTTTTACGGCGGTATCGAAACGATAGCTTCGTCGATGCTTCGATCACCGTATTCTTCACGAAAGATTTACTTAAACAGTTTCTGTGTGCTGCCATTATTGTAGACATTTCGTGGTTGCACTCGAGGAGGATTTGCTGCACCCATTCATCATGAATTACATTTTTAATTTTAGCACCTTGTCTGTTCAGAAAACTGTGGAACGAAAAAGGTCGAACCAAAAGAAAGATTTGTTCTTAATGTCACGTTCAACGCATAAACTCCTGTTGCTCGTTGTGCTACTATATCAGGTACATTCAAAACTAATTTTGTTTACCATTATTATTTTCCACACATCATCTGTGGATATTATGAAAATTGGTTAAACGTTTGAACACTTAATTCCTTATATTCTAGACGCACATGATGCAGAAATTTTCAACACCATTCACAGATTGCCTGACGAGAACAATTTCCATTTAATTCCTACACGTTGCACGTCCAGAAACTGGGTCGACAACCGGCAAATATTTAATAGCACAATCACTGTTACCCATTTTGTTAAATGGATGAATCCCTCCCTCATTCCTTATATTTTTGACGCACACGATGCAGAAATTTGAACACCATTCACAGATCACCAGAACAATTTCCATTTAATTTTTAACGTTGCACGTCCAGAAACTGGGTCGACAACCGGCAAATATTTAATAGAACAATCACTGTTATCCACTTAACTGTAAAAGCGACTGCACTGCAACGGAAACAGCGAGATACGGAGAGAATCCAGCTACGAAGTGGAAGCGACTCTGGCGAAGACGTCGGAGGAAATCACGAAACTCGGTTCGGACGTCAATGAGACCGATAAGCGTATTTTCGGGTCCTTGCACACAGACAATAGATGCACTTGGCAAGGGTGCCTCGGGCAAACTGAAACCACCCCTAGGCGGAGAACCACCCTACGGCGTTAGATCGCACTAGGAGTAAGTGTGTGCATACGAGGAAAGTCCATGGGACCACCCTAGGCATATAGGCCAGCCCCCTATCATAGCTCTGGGGCTAAAAACTAATTACATTCGGCTACGGGGTTGGTGTATGATCGTACCATATTGCAACGAGCAACACTTGTTCCTCCCAATGCGGTATTATGAATTCCGCAAGACACGTCCGAGCCTCGACATGCAATCTGGCCAGGATTTTGTTTGCTCGGTTTGCTCGCTATTGTGGAAGGTTCAATTTTAGTGATCGAGGACCGGGAAATGAAATATAAACGTCAAAAATAATTCAGCACAGCAGGACCTTCATTATCCCGAAATTCGATATCAGAAGGCTGTCATTATCCCAACAAGCTCCATATTTAAGCATTTATAAATAAAATAAACACTAAATACTTCGATTGCACCGAAATAGAAATAAAATGCGCAGAAAGCTTCTCCGTCGTTAAACCTACTTTATGGATACTAACGAATCTCATAATTGCACGTTTAACTGCTCACGAAATTTACCGTTTTCTACGAATAAAATTTACAGGTCTAATTACCAATTTAAAAGTCTGCAGAAGCAGTCTAAGGGACACGTTATCAGTGATAATAGAAAGTTTTCCTTATCCGACGGAATCCATCTTCCCGTGTTCGTAGCGGAATGCGAGCTGCTCATGAATAGCATTTGGATAAAATCTCATCGGTCTAACCAGCAGCAGTCGGAGCAGGGTCTTGAAACCCTATGCCATGAACCAGTTACCACAGGGCACGTTCAACCCCTGCTTTTCCATGTGCACCCCCTGTGAAAATGAATGGGTGGCGGACGGTCTCGTCGAGCTCTGTGTAGGTGCATTTTTTCGAGCCCGTTTAATTGTGTACGTTTTTGTTTGGAGCTATTTTGACACCGATGTCGCGGGAGATAGGATATAATGGAATTGTAATGTAATTTCCAACTCTGCAACGCTGTACCTTGAATTTTCAGAAGATTACACAGACATTTTTAACCCTTTGCATTCGGAGCTATTTTGACACATTGCCGACCGGTGATTATTGCATTATTATGAAAAATACATGGCTATAAACACTTTTTAATGGGTCCTTCAATAGCAACAGCAATTTTCATTGTGAACTAAAAAGTCACTCTCGATAATGTCATCTAATAGTTTCATTTAAGATTGCAATGTAAAAGAAAATTTCAGTACAATTATTGAAAATCCTATTAATAGGTAAAGTGTTAACTCGAAATTTAAACATTTCTTCCGACCTAGAATAATTCCATTCTGTACTATTCTTTTCATTGCATGAATATGAAATTGATATAATACGTCATACAGTACTTTAATGTGTAGTAATTGTTTAGATGCCAAAATATATTTAATAATGTAAACAAAATTTTGAATTACAGTACAGCAATTCTTAGTGGCCACTCTGAGTCACCACTCGAGTGTGCTAAGGGTTCAAATATTAAAAATACTTTCCCTCAATGAACATTTATCAATTGAAGAAAGTCTAACTGGTCAGTTAGATAGATTGAGACAAATTATTGCTCTTATTTATTTTGATTTACGCAAAAAATAATTGACATAAGCTCTTTACCCAAGTATACAGTAAATATACAGGGTGTAGCCGCAGGGAGGGTAACCGAGTAGGGGGTAATACTACATGTAACAATAAGTCGAAAAAAGGAATAACATGTTTTTGTTTGACGCTTCGTTTTCGAGAAAATCCAGTTTGAAAATGCAGCGAATACACGTGCTATTGCATAGGAGTCGTCTGACGCGTCTGAGCATTATCAACCAATTCTACTTTGTGCGTATACTAAAGCACGCGAACCTGGCGGAACTTTAAACTCGATTTTCTCGAAAACGAAGCGTCAAACGAAAAAATGTTATTGCTTTTGTCGACTTTTTTCACAGGTAGTATCACCCCCTGCTCGGTTGTACCACCCGTCCGGCCACACCCTGTATAGACATTATGCCAATGTAGTTGTGTTAGATGCCTGATGCTTTGTGAGAAGAATTATCATTTTTACGGGTTAACACAATTAGTATCTGTTTATCTATCAGTGTAGGTTTTATAGTACATTATGTAGATACATAATTAATTTTAATTTGATAGAAATACAACTCTGCCTAGATTTTTCTGTGAAGGTTTTCTGCACAAAAGTTTGTGTGTACCCACTTATGTGGTAAAATAGACTTTAAAATAAATTTTGAGCCTAGCAGCGTTTCTTGATTTCACTGATATCGCAGCAATAATTTTTGATTGGAGGACATGAGTCATGCCAAGGACGATAGCCACACTCCAGGGAAAAACCTAGCTGCCCCTTTAGGGCGAACGTCTGCCTGACCTCATACCTTCGGGAAATAAACGACCCGTACCGAATAGGTCTTAAGTCATTGCTTTTGAAATATGCGAACCCTGTGCTGTGACGTCACTGCTGTCCCTTTACGATCATTCGTTTTGTTTCTTTGCGATCAATCGTTTCAAAATTCAAAGTTAGGTACATTGTTCTTAAAACAGTAGATAATGAACATAAAGGGCATAAGAAAATATCCAACGATTTTGGGACACTCTGTAGACATATGGAACCAAATAGTTCGGTTGTCTTGAGACTTTTGCTCTATGCGACGAATACTATAGGGCTAGGGTACACTAAAAAACAATTTTGATTTTGAGAAAGAGTCAAGGCCAATTTTCCGGTCCATTTTTTGATTTTTGTGAGCACAAAGTCACGTTATCAGATTCAAATCTTTTATTTATTCCAAAGATGCACATCAAATACTTATTTAAAAGTAACTACCAATTCATTAACTTTGTAATGTACAAAAACTGTGTGTAGAATAGTGTAGATATGTATATTCGGTGTAGCCATTTTCTGATTAATAAGTTTTAGAAATGAAAATACATAATATTTATTGAAGCATATTGAGTCTTCCCTCGCAGTAATGACACTATTCTAGTGTGTCTAAATAAATCATAATTTAATCGAAATAAATTATTATTTTTAAATATTCTTAATGGGTGAAATTGATTTTCAAAAAATTGACTTGCAAAAAGGTGAATTCGGAGTGTAAAACCTATAAATTGTCATTAACAGTTTCAAAGTTTTTGATCGGGCCGCAAACTACTTGTCAATGGGCCGCATGTTTGACATGCCTGTTGTACATGTTCAGCTAATATTATCCATCATCCCCTATCGAACGGTGACCTATTCTGAATATTTAACACTCTAATTACTCGAGTTCTCGCCGTGACATATTATTCTAACCACGTAGAGAGGGTGCGGGGCTCGAAAAGGATAGTTCTGTCAAAGCTTGTACTCCTGCCGGATTCAATTTCGTAAGCCGATCGTGGCAATATTGTATTCGGAATTGTATAATATTCTATGCCTTTACGCGAGCAATGCTTGGACTTAATGATCCGTGTACGCGCGCACAGCTTAAGCCGATTCAAGGGGATGAGGGCGTCGTAGTGGGGGATAGAAAATGATGCAGAGCGTTACAGGGGATGCTTATACCTGCGTGCAACACGGGGGTGCAAGTTTAATCTTCCGACGGGTCGAGCAAGTAACCTATGACCGGATTTGTTGGGATTATAAGTTGTAAGCTCCGACCCGAGAAATCCTATTCGTTAATACACGAGCTCGCGGTTACAAGTGGATTCGAATTTTTCTGCGGTCCAATGAGATCTCTTTCGCCTGGCAGCCTGCAGAATTACAGTGGTTGGAAAACGTATTGACACGCGATACAGGGTGTCCCATTTAAATCGACTCAGTCTAATATCTCGGAAACTGTTGATGATACTAAAAAATGATCACAGAAGTTATGTGGACAGAAGTTCAACGGTATTGGAGGGCATAGTTTCCGATGTGAAGGTGGACTTTGTTTTTTTTTAATAGAATCATTATTCCCTGCATAAAAATACTACGTCACTTATAACAAAAAATCGTTAGTTTAAAAGATATTTTGATTTTAGCACTTGGAATAACAAATGGATCGACTTAAACGGGACACTCTGTATTTGCGAAAAATTGTTGACGCTTAAACATGTATTATTTCGTAAAAAAGCTTGAAGATTTTGAAGAATTGAAGATTAGTATGCAACATATATTTTCTTCCAACAATAAAAATATTCTTGTTAAAAATACTACAAATTGCAATGTCTATAAAAATGGAAAATTTTGTTCGCGACTGAATCTACCACAGATTTGAAGATTGAAGTTTCTCCTCTGCTACGACCCCATAAACTTGATATACGGTTTTTTTGGTCGTTTTATTGAGTTTCAAATGAAAGGTATCCCGGCGCCAACTTGATAGTAATATAAGGTATACCATACGGGTTTTACGCGACTGAATTTGTTCCTCCTTCCACCTTTCTGATCCATAAAACAGACCAAAATATTGTACATCAAATTTTAGGAGGTCGTTATAAAGGAAAAGCTTCAATTTCACATCTCTGGGAGATTCAGTCGCGAACCAAATTTTCCAATATTCTTGGAAACATTTTAATTCGTAGTATATAAAGAAAAAAACATGTTTTCGGAGGTGTTTCAATTTGTAGAGTTCAATTTTCCAAAAAGAATTGCGTCTTTACATGACGAAAGGACACATTTTTGCACCCCCTTGTATAACCATCCCTTTGAAAATAAGTTTACCAACGGTCGATCAAAGTAGAGCGAGGCAAACTCAATGGGTACACGGTGGTTGGGACGAATAGGATCGAGTTATCAGAGCAATTACCCTGCCGCCTCGAGAGATGGAGCTTCCGATGCGTAGAACTCGAGCTTGGAGAGGGTTATAGCACTAGCGAGAGGGTAGCTCGAACGGAGCTTACGCACGCTCTGCTCTCACTATGGATTTGCCATTAATTCGAAGCCCCGAGAAACTTCTGTCCCACACGCGCGCACCCTCCGCGTTCGAACTACCTGCAGCTTTCCGAAAAAAAGGAGGACATCATAGGACACCATCTGGCAGAAGCAATTTCACTAGAACTGCCCCCAGTCTTTCCATTTTTATCAATAAGAAAAGGAGACAACCCCCTACCGAAGACAAACCAGTTATCGCGTGGGTTAGAGTCTCGATACACGCAAATTCACAAACGCGCATCAATTCAAACATATTCGTACATGTTCGCGATGGCACCCGATCAAAAGGAACCATTTTTGTACCATCGATTTGTACAGGGTGTACCAAAATTACGTGCAAACACTATCACAGCTGGACTGTGTACCTTTGGGCCGGCGGAGATCTGTTTGAAAAATTATGTGCAAAATTGACCTTGACGGATTGTTTCAAGGTCAACCTTTTCTTATTGCTGCAATCGCAAAAACTTCCGATTTTATGCATTTATGACAAAGATGGGCACGTACAATTTGAAGCGGTGGACATGTCAAAAATATTTAAGGGCATCAATGCATTAGTTTCAACTGAATAATTAAAAGAAGAATACAATTTTTATTTGGATCCTGTATCCTGCGACCAATTTTTTATTTTGCATAAAAATCCGCAGTTTATTGATTAGATATTTTGAATAATGCTACAGCAATTTTTAGTGGTGACTCTGAGGCACCACTCGAGTGCTAAGAGGTAATCGCGAGGAACTGAGCAAGCGAATATTGATATTCCGGGTCAAGAAAGACCCAGGCTCAGCCGTCGGGTTAATGAGAAGCAGAAAAGAGGAAAATGGTACTTTTCCGTGATACGGCAAAGAACGATGCGCCCTCCGCGGTAAAATGTTTTCGTGCCGGCAGCGCGGCGCGGCGTGGCGAAACGGCACGAACCGAGGGGGTGGATTTTCCCACGTGGCCGTCAGATCATGCGCATCCCGCCCCGGCGAAAGTTTTGTCGGTGAGCCGCGTTTATTGCGACCAAGTATTACCTTGACTCCTGGAGATAGGGAAATGGAGAACGGTACATCGAAGAGGAGGGCACTGCCAGTGGATCGGCGCTCGGAAAAGCGAAAGTTAACTTTAAAGTTTCAAGGGGAAAGCTCCGCGTGCCGCTGGCTTTTCTCTTTTTCCCTTGACGCCACGCTGCGCCGCGAACGTGTTTCGTTTCACTTTTATTCCTTCGTCACGAAGGAAATCGCATTTAACTGGCGTTGACGAGTCCCGTCGTGTTTGAATTAGCGCCGTCGTCGTGGCTTACACTTCTGGCTCGTTGAACGATTCAGAGGAAATTCAATGAGATGCGATTAAGCACTTTCGAGGGCGGCGTTAATCGCGGATATTTCGTCGAAATTGATACACGCAATTTTCATACGCTATTAGTTTTTGTATCTAGACTGAGGATTTTAGTTACCGTGGGTTTCTAACGTAATAAAACCCTAAACCAGAGACTTTTTTGCTACTTATTAGATACATTTATGTTTAAACTTTAAGGACAAATTTTTTAAAATCCCAAACAAGTACAAGTCAATGATTTATGCATTTCTGAGAGAAATTGATACACGTCATTCGAAACAGTAAAACGTTAAGACACTTTGATAACATCCATACGCTATTCTCAATTTATTAAAATTGTTACAGATAGAAAAAATTGATATTTATAAACTATAGAATAATATAAAGTAACTGGGAACTAAATCGTGATCATTTAAAAATACATGGCAACTAATTTTCCCTCAAGTAAGGAACTCATTTTTTATCAGATATTTTTAGAATAAATATTTAATGAAAAATCATGAAACATATTGTTAAGTGTTATTTTCTTGTTAAAAAAACGTCATTTATTGTTAAATGTAAGAATATGCTACCTCAGGGTAGCAAAGATTGTACGACTTACGCAATTTTTTGGAATCGACTTTTTTCCGACTTTTCGGGCCAAATGCCCCACTGTCATGTCAATGCCAAATGAAGTTCTTTGTATACTTATCAGAATAATATTTCACACAACTATTGAATTATAGTATTTCATAGCCTCAGTCGACATTTTCAATCTACGTAGATAATACACCGGTCCGTTATATGCAAACCATGAAGAATAAACAACAGTGTGCTATAGCATTATCCATTCAAACTCGCGTGCTCGCTACCCTCGTATACTTCAAGAGATCCGCGTACTTCAAGGTCCGGCAAAAAGACTAATTGTTTGAACAAGATTTCCCTCACGCACGCGTGCGCCGCACCGGCATCATCGCTCGAAGCAGGAATTAATTAATCTTGATTTCTGATTCCATGGCGTGTTTATGTGCCGCCGCGATATTCAATTTTTCATTCCACGTCCTCGGATAGCCATTAACACGCGAACAAGTTAAAAACGACGAAAATACGACTGTCCACGCCTCGTTACAACCCGGAAGAGGAGGACAGCATCATTCAATTTTATAGATGCCACCATTTGTCCTTTCCTTGTCTTCGCTAGCCATTACGTTACATATCATACATGTTTCTCCGACAGACTCGCCCTTCGCTACTTCACGAGACATTCGGGAACTCGCACGCAGACTGCTTTTTGCCAGTCACCCCCTTCTGTGCAAGAAAATTCGATAACCCGTTCATATTTCAAATTGATAACACTGATATCAAGAGTTTTACGTCAGCTCCAACTGACCTTACGTCATATTTAACCCTTAGCACTCGAGTGGTGACTCTGAGGGGCGCCGCTAAAAATTACTGTACCATTATTTAAAATATTGTTTACATTATCATCGGTATCTAATCAATAGACTACGGATTTTATGCATTTATGATAAAAATGGGTAGGTCTAATTTCTGACAGTGAAAAGATTTGAAGAATTTAAATATACTACTATATTAGTTTTAACCAATTAAACATATTCAACAAGAAATTAAATATTTATTTCACCCCAGTCAGCAACCCTGACATGATTTATCATGTTCTTTCATCACTATGGACCATGATAAATTATTTCCATACTGAGTTATGAAAGCGACATGTCTGACCATAATCCTATTTGTTCTACTCGCAAATGTTCTATGATCTCGTTACAAACTCGGACAATGTAACATTTCATTACCAAATTTTCATGCAGCTTCCATCATCCTCGCATATTATTTTACAAAACCCCTTATAATAAAACAAATTGTATTCTACAAACTAAAAATTCCTTCTTGGAAAAATAAAGATGGTACGCCATTAAACTTTTGTGATGTACACGTTAGTTTGAACATTTGCGCGTGTCATGAATTGGTAAAGATCCGAAGAATTCGTAAAGAATATGCATAAAAATGGGATGAAGGATTTTTTTTTAGAACACTAAATATCGTATGACATAATAAACAGCCGAACACGTTCTACTTTTGAATAATTACTCGTTCGTTGAAGGGAAATGAAGTCCAGCGAAGGAAATTCATGTTTTACTAACTGACAATTAATCTCGAAGCATTTGCGCATGTCATGAATTGGTAAAGATCCAGCAATAATTAAAAAGCCACAAATTCGTGCACGCGAATATGCATAAAGAGGGGATGAAGAATTTCTTTTTTAGAACGCTCTGAATATTGAATGGCATAATAAACAGTCGAACACGTTCTACTTTTGAATAATTACTCGTTCGTTGAAGGGAAATGAAGTCCGGCGAAGGAAATTCGTGTTACGAACTGACAATTAATCTCTAAGCCGCTTTTTAATTGCTCCCCGCTAACGAGACCACCACCATATTACTCACGTGCGGTTGATATCAATTATTAAGGTCGGTGGTACACCCTGTAACTCCAGTTGCTCGTACCTTCTTTGCAATCCGTCCGCATCTGGAAATGGTAATTCTGTCTCGAGGATGGAATTCATATCCCGAATGCCCCGGTGCCTCGAGTAGATCCTTAGATCTTGTAGAAGTACCTTTTACCTTAACCTTTGAAGTGATTTTTATGCATTCAAACATCAATTGCTTTATCCCTTCGAACGAATTCCGTAATCGTCAAAATCAATAAGAATCTCAAGCAGAGATCGAATCCCACCGTTAACTTATACAAGTAAACTTAGTTATCGAACTTTTAACATTCAAGCCATTTCCTTTTTATTTTAAATAGCTATTATACACGTGGAAAATTATTTCAATAATATCTTGTGAACTATTAGATGTATGACATACAAAGGTCAATGCCTTTTTACGCAGAATTTTGTGCTTCAGCCGAGTTCGATCAAAAATATTGAGCAGTCTATTTAAAAAACTGAACGTGAAATCAGATTGCAGCACTGTATGTCCCACTAGGAACCAAGCAACATTTGTTTTTGTACAACAAATAACTTACGAGTTATTTGAGATCGTCAAGTTACGAGACTCGCCCTGTATACAATCCGATGCTACAGTTACCATGGAGATAAAAATTTCTGGTTCACCAGTGCGCTTCTAATAAAATAATACACGAGGGTGTGTTCAGTGGCCAGCACGTGGAGCATTTTTTCTTCTTTAGCCCGTAATATTTCCCGGGGTGCCCCAAAACAAGCGGCGCTAGGGCTTAGAATTTGAAACAACCTGAGCCAGCCAGCCAGCGAGCCAGCCAACCAGCCAGCCTAGGGGTTGAAACGTTACAGTTGCTGTCACATAAATATCCTGAAACCCCCTGAATTCTAGAGGCACGGATGGTTCCACCACCCCCAAAGTCCTTGCGTCAAGTTGCAGAAACTCCACCGGTATCGATTCTCAATTCTTACAACGAGAGCGAGAACTCGAAACGAGAAAGAAGGGGGGTAGGGAGAGGCCAAAAGAGGGGTGGGAGAGAGAACTTTGGAAGTTTCACGCATCAATGTTTTCCCTCGAACTTCGGAAACCAAGGAAAAGAGAGGCGAAATTGAAGTGA
Source organism: Lasioglossum calceatum (assembly GCA_963966675.1). Lineage (NCBI taxonomy): Eukaryota > Metazoa > Arthropoda > Insecta > Hymenoptera > Halictidae > Lasioglossum > Lasioglossum calceatum. The sequence goes on from OZ016549.1 coordinate 8,450,867, forward strand.
TAAGTACAGATTTAACGGGGACTCCTCCAGAAACCTGTATAAACAGTTGAAACTTCGATTTTCATTCTCCGGCGAAGTTTATCTGATAACATCAAAGCGTTAATAACGCTCTTGTAACATGATTACGGCTGTACGTCGTCGCGTGGCAATGCATAATAATCTCTCCTCGACGGGGGAAACGCGTGTAGAAGACACGATAGCGCAGCAACTTTAGGAGAGTTGACGACCCACTCTCTGTGGTTGGGGTTAAGGAGACGATTAGATTCAGACGATTTCAATTTTTATGTAGCAAGTCGACTACTATCTTTTGAGTCTAACACTTTTCTTACTTACAAAGTCGCTAATGAATAAGCGCTCTTTCAGAGGCTGTTTAAGAAATCGTTAAATTTTTTATTGCATTGTATTCCATAAAGAATCTATGGGTCAAGACTGAACAGTTCTCACAAAAAATAATAACAAAGTCTCGTTATTATAATAGTACTACTTATTTTCTTAAAAATTGTTTACATTCCTAATAAAGCAAGTAGTTGTTAATTTCTTTACTCCCAGTACAATTGGATAAAAAATTAACGTGATGTAACAAATTGATTACTGATAGAAATGTAGAATTTTTGTCAAAAACTCCGCATTGGTTATTGAATAATCCGTCGGTTATGATGAAGATAAAAAATAACGTGCGATGGTGGTGTAATGGTTAGCATAGTTGCCTTCCAAGCAGTTGATCCGGGTTCGATTCCCGGCCATCGCACAATAATTTTTTTTCAACGATGTAAAACGATATAAGTACACAGATTTGTAAGAATAATTTTATTCACTGACTTATTGATTTATTCACTGACTTATTGACTTATTCACTGACTTATGACCAAATTCTAGGGTACTCGGCCACCCCTACCGAATTGCTTAAGAATATTAAGCTCTACAAGAACTAAAATAAAATTCGCTCGCATGATACTTGCCATTACTTAACGATTGAATCGACAACTTCAATTTCCTCCGTTTCGGTTCAACCCTCGAGTAAGTAATTTGATAACGAGTGACAGATCGTTGAGATCACGGAAAGCCTGTGATCAGAATTGCGAAGAACTTAATAGCGTTATAATGTTGTTACGTGTATCCTTACTGGTTGCAAGTTTCGCAGGGGTATGACTTGCAGTTAGATTTCCACCACTAATTTGAATGAGTTATGCGACGCTTATAGAGGGAATAATTAATAGGGCTCCTGGGGTGCATATGCAAACTTTTCTCCGTAGTGTTGATATAGCAATTAATAGGGCCTTATGATTTATGGACGTCTTTATTCCCCTAATACGATACCGGAACTTCCTTATTTATCTACCTCACCAGCCAAGAAAATGAAATATTAGCCGGAAAACACGCTTCAAAGTCGTGGGTACAATTAGTTTGGTTTGCTTCTAAAAATTATGCATCGAGAATACATTATTTGTGATCCTGGTCAACTGACAAGGGAACATCAGAGACACTCCGATTTTTATGAAACTTCGCATAAATATTCATTAAACCTATCTAGGAAGATAGGTGTAATTCGTTCCTGCCGGTTTTTCACTTTGAAGAAGACATCAGTCCTTTCTATACAGTTAGGAGCATAACTGATACACACACTTTAAATCGGAATAGCTTTTTTATGAATGGACCAAATCACTTCAATTTCTCTGTAAGGCTAGAAGAATTAGTTTAGTAAATGACGTCTAAAATATATATAAAGTTAGTTAAAAATTGATTTTTAAAACCCTTCTTAGCTGGACCAATAACGAAAATTTAAAAGATGTGTTTAGTCAACTCGTATAAATTATATAGGTCCTGAAAATTTAATTGAAATTGGTTAATTGGTTTACGAGTTATAAATGATCAAAAGTGGTAAAAAGGCCGAAAATCATGAAAAATTGCAATCTTTACCACTGTTGATCGTTTATAACTCGTAAGAAAAGAAGTTACAAAAGAATTAATTACGACGCAACTCTGTCGATAGGTTGAGTGTAAAGTTTGCAAAGTTCCGTGGAAAGTATGCAAAACAGAATGTAAACATCCGCAAAAAGAAATGCCGCGAAGCAAAGAAGAAAAGGTTGAATATTTATGACGTACAGAAAAAGAGTGCCGAAGAAAGGTAACGATTACAGAGGCAGACACGAGTGCCGAAGGAGGCGGGGAAGTTTTCAGAGACGAGAATGAGGAAAGAAGGAGAGAAGGAGTTGGCCACGCTACGCAAAGTCCACCCTTAATCGCGATGCGTGACAGGGGGCTCAGCCAAACAACCCTGATAATATTAATCTTCGATTAAAAGCTTATCGTGCCACGTGGGCATCGATGCGGAAAATTCGGCAACGCGAAAAACTGGGGAGCACCTTATCTCGGAGTTCCTCAACTTCCCTAGTTTTACACAGGGCGCTGTAAAAAGAGGATCCGGGAACTCAGGGGTGTGTTGTGCTCGTGGCAATGGACAAAAAATATTCGGTTTATATAGGCACACAAATCACCCTTACCGGAAATAAAACGAGATAAGGACAGGTGTTTATTTCAGTCAGATTTATACCTTCATTATTGCGCTTTTTATATTTATACTGCCTATAACTAATGTTTCATGGTCTGCATTACTATATCTTCACCAGATAAAAATCCAGTATTTCTTATCGGATAATGTGCCTATTCGAAAGATGTAAAACATTAAATTACTCCATAAGTAATGCAAATTTCCTTACGTATATCTTAAAGATGAAATGCAAGAATGAATTTATCGTGCTGTAATAGTATTTTTCATTTTCATCAACACACTAACTTTTCTTTTATAAAAAACAAAATAAGAAAAAGATAAAAAATTTTCAAGGGAATGCAATATTGTTAGGACACACTGTATAAATCTATTCATATTCATATTCATATTTTTATTAGTTACCATGAATATGAATACAAAATTTTTATGAGGTGAAATTTTAGCCGACTCTTTAAGAGTTAACTGATACCTTTGATAAATAAACGTTAGTTAACCCTTCTGTAGAATACATTTACACATTACACTCGTATACTATCTTCAAAGATCCACTAGGATCATATTAGATGTACCGCAACTAGTTTGCTTAATTACCACCCATGTGATTAATAATTTCGGGAAGACAGCCATAAACCGCCTCGCTTGTTACGAAGTTTCATAGTTAACAGAAATTCCAAGCGTCAGTAATAAGAGATCTACATACATACATTGTATATGTATACGACCTAGGTGAATTATCCTATTCTTCTTTTACAATAATTAGTCGAACAATTTAAACAATAACGTTAAGTGGTGGGGTGCTAGCCTCGCGAATTTTTCATTGGTGGAGAGGGGCGAGAAACTCGACAGAGTTCCCGACGATCGCCGATTGTCCCCGAAGTGGGACCGAAGTGGAGGGGAGGCTCTACGATTGGACTGGTAGTGGGGATCGTGAATCCACAGCGAGGAAGACGTTGCCGAGGCCTGACTTCAACAGAAATATCGAAGTAAGTTCAACGTTCCCATTAGCTTCACATCAGCCGGATAGAGGATGCTCTAAATCAAACGAAGAGCGTTCTAACTCAGGCTTCGAAACTTTTTACGAACCATAAAAACAACGAGCCGAGTCTAATCGAAACGAAGGAAGACAGCGTTATCGGGAGCCCCACGAAATCTCACGACGGTATCTGGAGACGTATTCGCAATATCGATGATACAACGATAACTTCCCTTCTGGTTCGCATGTGCTCAGTATGTTGCGAGAGAGAGAGAGAGAGAGGCGTATCGGGGACAGAGAGTCTGAGGGAAGCGTTTACGGAGATACCGAGGCAATTCCGATACAATGGCTAGATCGATCGTGGAATGGCTAATCGATGCCTGACCACCGAGACGAGCTACGCTCCCTCGAGAGAGTGAGCTTTCCACCCCACGCTCCTTTTCCTCGCGCAATAACTTTTACGTTGACACCCGCGAGATCTTGCTCGAGCGTCGATACGCTCTACGCAAATTGCTCTTCCGTGAAGTATGACCGGAGCTGAGTAAAATATTGTTTCCAATATCACCGAGTGTAGGGTTTTATGAAATATAACTTATTATTAACCCGTTGCACCACGATTTATTTTACGATTACAGTGGGCAGAACTTCTTTCTAGATGAAGAAGAACATTGGGACTCATGGTTCTACCCCTGGCTGAAAATATTCTATCAAAATCGCATATTAAATGCGAATAATAATACAGCATATAGGGTGGTTCAGTACATATTTGAACATCGTTATCTGCGCTGAACATTATTAACCAACTTTGTTCAATATAATGGCGACTACAATATGTCAATAACAATTTTTTCGTAGGTAAAAGAGTATTTTTCTATGCACTACAAAAAAAGTACTAACCTATGTACTGTGAACCACAGTAATATTCAAATCATACAAATAAACAGTATTTTGAATAATGGTGCAGCAATTTTTAGGGGGCGCCTCAGAGTCACCATTCGAGTGCTAAGGATTAAATATTTATAGATTCCATATTTTTTAGGTTGCTAAATTACGTAAAGTCAACGTATTCTACTGCGGTACCGTTTCATAGTGAACTGTTATGATCTGAATATGTGCGACTGGAGGGGGGGAAGGACACATAGGGGACCTTGAATGAAGAGGCGCGTTCGAACTGCATACCCGTAGGATGACGTGTCATAATGCGTTTCGGGTAAACGGTATAGACACGACTCGCTTGACCAAACAACAAGGGCAGTTAATTGGTGAACTGTAGTATGGGAAGATTCGCTAATTACTCTACTATATTATGTACTAATTCAGTCGCTATTTAATTAACCTCTCAAGCCTGTAATATCGCACGGATTAACTATTGGGTCTGGACTAGTATAGTGTATGCGCACTATACGCTAGTAAATTGTTCATCCGAGTTTAGATCAAGCTTCATAACAGCCCATAGCTATCATTCCAAGCGTGAAATTCGGTCTGTCAAGTTTTGCACAAAAAACCGCACAGCTCGTCGGACTCGTTTTTTTTTGCAAAATTTCTATCGTGCATGATATAGACGCTTTCAAAAAAACTCTTCTTTGATTTGACATATTGTGAATGAAATATTGCTGCCTCGAATAGCTCGCGAGCTACAAGTTAGAACTCCCTGATCTAAGAAATAAATACTGAATAAACATTGAATATAAGGCATGATGATTTCAACCCTTACATTTCTGAGTTTTTTGCTGAAAACATTGATTGCAGAAAATTGGCTGTAACTTTTCATCCGTTAACGCTATCATTATACTTTCTGCGACGAAAATATAGCTGGCAACTATACCTTTACAACGATATACATTTTCTTGCGTAACTCTCATCCTATGAAATTTTATAGCTAAAAACAAAACGTGTGCCAACCTTAACGACAGTCCCTTACAATTTCCAACAAAAAGGAATTTGACAAAGGTGTAGGTTCACCTGAAGAAGCCATGGCACGACATTTTGTTGCATCCTGTATAACCGCCCTCTCCACAAGTTGTTATCGCCCCTCCGGCACGCCGGTGTTAGGTGTCGAGTAGAGCCTTGACCACGTATGCGCACGTGTCTTCCGGTGAATTTAGGAAAAGAAGAAAGTTCGGCTGGGGAGCAAGTATTCGACGGGGATTTTGTGAACGCTGCGGAATCTCCTTGATACAGCCCCGTAGTTTCTCGCAGAAATGTATGTTATATCGCGCACGGTAAGATTCTGCACGCGTAATCCAATTTAGCGGCTCTCTCGCTCTCACCCTCCTGCGCCGGTGGATCCTGCAGCGTAGAATGGCCTTCTCGCCGTGACGCGAGAGGTAGGCGTTGTATCTTTAATTATCCACGCAGCTGAGGGACGGAGGTGGGCCCAGGGGATTTTGGCAGCTACCAGGAGGGTTACAAAATGGTATCATCTCGTCCTCATAGTCGGGGCGTGGCTCTCTCGACACCCAAAATCTCTTCATCTTCGTCTATCTAGCTTAACGTCCGAGAGAGGGAGGGGGCGAAACCGCCAACGGAAAATCTCGGCCATTTAGCGGCAGCCTCACCATCACGGGGTATACTCGTCTCATCATAAGAAAAAAAAATATAAGGTATATAATTCGAAGATAGCATCCATGTTGTGTAGATTTTATCTTAAACAGTAGAGTGTTCATTTTGTTTTAACTCTTAGCACCCGAATGGTGACTCTGAGGCGCCACTAAAAATTGCTGTACCATTATTCAAAATATTGTTTACATTCAACTTCGTAACCTATGAAATTTAGAAAACCAATATATTAAATTGACCTATTAGAAATTGTCCTAATAAATGCAGCAATTTATGAGTCCGTCGCAGGGTGCATGTTAAGCAGCACTGTCGAAAATATTTTTGGTAGATTTTAGTGTGCGTGCAAATCTACAATAACCAAAGATGATTTCTATCCTGCATCGTTTGAGCTAAAACTCCAGCTTACATGAAACGTATCTATTCAAATGCATGTACAAAATCGTATTCTTTCCCTCTTCATTTCTAAATAACTGAATATTATAATGGTGAGACATTACACTAGTAAATAAACGCTATTGTCTTAGTACCATATCTCTAAAAAAAATTACATAAAAACAAACATTTTTTTGGTATCGTATGAGCCCCATTTTACCATTCAACTTTGTTCTTCAGACATTTGACGTATCTTTAAAAACAACAAAGATATTTGAGGTGGCAATGTTAGGTGACTCACCATATATTATAATCTTTGCATTATCGAGAAATGAGAAGGCGCATCCCGCACCCTTGCAATCCTAGAAACGAGTCTACCCCCTTAAGACGAAGTCAACCAGCTACTATATTACGACCTTGACCCCATCAATATCGTTTAAATGTTTTTTGTCGACTTTTCGGGTCAAAAATCCTACTGCGTTGACGCAAAATTGATGTTGGATTGTGCAGTCGCTCAACGCTCGCGTCTCAGAAACAATAATACATCATATGTATAGGAGGTATGTAGATTCTAAGTTCCATTTCGTATATGTAGTAAGTGGTTGACGTTGAATCGTTAATCAGCAGGACGTCGGAATAACGAAATGTCTCAGAAGTTCGTTTGCCGTGCGGACACCGAGCGTTTTGCCATCTGCATGACACCCACTTGAGCCGCAAAGGTCCTCGACACCGGCGATGTCGGAACCAGGAGCCGGGAAAAAGAGCAATGGACGGCCAACGGGCTTGTCGACGTCGAGCGAGAGTGAAGTTCGAGCATTCGCGCGGAAAATTATCCGTAGAACGATGTCGAAGAGGGAGCGGCGGAGAGTCGTGTTCATGCGGAGACAGCTCGGCGCAACCGCGCCTGTTCGCGAGATATTAATTAAGACAGTCATTAGGAAAAAGCGACGAGCCGGCAGTGCATTCACGTGGAAAATTATACTCAATGCCTCCACATCGTTGCGGAGAATTCCGGCGTTCTATCTCTCCCCTCCACCCCCCTATTTATAGGTAGTCGGAAAGCGATAAAGGTTCTTGTAACATCAAACGGCAGTGTTGCGTGCGACCAGGGTAGAGTAAACATCATTCCAGCGAACAACCGGCGTGCCTAGCTTATTACAGAATATCGAGAAAATTAAATTTTTAATGTGGACCGTGGAACTTCTCCAAAAGACGTTCTCAAATTCCAGGATTCAATACGAACAAATAAAGACAAGCTGCTGAGAGTCAAATTTTTTGTTTGAATTGAATTTACAGAATATATGAACACAAATTTTGGTGAACTTGTAGGAAAGGGTCCTCCACTCAGATTTGAATGACCTTGAAATATTGTTGTTGTTCACGGTTAAGGTTACACGCGTCTAATTGCGAGCTCTTTTCACCTGCTTCTCTCGAAAACCGGAATTCAGAGTACTCAGGAAGTGATACAAGGTCGCGTACGCTCGAACACGTATAGGATTAACCCTAATGATGAACGAGCACGGGAGTGAGTTGTAGTGAACGCGGTGACAATATAGCCGAGAAGTGCGCTCGTGTTAATTGCGTTAAGCTCACCGACTAAAACGAATGTATCTAATTCACGCCGTGCGCGATATATCCAATTTGCCCCGGAAATTGCGAAACTACATTTAAATAGCGAATCTTGGTATTCAAATTTTGTTTGTGACGGAAATTAAGTTACTTCGCACGCAAAATGTATGTTTGTAAATTAATCAAAGAAATTTAACTAGTCAGTTCGCTTTCTGGTCCTTTAAATATAACACATAAATATTAAAAAAACATCCTATGTACCAGAATGCTCTGCCGTATTATGCATAATAAGCGTAAATATTGTAGTCGCAAGCGAAACTCGATGCTCGATCGAGCGTCGGCTGCGAGACGAAAACAAATGCCTGACGATTTTGATCTCTCTTACTATAAAATAATACTATATTCCTCTATTATTTTGTCCAAATAGAACAATATTAAAGTATTATTTTGTCCAAACAAAATCATAGTAAAATATTTTATTTTGTCCGAATAAAATAATACTAAAAATTATTATTTCGTCTGCATAAAATAATTAAAATATTATTTTGTCTACTAAAATCGAATATAGTCTAGGTTTGGAATATTCGATCACGTGTAAAAAATAAATAGCTGAACCGATACAAAAAATTATTTAGGCAATTTAGGCAATTATTTAAGCAAATCAGACTCTGTGTGAAGGTTGCTCCTGAAGTAGATTATTATTAAAGACATCCATCTTACATCTTGACTGAACGAGAGAAAAAATAAAAACAATTTTCATAATGCAATTTCAAATATTCTTGAATTGTTTTGAGAAACATATAAAATAGATTTTATTTATTGTTTGATAAATAGACATGAAAGTGCCTAGAAAACTAATTAATTGTAATCTGTGAAAGAACAATGAAAATATTGGAAACATTGCGATTTGCTACTGGCCAGGAAGACAATGTCTGCAAAGTCTGTTGTGACGTCAATGGCATTGATTTTCGGGGCGCCATGGGCATACTGCCGATAGATTAACTTCCAAAAAGTAAGCCGATTACAAGCACGATGTACGTCCAAAAAATCCCGGTGCAGTAAAACAGATCATCTTTCACACAGACAATACACGTCTCGATACAAGTGCTGCTTCTATGTTTTGTTTTCACTTCTGTGATTTATAACCATGCCTACAATATCCATTAAATCTCTTTGGTGAAAGTAGATTTTTTTAACATTGACAGGCAACATAATTAATCGAACAATTGATGTATTTTACGAGCCTTGATGTAGAGAACATTAAAAAAATATTTACATAGACTTTAAAAACACAGACTTTAAAAAATTACGAAATAATCACCGGCAGTAAATGTCGAATTTTCTGATGAAAAAATCACTGATGACCTCCAAATAACCTTCCAAGGTAACACTCAACAAAAAATTCATTTGTACCATTATATTTCGCGTCGTGGATAAGTTATGATTACAACATATTTGTCGAACAATATAACTTCCACCTACGAACTATGTTTCTCGTGGCTCACCCTGTAGGACGGTATACTACCTCCCCACGTAATATGTGGTTCCAAGGTTGCAACTTAGTTACTAAACTGTTTGCTCCCTTCGATGCGTTATTAACGAAGATCTTGTAATTGAATCACCCTAAGCATTTGTAACAAGCATGCGCATTAATATAAACATAACAGCTTACCTTGACGGTTTCTTGAGGGGAGTACCTCGCTGGGCGTTGGGCTTGAGCCTGGGCCTGCAGGCTCATCGCTTTACCATAACTGCGATACCGAGAAACCTGAAAAAAAATCGATTCTAATAAAAGAACGACCAAATTTATCTGCAAACCATACATCAATTATAGTAAAACAAAAATTATATTCGGTTTCATTCTTACTTCAAACAAATCAGTAATTATAATATATAAAAATATGTATGGAGAACTTTAATCAATACAATTTTATTGAAAAATGAACTGGTTTTTGCAGCAAGGTCTTCAATTAAATAAATCAACAAATACTGTTTGGATAATACGATTGTCAACGACTACATTATATTTGGATGGTAAATTAATATGTCTTAATCATCACATCATACACTATTAAAATATACTATTGTTTTAGTAGAAATTAACAAGAGTTTCCTAATACATTTTTTAACCACTGTACATGTTTGGGAGAGAGATCCGATATCTCTCCCAGTGCCTACGTAGTTATCTGTTGATTTAATAGATCAATTATTAAAAAGTAAATTGGCTAAGGTCAGAGTGTTATTAGAGATCCCGATTAATAGCGTTAAGAATCCTCTGGCTGAATTCTCAGGTAATATGGGAAAGATGCGATTGTTCCGCTGGAGCCAGATAAAGCCAGGCTTCGGACAAGGGCTGAAGTAAACGAGAGAAGAACAGAGGGTGCCTGGTTGGCTGGTTGGCCTGTCAATACGAAGAGCTACGTGACCCAGGTACCAAATGACATATTCGATCGAAGGGACGAAGCTCCTTCCTCGTCCCTTTCTAGAACCATCCTGTTTTTCCGACATTTTTGCAGGACGAGAAACTAAAAATTCATTCCAAAATATTGCGAAAAAGAACCAAATATTATTTAGAAAATTCACACTTAAACTGAGAAAATTCAATCGCCTTAGAACCTTATTTTTCATTGTGTAAATAACATACATATGTGTACATATACAGGGTGTCTCAGCTAAATGGAATCACCAAAATATTTGCCTTATTTACTGTTTTATTAACAGTGGAAACAGTGGAAAGAATTTTTTAAACACGCATAACTTTCGAACTACTGAATTCCTAACATTAAGACTTTGATTTAAAAAGTAAAAATTTTTGATTTCCGGACATCAAGTTCAGCCTGCACCACATCGGTAGTCTACTCATCACCTTAACCCTTTGCACTCCTTTCTCGAGTGCGACTCGACATTGGAGAAAGAAAAATGCAAATATAACTGGTTATTTTTTAATTAAAAACAAATATAAATTCCACACATATAAATTACACCAAAGTCTGAGAGCTATATTGAATATAATTAGTAGACTGTGGGTTTTATGCATTTATGACAAAAATGGACACGTACAATATAAAACAGTATACATGTTAAAAATATTCAAGGACATCAAGGTATTAGTTTCAGTTTAATAGGATCATTAAAAGAAGAATACAATTTTTATCTGGCTCCTGTGTTCTGCAATCAATGCGAATATTTTTTATTCTGCATAAAGATCCGCAGTCTAATAATTAGTAAACAAAATTGTTTAAAATAAGTAACAGACAAGAATCTGTCCTTTGAAGTAAGTTTCATATAAAACACTTAAAATAGTACAAAGTTGTTTGCAACCAAATTGGAAAATAAATCGGAGTGCAAAGTTAGCAACGTCTTACGAAATTTTGGGTCTTCTGAGTAAGATTAATTAAATGTTTCATGATGTCGAGACCATGTTTGACATTCACTGAAACACATAAACGCGGTCTAATTACGAACAAGTTTCGATCATCAATTTTTGAACAGTCTGCGAGAGCAAACGTCGAACGACACCGTGAAGCTCGAAAGAGTAATTAACCGACGATTAATAACGAAGCTAATGGTCTTTGCAGGCAGACGTTTACGAACGCTCAAAGGAAGCCGCGCTTTTTATGGCACCTCGAACCCCGTTGAAGAATTACATCGAGTACTCGTTGCACTCGGCTAAAGCAAAGCTGAAGCATGAGTACAGAAGGTCCGATCGTTCGATAGCAAAACGAACGATTCGTCAATTATGCGCTGACAAAAGAGGGTAAAGAATGACAGGGAGAAGGGAATAGAGAATATAAAAGCGAGAGAGAGAGAAATACAGAATGAGGGGGGAGAAGGGAACCATGGTAAGCGATTCGGCGGTTCGACTAATGAAAGAGACAGAAACAGCACTCTCACGATATGGCAAAGCTAATCGAGCGAAAAGCATAATTAATCACAGTGAATTTATCGTGATTAACGGCAATCGCGTTGCTCCCGCTGCGAGGATAAACATTGTTAACGCCGCGACAAATGGACTTGTCTGTTCGCAAATTATTCAAAATTACTGTGGAACCTATTACATATTATTCGTGCGTGCGAACATAATCCACTCACTTGCAGGCGTCTATTGTGTATGCATAAACGTGACCCCGAGATGCGCGGTCGTATTTAGGAAATTTCTCGTGGAAACAATTCAACTACGATTAACAACTACGTGATAAAGATTCCGAACGGAATCTAATAAATTTGTATGTTATTAATTTCCTTGAACCTTCTCTCTGTGCATGGGGTGCAAACGCACCCCAAAAAGTTGACGAATAGAAGATTACCAAAAATGATATCTAGGAATGCTATCCGTGATATGTTTCAAATTTTTTAACACTATCCGTACCAATGATTTCCCCTCTATTAAAATCATTAAGGGAAGAAATAACGTTCAATTTGGCTTCTATTTCTTAAATAAATGCAGACAATTTTTACTTTGCATAAAGATCCGCAGTCTACTAATGAGAATTCGTCCATCCTCCCATCATTTTAATGACCATGACTAATTGTGTGAAAGGACCTGTATGTTTCCATACACTTATCGTAACGAAGCCATTAAAATTCGGCAAACTTGAAAGAGCGGAAAGTAAGACCGAGTCCATTACGCGTTTCCTACCAGGCCGATTCAATTCCCCGATAAAGCCTTAAAACAAACGATCCTGTGCCACCCCGTCCATCTGTCGATCGAACGAAAGAATCGAAAACGTAGGTGCAAAAGGAAGGTTGTTGTGTTGGGGTGTAACGTCGTTAGTTTCCGGTTCGCCGTACGCACTTCCATCGAGTTCCGAACGGCGACCCCTCACGATGCACGCGGTCCCATGCTGTCTAATGAGGCTCGACACCCGCCTTCCCGGACTCCCATGATACTCCACACCATAAAGTCCGATGTTCAAACTGTTGAACGCTATTATACGCATGCGCCACCAAACTACACTCGTATTTTAATATGTTCCATCTCATTCCCGTTTCTCCGTGCCCCTTGTATGTACATGGAACGTGCCCCCTCCGTGTTTGTACCAGCGCTCTTCGTTCATCTCGATATTACCGTCTACAGAATGTTTGACCATGGGTCGTAGATATTTCTGTGGTTGTAAGGAAGTACGCCGCATATCACATACAGTAAATCCTCTATAGTCGCAAAAAGACCGTACACGATACGCAAAAAAATATCCCCTCTACTGTAGTAATCTGATCTCGGCTCGGGTATGTCGGTGTGAACCACTACTAATGCGACGCGGAGAGTCGCAGTCGCCGGCACAGTTCAAAGGCCCGTGTGTCCTCACAATGGAATACCAATATAAAATCTTTTTTATTATTGCTTATTTTTTTATGAAACTTTCACCAATATATCTGTGGCATTTTTCTTATTAAAATAAGATCAAACACGATATAGTTCCAACTGTATTTAGTGGTTTAATTGACGATGAACGTTTCGGGCGCAAGGAAGGACAGCGTATGGGAAAGAAAGAGACGCGGAGAGTCGCAGTCGCTTCGGCCGCGCGCGGTCTCTCTTTACACGCGCTGTCCTTCTCTACGTTCGGCTCGGTCTTTGAAGCCCAAAAAATAGTGTCCGTCTACAAACTTTGCAAACAATCTCCCCGAGGCTTTTGCGTCTGTAGAGGATTCACTGTACTTTCACTTTCGAGATATCGCCGTTTAAAGTTTAGATCACTAATTTTTTGTTGTACTGATGTTTTTCCTTGTTTTCTTTTTAAAATATAAGTGTATTTTTCTTTCACTTTGCATGATATTGCATATTTGTATAATTAACATAAATAAATGCCATAGTGATCATCCACTGTAGTATCAGTACACATTACGTAATATAATATACAATAGTAATTCTAAAAACAAATTCGAAACCTTAATTTGTCACTCTTGATTTCTGTCTTATTCTGGTTTGTAAAATCAGCCCCCGGAATATATACTACATGTAGTCCAACACCCTATACGTGTACTATATCCCATCCCCTAAACCACCACACTCCGGATGCATATTACAACGTCATAAATAGACTAATGGCATGTCGAACGATTAGTTACGGCATCGGTTTTACGATCCTTTGGGACACAAGGTAAAAGACGCATCACCAGATAAGGGCGATCGTAGGATTAGGATAAATCAGGTTTAATACTGTCCAGCTTATAATCAGGTGCGCTATAAAAACAATTATTGTAGAAGTACTCGAGATATTAAATTATTCTGAAACAAATTATGGGAAAAAATATAAAAGATTTAAAAAATCCAGAATGTTGTAATGTTGCTTTTAATGTAACAAAGTCGTTAAGGGATGAAATCAATTTTTATGTTATTTCTGCTTCGCACAACCAATGCAAAACATTTTTATTTTGCATAAAGATCCGCAGTGTAGTCGTTACTATGCCGAATAATTATCGAAATTAATTCTCGATACATAAAAGGGGACGAAGTTTTGTCTGGTTGGTTCCGCAAGTAGAAAGAATTAACCCCTTCCCGTACTTTGACGAGGCAGACTCGTGATGAAGGTTTTTAACAAAGTCTAACAAATATGAATATTACGCGTTTCATTTTAGATGAAATAAAATTTGATTTGTTTGTAATCAATATTTAAGCATTCAAATAAATGTACCCATACGAAAAATATACATTTTCTTTTCCCTTCTGCGACATTTTTGTGCATAAAGACGTTCGAATCACTGTAACTGTAGAAGAAAACGTACGGCAAGGGGTTAAACAGAATTGGATAAATTGTTCGAAACTGGTGAAGTAGCATCTTTGCATCTCTATGTAATTAAGACGAGGAGTAACTAGGAAGCAATAAAGTAAAGAAGACAAGGCTGGAACTCGCGGTACCCTCCATAGCAGCAGTACATCGGTATGGGGTTTTCTGGTATGGTGTCGAGGGTAAGCGTCCTGACAGTGATCGAGAACCGCGATGCTATCTTCGCGGCTCGATAACGACCAGCGGAAGTATCGCTTTAATCACTATATCCGAACCCCGTTCCCTTGACACGCCATTGGATACGAGATCGTTTCTCATGTAACCTCTCGTAGAAAGTCGGAATCGGCCGCACTGTGACTTTCTGAACGCTAGATACTCAAACCTCTGCTGCTACTAAATTCCTAAATCATATTTTCAGACGTTCTCTGTTGCGTGTGAAACTCGAAACCTGCAATACAGGGTGTCCCAACAATGTTGTGTTTTCTTGAAGAGGGTGATTCCTCAGGTCATTTGAAATAACCTTTTAATCGTACTTTAACGAGCCAGACTCGTGATGAAGGTTTTTAGCAAAGTCTAACACATATGAATGTTACGCGTTTCATTTTAGATGAAATAAAATTAGATTCGTTTGTAATAAATATTTAAGCATTCAAATAAATGTAGCCATACAAAAAATATACATTTTTTCTATACATCTTCTCTAATAAAAAAATTATAAATGGGGCCTCTTTTACTTTCTCATGTAATTCTTAGCAATCGTAATTTTTTCAAAATCTTTTTTGCATGTCATTTGGTAAATCAATTCTTCTAATTGCTCAAAAAAAGTCAGGTCATTTGGTCCGATCAAAAAAAAGTTATACCGTTTTAAAGGGCGTTCAAATACTTTCGTGGTTCACTGTATATCAATTTTATATTCATACAAAGATTTGTCTACATATTGTATTCGTATTGTCTAGAGCATCTACTTTTTATGAAATTCTGAGTTTTGTCCACCGGGTTAGCATCGATCGCGGAACACTGTACGCGACAGGCGAAATCGTAAAAAGCATTTAATACGTAAGATGATCTCGGCGTTTCCCGGAGGAGGGTCAAGCTCTGCTGGAAAAAGTGGAATATAAACACGTGTTAATTTCGTGGAACTGTGCAAGGTAGAGGGAGCAGGAAGAGAAAGAGAAATAGGAGGTGGAAGAGGCACCATAAGGTCTGGAAGGCCCCTTATACTATCGATCTGTCCCCACCTCGGCGATATCATGCACCGTGCCACACCATATACCCCCATGGAACACTATATTGTTCCCACTCGGTCGCTCACTCACGTGTGATAGTGTGCGTTTACGCGTTGTCCCGTATATTTATGCGCTCATCTACACGGTTCCGCTCCCACACAAACGTTGCGAATCGCGATAGTGTGGCGGCGCCGTACATACATGTATTAACGCACTGCATTTATTTCCGTAGGTAGAGAGACCATGGACCTCCTCACACCTGCCCTCAACGACACCATTGCGTCACAAACTACGCACACCCATGCCACCGCAATAACCACCTAGCGTGTCCGTATGCCAAACGTTCGGAAATCATAGGCTGGGTTTTTTTATCGAATCCCATTTTCATTAGGCGACTTCTCTCTCTCTCTCTCTCTCTCTCTCTCTCTCTCTTTTTCCATGAAAATAGAAATCTTATGACCCCCTGAGAACATGCGAATACTTAGATAGACATAATTATATTTAATGCGTCATATTAACCCTTAGCACTCGGATGGTCACCACTAAAAATTACTATACCATTATTCAAAATATTGTTTAGATTATTAATGATTAAATTACTAAATATTTCAATATTGTATGAGGTGTAATATCAATTTCATATCCATAAAATGAAGATAATTAAAGAATGGAATTATTTTAGGTCGGAAGAAATGTTTAATTTTCGAATTAAAATAGCTCCGACACTGTGCAAAGGGTTTAATTTATATTATTAATTATTAATTTACTTTATTTTGATTGAATAGTTTTAATTTAATTCCATTATTTTAATACAATTTTCAATCAGTCAGTGTGTTATATCTAAATTCAAATAAAGAGCAATTTCTACTCTATTTTTATCAATAAATAAGGTTATTATAAAGTATGATATCTAATTTTATTCAGTGTACCTAGTTTTAACCGACTTCTACAAACATGGTTCTTGTAAAGAAATTTGGTTCTCAAAAGAAATCTAAATCGTTGTACTGCTGATATTTGGCTCTTTTGACTAATAATCTTTATGCATTTATAGCATACGAAAATTTTCCAAAAATGCTGGAACGATAGAATTTTTGACGATTTTTATTTATTCCCGATCTACAAAACACTACCGCTGAAAATAAGATTTTATATAATTACACTTTCTTAAAATTTTCCTACAGAAATTGAAAATTGCTTAAACATCCGCAGTCTACGAATGGGTTCGCCGATTACTGGCCTAGAACTCAAACAACGTGTACTACACCGGCCAGAAATTTGTAAAACGATGTAGTGGACAAAAGTTGTTTCCACGATCGTGAGTTTCGTGAGCTAACTTTGAGGAACAAGGTCCTCGGTCCGTCTGTCCTGTGCCGGGTTCCTCCCCTCTGACATAGACATATGGTATTCCACTTTTCATAGCACCACAGTCGCGAGAAACAGAAGGGGACAACCTATAAGAGGAAATCAAAATATCGAAGAGAGGGAACAAGAGGAAAGAGGGGGAAGGGTAGGAGGATACGATGTGATCGTGGACGGAAGATCGAAAACTTTCGACCTGGGGGAATTTCCCTAGCGCCAAACACTTGAGGTATTTTTTATATAAATGAAACAGATTTAATACTTTCTTTAACCAAAATAAAACCATTTCAAGAAATCGTGTAGCGTCCCCACTACCGGATATTTTAAACATATATATTATAACAATTTTGTTTACTAATTATATTAAATATATCTCTCAAACTTTGTTGTAATTTATATTTGTGGAACTTATATTTGTTTTTAACTACAAAATAAGACAAATAAATGAAGGAAGAATCAAATAGATATAAAAGCCCGTCTTATTTACATTTTTCTTTCTCTAATGTCGAGTCACACTCTACAGAGGAGTGCAAAGGGTTAATTTCATAAATTTTGTGCGAAACGTAAAATTTTTGGTAATTACTTGCAATGGCGGATAACTCACCGATTTCAACGACCTTGAAATATGTTGTGAATCATTCTGAACGACTTTTCGCGCGCTTTTCCGGTCAAATACCGCACCGTGTTTCGGTATGTTGCAAGTGGCAGAGGAGGACGGTAAAATCGGTCAACGCTGAATGACGCGAGCCGATATGCTAGCAAAAGAGAGGAAAGGAGCGCCCCTGAGTAAAGATTAATATCTCTCTGAGAGAAGTTCAGGAGAGCGGGGCCATTTATCTGCCAACGAACCTGCATCACGCCCCGTCCGGAACTTCTCCTCCTCTTTTTACATTGCTCCTTCTTGTTCTTCCTTCGTCGCCTCCTCGAGCTCTTTCTCAACAAATCTTACAGGGAGTTCGCCGTTTGAAGAAGTTTACTTAACCGGCCACCCTCCTGATCGGTAGAAAAGCAGATCTATGTGCGGAGATACAAGGACAAGGGAGAAAAAGGGAAAATGAACTCCCGGTGTCCAGGCTGGGGGATAGTGATTCGTGGACCGGATTTAACCGAGGAAATTCGATTTGACATTCGGCACAGTTTGGCAATAGAATGGGACTGGGGTGGGTGGAAGGGACTAATGAATTTCGAGTGATCCTATCTGCCCCGCGTCGTATGGCCTCGGAAGAACAGATTATTCTCGCGGAATACTTTATTATGTTCGAACCGTAGTAAAGGAGATTTATGGGATCAGTTTGCGCGGCGGGGTAGGGCTAATTGTAAGATACAGTGATGTATAAGGAGCAATCAACTCACTGTCTCGAACGTTTCGTTCGAAGTAACTTCTGTTGTGACGAATGGGACGCTTTGTTTGACCATCTAAACGAGAATCGGAATTATGAGGACCGAACTTATTTTCTAAACTTTAAAGCGTATGCACATAGAACTGCTTTTAGTGTGAATGACACATTCGTTTAAATTTTAGTTGCATGTTGTTTCTGCATACTTCACTTTTCGAAAATATATGTATATGTATAAAAGTTCCCATCTTTTTTAGATTTACAATCCTATGACTAACTTTTTTATCTATGACTGCATTTTTACGATTTTATTTATTCCAGATCTACGAAGGCTACTACCACTGAAAATAAGATTTCATTTAATTCCACTTTCTTAAAATTTGCCTACAAAAATGCTGTCTCGATGGTAGTGAAATATCATTCCAGTAATTTCTTGAACAGAGTAGAGTACAGTAACGCTTCGATAACTGTCGCGTTTAATCCCCACCGCCTGTTAGGGTTGGCTGATGTCCCGCAGCGCGTCACAGATAAATGTACAGAACATACCCCTTGCTGGGCTCTTGCACTCTCGACTACCGAATGAGAATGGACTCCTAACATTTCCCATTGTGCCTCTCCAAGTCCTTGAAAGGTGTGAAAAAGTCGACCCCGTCGCAACTTGGGGGACTTGCTGCGACACGAATCTAATACTATCGAGGCTTTACTGTGCTTGTTGTTAGACTTATGTGTAAACCTTACATGAAACCAGCGTGTTTTATATTGTATACGAAAAAACAGAAGAGAAAAAATCCCCATTTCTTGTTGATAACTAATAGTAATAATCGGTAGACTGCGGAACTTTATGCAAAATAAATTTAATGTTATTTCTTGCCTTAATGATTTTGAAAGAGGAGAAATCATATATTAACATCTTCAATGTCTCAAATTTTTTAACAATTTCGAATTTCATCTACTCAACGTTGTTATAAATGCATAGTCTAATAAAATCAGGAACATTTAGTCTGATCAGCTGAATATTGCAGCTTCAAACAATTAACTGTCATCTCTCATGCGCTCTTTAAAAATAGCAACATTTTTGTTTTACACTTGAATTTTATTTATGATTTCATATTTTAATTATGATTATTAAGAAAGTGATTAAAACAAGAATGTGATTACGCGAAAATCGTTCGTGCAATCTAACTTTAAATACCAACAGGTTTAACATTTGTTCAATTCTCTTCACACAAAATTCGAAATGGTGATCGGCTGAAATACATGGAGTTGGCAGCGAGCATGTTAATTAACAATGGTTTCATTTTAACGACAAGGATGTTAAAAAGTCAAATGAAGAAGACAATGGTGTGAACAATAATTTTAGATGTCACCGATGATCTTCCGTACTAACTATTAGTAACTAGTTGCACAGATAGCTAAGCGTAATCAGAGTGAATACATTAAACTCTATCTCTATCTTGACTAGCCTTTGTAATCCAAGCAGTCCGCGATTATGTCTCGACACACGCAATGCCCCGAACAGTATTTCCACAAACCATATGCTACACCCTGTTGGGCTAGTCGGAAATGCAAAACATCGGCAGTAAATTGTATCGCGCGAAATTATTTTGGCTGTCCACCAGGATCAAATGAAACTATTGTAAATTATACGGTTGGCTACCAAATAATAATATGAAGATGATGCGAATTACGCCGTCGCGTCGCAAGCAGTGCTTGAAGGAAACTGTTAAAATTTTCAATTGCTTCTGATATAACAGTTATTTTTTGACTTTAACTTTTCTGTTCTAAGAAAACAGTTATAAATCCACTGAAACTTTTACTCCATATATGTATGCATAAACAGAAAATTTCAATTTCAGACATGGAGTTAGATAATGTTATGCAACTCCACCATTTTGTAATTTTATGTAAAAGAAATAATATGAAAATAAAGCTAGAAGGTTACTTAATGTTCCCTAAAGAAATCTTTTCTTACAGTATCGTTGTATGCGAAAAAAAGTCAGGCTTACTCCAGTTCATTAGACTCTCCTAACAAAATGGATAATCTTATAACTATTATATGTCGTTAACACTAACCGTACTGGGTACAAAATGTATCGGATACATATTGTTTTATAGAAATTACAAGACTGAATTTATTCAGATCCTTTACAATTTTTATAATAATACGTGATCGAATAAAGAAATTTATTGAATAATTTCTAATGGAAGCATCTTTATAATTTCAATAATTAAAACATAAAGAATGTGAAAACGTTCATTTGACCTGTCGCGATGCGGTTAGTGTTAAATACTTCCACTTTACTTTATAAATGATTATTTACACCACATGTAACAGTTTATGAAATTGTCACGTCAGATGTAATATACAACCGCATATAAATGATCGTTATAAGTATGAAATGTAGTTTTTAGAGGGCCTATCATTAATAACTTCAAACGATACTTAAGACCACCAACGAAGAATTCTTCTCCCGCACAATTTAATAGGGAGGTCGTACAAACCAAGCTCGTTGACTCTTTCTGTACGCACACAAAAAATCCCAGACTTCAATAATGACAATTAAATATCTTTTACACTCTATATGTTTTCAACAATTAAAATGTAATTCGAATATTACTTTCAGAACGTTTACATTAGCCCCTTTCAATTTACAAGTCCAAATTTATTACTATTTTACTAGCACAAGAATTATTGAACTATAGACGTTTGCGAAAACTAAAACATTGGTGAATTAAATGCCACATACAAAACACCTACACTACTACATCAACAGATATGAAGCAAATTGATAAAGTTTTAAACACATGTGTGTGTGTGAGTAAAAACAAAGTTTATATCAAGCAAATATATTATTTCTTTAGATATGTATTCTGTATAAAACAATGTTTCCTTGGACAAAGTAGAATTGCACTAATACAATAGAAAATAGATGTTTTTTAATAATTTTGAACAATCCTGGAGGTACTTTAAAAGAAATTGAAAAATCGAAAATAAGAGCCACCCTAGTGGGGACACAAGTCTTAATCTGGCAACTCTGATCAAACCTACCATTCACAGAATTCTTTCTCGGGGGCTCACGAGGAAAGTTGGAGAGCTGAAATCAACTTAAATCGTCTTCGTTACCGAACCTTTCTCCGCGCACACTTTCGTAAATCACCATCGTCGGTTTCTTTATTTTTCGTTGTCATGTGTTCCGCATACACGCATTTAAAGCCGCAATGGACAGCGAGAGTGTACATAATAAGACGCATAAACAATGGCCGAATGCTCTTTCCTCGTTGCTCTCTTTCCGCGGTCGGCGCTTCATACTTTGAAGATACAAGGTCGGCGCGACAGACAAGCGCACTTTATGGGGCTCATAAAGCGATAAAGACATCCGTACAAATGTACACGCCTCGGATACCGTGTAACGCACCGTGCACTTCGGTACTATCTCACCTGAGAAATGTTCCGCAAGAGGAAAGTGCGTTTTACGTATCGGGATCGTTGCTGCGTTTGAGTCACAGTGATTCCTGGGGAGGTTACAATGCATGAGTAGCTCATAAGGTCAATGTCCCTACTTCTGATCAGCACGCATATTTTTTATTTAATATATAAAAAATCGCACAACTTAGTTATACAAAAAATTATTTAAAATTAGTTCAATATTTTTGTACAAATGCTAATTCGTCCGCTGCTGAATGTGGCAGCACATTAATAGAAATACTTTAGTAGGTGTGTCCGGTGTGAAATTTTGTAACTCTTTTGGCCAAAGATTCGGCATAACTTATACAGGATGAAAACTAACTTTTATACAATTACTTTAATATGTACCTACTATAGTGTACGAGTTCGATTGCTATTGCACATAGTAAACTACAAATATTTTCGAGAAAAATGTGTCTTCAATTTCTCGCAACTACATCATGCCAAAAATCTTAGAACAAAATGAATGAAATTATGAATATAGATTATGAAACTAGGCTTTTAGCTTTAAAATGACTCCAAATTTCCGTGCGATCTTTTTTCTTACGAAATTATTACATTTCAAATATAAACAATTTTTCAAGAATCTAATATTCATCTAGGTAATATTTCGCCATGAATGGTATAAAATAATAGAGTGGCAACGAAAATTAATCAAGCTAACCGAATAACAGGAATATGTAATGGAGATAACTATTGATTGTATAAAGTATTCTGAACCGACATTAATTTGAAAAGTGGAAGCAGAAGTTATTTCTAACTCAATGGAAGTACATCGCCCATTTCCAGCATTTCAAGGGTTTTGAACGATGTTGTACGACAGTGCTGTTTAACGTAGATTCTGGTGATAAGAGAACTTCCCCCATTCTACCATCATTAGTCCACCCCTGTGAAAATTTCGCATTGTACACGCGTCAACCTGCACGCAGCAGTATTGTATCATTCGCTAGAAGTTATTGCAGGTTTAATTGTCCATTTTGTTTGCATAAATAGACTAATCATTTCAAATTCGTTATTCAGTAGAGCTGTTATTAAAACCTCGTTTGCTTGTAATTTGAGATAATTCAATGCAAAAGACTTTTTCTAGACTTATTATTCGGCGGTCGTTCGCCGCGCCGAATCCCGTCGAACGCGGGGCTAGTGGTGAGTGCCACTGGCGGCATTTCATGTCGGGCGAAGATATTCTGCTTTCTGGTTCGAAAAAAACGTCGACGTTCCAAACTTGATAGGGTGGTTTCTCAAGATAATAGTTCGATTTCACGCAGGACCCTTATTTTTTAAGATAAATTGAAAAATATCCTGAAAAATTGGTAAAAAGTGGTGTCTCTCCATCTTCAACGATTGTTTAAACATGTTTAAACATTCATAATGTATTAACATTGGATATCACTGTATTCGGGAAAGTCTACAGAATCTTTTGCTGTAAAGAACAACTGAAAATTTGTTTAAAGTAGAAAAGTATGTCTTTTTTTCAAAATCAAATTTCTCAAAAATTCCGCCTGGGGAAAATTAAAGGCAGATTCGGAATCAGCGCAAAGAACTCTATAAGAATCACATAGAGGAAATCGAAACGTTTTTTGGCTGTTGGACAGTGTTATCGGTAAATGTGCTTGGAGTAACATATGTACATCCGATATTACTGAAATACTTGAAGTATCCCCTATTATTTGGCTGTATTATTATTGTATGAACTCATTTTTGTAAAAAATAAATACATTATACATCGTCTAGTAAACCAATCCTTCCAGCTTGGCAGAAAAACTGAAGACATTTGGTTTATTTCTAAAAGAGTTATTCTGATTTGAAATATGTGCCATCAATTATGCGACTGACTGTATAGTTCCCTCTACGTCTACGGTTCCTTCATGTGGTAGTTCCTACCCGTTACAAATGTTTTGTACAAAGTGACCCCCCGATATCCGTCCCTTATCACAATGCACATCGTTTCTGCCCGATGCAATGCGCTGCTGTACGTTTACACGGTGAAGTTCCACGTTTGTGCAACGAAACTTTAGCATAATCGAAGATAGAAAATTTAGCGACATTTTACCAGCTTGACCGGTCTAACGATGTTATTGGTCATGTTCTCTCGTTATCGGCAGTATAGATCGTTAGCCCGACAGTTTCCGTGCACTCTCCATTATGCCGTTTACGCGTCTAAGAACAATGCAGCCCGGAACAATGAATACAAGCACTGTGGATGCGGGTCGCGAAGATTGCTAGCTGGATAAATCATCATAATCTTTGGCCATCTGTATCACAAATCTTCTAAAGTATGGATACCGTTAGGCGTATCATACTACGTCTTAGGCATGTGGAACTCTTTTTAGCAGAGATCAGAATCAACAGTTATCTCGCATTTTTTTAAAATTCTTCATTAAGTCGGAATTTCTACGTTTGATCTAAGTCTAAGACTCCTGTGGAACTTTTGTAAAATTAATCCGAATAAGTATTTAACATTAAACCTACCACTGCCAAATGACCGGTTTTTCTAGTTTGCATCTTGCAATTTTTGAAATTACGAGTTGCTTACAAGGAAATTGATTCGATAAATTTCTTTATCCAAGCACACATTGTAATACAACTTGCACAAAATCTAAATAAATAGAACCTTGTCAGTTTTGTAAGCTAAAACATTTTAATCGCTTTTGGTGCTCGGTAGGTTTAGCGTTAATCTGTAATTATTAATAATATAACTATTTGTGAATTAAGATGTAATTTCTCGATAATCGAGATGTGATTTTTTACGTCTAATAAACTAATTGTTATAACTTCCCAAAAAAACCAAGTCGTATGGTCCAATATTAAAAACGTTATCGCCATTCAAGAAATTGTTGTCATCCTTAACTGAAACTTTATCTCTGAACAAAAAGAAAGTTAGACTCTCTGAGCAGACCCTTGTCTGAACAGATAATATGAACTTGGAAAAAGAAACTGAGAGCACGGGCGGGAAGAAGTTACTCTGGCAATTATGCTACAGACAAATTCCAGTAGATTCATCACGCTCGGCATACTTAATGTGTGTACGTTAAATGCGCACGGTATGCGTGCTGACCAAGCTCGACTAACAGTCGAGTTAACAAATTAACGCTGATGTGTCAAACCGAGAATCAAGCCGAGAATCAAGCCGGAAGAATCCGCAGAATGCATCACCAAATGCACAAAAACCAAGCGTAATACATACTAAGATTTTCTACAATATTATTGTTTTATAAAAACTACAAGACCGATTTTTTAAAATTTCTTGCAATTTTTACAACAATACGTGCTTGAACGAAAAAATTCATTGAATAATTTCTAATGGAATCATCCTTGTAACTTCAGTAATTATAAAATAAAAAATGTGAAACCAGTCATTATACCGGTCGTGGTACGGTTAGTGTTAACAAATTGTACAAGTAATGTTGCATACGGGATGTTTCTTCCATTTTGCACTTATCAGTATTTTCGTTATGTTTGCCAATACAAAAAATGATCTAAGCACAAATTTCATTCATAGAATGAACGATTTTTTTCCTCCCTGGGTCGTATTTTTCAAGTTTTCAACATGTTTTTAACATATGGAGACATTGTACTATACACCAGGATAAGTTCAACGACCTGTAACACCATAACATTCAAGTGACCTTGAACAAAACCATGCATAATGCTATGAAAATTTTGTTTAAATCTTTTCTAGGTGGCTTCCCCTTGCGAAAGAAATTAACATGCAATTTTTTTAGCTTCTACTCTTGCTTTCCACCTCTATTCATTAACTTTCATGTTCGTCCAATTTCACGGTTTTATGCCACGGATATAATTATCAATTACTTCCTCAACGTGTTCTATCCACTCACAAAGCGGAACGTAGGCAAAATGAAAACATCGTCAATACAATAAATGTTTAAACTTTAAACAATAATGCGGATGTTTATGCAATTTGCAATTTGTGTAGACGAATTTTAAGAAAGTCTTTTTAGATCTAAAATAAATTAAAATCGTGCTAAATTCTGTCGCATTTTATAGCCTAGCATTTTTTTTAAATTGTCTAATAATTAAATTTCTGTTAATCGATTGTTTCGTTAACCGGAATTCCGATAATCGAGTTCTACTCCACTGTTTTCTACTGCGTGGACGTAGTCTAGACATTCTTCGCACTCAAAACGAGAGCAACAGGGACAAGGCCGAGTCAACATCATGTTTACGTTCGATGAACATGCAAAAACAGACGTGACCCGCATTCACGCCCTTATGCATGTATGTACTTAACAAGTGAAAGGCGTGACCGTCCGCTCTAAAATTTATTTAGTGATCTCCAAGTCAATTTTAAATTCCTATACAGACTTAACGCGAAACAATTCGTCAATTGTCAAGAGAACGGTTCATTTTTTACCCATGATTCCTTTGAGAAGGTTGTTCCTATCGACGAGTAGAACACGATCCAATCATTAACACTGGAACTACCACACCAGTGAAAATGACTGGTTTTACAATTGCATTTTAAAATTCTTGACACCGTGTAAGTACATATTGACTTTTTGAAGAAACGTGATTGCATAACATAAAAAGAAATTGTTGGATTTCTCTTATGTTTCAATCGTTCAAAAGTATGTAACCCCACAAACGAGAACGCAGAAATAATAAAGTTACGCTATTTCAATTTAACTCGCAAGAATTTGCATACTCGTTCAAACAGTCGTATTAAACAACTACGAGTGTTGCAAACACCAATGTAAAACATGCAAACCCGCCACCAAATTTGGCGAAATCGGTCGCAGCGGATGTTTAATAAAGATGAAGATGTCAGACGAAACGATAACATCTCGGCCGGTAAGCGCAACAGACTTTCCAGTCCGCGTATAAAGGAAACAAAGTCCTGACCAGGAACGATCATTTCGCGTGCTATAAAACCTGCGAAGGAGATAATTTGGCACGGAACGGGTATCGCGTTGCAGGACGAGTCCGAACACCTTTCTTCGCTTTTTCACTTTACCGAACGTACGGTATACAAGAACGCGCAAGACACATCGAAGTATTTTATCAACGAATTACAGCGGCGGACGAAAGAAAATTTAACCCTTTGCACTCGAAAATTAAACATTTCTTCCGACCTAGAATATTTCCATTCCCTATGAGTAGACTGCGGATCTTTATGCATTTATAGCAAAATTGAGTAGATGAAATCCAAAATTGTTAAAATTAGGTGTAGAACTTTTGCCAAACACCATCGAATAGTTTGATTTTCTTTTTATCGTTGGACTTGTGTGTGTTGGCGTTCAATTAAATAAATATCGAACAAGCACTTATTAAAATACACCCTCCATCTTTTTCTCTCCCACATT
This sequence comes from Lasioglossum calceatum, assembly GCA_963966675.1. Taxonomy (NCBI): domain Eukaryota; kingdom Metazoa; phylum Arthropoda; class Insecta; order Hymenoptera; family Halictidae; genus Lasioglossum; species Lasioglossum calceatum. Next base: position 8,478,283 of record OZ016549.1, read on the forward strand.
CACTCTCTTGTGAAAACTTCAACAACTTTTAGCCCAACGTGAATACCTCAAGTTATAAAATTTCTTTTATCTCTTAGCACTCGAATGGTGACTCTGAGGCGCCACTAAAAATTGCTGTACCACCAAAGAAAAGAACACGAAACCGTTTTAAATTCCTCTCTTTAGATAATGAAGCATCGACTAACATTTACAAAATAAAAATGCATGCCGCAAATTTTAGGTGCAAAACGTTTGCTAAACACCATAGAACGCTTTGGTTATCGTTAGACAGCGGATCTTTATGCATTTATGAAGAAATTTTGGTTGAATGAAATAGAAAACAGTAAAAAAGGATTAGAAAAATTTGTATTTTATTCCTGCTTCCCACAATCAATGCAGACAATTTTGATTTTGCATAAAGATCCACTATCTCGTTATTGTAGAACTTGACCTTGCCTAATTAGAGCAGCATGTGACGCTTCTATGTTGCACAGTGGTCCGCGTGTTGCTGTCAGCTATCAGTGATATGTGTTAATTTTTCTGTATACACTCACATACGCACACACACACAAGGACACAGGAACACACATACGCGGACGCATAAACACGCACCTACTAAGATATGTTTCGTTTGCATTTTAGGGTTCTTCTGACTTTGGGAAAAGAAGAGCGTGATGGCACTATCAACCAGGACGGTTCGTATTAAAGAAAACGTGAAAACGACGGAGAAAAAGGCAGGGAAGCACGAAAGTGGCGAGCTGCAGGCTACGTGCCAAGCAGCCACCCTCACGGCAGGCGCGCGAGCCTACTACTGACTACGACTACACTGACTACCGAGGCCTACGAGCGAGCCGGTCTGATTGTCAGCAACGCGCACCCGCACGTACTCGTACGCTCGTTCGAACCGAAACCGAAACGTCCCTTAGGGGAGACCGAGGCTGGTAAACCAATTTTTCAGTTTTAGATTTTTAATAAATTATGAGAACAAAGTATCATTATCATTATTACTGTAATTGATAAGACATATTATATTTGTGGTTAGCTGATTCAACTACACTGAACAACAATCAAAAATCGTTTGGTAACACCAACCATTATGGGGCTGGTTGATCATTAGACAGCGGAACTTTCTGCAAAGTAAACATTTTTTACTTGAATTTCATCAAATTGGAGTGAAATAGAAAGTCTTCTTGCGTAATATGTTTAGTAGCTAGAAAATAACCTAAAAGTATTTTAAAATTCTGCTAATGTTTTTACTGTTTTAAATTGCACCTACTCATTGTTGTCATAAATGCATAAAATACCTTAATTGTTGTCACATTAAGTCAACTTATTATATTTGATGAACTGCATCAATTATTATTATTAATGTCCTACGAATTGCAGTAATAATGACAATGATATTTCGTCCTCATAAAATTGATTAAAAATCCAAAACTGAAGGATTGGTTTACTAAACCCTACCATTGACGAGATACTAGTTGAAAACTGCCAGCCTTATGGGAGATCGTGTCACTCGAATAATTCGGTGTTTTCTTACGCCCTCTAGGATATATTCTGGCTCGAGTAAGACACAGAAGGCCACCGACGTGATCTCGTCGGTGCAGAAGGCCACCGAGGAGATTCTCGTCGGTAAGAAAACAAATCATCACGCAAGCATATTGATTATATTGAATTGTTACATTCTGCACCGAACGTATTCCAAGTTAAGGTTTAAAATATTAAAAGCAAAACTCAAGGACAAAAATTCCTAGAAATATTGTACATACATAATTAAGAAAGTATTGGAGCATAATTTTAGGAAAATCAACAATTCCTACTTCAAAATCATAGTACATGTATTATGTTCAATAAATTAATGCGTGCGAATGTTCATGGTTTAAAAGTTATTCTATATCTCGATCATGTAATGTATATCATGTAATACCTCTCTCCGGTAAATTATTACACCCATGTCCGTCTCTGGCGGCAGGTGGTTGGAAGAAATCGGTATTGCAGTTTGAAGAACTCCTCTTGGCCAGAGCCTTCTGCCCTGATTCACTTTAGTTTTTCTCTTTGAAAGAATCAGAGCCTTTTGTCCGATCCACCTTTGGTCCTTTGTGGATCGAAGACTTTATTCTCTTCCATAACATTTTCCAATGACACCTTACCTAAGAACAAAATGAGTATGTAGGGGCAGCCACACCGGCTGCAAGTCATTAGCGGCAGTCATATTAAGGTGCAGTGCGGCATTTTATTTATCGCAACTCTAAAAGGCGGAAAAGAGAAAGAGATTTTCTTATTGAAAAACTTGCACATTAAACTAATTCAAGAAGAGGGCTATACTTTGCGGTCTTGAATATTATTACAGAGTCGGACATTGCAAACCCAGTTCAGCATGGCGCGATGATCACCAAATTTCATCGACAAAGCTACTGTACTTAACGTAAAGATACCTCGTCTTTTACCTAACGGGCCGACGAGGCGTTCGATACGCTTTACATACACATCGTGTATGTCTACTAACGCGATCGAACCACTACGTCGTGGGGGGTTAGTCCCAAAAAGGAATACATGCTGGTGAAACGCAGTGGTACGTTCCCTGCATTTAGCGCTCACACACCATTAAAGGCCAAAGGCACACGTCGCTACGTTCAGGTAAACTACAGCGATTTCCGCCATCGCAAGTCACGCTCCAACACCATGGCTTGCACCGCATTAGATGCTAATGCAATGGTCACCATGACATTGTCGTGCATACCGCCACAGGTGACGGAACTTAATACGTCTTCTTTTTGCGTACGATACTTTCGAACCACAGGGGAAATCCTTGTTCCATAGCTGGAACGGCAAACGAGTTGTGTGTTATGGCACACCGCGGGAAATTGAACGTAGTAACGTGCACCGTGAATTTGCGCTAACTGCTTACGGCAACCTGGCCTCAGAATGTTCCAATACGTTCCTTCTCTAAATACGTATTGGTTCGGTGGGCATATGCTCCACATTTTGACGGTATCAAAAACTCTAAAATAATATCCAAATACATTTTATCCATACAATATCTCCGGAATTTAATGATCGTATTCTCCGTGCGCGACTGGTTTTGCAATGTCGGACCTTTACTCTAATACGAGTAAATTTTCCAATATGCGTAAAATCCCGTCTTAAGACAACGCGATGATTAGCATTTCGCGACACTAAGACAATCGCGACAACAATTTTTCGCAACGCTAATTCCTCACACAGATATGACGTTTCGCGGTCTATTAATTTATTAGCGGCATGCACTAAAACTGGCACAGTGTACTGGCGGAGATGACCGGTTTCTCCACTATCACTCTGCCATTGTCAAAAGCGGTAGTTAAGCAAATCCTATTCTAATCGAAATGAAGCAGAGACGAGACAGCTAGCGACTGGGTTTCCAAGCCCATAGCATCAACCCCGGATCCAAACGCTATGACATCATCCACCTGCCTGGACGTCGTAACGCCAGGACAGATGCGTCCCTTCGCTCAAAGCGCTATTCCAGGTCGCGAGTATACACTCCAAAAGCTGGCCGCTTTGAGTATAGACCGAAGCCTAGTAACGCTGGCTTTATCAGCCAGAGATGGTGCCACGCGGCCATGTGCTGCGAAGTCTCCCCTACTTGAAGAGTAGGTGCGGACCTCCACTAATCTCGCCCCACACATTCCCTACTTCAATTTCGATTTTCAAAAATGCTACGCTAATTCAACGCGTTGTGATTCTTTCGCAACTCTACTCGAAATCGCGAATGCCTGCACCGCACTCGGCAGCCGTATCGACTGTAACGTCCGCACACCTCTAACTGTAACCACTTTTCCAGTGGATCGTTGCAAGCTGGAGCATGGGCGCCTGAAATGTCGAAAGGCTAGAACGCAATCGCGATCCTTTTGCTGCGCAACGCTGATTCAAAGAACAGAGGATCCAATAGAGTACTCTACATTTTCTGCAAACAATTACACAAGCTTTAAATTCTTATAAGATTGCTATAGTTTAACTGTTGCTTCAAGCAGCAATCAAACTAAAATATGATCTGAATCGCGACTATTTAATTCGCAACGCTACACTCTAAACAATCTATATTAAAGTTAATGGAAATCACGAATATCTCCGCAACACTAACTTTGATCTCTTTTTAAAAACGACTAATGCAACACGCGTGGTTTTTTCGCAACGCTACTGGAAATCGCGGACGTGCCCATCTCCGCTGATCGTTGGGGCGGCGAGACCTGCCCATGTGTACAACTAACTACTTATATGTACTACTACTATTTCTACAGACAAGTACAGTGATAGTGTATTAATGAAATGACTTCGCATCTTCAGATGCGAGGCCATTGCAGTTGCCCTCTTGAGCGACAGTTTGTCGGGGCCACTTCGGCATGTAGCCTCTTCTTTTTCTTCGGCGGTCCACCAAACATCTGAAACCCTAAACGTGCTCGCAGTGAAAACGATCAACGACTTCCGAAACGAATCACAAGTTTCGAGAGAAGCCGATCGTTCCGCTGGTGCAATCGAGCAGGTGCGCAACGTTTCGAAACCCTAATTCGCGCGCGTTCGCGTCCGCGTCCGCGAAAGCTACACGAGCAGGAAAAATCGAACACGAAGCATCAATTCGAAAGTCATGCCTCGTTCGATTTAGCTTCGAGACGAAGCTTCGAGCTCTTCCAGTGACTGGGTACCGTGCGAATCGCGGCCTGCCCGAAAGAGAAAACGGTAACCAGCCCCGGCCCCTACCTACTTAGAATAAACAATCACACCAAGAAGGTAAGCTACCTACCTACCTAACCCTATATTTAAAAAATGGCAAAAGACAAGCTCTCCAACACATTCGCAACACGATCTCCACACAGACGCCAGGGTGCAATATCCTAACACCTAGAGAGAACGTCCCGGGACGCCTCCGACACCCTAGCGTTCGAATCTCACGCAAACACACTCTAAGGTACGTACCAGTTTTCCTGAAATCGACTGACAATGGCAATGATCATCGCGAAACAAATGAATAAATTGAAATAACAGCTGAATTGACAGTGAATTAAATCATAAGTAATTCTGAATACTGCACATTGTTCTTATAATGAATTGAGAAAGCTACGCGCGCGCGCATATTCCACGAAGATCCATGTAGCATGTCACGGATCCACAGGAATCTGCGCTACTGAATCTACTTTAAACAACCGACGCAATTCCACTGTCTAACAACACACACACACAAGTGGAAAATACGTCGTGCACGATACATTAAGCATTGTCAGTCGCCACAAATATGATTAAAAAACAATATTCCATGTGCCCGTTGCTCTCACCCTCCCGAGTAGCACCTGGGCTCGCGAGAGGATTCGAGCAACAAACAGGGAATCTCAATATCCTGAAAATCCTAACTAAAAGAATTCGTTAGATTTTGTACGGGCTAATGTTTTTTTATTATTGCAAAATGGCTCTATACTTTAAATTCAAAATTTAACCGGAATTTACAAATTAAATATTTAATTATTGGAAACGCTAAGGAAAATTTAATTGTCCAGCAAAAATAGACTAAACAAGATTTTAATAGAGATATTCATTTTTATAGATTTATTTGTTCTGAATTTTTATAAAAATATTTAGAAACCCACGGACGACCCTTTCGACAAAGCAAAATTCCAAAATAATAGAAAAGGTACTCTACTAAATGTAAAGTACTCGTGAAAGTAATACAGGTTAATTAATTAAATAGTTTTGCTTTCTCTAAAGAATCTATCCGTCGCGAATCATCTTTTTGTACGTGGTATCTTATCTAATGTTTCTGAGCAATTAAAAATAATGTTAAAATATAAACGATTATCTCGATGATAAAAAGAAACTCTAATAATTATGCTCTAAATTACGGAAGACTTTTATCATCTCGCAAGTTGGAGATTAAATTATCGAAATTGTTAATTTATAAGAAAAAACACCACGTGCAAAAAGACCCTACCTAGCTAGGAAACAGATTACTGGCCGCAGAAACGCCTGGCGTTTCCACGGTCACTGTACTTGTCTAAATCAACTACTAATGAAATCTAGCAATAAAAAAAACTTACTGCTTGTTGGGGAGATGAGAAGCTGCGTTAGAGACCTGCAATCAAAAAAGTAATCACGATATTAAAAAATCTATTCGTGCAATTCCATCGGGATATAATGAGTCTATTTAAGCTATTTTCGACAGAATAATAGCTAAGTGGTGGGAACTTATTAATATAATATAATATACGTAATACGTTGAAAAGAAAATATTCAATATTAAAGTTCAATAATGAAGAAATCTTGATACTTACATTCTCTCTCCCTTGAAGAAAGCACGACACGTTCCCTCGGTCACAGCTATCAAGGTAAGGCAGCATTAAACATCCAGATAAGCAGCCTCAAAATATTTAAAAACCTTCAGGACTGTGGAACACAAAGAATAAATTCAGTTAATTTAAATAGATCGAATGTCGGAGACTAAATCCGAGTTAATAGGAAATAAATAATGCTAGTTAAATATTTATTAATTGTTACAATTGAAACACAGTTTAATTGACAGGATAATTGGTACTCACGCTCACGTCCTCTCTTCCTTGAAGAAAGCACGATGCGCTGCGTCTTGATTTCGATTATGGCATAATGTCGAATACTATCGATTTAGGTCTTCAATTTTGTCTTTCAAACGATAGATACTATTCCCCCGGAATCTGTAACAGAAACAACGAATTCATTCATTTCAACTGACAAACAGTCAGAGACTAAGTCAGAATTAATAAATAAATGATTCAATGTGAATATAAAATCAAAATTAATTTTAACGGAAATTAAATAAATTCGATTTCTATCGGACGACACGAATTTCAATACAACTAATCGTCGCAACACAAGAGTAAATCCGCGAATTAATACAAAATAAATAATTCAAATTGAATATTTATTAATTGTTCATTGATGTTATGAGAAAAGATGTTCAATAAAACAGTATAATTGGAAATATAAGTTGTACTCACACGCTCACGTCCTCTCCTGCTTGAAGAAAGTGCGCCATGACACTAAGTCACGCTTTCGATTATCGAAAGCATCGTAATATCGATCTTGGCTCTGTAGGCTCTGTATATGATTTTTCGATCCATGAATATGGATACTGTCTTTGCAACGAATCTGTAAAGAAAGAACAAATTCGTTATCTTCGTCATTGTTTGAATATCGTCGTTAGTTTGTCAACTGACAAACAGTCAGAGACTACGTCAGAATTAATAATAAATAAATGATTCAATGTGAATATAAAATCAAAATTAATTTTAACGGAAATTAAATAAATTCGATTTCTATCGGACGACACGAATTTCAATACAACTAATCGTCGCAACACAAGAGTAAATCCGCGAATTAATACAAAATAAATAATTCAAATTGAATATTTATTAATTGTTCATTGATGTTATGAGAAAAGATGTTCAATAAAACAGTATAATTGGAAATATAAGTTGTACTCACACGCTCACGTCCGCTCCTGCTTGAAGAAAGTGCGCCATGACACTAAGTTACGCTTTCGATTATCGAAAGCATCGTAGTATCGATCTGGACTAGGAATATGGTCTTTCGATCGATGGTTTCTTTTCCCGCGGAATCTGTACCAGAGATTACAATTGGCAAACAGTCAGAAACGAAATGAGTATTTATATATAATGATAATAATAATAAATAAACAATTCGATTTGTACATAAAATCAAAATTCATTTGAACGGAAATTAATCAGACTTTATTTCTATCGCACGACACGAATTCAAATCAGCATTGGGATATTGCACTGGTTTCACGCGCATGCGCGACCAAATGCGGGTACGTGTGTACGTCCTAAGTTTGTGGGGAAAGTGGTGAGGAACTATTACCACTATTACTGGCAGGAAAGTACCGGAGGAGTTCAGAAGTTCATATATTATATGTAATATGTGCATACATATTTTTTAATGCAACACATCCATATTTCAAAATGAAAGCATAACAAATTTTGCGAAATTATGCGGGGTAACCAAGGTACCCCATTTTAGCCCAACTTTGTACTTTACTGACGCTAAAATCGTCGCGCATGCGCGTGAAACCGTGCAATATCCCAACACTGATTCAAATACAATTGACTGTCACAATACATGAGTAAATTATCGCGAGAAATCAATAAAAAATAAATAACTAGCTTGAATACATAATTAATTTTTAGAAAAATAAGGTAAATAATCTTGATTTCCATTGAATAATGAAACACGGAAACAGTACTCACCATGTAACTGATGTAACGGTCCCTGCTTTGCGTCGTATATTTCCCGCGTCTTGGTCACGAACTACGTGGTTGGCAAGGTCAGCAGACGGATTCCGACTGAGCGACAGGTCCCGCCGAGCGTGGCGTTGGTATTGGCCGAGCCGAAAACCGTCTGCTGTAGCCGCGCTCTGATTGGTTCGTGTTTTTCAAAGCCGGAGAGAACATTTTCGCAAAGGAAAAAGTTATTTCAAATGACTTAGGAATCGCCTTTTTTCAAGGAAATTCAACATTTTTGAGACACCGTCTATAAATCTATGATACTACAGGTATAAATCGACGATTCATTAAATGCTACCATTATTCAAAATCAGATACAATCACATGTTGGAATTGCATTATCCCTCTCATCAAACTTTTCCAAAATCAATTCCTGCGCCAATTTACAAAAATTTGTATTCATGTAACACTCAATTCTGTGCTTAGAGATATCATTTGACTACCTATATAATACATATTTGAAACACTTTTTACAAATATTGTCTTACCCGTTTTCAGATTGTTAAAACTATTCGTATTTTAAACGTAACTATTAATTTTTCAACATTCTGACTTCACAATTTATACTTTTATGTGACGGAAATATTGAGATCATTATAAATTGTATTTGAAGCAAACACCATCAATAGTTCCAAATATTTTAAGAAAATTTAAAAATGTTCACATATAATTTCTACAATTAGATAAATTAAACACAGCAGACAAAGAAACAACCCAGCGCAACATAAATTAAATTAAATGAAAAATATTTTTTATTACAAGTAAAATATTAACAATGATAAATAAAATTTCAAAGTGTCTTTTGTTTTATCAATAAATTAAATGAGTAAATTTATCTTAACAAACGCAAAAATTCTAAACAAATGTTTGAAAAATGAATTGTTGTGACAATTATGAATCAAAATACTTCACAACAGATTTTATCATACTCGTCTTTTAATCAATTCTCTTTAAAGAAATAAATCGAGTACAGATGATTTACAGCCAAGTAAAAAGTGTACGCGCCATCACGATTACATCGAAAGTTACAAGAGAAATAAAATATAAGTGCAGACAAAGGAGATAGCAACAAAGAAGATCGTGAGTTTTTTTTCAATATAGTAAATACATTATACATGTATAGTATAAATAGGAAATAGGTTTCTATATTTGGCGTAAATCACTTTTAAATTTCTATAAACTACGCTTATATCGTACGCGCACTTGCGATTGAATTGTGCTTATGATGAAAAAAAAAGTACAATAATTGTCGTTCCTAGATACGAATCGATTCTAATACGAAAATTTTTGATAAATTACATTGTTTTGTGCGCAATATACAAATTAGAAATTATGAAAATGAATAGATGCGATAATACTTAAATAAGATTTTATGAATCTCTTATCCGTTATCTTAATTATATGTACATTGTAATAGTAAGTAGTATCGATTGCATTAAAAAATATGGAAATTGTAGCGGGGCGCAACCTTAAAAGTATACTCAAGCGACAAAGGGAGAAAGGCGAGTATGAAGTATCCTGTGCGGCACATAATTTCTACAAAAATATTCTTATGCGAGAAGTGATTCGCGTCGAATCAATCCTCTGTCTGTTCTCATATTCAACATTAAGTTTTCTAGGATGTCCTGATCTAATTATCACGATTCTTCATATATTGCTCTTATAACACCATGCACGATATTTTACAAAAATATGTACTCTAACATTAGTCGAATTAGTTTTGAGCAAATATGTTTAACAAGCTACGCAAATGTTACGCATAATCGTTCGCACTGTCGCCCTCTGTCACTTGCCACAAAGGTTTTGTGTGCATTATTAATACAATTTCATTCGGCTACAATTTATGTTTCACTGTTTGCTCGCGTCTCGTCGAAAAACGAAGCATATTTCTCTATTACCTAGTTTAGTTCGATACCCTACGTACAATAATAGATATCAAATATGGAATAAACTACCTAAATGCATTTGGCATGTCTCGTTTATGTGCGAAGCCCACGTGTTCTAATCTGAATTATTGACTCTCTCATCAATATTTTCAAAATTTAAGAACAAATAGCGCCACTTCCCTTGGTTAAATCGACTTTGAACTTACGTTAAAATAACTTTGGACTCTTTTGACGGATTAGTCCCGCGTCGACAATTAAAAGTTAACTCTCGATATATAAATACATAGCTAATTACGATCATTTACATCTACTGATCGCTATGGTAGGATTTGCAGTAGACCTGACGTGGCCAGTCTGCTTAGTAGATTTACTTCTTGCAGTGGATGTTGCAGTATCCATAACTGACCTTCGACTTTTCACGATATTCTTTTCATCGAGTTCTGAAACGTCTTCTTTCTTTCTATTCGCCTCCAAAGTTTTCCCATTACTTTGTCGATCGCCGCGATTTGTTAGGATATTCTTACACGCACTTTTCCCAGCCTTTATGTCACTTTCATAATTTTTCCGCAAAGGCTGTGGAGTATAATATAAACTGAACCTTTTCGGTTTTTCTGTCTGTGTTTGTTTCTCATCTCGCAATTCATCGATAGAACTAAACTTTCGACTCATTCTGGTAGAAGCCGGAAGTAATTTATCGCTAACAAAGACAGACCCAGCCTCCTTTTTCGTTGTAGATGGTAAGAAACAACTAAATCTTTTATTTCTCGTTGGTATCCTCGAATCTGTAACATTTTTTGGTGTACATTTTTCACGTCTAAGTTTTACCTCGTTCTTCGCGAATTTCGACGAATCCGGAGTTTTCATTGAACTCTTCTTATTATTTACAAGATTCTGCGTTTTCGAAACTTCGGAAATATTCATTTTCAACGTTCTTGGTGTGTGTAATATTTTGGTTGCTGACTTATTTTGGTTTGTTAAGGGAGAAAAGTCTTCATTCGCAAAACCATTGTCATTTCTATCACTCGTGTTATCATTCTTTGGTTCCTTGTAAGAAAAACAAATATTTTCAAAACTATCAGTTGACTCCATACTTTGAGTTGAACTTGATCTTTGCTCTTGTGTTAATTGTGCAAACTGAATGTTGACAAAGCTGTCCGATGTTTCTATATCGTTAGTGGAACTGCCGGTCGAACTAGCAGTCGAGGATAGAAGTACATTGCAATTTTTCATATCGTCACACTCGAGCTTTAAATTAATCTTATCAGGACGTATTAAATTTTCGTAAAAATACTTCTGCCTACACTTCTTTTTATTAACATTTGATTTAACAGATTTAGGTGTTTCAAATGTGTGCACATTACTATTGGTTGATATTTCCTGCGCATACTGTACAGTAGAATTCATTTCACTAGGAGAATACATATTTTCTTGAACTGGATGTTTGTCGCAACTCACATTAGTTTGAACCATTGTTGCATTATGATAACCACTTATTAACATAGCGTTCTCAGGAATACTGTTTAAGGATGAAGTTTCACTATTTGACGATTTTAAATGATACTCCTGAATTTGTTTCTCATTTAAATTGTTTATAAGATTATTCATAGTCTGACTAAGATTATGAATATCTTGTAAACCGTCTGCACTGAAAGACATGGGTTCGTCATCGCTTGGATTTCCATTATTAAAATTCGTTTCGTCGAGATCAGAATTTCGACGATCTTGATCGATAATACCATGCGTATTAATACTTCCTGGTTCTAACGATGACAAAATATCATTCCACTTGCTTCTGATATTTGGTCTGCCATGTCTGCTATCAGATATGCTATCGATTTCATCTTGCGAACTGCCATCCTGTATTAGATTCTTGTAGTCAAACTCAAAATCAGTTGCAACTCTTATCGGCTTACACTGCTGATTCCAGTGTTGCTCCGACGGGTTGGTAGGGGTTGATGCTGTGGTCTGCTCGCCTCCTAGAAAGCTCTGTTGATATACAGAGGCGGGACAAAAGAAAAAAAAAGCACTGCTACAGATACAGCAAACCACTACAGAAGCCTTCCTAGCAATGTGTTCAAATAGCCAAGGACAAAGCCATATAAATAGGTGAGCATATTATTCTGTATGGCAGAGATATGTAGCTAATTCATCATTTAAAAGACTATATGAAACTAAGAAGCAAATTAATAAGAAAGATAGTCATAACCAACATCTATAATCTATATTGAAGTTAAAGAAATAAATCCACCATAACTACTGCAAAGATCATTTTTATTCTGTTACTTCTAACACGTTTAATCCTGGATTTACAGTTCGACCATGAGAAGAAACTGATCGTAAACAAGAAAATCGATACCGATTGATGCCATGGCAATGTTCTTTACAGTTTCAGCTCTCAAGATCGGCTACAACGCGCAACATCTTTGTATCTTCGGTTTCGACGGTTTCAACTTAAATCATCACCAGGACTGAATGTGTTAACAAAATAATACATAAGCCATGCAGGAGAACAGAACGGGGATATGTGATAAGATAATAGATAATGATAGTTACCGCTAGCCATGGATGATCCAGTACATCTTCGGCAGTGAATCTCAATTCCGGCTGTGCTTGAAGCATATTTGAAATCAACTGTTTAGCAGAATCTGATGTATTGTCCCAATACGGGGACGTGAATTCATAATAACCACTTAGAATACGCTCAAACAGTTCTTCTTGTTCATTTTCAGGCGACACGAATGGTGGAAAACCACAAAGCAGAATATACAGTATTACACCAGCCGCCCATATGTCAATCTAAACAAATTTGAAATCGATTATTGTATAATAATACGTGTGGGGGTACTAGAAAATGTCGGGTACCCGATAGTCGGGACGGGTCGGAAAGGCGAGTTGAGACGTTTTATTTAGATTTATAGAGGTTTTTAAAGTGCGGCGGAAGGGAATGAACAAAATTTTCGTCTTATAGACGTTTCCGAGTTAAAGAGGTTCGAGTTATCGAGGTTTGACTGTACTCGAATATTCTCGTAATCCCGAAATTTTCAAGAACCCGTCCCAATCCCGAATCAAATTCTCGACTCGTCCCAACCCGACGTTTTCGGGTTCTCACACACATCTATCAATTATTATATCGCATTTTTAACTAAAAAAAAATATCTTTCTGAAGATCTTCATACCTTTAACCCATATCCAGTTTCTGCCAAAATTTCTGGTGCTACATATGTGGGTGTACCACATACTGTATACAATGGCTCCCTTACTACTTGAGCTAATCCAAAATCTCCTAACTTCAGACATCTAACATGACTTCCATCCATTTCCACTAGAAGATTCTCAGGTTTAACGTCACGGTGAACTATATGATGCGAATGTAAATAAGCTAAGGCAGATGTTAAGTGTCCAATCATCACGCTGGCTTCAGCTTCAGAGAATTTTGTTGCTGCAGCGAGAGCGTCGAATAAATCTCCACCCTAAAATAAAGTAGTTTTAACTTTAAAAACCTAAACTAAAAAGTTTTGGTGAATATGTGTACCTTCACAAGTTCCATGACTAAAAACAATTGGTCCGCTGTTTCTTGTTCTGCGATCAAACTGATAATATTTGGATGACAAACTTGTCGTAAAATTGTCACTTCGCTTGCCAACATTGTTTCTTTACCCTGACATTTATACTTATCTACAATTTTCATTGCGTATTCTGCACCTGAAGATCTATGCAATATTTGTCAGTAGCGTTTCGAATAGTCTTAATCGAATATAAATCATTAAAGTACTTACTTATGAATGCAATGCCTAACAACTGCAAAATTACCATCTCCGATGACATGACCAACCGTGTAATGTAAACGTAACGGTTGTGGTAAAATCAACGAAGAAGGACTAGGTGTACGCACTTGCGGTGTTGTGAGCACCTTCTTTCCAGATTTACGTGGCATCCTAGGCATCGGACCGCTTTGTCTTTTCGATGTCCAAGGACACCTTCTAAAACTTTGGACATTTTTAGATTCTTCGAAATCTAATTCAAAATCTTCTTGGTTCGCTTTCTCGGGTCCGTAAGCCACAAAGATATCATCATTTTCAAAAAATTGTTCCAACGAATTAACTTGTTGACCCGATAATGTATAAACTTTTCTCACCGCTCCACTATCTAATTTAACCGCATCTGTAATCGCTTCCATCGCGTGTTCTAAGCTTGGAGCATTTCTCTTATTTAATAAAAGACGCACAACTTTACGCGGTTTTGTGCCATGTCGAATTAATGTAATTATTCTTGCTTTAACGCATAATGGTATTGCACTTATTTGTCTACCAGTTCCCGCTGGAGATTGTGGTAAACCAGATAAAGAATTACCCCTCCTCACTTTCGTAGACGAATATTCTACTTTCTTAAAAATTTCTCCTTGTCCAGAAACTACGTAACATTTACCATCTTCTAAATCATTGACACTTTGAACTTTTCGTCCATCCATAGTATAAATTGCTCTAACACCATTAGGTAAGGTGACGCTTGATATCAAAGCTCTTGTTAAATCTGAAGCCAAACTATCAAAACTACGATATCTTTCCGGAGTTACTGCCATTACGATACCAGTATAAAATTTATCTCCGTTTCGAAAAAATCTCACTCTCTTTGCTTTCTTAGTTGGCGGTGTCCTAAGAACATTTAAAGAGTGGCGTGTATTGATATCCAATAATCTTTCATCTAAAGCCAAAGAGATTGTAGCTGAATTTATTTCTTCGCTTCCCGAACAATTGCTATCACCAGTTGGCGAAGCAGATTGATTTAGTGGTTCCTCCATCATCCTGAATACAAAATACATTTAATGCAGACGAGAAATAAATATTCGAAAATATTTTTTGCAAATGAAGAAATATAATTGTTCAAAATTTTGTACACTAAAAAAGGCAATTAAAACAGAAGGTTTCTAATGATTACTAACAAGTAATGAGTACAAAGTAAGTACTTAATATATGTGTAAATAACCGTGAATAATTTCTTGACGACACTGTTACTGCATTTGTAACATCGGACGAGTAATATAGAAAGACAATTATTATAATTTATAACTTAAAAGGTTAACGTCTTTCAATATCTCTAATGTATGTAGACTCAACATTTGTTACGTATGTATAATGACTCTAAAATAAAAATATTTACTCCTAACCTAGACAACCCTTTTGAAACTTTTCAATGTATGTATACGTAAACATTACATGGAAACGAATGTCCTGGGATGAAGTTATTTGTTAAAAATTCAAATTTAATGACAATTAACCATCGAACTCACCTGCTCGTTAAGCAGAATGTACTGCTAAAAACAGATTGAAAGCCAACTAATGAGAGAATGAATCACCACTGAGCTGACATTTTCATAGCAACCATGACGCGAATACTAGATAATACGAGCAAGAAATCTCACTTTCGATCGACACTGAAGTAATTTCACTTTCTGTGGTACTTAAATTGTATATGAATATTACACGTTACGTTCCTATCGTAACACGCCAATTTTTGTTTTCTATGCACAGAATAGTTTGACCTGCCAAAACTCTATAAATAAAGTGGCTTGTCAAAGAGAAACCGGGAGACCGGAACCGGAAATATAAAGAAATTAGGAGGGTGGGACATGAAAATGGAAAGATGATAAAACAACTCTTGATAATATTAACTGTGATAAATTATTACGTGTTTGAGTGGGTATCGCTGAATAAAATTTATATATGTACTTGGTATTCAATTCTTTCTTTATTGCCTAAATAAATATTTAAATTTCATAGAATAAATCTCTTGGCAAATTTAAATTAAACGTCTCATTTTTCATTTGTTACTATTTTTTCGTTATTAACAGAGAAGAAATAAAAGTGCTCACGCTCGGGGTTTCAGTGTCTCCACCTTTTTCAGTTTCAACGATTTAGTATGGAACAGAACCTACATAATTTTTTTGCATGGAACAAGAACGACAGACAAGGTATAGGATCTTATTGTTAGACCATATCACCGACGAGAGCCAGCCTTACGGGAGTACGGGAGTTGGTGTCACCCGAATATTTCGGTGTTCTTTTACGCCCTCTTGGATGTATGATATTCTGGCTGGAGTAAGAAATGTGTAGGAGGCCATCGACGACGGATCGACGGTGATCGACGTGATCTCGTCGGTGAGAAGGCAAATCGTCACGGAACCATATTGATGTGAATTGTTACATTCTGCACCGAACGTATTGCAGTAAAATATTAAAAGCAAAACTCAAGGACAAAAAATTTCTAGATATATTAAGAAAGTAATGAAGCATAATTTTAGGAAAATTAACAATTCCTACTTCAAATTTTATACGAGATACCTCTATTTGTAATTTCAAAATATTTCATAAACGAGAATTATTACCTTACACTTTTTTATACATAAATGTTTCAAGAATCTGAGGGAACAGAAATATAATATGTTGAAAAGACTTTACTGTAAAAGATTAGATAGCAATAAGGTGGTCATGAGAGTGCTTGTCTACATCGCTGGAAAAAGGAATTATTACAAACATTGAACAGCTAGAATTAATAAATGTATCGTAGTGTTATGTTGAATAAATTAATGCGTGCGAATGTTCATGGTTTAAAAGTTATTCTGTATCTCGAGTTTTATTGACTATTTTTACGAAAAAATTAGATGGCAAAGTGGTCAAGGGAGTGCTCGCTAACATCATTAATTAGCAAAAGGAATTGTTATAAACATTTGTTGTAAACTCTAGCTAATGGAAATGTAAAAGGAGTAGAAGGGAAAGATGTAACGAGGAAAGTTAACGATAGAAAGTATATTTAACGAGAAATCAACGATACAAAAGGAAAAATAATAAAATGAGAAAATGAACAATGAATGATCGAACGAAACGAGATTTGATGAGTGTCAGTATGACAAGAATAAACGCACGAAAAATCTGATATATGTCACTATGACCAGAATAATCGCAACAGGGTGAGAGCGACAAGGCAGCTCTCTTTTACATGTAAAAGTGCACCCACGTGGGCCATCGGTTTTGGACGGATTACGGAGTTTGAAATTAAACGAGTAGGACCGTAGCAACGTTCGTTAGGGTAATGACCTAATAAACGGTGCGGCGGAGGAGACAAAGGAATAGGGTAACGGAATTGGAGTAAGGAAAACATGATGCGATGGCCCACGAGACGATTTGACGGGTTCGACGAACTGTCGATCCGGCGAGGTTTACATCGGAATATGTAATGATATATACAGAAATTAAATGGCTCGGAATCGCTTTGCAATTTATAAGAAAACTGGATTGAAAGTTTTCGAACAACATTAAACAGCCAGAAATAATAAATTTATCTGTGAATTGTATTGAATAAATTAATGCGTGCGAATGTTCATAGTTTAAAAGTTATTCCGTATCTCGAATACTATTAGCCACTTTTACTAAAAAATTAGGTGGTCAGATAGCCAAGGGAGTGCTGGTGGACATCGCTGTAAAATGGAATTGTTATAAACGTTAACCAGCTTGAAATAATAAATTTATCAACAATTGTCAACGGCGATCGACATCGATCGATATTCGGTGGGGTGGGGGTTGCCGCGCGAGCTCGGCGTGAGCCAGCCGACAGTCAGTCGGGGCGGGGGGGCTGGAGTGAGCGGACGGGCGTCGCGTCGGGCTCCGGGACCAGGAGGACCAGAAGGACCAGGGACTTACCAGAGGTGGACCAGAGGTGGACCAGAGGTCATCTACAGCTACCCTGGCATATCCTGACTTGCCTTCAACGAAAACCGGTAAGTTTTATTACTATTAATATTTTTCAATACTTCCTTTGTCTACCCTTGGCCCAGCTACAACAAGCATGTCATTCAACTGTTCGTTCAACGAATACCATCAATTATTACCTCTAACATGCTAATTGGAATTTCCATTAAAATTTTCGGTATTGAGTCTTCTTCAAATTTACATTTCTTGATTAAAATTGGTATTCCTCCGATCGGAGGTCCCTCAGGGGCTCACTCACGGATGGGGCCATGAGTGAGTACGGGGAGTAGCGCCCCCGGGGCTACCCGAATCGCCTATGGGCCGCAATTATAATTCTCATGTGCAGAATTATAATTGCTCTTGTGAGCTGATTGTATTCGCACTCGTGTGCGGGGTTACAATCGCTCTCATGAGCAAGTTCTCTTCTTGTTTTCGAACTCATGTGCAGAATTGTAATTGCTCTTGTGAGCTGATTGTATTCGCACTCGTGTGCGGGGTTACAATCGCTCTCAAGAGCAAGTTCTCTTCTTGTTTTCGAACTCATGTGCAGAATTGTAATTGCTCTTGTGAGCTGATTGTATTCGCACTCGTGTGCGCGGTTACAATCGTTCTCATGAGCAAGTTCTCTTCTTGTTTTCGCACTCATGTGCAGAATTGTAATTGTATTGTGAGCTGATTGTATTCGCACTCGTGTGCGTGGTTACAATCGCTCTCATGAGCAAGTTCTCTTCTTGTTTTCGCACTCATGTGCAGAATTGTAATTGCTCTTGTGTGCTGATTGTATTCGCACTCATGTGCGGGGTTACAATCGCTCTCATGAGCAAGTTCTCTTCTTGTTTTCGCACTCATGTGCAGAATTGTAATTGTTCTTGTGAGCTGATTGTATTCGCACTCGTGTGCGGGGTTACAATCGCTCTCAAGAGCAAGTTCTCTTCTTGTTTTCGCACTCATGTGCAGAATTGGAATTGTATTGTGAGCTGATTGTATTCGCACTCGTGTGCGGGGTTACAATCGCTCTCATGAGCAAGTTCTCTTCTTGTTCTCGCACTCATGTGCATAATTGTAATTGCTCCCGTGAGCTGGTTTGATTCGCACTCGTGTGCGGGTTTATATATTGTTATGTCTAACTGTTATTAGTCTGTTTCAGCTAGAATACACCATGAAGAGGATACACCACGAAGTGGACACACCAAGAAGAGGACACACCAAGAGGACTGCGGCGTATTCATAAATTAGTTTTATTTGCCGAGCAATTATTGTTTTAGCGTCATCCCCGAACCTGAGCCTTCTGCTCAGGTTCATGTTTCTTCTTTGCGAATCAAAGCCTTCTGCTTTGATTCTTCCCTTGTTTGCGATTTAGTCTTTTGGTCCACAATAATTGCTCGGCTTGCGTGCGTTAGTTATTAAGATTGTATATCGTCGTCGTAAATATGGTATGTCGAGTAATTATTGCCGTAACTTCACTTTGCTTGACTCGAATTTTTGACTCCGACACAGCCTTTTGCTGTGTCGGACCTTGCTTGTATGTACCAGACCGGTTGGAGCCGGTATTCGGCGTCGATTCATTGAGAGGGATGGTTCATTGAGACCTGTTCACTCGTGTAGCCATGCTACAGTGTCCTCTCTATTCGTCATTCTACCCGCGTTCACCTCAACTTTGGTTGTTTGGTGACAGGTAGTTGGTGGAGAAATGGGATATCGTTTGAACACTTCTCGTGACCGTTTCTCTTGGTGAGGGCACGTCGGGTATCGGCTCTGGCTGGAGTTGGGCTGCAAGCATTGTACGCGCCGCGTCACCTTCGAACCAGAGCCTTCTGCTCTGGTTCGCTCTTGTTGCTTCTCACTTTGAAAGAATCAGAGCCTTCTGCCTGATTCGCGTTTGGACCCCCGTGAATCGGAGGCTTCTTCTCCGATTCACACTATTTGCTCCGCGATAATTACTCGACATACTTGCGTAATTTAGTATAAGTCCGTCGTTGTAAGAAAGGGAGCCAGAAGGAATATTGCATTCGTTCTGACTTCCTTTCGGGTCTCTTGTGCAGCAACCTCCTTGTGGTGAGACCTGGGCAATCGATATTATCCTCTATTTGTAAAAACTTCTAATGTCTTATGAATAGAGGATAATATCGAGCTAATAGCTGCACATTTAATAGATATGTTGATTTTCAATAAATTCTATTCCTATACCTATTGTCTTCCATAACATTTTGCAAGTTCACCTTCCTACAGAACAAATATATGTATTATTCAAGCTGGTTCACCCCGGGCGTGAACACTGTCATATATTCTCTGGTTCTATTTAGGTAAAGAGTGCGGAACCTCCGACACCGACGAGATGGTATCTCGTTGGTGATAGTACTATAAGTTAATTACAGAATGGGTAATGTGAGCATTCTGCTATACATATCATTCTTCTTCTACTTGACGAGTACCTCGTCGGTGGTAGAACCACGTATGTAGAACTTTTAGCAATGCGGTATTTCAGATCACTGTAAGTTCCACATTATCTTCGCGCCCAGTCGCACCCGCTTACTGGTATCGCTGAATACCACAGCGGCTGGCTGTCTGTTGGTGACCATATCACCGACGAGATACTTCGGCCATATTTAATAGAAAAGCGTAAAAAATCAAATAAGAACACAGTAAGTTGTGAAAAAGGATTCCTGAATAGTTCTGAGAATATGTGTTATTGCGGATGATCTAATACTTTCAATACAATAAATCAATCATTGTACAAGAGAATTTCTATATGAAGAAAATATATTTAAATTAGCAAGTTTAAAAACCAGTCGGTAAGATGCAATATTATCACCGACGAGATACTGTTTCTCGTCGGTGCTTATAGAAACCAATAGAGGGCAGTATGATCGGAAAAATCATCAACGAAATTCTCGTCGGTGCCATCGTGTAGTGTATAGTGTACTTGAATGATTTCACATTATTTTTCTGTGTAAAATACATTATTATATGTCGGAATCTCTTTAATATAATATCATTTAATATTTTAAAAAATATTTGGAAACTCGAGACTCTTCCCTAACGTGATAACCGTGATCGGTTAACGGTAAAATTATTAAAAAAGCCCAAGTTCGAATCTCGATTATACAATCCCGAATGTCATCTAGCCAAACGTCACGTTGCAAAATATTTGATTCTCCCTCTCATATATCATACATTGTTACGTATCCATTTAAAACATTACTCTCCACATTCCGTATATACAGCTAGAGTGGTAAAAACAATAAACAAAATATTCGAAAAGGTAATAAAATAAAATAGCTCGATAGAGTATTCCGACGAATAAACAGAAGAAAATCTCAAGTCACGAATTGAAAATATATGGCGTTTTAAGTTCAGACATATTGCGTTAATTTTGCTATAATTTGATGTTGTCATAATGCAATTTTATTCAGTTTACACGTTCGAAAGATGTCACGGAAATGATTTTCTAAATGGGCACAGTTTGTCCGCGAGCCTTCCGCTTGTACAAATCTATTTAATTGAAAATCTTTAATTCATACGAATACATTCGTATAATTCCGGGAAAATAGGAATATGGGTAATTCCAAAGTGTTGAGTCGCATGGGAAGAAGAACCTTCTCGATATACGTGGATCGCGATCCGTTGATCCGCACCTGGCAGCACGATCAAGAGAAAGATAGACATAGAAGCGATCCGGCCGGTGTTGGTAACGAGACAGGGCCGTAGCACGGCAGTGCCGCTGCAAAGGTGACTCGACTCGGAGGAGGGAGACAGCACAATAGCGAGCGACGTTCTCCAGAAGAGCCGCAGTCTCGTTCAGTGTGTGTTTATTGGCGGTCGTAGTAGCGCGGGTGGATTTGTTACGGTGAAGGAAGCGAAACGCGTAGAGAGCCGGGTTTCGTACAGTGTATGGAAAGGGAAAGCGTGGATATATTGCCGATTTGAACGTGAAACGAAAAAAGGAACGGGAAACAAATGCGGTGACCGAGAATGTCTTGTGAGTGAACGTGCAACAAGAGACGCCGTGAAGTGCGGGTGTCCTCGAGCTCAACGACTGCAGATCTCTAGACCGGTCGAAAATGCGGGCGCGATACGTTGTGGCAGGTGAGTAAATGTCCCAAGTCCCAAGCAAGTTCGCCATTCGCGCGTCGTTCTTGCTCCTTGCTTCTCTATGCCCGCTGTTGCAAACTCCGTGATCCACGATCCAGAATCCAGCACGTGAACGTGAACGCAACGTCCTCCGAGGATCGAACGGTGCCACCGATCGATATCCGAGCATCGATTCACCGAATCTTTTCAATTCTCGATCCGGAAAGCTCTTTTTTCTGATTTCCACGACCGGCCACAGTTTCTACCTGTGTACACGAAGATCTACAGGAACAACGTACATTCGGCAGCGTAGAATTCGTGACAGGTGGGGAGGCCGTCTTGGCAAATCGTTCCGCACACCTGACCGTCTACCAGGTAGACTACCTGAAATACTGTTATATGGTCGTATACAACTAGGATCGTCTAAAATAAACGTCGTTCCGCTTCACAGAAGACCGGCAATACTCCTGCCGATATTCCGAAGCTTTTTCCTTTTATTTTCGAACAGAATACCGAACTGAGGCTTCTCGAGGAAGCGTTGCCGTGCAGGCGCATATTATCCACTTCTTTTCGACGAACAAATGTAAGGTCCGTGTGAAATGAAATCGACTATTCTATCGGATTGAAACCGATAGTTCTCGGTCCTCGACCATCGGAGTCGAGCTACCGAATCGTTTGCTGTCATGCATTACGTGCAAACGAATTAAAACTAGGTATCGCAAGGATCGATAAAGTTAGTGCAATGACCCCCCATAGAGTCTTACACGATCGTTCCACACTTTGCTCGAGGATTGATCTACTACGAGGTGCCCCAAAAAATAGTGAAGAACGGCTGCGTGATAAACGAAGCTCGTCCACGCGTGGAAAATCAAGACGATAGTATAGAACGTGTAAATACACTGGTCCGAATCTATACGTATTATACTCGCATTCGTGAGGCAGAGCAGTGGAAATATCGATCGTTTTAAATCTCATATCTCGCGTTGTTTCACGATTCTCTTTGACCGCGCTCCCCTTGCGTATCGAGCAGTTCAGAAAATTCAACGCTTCTGACCAATACAATTGTAATCGCGAGACTCTCGGCGAGGAGCAGCGTGCATCGATGCACTTTCTTTTCTTGCCATCTCGTGTACGCATAATTTCGTTCGTGAAAGCCCAGGGCGTCCGCTGGATGCGTCGTCCCGCGTCCGGATGCTAGCGTGTCTCCGTGTGTGTCGAAGGAATTTCTAAATTCTTGGCTCTCGATTAATGGTAATTAACCTAAGTGATCCTCGGGATTAACGAGGGTCGTTAAAAGGTAGTTTTGGTCGCGCGCCACGAAGCCCCGGTGCATCACGGCCGCGGGAACAGCTCGCAAACGAAAATCCGCGGCGAGAGATCGCGCCGCTGAGCGTGAAACTGAAAAAGCTGGTTACAAATTTCCAGGTAGAGGGAAAACGTATTTCGAGAGAGAGACTCGTCGAGCGCAGGTGGAAGCCACGTCGGTGCATTAACGTTGGCCCCTCGCTTCACGCTCAGGTGCGTGCCTTGAACGACACACGCGCGTGTATTCTGTGTTGTGCGTTCACATGCACAATAGTAACCGCGTCGAACAGGGGCCCCCGCTTTCGTCGTTATACCTGCCGCGCGGCCGATCCGACGCGATCGTGCCTGGCGTTAATCTTTTTCCCGTTGGTTCTTATCGTCAGCGAAACAGGAGTTGGCTAGATTCTGTAACAGGTGCCTCGTCTTCATTCACGCGCACGAATTTTCGTAACCGCTCATCAAACCTGGGCTAATTTTATTTGAAAATCTAAATACATATTCATTCGTTTGACGTATCAGCAACCGCAAGTAGTATATGTTAGGAAAAGCCGTAGAGAAAAACGGGTTTATTAACAAAATTGGGCACACGGATAACCAGAAGTTAACGACCGACGTGCTCGTTTCAATCTGTCTTCTATGTATTTTACAATCTGTTGGCGATCGTAATTTTACAATTCTTCTGTTATTTCTGATTTTTCTAGTTTTATAAATTTAGGCACAGTTACTCGAATTAATATTCGAACGTTCTAAAAAAGACGATAACTTTTTAAATATTGTACTATACGATTTGAACTTTTTAGGAAGCTAGAGCAATTAGTTTACTACAGGATGTGAAAAAGAAGTTTTTCAAAAATGGCAATTGATCGGAATTGTAGAAGAAATACTAAAAGTTGCATTTTACAACTTTTTTATGTGAGCCTTTTGGCCTGTGGGTTGCAGTATTATCGTATTGAAAAAAATAGTTTTCACGTGCAATACGAACTGTATATTTATGTAATTTTCTGCTATTAACTTACCGTGTTTGTCACTATTCGTGCAGTCTGATAAAAATTCATTTCTGTCCTATCGCGATAACCAATGCTGGCTCATAGTGGCCCATACCATATGGATGGCCGCCCATTTGACGACGACCTATAAACGCGGTTCTTCCTTATTGAAATCATTGAAATAATGGTTCCATCCATCAGGACCATTCAAATTGAATTTTCTCTGTCGCAGGAATTACGTTCTTACATTTTTCAAATGCATTTATGTACTACATAGAATTTTTTACAGAAAAAAGAAGTGATTTCAAATGTAAATATAATATTTTCACGTTGGATCATCACCTCCAAAATTGTTATACGTTTTACAATGCTGTAAAACAACGCGTAAAATAGAAAATATGATCATATACAAATATACATGATGAACAAACCGAAAGTAATTCGGTTGGAGACTGGCTCAATTTTTGAAATTGAAATATGTTAAAAACGAGAAATTAACAGCTATTTTCTTAATTCTAATATCGATAAATAAAACAGTTTAACATTCCTTCATTCTTAATTTCTAGGTTTAATTAATCGATAAAATATATTCCTAAAGAAATTGAAGCAACATTTAATAGATTTTTCTTATAACGTCACGATAAAATGTTTAACATATAGATAACTGTTATAAATTCATACGTGTGATGATTTCACATGCACATACTATATGTGCACCATAATGTTAACGAGGGTGACGCTACATTATCCATTATTTTGTCTTTTCTCTTTAGTTTCCTGACAGGCTTTTATAATAATTATATAGACGTGCTAATTACGTAGAGTATCTCCATTCAATATATTAACTGTATAGAGCAGCAGTTTACAGACGATAACACCTACGAATAGGCTGGAATAATGCCCAGCCAACCATTGATGCATTATGTATTCATCTTTAAGCTCAAGGAAAAAATTCTTTTACAGATACTAGTTTACTAATTAGGTAACTTCAATATTTTCAAAATTATATTCAGTTATTTCGAAAACTAAAAACTCAAGTTTTTCAGCTATGTAGACTCCGAATGCAAAGAACAATAAACTATACGTATTTTCGATTTTTGATAACGACTTTTCAGTTTTTACAAACTGTAGTTTGTCAACTGTAATTTATAGTTACTGCGAGGTAAATTTCGATCAAACCTGAAGTTGTTTAATTAAAACTCTTCTTTTAAAAAGTTCAAAGTTGTCCTTCAACGTTCCCCGAATTTATGGCTTCTGTGTTGTTTATCTGACAAAAAGATTATTCTCACGTAACTCGCTATCTACAGTCTTGATATTGATTTACTTAAGCAATATGACGTACTATAAAGTTAGTGCTGTATAACGCTGAAGAGTATTAACTTGCGTTTCAGAGTTCAATGCTCGCTATGAACCGTTTTCATCATTTCACGGTCATTTATTATATCTAATTTTTTAATACATATATATAAAATCCAGTAACAATTATATTAAAATTATTTTGAAATTGTACAATCACCCTGTGCATCAATTTCAGAAATTTTGAAAGTATGTGAAAGCGAACGTCATTTCTCTTTCATGCTGCTAATGAATCGCAGTAATTCACGAATCCTACTGCACATTCTTCCCCAATACAGTTTTCTCTAACAATAAATTCTTCGCAACAATTATCACGAGACAGAGTCCTGAGAGAATGATTTTATTGCGTTCAGGAAGAAATGCACCTTTTTCTTCGGTATGCGACGAATGTTTAGAACAAATTTTATGCGCGATTCTTTCTCGTTGCCATTTCGAAAGGAATTCACCGTGTTTCTTTCTGCTGAAGATTTTCAAGCTGACGTACCTTTTAGTAATTTCAACTGGTCGGTTCCGCGCGTGTATGTTCGATTCCTCCTTCAGCGTTACGTGCTTTCGATGAGTTCGCAACATAGGCATTCCAGAAGATTGCATTTTTTCAGGACTGCCGATGCGTGACGAGCGTAGAACGAACGTATAGCTCCGATTCAGTCTAGTT
The DNA here is from genome assembly GCA_963966675.1 of Lasioglossum calceatum. Taxonomy (NCBI): domain Eukaryota; kingdom Metazoa; phylum Arthropoda; class Insecta; order Hymenoptera; family Halictidae; genus Lasioglossum; species Lasioglossum calceatum. The sequence continues at coordinate 8,504,566 of OZ016549.1, forward strand.
GTTTTATTCCAACGGTGCATTCATATCGCGTTCAGCTTTGTCGCAGCGTCGTCGGTAACAATTACATCCGAATAAGACACGCTGGAATAAATCATGAGCACGGCGTGATAATAAAAATGTCGAAAAGGATAAATACCGTTTTCCGCATCGACACACGGCGCAACACTTCGCATTCCAATGTGCAATATGTGTACAGGGTGGTTCAGCTACAGTGCCGTCAGATCGAGACTGTGCTCCCCACTCTACCTTCCCCTTCTTTTTTTTTTTATCAACGATTGACGATTAACTTCATCAATCGATTGAATCAATCGTTCATTTTTCAACCTTTTTAAATCATACACATTAATCAATCAGTCATGGTTAAAATTTTAATTAATTAATGCCCAACTCTGTGGTTGTTGAATTCTTTTCGGCATAGTTTCTTGTGAAGAAGGCCCGCCGTTTTTAACTACTTTTTGGAAACCTTCTTAAAGTTTACTTGGCACTATTTGTTCATGGATGAAAAGATGCTAACAACTCTATAACTGTATTGAAATATCCATATTTTTTCAACATTGTTATAAAATAATGTACTAACTTTTTTATTTCTCTCTTATCTCTATACATTTTTAAAAATTTATTGTGAAATCTCTTCGGCATTAATAATGAGAGAACAAGTATTTTCTCAATAATTTAATAGAGAAATTATATTCGTTCTTTGAGTGACACATTAAAGACTAGCTCGTATCGTTATCGTAACTAATTAAAGATGATGATACTAATCCTATTACTACCGCTAGAGCATAATGTCTAGAATGTTGTACAGTAGCAAACTTACATTCCTCTAACGGTAGGTTTGATTAACTTTGCTATACTTAACTGTATAGCCCATTACTTCCTGGATGCTCTGGCTTCTTGATACGCTTTGTACGAGGTAAACCGTTTCTTCTTGTTATGCTGGAAACAATTTTGATCATATTCTTTGTTTCACGTTCTATTAATTTTTCCACAGTAGACAATCGCAAAAGGAGAATGATATTTCCATCGAATATTGCTGGCGTATTTCAATTATATCGCGCTACATTTCGTATTTACTTTTATAATTTGCTACGTTTGACAAAATATAACAAATTTTTCTTTTCAAACTTGAAATTTCACAATGCAAATATATAATTTCGCAATACAATATTTTAATTAAAGCTGTTTTTAATCAATCATGTCGTAAATATTTAGTTCACACACTGAATTATACAAATTTGAATTGTTAGTAAACAATAACTTTCACAAATAAATGGCATTACTATGTTCATCCACAAAATTTGCTGGATAATGAACAAGATTGCTTGACTTTTGGATAATTCACTAAGAAAATTTCAGCTGTTCACCAATTTTAAAAATATTATTATGAAGTGTTGACTCTTAAACAAACAAAAATATAAATCTTTCAGTCTGCAATTGACCAGACCACGATAACAGATTTTCAAAATAGGAGAAAAATATTTCTGTTTTTAATGGTGCGTGTGGAAATTTTGAATCTCGATACGTTTCACGAATTTCAATATTTAACATCAAACACTAAACAAGGGTCTCTAAAAAATGTTGTACTTTCTTGAAGAGCGTGATTCCTGAGCAAAACACGGACCAATCAAAGTCCCGCTAAGAGCGGCGTTGGCATTGGCCGAGCCGGAATCCGTCTGCTGTAGTCGCGCTCTGATTGGTCCGTGTTTTTCGTTAATACTCCTTAACAAAGCCGCGGAGAACATTTCTGTAAAGGAAAGAGTTATTTGAAATGACATTAGGAATCATCCTTCTGAAAGGAATACAACATTTTTGGAACACCCTGTATATCTACCTGTGAATATCTGAACTAGCGACTTGTTTGTTTACAATTGAATACGCTTGATATTTTTCCACTGATTCTAAAACTTGTCGCGAAGACAATTTTGAATATTTTCTTTGAATAATATCAATAATTTTCTCTTCAGCCTTTCCACTTATTTGTATGAAAGTATTTAACGCATTCATTATCGGCTTAATTTTATGTTAATACATTCAGTTTTCCTGAAGGCTGCGAATTGTAGACAATTGAAAGTGAAATTAGATTTCATTCATGGACGTAGCCGCGCGTCTTGTGGAACGATAGCAGCGATTAGAGACGCATTTATCGGTAACCGTTCACCGATGTATTTCAAACTTACATTTTCTACTGTATGATTCATGGGAACGATGACGCGGATATTACTAATTGCGAGTTTGACACGGAAGTGTAATGGTACTAATTTTCAATTACATACTTGCCTCCGAAATAACGTTTCAATTGAACATTTATAGTGGACCATTTTTTAAAGATGGATAATCTTACATAAATGAACATTATTATTGATGATTGATATCATTTCAATTTCTGAAAATGCCATTATACATAATTTCCTGTTCCATTTTGCTAAATTTTCGAGGCATAACAATGGTACATTAATGAACATATACTGTAACATGTGTTTCTTGTTATTATTATAATAATAAAAAAATCATAATTATAACTGACGTTGCAATCAGCTACATACGTTTAAAGATGGTCAAAATTGTAGATTTTCACGATTTTCGGCCTCTTAACTGCAATAAATCTAAGGATTCTTACATCTTCCAATGTTTGTCGTTTTTTTTCCCGTATCAACCGATTTCGATGAAACTTTCACAATGCATATAATTGACACTGATCTACAAAACGTATTTTATAAATTTTCAATATAGGTCCACATAAAAAAGTTGTGAAATGCAACTTCTAGTATTTTCTGTACAATTCCGACCAATTGCAATTTTTGAAAATATTTCTTTTCACAAAATGTAGTAAACTAATTGCTTTAACTTCCCAAAAAAGTGAAAATTATGTAGTCCAATATTAAAAATGTTATCGTTTCTTTAAGAGCGTCCGAATAGTAATAGGAGTCAGTATATTTAACACTAAACCTACCACGGTCAAATGACCGGTTCTATGTTTTACAATTATCGATATTATTAGAATCCATTTATGGAAAATAATAAAATAAAGACGATGTAAATAAATTTAAGGTTGCCATTTTTATAAGGCAATACTTACCAGATACTTTTAATGCTTGGTACGTTTAGTGTTAATGCGTAAAATATTGTACAGTTTATCTCTACTAACTTGCGTAGCATTGCTGGGATGATCCAGGTAATATAACACTGTTGTTAAACGGATACTTTACGTGTACGGTGTACGTAGAAAAACTGTTGAATACTAGTAAAACGTCAACCGAAGATGCTTCTTTATCATTCGAGGAATTTTGTCAGCCTCAACGTCCACATCTGTGTAAACGCCGAATAAAAGTCGCCTCGTGAAACATTCCGCAGACTGAGGGGTCTGGTTACTATTAGAGTCAAGTAGGAGAAAATTCTTGAATGGTCCTTGTGTCCTGCGGAAGGGCTCACGGGGTGCAGGACATTCTAAAGAGCCGTTCCCAAGGGCCATATGCCGCGTTCGGCATTATTGCCTCCTTTACCTTCTTGCGTCTGCTTAGCATTAGACACGTAATCTTGTTTTTCGTTGCCCGAGGACAGAAACCAGATTTCCAATGTAGCGGAAAGATTATCTGTGGGAAACGTACCAACATCTTGGTTTCGAAAGTACGAAATATCTCGTATTTCACCAAATCTATAGAAATAAAGATACGTTTAGAAATATATTAACCCTTTGCACTCCTTTGTCGAGTGTGACTGGACATTAGAGTTTTTATATGTATTTGGTTCTAACTTTATTGATTTAATTGTCTTATTTTTTGGTTGAAAACACATATAAGTTTCACAATGCTAAATACAAAAGGTTTTAACTAATCTATACATATGGTTGGCTATATAAGGGTTAAGTAATAACATATTTTAGAAAGCATGTTCTTATAAAATGAGTGGAAAATCCATGGTTTGCGTATTGTATGAAACAAAATTCACGCGATATCCATACATTTCAAAATACAATGAACGCATCAACATATTGTGCCAGATTTCCTTGGTAATACCGCTGTAATTTAACACGAATTGCGGAAACGTGCTACCATGATCCAATAACTGTCGCGCTTAATACAGCTTTTTGCTTGGTTCGCTACTTTTCTGCAATAGCGTCATTTACAAAAATGTTTTTGATGATGTGTCGAACATTTAAGTACTGACATGTAGTTCGTTAAAGAAAATAGTGATCACGAATCAATAGAGTACATAATCACTTCTAGGCCCTTTGTTCGTGTTAATTTGTTGGATCGTTAGCGAAAGATGGATTTCATGCTTGACAAATGCTCATGCTGCTGAAGTTACCAATCCCATACGCCGCCGGTCTGATCCGATTAATTAAATAATTTACTCGCGACAGTAATTATTTGCGCCTCACGTGGCCCGTCGAGATAAACCAGTATTATACAGCTATACACGGTGACTCTGAAAATGAAGTCAAGCTGAAATATCGTTATCACTGAATCTGATACAATTCATTATTACACAAAATAATACGTTGTATAACTAAAGAAAATTATGCAATTACAAGTTAATCACACAAAAGCGTAATTATAAATACTTTGCATCAATATATTATTTATGTGTAATAACGTGGGGCACACGTTGGGAAACACTGGGTTAAAGGGAACGATGGATTACGGAAGTACTGATCGTCCATCAGGAGATGACACTCTTACGCTTACAAGGGAAGGACCCCAAGTGTCCGACTTCGATTTTGATAATCTTTTGTGAGACGATATGGTATATGGATCCCTAATGATGTCTGAAAAATATTAAGTGTAGTTACTCAATAGTTTTAACGATATAAGCAATTGATCTTTCACGCAACCTGCTTACACGGCGAATGGAACTTCGAAAACTTGAGCTGCAAATCATGGTATATCAATAAGGTATGAAAGTTTAATTGTTTATATCTTTAAAACTATTGAGTAACTACACCTAATATTTTGCAGGCATCATTAGAGATCCATATACCATCGTTTCACAAAAAATTATGAAAATCGAAGTCGGACACTTGGGGTCCTTCCTTTGTTAGTGCTACCCCACCGTTCCAGTCACACTAACACGCACATTTCCTGTCTTCGTTAAGCGATTCGACCAATTGCAGAAGACGTGTAGCGCGGAGTAAAGATATCACGAGGTCCCTACAAGTTTCTCACTGCTATCCAGTGTCGCCAGATCGAGGAAATCGAGGGGAATACAGTCTACCCTCTCTCTGATAACCAGACTAATACGCGACCAGTTTACGGTCTTAGTGGGGGATGTTGGAGTATGCTCATGGTGCTGGAATGGGATAATGGAAGGGGAGAAGGCGGAGTGGGAAAAGTTTTGGTCGATTCTGGCGACACTGCTGCTATCTTCTAATGATAATGCACGATCAGTAGAGGCCAACAAGCTTTAAAATGAGTCCAGATTTGTTGTACTATGTTTTGAACGAAATTATCTAAATATTGGCAATTTTCAAGAATAGAAAATTTAATGTTCCAATACTTTTTGGATCCACTGTACATTTAGAAGCAGACCTTACATCTATGGCAGAAAACTAATCATACGATCGAGCAACACGGACCGCAAATAGAATTCTGAATTTTTCGCTTGTCTGACTGTGCTTTGACCAATGCCCGGATCACTGGCGACTATTCTTTTTCACATTCACATGGTGTAAACGCAAACACACAAAATGGCTGCTGCCACGCTCTATCGCTTACACACTTGTTTGAGGTTCTCCTCGGGCAAAGAACTACAATTCGGTAAAAATTCCCTTTACCCGTGTGTTCTGTATTTTTCCGTCAACCTGCGAAAATCACACACAATATTTCGTTTTGACAGTTTCATTCTTTCCGACATGAAAATCTACGCTGATGGACAAATAAATTATTAGACACAAATTCTTATAATTAGACTGCGGGTTTTATGCATCGATAACAAAAATGAGTAGATCGAATATAAAAGAGTAAAAACATTTATGGAATTCGAAAATACTGTTAATGTCTATGGAGCACTGAAAATCCTAGCCTAAAGTTGCTCTCTAATGCTGATTGATTTATATGTATCTTGCTTGCTAGCGTACGAAATGGGGCCACAGACAAAGAAACAATAAACAAAATGAGGAGTACATAAAATTGTAAAATCAACTAATTGTAAGTGTTATGCCTTTGTTTAAAGATGAAATCAAATTCCATTCTTTCGGAACCAATATTTAATTATTAGGCCTTAAGTGGACCCTTCAAATGTAGTTAATAAATGCAATGATTCAATTAAATTATATTAAACATTCATCTCTGTCAGAATGGTAAATAGGAACGCAGTGACTGTCAAAATAAATTATTAAAAAGTTTTATAGAGAATTATAAAAACTGTCTTTCGTAGCTGTTTTAAGATTGGACGATGCAAACATCGTTGTACTTCCAATGATAACGATCGACACAGGAAATATTGATCTCTACGATTCGTGACTGGTCATACGGGTCGCTGTAATTTTTCGTGTCACCCTATATGGAAGTTGGCTACGTGGCGCAATTGTACGCGAACGATCTCCACATTGTACACATGCACGCACGAAGCAATTTCCATCGCCGATGTGGATCGCCCAGTCGCGGAATGTTATAGATAATGTGCAGAAAATTTCATTGCAACTCGGACATCAAAGCGGTGTTCACTTTAATTGTGCACAGAGCTGCCGTTTTGCTTTGATAGGTACTTCCGCGACAAGCTTCTAGTTACTGGTGCCACATGCGAATTCTTAAAGCCCCGAACAACATAAATTTAATCAATATTTTATTAATCGTAGAGTCTTTTATTGTATTTTCATTAACAGCAGATCTGTCGAAGCTCGAATCTGACACAGTGTAAATCGAGTTCACGATGATCGTTTCATGCATCTATCTGGACATGAAATTTCATTGAATGGTATTCACAAACGAAGTTTGCTCGCGGAACTATCGGTTTTCCGAGTGAAACATATCAAAGCTGTTCCATAAACGTCATGGAAAGTTCACCTAGGGTTTCGGTTTGAATGGGAGCCGTTCTACCAGAAGGTATGATGACACGCACACACACGCGCCCACACGCATTCACTTTAAGCCTTACGACCCTAAGGGTTGTATTTTACATGTCGACCAAAAGGCATTCTTCCTGTCTTCTCTGAACATCCAAGATTCCACAGAAATAGATGCGAAATATTCAACACAGAAAAAATTCTTATTTTAATACAATCATTAAACTGTGGATTTTGTGCATTTATGGTAATAATTACTAGATCAAATGCAAAACCGTAAAAATATTTAATGAACTTGAACATACTGTTGTATTTAGTTGTTAAAGTATAAAAATAAATATCGATGCAAATCTCTCCTATGTCTTGCAATGAATATAAACAATTTTCATTTTGCATTAAGTAACCATATAATTCAGAAAATAGTTGGGTTCAACCCTGCAAATCTACAGGGTGCTCGCGTCATTACTAGCCAAAATGTTTCTTCCATTTGTGCACACGCTTTTATATGATATAAAAAAATAGCATTCCATTTAAAAGATTGAAGGTCACCTTCATTTAAAAGACAATAATACCGGTGGTTAATGTTGCAGAAAATCTTTTCTTCAATTTTATTGTTTCCATATGTTTTCTCGTTTGAGTGAAAAGTAGTTCACTTCGAGGTCAGTTTTAAAAAGATTTCAAGGTCACTGGTATTCTCCTCTGCTTCCTTATCAGCCATGTTATAACATGAAAATGATTAACATCTCGAGCACGCACATGCGGCGATTTGCACTGCAATTGCCAGCAATCGATAGTGTGCTCAATGCAATCATTCAATTTATATTTCTGTTTTTTATGAGATCGCAGAGAAATAAATATCAATAAATGCTTCTGCTCTTGTATAGTTTATTATGTTCTGAATAGTTGTTTTTATACACACCTGATATCTTTGTGATCGAATTTATATAGTTCACTGTGTGACACATTTTTTATTTTACATTTACGTTTTATGCAGAACTGGCTGCATTAATTGCAAGAAACAGGAGGTCAATAGAAATTTATTATAAAAACATTAGACGACTTTAAAAACACTAATATATTATTTTCAACCTGTTAAACATATTAAGACGGAAAATAAATTTTGTATTTCACTTTATTTTGTTGTAATTCAGGTAGGAAATTTTAATTTTGTATTTAAAAATTAATTAGTAATTGTAAAGTTAGTAATTAATTGAAAATAAGATTATTTAGAATGAAAGAATACTAAATAAACAACGGTGGATCAAGCGATGGGTTTTATGGGCTGCAGCGCAGGGCCTCATTCTGTGAAAGGGCCCCCTTCACGGTAAAAAAATAAAAGCAATGTAAATTAACATCGTAAGAGAAAATAAATTATACAAATTTTTGGTTAATTTGGGTAGGCCCACAAACAGTGTCAGTCCAGGTCCCTATAATTGATAGTCTGCTGCTGTAAAACACACGTTAGAAATTGTAAGAATTCAATAAATCACGCGAGGCGAGTACGATATGATGCAATTCACGTATGTATGTAGGTACGCGTCGTTTTTTTTACTGCTGCAGGTCGTAATCCTACTTGATAAGATCTGGCACAGGGTTGTGTGCGAGAAGAAGTGGTACAAGGGTACGGGAACATTGTTCGCTTTTAGTGATTCGTTTTTCATTTAAAAAAAGAAAAACAAAAACTAAAAATAAATGGATAGATCTCGGTTTTCCGGCCACGTGGACGTTATTAACCAGTACGAGAGGAGTTCTACCGCAAGCATTGCTCCAGTTTAACACGGTTAAATCTTAGAACCAGTTTTCCACGGCCAGAAAAACTGAAGCCACAATGAGTCACCACGATACGAGATGCCATGCCGTCTCGGTATCATGTGGCTTATCTAAATGCATGCGAAACGCATTTACATGTTGAAAAAGCATTTTAAGGTAATCGAAGAGGCCGCAGGAATTTCTTGGGTCCGATAACACCAGGATCAACAGTCACTTCAATGGGACTTGTTTTATTCTGTTCCGTGAGAGAGGGCACCGTCTGCATCTTTTCCGGAAAATCAGTCGACCTAGATAACTTTCGTATACGTAAACAGTGTCGCGGTATACTTACATCTTTGATGCCTGTTCCCCGGCGAATTTCGTTGCCATTGTCGAATCTAGACTGCAGTGACGTTTTACATTCACAGGAAATAAATATTTGAATTGAGGTATTTAAGAAGATTTATGTTGTACCTTTTATTCGTAGACTGCGGATTTTATGCATTTATGACAAAAATGGGGACGTACAATATAACTGTGGACATATTAAAAAGATTTAAGGCCACCAGTGTATTAGTTTCACCTTAATAAGATAATTAAAAGTAGAAAGTAATTTATATTTGGCTCCTGTGTCTTGCAATCAATGCAGATATTTTTTATTCTGCATAAAGATCCGCAGTCTAGTAATGATCAAGAGAATTTAAGGATATATAGTACTATTTTCATCTTGTTGAGTTTATTAAAGACAGAATGACAATTTTATTTGGCTCCTGCTTCTTACAATTGATGCAAACATTTTTTATTTTGCATAAAATCCGCAGTCTACTTATTAGTATTGCCACGGTGTATACACAAGCAAAGGAAGTTCCCACGAAAACGACCTAATACATAATTTCATCATTTAACTGATTGTAATAGGTTTACCATCTCATTTCAACAAAGAAATGATTTCATTAGTTTTTCTCACAACAATCAATTTTTTGTAAAATCTTCTGAGGTGGTCGACAAATACGAAAAAATGTATCCGTACATGATATTGGATAACCCACAATTTCCTCGTAATTCTGCAATATTTTAGCTTTAATTTAAAACAAAAAAACCACCGCTTCATCTCATTTCTATCGAAAATTCTTTGATTTTTACACAAACTTCATCGGTTTATCCCACTGTGAGGTGGCGGAAATTCATCACTGACGCCTACGCGATCATAGACGACCATCTAGGCAGAATTCAACAGTATCAGCAGTTTCTTGCAAATATCTCGGACACCAAGCGAGTGTGTGCCTCGTGTGTACCGGAAAAAGTTGTTCAAAATGTCGAGTTTTATAACATATCCAAACATCATCACAATCGGAGAGAAACTAACTGTTCTAGAGTCTCGCCCGAAAAAGGATTGTAGCACTTGTTGATTATATGTTAATGTCAGCGCTCTTATTCACGATTCGTCTCCATAAACCGTTCCAATCCATAGGAACGAAACACGAAACGGATGAATAACCAACGGTCGGCGTCACAGTTGGAACACGGTTCATTACGGAACAATTTCGTGCTTAAGTAATGCAAAGCAGCACTCCAGGTTTGAAAACCACGCGGCGCCGCCGCCGCCCCACGCTGCTCAAAACGTGTATGCACGAAACGGCTCTTCTCTTCGCTTCGTTTTCACGTCACTCCCCGCTTAAGTGTCACACTCATCGTCGGAGCTTGTCCTCTTTCTCTAGAGTATCCTTCTTCCTGGGATCGACGCCTGTCCTCCTACGGAGGCGTCACCCCAACACACAAAAGAATCACTCCGACGCGACGGTCCTCCTCCTCGTCGGTGCAGCTTTTCTCTTTCTCTTATTCTCTTGCCTCTCTTGCCGTCCTCTCCTTTTTCCTTTTTCGAAACGTGTTGTTATCGAAGGTAAAGCGGAAAACAATGACGCCCGCCGCATATTGTGTGTGTATATCGAATGTATTATTTCAATTCACTCACGAATCGCAGCAACAAGAAGCTCTAGCCGGAGAAAATCTCGGTATCGTTATACCCGGGGCTTCTCTTTCAGGCTTCTTCGTTAAAATATTTGGCACTCTATCAGATCCGCCGCCGGCGGCGGGGTGCATGGTTAAAAAATGAGCTCCCCTGAGAGAGGTTTTCTGCGTTTGAACCCGTCCAGCGAACTAACGCGGGTTTTTTATCGAATTCCAGGGGATGAAAGCACTTCACTGGGAACATCAATTTTCATTTCCATTAATTCCACTTGAAAGTGATTTTCGAAGAGGGAAGAGCGACACAATGGCCTCCAGTAACGCGCTCGTCTCCCTTTAAACGGAGCTTTTTTCCTGGTTTTCATCTTGCTCTTAAGAATTTACATTTTTATTATCGCCAATTCGTTCCAATTCTAACTATTTCGAATTGGTACTTTTATTCCTGTGTGCTTTTATAGGATATTTAAGTCTGCGCCAGGTCGTAGTATTACACAGTGAATCACAGTAATATTCGCACACTTTTAAAAGAACGATAACTATTTTAATTTTAGAACAATTAGTTAATTACAAGACGAGAAAAATTTTTTGAAAATATTGCAAGTTTCGGTGAAATTTCCGGAATATGTATAATCGACACAGATCTGCAAAATGTATTTTTAAAATTTTCAATATAGGCCCACGTAGAAAAGTTGTAAACAACAAGTTTTTTCTCTGTAATTTCGACCAATTGCAATTTGTTCAAAAATTTTCTTTCGCGTCTTGTAGTAAACTAATTACTCTAACTTCTCAAAACAATCGTAAAATGTGAAATGTTATAATAACATGTATGTACTAACAAATACTAGAATTGTTGGTATTAACCCTCGCGAAAGAGACGTCCGTGATTTTCTCCTTTTTTCGTTTTCAATTTTAGTTTAATCGATCGTGTTTTATTCGTGATTTCGTGTTTCAAATGAATATATATTAAATTACATAAACATATCAAACATTTTACGGCACCCAAAACGAAAAATCGAAGGGTTTTTATTTGTGGAGCGTGCAAGAGTTAAAAGTGCTGTCAATCGAAAGTTAACTGTACATTCATGAAAAGCTACTTTTAAATCGCAAATAGAAATTCTCTTATTTTTCGATGTTTTTTGAAGCAAATATACGTAACCCTTTTACAAAATAATTTATACATAAATCGTATCATATTATGTATACTGAATATTGAAACATACATCTCTTACGCCAATTCTGTAGTGACACAATGCCTCATAAAATCAACATAAATGGCGAAAATTAAAATGAATAAATAATACGCGTATTATGCAGCATTCTTCTTAATCCACTTGACTCATGCTCCTATGCAGCGTGTCGCATTCGAATCGATGATGGCCGTAAACATAGCCTCCTAGAAGTTAGCCCCCCACTTGTTGAATTTAATAATTCCAACAGTTGTGCTGAGTTGTGCTAATTTTGTGCTACATTGTGCTCGAATAATGAAACTACAATATAAGGAATAAAACGAAAAATTTAGGAAAAAGGTTTTTCGAGTAGTCTCCCGCTTTCCAATTTCTTCAATTTTCTCTATAAATACATACCATTTTGTGCCGAGCCGCTTTTGCTATACAATCAAACAATCTTGTGTGTTTTGTTCTATACCGCATTTTTTATAATACTCCATTCTTTTAGTGGAAGTATATTCCACAGTGTTAAACTTGTTATAAAATATATGTTTTTACCGCATTAAATAAATGTGTCAACTTGTACCACCGGTGGTACACGTGGCACGGAACGTGTTAACTAAAAAAGAAATCAGACAAATAAATGAAGAACCAAATACATATAAAAAACCCCGTTTTATTTACATTTCTTTTTCTCCGGTGTTGAGTCACACTCGACAAAGGAGTGCAAAGGGTTAATGCATCAACTCGATGGGTGTTGGACGGTGTAATTTATTCGAATGATGTTTAAACATTGATGTGCAAAAACCGAGAAAGGAGTATAACTTCACGGTCACGACTCCGATGCACATGCGCGCGCGCGCGCGCGCTGCGATAGTGTTCTCTCGCGGAGACTTCTCCGTTGCGAGGAGGCAACGTTTTCACGGGTCGTTGTCGTGGCTTCGGGTCGGTCACTGATCCACAGCGATGATCCAGAGAAGCCGTGGTAAAAGTTTATACCGTTACGAAAGGGAGATGTCGTGCAGCGAATATACGCAGAACTGGCCGAAACGTGCTGCCCGAGACGTCGCGCAGAACCGGAAGCTCTAGCACCGCGTCACCCGTTCCGAGTTACACCAAAGGACAGTAAATTATTCCGGAGTTTTTGTCCGACGTTCTTCTTCGACAACGGATCGACGATCCTCTTCCGTTTCGTTGCGTTTAGTTATTCCTGAGCACGTTGTTCCGAGTTTTTCTTCCCGCCTTCTCGTACCGTTCGCGCGCAAAATGGCGACACCGAACCTAACGTTGGATGCGAAGCGAAATTCGCCAGACTCCGCAATAATAACCTTATTAAATTTTGTATATAATTCCTTCGTAACAATAACATAGTGAGCATTAATTCTGGCACATTTCTATGGGTAAACTTAGCGTCATTATATATATATATATATACATTTTCTTTCAGAAATCTTTGAAATTTAGAGCGTTTTCATTCAACATATTCTTTGACAATATTACCGAGCGTCGTTCTCTACTAGTTTACTATGTATAATGTACCGTGACGGCAGAACTCAAAGGAGAAGTTTCAGCGATAATTGCACTTTCAGCCGATGTACGTGAAAGTTATTTTCATTATGGATACTTCGACTCGGTCTTTGAGGTGTTTTTAAACTGACTCGAATGAATTATGAATTTGCATGGTCCTATTAGCATATTGCATATTTTGTTATCGAAGCTTTAGAATGAATTTGTAAGAGTTTCTATTATCTTCCCGAAAGATTTCTCCCCACAGACTTTTCAAAGATTATGTCCGTGCTTCTTTTTTCGAAAGCGTTTAAAACAATTTGTTTTTCATCACGCGAAAGAAATTTCCATTGTAGTATTTATTTAACATTAGCACGTTAACACTAAACCTACCGAGCACTAAAAGCGATTAAAGTGTTTCGGCTTACAAAAATTGCAAGGCTCTATTTATTTAGATTTGGTGCAATTTTTAACACGAAATGTGCTTGGATAAAGAAATTTATCGAATCAATTTTCATGTAAGCAACTTCATAATTTCAACAATTGTAAAATGAAAAATATGAAACCAGTCGTTTGACCGGCAGTGGTAGGTTTAGTGTTAAGCTCACCCTCCTTGCGAACGATAAAATCATTAGCATCGTTACCCACACCGGCGTCATCCTTCGAAGGATTCCGTGGCACAATTGCTAGAACATTACTGAATAAAAGTTGCGTATTTCCTGTAATTACCGTTTCTCCTAATTACTAGCCACTACCTCAACATGCAATTTCGACGAGTATACACTACTGTCAATTTACATCCTGTAGGCACTCCGTTTGTTTTTACTCGCCATTTGTGGCCAAGAGTGGCAGATGTTGCTGCTGATAATAAAACACTGGCACATTCTTATGATCTACCAACACGTAATATAATTATCGCATTTAAAATTTAAATATATCTTGGTAGAAAAGTTAGCACAAGTTAAGCATTAGTTCAATGTTAATCACTAGACTGCGGATCTTTATGCAAAATAAAATTTGTCTGCATCGATTGGAAGAAATAGAAACTGAATTGACATACTGAATTGACATCTTCAATTTGTCAAATTTTCCAACAATTTTCAATTTCCTCTACTCAATTTTGGTACAGATGGATCTTCTGCATTTATAACAAAAATGCTTCGGTAAAATACAAAACTGTAAAGATATTAGAAATATTAGAACTTTCTTACATTATTTTCAACTAATTCGAATTGTTAAAAGGAAAAATACATTTCTATTTAATTTCTACTCCCTCCAAAAATTTTATTTTGCATGAGGATCCGCTGTCTACTAATAACATTATACGTATTGCACTTACGGTACTCTGCAAAAATAATATGAGAATGGAGTAGACGCAAAGTAGCGCTAAAAGAGACCACGATGGATGCAAAGGATTTTTTATTACACTGTACTGCACACATTGAAGACCGAGTTTTTATTCTACATTCTGGAAGATACAAAGATTCTGGCGACATCATTATAATATTTTTTACTGCTACGTGGAGTGTTTAAATTTACAAATAAGGATATTCATACACTGTGTAACGTATTCCGCACAACGATAGACTAATACAATTATCGAGCAGATGCTATGAATAAGGCATTGTTGTGCGAGACAGCATTCAGCTCGGAGTAAAGAATAATTAGGGAAGGAGACTGATTTAATCACGGTGGCTCACGAAAGTACGTACTCGAAGGTTCACTATTAAAACTGCATAATAACTTGCATGTTAGAGTTCGGTTTTAAAAGTGATTATTATAAGACAGAATCATCGAAATTAAATACAAGAAAAAAATATAGTATTCGATTTTAAAAAATTATTATTATTATTATGTTCCACCAATCCGATCATCTTGAAACTTTTGTATATATTAGGTAGATAACAGAACATTGTTCTTGAATTTTTTGGAAGTGGTCACTCGAAGGGTTGCTTGCAATCCCTACCCCTAAAAAATTAAATGACTTTTTTCTACCCTTAATAATTTGATCACAATCGTGAAAATTTTATCTGAATATCTTAATTAACAATCGAGAAGAAAAATGATACAGTTAAAGGTATTTATCCCCATATCATCCTTATATGATGGATTAGTGACTTAAAATTTTAGGGGTTATCTTTCAACCTAAACCATTGTTCTCTACACAATATCAATAAAAATTGTGGGTGGGGCCGCTGGACCATTCTTAGTCTGCTAGACTCAAATATGTGCATTGGATATTTGTCGAAGTTATGATACATTTCTTTCAAAGATATGAGTCTTTGATTAGACTGCGGATCAATGGAGTCGAAAGATGTAAGAATCCTTAGATTTATACAAAGGTCGAAAAACAAAAATACACTATGTATTTTTAAAATTTTCAATACAGGCCCGCATGAAAAAGTTTTAAAAAACAACTTGTAGTATTTTCTCTGAAATTGCAATTTTTCAACATTTTTTTGCACGTCATGTAGTAAACTAATTGTTCTCGAAAAAAAAACCAATTCGTACGGTCCAGTATTAAAAAAGTTTTGTCGTGTATCTCAGAGTGCCCGAGTATTAATAAGAATGACTATAACTTTTGATTGTTGTAATTTAGGTTATTGTTTAAAATTTTAATAGCGAGCATACGAGACCTCTCGTGCGCCACCGCACGCTCCTTCTCGCCGTAATGCGGGAATAGGTCGCTCGTAATTATTTTTCTAGAAGCATATGAACGTGCCGTCACTTTTTCCGCGTGTGTTGTCATCCGTTTTTTATGTCCCCGCGGATTCTCTCGCCCGTCAATATGCGTCCATCGAGAATATTACGCAATCAATGCATGTCAATCGAGGTGCCTCCACATCTCGGTAATTCGTGTATGGACGATAAAGTTGCGGTCTTCCCCCGATCCGATCTACCTAGCACCAGTCTTCGATCTCTTTCTCCCTCTCTCCTATTCTTTCCCTCCTGTTGAATCGAAACCCTTCCCCCTCTCCTCCTTTCACTGGCTCCTCGAGCGCTGCCGCCCTGTTTTCTCTTTCGAGCTTCCCCCTTTTCTTTCATGCCCGTCTCTGTTCACCGTCGACGACCGTTTCGCTTTATCCTGACATCTCGTTTACGGCTCCGGTATGCAACCGATCCCATGAGAACCACTGTGGAAATGAATGAGATCCATTCACCGATCCGAAGAGTAGATCGCAACGCATGCTGGGAACATTTGGCCATTTTTATCACGAAATCGTACCTAGTGCGGCGCATACCTTTGGACGGTACAAAATATAACAGAAATTCAACAGCTTTTTGACCTTTAGCACTCGAGTGGCCACTAAAGGTTGCTTTTCCATTATTCAAAACAGTTTTACTATTATTAAATTCGTCTGTATTCTCTAAATTGTGAAAAGCTCAACTGTTATATGAAAAAACTGGATAAATTGCACAATGTAAAAAAGATTACATAGAATCAGTACCGCCAGATCGGGGAAATCGAGGGGAATACAGTTTACTCCCTCTCTCATGGCGCTGGAATGGGATAGTGGAAGGGGAAAAGGAGGAGACGAAAAATCGACGAGTTTTGGTCGATTCTGGCGGCACTGCATAGAATAAAAATGATCTGGGATGAAAGAAATGTCCCGATTTTCGAATTAAAATTGCTTCGAGTGCAAAGGACTAAAGAATTGTTACTGTTTTATATGGGCTTGCAAAAATCAAGTTCTGGGAGTTCCAAGGTTAGTTCAAGTATAGCCCGCGGTAGTGGGGATAAATGTTCCGCAAATATCGCGCGCATCTCTTTCACATATATCGAGTCATTACCGTATTCACGCATTTAGTGGATTATTGCCATTGTGAGAGACCATTGTCCATCCAAAGCAGCCGTTTCGACGGCTGCGCGGTGTTGATACGGCGGCGTAACTTCGACAGTAGACGGCAGAACTTTCCTAGCAACATAGCAACGAAAACAGCCGCAGCCCGGAAGGCTACGGGAACTAACGGTCCGCGGCGGGTTCCTTTTCCTTGGAAATTAGTGACCCGGTCAATGCCGGGCGTCGACGCGCAAGGCCGCCAGCCATTTCCGAGTATATCGACGTCACACGATATTACGTGAAACTGCATAGTGCACACACGCCGAGAAGCTTTCAGTTCCAGTGCTAGCAGCAAGAAATTGAAAATTTATTAGTCCAAAGTGGTCTTAATGGCCTCCCCAGCGAAAACGAATAACGGACGAAAACTTGAGCACCGCCTAAACGACATGTCCTTTACAAGGAACGTACCTACGTACTTACGTACCTAGACCTACCTACATATGTATAGCGCGCTCCCCCATTCCGCAGACTGGTGTAACACGACAAAAAATTATACTTATAGATCACGGAAGCGAATCGTTTCAAAAACATGATACTCCCTCAGAAAGATTAACCCCTTGTCATATTTTAACGAGTCAGACTCGTCATGAAGATTTTAACGAAGTCTAACAAATATGAATGCTAAGTGTTTCTTTTTAGATGGAATAAAATTTGATTCCGTTTGTAACCTGTTGAAAGAACTATTTCACACTATTTTATAAACATAACAAGCATGTGTCTGCCCAAATTTTTGGCCATTTTTCCAATAATATATAGCCAAAGAACTAAATATGGTTGAGGGAAAAATATTCCTCAGGAAAGCATCTTTACAATCTTAATAATCGCAAATTAAGAATATTAGAACCTGTCATTTTGACGGGTCCTGTAAACCTAGTGTTAAGCATTAAAATAAATGTAGCCGTACAAAGAATATAAATTTTCTTTTCCCTTCTACGATATTTTTGGGGATAAAGACGTTTTGATCACTGTAACTGTAAAGAAAATGGTACGGCGAAGGGTTAAAATATATAACATGGTATTCGAATCATTACTAGCCAGCGTTTTTTTTTCCAAAAAAGAGTGGAATTATTCCTTTAGAAATGCAGGTGACCTTCAATTTTTTAAATAGAATATGTATACGTATTTTATTGATGTTCATTACAAAGCGAAGGGTACTTAAAAAGTGTGAAAAATCTATATCTTGTCACATAAACTTTTAACATGGATCAATCTACTCATAAATTTTTATGGTATTTAAATCTTAGCAGTATGCAATGGCGAGAAGGATTCTGTTTAAACAAACGTTTACATTATTTAGACTTATTTGACAATGGTGGAAAATTGAATTTTTGTTTGACACAATAACGAAGACAATAAATGTGTAAGGCAACCACCGTTCCTTTGATAAATCTTCATACTTGAAACAAACCACAATCTCATCAGTGCGACGTATTGGTTCGGCACCGTTATGAGAGAAATATGCTCATTCCATTACGCTTCCATCATCGTGCTTCATGGCTATTAAAGTACCTCATGGTTTTAATATATTTTAGTATTAACACTATTTCACTGAATGAGACGCAGCTGTGTTGTAATTTGTTGAAGAAAAAATTTATTGACAATCTTGACTATACACTGTATTTGATATTTGATATGCATACAGCGAGTCTTGAAAGTACAATATTAATTCCATTTACCAAACAGTTTCAAATAAATAGTAATTTTTAAAATGTTCGTAATAATTTTATTATGTTGTAATAAGATTTCCTAATTAAAAAAAACAGATTAGAACACCTTTATAAAATTATCGTCATATGCTATTGAAAACAACAATATATTCTGTAATCAAAGAGGTATTATTATAAGTACAATATTCGTTCCGTTTGTCTCCAAACAACTTATAGTAATTTCGAATTGTTCATAATAATTCGATCACTCTCTGTAACTGATTTCCTCGATAAGCATTGGACCAAGAAACGGACCGATTGTTAAATAAAGAAAAATTACGGGAATAAAAATTAGTTACAGCAAACAGAGGAGCATTCTTCTCGGATGGATCAGCGATTTTACTGTGAAAGAGCCTAAAGGCGAGGACGGCGAGTCGTGGGAACCGTCCGCGCTCAGTCGGCAGAACGAGCTCCGATTTCCATCGTAGCACCTAGCTGCTGCCACGTACCTTACATTTTTGTTTACTTGCGAATAATCACATAATCGTATCTTGATTAAAAAAGAATGTTTACCTTTCACGTTTGCGAATTTGTGGAATTTATGGAACGTTTGCTTCATAGAAAGTTATTATTAAACGCAAGTTAAATAAATATGGTCGGTTATAAACAAAAACTGAACTGCTGTTGCGTAAATTTTTGGGGAAAAGCACGTAGTATACGCGGTGAAATACGGTAACAGCGATTTCTAAATTCCTCGTTAATGATGAGTTCCTGTTACACAATACGTATTTACTTTTACAAGAGTTTTAGGTTTACAGGAGGGGACGAAGTTGACACAATCATCGATTTCAGTATTCTTTTTTTTGTTCCTTATTAGACAGCGGATTTTATGTTTTTATGAGAAAAATGAGTAGGTGCAATTTAAAGCAGTAAAAATATTAGAAGTATTTACAAAATTCTGTGAATATCTATGGAGCACCTATATCTTGTGATGAATATGAACAATCTTTATTCTGAATAAAAATCCTAGTCTACATATAATGATATAATTATTGAAACATCCTAATTGAAGTTGCTCTTTAATGCTGATTTTTGTCGTAATTTTTCAAGAAAACATGTTTATCGTTTCAATAATCGTAAACAAGTCTAAAATTCTTACAGTCTCGGTGTAGACTTTTTGTTTTTACAAAATTTTGAGTTCGGATCCGTAATCAGCGACACCAAAAACCATATCAATTTTCGAGTAGAACCAATAATTTTTTAATACATATATCGGCCATAGTGGATTCGCCATGTTATTTTCAAAAACATTATTGTCACCATTGAAGCGCGTTTAGAGGTTTCCATCACGAATCGCGATTTGGACACACTGTACAACGGTACGGAGGGGTGGAGTCGTTAACTTGGTCGAAGGTAATCCGAAAATGCCGGTGAATTTATATTCTGCAGTATGCTACTCGAGCTCCAGGCAACAATCGCAACAAACAAAGTCTATACGCGCCGAGCAGTGGGCGTAAATGGTCGCGACTATACCAAGAAACATACAGTGAGCCACGAAAGTATTCGAACGCCCTTTAAAACAGAATAACTTTTTTAATAATTGTACCAGACGATCTGATTTTTTAAAATCAACTAGAAGCATTGGTTTATGAAATGATATGCAAAAATGATTGTCCAAAAATTATAATTTACAAGGATACATGCAGAGTTGGGCAAAAATTTTATCTAAATAAAAATTTCGAATAAAGTGGGTTTTTTCCAAGTGGGTTTGAAACCACTAGTTCGAAATTTTATTTAAATAAAATTTTTGCCCAACTTTACATGCACAAATAAAAAATGCATTTTTTAAAACTTTTTTATTTGGGCCCGTAATGAAAATTTAAAATATATATTTTGTAGATCTATGTTAGTTATACACATGCTGAAAATTTCACCGAAATCGATTAACATACGCACGAGCTACAAGCGGTTAAAAATGGTGAAAATCATAGTTTTACACGACTTTTGATCAGTTTCTGCTTAAAATCCACAGAATTTAACTAACATAATTCTACAAAACATATACATATATTAAATTTTCATTAAAGGCCCAAATAAAAAAGTTTTTAAAACTGCCTTTTTTATTTTTGCCTGTAACTTTGTAAATTATAATTTTTGGAAAATCATGTTTGCATATCATTTCGTAAACCAATGCTTCTAATTGATTATAAAAAATCAGGCCGTTTGGTAGAATTATAAAAAAGTTATTCTGTTTTAAAGAGCGTTCGAATACTTTCGTGGCACACTGTACGTATACGTGCATACGATCTCTACAGGGTGTATCAGAAAATATGATGTGAACGTAATACTAACTTGTCCATGGTCAAATTAATTTTATTATTTACAAGAAACAGTTAGAGCGAAAAATAATCGACATGAAAAGTCGTACATTTACGGAGACATTTATGTTCTTCAAGTGCAAGCGCATGTGTGGAAATTACAATTATAACTATCAAGATAGTTTTTTGTATTTTATTTGAATATTTTTTTCTTTTGATTCACTGAATTTCGATGGTAGCTTCGTTTGGGTGGAATTGAAAACGTTAACGTGAAAAATCGATTATTGTGTAATATTTTGAATTTATGGATTTACTGGACAAATACTTTATTACTTCCATACCTATTATTGGATATGCATACCTATTCTGTTGACCACTCACGATGGGACAAGTTTGTCTGTGCAAATTAAAATTGTCAGGAAGCGCGTTCGTTTTTATTCGTACTGATGAAGTGTTGCCTGTCTGTGACACTCGGTCGCGTCACACGTGACTTTGGGAGCGAAAATTGCATAAAAAATGAATTTCAGTCCGAACAAATTTATTATCTCCGTGAATGTGAACACATCATTTACATTAAGCATGCTTTCGCATCATTCAATCAGACAGACCTTCCTGCTTAAAATTGCATAAAATATGAACACTGATCTGTGAAAGTAGAGGTTTCCAGCTTTACAGGTTTGAAAATCTATTATCTATAATTCAACAAAATATTAAAAAGTTATTTAAATCACTTCCAAGAATGATGTCTGTTATTATCATATTATTATGATTTTATGGTAACACAGCAAACTACAAAGGAAACATCTTTAAGCATCAAAGTTAAATCAATTTTCGACGTAGAAATGCGAAAACGTACAGGATGACGTACGCCAATGAAATTTAGAAAATTAATCGAAATAGTTTAGCAGTGCATGCCAACAAATAAAGCTTTAAACGCTGTGCTTTATCGACGATTTCTACAGTACAAAGAGAAAGGAATACCTACTGTCTGGTTGCAGTGCGAGTAACGTTTGGAATTTAATAGAAGTCTGAATGGAAATCCAAAATTTAAAGCAACCAAAGGTTGATTAGATTTTCAATTGTGCCACGGCACACAAGAGAGTCAAATATTTGCGGGGAGAAACTTTCAGCTAACAATACTGAATACTGTGGCGAAAACTTTTAAGGGCAGTTTTAAAAATTCCCAATTAAGAAATGTTTCGTACTAATTACTAGACTGCGGATTTTATGCATTTATGAGAAAAATTAGTCGATGTAGTATGAAATGGCGAAGACACTAAACAAACTAGAAATGTTTTAGTATGTCGACAATAGCGTGACTGTATTCTCAAGTTCTTCCAACGTCTTCTCAGTTTTGTGTTTCTCGTATTCACCGTTATTATATTAGACAGTGGATCTTTATGTAAAATAAAAATTGTCTACCTGAATTACGACAAACAGAAGCGGAATAGAAATTTGTTTTCTTTCTTAATATGTTTAATAGGTTGCAAATAATATATTTCAAATTCTTCTTATGTTGTTACTGTTTTAAATTATAAAATGCATAAAAAATCCGCTGTCTAGTTATTATAAACGCCTAAAATCCACAGTCTAATAACACTGTCCAACACCAAATTTGTTCCACAATTACTGTTGGGCGGTTCTTAGAGTTTTTTGCGCTGATTCCGAATCTGTTCTTAATTTTTCTCCCAGACGCACAGTTTTTGATTAACATGACTTTGAAAAAAGAACATATTTTTCAACTTTAAACAAATATTGTGATGTTATTATAAAAGATATTGAATTGTTGTTTACAGCAACAGATGCTGTAGACTTTCCCGAATACAGTGATATCCAATATTAATACATTAGGATTGTTTAAACATGTTTAAGTTGAAATTTGTTGGACAGTGTAATTACGAACAGTTATATCATAGTAGAGAACATTTCTCTCACGCTACACTAATCAAATGAAAATTTAACTAAACCACCTCACCGGAACTATATCTCGAAATTCGAGTGTAATCCCTTCGGCGCTGGAGAATTTCTGGAAGCGGTAAAAAGTGTAATTAAACATAAATGATACAGTTGCAAACTACAATGAACAACTTTCTACGAATAACCGGCTGGAATGCCAATTATGCCAAAAGGAAATCCGACACGGCGCGTTTCTGTTTCATTCTTGCCCGAGTAATTATGTGTTCGTGAACATGAGAACCACGTTATTTTCACGCAGCTGCGAAGACGCTCGAGTTTCCCTCTGTTTACTATTACGCATGCAATGCGGCTCCCGAATCGACAGTTTTTCCCGTTCAGAACAATTATTCCTGCTATACGCGCATACATACCTGCGTTCTACAAAAGTGAGCCACGAGGTTAAGCTAACTCGAGCGCACTCCCAGTTTGGTCACTACCGGTTAAAAGAAAAGCGTTTTATACAAGACTTTACTGCCTAAGTGTACAATAGCGACAGCACGGAACGGTTTCCGAACCATTGGCACGTGGGAATTCAAGGATTACATTATCGAGACTATAAGCGGCTGAAATACGCTACAACAGTTCCTTGGAGAACGATCTATTGCGAGACAGGGGACATGAGTCATCGCGACGCTAACTCGTTTTCTCGATGATAACCGCACAGATTGGTTATTCGACGTACCCTCGCAAACAAAGGAAACTTTCAAATTCGTACTTCTGTGTATGAGTGTTAATAACTCTAGATGGTTTTGCAAAATGTTGATAACCAGACTGCGGATCTTTATGCATTTATGAAGAAATTGGCTAGGTGAAATATAAAATAGTAAAAGATTTTTAAAATTCAGGAATGTTGTAATGTTGTTTTTAATGTAACAAAGTCGTAAAGGAGTAGACTCCTTATTCCAGAATTGCAAAGGTGCGAGATTCGCGTTCTCATTTCTCGATAATACAAAAATGGAGGTTTTCAGTAGTCAAAAATTCTGGATAGAAGATCGATTTAGGGCGCTATCGCTCACAAAAGTACTATTTTTTCGTTTACAAGGCGTAATTTGCATTATTCGGAAGTATACAACTGCGAATGTAGCTATTTCCATAGCTTCATGCTGCCGAATAATGCAAATTACGCCTCGTAAACGAAAAAATAGGACTTTTGAGGGCGATAACGCCCTAGATCGTCTTTTATTATCTTGAAAGACAAAAACAGGCGTGGTAGTGGGCCTTGAGGGACGAAGAACTAAGGAGCAATGCGAAAAGTGGAGGCTCTTAGTTCTTCATAAGCTCGGGCATCAACTGCTTAGTAGAGGGGGTACATTGAACGTCCCGGGGGTGGGTGTTCACCTTCGGTTTTAGCCTCCTCCTTAACAAAAAAAATCGTCTTTTATCTAGCGTTTTTGACTACTGAAAAACCCAATTTTTGTATTATCGAGAAATGAGAACGCGAGTCTCGCACCCTTGCAATCCTGGAAACGAGTCTACCGCCTTAACCCTAGCACTCCTGGGTCGGGGGCTCCTCGATTCCACAGGTTGGAAAAATTGAAATTAGGACTATCTTTCATGGTTGAAAAATTCTGAAAAAATTATCTATTGTCGTTTATACATTATAATTTAATATCCAGAAGGTGCTGCTGCTATAGCAAAAAATTACAGTGCATAGAAAAGAAAAACACTGACGTGAGCGGACCCGAACGCTCCTCTTATCTCCAAAGAATAACAAATAATCCCAGAACTAAAGATCAAATATAATAATATATCGGAACCCAAACAAAAAAGCTATGAATGTAAAAATCATGTATGCAAAAAGCATTCTATAAATGTAAAAATCATGTATGCAAAAAGCTTTCTATAAATGTCGTATCCTGTCATCCATGTTTGTCATCTGAAGAATCGAGTTCAGAGTAGTATTGCTGTATACATTATCTTATATTATCCTATTGTATACATATACATCTAAATACAATTATAGAATGTTCATAAAGTATCACACGCTTAAATATTACGTGCATGAATGTTAATAACTCTGAATGGTTTTTCAAATGTTGATACTGTGGATCTTTATGCATTTATAAAGTATTTACGTTTCTAAGATCTTCTCAAGCGTTGTTTTTAGGTATAAGGTGACGCGCGTATCCTCAAGTTGCGAAGTGTGAATATGAAGTAGAGGAGATGAGGATGGCAAGCAAAAAGGAAGGTCAGATAAGACACTGGTTTGTTGGTCAAACAGCGCACGCGGCTACCGTATGCATTTCGCTAGGATCGAGTGTTCATTGCGATAAACCGTGTTTGTTAGAACTCTCGGACGTGTTTACGTGCTTCGTAATATGTTTAACACTGTGTTACATAATGATAAGAAAAAGGATTCACTGGTAAACGATAATAGCGTTGACTTGATAAGTTACCAAGGGTTCGCGAGGAATGTGTGTGCCCAGACTTCGTAACATTTTAACGTAACAAATATTCCAGTTTGGGAGGGATTAGATAAGACAATTAAATACGTTGTACACTGCACATTAACGTATTACATGTGTCTTTATTTATAGAATACGGCAGCATTTCTGACAGAAATTTTCTGTATAAGTTAATTGCTCTCGAAACTCATTTGTTTCGAAAAAAATCAATTTGACTGTCCGATAAAATAATTCTTGGTAAACCGTAGGATAAATTCTTTTAATCCTTACTGGAAATAATATATTTTTTATTTTAAAAAAAGGACACAAGGAAGATAATGGAGAGGGAGATAATCCTGAATATAAAATTTCAATGACGGGTCTGTATCAGTTTTTTAGATATTAATGAAACACTACCTGTACTATACCTTCATTAAAATGTTTAACAATTCATTGAATTTTACCGCAGCAACCTTGTAATTTGAATGGGAATAATACATACAGCTGCGGGATAGAAATTGTCATTCTTTTAACTGAACCTTCCGACTTACATAACAAAACCAGTAAATAAGAAAAAGAACATGTTTTTAATCTAGGAGAATGAAAGAAGAAAGAAACTACAGTGATCGTGGAACATAATAAATAGACAGAGGTTCTTAATGCAAAATAAAAATGTTCTATTTGAATTACAATAAACTGAAATTAGATAAAAATTTATTTTCCTTTTTAATATGTTTAATAGGTTGAAAATAACAGTCGTTTTAAATTCTCTTCTAATGTTGTTACTGTTTCAAATTACACTTGCTCATTTTTGTCAGAAATACAGAAGATCAGCTGTCTAGTATTAACCCTTTGCACTCGGAGATATTTTAACTCGAAAATTAAACATTTCTCCCGACCTAGAATATATCCATTCCCCACGATTTTTAAAATGTTATGGATATGAAATTGGTATGATACCTCATACAATACCTAAATGTTTAGTAATTGATTAGATACCTACATATTTAATAATGTAAACAATATTTTCAATAATGGTACAGCAAGTTTTAGTGGCGCCTCAGAGTCGCCATTCGAGTAGCCAAGGGTTCAACTATCTATTATGTATTTTATCTGATACGTATTTCATTATTAGATTATTACCAAAGCTACTCATCTTGCGTTAGCTATTATCATTCACTCTACCATTTTAGAAAGACTACGCACACACGCATACCACGATTGTTAGTGTAGAACTGCTTCCCGCAATGCAACAAAGAAAGTTATACCTATCCGACGAAGGCGTGGCAACACACTCGCTCCAGCCTGCGAAGCTGTTGAGTCATATAATTGAACTCATAGCTGAATACCGGTATTCACCGTGTCAAGGAACTCTTCTTTTTATGAGACCGCCCTCACATTCGGAATATATTAGTTCATCTATGGAGTTACTGAACCGTTTTATCGCATACCATTATCACATCTTCGTACATCGTAAGACATTGAATTATGCAACGGTGATCGTACTGGAAACTAATTCTCTTCTATCTTCTCAATCTTCTTTTGATCGAGTGAACGAAAAATGTGCGTTCTGACACCATCAATAATTTATTGATAAAAGGAAAACGTTTCTGATTTTTAGCACATTTGCACCGGGTAATTCCTGACCACTGTACAATCGCTGCCAAAATTCAATTTTTCACCTTTCTAATTATAATATTGTAGCAAGAAAGTCATTTCGGTATTTTAAGGTGAAATAAAATCGAATTTCTTTATTCAAACGATGAACTTTAATCAATAAAATATTTTCATATTTATTCTTTTTGGCAAAAGATCATTACAGAATATCTTATTCATTAGAATTCATTGCTTGTATAAAAAAATTGGGCTCTATTTCACCTACTTTCTTGCCAATCCAATAATATTATATATTTCAGTTTGGGGTAATGGAATTGTTTTGCAAAAAGTTGGCAACCTTAGTTGGTACCTCTAACAATGAATTTCTAATAACTGTAGTTACGCTATCACTGGTTGCACTCTATGGAGACCAACTATGGATAAGTTATCTGTGTCGATAATAATTTATGAACAATATTTGTTCACGATAACATATTTTTAATATTCTGTAACTGATGTTGTGCAATTCAATAGCGTAGGAAAGCTGAAAATGTCTTTGACGATTAGAAATCTTGTTCTCAAGAAATTATTCTCTGAAATGGTAATATATGTATACTTTCAATTTACATGTAAAATAGATGATGTCATGAGGTGTTACGAATGTCCTTGAAATGACTATAAATCGGTAAGCATGAATCGAAATTCAAAGGAAAAGTTGCTTCCTGCAGTTGTTTTAATGCAGCAGATGCGTTTGAATATTTATTATCTCCTCTCTTCTTTTTTAACTTCTTTGACGTGTTTTCTATCATAAATCTACATATTCTCATTAAACCAATCTATTTTTAAATGGAAGTCTAGCTTTACCGAGTTCTAGTTATTTTCCTAACAAACACTATCCATTACATGGACTCTAAAATTTAAGAACTTTCTTCAAAAAGTGTACTGATTTTATAAAATAATTTTTTATGTATTCATGTCAATTATGTAAGTGTTTTTATCATTAGTAGACTTTGAACGGTTTAGTTGAGACTTTCATAGTAGATTCATTGTGATTTTCACTTTGTTAATAAATGAAACAAAACTATTGATAAATAACCGAACAAAGTTATGTTACGACTCTATATTTAATCCTCGATTGCCTTGGTACGGTTATTTCCCGTCCCGGATACATACTACCGTTTCGTCTGCGCCAATGACGTCACACGGTTTCGGGAACATGACAAATGATTCGCAGATCTTAAGGAAACGGTTCTCTCCTGTTCGTTGCGAAGACTTCAATGCCCGCACGCTCAGCAGCGAAACAGGATGTGTGTCTCTATCGACTCATCGTTGAACCGAGGCTGCAAAACCAGAGACACGTCACCTTATTCGTCTCCTTACCTCCAAGAAGAGAAGGGGGTAGCTACTTCCGGTTATCCGTTAGATTTCTTGATATAAACCTCTCTCGAAACAGAATACAGTGCGTTAACACTGGGTTTACGGAACCCATCAAAATGGCGGGTTCTAACATTTTTAATTTGCGATTATTAAGATTGTAAAGATGCTTCCTTGAGGAATTATTTACCAGATTTATTTCTTTGGGTATATATTATTGTAAAAATGGCTTATTAGTTATTTCTAGACCTCCGTTAACCTAGTGTTAAGAAATGATAAGTTCAGTCACATTTAAGGTCATAACTTATGAACAAATGTTTCAACTCTTTACATTCGGAGCTATTTTAATTCGATAATTAAACATTTCTTCCGATCTAGAATATTTCCATTCTCAAAGGTTTCTTAATTGAGATAACACCTCACACAATACTTAATTAAATGTTGAATAATTGATTAGATACCAACATATCTAGAATGTAAACAATATTTTAAATAATGCTATTTTTTTAGTGGTACCTCCCTACATAGCTATCTTTCGTTACAACATGTTTATTAGAACTGTACAAGAATAAAATGCCTATGTCACGAACGAATCAAACCTTGGCTAGCATGCACTGTTTACCTAAATCGTGACAACGGAGTTTATTAGGGTATATTCCGGTACATCCTCGCCGCTGTTTCATGTAACAAATGAATGCAGCGTATTGGTGACTCTTCCGCGGGTGTTTTATATGCTAGACACATGAACTCGTCAGTTCCTGCGAGAGCATCGTGGAAAAACTGTAGGAGTTGGCACGATATGAATCTTAATTAAGAATGTCTTACTGCCGCTTCCTCAGACTCGAGTACGAATTCTGTTATGATTTAATCATTAAGACCATATTTTCCTGAATAGTTGTTCCCTCGGTACTGCTCGCAGTCCTAGCTTTTTCAATTAATTTTACACAAACGCGAAGGCAGACGAGACGTTAGAGAATAATTCACTTGGTGAACCAGTGAATGAGAGATCTCGAAAAGACTGTCTTTACGCTGAATTTCACAATTCATCAGATTTGAGAAAAAATATTAGACATTCCATTTGAAACATTGAAATAAAAAAGCAAAGTAAGAAAAAACAGATTAGAGCACTGTATATCTCCTAGGAAACCATGCAACATCTGTTCGAAACATTTTTTCATACAGTAACTTACAAGTTATTCGAGATCTTCCCGTTACGAGACTCACCCTGTATACATATACAGGGTTGGAGCTTTATGAAAAAATGCAAGAAAATAAAATTCCACAGAATTTAGTACGATTTTTATTTATTTCAGTTCTACGAAGACTAATACCACTGAAAACAACATTTCACGTGATTCGACTTCCTTAAAATTTGCCTAGAAAAATTGAAAATTGCATAAACATCCGGCAGTCTAGTTGTACATTGAAATTGTAGGTTTTGAAAGACTCGAAGCTGACCATTGCAAATATTTGCGATGCATGTGTTCATTATAATACAAGCATACTGCTCTGAAGAATTTGAAGAAAATATTAGCCAAATTGAACCTCGTAGAATACGGTTTACTTTTTATTTTCACGGGTGTGAAACCGCGATGTCCAGCTTAAACGGAAGTCTCTGCTAACCAGTCTTACGCGGGCGTGCAGATGCATCTCATGCATTATTTATTCGTCGCCATCGATCCTGCCGTGGATGTAGCGGACATCATCAGTCACCTTAAGAGCAGCGACGAATGTTGTTACACTTCTCGCATACGCGGTTTAATCAATTCGCTCGTGCACGAGAGAAACGTCACCGATATAAAAATACAAATATTACAGGAGAGCGCTTCAAAATCCTTTGGTAGTTTAACCTTTTGCACTCGGGCCTATGTTAACTCGAAAATGAAACATTTCGTCCGAATATTACCAAAATATTTCTATTTCCTATGATTTTTCAAAGTTTATGGATACGGAATTGGTATAATACCTCATACAATACCTAAATGTTTTGGCAATTGATCAGATACCGACACATTTAACCCTTCCGACCCGAAGGACGTACGTAAAGATTTTACCCAATAAATTAGGCAGTTTATATTCATTTTTACAGCGTGAAAATTTTGTTCGGCATATATCTACTCTAATCGATTGGGGTGTAGTCGACACGCTGAGCAGTATCGTGACAAAATAGGAGGCATCAGAGATATAAAAAATTAGGACACGATAAGTACTTAACGTTTAAACCTTCAACGAGCTAATAAAATTTGGGTTACTGTTCAAAAAGCGGCTACTTGATCCCGTAGTAAAATTTGGATTTCCCGTGTACGGGAACTATTCCTGTGTACGAAAAAACTCAGCATTCCATAATCTGCCCGACCCTCTCTCAGAATAAGTTGTTTGGAGATTAAATAATTTTGCATTATATCCAACACCTCAAAAAATATTTTATAAAAAAATAAGTTATTCTAGCTATCAATTATATGTTTGCCTATTGGTCCTGGTAAACTGTATTCGATCACAGACAGCGAATTTGTCGTAGGTGTAATTTCAAACAGTAAAGACATTATAACAATTTAAAAATACTGCTACATTATTTTCAACCTATTCACCATATTAAGAGAGAAAATGAATTTCTATTTCACTCCAGTTTGTTGCAATGTAGGTGGACAATTTTTATATTGCATTGATTGCAGGACACAGGAGCCAAATAAAAATTGCATTCTTCTTTTAATTATCCTATTAAGCTGAAACTAATACATTGTTTTAAATTGTATGTACCCATTTTTGTCATAAATGCATAAAATCCGCAGTCTACTAATAAATCAATGTAAAAATTATCCGATGATTACTTCTGGTAAATAAAGATCGATGCTTCGCTAGTAAAAAATTACTAAAATAAGTAAAAACAAACAAGTTTCATTTATTGCATGAAGCGGTCTCATCGGTATGCTATTTTTTGCTGCACTTTGGCCGCGCGCTGTCCTTTTCCACGTTCGACTCGGTCGTTGAAGCACAAAAAATAGTGTTTCTCTACGAACTATGCAAAGGAACCTCCCGGAGGCCGTTGCGTCCATCGAATATTTACTGTATAACTAAAAACAACGGAGATATTTTCGGTGCAAGTCTTAGGTGCCTCATCCTGTATGTAGTCGTACCAGATAAATCATAATGTATACGGTCTCCTCCAGCGACGTGTGGAATTGAAAATTAATTACCGAGCAGTAATATAGTCGCGGAGCGTACTAAAGCTACTTTAACATTCTGTTTCAGTACTGACTAGCTTATTAGTGGTCACGGACGAAGCGCCGCAAGACAGCAGACACAAAAACTACGAGGAACATCCACGGGAGGCTTACTTCAATGGATCGGCCTTCTTGAAGCTGAGTTCGTTCGTCTCGGTGCACAGGCATAGCGGTCTCAGTTTTCGAACATGCGAGGGCGGCAGACTGTTCACACAGAAGTACAACGACGACTCGATCAGTCTCGAAGTGACTCCGGAAGGACTCCTCTTTATAGCGATCGTTGACCAACAACGTTACGAAGCCAAACTCAACTCCAGGTTGCTGAGCAACGCCTGGCAGAATGTCAATCTATTTTTCAGACTAGGCAATCTGACCCTGAACGCGGCTGGCCATACGCAGGTAATCATACATTTTACAATTCATTAGGTCGTTGCATATGAAATGTCCGATTTCAGAATGCAACTCTTAGATCAAGAAATTCTATTACAGTCTACAGGTTTATTATATAACACTTTGAGGTATCACGACCGGTCAAATGACCGGTTCTAGATTTTTTATTTCACAATTAATGAAATTATAAAGATGCTTTTTTTCATAAGAAATCATTTAATAAATATTTTTATTAGAGTATTATAATAAGAATCGTGCAGTATAAATAAATTAGTTCTTGTCATTTTTGTAAGGCAACCAAGTGCCTGTTACTTTTATAGTTTTATATTTATTGTATAATTTAACTTTTAAATAAAGTTCATTTCAAAAATAACTTATTGACGATAGCGTTATGTGATTTTTGGTAAAAATGTAACGATTAATCAACGTACTAGTCGTTGATGTTAAAAAGAACTACAAAATCAAGATATCTTGTAATCTTGTAAATGATAAACGTGAATGACCATAATATCTTATTTTTACCGTAATACATGCATTTGTTCAATGTCACTGCTAAAAATCGAACATTTCATATGCAACCAGAGTTAACCAAAAATTTTTATTACAATAAAATTTTTGCCCAACTCCGTATGCAACAACCTAATATATCGGAGAGGAAATAATTTATTAAAAATCCAAAATTGAAGGATTGGCTTACTAACCCTCACCATTATGGGGCTCGTTGATCTTTATGTAAAATAAAAATTTTCTACCCGAATTGCAACAAACTGGAGTGAAATATAAACTTGTTTTCTTTCTTAATATGTTTACCAATATGTTTAAATTCTTCAAATATTTATACTGTTTTCAATTAGACGTACTCATTTTGGTGATAAATGCATAAAATCCGCAGTGTAATAATAGTCCATGAACATTAACGAAAGATTGAGATCATAATTCATTAGAAAATGTAATAGAGACTAGAAACGTAAACAAAGAAAAACTGTTTGTTGGATTTTGTCACGCAATGTTGATCTTTACATTTTGTGCAGGTAATAGCTAATGCAACCTACAATGCTGCGATTCTTACGCTGCCTGACTACGACATGAACGGATCTCTCACCGTGGGGGAAGGATTCAGGGGGTGTATTCTCCAAGGTCCTGGCTTCCTGTTTAACGATACTATCAATAATGGAGCCGTCTTCGGTCCCTGTCCTGCGGAAAATAAAGGATGTAAGGATTTCAGAATTCTTTTAGAAAAGTCTGCATCGTAACCTAACAATGAAAGAAAGGAATAATTGTCGATTTAAAATAGAAATTCTTTTCGACAAATTAATCGATATTCTGAAAGTTTTGATACGTGATTATAGAACACAGTATTATAATAAGTAGTCGACAAATATTAGCATTTATGCCGTTTGTCGTTTACGATTGTCATTGAACTTTCTGATGTGTACACGTAAATCAATTGTTTAATCATAGATATGATTTTCATCAAATGAAATATCTGATAATTAATACCACTATCATTTACTGAACTTGTCAAAATGCAGGATGGGTACATTCTGTTAACTTTTATTTATTATCTCTAATTATTTATTCAGTACAATTGCATAAAACGAAAGTATTATATGGTTTTAGATCATTTTTATTCTATTACTCATTGCTATACAGTTTCATGCCGACGCACTTGCGAAGGGTGATTGCATTTTCAAAAACTTTTAATACAATTCCGTACTTTTTACTGCAATAGCTGATGCAACTTTTCCCATATTTTTTTTACGAAAAGCTATTAAAAGTTGTGCTTAAAGACTGCACAAAAAGTTATTTCGATTTCACGTTTTTAAAGTAGCATTTGGTTCTGTCTATCGGCTTGTGTGTCTTTTCTTATTTACATGGCCCTATTCATGCTTTAGAGAAGAAAGTATACTGGAAGTTCTCGTTTGATGAGAACCTAGCAAAATCGATAACAAAGAAAACAATTCTATTTGACTTTGAGGTCTGCAAATTAGCTTGTAACTAGACAGCGGATCTTTATGCAAAATAAAAATGTTTTACATGAATCACAACAAACTGAAGTGAAATAGAAAATTTAATTTCTCTCTTGAAAGTAATGTGTCTTTTCAAATTCTTCTAATGTTTTTAATCTTTTAAATTACACGTACCCATTTTCGTAATAAATGCATAAAATCCGCTATCTATTTACAACAATCTATATTTGCGCAACACATCCACAGTAAATATCTATATTTTATCAACAGACTTGCAGATTTGTTCTATAATATGAAATAAAATTTTGAAAATTTTCAACTACCATTCAATCTTTGTTTTTGAAAAGTAGCCTACAAGAATCGGAAATGCATAACCACGTACAATTTAATAATCAGTAGTATATTACGCTAGCGCAGCCATGCACTCGAGGATCACTTTACGTAAGATTTAATATCCATAAATTTTGCAAATCTGCAATTCAAAGTTCAAGTACTAAACTATGCAGGATGACACTGAAATAGGTGACCAAGCGATGATGATATAGATCACGCACATATAGGTTCAGAAATGTTCGTTTTAATAACATAGGAAGCAGGGAAAAATTTATAAGAGAAACGTAAAAATTGCGCAAGGAAAAGTTTACCTAAAAATTTGATACTTCTTGATAAAGATAACTCGACAGTAATAGCAAAGCTTGATACAATGATTTGAATGATACAATGATTCAATGATACAATGATTCAATGATACAATGATTCAATGATATAATGAAGGCCTACGTTATCGAATATAATTGATCGCCATCCTTTAGAATTTCAAAGTACCACGTTTGGCTGCGTATTATAGTGTCGCCTTGTACATTTCTATCGACTCGAATACTGAAGATTTCATTGCATTTGTGGAGCATTATCGAACAGCGGATAATTGAATTTCCCGATCCATTGAGTAATAATTTCAAACCGACATACAGTTACTCGAAATAATATTCGGACGCTCTAAAAAAGACGGTAACTTTTTTAATATTGTACTATACAATTTGCACTTTTTTGGGGAATCTAGCACAATTAGTTTTCTACAGGATGTGAAAAGAAATTTTTTCAAAAATAACATTTGATCGGAATTGTATAAAAAATACTAAAAGTTGCATTTTACAACTTCTTTATGTGGCCCTATATTGAAAATTTTTTCAATACGTTTTGTAGATCTGTGTCAATTGAACATATTCTGAAAATTTCATCAAAGTCGGCCGACGTTGCAATGAGCTACAAACGTTTAAAGATGGTAAAAATTCCCACGATTGTTCTCGCGATTGATGTGACTTTCGGGTATGCGGATGATGTGACTTTTTTATCCCCACTACTACGGGGTTCCCCCTTGGGCGGTCGATCGCGCTACAAAAAAATTAAGGTATTAGGGTGTTTAAATTGGGGTTTTATGATATTCCGATGATTAGATCAATTGCAATTTTTGAGAAAATTTCTTTTCACATCCTGTAGTAAACTAATTGCTCTAGCATCCCAAAAAAGTTCAACATAGTATTAAAAAAGTCATTTTTCGTTTCATTTTTAGGACGTCCGAATATTAATTCGAGTAACTGTACCTACTCGTATATGCGATAGCTGTTTGCCGGCGGCAGGAAATGTTAGATGGTCCCACATTTTTCGGATTTAAAGATCACGCATAATATCGATTTCGAATTTCTAAGTAGGCTCTCGCAGCGTGTACACGCGTGACTATGTGTGTTTGTGTGTGCGTCACTTCTACAAATAGCGGATTGCATGGCAGACTTTGTTTTGCGAAACTTTCAGGTGGTACCAGCGGACTCGGAGATGGTGTAGGACCAAGCACAGTTCCCACCATGGATTTCTGTGGTCACGAGCCATGCATGATGCATGGCAAGTGCGTGTCACGGCAGGATCGTTACGAGTGCCACTGTTACGCCCGATATTCCGGCAACAACTGTCAAATTGATAATGGTAGACCTCGATGTTGTATACGAGGTTTTCGCACGAATTCAAAAATAGAATCGGATACATGGCCTTGTACAATTACCATTATATGTTACGATTGCCTCAATTTCCTTCTGATTGCCAAAAATTACGTAACGTAGACGTAGACCGGAGCCGAGGTACTGACGGCCCACGGGCCGGCATACTGATCTCAGTGCCCACCAGCCCCCCACCATTCGACTGGTACCCTATGGAAGAAATCTTAGACCGTATACACTAATGGAATTAATTCTGGACACTTCTTCTTTACTTAACCTTCACATTTATTCAAATTATTTAATATATAATCATTCATATTTTATATTCTAATCACCGTTTTCTAATTTTAGGGCGGCGCTTATTTTAAAAAATCAGTAAAAAAACCATTTACAGCCATACTTTTAATATACAATAAAAATTACAATTCCAACATGTTTCGACGTATTCGAAGCCATTTTAGTCGTTATTCACACTTTTAAAAACTTTACCAAGGTCCTCACTTTTGAAAACACAATGCCTAACTAAAACACAGTGTCCAGAATTAATTCCACCAGTGTATGTAACATGCCTTGTTCCAAGATTACATCGTCTATCAGATGATGGTTGTGGGCAAATTGCTATAGTCTATTGAGAAGTCGCAGTACCGCAAAACTATACATAGTGTTAGAGGGGAAAGAGAAATCGTTGTCGTATCGTATCTCATTCTCTATCAATATTTATGAAAACTGGAAATTTAGTTCAGTACATAACGAACTACAATAGGACGTCGATTAACCGGATCCCGATTATAAACAAATATACGTTTAAATATGATTCAAACATACATGAAATATGAGACAAACAGCCCGGACAAATTATGGATAAAATCGAGACCCGAGGGACGTAATTAAAATGTACATTATATCCCAAAATAAATTTTTTATTTTTTAAAATTTATTTCCCTTCACAATATAATCATCACACTGCGGATCTTTGTGTAAAATAAAAATTGTCTTCGTCGATTCGAAGAAGTAGTTTTTAAATTCTCCAACAATTTTGTATTTCATTTATTTAATTTTGCTATAAATGCATAAAGATTAGCAGTTTAATGATTATGAAGGGAAATAAATTTTCAAAAATAAAAATTTATTTTGGAATATAATGTACATTTTAATTATGTCCCTCGGGTCTCGATTTTATCCATAATTTGTCCGGGCTGTTTGTATCCCGGTCAATCGAGGTTCTACTGTATTACGAAAAACTTGAACACTTTTTGATCGACAGGATATGTATGTAGCTTCATACAATGTAGAACGCGCAGGTGACTTTTACATCGGGTATACACACACAATAAATATACTTCCTGTCCGAGGTAATGAAACGTCCGAGTATTAAGCACAGTCGATAATCGATAACAATTTACGAAAAAAATAATTGGATGCAGCGAATATTCTGACGATAGAAATATAATTTACGCTAATGATTTAACGTTTGTATGTATACGTTGATTATGATAGCGGGTACATTTACAATATGACAACACGATCAAGTTTTATTGCATTAAAATTCGTGCACGAATCGCCAAGAGTTGCTAGATTTCCAATTAAACGGACGAGTATCAAAGTGTTGACGTGTTGATTCAATATTGTTTTAATTGGATTCCGCGTTTCTAATAAGACCTTGTATTATAGTATGGCATGACAGCTCGATATGTTACACGTAATTGCAAAATGGGGACAGAAGCATATGTATGCGAATTTACAATTTCCTGTAGAATAACCACAAGGCCATGAATCTGTTTTCTATTCCGAATGGACGGATTTTACTCTTCTTCGCTGAGTGTTTCTTTTCTATTGGCTTACGGAGGTGTACACAAATGCCCAGTAAGCAATCTGCGCTTGATTTTCTATGGATTTGCCACCAAGACTTGTCTCCAAATCCCGACCCATCTGTTTCCGCAATAAGCTCGGAATTTGTCGTAAAGTTTTAATTGACAAATTCATAGCAAATAGCGACCAAATTCTGCTCCAAGCATGGCCTTGACAACAAAATTGACGCTTGCGTTTTGCTCGCAAAGTGCGATTACAAACATTGATGAAGCTCGAAGCAGGTTTGGCTGACTGGGTGGCTTTCATTGAACAAATCTAATAGCTTTAATTTGCGATTAAAAATGGACATTGCATGGACAATCGTTTTGGGATCAAATCCGAAAGCACATAATTTTCAAACGCACATAAAAATCGCGTTCGCACACAGCTACTCCTTACAAACACTTGACCTCGTCAATCATTTCGATCATGGGAAACCACGTACACACTACGGAAACGGGATACCCATTATTCCGCTCATTATTTTCGACCGTAGAACAAACTGTGTCCCGGTGCTTCCTGTCTTTAATAATATTACAAACGTAGAATTCATCTGCAACATTATTTTGCGTTTCTTCTTCCTATGGCTGACTTCCTAGATGGTACATTAGGTGTCTGGATTTTGGGGGCCCACTGGCGTTAACCGTTTCTGCACAAATACCTTCATTTGTTTTCTGCGTTTCTTGTTCACTAATTCCTTCCCGACTGGCTTGTTAGCGGCAGCTTTATACCGTCTGAATTTTACAGGCTCGCCGTGTTTGAAAATCCCCTGTCGCAATGGCGGCACGTGCAACGAAGATCAGAAGGGAGACTTCAGTTGCACGTGCAAGCCCGGATTCACCGGAACTTACTGCGAATCGCAGCTCGGCACACGGTTCTGCGAGCAAAGCCCGTGCAGAAACGACGGCGTTTGCCTGGCACTCGCCGACAGCGAATACAAGTGCGACTGCTTGCCCGGATGGACGGGTAAAAATTGCGAAATCAATTTCGATGAGTGCAACCCGAATCCTTGCAGGCATGACGGCGTTTGCATCGACGGCATCAATAACTATACCTGTATATGCGATCGAACAGGGTGCGTACACAATATTTATTCAATATTATTATCACTATTATCCCATAGCACACTCGAATGGTGACTCTGAGAGGTGCCAGTAAGAATTGCTGTACCATTATCCAAAATATTGTTTCCATATTGTATTTCAATTACATTTTTCATTTCAATTGTACAGGGTGAGTCACTTAACGTTGCCATCTCAAATATCTTTGTTGTTTTTAAAGATACGTAAAATGTCTGAAGGACAAAGTTGAATGGTAAAATGGGGCTCATACGATACAAAAAAATTTTTGTTTTTATGTGATTCTTTTTAGAGATATTCAGGTCACCTTCATTTTTTTAAATGGAATCACCCTTTTTAAACACCTACAGTGATAGTCTCTTTCACTAGGAATTCAGTGACTATAATTATTCAAAGTCATATCACAAGATATTTAAGGTGGCATCGTTAGGAGACTCACCCTGTATATCATTCCAATTACAGTCTTGATACGCGTAATTAGCAATTAAATGCAGTGAAAGGTTCGAATTATGTAATGCAATTACAATGTAATTCAAACACTGTGTATCTGAAATACAATGTAATTAAATTACGTAATCCAATTACAATGTATTTAAATTAGCACAACTCTGCCTCAAAGTTTTGTCTAATAAAGCTGTAGAATGTAATAGCAGTTCTTGATCAAAACGTTTAATGAGATTCGCATTCTAAAATCAGACATTTCATATGCAACAATCTTACTTAATAATTTACATGTAATTCAGATGGCCCTCTTAGCTGAATCACCCTGTATCGTGCACTATCATTTCACTGCTTTGCCATGGTTCTTTGCCCAGCTGATCTACAAAGTCGTTCCCGTTGCAGGTACGAAGGTGTTAATTGCGAGATCGACATCGACGAGTGCACGGCGAATCCCTGTTTAAATAAAGGCGTGTGCTACGACATCTACGGTGGTTACATTTGTAATTGCCCGAACGGTTTCGAGGGTCAAAACTGCGAATTCAATCTAAACGAGTGTTTGTCGAGTCCGTGCAAGCATGGCGGCGATTGCGTGGACGACGTTGGCTCGTATCATTGCAACTGCCCGCCTGAATATGCGGGTCGCCATTGCGAGCTGAGAAGCCTGTGCGAAAACGCAGCTTGCCCACCGAACAGTATCTGCGTGGAAGACGCGCACGGCCCACAATGCGTTTGCAATCCCGGGTTCATGGGCAATCCTCCGAACTGCACCATCAATTACTGCGCCAGCAACCCATGTGACAATGGCGGGACTTGCACGAGCAACAAGGACGGGTACAACTGTACTTGCCCACCTGAATGGAAAGGTAAGCACGAAGGAAAGTATGCGTGCCAATCAAATTGCATAAACCGGTCAGTCTCGCCAGATGAGGGGAGGGAATACGAATCGAGGGGAAAAAGTCACCCTCCCTCTCTCTCTGTCAGTAACGGACACACGTGCACGACAGAGACGAAACGCGTCACGTGACCGGAGGGTAGAGTGGGGACACAAATCTTAATCTGGCGACACTGACACCGGTGTCGATCTGTCTCACTAATTCATCCATCAACTTAGCAAAACGTGTACATGGTAATGTATAAACTGCGAATCTTTATGCATTTATAGTATTTTATAGCAAAATTAAGTAGATGAAATTCGAAATTGTTGGAAAATGATGGTTTCTCCTCTATTAAAATCATTGAGGAAAGAAATAACATCCAATTTGGATTCTATGTATTTCTTGCAATCGATGCAGGCAATTTTTATGTTGCATAAAGATCCGCAGTCTAGTAATGTATAACAGATGTGTGAAGATTCTAAACACAGTGAGTACGCGTAACATATTTATAGAATACAAACAAAAATCTGTATATGTGCAGCCATGTTTGAACCAATTAAGTCTCATGGAACACGAAAAAAAACAGCAAGTTTTTACGAACCCAATATTTTGTTTACACTTTGTTGTGTGTGCACTTTCATCTAATAAGAAAAACTGTTGAGCATTCTTACTATATTTACTCTCACCGTTACCAAATTACTATTCTCACACGTGAGTTTACTCCTTAACCCTTCCAAAAAGGTTTCCCCAAGGGGTAGCCTTTCAGCTCGTGTTGTCTAACATGCTTTTTGTATGGTGTGTCGACTTATCAGGAGCGACATGTCTATCGCCCGCCTCGGAATGGTGTTCGGCCTGTTACAACGGGGGCAGTTGCCACGAGACGCGTTTCGGTATCATGTGTCAATGTCCGAGATTTTGGTCCGGGCCCCAATGCAAGGACCCGATCACCTGTCTCGATCTACCGTGTAAACAAGCTTCCGCTTGCCACGACTATGTGAGTGAGACCCTTGCACACGGCTTTGCATGCACGTGCAGCCGATTAATCGAGCGTGTCCCGTCGAATCTATCTCTATGTGGCCTCTTGCTTTGTTTGTTACGTCTCGCTCCGTACAGCCTGGCGGCTATTATTGCACCTGCGAACCAGGATGGACAGGCCCCGAATGCTCCATCGATGTGGACGAATGTTCCAGCAATCCTTGCCGCAACGGAGGGATCTGCATCGATCAACTGAATAGCTACTACTGTCAATGTCTCGCGGGATACACTGGTAATCACTCGATTCGTGTACTCATCTCTATTTTGCACTTATGTACGACGCGGCGCGACGCTTCGCTTGCCAACCTCTTCGCTAATCTAATCTTTCTCGTATCTACGGTCTGATACACTTGTTCGCTTTACACCACTTCATCAATTACTTCGTTGCATTTAAAAAGGAATTTATCGAAAAACAATTCGATCGAAAAACGGTAACGCATCATTTGTCGGACTCGAATGTGTCAAACGGATCCATATTCGCAAATCCGTGCACACGGATCCTTAAATTCTTACTACACGGTTTACGTAACCACGTGTATTTATACAGGGTGGAAATTATAAAGCGTTACAGACGAATATCTCCAAAAATATTGATTACACGCAAAAATGTTTCAGATGAAAGTCGTTCAGTACCGAGGGGGACATCATGTGGTGGGATTTTTATTTTTCCCGATGGACACTCCAAGGTGAGGAGAAGGTCACCTTGATTTTTTTTAATGGAAAGACCTACTTTCTGTATCATGAATCGATAGACTATCGAATTCTGAGTAAAAATGTATTGACCTGCATATTTCCTAAATCGAATAGTTTACGAGATATTATCGAAACAATTTTCTTTCTTCTTTGGATAATATTTCGTTAACTATTAGGTTTAGGACATATAAAGGTCAACACTTTTGTACTCAGAATTTGATACTCTACCGATCTACGGTATAAAAATAGGACATTCCATTTAAGAAAAGGAAGTTGACCTTCACCTCACTTTGGAGTGTCCACCGGGAAAAATACAAGTCCCACCACATGATGTCCCCCTCGGTACTGAACAACTTTCATCTGTAACGCTTTATAATTTTCACCCTGTATACACGTGAAATAGGGATCTCTACTGTGATCTACTAATCCAATTACAAAACTTTTTTATTTTTAATTATTTTTTTATGAGACTGTCACCGACTTATTTGTGGCATTTTTCTTATTAATATGACACGAAACGAGATACAATTTGGCCTATATTTACTGTACATGTGAAGCATAACTTAGTTACTCCATACCGTCAATTAAACCACTAAATACAATTGAAATTATATCGTGTTTAGTGTCATTTTAGTGCAAAGCAATGTTTGGCATTGGCTGCCATAGGTGTATTCTACATCTTGGGATCGATAAAGATCTATAAGAAAATGTTGCCGCAAAATCGTCCGTGATCTTAAATTTCAAGGTCAAATTTTTTTGACATTGCTTTTTATTCTACTCTGATCCCCATGATGCGTAGATCCCCACAATGCAATGTCAAAAGAATTGGACCTTGAGATTCAAGGTAAAGTACAATTTCTTCATCAATCCTAAGAATATGCCTATGGCAGCCAAGACCAAACATTTCTTTACATCCTGTAAACTTCTAAGATGCGTGAATCTTTAAAACTAAATCTTTTACAAATGTCTGCGGTCGATTTTAGAAATCATTTATCACTCCCATAATTTACAATTACAACTGTAACCAATTATGAAGTCCGATCGTGGTCTGCCATTGTGAGTAAACACTGAATGACTACAAATAATTGATAGTGTCTCGGTAAATCGTAATCCACATATATTGCTATGAAAATACAGTAGCCACCGTTAAATAAAACACATTTCTCTTCGAATAGGCAAGGTTTGCCAGTTCAACGTCGACGAGTGTGCATCGCAGCCCTGTCAAAATGGCGGCACGTGCATCGACCAAATTAACGGATACACCTGTAATTGCACGAAAGATTACATGGACGAGAACTGCGAACGGGAGTACAACGCGTGCGCCCTAAATCCTTGCAAGAACAACGGGACCTGCACGCCGATGCCGAGATCGCGACGCGAATTTGTTTGCGAGTGTCCTCCGGGTTTCGAAGGGAAGGTCTGCGACATCAACGTGGACGATTGCGTCGATGTGGTATGCCCTGACGGCAGAATATGTGTCGATGGTATCGCTGGTTACGAGTGCAAGTGCCACGAGGGATACAGGGACCCTAATTGTACCCTCATCGTTGACCACTGCGCGACGAAACCTTGCAATAACGGCACGTGTATTGATCTTGGAGAACGCGGTCTTGAGTGCAGATGCAACCCCGGATTTCAAGGTGAGTTCTAAGTTCTATCTAACAGTATTAACTTTAATTCAAATTTCAATTATTACACATTAGACTGCGGATCTTTGTGCGTTTATGAAGAAATTGGTTGGGTGAAATATAGAACAGTCGACGATTATAAAAATTCAAGAATGCTGTAATGTTGCTTTTAATATAACAAAGTCGTTAAGGGATGAAATCAATTTTTATGTTATACCTGCTTCCCACAATCGAAGCAAAACATTTTTATTTTGCATGAAGATCCGCAGTCTACTGATTAGCTTTTAATGAAAAATGCGCGCGAAATCTTCCACGATATCTCACCACTGGAAACACTGAAAATCGCTCAACTTTAAACATTTATAACTTTTGATTCATTGATCCTCCAAGATCGAAACTTGGGTTTCTCACATCTTCTCGTCCAAATCTACTAGATAACAAAGCCAAACATTTCTGGTTACGCGAGGAAGAGTTTCCCCGCTGTATCTGAATATAATGGATCAGTTAT
This sequence comes from Lasioglossum calceatum, assembly GCA_963966675.1. NCBI lineage: Eukaryota > Metazoa > Arthropoda > Insecta > Hymenoptera > Halictidae > Lasioglossum > Lasioglossum calceatum. The sequence goes on from OZ016549.1 coordinate 8,548,744, forward strand.
TCAAATGTTGTTTGCTCTTGCAGGGAAATTATGTGACGAAGATGTGGACGAATGTGAGGTGAAAGGTGCCACGCTGTGCAACTACGGGATCTGCGTGAACAATGAAGGCAGCTACAACTGCTACTGCAGGCCGGGATATTCTGGGGACCATTGCGACATCAACATCGACGAGTGTTTGTGCGGCCCGTGCAAGAATAACGCCACGTGCGTCGACGGTATTAACACGTTCGAGTGTCAATGTCCACCGGGGTACACCGGTAAAACGTGCGACGTGGACGTGAACGAATGCGAGAGTCATCCTTGCCTGAACGGTGCGACGTGTGTCGACGAGATCGCCAATTACATGTGCTTCTGTTCGCCCGGGTTCCGCGGTTTAAATTGCGAGATTAATAACGACGATTGCGAGCCGGAGCCCTGCTTGAACCACGGCCGATGCAACGATGGCATAAACAATTACACCTGCGACTGCAGCGACACCGGATTCGAAGGCCCACGCTGCGAGAAGAACATCGACGACTGTATATCGGACCCTTGCGTGAACGGTGCTACCTGCATAGACGACATTAAGAAGTATAAGTGCCGATGCTACGACGGCTACACCGGCAAGAACTGCGAGGTGGACATAGACGAGTGCGAGAGCTCGCCCTGCAAATACAATGGCACCTGCCTCGAGAGATCGAACAAGCAACTATACAAGAGCGATTCGAAGACTTTACCTTCGATCTTCAATCAGGAATTCAACTATGCGAACGCAAGTGGGTTAGTATCATAAAATTTGACATTTAAACGATTGCTGATAGCTCGTTGGTGTTTCGGAGATTTTTAATGACTCCGCTACAGTAAAGTTCCAATGTAAGCGCGACGGAGGTAACTGTTCTAAAACCGTTCAAAAAGCTCGAGCTGCTTTGAGTATATCTGTGTGAACCACTACTAATCTAATTACAAAACTTCTTTGTTTTTCTTTATTTTTTTGTGGGATTTTGACCAACATATTCGTGGTATTTTTCTAATGAAAATGATACCAAATATAGTATATTTCAAATATTTAAAGGAAACAAAGGATTTGCACATTTTATGGGGATTTCTCAAATTTATTTAAAATATTGTTTAGCTTATTAAATATGTTGGTATGTAAACAATTACTAACGTGTTACGTCAATTTCATATCCATAAAATGAAAAAAATAATTCAGAATGAAATTATTCTAGGTCGGAAGAAATGTTTAATTTTCGAGTTAAAATAGCTCCGAGTGCAAAGAATTAAAAGTTATATACCTAGGTCCTGGAAAATGACGACATTTCTTAGATTTATTTACACTAAATCAGAGACACGAGATCACTCGGGGCACAATTTTTAGTGGCAAATTAACGCAATCTTCGAGATAAAGTTGAAAGCATAAATAAAAACTAGCTAACTGCTTTTAATTTTCGTTTCAGGTACGAGTGCATCTGCGTTCAAGGTGTGACGGGTAAAAATTGTGAAGTAAATATCAACGAGTGCGAAAGCAGCCCCTGCCAAGCTGGAACCTGCGTGGATCGTATCGGCGGTTACACCTGCGAATGCGACGAGGGTTACGAAGGAGATCATTGTCAGCACGATATCGACGAGTGCAAAAGGTACACACCATGCGTGCACGGTGTATGCACCGATGGCAGAGCCGATTATACGTGCTCATGCGAGCCCGAATATGGCGGGAAGAATTGTTCGATAGAGCTCATTGGTTGCCAAGGAAATGCTTGTCAAAACGGTGGAACATGCTGGCCATATCTCGTCGACGAGACAATACATAAGTTCAATTGTACTTGTCCAAACGGTTACCATGGAGAAATTTGCGATTACGTAAGTATTATACATGTATAGTGTGCATTTGAACTTTTTCTTATAGAGAATGTTTCGTTATTAATGGAATTAAAATTTATATAAATGTTAATGATCATTAATAATTTCATAGTAAAGAGACATTCTGCGCAAATAAAACGTTCTGCCGTTTCATATAGTTTGATAAAACACTCGTATTTCTACATATGTCTCTTTTATAAATAGACTGCGGAAGTTTATGCAATTTGCAATTTTTCGAGACGAACTTTAAGAAGGGGGAACCAAATAAGATATTGTTTTCAGTGGTGGTAGCCTTTGTAGATCTGAAATATATGAAAATTTGATTGAATTCGGTGGAAGGATATATTCTGGTATATTTTGAAAATTTTCAGAAGCCAGAAATGCATAAGGATCCGCAATCTACTTATAAATCTTATTGTCATGTATCTGATCAAAACTACAATATGATTTAATGGCACTTCTTGTTCTTGCACAATATGTATAATAGGAAAAGGTGCGTAAGGGTGAAGGTAACGATTCCTCGATCGGTGCCACCAAGATAATTTTATGCCATGCTCGTAGGTCACAACGATGTCCCTGAGCGGCAGTTCATACGTCCTGGTGAACACGACTCGAGATGAAGGCTATGACATACAATTCCGTTTCCGCACAACCCTTTCGGATGGGCTGCTTGCTATTGGCAAAGGATCGACATTTTATATTCTGGAACTTGTGGATGGCAAATTGAATCTGCACTCGAGCCTCTTGAACAAATGGGGTGGAGTGTTCATCGGTAACGACTTGAACAACGCCAATTGGCAGAAAGTGTTCGTCGCGATTAATACCACGCACTTGGTGCTCTCGGCTAACGAGGAGCAGACGATTTATCCTATTAGCTTGACCGAGGGATCCACTTCTAATCACACGTCCTTCCCGATGACTTACGTCGGTGGAACCATCACGTCCTTACGTCAATTGAGCCATGGTCCCAATTCCTTTGTGGGATGTACCGAAGATGTCGTAATTAACGGTGAATGGGTACGTTGTATTTTATCGTTGAAGGATTTATTTCGTACGAAGAAACAAAAGTTAAATCATTTAATTCGGTGTTATTTTAACCCTTTACACACGGAGCTATTTTAACTGGAAAATTAAACATTTCTACCGCCCTAGAATACTTTCATTCCCCATGATTTTTAAAATTTTATGGATATAATAACGTGCTTTACGAGTGCATTACTCGAAATCTGAGAAAAAATGTCTGATTAGGTATACTCTGGCACATCGTCGGAAACGGTGTACATGGAGGGCGTGGAACCAGGTTGTCATCGAGAAGCCCAATGTATGCCGAATCCTTGTAGAAATGGCGGACACTGTACAGACCGGTGGAGCGATTTTTCTTGCGAATGCGAGCGGCCGTATCTCGGCCATACTTGCCAATATAATATGACAGCAGCTACGTTCGGATACGAAAAAATAGCGAATAGTTATGTGACAGTAAAGGTGTCCGACCCAGCACGAAAATCGGTCAGATCGATCGTTGATATTTCTATGTTCATTCGCACAAGGCAAGATAGAGGCGACATATTTTATTTAGGCTCGGAACCGAGTCCACAAACGGATTTCAAGCCGCAGGAAAAAACGTATATAGCCGCACAATTGGAAGGCGGTGAATTGCTCGTTCGAATTCAGTTCAATGGCACAGAAGCGTACACGGTCGGTGGTGTAAAGCTCAACGACGGAAACAATCATCTGATACAAGTGATTCGTAACGTAACGTTGGTTCAAGTGAAGATTAACGGAACCGAATACTTCCGTAAAACTATCAGCGCTTCCGGTCAGCTGAACGTTACCGTTTTGTACCTGGGAGGACTGCCACAGGCATCCAGATATATACGTCAAGTCGATAATCGACAGATAGAACTACCACAAGCCCCGCAAGTGAACTTCAAAGGGATCATTCAAGATGTACAGATATCAAACGGATCCGATACTATGGTCGTCCAATTCTTCCCTCTGGAGGTAAGGGAAATCTTCTCTAAGCAGATTTGTCGAGTGTACACGGTATAAGGGTAAGCGCTTAGCGCCGGACAACACCTAACAGTAGTGCGCGCGGTTCGTCGAAATGTTAAGATTTGTACGAGGCATTAAATTGGGACTTTACTGTAGCAGAGTCATTAAAAATCCCTGAAACACTAATGGGCTATCAGTTGTTGAAATGGCAAATTATACGATACTAACCCACGTGCGTTCGCATAGTAGAATTCCTGATTGAAGATCGAAGGTAACGTCTTCGAATCGCTCTTGTATATTTATGATTTTGTCTTTAGTACGCTGTATCTCATCACAGAATCATCTGAAATGAATAATATTTTGGATTTGGGAGTTCTAAAGGGTTGTCAGTTCATAAGAAAAAAATTGTTTCAACACATTAAACTTGAAAAATTGACTTTTGGCCATAAAAAGCGGGCTTCTGGCCCACTGTGCAACGTCTTATCCAACTAAATCAGTTTCTCTGTTATTCCGTAGGCGAACGATATTCCCGCCCTGATTCAATTTGGCAACGTGACTTTCGACAACGACAAAGTTCTGAAGGGTGTCGTTTCTGACAACGTCTGCGTGAGTAATCCGTGCAACCACAACGGTACTTGCCACGTCACGTGGAACGACTTCTGGTGTCAATGTCCTCGAGGATACACTGGCAAGACTTGTCAGGAAATGGAATTTTGTCAACTGCAAGACTGCCCGGCTGGGTCAAAGTGCGTCAACCTCGACGACGGCTACGAGTGTATCGCGAACGCCACTTTCGACGGAGTCACGACTTCCTTCACTTACATTTACAATCAAGTGGAGGAGAAGAACGTAACCGATTCCACGATAGACACGATCCAAATCGCGTATCGATCGAATACCGGCGGCACTTTGATGCACATTGCACCCCGCGTCGGCGATCAACATTTCACCATTTCCGTTTCCAAAGATAAGATCACGGTGTCTTGGCGACTTGACATGCAGAACCAAGGGACATTGAGCTTCGGCAAGGTCGAGGCCGACGGAAATTGGACGTCCATAGTACTGAGATTGAATAACAATTCGATGGAGTGCGGTTACGCGAATTCTAACGAGGAGAGCGCGTCGCACGTCAGCCCGAATTTCAATTTCGCATTATGGTACGATTTGCTGGTGACTGGAACAGTCACCCTGGGCGGATTAGGTTCCAGTTTGTCTGACCGACACAGTTATGTAACCATCGGCTCCAGTAAACAAATGTTGGAAAACAGAAGCGGTATACAAGATAATTCAATAGACTTCAATGAGCGAGCGTTAACCACCGTTTCACCGCCCCACAATATGTTGTCAGGTAATGTTACAATTAAATTTAATTATTGGGTCCTAACGTAAATACGTTCGGTTATGTTTGCTATCTCTTTTCATTTGCTAATCAATCGCAGAATTATATTCAATCAATTGTGTAAGACTGCAATTGGATTTTTTCGATTACTGTTACGTACATTTACAGTGAGTTACAATTAAAACAATTATGTTTGCAACCGAACGAATTTATATAAAATAGTATCATTTATAAATAATAAATAGTAATTTTTTTATTGTACATTATAACATATCGACGTCAAATATTAAAAGATAAATTTCATTTATATAAAAGATTTTTTTAAAAATACGAAAGCTTATGGTGTTTAACTTTACAACATCTTATACAATTTATTATCGTTTTTTATGACATTTTATAGACTCGATAAAATAGAAATTATCGTGCCTTCAGATCAATTGTCCAATCTCTCTTCTACCAAAACGCGTTCTCTTTTTTAGGAGAAGCTTTTAAAGGATGTTTGGGTGAAGTACGGATCGGCAGTATGCTGCTGCATTATTTCACGTACGAAGAGGTTTATCAAAACGCGAACTTTACACCGTTGGAATATTTGGCGTTACAAGAAAATAATTCGACGCATCACGAGAACATTGGTTGCCAGCTTTGCTTCGATGAAGATTGCAAGAATGCTGGATACTGCCTTGACAAAGCAAACAGTTATGTTTGCGAATGTCCTGCTGGTTACAAGGAAGACGATTGTTCTTTCAATATTAACGAATGTATTGACAATAAATGTGAAAATGGGGCCACGTGTATAGATGGCATCGCTAATTACACATGCGTGTGCAACAGTGGATGGCAAGGATGGCTGTTAGTATATACCAAATATTTCATTCGCTTCCATTAAATATGAACAAATTTTTTCAGGACAGTTCGAACTATAATAATCATTCATTTTTGACTAAAATTATTCGAAAAACTCACTTCTTTCATCGAAAATATGTACGATCGCAATCGAACACTACCGTGATTGCTTATCAATCTTATCTTTATGTTAGATGCGACAGCGATATCAACGAGTGCATAACTCTCAGTCCCTGCCAGCACGATGGAGTGTGCGTAAATCTTCCTGGTCATTTCCGTTGCGAATGCCCGGACCAGTTCACCGGCGAATTGTGCCAGAATTTCCGTTTGATCACCTGCGAGAACGAACCTTGCAAAAACGGCGTTTGCACGGACGTCGTGAATCCGCAGACTGGTGATAACTTTACTTGCACCTGCCAGACTGGTTACGAAGGCTCAATCTGTAATGTTCCTTATTGCATCGGACGAAAGTGTCAGAACAGTGGCAGATGCGAGTTCACATATGAGGTACGTGTCCATTTTCTACTATACAAAGTGATTACATGTAAAAACATACGCATCTAGATCTAGATCGCATTTATCCAGATCTGCATAGTTATATTATACTGTCCGACCTATTCAAACCTGTAGCTTTGAGTAAACATTTACGATAGATTTTCGTGAGCTAAATACGAAGCTGTAATATTTTCTTCTAACTTTTATGTTTGGTTTTCGAGAAAATCAATTTTGAAATGAGAACGCAAATTTTTTCAACTTCTGAGATATAGTAATCGCTCAGGACATGTCTACGGCACGCCCGACCACTGGCGGTATACCTGAAAAGGTTGTTAATAGCAGTCATCTTCTAATTTCAATGATTATATTTAATTAACAGGCACCTCGATGTACATGTCCACCTGGTTACACCGGACTTTATTGCGAAACTAATATTGACGATTGCGCGGCCGATGCTGAAGGAAACGTTCCCTGTAAAAATGATGGAAAATGTTACGACGGCATAAACAATTTCACTTGCGACTGCAGCGGTACCGGCTACATAGGGCCCGATTGTTCCTACGACATAGATGAATGCCAAGATCCAAATACAAATTGTGGCCACGGACAATGTGATAATTTACCAGGGACTTATCAGTGCATTTGTGACACGGGTTTTTGCGGATACAATTGCGAAATGATGGATCCCTGTAAAGAGGTACGTCTTTTCCCAGTCAGGCAGGCCTGCCTCGAGCAGAAATCGAGCCCATTTGCCGGGCAGAATCCTAGATAAAGAAATCTAAGTTCATATAATACTTTTTTCCGACAGGAATACTGCCATAATGGCGGCATATGCAAGTGTGGTGATGATGGGGGATACAGGTGTCAATGTACTCCAGAATATAGTGGACAGAATTGTACAGAGGTACGTTTCCCCCCATAACAGAAGCATACTATTTTTTGCCATTTATAACATCAGTCATTCATATGCTTACTTATTACTAAACTACGGATCTTTATGCATTTATGAATGTATTGGGTGAAATATAAAACAGTAAAGAATTAGAAAAATTTAAGAATACCGTAATGTTGTTTTTAATGTAACGAAGTCATTAAGATTGCTTCCCACGCGTTTACTTACGTATCTTGCAACTAATCGTAATTGTTCTTTTTGTTCTCTCTGATATAGTCGGCAAACTTTTTGGGGAGCCAAGCGCTCGACATAGCTGTGATTGTTGGTCCCATTATTGGATGCCTCTTTCTTATAGCGGCAGGTTCTTTAGTCGCATTATTTATGATGGCCAGGAAGAAACGAGCGACCCGAGGAACTTACAGTCCGAGTGCTCAAGAATTCAGTAATCCGCGTGTAGAAATGGACAACGTGATGAAGCCACCGCCGGAAGAGAGATTAATTTAAAATTGTTCGTGACGGAGGAACATGGGATGAGTGTTCCACGTCCATAAATCCTAGTCGTTTGAAAATATTGCAACATATCTGCGGTACACACCGATTGGAGGGGAAGAACCTCGACGAATCGTCCTCATGAGAGAGCCACTTGGAAAGGGCAAGTCAAAACAAAAATAAGGTTTCATCGCGTTTTCTAGTCCACGCTCCGTATTAGAGTGTTATCAAAGTGACCTAGGAAATTAAGCAACAATACCAGAATACGAGAACCGATTTCGAAGAGCGGCGCTAAAGATGAACTACGTTAGAGCTATTTTAAGGGGGTACACTCGTTTGAACAGTCAGAAAAGCACATTTCCCCGATTTTTATACAGTACTACGGCTTCATCGAAATTTATTATTCTCTTCTGCAGCAATGCGATTTATAAAAGACTCTTTTACCCATCATTGAACATTGCAGTACTAGTAAAAACCACCATTTCATCTATTTTTACTGGTTTTCCAAAATAGTACTTACTACTTCAAACGCAGTATACAAATGTAATGTATACAGGGTGCACCAGGTATAACTGTTATAAGGTGTTTTCTCGGAATCTAATGAAGATATCGACTTAATTTTTTGTTTAATTAAATAGTTAAGAGGAGGGCTAATATTTTAGTACGTATTAAATCTGTCTGGGTAATTTTGGGGGAGGAGGGGGCCCCAACATTTTTTTAATTAAAAAAAATGAATTCGATATCTTCATTAGATTCTGAGAAAACAGCTTGTAACACTTTGTCTGGTACACCCTGTATATACTTGTTTAGCTGAGTCGTCGAATTACTCGAATCGTTTCATTACAATCATTATACATTACAATTACAAACCATTATATTTAAAACATCTATGTACAAGATATGTAAGAAGTAGATTTTCTTCATTTTCAAACAGTTGTGCCCCCTTAGTTACAACTTCGGTATCAGATGGGAATCAAAATTGCGAATCTATGTTCAAACTGAAAAATTACACGAAATTTTCGGGAAATATTCCGCGTTTCAGTCGCACGTCTGATTCGGAAGGAATTATTATGGAACTAAACAAAGTGTACTTAAAAGCTCCGTTAAGTGTCCTTATTATGCAAGCAATACTCGGAAGAAGCTCTTAAAGCAACGATACCCGTCCATTTTAGTGCCTAACTTACCCTACTTAAAGAGATTTTATTTATAAGCAGTGAATATTGTGCGTCGAAGAGTATGTATTTCAGAAACGCGTTGAACTCTCGAGTGCGTGTATTGAGATCTCTCAAGCATAATGGTATTATCCTCATACTGTTCGCTAGAATTCAGGCAGCTGACGCAGATGTCATTATGAAATATTGTAGCATAGACATATGACAACTTAACGGCAAAGTGGCCGGAGTTTTTGTAAAAATATGGTAAAGTGTAAAGGGTGTCTGTTTCGACTCGCAAAGTACTTATCGTCGGTGCGTTTTCACGTTTTGTAGTGTTATCGCGCTTGTTAATTTTGTACATAAACTAGGCTATAAGTTAAAGAAATTAACACGATTCTACCAATAGCGTTTTATATGAATACACTGCGGATCCTTATGCACTTATAGTACGCGCAAAATCAAATATAAGAAAACATATACAATTATCAATCTTAATTTCTACTATAGTTTTGATCGTAATGAATCTTTCTTTATGGGTGAAATCAATTTTTCTATGACTGCGCTGTTTATAAAATAAATGAATGAAAATAAGAATAATATCTAAATAAAGAATGGTATTTGCATAAAGATTCGCAGTGCATATATCAGTATAGTATTTAATAACAAATATTATTTGGTACGTAATTATTTACTACCACGACCAAAGTAATAGCGAGAAGTTTTCTCGCCTGTTAATATAATTGATGCAGCCGTTTACAAACGAAGTATTTTTTTCTTTCTCTCAATAGAATTATAGCGTATCTCGTTGTTATTTTAACAATCATTTTGTTTTTAAATATATGAACTCCGACGAACTATTCGTCTAAATCATTCTATCTAAATTAATGTAAATTCACGGTATCAAACTTCAGAAACAACATTTTTTATCAAAAATCATGTCCCCATACTACCGTAATCGTACGAAGCACACATATGTTGTGCATGTTAACATGTAATAAATATAATGTATTTAAAATGTTAATGTTTTACCTGACAGAGAAAACGCTGTATAGTGTAATGTGATATCAATAAAAAAAACAAGTGCAAAATTTATTATATGAATAGATAAAAATGACCATATTACACTATTAAGCTTTAATCATTGTTCAATGTATGCTGTAAAGTAAATATCATCAAGGTTTTCTTCAAGACTGAATTTTTGGGTACTAAGAAGAATTTAAAAATATGTGTGCATGCGATTTTCACATAAGTACTTATTTTGTGACACAACGTGACAACATACGATATATGTGGAGAAATAAATATTATAATTTCAACAACTGAATGTACAAAAACAATAAAAATTAAAATATCGAAATATTTGATTTGTCTTCTATAATACACATGTACTTACATTATATACATACAATAAAATGATCTAGTTTACCTAAAAGTTTTATGTCAATACAGATATATAAAATAGTGTCATTTATAAAATAATAAATAGTAAAAGTAGTATCTATATATATATATCGAATTTCTTCTAAATGACTAGTTTTAACCGCCCGCTTAATTTTATGCAATCATTTTGATATACTCTTACCATTTATTTTAGATAATTTATCACGTGATATCTTATCAAAGAATAAAAGCCCAGCAGCCCGCTCAACACTTTCTGGCGGAACCTATAATAAATGTAATAGTATTACTAACAATAAGTATGCAAATATACAGAGGCTCACAAAAGTGTTTGAAACTTTTTTAAAATCGAAACAAACGTGTGACTTTTTTTAAATGATGTGTATAACTAACATAGATCTACGAAACGCATATTTTAAATTTCTTTACAGGCTCAAATAAAAATGTTTCAAAAACTCTTTTATTATTTTCTCATGTAAGTCCTATCAATTGCAATTGTTTCAAGATCCTTTCTGCACGTCATTTTAGTACACCAATGCTTCCAATAGCTAAAAGAAAGTCAGGTCGTTTGGTCCGATTTTTGAAAAGTTATACAGTTTTAAATGGCGTTCGGACACTATCGTGAGTCACTGTATACGTATTTTAAACTTACAATGAAATAAAATATAAGTTTCTAGCATCTACTTTTTTGCAAACATATTTTGACCGTACCAAGTAGTATATCACGAGATTACATCTTATTTTAGTGTAAGTTGTATCAAATTATGCTTAGTTATGATTTCAAATAGCTACTTTGAACAATTTATACATTGCTCAATGGGAAATAACTGAACCCCTTGCCCTACGGTTTATTTTATGGTTTCAGTGATTAGAACTTTCTTTGTAGTTCGTAATTTCCTAAAAAAGGAGAAAATTTATATCTATTGTATGCCTACATGTTCTCCAATAATTGTACATTAACGAAACCAAAATAGAATTTCATCTTGGTTTAAAGGAAATTAATAACATACATATTTATTAGACTCTGTTCAGAATCTCCATCACGAGTCTGACACGATATTGTAGGGCATGGGGTTAAAAGAAATGTAAGAATGTATGTATGTATGTTTACAATATGTATTATTATTATTACTATATAGTAAGTAGTACTAACATACCCGAAAATTTGTTAGAGGAGCATTATCATCTATGGGAGTGTTCGGCATTACAAATGCTTCCATTTCTAATTTTGAATTATCAGTTTCACCGACAATTACTTTATAAAAATGAGTTGGTACTGCTACATGATTTGCTCCAATTACTTCATAACGTACATATTTCTTTCCATCGGATTCTTTCCTACATTAACATATTCATATTATTCATGGAATTATCCAACAAGGTATGTATGCATAAAGTAGAACGATTTTACTCACTTTGGTAGATATAAGGGTCCTGTACACACATACACATTCTTATAAACTTTAGTTAAGCTTCTAACATATTTTTCTAATCTATTCCACGAATCTCTATTAAAACCTCGACCCACTTGTGGAGCCATATTCGAGAGATAGAAAGTTTCATCTATATGATGTTGATCAATTTTATGATTTCCAGCTGCTGCCAAATGTCCGCGATCATATCCACTTTGTTTATAGTCGCTGTTATCTGATCTAGTTTATAATATTTTACAAAACATTAATTAATGTTTGTTCTCGTAATAAGAGTAGAAATATATAAATACCTAAAGAAGGGGTGTATACTGGGATCAGGTTTAAATTCACATTTCTGACGTGATATTTCACTATTATGTTGTAATCTCTCCTTAGTTAAATGTTCAAACACCCAATGAGCTACTCTATTTCTTTTGTCATAGGAAAGTACAAAATCATCGAACGATCTAACATTATCCAATCCAGGAAAACCATATTTCATAATCTATAAAAATTGTAAGCGTTCACTAATTATTACGTATAGAAAAAGGTGCACAACAATTATAAATATATACATTGTATGTAAATATTATCAGCATTCATATAACTTTCAGGTTATGTGCGAAATTTATCTGTAATAATTCGAACTCACTTCGGATACTCTTGTAGCCGTCGATGACAATTTTGGACCCATATTCGTTACAGTTTCTTGAGGAACAAATGCGGTAGCCGCAGAAACTGTTCCGAACAAAGGCAAACCAGGCATTCCTTTAACGTTTGTATTGGAGAAAATATCCGCTCGACATTCATTTTCCTCGCTCAAGTGTTTCTTTTGCTCGAAATGTTTACCAATAAACCAACCACTGAACCCTACGGTACTTAAAGTACTCACATTTAAGATCACTTTTGTTAATGTTTTCATTTTTCATTCATCAACACTTTTGCTAACAAAACAATAATTGTTACTTTATCCGCACTCGTGCTTATACAATAATTATTTCGTATACCACGTGGGAAGAATCATTTGATTACGTGATGCACGCGTCATTGTTTTCGCTGATAAGGGAAAGTATTTTAAGATGAGATAATGTTTAGTTTGACAGAATAAATAGTGCGTTTGTGAGATTACTTCGTATCACTGAGTATCGTCACTGCACAACGAAGTAAATAGATAACTGTTTTCTAAACGTGATGACTTATTTTGTCAGCCACTAAAGCAGCAAGCATCAACGAGTGAGAAAAGGTGAGAACAGGTGAGAATTACTAAATACGTGGTGGTGGACAATGTGGACATATATACATATATATGTACTGACATACAACATATATACAAGTGAGGACAAGGATGGATCAATGAACTCTAGCTGACACACATATAAATACATACATGGATTTGTATACTATCCACTGATATTTATACAGTTTGTCGTTTGTCCCGGAGTCCCCCCGAGTCGAGGGGAATACATGATACATCATACATATCCCCTATTCCCCTATCCATTTATATATACATATATATATGTATATTGTATATGCGAATGTATAACATATTTTTCTTCATTTCAATTCGAAATCGATGTTGTAGTGGGGTTGTACTACATATTAATGTTGAAAATATAATTAAAATTAGGTATGTAACATTTTAATACTTATCTTGCATACGAACTTTTCTTATTCAAATTAAATACGGTAAGAGAAAGGTTGTAGAATTTAAATACGAACTTTGTAATTGGAAATAAATCATCTTGTTATATTGAAAAACAGATAATAATAATCATAATTCGACAATACCATAATGACATTTTTATGTTTTATGAAAAAACTAATAATCTTATGAAATAAGCTTATGTAATAATTAATCTTATAAAAGTTGATGTAACAAATTTGTAAGGACACTTGTTTACATTGAATACATACAAAGATTTGTAAAAAAACTATTTTTATTCACTGCCAGGCTCATCCGAATCTTCAGCTAAAATTATATCATATCCAGGTAACATTCGTGGATCAAATGTTTTCTGAAAGCATTTCTGAAATATTAAACGGGCTTTTTTAGCTGGTGGAGGTGGTGAATTTGGTACTGTATCTGAAACGTCAGCTTCATTTCGATTTTCCCTCTCTTGTCTACCTGTTTCGTCACTAATGGACTTCCTCTTTGTTATTGTGGAAAATACAGAACTTACTAATTCTCTTGCACTTTTACTAGATTTAGAAAGTGCACTTGCGTTGTAACTAGTTGATGGATTATTATGAGATACCTTTTGATTATTCTGTTCTACTGATCTACTGTGAGATTGTTCTTGATTATGCTCTTCTATTGGTAAATAACTTATACGATCATTGCCTGTATCGTTCTTTGTGTTTCTATTAGATACATTTAATTGTGAACTTCCTTTTTCTTTAACAGTATGTTCCTTTGTTTGTTTTTCCTTTTCTATTAAACATGGATGAATATCTTTAACAGAAGCACTGGCTAAAGTTTTATTGTTCTTAGCTGTTTTATTCTCAATTTTAGTTGTAGATTTAGTGGATCTTTTAGAAGTTCGTTTGCTCCCTCCTCTCCTTTTAACAGACTTTTCCTGTCTGCCAGTTACTGTAGTGTCAGTCTGACTATCTGTACCAGAACTTAATGTAGAAAGTACTAAGTTTCCATCAAAAGATGGATTTTTTAATCCAAATATAACTGGTCTAAAAATAACTAGTAGTTATTTACTTACACACAATTAAATACAAATGACTACTGAAATTCATTATTCCTTACTTTCCAGCTTGTTCAAAGTATATGCCAATTGGTAGCATTGCAGTCTCCGCAAAATTCAAGAAAGCTTTAAATTCTTTCATACAGAATGTAATCGATGTATCCATCTCAATATCGTATCGATCAAATTCTCCTCTTCCCAGTGCTAGTTGTGTACGTGTTGTATTTGATAAACCTAAAAAGAATATACAATCTATTTAATAAAACATAACATTACAATATATCATTATTTAATAAGATAAATTACCTGAAGCATCGTCTACATAATTCCTTAATAAAAGCTTCTGAGACGAAGCTTCTAACGTGATTTCAATTAAGTTCTGGTGAAAATTTTGCATTGCATCTCCTAACACACGTGCTTGAGATGAAAATTGGTTTTTCGCACAATCTTTATCATATGCAGTCTACAAAGTACAATTGATAAATACAAATATTAACCCATATAATTTCGTATTTGTATAAAGAAAGAAGTTAATATAGAATGGAATTATTCTAGGTCGGAAGAAATGTTTAATTTTCAAGTTTAAATAGCTCCGAGTGCAAAGAGTTAAAAGCACAATAATTAATAGACAGCGGATTTTATGCATTTATGATAAAAACTAGGAAGAAATAATTTCAAATAGCAACAACATTAGTAGAATTTAAAGATACTGTTGCATATTATTTTCAATCTGTTAAATATATTGAGAAAGAAAATACATTTGCATGTCATTCCAGTGAAAAATTTTTATTTTACATAAACATCCGCCATCTAATAATTAATAAACACGTAAAAAGAATATACCTGTAATATCTCGCAATCTAATATCGGTAATAAATGAGTTTTTATAATACTATTCTTGTACTTTAAAATAAATAGGATTTCAGATGCATCTGGTTCCAGTCTAATGTGACATGTTTCCACTTGCTTATCTATTGTGTTTGGAGTTTTGAATACCGTCATTGCACTCTGTAAAATGAAAATATTTAATCATTTATAAAACTAAGTGAAAATTCAGTAATTCGATACTACCCTCATTGAAATTTTACATTTCAAGGCATCGTTTTCTTGCAAATCGCCGTATTCATAATATGAGAAATAACTATGGTAAAATGTAAAATCAGCATATGCAGAATTAGCCATGTTGACAGTGCGAAATGATATGCTGGTACTTTGAGGTTCTATGTACATTTCATCTCCAATTTTTGCCAATGCATGTATGGCCTTCGCTAAAACTATTACACATATGTGTAAAAACACCTCGTATTAATAAATATACTTTACACAACAAGTGTAAATGAAATATAACCTTAATAATCATAAAGAGACTTACCTTTCACATTTGCTCCTGGTACAACACATTTCATGTTGAATTGCTATTGTTAACCTACAGCTTGTGGATTTAGCATCAAGTATTATTTAATTTAAGAACTAATCGGAGAAGGTAGTCCAAAGAATTCATAATATTTCGTGCGTACAATGACGAATACGTTGTTGAATACTTCATCAACAGCTACTCCTAACATCGAAATACTAATGGGTCCATTTGTAAACGTAGAATTAGTATCGCTCAATTGAAATATGAATATTTGCGAATATGAGATTCAATAAATTTGTACAGGTTGTAAATGAACAGAAATTACGAACGAGAACACGAAATTCGTATTTTAGCGCATTGTAGAGAGAACTATCGACTAATTGTCATACTCTCTTACTCTCGAGTCTCGAATCTCTAAAGTCGATACTCTCTCATCTCTATGTATACGGTGTATACTTCAAGTACTGAATTTGACACTTCTACAATTCTATTTTACAGCTAACGAATGCAATAACTTGAATATTAACGGTTACAATCTTATAACATCTGTACAGATATTATTAAATAAATCATGGTGAGCAGATCAAATCAAACATTAGTGGTAAAAGCTTGTCTAATATCAATTTCACCTTTAAATTCTAACCCCAAGTAAGATTATTTCACAGCGAAACAATTTTTATAATAATACAAACAATTTTTATAATAAATACTTCAACTAAAACTGCCGTTGTACCGCAAGAAGGAAGACTGTTACTTGAAAATAATTTTGTAATTACAGCTTGTTTTAGTATTGGGAGATTTGCACATTCCACATAGATGCAGTAGCCTTCCAAGTAAATTTAAGAAATTATTAGTTCCTGGTCGAATACAACATATTTTATGCACAGGAAATCTTTGTACGAAAGAATCGTATGATTATTTAAAAACATTAGCTAGTGATGTGCATGTTGTTAGAGGAGACTTTGATGAGGTATTTCTTTATCTTAAATATTATAATAATTATTCGAAGCTTGTGTACATTACTCATCGTTGTTGTAGAACTTGAATTATCCAGAACAAAAAGTTGTCACAGTTGGTCAATTTAGAATAGGGTTATCCCATGGGCATCAAGTTGTACCTTGGGGAGATCCTGAATCGTTGGCCTTGATTCAAAGACAGTTAGACGTTGATATTTTAATATCAGGCCATACGCATAAATTTGAAGCATACGAACATGAAAATAAATTTTACATTAATCCTGGCTCAGCAACAGGAGCGTATAATCCACTTGATACGTAAGTCTACCCTGTAGTTGTCACTTAAAGGGATAGACTTGTTTCTAGGATTGCAAGGGTGCGGGATGCGCCTTCTCATTTCTCGATAATGTAAAAATGGGGTTTTTTAGTGGTCAAAAACGCTAGATAAAAGATCAATCTAGACCACAATCGCCCTCAAAAGTCCTATTTTTACGTTTACTAGGTGTAATTTGCATTATTCGGCAGCATGTAGCCATTGCAGCTTTATGAAAATAGCTACATGCGCAGCTTTATATTTCCGAATAATGCAAATTACTCTTCCGAATAATGCAAATTATATATAGGACTTTTGAGGGCAATGGCGGCCTAGATTGACCTTTTATCTAGTATTTTTGACTATTGAAAAACCCCATCTTTGCATTATTTAGAAGTGAGAAAGTGCATCCCGCACCCTTGCAATCCTGGAAACAAGAGTCGACCCCCTTATGTTTAAATCTCTCTCGACAATTTTATTTAATATCACGACGAACATATATATTTTGCAGGTCAGTCATCCCCTCGTTTGTCTTAATGGATATTCAAAGTTCGACAGTTGTAACATACGTATATCAACTTGTTGGCGATGAAGTAAAAGTGGAAAGAATTGAATACAAAAAGAGTTAAAATTGTATAAAAATTGAAATATAAATGAACTGAATTACATATTCTGTCTATTTAATATACATGACTTTAATACTAA
Organism: Lasioglossum calceatum; assembly: GCA_963966675.1. Taxonomy (NCBI): domain Eukaryota; kingdom Metazoa; phylum Arthropoda; class Insecta; order Hymenoptera; family Halictidae; genus Lasioglossum; species Lasioglossum calceatum. The sequence continues at coordinate 8,566,627 of OZ016549.1, forward strand.
TCCATATATGATTCATATGAATCTCAGGTGCATTTGAATTAGTATTAGCAATTATTTAAGAATTTTAATTGTATAAAATATAAATTGTAAATAAAATAAAATAAAGTATAATGAATTTCGATCATTTCTCGCTTATTTAATATCGCCATTATTTAATATTATATGGCATTTATTAGAAAATGATAATAACTATATTATTCCCCATAAAAAAAAGTTTGTTTTCTATTCTTTAATCTCATATGTATTTAGTAGTATTTACACGTATGTATATGTAAACATTTCGAAGTTGTTCCAATCGAATAATTCGATCCCTGCGTTTCGTCACGTACGCGCGTTTAAATGCGTGTACGATCAAATGTCGCATTTAACGTGACCTCCTTTCGTTAAAACTTCATATGTAAATATATTTACGTCTGATCTTTGTATTTCTGACTAATCTCAAACGTGGTTCTTCGAAATACGTCACTATACATATATATTTAGGTACCAAATTGTCTCCTATCACAGTGAAATTGATAAGTTCGAACATAGGCGTAACTGATAAAACGCAGATGAAGTAATCACACATATCACAAAGTATTCACGCTGTCAACATTTTACTACGAAAATATACAAATTACTCGATTTCGTTTGTATCAATTCATGAGATCTATAAAATGTAAATCAATAATTTTCTCATAATTCAAAATGGCTGCTTTATTTACAGAAACATTAATTTTTGTGTAGCTCGCATTTAAGTAAAAAAAAAGTGTACTTTTCTTTTGTATAACTCCACTGTAAAATTAGTTTAATAATAGAACATATATATAAAAGTCAGTCTCATAATTGATGGCATACATTTTAAATAAAGATCTTTCTTATAAATGAGCCATAATTTGCGGTTGTATAATTTGCGTTTAATCTGAAATACGAAAAAGATAGTAAAGTTGTTTTTTACAACTTTTACTATCTCTTTCGTAATTCAGGATAAACGCAATTTTCTCAAAATTTTCATTACAAATCATTACAAGTAAATTAATCCATCTAGCTTGACAGAAAAACGTCGTTTGGTCCATTTATAAAAAAGCTATTCTGTTATAAAGTGTGTACCGTCATTACGATAGAGATATTCTATACGCCTTCTGTTTAGTACACAATTTTAATGTGGTCTAAATAGATCAATTTACGTAATTAGTATATCTCTTCGCTTTTATCAGTTTTTACACGTTTCTTCGTATGGTTTTATCGTCATAGGAGTTCATGGTATTATCTCGAAGAAGTGGAGAACGTGCATGGATACTCGTATGTACCCGAGGGAAAACAAGTAAAAGGGGAGCCAAATAGCCAAAGCATGTTTGCGCGTGCGTAGTAAACGAAGTAGGGATTGCCCGTCCCAACAAAAGGGGCCCAGTATTCATCCATCGGTTAGACATCAGTTACAGACCCTTTTGAGTGAGCGTAAAAATTTTCGTGTGTTTTTAATACACTTGTAGTAAAAAAAATACGTAGAACAATGGCTACGACATTACTACGAACGGGTTTACGGTATGTGATCACGAGTGGAGTTCTCGAAAAAAGGACAATTTCAGTTTTGTGCAAAGGAATAATTCATGGGGAGGAAAACATGAATCTGCCACAACAAAAGCTAAAGGTGAATCTTTTTATTTTAATGCAAAATGTTATGTTAGTTATATGTTATATTACCGATGCAAGTTTAATCGTTTAATAAAGAAAACGAACACTATTATTTATCGGTGATCCAATTAATTGCTAGCAGTTTTTAATAAACATTAATCGTAATTCATTTTCTGCACACCGATATTCACTTTATGTATATTTTACAATAGAAATTACTCCTTTTTGCGTGAATTACATGTCAGAAACATTTTCGGAATTATTAACATTATATAACAATAATCAAAGTAGTAACTTGTACCATTTTATATTAATTTACACATTGAATATAACCCGTCGTATAATTCATTTGCAATTACAATTTTAATTCGGAGTTGATGTTGTTAAGCTCACACCAAAAGCGTTAATTTAAAAAAATGTTTACAAGTAGAAGAAATTCCTAATGTTTTTATGAGTTTTTATAAAACATTTAATACTGTTGCTGTTGTGACTATATATATTTCGTACGTTCAAAATATAATAGTACAGAGACACGAGTTATGTATGTTGAAGTTTATTGAACCAAAATGACCTGCAACAGAACGTTCGTTTAATATTTATGATGTTACAGTAGTAACGATAGACTGCGGATCTTTATACAAAATAAAAATGTTCTGCATTGATTGTGGGAAGCAGGAATAAAATAAAAATTAATTTCATCCCGCATTAAAAACAACATTACAATATTCTTAAATTTGTCTAATCTTTTACGGCATATGCTTTTAAATGCATAAAAATCCACAGTCTAAACAACGAAGATACACGTGAAAATATAGGTCGAATATCACGGTTATGCGTAATATTCAAATAATTCTTCGTGCGTGTTTTATGTGTCAAACATTATTGTTTTGCTTCCAGAGTCATGACATTGTGCGACGAATGTATAGTAAAAGAAGTGTACACTATACAGGAGTCTCAACATCTACGAACGAGCAAGACGAAAGCGATAGCGACTCGGACATCGAAAACGAAAGAGTAAGACAATATTTTTTAATCGCTCTTGTATTTCGATAACTTAATTCTACTTTTCTATTTATATACCATCTGATTTTGAATTATTTTCAAAATGATTATAAATTCAATTATTATCATAAATTGATAAAATGGGCATATTATTTAGTTTCTTAAACCCTACAATTTCTGTAAGTAACATTTTCTGGATAAATTTATTAAATAAAAAAATGATCGTCATTTTTATCGAATGAGATTCTTCAGAAAAATTCAACGTCATATATGTATAGTACACAGTAATTTTTAAGCTTGCACGTGTTCGAGAAGTAAAACGTATGATGAAAACATAGTACACATATACTCGAGTCAGAATTGGGCAATGTTTGAGTTCCGACTCCGACCCACACTCCACACTCCAATCGATCCCCCGCTTTCAATATGTAACAAATATCATTTTCTTCCTTTTCTGACCCGTATAACCTTGAACAGCATTATGTATGTCGCGCATCATCGGGCTCAACTCGACGAGTGTTTGCGTATACGTACGCAATACATTCAGCATTTTCATTAAAAAATATACTTTTTATTTATTTTTTACCCTCATTGTTAGTTGCTATATATGTGTCATTATACTATACATGTACTTACACATATACTTTCCCGAATTTCGTACATACACTTTACGACAGTACACAGTGAATGACCTCGGTTAAAATGGCGAGAAACGAATTTAAATGGGTAATGAATAAAACTTTAGTTTCGTCACCATGTAACCACCGCAAAAATGTGACTGTTTTTCGTCCTTCACCGATATTTGTAAATGGAAACAAGAAATATTATCTGCTAAAAGTGAGATGAACATCAATAAGATCAATTTTATTTTTTTATAACACAAATTGGGCTAATTCAGTACAGTAATGGTGATAACAGTAAATATCATGAATAATGTAATTTTAATAAAAATTGTTAATTTTCAGGGAGTATCACATTTTTGGAGACGAAAAATGCGAACATTACACAACCATTTAGATATTAACAAAGATGGACTTATCAGTTATGACGATTTCATGCTCCTTGCAGAAAGATTCTCTGATTTAGGACATCTATCTGAAGAGGCCAAGACTGAATTTAAGGAAGTACTAAATGTAAGTATCTTGTATACTTATTAAATATGGATAGAGAAAACATTGAAATTAAACACCTCTTAATAATACAGTAAAGTACCAATCTAACAATGAGCCAATTCTCGGTTCTGTACTGTGACATAGATGGGACCAGATACTATTTTGTGATAATGATGTTAATAATGAAACTTCTTCATTTTTTACTTATTTTTAATGAAATTTTACCAATATTTTGCGACATTTTTTAAATTAAAATGACACCAAACAAGATACAATTTGGCCCATATTTACTGTACATGTAAAGGATAATTTATAGTTTATCATATCTACATATAAGAAGAAAATTGAAAATAAGAAAGTTAGCATTGCATTGCTATTTTAAACAGTACAATAAGTTTTGAATTTTTTCCGATCGTCGCGGTCGCTGTTTCTCTTTCTTTTGCACTAGCTATCGTCTTCTATGTCCTAAAGTTACTCCACACGAAATAAATTATATCGTGTTTAGTGTGATTTTAATAAGAAAAATGCCACAAATAAGTTGTTGAGAGTCCCATAAAAAAATAATTAAAAATAAAGAATTTTTGTAATTGGATTAGTAGTGGTGCATACCGATATATCCGACCCGGTATCGGATTACGTAGCATGTTTACACTGCTCGGCGACCAAGTCACCTCCGTCGCGCTTAGATAGGAACTTTACAGTCTAAGGAGGATTTCAATTCCATATAGAAATAAATTTAAACATGTGTATGTCCATCCTAGGCTATGTGGAAGGAACAATGGGGTGAAATCAGTCCATATAATCTCATTTGTATTGAAAAATACTTGGAAGAAATGCACCATGTTCTTAATGACTCATCATTAAAGAAGAAATGCCATAATTTCCTGCCATTTTTATTTAAAGTACGTATTCAAAATATTTGTGTGAGTCTATACAGACGGTAGTTGATTAAAAAAATTCCTATTCCTAAAAATACAGTTTCTAATATATGAAAAATTGCAGGCGGTAGACAAAGATCAAAGTGGTGAAATTTCTGTGGAGGAATTCAAATTATTTTTCAAATGCTTAGATCTTACACATGATGTAAGTAAAATTATATATTCTCCATCCCAATTGTTGAAATACAGTATAAATAAATGACTTAATTTTATTATAAAATTTATTACAGCACGCAGTTGTTTCCTTCAGTCATATCGATACTAATGATGATGGCAAAATCAGTTTCGACGAATTTGTATCACTGGGCCGTGACTTTTTCATAGCCGAAGATCCAACAAGACCCAGTAAACATTTCTGGGGACCACTAATAGATTGAATACATTACTGTTTTACTCTGTAACTTGTGATATTAATATACCGCGCGTTAGTCGTTTTTATAATGACATAAGAGTTAATTCGATTTATACTATTTAGAATAAGTTTCTATAAAAACAGTTTGAAATAAATAGAATATACATATACATCTATTTGGTTTACTTGAAATTTTTAGAAAGCTTATACGGGGTTTTCGACTACAGGTGGCGGAAAATTTAAAGGCTGGTTCTTCATGACAATATAAGTCGAAAATGAAGAATAAAAAATTTGTAATTTCGGCTTCATTTTTAGTTATTAACAATTAAAAATCTGCCTAAAATGTGGCAACCCGACCAATAGATGTGTACGTTACGTGCGTCATAGAGGCGTGCGACAGTCACGTATTAAGTGAATACATGCTACCTACACCTGTATATAGGTAGCTCAGGGGCTCCACTGAACCTGCCTACTCGTTAAAATGCACAGGGTATTTCTATTCTCCGCCCTATGAAATTATCGAGCAGAAGGGGTCTTATATTGTCATGGAGAACCACCTCTTAAATTTTCTCCTACCTGTAGTCTAACACACTGTATACAACAAGAAAAACTTTTTAATGAATATATGTCTTTAAATATGGTAATGGTTAGAAACTTCTATAACACATTTATGTTAAACATTTATATTAAAAAGTACAACGATTTAATAAAAAGTATGAATACTCACTTTTACAAATGTAATTATAAGAAAATAAATAGACTGATAATTAACGAATCATTTTCTTGATTTCCTAAGAGAGAAACCTTCCCCAGTGAAAGCTTTAAATTCATCCTGCTCTTTTACCTGTAACAACAGTTTCTTATAGTACGAACAACACGTATAGTAATGAGTAGACTGCGGATGTCTATGTAATTTTCAATTTTTCTAGCCAAACTTTTAAGGAAGTCGAATCATGTAAAATCTTATTTTCTGTGGCAGTAGCCATTCTAGATCTGAAATAAATTAAAATCGTTCTAAAGTCTGTGGAATTTTACATTCTAACATTTTTTTGAAAATTTTTAGAAACCATAAATGCATAAAGATCCGCAGTCTAGTAATGAGTGAATAAGGCAGAATATTTAAAGCTATCTCTTACTTCTTTATTATTAACGGGTTTCATATTACGTAAAAATATAAGGGTCCCTATTTTATACTCATAATCTGGTATTCCTCTAATATATGTGGGTTTGTTTGTAGCAACTTCCGATTGGCCAGAATCTTTACGTTTTTTGCCATCTAATCTATTACCATGTCCTTTAAATGGTACAAAGCCAACAGGTGCTGGCATTAAGTCTGCAGGGTCTACTACAGTTTCGTCCTTTTTAACATATTTTTCTGGTTCTATGTAACCCACAGGTGGAGCAAACTCAACATTCATATCACATTCTATAATACTAACTGCTGATCGTGGTTTTGTTTCCAAGACGCACATTTCATATATTCTTTGATTATATTTTATAGCAATTACATCGCCTGTTGTTAGACAGGCAAAACTTCTTAAACCGTTTTCTAAAACGGCTTTAGGATTTGTAATATCTAAGAAATCTTCGGATTGTGGTTGAAAACGTGAAAATGTTGCAGTTGGCAAAGAAACATTTTCAACATTTATCAATTCTGCTTCCTCCAGTAAAAGATTGTGCATCATCTGTAATCATGATGGTGTGGTTTACATCTTGTCCATATTAATACAGGTTTTGCACTCCAAATTCAGGGTGAAATTAAAGGGTGAATTTTGGTTTGAAGTAAACTTTTTCAAAAATAAGAATACAATTATATTTATTATTTACCCAGTACGGTAAGTAAACTTTTCCTTCGTCTGCAACAAACTCCAAAACACCACAATGAGTTATTCTATTAGTCTTCTTATTGGTTAATTTGAATAGCATTGGATAATTAATGTTCAATCGTGTGAGCTGCTCCAGAGCCGAAGGTGGCATAATTACTAAAAGAAAATAAACATACATTCTCGACATTGTAAAGTTGAAGTTCAAGGTATCAAGTAAATAATGGTCATTCATTTTAGAGCTATCTCCGCATAACAAGTTGGATGGAAAACTGTTCTCCAAATTGTGAGAGCAATTTGTGACCAACAAGTGATAGCAATTTCCATTGTGAACTAATAGGTCACTCTTCATAACGTCATCTAATACTTTCATTTAAGATTGTAATGCAAAAGAAAATTTCTATGCTCTATTTTGGTACAGCACAATTATTGAAAATCCTATCAATAGGCTTTCGGTAGGTAAAGTGTTAACATTGACAGATTTGTAATACGCAACCTCTAATTGTTTATCACGGGAAAATACTGTACCTCCGATATATAGCCCGTTCAGAACCTCTTACAATGAGTAGAACACATTGGTATAGTGATAACAAGAATTTTCGTCGTTATAAACGATTTTGCAAGCTAGGTTTTGACAAATGACTATTACTTTTTTGACACCCTGTACAAGATATATGGTGCACTAACTTTTTCCACCACGTTCTACATCTTGTCGATATGCACCCGGTAACATCGACACAGAGAAACATTTATACTGTGTGTTAAAAGACCGTGGAATCTCCGGAAACATATTAAACCCAAACTGAAAACGAAAAGTCATATTGAGAAACAACTTAACCTCACTTCAATGGAAAATGCGTTAGAAGAACACAATCCCCCTGTTAATTTTCGTCTCGTTCTCACGAATGTTTTACCATGTTTACGGTTCTTGTCTTGAAACTCCTTAGAATATCTATAAGTAACAGAATCGTTGAAAAATGTGAAAAATTTAGATAAAAGTATAACTTTGACAAATGTGTGTATTTATACACAGAAAGCAGACGACTCACTCTGTGAATCAGACGTGCATTTGATCGAATATTTAATATTTCGTTGTCGCAATATGTCTGGTAATCGGTATAAACGGACTTTTTAAAAACGAAGCATATTTGCTATAAAATGAATCGAAGTCAATAAAAAAGAATAAATCGCAATTATTTTTATTGTGGACATATTAGTACATTTTAGTATTTTTGTTTACATGATAATGAAGATTTAGTAATAGAGTATACAGTAAAGTTTTTTTTATATAAATCTTCCGAGTTAGATTAACAATTTGATTGTATCTAGAATCTTGAGATGACGGCTACACTGCCTGCAGTGGTTTTATAAAAATAGCATGCAAGATTAAATGCATTGGACGTAGTACTTATAATTGTATGCTATCATTTTTTATGAATGTACATATGTGTAAATATAACAAGGCAAAATGTAGTTTAATCTTTTCACCACCGGTAGAAGTATTTATTTTGTAACATCGTGCATAGCATTAGCAAGGTACTCCACATTTTTTGTTGTTACTCCAGCCATGGATATCCTCCCGTCTTTTGTTAGATAAATGCTGTAGTCTTTGGTAAGTTTTTCTACCTGCAAAATAAATATTATTGTGAAAAATACAGTCACACGTTTCTTTACACGTCTGTAAAATCATCAATTTTTAAGATATCGAGAAATCCTTTGAGATCGTTCATAGGTCACTAAAGACTACAACATATTTAAATTTGAACAAAATCCGAAATTTTACTCCAAAGTGTCCGTTTTCGCGTGGAATTACCCCACTAAAAGAATAAACGTATACAGTACCTGATTTGGTTTAAGACCAGTATAGCAAAACATTCCAATTTGATCAGTGATATGTGACCAGTCCGCAGAACTACCAAGCTTCTTAAGATTGTCTCTTAACGTTTGCCGAATAGAAATGATACGATCGGCCATTCCTTTCACGTCGCGAAGCCACTCTTCCCTTAATTCTGAATTTCCTAATATTTCATTGACAATTCTAGCACCATAAATTGGTGGATTAGAATACATTGGCCTAATTAAAATCTTTAATTGCGAAAGAACTCTGTCTGCTTCCTCTTTGCTATTCGCGACTATGGTTAAAGCTCCGGCGCGTTCACCTAAAGAATATTTTTTATAAAATTTTTATCCATTGTCGCCATTTGTATAAATTACCGTTAATTGTACATATTTACCATAAAGACCCATATTTTTAGCATAAGACTGAGCCAAAGCAATTTTATGTCCATCTGCTAGGAATGTTTTAACTGCCAAAGAATCTTTTTCTATAGATCCTACAATTTTATACATATATATTTTTTAGTATACAAACTTCCTCTATCGTTGCGCGAATATAAATTTTATCGCGATTCGAGCATAGCAACAATATTACTAGACAGCGGATCTTTATGCAAAATAAAAATTTTTCACCTCAATTATAACAAACTGGAGTGAAATAGGAATTTATTTTCTTTGTCAATATGGATAAAAGGTTGAAAATAATATAACAGAATTTTTAAATTCTTCTAATGTTTTCACTGTTTTAAATCACACCTACTCATTTTTGTTATAAATGCATAAAGACCCGCAGTCTAAATAATTACATTTTCTTATTATACGAATTGCTACATTCAAGTTATCTCAAATTAATACATAACGAATTATAGAGAAGAACATGTCAGAATAATAAAATTTTAATAGTGAATTCAACCAAAATTGTTAATGGATCTAAAATTTTAAGTTCCATTTCCAATGATTTATATTACCTGAAGCAAAGCCTTGATATGCCATATCAAAGAAGGGGAAAAGATTTCTTTTTTTTATTAGTGCTGATAATTCTTTCCACTGTTCTGGTTTTGGATCAACACCGGTAGGGTTGTGTGCACATGCATGCAAAAGAACAATTGATGTTTCTGGAATTTTCTGTAAGAAGCGAAGTGTCGTATAAAATTTGGTAATATTAATTATTATCCTCTATATGATTACTAACATTTAGATCGTCTAAAAGACCCTTAAAATCTAATCCACAAGTTTCTGGATCAAAATAACGATACGTCTTCACTGAGAGATTCGCAAGCGTAAACACAGGTCGATGGTTGCCCCATGTAGGTGTTGGCACATATATATCTTTACAACCAGGAAAAAAATGTGACAAAAAGTTTGCTCCCACACAAAGCGAACCTGTTCCAGAAATTCCTTGGACAGTAGCATTCTAGAAAATAGATGACATTATTTAGCTAAAAGTAATTTCTTCTTTATAATTAGTAGACTGTGGATCTTGATACAAAATAAAAAATTTCTTTCTTCTTTTAATTAACTTATTAAGGTGAAGCTAATACACTGGTGTCTTTAAACCCTTTTTCTTATGTCCACTGCTTTAAAGTGTGCATACCTATTTTTGTCGTAAGTGCATTAAATCCGCAGTCTAATAATAATTAGTAGATTTGTTATATATTCCTTACCAAACCATTCTTAATTACTTCATGACATTCGCCAAGAGCCAAATTAATGCTGTGTTTACAAAAATCAGCATTTCCCGATATTGGTGCATATTCTTTGTCCATTTCCTTGCATTTAATATGGTCTTCTGCCTACAATAAATTTGGATCTATTAATAATTAATACAATCATACTTTTCATAAACATTGTACATCCACTTTAACTGTCTTCATAAAACTGATATTTTGTAATATGCACCTTACGAACGCTTGGTAACACATATGGTTTACCATCATCATCCCTGTAAGCACCAACTCCCACGTTAACCTTCTTAGGATTTTGATCCTTCTTGAATGCTTCTGTAATGCCCAAAATTGGATCAGGTGGACCCATTTTTACATCAGACCACCATGAACTGTGACATGAAAAACCATATTCCATTAATTCTCTATAGTGTTACTACATACAATGGGAGACAATATTAAGTGGACACTCTTAGAAATCGCATAACTTTTTTAAAATTGGTCCAAAGGATTTGAATTTTTTAAAGATGTTAGACCGACTAGTTCGCTAGAGAATGAGTAAACAAAAATTTGTTTAGATTGCAAGTGGTAGGATTCGTACAAAATTTAAAAAATGATGTTTTGTCAACTTTCTATCTGAGCCTGTAACGACAATTTTAAAAAATGCGTTTGCCAAAGGCTACTAAATAGCAAACATCTTTTTATTATGTTAATACAGAAAGTAGTGCTAATGATTTCAATTTTGCAAAACTCCCATAAATCTATGATCTGCACTTGACTTTTAAGTTATCAATAGTATCGTAGAATTCTTTAGCAAAGGTTAAAAAGGTCAATTATTATTAAATATAACTCTTACCTAGATAATCTGATAGTATGTGCAGTAACATTATAATTATTTTTTAATAAGTTACGCACGGACGAGCATGTAACGAGTTTCGAACTCTGTGCCATTTTATTAATTATTAAATATAGGCCTATCCTATGTTCCAATTATTCTCTTCCAGTCTCTGGATTGCTCTGAATACGATACACTTTGCTGACGTGCCGACTGGACTGGTGCCGACATTGACTACATATATCTAATTATCTAATTTATATGTATGTATGTATGTTCATGCGCGTATATATACTACACTACCCCGTAATGGCGAATTTCTTCTTTATCGCGAATATCTCGAATATCGCGAAGTAGTAGTTACAGTAAAAAGTGTATTTATTTGTTATAATAACATAACGTCTCATATTTTTAATATGTACCGTGTTCTACGTAAAATTCATCGCATAATATAACACCTCGTTATACGTTTGCATAAATTTGTACCCGCGTATTATGCAGTTTTTTTCCGTAATCTGGCATATGTCGTAATGTTGTACAGATAAAAACAAGTAATTATGTAAGCTCGAGATCTGTCAAGATTTGAACTTGTTGACGTATAAGTACATGATAAAAGGTACACTAAAACTAAACGCGAAATTGCTAAAATTCGATGATAAGAAATTTTTATTTTTATAGATAATATATTTACATGCACTGATATTGCAAAATCGTGTATATCTAATACTCGACAATTCTGTCAAATGTACTGCGTGTATAAATGTAAAAATATACATATATATATATATATATATTTTGCATTTGAGAACCATTGCTAGAAGAGTTTGCAAAATGTACTATTGTTTAGTAAAGTTGAACCTTGGTAACTCGAATGGGGAGGTTTGTAATTCAAAAACTTCTACTGTCTCTATACCTACAAGAGCACAATTTTCTTCATTCCCATCCACTTCGTAATACATTTACGTTTATATTTATATTGTATATTTGTATTAATAATAAATAGACTGCGGATGTTTATGCAATTTTCACTTTTTGTAGGCAAATTTTAAGAAAGTGGAATTAAATAAAATCTTATTTTTTTTTTTTCAGTGGTAGTAGCTTTTTTAGATCTGAAATAAATAAACATCGTACCAAATTCGAATTAAAAATTATATTAATAAATTAAAAATATTTTATTACATATCAGAGATCAGAAATGCATTAGGCAATTTTGTATTTATACGATCAACTTCGTATATGACGTAACAACTTAGAATTAGTAAAAATATTGTATTTATGAAAGAGAATCATTCAACATATACATATATATACATATCACATTAAAATTCAGTTCTTTTAAACATAATAAATAAAATGCTTATAATTTACACATTAAATTTAAGTATTGTCAACAATTAAACTATAAATTTAATTCTTTTTTGTCAAGAATCAATCGTAAATCATGTTACTCCGAATGGTAGTTAAATGTACAATGATCCATCTGCTGGACCTAAATATCTGACAAAAATGAGTATAACATCGATTAGTGTCCATACACCAAGTCCCCCAAAACTCAACAGTTTTCCAATTCCATCATGCCAGTGACCCAAATAGAACCTGCAATGTATATTAATGAAAATAGGATATTTGTACTTTAATTTTCCGAAAATTCTTTGTAGCACAATATACCGATCAGCTCCAAAACCTCCTAAAGTAATGCTCAAAATGAGAGCAGTAGACCACCGATACCCTACGGTCCAGTTACATAGTAAATTTTTCATAAATTTGCGTCTTCCTAGACACAGAATGTCACTCTTCACTGTACAATTTGTTCTATAGTATTGTCTAGGAGATGCCACGGAACTGCAAGAATTTTTCTGCTGACAATGATGCTCCCAATGTTCTGTTTGATAACAATAACGACATATGTACTTTTTTTGAAAAGTTTGATCACCCTGAAAGTTACTTTCATCAATCACTGTTACAAAAATAAGAACTGTTATAGTATTATATATGTAATTATTTTACTTACGATACAATCGATCTGGTCTAAGACTGTACAATTTGCAAAATACACTGACCCATAGACACAGTTTGGATTTAAATTACAGTTTAAACATTCTGCACTCAATTCAGAACACATGACACCGCTTGGACATAGTCTGGATATTTCCTCCTGTAAACACAGCGATAATTAAATAAATATTTCATAAACTCCTAACATTAAATAATCTTTTGTATTACCTTTTTACTGCTGTATGCTGGTGTAGAATTTACATTAACTTCCTTCATCATGTTATTAACCATGCTCTCTGTAAATAAAGTAGTACATGAAAATATGTATCACCAAAAACGTTATATACAATAATATCTAATTTGCTACCACATTTACCATAACCCATGGAAGCTTGCTTTACAGTGATCGACAAAATCGCCAGAAGAATGAAGATCACATTTTTCGTATTAATACGTATAATATTCATTATGAACGATTATTAATTAATCAACATTTCTCCTTTTCCAATTTGAAGTTGAAAAGTTACCTCAAGTTACCTTGAAGTGTCGGGATAACATACAATAAAGATAGCCAAATCTGACATGGCAGAAAATCAATAGAGTCTGCTAGCAACAGACGTTGACCAAAATCTGCCATGGAGTTACCGATCGAGTCAAATGGTGTTGAATGGTGTCACCGACCACTGCCGAGCACCACCGACGAGATTGCAGATTGATTGTCTATAAGTATATATGGTCTATGGGCGAAATAATGACTGAACCTAACTCTAACTTCACGTTGTTGACTATGAATCGTCTCTGAAGTTTTCAAAGTGTGCAATTTTGTTGCACTTGTGTATAGAAGAAATACAAATTAACAGTAAATAGAGTAATGAGAATAAAACAATTCGAACAGTTGAGAGATGTGTAGTTAAAAATACATCCGCAAAGTATTATGATGAATTGTTTTTGTTAATGTCAAAATGTTAGAACGTTCTTCAGAAAAATTATTGATGAGCATACGTGTCACAGTTTTATATTGTAAATATTTTGTTAAATTTATTAATAAAACATATAAACTGTAAATTTGTATTAATACACTTGTTCTGCTCATTTTTTAAAGTAATATATACATACATTGATGTGCACTCGTCTATTAATAAATAGAAGTTCCAACGTTAAAAACATATATATGTTTATATATATATATGGAAGAAACCATAAGTTTTTACATAAAAAATAACTTTGTAAGAAATGCAAATGCAAATACCCTTAGTTACAATACAAAATGAAAAAACTAATTCATCTTGGTCAAGGTAATGATATTATATGTAAGATTTTTTATGAATTCTCTAAAAATATATATAAAACCGATTACAATATGTAGAATTTCCAATAAACATTTCAGGAAGGAGAAACGTAAATGGTTCTTATCGCTATTATGTGGCACTTGTCTTATTTACGCCACAAGAACATCTGTTCCTCTGCTGATACCAATAATAAGCAAAACGAAACAATGGTCCAAACCAGATGCTGGTGTAATATTGTCTAGTTTTTTCTGGGGTTACACATTAACACAAGTTGCTAGCGGTTATATTAGTGATAGAATTGGAGGACAAAAAGTATTATTGATCTCCGCTATTGGATGGTCCACAACTACTTATTTTATGCCAGAAATTATTGAATTCGTTTCACAAAGTGATACATCTATATTATTAGTAGCTACAGTAAGAACAATAAATGGAGCATTTCAAGGTAATTTTAGAACACAAATTAATTCAATAAATTAATAACCTATAGCACACATCAATTATCATGTATATTTCAGGGATGCATTTTCCTAGTATGATTAGTTTAATAAGTCAACGATTACATGAATCGGAAAGAGCTTCATTCTTTAGTTTATTAACATCAGGATCTGCCCTTGGTACATTACTCACAGGATCTCTGGGCTCTTACCTATTGGAAAATTATAATTGGATGACAGTTTTTCAAACTTTAGGTAAATGAATATATTAAATGTTTTATCTGTAGTGCAGAAGTTATATTAATAGTTCTTGCATCATAAAGTTAGAGAAATTTTTTGAAAATGAGACAGTATTTTTCTTCTTTTTTTTGTCCAAAGTTAATGCGGTATGGTAATCGGAAAGATATCGGGTCGAGACGAGTCAGGTTCTCGAAAATTTCGGGAATCCCGATTATAGTACCCAAAATTTTCGAGAATTCCGATATATTCGAGAACCCGAATATACAGTCGGGGATAATATTAAGCGAACACTCTTAAAAATTGCATAACTTTTTTAAAATTGGTCCAAAGGATCCAATGATCACGTAAGGGTGAAATGCCCTGAGAAGGCTGAAAATTTGCGACTTTTTCTTTAAACGTGTAGTTACTCGAACTAATATTCGGACGCTCTAAAAATGACAACTTTTTAAATATTGTACTATATGATTTGAACTTTTTTGGGAAGCTAGAGCAATTAGTTTACTACAGGATGTGAAAAGAAATTTTTTCAAAAATTGCAATTAATCGGAATTGTAGAAAAAATACTAAAAGTTGCATTTTATAACTTTTTTATGTTGGCCTATATTGAAAATGTTTAAAAATGCGTTTTGTAGATCTGTGTCAATTATAAACATGTTCTGAAAATTTCGTGAAAATTGGTCGACGTTGCAATGAGCGTAAAAATTGCAGATTTTCACGATTTTTGTGAACTTCCCAAAAAAGTTCAAATCGTATAGTACAATATTTAAAAAGTTATCGTCTTTTTTAGAGCGTCCGAATATTAATGCGAGGAACTGTATGTAGCTCATTACAATGTTTATTGAAAACATCATAAAATAATTACATTTCACTACATTTAGTTTGAGCTTTCTACGGAAGTGATGACTTGCTTCGATTATGTAACTGGTACATATATGGATCTAACAATAAGGTGCGGTTCGAACGAGGGAATTCCCAGTAGGGAATCCCCTATTCGTGTTTTCAGTGACCACGTAACAATGTCAATACGTTGTGAGCAGCACATGCGAAGCGGGAAATCACATTCATTTTTAAAATGTCGGAAGATAGAGACATGAGAACGGAAAGAAATGTACTTTTAAAAGAGGTTACTTTCATTATGCTTTACGAAATATTGAAATAAGTTGTTTTAATTGTATTGGTATAAACGTTAAATCATTGTTAAATCATTAAAAATACATTTTGTGCCTCAAAATATTATCTGATCGCTTTATAAATAGTTTTACGTCAAATTCTTTCTACATTTTCGGGGAAATCTCTTCCAGAAAAACAATCGCAATTTTTGCACGCTATTCTTATTTCGTACAATTCCTGCCCGCATGTATTTTTTTTATACGTATGAAATTATGTAGGTATATTCGTATTACCTAAATGTGTGTAACATAAAGTTTTGAAAATCGGCGAACAAGTAAAATTTTTCTGAATAGTTTAAATATATACTTGTAGAAAGTTTTTATGCGGCGTGAAATTAATTTATACTATAATAATGCATGTTACTTATAAATTCAGCAGATTACACATATGCATATTTAGCCAATATTTATTGATATAGGTGGTTTGAGCCTGGCATGGACCCTGTTGTTAAGTTATCATACTGTACCATTTAAAGAAAGGTCAGCTTCAACTAAGATAACAACTAAAGATCCTTTACAGTGGTTGAAGCTTTTACGAAAACCTCCATTCTGGTAATTTAACAAAAAGTTAACAAATATAAGAATATCTTTTACATAATTTTTAATGTAAAACATGAATTTCATTTTAGATTACAAATTTCAGGTCATGTGTGATAGGACATGCTTGCCAAAATAATTGTTTTTTTGTATTATTATCATGGATGCCAACATATTTTCATGATACATTTCCTGAAGTGAAGGTAATGGATTATTATATCCTGTTTTTCGGAAATTTTCTAAATTAATGCATTTACTTCTTAGTGTCACTGTTTATCTTTAATCCATTTGCTATCTGAATTTTTGTAATTAATGTAATTTAATTTATTCAGAGCTGGGTTGTAAATATGGTACCATGGTTATCAATGTTACCTTGTACATTTTTGGGTAAAGCTCTTTCTGAAAAAATACTGAAAGCAGGATATTCTGTCACTGTGACACGTAAAATAGTTGAAACAATATGTTTTGTTACTGAAATAATTAGTCTACTATTCCTAGGTACGTGTATAATTATATTTTCAATAAAAATGATCTACAAAGTTACATTTTAATACTATTTCAGCAAAAGTAGAATCTTTTCAAAGTGCAATCATTTGTCTCGCATTTATAATTGGTGGATCAGGCTTCCATAACAATGCAATAGCTGTGAATCCTTCAGATCTTGCACCAAAACATTCTGGCAGTGTATTCGGATTAATGAACACTGTTGGTGCTATACCTGGTATGATAGAACAACAATGATAAGTTATTCTTCTTTTACAAAGAAAATAATAATAAAATATTTTGCAGGATTCTTGGGAGTGTATTTTGCGGGACACATTTTACATGTAACACACAGCTGGCCTGTTGTCTTTATATTTATTGCTATGATCGATGCATTAGGATGTGTAATATATTTATTATTCGGATCTGGTCAAGCAATTATATAAAATATGATCTGATTCGTTTCTTAGGAAGTTTATAATCCATAATCAATTTTTTTTGGTTATAAACGTTTAAACATAAAATAAAGTATTACAAAATATTATATTATTTTATAGTACCTTAATACAAGACATTTTTGAAATAGATAAAATGATCCATTCTATTTTTATATTTTTCGTAACCATACAAAACTATTGACTTCTGTATTTCTCCATATACTTGTTTATTCGGATACTTTTAATAATAAAAGTTATGCAAATATGATTAATAAAGAACATGATATCTTTTAAAACGTGGACCTAAAATAATATTTATTTCACAATGAAACGCAAATACGATCTTCGCTAACTTTCTAAAGTAATAGTCAAAGCACCGACGAGATATCAAAGCCTCTCTGGTCAAAGATAAGGATTTTTCGCACATGCGAATTCAAATTATTTCAAATGCAGGAACGTATCGATACGTTGCGTCGTGGGGAAAGTAGTGGGAAACTATTACTGGCGGGAAAGTAATACCGGAAGAATTCAGAACGGCACGACGAGACGATCATGCTCCGAATTTTTGGTAAGTTAGTATTAATATTTGATTGCATAATGGCAGCTAATATTGGAGAATATATACACAGGAATACATATTGTTTCTTCAATTTGTGTAGTTTGGTCCAGTTTTTAATCGCAAAACATTAAATGTACAAATTTTGAAATTGATTCGCGTCATCTCGAACTGCATAATGCACAGAATTTATATAAAGAAAATTCTACATCTGATAGTCCTTAGTATATTATATTTTTACTTATTTGTTTATTTATTTTATTTTTATTTGAGATTGCAATATTTATATTTATGTAAGCTGAAATATGTGCAGTATTTATTTTATGTTTATTATTCGAGACATAGGCAATATTTATTACTTTATATTTTAAAATTTTATTATTGAATATGATATCTTTATGTTATAAATTATAAATCCAAGATATCTTTGTGTTATAAATGTAATTTTTTGTTTTGCGAGTATTGATAAGGTTTTGGCAGTTTTCCTTATCCTAGCAACAAATGCTGACATTCTTTAGTATCTTCTATAAATTTTCGAATCTGATATCTGTGTAACTCTCTGTTACATGATAGTGAGAAACGATTGGTTGAAAGTATACGGTTCTTTGCAAATCACGTTACATTATTTCTTAAAGGCGGTTTCCAAGTACAATACGCCGAGTGATAAGGAGCTCTTCGAATTGGCGATAGACGACAGGAAAACCAATGCAAGAAACTGGCACGTGCGACTGTCGCTCTCATGAAATAGTAGCCTTGCGGTAAGTTGGAGCAAATACCCGATGCCTTTTTTAACGCAAGCATGTGAACGGATCTCGAGACTCGAATTTTCGATTCGGAACATCTAGTGAGAATTAGCATACGCAGTAGGGATAATTGCGGGGGTTGAATTTTATTTTCGACGGGAGGATCGTGTTGCTTGTTCGCGCGAGATTTTTTATGACCGCGTGGTTCGTTGATCGGTGCTCGTCGTTTAATCCATCGGTCGGTCGCGCCTGCCTTTGATTGCTGTCGCGAATGTGGATACTTCACGGTGCGCCGTGCTGCTGCTGCTGCTGCCGCCGCTGTGCGTTTGATGTGCTCACCACGGCTACGGCTAATCGTCCTCGAATTCTGACGAGACTTGCACATTCGTGAACAGTTTGGAACTAGTTCGTTATTGTGCCAGGCCCCGCCGTGATTGTCACTTGATAGCAACACCCGAGGCGCCAAAGCTGTCCGCATCGGCGCTTTCTTCAGCCCAAGTGGTATCAATGTTGTCTGGCAATGGTGTGTAAGGAGAACGTGGTATCATGGTTTGGGAATCTGTCCAGGTAATCGAAATATCATTAACCAGTTTTCTAGTCTATGCCATATTTCTCCCTCGTTATCACGAACATCTCAAACTTCTCTTATTCCCGACTTGCTGTTACGTTTTCCACCATGACCTCCTCATCCTTCTTACCAAATTTCGAACTAACCAAAAAAAAACCTTCCTATCACGATCTTATCTCCACTACTTTTGTCAGAAAACTATTCGCAGATCCATCGATAATTACAGAATTAAGCAGAATCTTGTTCTCGTTGATATATCGAGTTTATTCGAATCTAATCTTTTTTTATATATTACACGCAAATACCATGTATGGTAGTAACTATGTTTTCCTATATCATTTCTTACATACCTTACAATACAACGAAATAGTACTCGATTCCCGAGATATTGTCGAACGACGTATATTATTCTTATTTAGAACAATATCTGATATGTATGATCGAAAATTCTTATCGAATAACTAAAGATCTTATTCAGTTAAACGTATTAATATTTTTATTACAATTAATGTATGTAAATCCATATTTTTATTTTTATGTATATTAGATTCCAATGGTTTTTTATCTTATGGTATTATCTCACAAGATCACTGAAAGTATAATAAAGTACACACATAGATATTTCCATTCATTTACAGTCTTTGAATAACACTTTATATATTTCTTTAAGATAAATCAAATGTTATTTCTTATATCGCATATCAAATGTGGTTGGCAAATATTGCTGAGAGGAATAGTAAGAACGATAATCCCAAATCAGTGATCGAAGTACAACTACTGATCTGTAGTATTTTTTGTAAGATTTTAATTAAAATTTTAATTAAAATTACATACACTATTTTATTTGCACATATCTTTGTATTATTTAATGGCATAGAAGCACCTAGAGGTGTATTCAAGGTGATAATGATTATAGTCTGAAATTTATAGAGAAGTTTAGTAGAAGTGAATGAAAAAATAAATGAATAAATGATATTCAAAATTATAACTAATGATTTATTGTATATATTTTGTAATATTTTAATTAAGCTAGAATTAAGGCATACACGGACTAAGCAATGGATGTAAACAGTGTTGTATAGGTCAAAACAGTTGTTCCCTTATAATAACTGAAAAGTAGTTGGTTTGTAAGATGATAAACACATTTTGATAAACGTGTCATATTATGATATTTGAAAACATGTCCTTAGAATACCTTTTTAACAAATTTAATTCTGTGTTATTTTTTCACTGAAATTTTATATGTACGTAATTATTTTAATGTTATGAGCGATAAACATTTACTTTAGAATATTGTATTTAATGTCAATAATCAGATTTTAATAGTAATAATAATGTTCACAAAGAACAAGAATACAATTCTAAATTTAATATTGAAAAACTTCATAAGCTACTAGAATGGAATAAGAATTTTTTAATTATATTTCCCATTTTATGGTATGAAGTTTTGCTCAATATTAATATTTATTAATAATTTTCAGTACTTAAGACAATTTATTTTAACAATTCTAATGTAAATAATCACAGAAATATGCTAAGAATATATATTTTTATATTTATGAAATATCAAACTTTTATGTTTGTAATATATCTGTTTTTATCTATGTGCAGTTATAAACGTATCGATGTCATGTGCACGTTATTAAACATGTGCCTGCCATTTGAAGTACGATACCTTGGCACTTGTGTCGAGGATATTGGCAAGCGGGATTATAATGACCTCCGCGACACAGAACATCATGCAAATAGTGCCTCTGATCTTGCGGAGTTGACAACCTTAGGAGTAGCAGATAAACGCACAAGACGGAAACTTGCTCTCTACATGGCATTATTACATTCTTGTAATTATGCATGTGCTGTGATCTTATACAAGAATTTGTCAAATTTTGACTATCAAGAGATCTCTAACCTACTCAATGGGACCACCTTCTCGCCGGATGACCAACCGTTGGAGGAACTGCTCTTACTGTATACAATGGCTTTAAATCATCCAGCATTTACATATGAGCAGAAAAGTATCTTTGGCAATATTTATATAAAACTCCAAGAAGAGGAATCTCGTCTGAATCTTTCGAAGTCAAATTCATCCTACAAACAGGCACAAGTATATAGAAATTCTAGTATACATATGCTTCTTATACAGATGTATAATACTTTTCAAATTCAAGGTTCAACCGAGTTACATATAGACCAGACTGTGTAGGCATAATTTAGTGATGGATTCGACGCACTCAATAAGCAAAAAGATTCACGGAAATGTGTATCCTATCTAACCTTGTTCCCAAGTTGCAACTGATTTTGTATTGTATCTAACTGAAGTTAGTTACCTACTTTTACAAATACTGTTCAAAGTTTAAAATTTCTATGGATGAAGAAGCTCATTTGTTAAAGCTCTTCGCATGGTGAAGTGTGGAGGAATTGTGAAGAATGAATACAAAACTAACATGTCCTATTCTTGGAATCCTTCGATTGCTATCACCAGACTGTGGATCTTCATGCATTTATAGTAAAATCGAGTAGATGAAATTCAAAATTGTTGGAAAATTTTGAAAATCGAAGATGTCAATATATAATTTCTTCTCTATTAAAATCATTTAGTTTCTATTTTTCGCAATCGATGCAGACAATTTTTATTTGCATAAAGATCTGCAGTCGAGCTATCACCGTTATTTTGATTGATACGATTGAGGATTCATTTTTCTAAATTCATTGATCTGTTGGTTCTAGATCTACTAATGTTTATCGAATATTTTTTAAATGAACCAACATTTCGAAGACGTTTATAGATTTCTTCAAATATTTTTCTACTTGCCAAACATCTATTACGAGGACATTCTGTGTCACTCTTTTAAGGCTGTATTAAATGTATGCCTGCCATTTCTGTATTTGTATGATCTGCCATTATCAAATGCAAGCTATCATAAAACTGTATTTTCTGTATTTTCTACATGAATTACCATTACAAGTGAATATATTATAAACGGTCAAACGAAGAACTCAGTTTCTCAAAAGAATTCAGTTGTAACTCAGAAACAAGGTTACATAGAACAAATGTTTCTATGAACTTTTGCCTTATTCTAGTGCATTGAATTGATCTGTGAATTATGTTCACATATTTCAGTAACACTCTGTATATATTACTAAAATTTAAAATACTGGTATTGTTCCGGAATTTGTCGGTTGTACCTTCGAAAACTTTATAGACACCAAAATACGAAAATGCCAGTATGATGTCATACCGCTATATTTATCGGTATTCATAAAATTTATTATAATTAACGCTTCGATTTGGAGGCAAAAGCAAAACTGAAGAAATACCGGTATTTATTTCGATTTCGGTGTTGAAACGATTTCGCTATTACATCGGTTCCGGTACGGCCTTGTTAGTGCAATACTGGTATCAAAATCATACCGATTTCAAGTCCCTGATTTCATTTACTTTTTTAACGTGCCTATTCTTTAATAGGGCTGTTCACCATGTATGGGTTCGAATGAAAGGTTAATGGACAATGAAGTACAGGGTAGTTGTATGATGGCACCTCCTCCAATGCAAACTTATCATGGTAATTTATAGCATAATTGATACGAATACAATGTATGTATGTGATGGTTGAGTTACTAGAAATTGTAAAAGGCAGTGGTGCCATGTCCATGCGTATATTTATATTATGTGTATACATTATTAATACTAACTAAAATAATTTGTTGTATTTGCAGGGGACATGACAATGAGAAATAATACTATGGTATCCGGAGTTCCCCCTGGTTTATCAATGCCTCCACCTGGATTGTGTTTACCAACACCAGAGCAAATGCCAATCAGATCGGGTGGCGCGGGACAATATCTTCACCTTGGATTTTCATCAATAAATCATATGCCACCATGGACAGGTCAGGTTATGATGGGGAATCAACTGATGTATCATACTGGTGACATGTTGGCTTATCCACCTTCCCCCTTAGTCAGCCGTCAATCGTCGCCATCCCAGTCTCGATCTCCTAGTCGCAGTAATTCCCCAATGGGTCGCAGGAACAATGCAATGCCACGGACCTCTTCACAAGTGACACAGTCTACTTCGAACACCCTAACGTCAACGAGTGCCTCTAACAGTCAAACTAGTATCTCCAGTTCAAATGCGAATTCCCTTCCACCACTTCCTGCACTTGGTACTAGCAGGAGTCACCCTAGTCAACCTCCACTGCTGCCATCACGCTCTGTTCCCTTGCCAATTAGTAGTTCTACCACTTTCTCACGGCACAATAGCATAGAAAATGCCTCTTCTACCTTAATTCCGGCAGCATCACAATCTAAACAACCACCGCCACCACCACGATTGAGGTCTTCAGGATCCGGCGACTCTTTACGAGAAACACTAGGGAAAGAAATGCCAAACTTCAAAGGCAATTTACAGAATTTTTCTCTCGATGAGGTGAGAAAGCAAAGTTTTAAAACTAGTTTTCAAGAACATTACAAAATATTACAGTACTCTCGGCCATAGTTCGGATTCTCTTTCATTGCATTGGAACAGTTCCCCCACTACTAAGCAAGGGTGTTCGCTTTCTTTTGTTGATACACATCTTTTGTTTAAATTATTAATAAATTACATACACATATTTCAAATAAGGTAAGATATTGATACAAAGTAGATGTCACAATTTTCTTTATTACATATTCACAATCAAATATCAAACGATTAATGCAAATCACCACATTTAGGCATGGGGAAGCCTCGCGAACTGTTGGGAGAGACAACTAGTGCGAACTGTTCGTTGTCTGGTTTATTTTCCACGTGACGAGAGCAACTGGTAGGAAAAATATTCCTCTACATCCTCGTATACCGAACTATTGAAAGAGAGTACTGTATTGTATTAAATTCTATTTCAAGGGATAATAACTAGACTGCGGATGTTTATGCAATCTTGCAATCTATATATATAAAATAAAAAAGTATGTGTATGTATGTATGATCCCATCGATCTGATTCGGTGGGTCTGTCACACGTGTTGTCCATCTATCGGGGTTGAAGTTGTCGGAGCGCGGTGGTTACGGCATGCCGCGAGTAGCTAGTTTGTATAATACAATAAAATCCTATTTTTAACGAGAACAGCTTCGTGGATCCAAAACAAATAAAAGTAGTACTGAATTCTATCGAATTTTATATTCTAGCACCTAACTGCATAAAGATCCGCAGTCTGATAATAACTATTTGTCAAGTAAGCTTAAGTTACTTCTTTATTTTAATGAAATATTTAATATTTAAATCAATCGTGACCCTGTGTGATACATTATAAAAGTAGTTACCTTATTTACAAAATGCTGAGTATAGATTCGAAGGATGAGCGATGAAGATTTGAGGGAAATAGGCTTAACACCGAATGCAGTGGGACAACTACGAAGCATAGTGAAGAGTCAAACGAGTAATGGCTTAAATCAAATTACCAGCGACAAAAAAATGGACAATACCAGCAATGCAGCACATGGAGCTATGGATTCACTTGAAAACGAGGTAACTTTAAAAGTTTTTATATTTATTAGAGTCTACGATTTTGTACGTGTATCGGTCACGTGTACATGGAATCGGTGTACCCGTGTATTCGTGAATTTGTACGTTCTGTACGTTCAAGTCCGGCAACTGAGACGTTTTTGTTTTTCGAGTAGGTACCCGCCTATTTAATATTGTACGGATTAAAATCTAAAATGAGAGAAACTAAAACATTTTAGTTTCATTTAAATACTGTACAGATAACTAATAAGGTAACGATTTTCTAGGCTATGCCAGGAACGGAGATGATGAATGATAATGGAAATCAAAGTAGTAAGTCTATGCCATTACAGGAACAGCATCCAGCGATGCATCATCATCATAATCACGCGGCCACTCATAATTTACGGCGATATCCTACTATGCCACCATTAGAGCCTGCGCAAATACAAATGTATCCTGCACCGCCCCCGATGTATGCTGCACAAAACGCACCGTGTTATGCCTGTCTTACATTGCCTGTTGCTGGGGTGCAAAATCGATACGCGAGGTAACAAAGAAGATGCAATGCGTGGTAACAACGATAAAAACAAACCATATTAACGTGTTTGAAATTTATAGGTGTAATGCACAACACGTGTATTGTCTGACGCAGTTACAAGCCTTAAACTTAGATCCTGAGAGCAGTAGGCACTGTTCGCAGAGCAGCAGTTCCGATAGTACTGGTAGTAGATCTCCGCCAGAAACCCCTCCGGCAGCACCGTGGGTGAGCGGAAGCGAGAGCAATGCACCATCAGTTACAGATCACCTTAGCTCTGCACCAGTGCATTCTACGAGTGCAGTATCGCATCCAGCACCTCAACAACCTATACAATCGGGCGCGGAAAGGCAACGTAGAAGAAATCAGCCACACGTGATGCGTCACAAAAATCAAATGGTGAACGGCGGCGGACCACCGAACTTGTCTCAATGCGTTTCCTTTCCCGCACCACCATCACATTCGCAGGTCGCGTATCTGCCACACGGTCATTTCTCCACTTTGAGACCGAGCAGTGGTATTTACTCTAATTTCTCACATGGACCGTATGCAAGGCCAGCTTATCCGGCCACGTATCAACCAAACGGTGAAATGATGTACCAATATCCTGGACATCCACCTTCAGGGGGGACACCCCCACCTCCGCCAAATGCTGCTGCAACACCTGTACAGGCACCGTATATGCCACCTACTCCGGTTGTTACGTACTCACCAGCTGCCGTCCCGCCAACGAAAATCTCGTGTTATAACTGTGGCAGTAGTAGTCACCTCGCAGCTGATTGTAAAGATCAAACAATGGAGGACATCACCAAAAAAGGTGAGTTAACGAAATATTTAATTTTTATACTTTATATTTATATTGATCTAATGCAAAAGACGGGAGTCACTGATTATTTTATTAGATCGAAAGTAATATTACTCTTCAATTTAGCTAACCATTTTTGTCGTAAATACATAAAATTTGCAGTGTATTCATTATACATTCATTATACATTTATTTTTATATTTCTTAATATAATATAATTTAGTAACTATTATTACTCATTATGTTCATAATTGTTCATAATTTGGTTCGTTGACATACTGGGGTACTCTCCGTGCCCCACAAGTTGTCCCTCGAGCCGGCACAGGGGCAAAGGGAGTCCTCTCTCGCAGCAAATAGTTAGGCCGTGACGTCACACACTTTAGCCAATAATTCGGCTAGAACCTAGAACCGAAAGTGCGAATGGAATGACTCAATCGGACTTCTTGCTGCCGCATTCCTTTCGAATTCCTGTCAAGAAACAACTTGTGAGGCACGAAGAGTGCCTAATAACTAGACTGCGGATTTTATGCATTTATGGCTTATGAAAATGTTCAAAAAAGGCTAGAATATAAAATTCGATAGAAATTTGTACAATATTCATTTGTTTTGGATCTACAAAGGCTGTTTCCATTAAATATAGGATTTCATTTCATTCCACTTTCTTAAAATTTGTCGAGAAAAATTGGGAAATGCATTCCTACCGACTGCTTCTTTACAGCACCGGGCAGCACAAGGTTTTTAATTAGTTATTTTTAGACTATTGTGCTACTTTATTTTTCTTTTAAGATTTTTACGACATCATTTTTATATTTTAAAAGGTGGGTGTCACATGCGTTATGGTATTCAGTTAAACTACTATGGCATTTATTTTGTAGCTATTATTTATGGAAGCTATTATATCATAAGGCAAGCCTAGATAGCTGATGTTTTACGAGCACCGGCTCTCCAAACCACTGCCCCATTATCATAGTGCTTGCACAAACTGTATGGGGCAATACGTTGTCTCGCACTAATACAGTAATTCTTCTATAGTCGCAAAAAGGTTGTACACGTTGAAGGGAAAAGAAATATCCCCTCTACTATAGTAATCTGATCTCGGCTCGGGTATATCGGTGTGAACCACTACTAATCCAATTACAAAACTTGTTTATTTTTCGTTATTTTTTATGGGACTTTCACCAACTTATTTGTGGCATTCTTCTAATTAAAATGACATTAAACACGATATAATTTCAACGGTATTTAGAGGTTTAACTCCTTGCCGTACCTTTTCCTTTACAGTTACAGTGATTGGAACGTCTTTATGCACAAAAATGTCGTAGAAGGGAAAAGAAAATGTATATTTTTCGTATGGCTACATTTATTTTAGTGCTTAAATATTGATTAAAAACGAATCAAATTTTATTTCACATCACGAGTCTGGCTCGTCAAAGTACGGCAAGGGTTAATTCACGGCGTGGAGTAACTTTAGGACATAGAAGAGGATAGCGAGTGAAAAAGGAAGAGAAACAGCGACCGCGATGGTCGGAAAAAAAGTTCAAAACTTATTGTTTAAAATATTGTTTAAAATACCAATGCGATGCTAACTTTTTTATTTTCAAGTTTCTTCTTATGTGTATATGATAAATTATAAATTATGCTTTACATGTACAGTAAATATGGACCAAATCTTGTTTGGTGTAATTTTTATCAGAAAAATGTCGCAAATATGCTGATAAAATTTCATTAAAAATAAGCAAAAAATAAAGAAATTTCAGTATTGCACTAGTATTGTCTCACCGAGACGCTATTTTGTCTTGTGCCGACGGCCGCGTGGTTCGTGTTTACATGCTGTCCTTTTCTACGTTCGGCGCAGTCGACGAAGCCACAGAGGGACCAGCCTCTGGTCCCGATCTATGTCATAACACAGAACCGAAAATTGACTTAGAATGGGACTTTGCTCTATTTTCTTCTACATTTCTATCTCTTCCTTTATACAGTAAAGTATACTTTAAATTTCAGCTCAGTACCGCCTAGACTACAGCATAATGAAACAACCTGGAGAGTGCCCGAGTTCCGATAAGTGATCCCCTGCTACAGACCACTCAGCAATTTACCACCATCGTCATTACCATAATTACTGTTACTATCACTATCATTATCATTCCCATTGCCACTACTACCATGACCCCGCCACAGTAATACAACCCAAGGGCCGTTCAAAAGATGACTACTATCGCTCCTTGTGCAAGTTTTCGGTGATTTTTGTAGACATCCCTTACATTCAGGACGACGATTTTTTAACAGAGGACGTTTCGCGATTCACGGTACCAGGTATACTTTTTACAAGTTCTTATTTATGATAGAAATTATTCTTAACTATGATTGTAAAAAGATATGCAGTCGTCGTGTACAAAGGGGAAAAGATAACTAAAGGAAGCATAACGCAGCATCCGATGTTATTATCTATGTTTTTAGAATACATTTTGAAAGATTTGTGTTAGGTATTGACTCGCGTCTTTCCAATAATACCTATTTGGGTTACTTGCCCCCTCCACCCCCACCAGACTCTCTCCCCCATTTCTCTAGTAAACTAGCCGTAAACGGAATACAAAGAAAAAAAAACTGCGCAATGTGCTCTGATTAGGTGAAACTATCACATTTGACTATATTTATCATTGATACTTTTACTTCTACTAGTATGTCTACTATCACTATTACTACTATTACTCTTAAAACTATTACTATTACTTCTACTTACGCTACTGCGCCACGACGTTTTTATGTGTATATATTTTCTCAATTCTTATGTGCGCAATGTTTGAACGAATGTAACAAAAATGAAAAAAAAACTACGAATAGTAAGGATGAAATAAGGCAAAAAAAAAGTTAGCAAGGAGCGAATGAACATCTGAGAGTAAGGGAGAGAGCGAAAGAGAGCAAGAGTGAGTGAGGGAGACAGATTGTAGATAGATTGAAAGAAGAGAGAGAGATAGAGAGAGAGAGAGTGAGAAAGAATGAGAGAACAACAAACCATAAGTGTTCGATCATTTAGCTGCCGTTGCGCTCCTGTGTGTATAAAACTATAAATATACGCCGCTCACCACTCATTTATTAACTTACGGATAGTTAGCTAAGTAACAAGTAACTCATTCTATTTATACAAAATAGTCATGCAATCACGTGCAACTTAAGCAATTTTATACGACTTTTATTGATCGCCCATCTTTTTTAAGTGTAAGCTAATGTGTTACATGTGTTTAGAACCTTCTTAGTAATTAATGAAGAATAAGAGAACAAAAAAAAATCAGAAAAAAAGGAGGGAAGGAAAATAACAATTCGAATATGTGCTAGCTGTTAGGTGTGAGTGGAGTGGCAATCTACGTTGTACTCGCCTCGTCAACAAGTTGCTGCTGCATTTAAACCGACTTTAACAAAAAAATAATGGACAAGAATGTGACATCCTTTTAGTGTGTGCTAATCAAACTGTATATTAGAGTGCATAATTTGACAAAAATTTCGACTAGCCCCGATACCTACGACGGTTCAAGCTGTTTAATCGTAAGATTCTCAATAGTACGCACCTGATCTATGTCACATAGATCTTAGATACCTAATTAGTATGGAATGCAAAGCTATACAAGTGATTGAGAATGAATACGTGTGACTTCGAGTACGTATGCATTTAAAGAAACTTCCCGTCAATAGTATCCCGCTATAAAAAGAGTTTCCGAGGTGTTTCTTTTTGGTTGGTAATGGAATTGTTTTTCTTTTGGCAGCTAGTCAATAGCCACGAAACAGAATTTTTGGATGAATTAATTACAATGAATTGGTTATATTCGATCTACTTTTCTTGTTTGAATATAATTAAATCTATTTTTTTTGTTTATAGCGTGAAAAGCATTTTCAAAACTACAGAGGAAGCCAGAACGTTAACAAAATTGATCGAATCGGTTACCATTCGTATATCATCGCTTTGAAGGTTACTACTTTAAGATTCTGTTCTCGTTGATACGTTAAACAAACTTTCTGTTCAATTTCTTCCGAGAAACTTGTTTCACTGGAAGCTGGCTTGGACCTTAGGTGATCTTTAGTGAGAGTGCCATTTTCTTTCTGTAAATATCTAGTATCTTTATACCGGTCTACTGAACGCAAAGGTTGACATTTCTCTTGTTACCATTAGTGAATAATCGTTTCTTTAAATCTACCTGAGAAAAGTTTTGAAGTGGCTGTGACCGATGAGAAGTTCGTGAAATTACTGGAGCTCTAAACGAGAACGTCTATTTAACTCGAGAATGAATAGTGAAGTTTCCCGATATATCTTTTAAGTGTTCAGTCCTCAAATTTAGCGTCCATAATAAACTGCAGAGCAAACGCATAAGCAGAATTTGAACGAAAAAAGCCTCGTTTCTATCGTGTCATAAATGTAAATGTATTGCTTGACAAAGACAACAGAATAACGCCATATTTTTATGATTTTCTTTTTTATACTTTATCATACGAAACGAAGTGTCTGATACACAACGGCCTGCATTGTAAACGAAGGGAAGAATTACCAAATCGTGAATGGAATCTAATTTTGTGGGACAAACTGAAAGAATGCAATTTAAATGTGATTTACGTTTGTAAGTGAATTTGCTTTTTGAAACGGAAAATCTATCGTTCGGCTAATCAAACATTGCAAATACCGATGATTCTGCACACAATGGGAAGGTAATACAGCAGATTTTCAAGCAGTAACAAATTATTGTTGACCAAGTGATATACCTTGATGTTATAGTCTGGGTAGTCGTGTTATTGAAAGCAATAGTAATTCTTAACAAATGCGCCACTTTATTGCTGTTTGCTAACTGTTAACGTTGCAATAATTAAGGAGTGCTTTTCGCTATAGTATCATTGGCAATAAAATGAGCGCGATTTTTCTTGTCTTACCTGTTAAGCAATATTTCATAGAGTAACATCAACATAGATCCTTTCGGAGGGACATGATTGTATAGTATTAATGTTGTAAGAAGCATTAAGGAAAGTTTCTGTATGTGTACATAAAAGGGATACGCCGCTTTAGTC
Source organism: Lasioglossum calceatum (assembly GCA_963966675.1). Classification (NCBI taxonomy): domain Eukaryota; kingdom Metazoa; phylum Arthropoda; class Insecta; order Hymenoptera; family Halictidae; genus Lasioglossum; species Lasioglossum calceatum. The sequence continues at coordinate 8,598,129 of OZ016549.1, forward strand.
ATAATGTCATGCCTAGTGACACAGTACGTACGAATGTTAATTTGACTGAAACAATTCTGTTCGAAGGAAGTATAAGGGATTATCGTTATTATTGTCTCGATTAGAATTCGGTTCATTGCATTTGGGATGGGTTTTAGTGTGCTTGTTTCATTCGACTCGACAGCTCTCATTTGATTTTTGTTTCTCTCCATGGGAAAATACTCTTTCTCCAAATTCTATTATATTATAACATATGTTCCATTTACCACGATAGAAATAATTGCGAAACACAAGACGTCCACCACTACTGAGTTAGACCATAGTTTTCGAACGATAAAAAGCTGGATTGAAATCTTATCAAGCCAAATGAAATGGTTGAAAGGCGTTTAAAAAATTTTGAAACCAATTAATCTTGTCTTCATATGTTTTTGGTTCAGTCCAAATACAATGTTGCTGTTAGAATGGTTTAACCCTCCGACTCAAACTGCTATTTCACTAATACAGTTTTACTCCGATATAAGACGACGGCTTAGGACCGGTTGTCGTCGTATTACGGATGAGGGTACCTATGCGTCACCTAGGAGTCACGAATGACTCCGGCATAGCATACGGAGGGTTAAATGTTTTTAGCATTAACAAGTGAACATTCTGATAATTTTTGACGAATAATAGAACAAAAAAAAATGTTGAAAGTGACTCTGAAACTTGTAAATCATCTCCAGGTTTAGTGCAGATTCACGCATCAAGTCGTCTATATAGCATAAAATCATTTAATTTTGCCGGATGAAAATCTGTTCAACTTTCTATCATTTTAAAGCCTTGATTTGATTCAATTGTATGAATCTCTCTGTACAGGGTGTAAAGAAATATTTGTTTATATTCTACATCTTCGGACAGAGGAAGATCAGTGACAAAATGTTGCCGCAACATTGTCCTTGACCTTGAACTTCATGGTCAAAGTTTTTTCATCGCATTGTACTCTCCGCATCATGCGACAAAGAAAGTTCGACCGTGGAAGTCAAGGTCAAGGACAATGTTGCGGCAACATTTTGTCACAGATCTTCATCGACCCGAAGATGTAGAATACGCATATGGCAGCCAAGACTAAACGTTTCTTTACACCCTGTACGACATTAGCTTTCATTATGACATAAAGCATAAAATGATTTCTCAACCATTTTCGTCGGCTGATGCACCGCTGATCGTTGTCCGTTTTAGTTGAGTCTTCTTTGTTGAACGCCAATCATACGCGTTAATGCTACCAAAACGTGATTCTAAACGAGAACGACGAGAAACTTGTGCTAGACGCAATCGATATGCGGTGTTGTAAGGTTCGGGGAAAAAGTTCAAATTCTCTTGATCAAATCAGTATTATACCTAAACGAATAAACAAAAAAGTCAAAGAACCATATCACTTGAACGGGAGCTGTAGAACAGGACCGTAAGAGATTAATAGTAGTAATAATTCTAATGAAACGATAATACTGATATTAGTTATAGCGATAAATAGTAATGATAATATTTTATATTCGTTGCAAAATAGAGATGTAAAATTTCTGGAAAGATTGGATCATCGAAAACGGATTGCTCCTTTTTTTTGGGAAAAAATCTCGACGAAATAATTTAAAAAAAAACAACAACAAATTTTATATTCGTTGCAAAATAGAGATGTAAAATTTCTGGAGAGATTGGATCATAAAGAACGGATTGCTCCTTTTTTTGGGGAAAAAATCTTGACGAAACAATTACAAAAAAAAGACAAAAACAAAAAACAAAAAAAAAGAATTGACTCGGATGTTACAATGGACGCATCTTAACGTGTAATCTTGGTCTGTTTCTACAAGTTGTTATCGCGGGAATGAATTTTGGTTTTCGGTAACGATCGTCTTGCTAATTTTCCTCTAGCAGTGCTAGCCCGTCGCTCATTCAGCGCGTCTCCATTTTTGCTTGACTCGACGACAGATAATCCTGTTCGTTTTCTTCTTCCTGCGACGCCGCTGTGGAACGAAATTCAAAATGAACATAACAATAAATTCTAAAGTACAAGCAATTAACTGTCGTTTAATTATAAAGATTGAAATACTTAAGAGCTCAATTATTTTTGGTATATTTGAAAAAGAGAGAAAAAAAAGCAAACGAACAATACGACCTACATTTACAATGTACTAGGTGTTGTGACGGGACTTAACGATGTGATCGATCGTGAAACTTTCTCGATAGTTTACATCTCTAGCGTTAAAGAGCGACATCGGTTCTCGTGCGAGAAACGAACGGATCTACGAAGACACAGAAAAAGTCGGAACAGAGTAGTTTCTAAGAGAGGGCTAGAACCGTACGGTGCAGAGTCGCTAGATCAACACTTGTGTCCCCACACTAGCTCCCCCTTCTACACCGCTATCCCCCCACGTTTCCACCGCGGCCCGGTCACGTGACGCGTGGCATCTCTGGCAGAGAGAGAGAGAGAGGGTAAAACTCTTTCCTCTGAATTCGTGCTCCCTCCCCTCATCTGGCGACTCTGGTACGGTATACGTATCTGTATTTTTGTTCTTCTTTTGTCTTCGAACGTTTTGTGGACATACAGGGGTGTAATTGAGCAGCGTGCTAGAGTTGTATAGAACACCGGTAAACCAGCGGATAGATGAGTCGGAAGGAAAAAAAAAATTGTTCTAACGAAATACACATACAGACGAGCACCCCGACGTGCGGAAAATCATAACACATACACACAGAAATATAGATATACGTGTACACAGCCACTTATCGAATTATTGTCGGCATAGTGACTTAAAAGCGCTTACAATTATCATGTACATCCGCTGCGTTACGCGGGCGGAGCTCGCGTTTTCCGTTCGTAACATGTTTTGCACGAGCCGACCGTCAATTCGGACCGCTTGCCCCCCGAAAAAAGCCGCGACTCTCGAAGACAATACGTGCTTTGGATATGAGAGGAAAAAAAAATAATGTGTAAAAGGAAGGGCAGGGGGGGGGGTTGGAACAGATACTATGGGATTCAAGGTCGCAATACACTGCGGGAGCAAGTTGACGTTGCGTGGAGGGCGGGGGGATACATAGTTTCTAGATGGAGATTGTCGATAAAAGCGAGTTCAAGCGTGCGGGAGAGCGTGCTGCGATGGAATTTAAATGTGTGAGCGTGGGTACGATTAATTTTCACGTAAGAAAAGAAAAATACAAAAAAAAAGAAAGAAAACGAGGAAGAATAAACGAAATTTTTAGAATGCATTTTGTGCGAGATGAGACAATTTCGTTCAGTTCTTGTAGACGGTCGCTTGTGCGAGAGGATCACTCACTTTCATCTTTTGTCGTTCGGGACGAAGCAAAATGAATATTAAAGAGACAAGTGTGATCATGGTACGAAAATATGAAATTGTGACGGATAAAAGGAGACGAAGAAAATAATGCGAAAACGATAAAAAAAAAATAAAATCTGTGCGACAGTTTGTGCCACTCTATGTCATGTACATAAGAACCGGTGTGTAAGAGAGAATGTCTGCGTGTGTGCGTGCGGTACACGTTGTATGTATGGGATAAGCGTGGTAGAGGAAAAGAGAAAGATTTACATACAAATATGTGATGTGTATACACATATGTATATGTATATACATACACATATATGTATATATTATATATGTATATGTATACACATATATGTATATATTCTATATGTATATACATGCATATATATGTGTATATTGTATATGTATATGTGTATATATATATATGAATATACAATATATGTATTTACGTACATACATATATGTGTATATATACATGTATATACATACATATGGAAATATTGAGATATATTTGTAAATTCTGTTATCTGAATGCATTATAAATATTTTAACCTCCTGTAATGAAATATTTAATAAAAAACGTTACCAACCAAATCGTTTGCAACTTTCGAGGGCACATGTAGGATACGTCATTTTATTAAATCTATATATGTTTCACGCCAGATAATCATTGTGATTGTCATTGTTAGTACGCAGAAATTTTCTTATTTCTTTTTCTAACCATTTCTCGATGAAAATACATGTTACGTTTTAACAATTTAACGAGTTCATTTTCGTATGTGATTTTACGGTAGTGTACGTTTTGCGGATAAATTATATGCTTGCGTAGTTTTATGTTGCTGGAGAATACTAACACGTTACTAACACGTAACTGATTTCTTTAACACTAACCGTGCCCGAGCATAAAAAAGGTGTTTTTTATAAGAATTACAAGACTGAATTTATTTAGAATTCTTGCGATTTTTATAATATATGCTTGAATGAAAACATTTGTTCAATAATTTCTAAGGAAAGCATCGTTGTAATTTCGATCATTATAAACTAAAAAATATGAAACCGGTTATTTGGTACGGTTGGTGTTAAAATAGTTTGAGAACTGCTCTATAATTCGGCTGGTATAAATAGCATGAAAAAGTATAAATTAAAAAGAAAGTTTCTAAGATATTGTAATTCCGCTTTTGATATTGCTGTAGCACGAGGCTATGGACTCAGTGATATTAGAATTAGCCTGTAGAGTATTTGGGTGTTTAATTTTACTAACTGTTTGCATTCTGTATTCATATATATATTGTACATATATGTATAGGGAGGGAAGGGAATATTGTGTTGAAATTTTTAAAATGGTACTTGTTAATGTTACTAACAATTATTTCTGTTTAATGCATCACTGGAAATAATTAGAATTTATTAGTGGAAGAGAAAGAGGATTCGTAAAAATATATAAAAGTGTGGTGGCAGAATTTTCACATGGACCACGTCGATAATAATTTTTTTATTCAACTGAAATGTAGTTCCTCATTTGGTAAAGTGAATTAATGATTTTCCAGGAAACCAAAAATTCTTGAACTGTATTACATATAATAAAAATAATTAAACGAATTGTTACAATGAATATCATAACTTTTTCAAAATTTAATGTAGTACTGACATCATCCAAGAGGGGTTATTCATTTCAAATGTATCCAATGTCACGATCATTAAATTTCATTAATAAGTATTACCGAATCGAGTATTGTGAGTACAATCGATCGACAAGACTCGTTATGTAACGGTGTGCATGTATGGTGCACAGTAAGCAATACAGATACCGCATTGTGGTTCCATATGGAATGCATTCTTCCTGCCATACGAAGAATAAATCCTTATCGTTAGAAACAATCTGAACTATTTTCCTCCATTTTTCTTAAATTTGCTGGTACAAGTAACATTTTTCAAAAACCGTGGAAACGGTTATATTCGATGTTCTTCACGTAACATTAATTTTATTGTTAAGAGGACGCGAAAATTTTAGTTTATTATCTTAAATGTATATTTTACGTTTCATATTTTATTGTGACGGCTTGCAATGTAAAAAATTTGTTTCAGCCGTAATGGCACTTAATGGATATGCATTATGCCTTATCGACATTTGTACGGATGTGGTATGATATTCAAGGAAATTCGTCAAGTTATATTTACACGAAGTCCTGTTTATAATATACTGTTCGCGGTGACACTAATACAATGGCTGAAACGCACAGGTAATCAATTTATTATATTTTCTACGTACACGATAAACTGTAGGAACCAATTTCAACAATGTAAGGAGAACGATGTTGTTACCGTATTTCTTTAACTGTCAGTTTCAGATCTGATTAGATTGTATCCTCGGATCGTAATAGAAAATGGAACGTTAATCGGTACAATTAAAGTGGAACAAGCGACAGAGGTATCTATATAGGATTGGCTCCGAACGCTTAACTTTCAAGTATACAGATTTTTACCAAACGTTTGTACTTTACAGAAACAGACAATTGTTACAAAAATTGGCATACGATGAAACAGAAATTTCGAACAATTTAATCCCTACTTTTATTCCCCTCTCACCATTATTCTGTTACAGTGTAGATTAAGACGTTCGATGAAAAGCTACGTCCACACAGAAGCAGAATCGAGCGACCTCTCTGTCGTCTCTTGTTGCCTTCTTCTTCTTTTATCCGGTACAAGCAGCGACATTTCCAAGATACATGTAACTAAACGTTGTTACTTCGGTGTGACCGTAGCTTTATAAAGCTATGTGCACACTGGAGCAACATCGAGTGACCTTTTATTCGGTAGAAGCGGCGACATTTCCAAGATACATGCAACTAACTATCGTTACTTCAGTGTAAACGTAGTTTTAGACGATGCCCCGCGTCCTCGAGAGTTGTTTCTTCGAAGAAGCGACAGCTTTTTAACAATGGAACATTTCATAGAAGACCGTACAGAATACAATTTAGGGAGAGACCCGACTCAATCGATTGGAAACGACCTAAGATTTGTCGGTATTGAATGGTAGTCGGAGTCAAAGCGGTGGAAAAAATCCGAGCGTCAACTATCCGAGCTCGTACGTATTACGAAGCGATAACGGCGGAAGCCGATCGCGCTAGAACGGGAAGAAGGAAGCTGTACGAAAAGCTCTCTCCCACCGTTTAGTCATTCTCTCCCGGGATTCCGTGGCTGTCGGACACGTTTCGAGAATCCTCGAGCTATCTTTTTCCCTGATCTTGCCTTCATTCATCTGTTTCTTCGGCAGTATTCTTTTGTTTCGCGACTGGGCCGCGTATCCCTACTAACCGTGCGTGGGGGGTGCACCGAGAGAGTTCACCGCGGCTCGACTATCTCTTCGGAGCGTGCTCGAAGGGTTGCGAGAGGGAAGTAGGTGGGTTCGTTCGGAGAGAATCGTTTTCTTCCGCATCTGTCGTGTGCGGTTCGAATAAACTCCGCCGCGAGGAGGCGCCGTTTCACGCAGCGGGGTCGATCGAATCCGCGAGAGAACGAGAGGAGACCGAGAGGGAGCGAGAGAACCAGAGGATAGGAGGTAGAAGATAAGTATAGCGGGTGTCGGAGCGAGAAGAAACTACCCGAGAGAGAGAGAGAGAGAAAGAGAGAGCCAGTCGTCGTCACTGCCGGTAGTGCCACCTGGCCGTGATAAAGGGGGGCCAACCAGTGAGGGGTAAGTGGGGTTGGTTGTTCGGAGGGGTGCGTATTGACGCGACTGCGCGATTACGTTGATGCGGTAGGGTAGAAAAGGGTAGTGATTCTGGAGCAGAGAGGTAGCGCCGCGGGAGCAACAGAGAGAAGGAGAAGGAGGCGAAGAGGAGAGCACGAGAGAAGGAGGGGCGGCCTGAAAAGCTCGGGCCAGGCTGGTGGCTTCGATCGCTCAATATTCATCCCTTGGCCGGACGAGTGCGCCCGAGAACAGCGGCTCCAGACGAGGGCACGAATCAACCCTTCCTTCCTTCTTTTGCGTCCTCGGCCGCGCCACTGTTCCTTCAGGAGACGGACAAGATCAACGGGAGGAACCAGAAGAGAACCTGAGAAAGGGATCCGCACGTCGACGGTCGTGGTGTTACGCGAGAGAGCTTGCGACGCTCTCGTCACTGATTCCAGCTCGAGTTACAACCGACCGGAATGGAGGACAAGAAAGTCGAGCAGTATTACAGTCCGCCGCCGAAGCTTGGCAAATGGGAGGGTTTCAAGATCTTTCTATGGAATTCCGAGACGGGACAGTTCCTCGGGCGCACGGGGGCTAGCTGGGGTAAGTCTTTCGCTGTTCCTTCCATCCGTAAAACCGTAGAACCTAGTGAAACTCGATTATGTCCTAGATCGCGACCCCGTCTTCGTTCCTTGTTAACGATATAGCCTCCCGTCGACTTGTTCCCGAGAATCTCCTTCGCGAATGATCAACCCCAAGTTCCGCGTACTTTTCTAATTGGGTGTAGAACGTTTCGTTTCTATATTCGCGTTATACGTAATTTGGCTTGGGGTCTCGAGAGGGTTTCTGTAACGAATATCATGAATGGCGAGAAAAGGGAGCGGCTATGGTTCGCGACATCGGGATTCACTCTATTGACATTTAATCGGAACTCCATGTCGTTACAGACGTGCAGTGTCGCAATGTATGCGCGCACTGCAGCTCGCCAGCGATGCCATATACATGTAAAGATCTTCCGTGCTGCATTCTAATACGCGAAGGCGTTCTAGCTTCGGTTAAATCGATTTCTCATTTCCAACGTCGATACCACGGTACGGAGTGGAGACCGTTTTTAGAGACTACTTTGCCAGTGTTAAATGTCGCGATAAGACCCTCGATTCAGTCCCACGAATGTACTTCCTCTAAAGGCACTCCGTTTTATTTTTTCCTGTTGTTCAGTCTTTTTTTCCTGGTCGAGCAGTCGGCTGCCTTCGAGCGAGTGGAAAGGGCACGTCGTAGTGTTCCGTTTTATCTAACGTTACGCGTATCCTGTCCCGATATCGTTCTTTCTAACTCTGTCAACATCACGTTGAAATTTCAAGATTTCTAAATTGGTCGTTTCGAAATAGTATACGGAGGGGCGGTAACCCCCATGATTCCCATTGCCCTATTTTTGTATGTCGAGATGCGAGACCCCAAGTGGATAAAGGATCTCACGAAGGCAGGAGCTCTGTGCTTTAGCACCGTGTGACCCCCCCAATTTTGCCCGTTTATAGTCGCGACTCAAGTTAAATGGTGGCAACGCGATTGCTTCGGTATTGAACGAAAGGCTCGGGCTACAGACGTAATAGTTTGCCCATCATATCAGTCGAGACATCAACTTCGACGATTCCGAAATTTCGAAATACAGCGTGCTAGAAATTTACGATTTCTGGTAATTAACCCGGTGACATTTGCGAACCTACTATCCGTACTGTGCCGTGTTATGTAACGCAATTGCGGTAAGATTCGACCGATCAAGATCTATTGTTGCGGTACACTTAACGAAATAAATTGTAGCCTATATGATAATTAGTGTTACACAATGCGGTTATATGATCCCCTGGTGGCCGATCGATGAACGATTTTTAAACGTTCCCAGATTTCAGACGTTTCGAGCTCGAGGAATTCTACCATTAAATTAATTGAGAGTTTGTGAGATTTCGACTTTTAAAAAATTATCGTGTTGTTCAGCGAGTTGAACAGTTAGCTACCAAAAGGCATTTCTGGTTGAGACTTGTGGAGCTGTTTGCTCCGAGAAATTAAGATAGTATTTGTATTTATTTATTGTAACAGTTCCTGTTCAATTTTCTCGTAGATGCTAGCACGATCTGTAATAAAATTGTTGCACAGATCATCGGATCGCACCTTTATTTTCATTTCTGAAGTTATGTGGGTGCAACGAAACCGTTTCCTGCAATGATTTCTACGACAATTACACTCGGATCTCAACGAACAATTCGTTGCAGAAGCGAAACAGTTCGTATTTTCGTTTAAACTTTCTTTTTTTCATCAGACACGGGTTTTACAACGAAGTAAGCGGCGAGCGTACGTTTGCTTTCGAGAATCTTTTTGTAAACTCATCGACATTTACGACCACATCCGAGCATCTGAGACGATGATAACTCGATCTCGAGTGATCGCGTTAGCACGTTTAAAACAGTTTATGTATTCGCCCGAGCAGGGTACATTCCTTACACGTTCTGCTGTTTTTCCCCTCTTTCTCCCCCGTGGTTGATCGATTTTCGCTGAAATCAATAGAATACAACGGTCATACCATTCCGCTGGAATAGCCTGTTCCGATTCCAAACGGTTCGCTTATTCGCGATTTGATTTTCTGTCGAACTTCATTATCCCTCGCTCGCACGAACGCCCCGTACTGGAGGCGAATATATCTCTAGGCTGCTCGAAATTTACGGAACTTCGTCGCGTGACCGGGCAGCCATTTTTATTCCGGAAAAAAGCAACAAACTTGTTGTCTCTGTGTTTCTTGAATCGATCGCTGGTCCGTAATTCCAGTTCATTAATACTAGGCTGTTCGAAGTTTTTCACTTCCATTTCATTAGTTGCTAAGAATAGCTCGTCGAAATCGTGTACGAGATTCTTTAAGGTACCCTGCTGAAATATTCACCTTTGGTCTATTTATAAATGTATTGATCTGAAACTAGTTGGTTCATCAGATACATATAAACAAGTAAGAATTCTTGGATTTTCGCGTCTTAAATAAACTGACAAAAAATTGTCTAACGAGATCGTGTGCGAGTGTGACTGTACAGTAGGTGTGTAGAACAAATTGTTTAAAAAGACACTTACAGAACAGGTGCATACACGGTTTCTGTAAACTATTTTTTGATCGCTTCGTGAGGTCTGCGATCCTCTAATAATAATATTAATTGACTGCGGATCTTTATGCAAAATAAAACGTGTTTTCTTCTTTTAATTATCCTATTAAGCTGAAACTAATACATTGATGTCCTTAAATATTTTTAACACATCCGCTGCTTTAAATTGTACGTGCTAATTTTTGTCATAAATGCATCAAATCTGCAGTCTAATAATAAGGTAAGATCTACCGTACTGTTGTTCCTTTCCATGACCGATATGAATTTCTAGAAAATAGGAGAAACATTGTGGGAACCAATTTAAACGGCAGTCGTGCTACTGGCGAAAGCATTTCCTCCCGGCAAGTAGTCACAATGGAAATAAAGGAGACTTCGAGACACGGTGGCCGAAGGAGATTCGGATATTCTTGAAATGTTTGGTGCAGTGAGAGCGCAAATTTCATTTAACTTTCGTTGAAATGCGAACCGTTGGTGCGGTTGCTGTAGTAACGTAACATTTTCACGGTTTTTTCGAGATATCGATCACCCCGTACGCGAAACGCGACGGCGCCACAAACTTAGAAGCCACCGCAGTTCTTTCGTGAAGTAGGTCGTTGATATTGTTGCGTCTACACTCGATTCTTTGTGCAGGAAATGACACCCTTTGTGACACTCGTCGTCGCCATTTTTAGCTCGAAAACCAGCGGATCGCGTCACCAATCGAACAAGATTTTCCCCCGCGAAGGTTTCGGTGTTCGCCAGCTCGATCGTCACGACAGCTTTCACGAGGTTCACCCGAATTTTGTGGGCTCGTCTGATAACTCGATTCAACCCTTATACGTTCCTCAGGGTGAAAATGCACCCGTTTCTACATACTGTAAAATGATCGTTCGTCTGTGTCTCTGTCTCTCTCTCTCTCTCTCTCTCTCTCTCTCTCTCTCTCTCTCTCTCTCTCTCTCTCTCGTGGCATGTATCTCTTTAAAATTGTGACGTTATTTGTTGAGTTAAAGCGTAGAACCAAAATGGATGAATTATTATCTTATTGTTAGACTCTTTTATGCAACTATTTGTGAGGAGCGTATGAGTTGAGAGCGAATCGTTATGCAGAATAATAAAAATTGTCTACCTGAATTGCAACAAACTGGTGTGAATAAATAGGTTGAAAATAATGTAACATTTAATTTTTCCGACGTATTTACTGTTTAAAATTATACCTATTAACGCTGTCTACGTATGAAGATTAACCAAAATGGCGACCGCAATGGCTGCCAATAATTTCTTGTTAAAAAGTAAACCAAATATAAGCATTTTTATTATTAATTTGTTATCAATTATTTTATCAAGATAAATCGTAATTTTAGATAATGTATAGTTATTGCACACTCTGCTTGTAGTTTAATTTTACCAAGAATTATTTCTTCATTAAAAAATACGAATTTCGTTGAAGCATAGCAAATTTTTTATTTTATGAAGTACAACTTTTATGACAACTTTACTAATGTTTTATTGAATAAAGTACAACAATTTCAACGCAAGATATACATGTGTGAGAATCTAGTGAAACGTGGGTCTATTTATGTAACAAAAACTGAAAACGATGGCATTTTGTTGAAGTGACATCGATTAGGAGACAGCGGATCTTATGACAAAAATGACTAGGTGTAATTTAAAGTAGTAAAAACTTTAGAAGAAATTAAAAATATTACCAACCTGTCGAACAAATTAAGAAAGAAAATGAATTTCTATTTGTTTTCTATTTCTTTCTCCACTTTGTTGCAATTCAGAAAATTTTTAGTTTGCAAATTTTATTAGACAGCAAATTTGATGCGTTTACGACAAAAATGAGATATAATTTAAAACAGCAAAAACATTAGAAAAATTTCGAAATACTGTCACATTATGTACAACCTGTTAAACACATTGAGAGAGAAAATAAATTCCTATTTCACAGTTTGTTGCAATTCAGAAAGTTTTTAGTTTGCGTAACGGTCCGCTGTCTATTGATCAGGAACAAAGGACGAAACCAGGACAAAATTAGCGCAAGAGGGTTAACTAACTAGCGAGCAATCGGAAGAAATCTGATATCCTACAAGTCCTCTTCGAATGAGGGTAAGACTTTTGTAGGGTTGGTTGGATGGTTCAGACGGAGAAAAACGTAATCCAACGGCGCGGATATTTGTCTAATGTAGCGAGTCTTACACACAGGGATCAATAACCTACTCTGCTTTTCTCGTAGTAGCGGCAGGTCGCGTCGTAGCGTCAACATAGTCCCCACGTACTTCTACACCGTTTTATATTTTATCTTGTCCCGTTATTATTTGCATATAAATATTATACGATTCAATCCAAATACTATTTTAACACACATATTCGTCCTATAATTGTTATTTCATAATTTTAAATTCTACATAATATAAGAAGGAGATGCTATTGTTATTTCTATCCTTGAAATAAAAAAAGGATTATTTATCTGTGGTCATAAAATAATATCTTGAATAAACGACGATTTATAACAAAATTTGTTATACTGTTAATAAGTTACTACTTACTTTTGCGATATAATTAACTCTAAAATAAAACTATTCTCTTCATCTTTATGCAAAATAAAAATGTTCTACATTGATTGTGGGAAGCAGGAGTAAAATAAAAATTGATTTCATCCCTTAATGACATTATTGCATTAAAGACAATCTTACAATATTCTCAAATTTTTCTAATCGTTTACTGTTTTATATTTCGACCAGCCAATTTCTTCACAAATGCATAAAAATCCGCAGTCTAATAACGTCTATCAAAATTCGCAGGTCTAAATATATCGAATCGAGTATAAAGCTAACGAGTTTGACATTGATCATTTACGCAACTGGTAACATATATATATGTACGCCCCATCAGTCGTTTTTCTTAAAAAATGTTGGGATTTTCAAATCTGCCTTCCACCTCTATATATAGTCGGAGATTATAAAAAAATATTAATTTAAATTCGTTTAACAAGAAAACTCTATTTTGCATGGTTCGTGGTGCATCGTCATCAACGATTCCTATAACAAACACGTGGTATCGCTTACTCAATACCAATTCAGGCCAATTAGACCTTGAATCGTAATTGCTACCATGTCTAGACTTCGGTTGCAACGCGTGCCCGCAAACGAATTATTGCGGCTAAACAATTCCGTTACCAACAATTGGTTAAACTATATACATATCTGTACAATCGTACAATTTTCATTGTCACCATAAATATGTCTGAGAGTTCCTTGGGGCTATGAATTAAATACTTTCCGAATCATGGCCGATGCACGTGGCACATAAATGGAGATTTAGTTGTCTGACTATACTATAGTGATATACATATAGTATAATATAGCGACTATACAATAACAGCAGAACCGAGGACTCAAAGTGACATAGTAATTTATTTTACGTTCTTAAATTCGAGAAATTATGAATGAGAAGGTGTGTAATTTGTTAATTAAATCTCAATTATCTATGTTAAATTTGATTGTACAACTATTTCAATGTTCTCTAGCTCTAGCCAGAGGTATTTTACTGAAAATAGAAAATACATGTGCATACTTGAAAGAGAGAGGAGAGTGATTCTAAAATATTGTGTAATTGTTCGTTTATCATGTTTCATGTTTCAGTATATTAATTAACACGTTCTATTCTTGTTGCAGGGAAAATTTTGTTATTCTACGTCATTTTCTATGCCGTACTCGCTGGTTTCTTCGGTGCAATGCTGACCGTTTTCTATCAAACGTTAGACCCGAACGAACCGAAATGGCAGCTGGACAATTCTTTAATTGGAAGCAACCCTGGACTCGGCTTCAGGCCTATGCCGCCTGAGAGTAACGTCGAGAGTACCTTAGTTTGGTATAAAGCCAGCGACGAAGGTAACTTCTTGCACTGGACCAGGGAATTGGACAAGTTCCTCGACGGTAATTTACATTATCTCACATTTATTTTATGTAGTACAATATCGTAGTACTTGTAACTGTTAAGAATGGGTCCCATGAAAATCACCGACACAGGTTTCACCGACAATATTCCACCAGCTCCAGATTTCACCGACAAGGACTTTAGTAGACGACAGTATTATTCGATATTAATCAATTGTTTGACGACAACATTATCCGACTGCAGCTAACTTCTTATAGTGTAATAATTGTTCAGTTAGGAGCATAACTGATCACACACACTTTAAATCAGAATAACATTTTTATGAATGGATCAAACGATTTAAATTTCTCATTAAGGCTAGAAGAATTGGTTTAGTGAATGACGTCTAATAAATATGTTGAAAAAATGCAATGATTTTTACAACTTTCTTAGCTGGGCCAATAACGAAAATTTAAAAGATTTGTCAACTCGTATAAATTATATACGTTCTGAAAATTTCATTGAAATTGCTTAATTATGGGTAAAAATGGCAATTTTTCACGATTTTTGGCCTTTTTACTACAAGAGCAGAGACTCTGTAATAGGTTAATATATATATTAACAAATTAACATGTAACAGTGAAATTAACGATTCAATTAGACAGTGTTAATTCGGTACAGCGATTAGTAAGTTGTTATCTTCTTCTAAACAGTAGTGCGAAACAAGAAAGAAATCTAGGTCGTTAATATAAATTATCAAAGTCGTGTTATATAATCGTCAGAGCGACGTTTTTATTGATTTTTTAAATCGAATGAATTCATTATGTTACACTAGCAGTTTAGTTTCGTCTCAAAATATAATTTACATAATATAAATATTTGGTTGAGTTAATAAATAAATATTAGTTAATAACTTTAAGTTTACATGGTCTTCATTATACGAAATACCAGTTTTAGTAGTACTTGAACTTCACACGAGGGCAGAATACACGTATCTTAACAAATCAGTTACCTATTGTTATTTCGCACAAAAGAGGACAATTAGACAAGCTAGTAATTCATGTGTTTGCAATAATTTTTCTGTATTTCTGTTAGAATTTAGATATTTCAACCGAAATTTGTACAGTTATATTCTGTATGTATATTAAGATGCTAATATTAACCGATAAGCACGAAAATTGCTTTTGTCCTAACTGAGCCGTTACGTCAGGGGAGTGTTAAATCTGGTCAAGGTGACATCAATCTTGGGATCACTCTTTTAGAACGTCTTTTCGCTCGCAGTTTCTTATAACGATATCTTTTTCTTGCAAATTACTGCAAAATATTCGTGTCTTCAAATTTTATCTATTTTTTATATCGGATTCGAATTTAGAATTCGCATTTATATTAACCGCGAAAAGCAGGTCTGGTATCAGCTGCATTTTGAACATTGTCACGTTTTATAAGATAATTGTTTATTTACATACGGAAAGTATTTGTACATCTCATTCATCATGTAGCGTACTGCGTGTATCTCCTACGCCATTTGAATAGCATTAAAACATGACTATACTGTGAAAAATGTTTTTGTTGCGCGATCGTCTCTTCTGAAGTTTACAAGGATAAGAAAATTACTGGTCTCGGATTTTTTATTTTAGAATTAAGATGGCTTTATACGGGAAAGTGATTAAATGAATTTACTCATTTCGTCACCTGTTATTCCAAAAATCACGAAAAATTTAAATAAATTTAGTCTTGTCATCTTTGTAAGCCAGAGTTTTCGTGTTTGATAGCTCCAGTATTAATTTTATGAGTCGAAGGTCATTTCAAGGTCGTAAAATTGTATACACAAGGACATGTATGTATGATATGTATATCCTAGTAAAGTCTATTATCCAAAAACACAATAAATACCCTTGCAAACAGTGAAGAAGTTGATCTCCGAATAAAAATATTTTTTTATGGTATATCCGATTCCAGATGTGATTCCACTTACGTACACATAGAAACAGTATTTTTAACAAAATCGTGAAATTCCCGCGTGCGATAAAAATGGATGGCATCATCGCTATTTATACTCAATTTACTTCAAAATATTTTCTCGGTTTTGCCATAAATTTCTTCCAACAGTCATAAAGCTGTTGAACCCGTTCCTGGAAGCTATATTGACATTATTTTTTTGTTGTACTACGAATAACGGATATAACGCTTAATTATGATTAATTAAGATGATGTACTTTTACACAACATAATTGCGTTGGATTAGATACGATATCTTTTGTGTTTACAATAAAAAGAAACCATAAAATAAAGGTGATAACAGTTCGGAAAAGTTAGATAGTTGAACAAGGAAATTATTTTAAAGAAAATAAGCAATAACTTGATTCATGTTTTTGTGTAATGAAGAAGTTACAAGAATGTTTTAAAACATAATTAGTTCTGCTTTTAAGAACACGATAATATAATAAAGAAATGTTCTGCTCTTAAAAGCCTGCCATTAATCATTATTGTATCCAAAAGGCACATGTTTATCGTTCTAACAAACGGAGATAGAAATTTTAATTTGTGATCTGAATTGGCAGAAATGTATCCTGGCTATCACTCATTAAAATGGAAGTGCGTGGTCCGTTTGTAACTATTTATAAAGTCACGCACGAAATATGAGTTAGAATTGAACAAATCAGTTATTTAAAGAATTTATTTCGAATTTCCTCAGAATACCATAGGTCTCCCACCTTTACAAATGGCACTAAAAGGAGGGTGGTTTGCGACTATTGGAAGCCACCAGGGCCCGGCAGGGTTTGCGATGTAGACATGACGTCGTGGGGACAGTGCACGAAGGAAAACAAATACGGCTATAATAAATCTGCTCCTTGCATTTTCTTGAAACTTAACAAGGTACGTCTATTTTTATCCAATGTATTTATAACGATCGATTCTCTTTTTTCGTAGGTACTCGCGTAAGTTTCTGTCGTACTTTTGGTAAACAGAAGTCCTTTGTTTCAATGAAAGAAAATACAGAATATTTTATTCAATGTCTTTTCCATCGTTAGCTACACTCGTACATCTTTAGCATGCTAAAGCGTACTGGCAATTTTTATAAACTTATAAATATACAAGGTGTGATTATTATTATTCAGAATTAATTTTTGGTAACACAAAAGAAGGAGATAACATTGTCCGTTTGGTCAGGTGGTTCGCTTGTGTAAAAGTTGTTTTAAATTTTGCGTTTGGAATTTATATATTTCGTTAGATAACATTTTTAGATCGTAGTATAATTATGAAAAAATTAAAATATAATTTGATTTAGGGATTAAAACATCGTGTCACATATACAGGGTGTTTGCGAAATCGTAGTAGGAGCTCGTTTTCGAGATAATCGAGTTTAAAGTTTAAAGTTCCGCCAGTAGAATCTCCGCACAAAGTAGAATTGGTTGATCATGGTCAGACACGTCAGACGATACTTACGCAACAACACGTGTATTCGCTGCATTTTCAACCTCGATTTCCTTGAAAACGAACTTCCAACGTAACAATGTTATTCCTTCGACATATTTTTGCTTACAAAATCACCCCTGCCCGGTTGTACTACGATTTCGCAAACACCCTGTATAATTTCAAGCGTGTCGTCTTTCAGAAATGCTTCACACGTAAAAAATTAGCTGCATTCCAAGCGGAAAATTCTATAATAGTCGTTTAAGAATTTTCAAACTTGCCAAACGTTAAATTAAAGAAGAGAAGACTAATGAAGGAGAACTAAAAAATGAGAAGAAGGCGTCATGCATACAACCACGCCGCCATTGTTTGTGTTGTATTCTAATCTTAAGTGGGATAGTCAACAAAAAGTTAGCGGCGAGTGCTGTTAATTTTAATTGCAGATTTTCGGCTGGGCGCCACAATATTATAACGACACGAAAAACCTGCCAAACACCATGCCATCCGATCTTCAGGAACACATCAAACAGGAGGAACAGGCGAATAGGTTGGATACCATTTGGGTATCGTGTGCTGGCGAAAATCCAGCTGATGTTGAGAACATGGGAGCAATCCAGTACATTCCACGTCGTGGCTTCCCTGGCTTCTACTTCCCCTTCACAAACACCCCCGGATATCTCAGCCCTCTCGTAGCTGTTTTCTTCGAGAGACCCAAATGTAAGAACTCCTTCTTTATTATTAAGTGTAGAAATTAATTCGGTGGCTTGATATTAAATTATTTATAACTCTGGTTTGAAAGAAAATAATCGTCAGCCATTTTATAACGTTTAAGTACCAACACTTACACTTATAAAACACTTGAGATCTAGTCAAAACAAAACCTAGTAGTAAGCAAGATGGCGGCGTCTGACAAGACTCGCATACGGTACTGTACACTGTTTGCGTTTCAATGAAAGAAAAATGATTTGCTCTGCTTTGATTTTGATGAATGAATTGAATTCTGCTTGAATTTTCATTTATTCCGATCTCTCCAGCATCATTTAGCAGATACAAATTTCTAAACATTGGAAGAGCTGCAAAAAAGTATTGACGAATTCAATACATCAAAACCGCCATCTTCTTTCCGTCAAGGAATTCGACAGTTGTCTGATTGATGGACCAAAGTCATCGAAAATAATGGATTCCGATTCGTAAATTTCAATATGTTTAGAATATTTGGAGGTCAAGACGAAATAAAAAGTATAAATAATTTCGCCACAGTTAACTGGATCAAAGATTCGAGCAGTGAAAGTGCCCTTTCCGTGTTAAACTCCAACGCGATCAATTTCAATTTTCAGATGGTGTATTGATCAACATCGAGTGCAAGGCCTGGGCGCACAACATCGTCCACGACAGATTTGACAGGCGCGGCTCCGTACACTTCGAGCTAATGGTGGATTAAGCGCAGCACTTGCCACCTTTTGCAAGACCACTACCAACTGCGTCCACGAAATATGTAGGAGGGAAGGAGAATAAGACAAATTTCTTTTTTAATCAATCTCGCTGGCGGATCGTGACCACTCCTTCTTTCCTCCGGTTATCTCTGCCGACGATACCGCCCTAGCCGCGTTTCTTCTCGTCGTATTTATCGTAGATCCGTCAGGCGCTCATAATCATGTATTCACCCATTTTCATCGTCGAACTGATTCTCTTCATTGTGATCTTTAACGTCGTTAACTCATCGTCGCGCTTCTTACTACCATTCAAAGGAAATCGTTGTTCGTGTTCATTTCTCTCTCACGAAGGCACACAAACACACACACACACGTACACATACAAGCGCAGGACACGCGACACATACACACACATACAGACACACACTACAGAGGACATATACGTACAGGAAAGATAGACAGACGGCAGACACCGGTATACACACACGCAGATAAGGAGTTCTCTTATCGATCGACGCTTCCACGGCAAATGGTTTATCACAGAACGGTAGAACGGATCCGTGTAAAATTGGCTATACACAAGCTGTAGACACTGGATAATACACGTACGGCATACGCGAGCGTATGTGTCGGGATGCACAAAAAAAAAAATAAATATAACACAGTTCAGCGGAAAAATTCTGCACAAAACGAATGGCGGTATCTCTTCTTTCTATCGGGGGCGAAGGGGAGTGGTCGTACTGTCAGGATCTATGTATCGTTCGGGGTATCCGTTGGAGCGCGTAAGAGTTTATCCTTACTGTTTTGCCCCTTTTGCGAGTTTTTCGCTTTTCGGTATACACCAAACGAATTCGTTTGTCGCGTATCGTTCCGTTCCGTTTCGTTCCGTTACGTTACGTCGCGTTACATTGTTACGACTACGTTTAGGCTACGTTGCGTCGCGTTAACCGTTTAGATTTTCTCCCATCTCGGTCTGGTCACAGACGACATTTGGGGGGGAAGCGGGACGCGTGTGACATTCTGATATGTATTTCTATTTGACGTTCATTTCTCTCGAACTCGTTGGTACTCGCCTAGTTGACGAGACCGCTAACGTGTAGGGTACACCGAGGATAATTGATACTCTTAGTTCGTGCCACGTAGACGTATTAAACGAAACAAGAGAGATAAAATTAGTGGTCTTTACGCCCGTCGGTACGGTGCACCCGGCACGGTGGAACTTTTGATTTTGAATTCCACGAAGAAGCTCTCGGTCGCGGCTCTCGGCGAATCTTGATCGAAAGTTCCGCCGTCTCGGGCCCGAAACGTGATGAACGCCCGAACAATCGAAATTCAGACGCGTTTGGGAATAACGAGAGAGAGTAGAGAGGATCGAATACAATCGTCCATCATTGGCATGCTGGAACGAGGAGGGGGACGGACGATCGAGTGAGATTGATTTCGATGCGATTCGGCAGATTTGTGTGGATTCGTGCGGTGGAACTTTTGATTGAAAATCCTATAATTAAACACCCCCCTTGATTCGTTTGTCACATGCTCTGCAGTCTTTGTTCGATCGGCTGGAACGAACGGCGTCGGAATCGGTAACATTTCTTCAACGAGATCGTTTAGAGTGGAAAAAAAGTGCCGGTTTCTCCCTCCCCACTCGACGGACGGGGAACGGTACCTTTTTCGGATTTGAATTCGAAGTTCCGCCTTTCCGGCATTCGGCGAGCGTAATCGATGGTGGTAACCTGGTGCGAAAACTAGATCGCGAATTGATTTCTTCAGACTAGAACGGTATCAGTATTGTTAAACGGAAATTCTAAATAATCGGGATTATTAAATGAAAACGGATGTGCGGTGACTGTTGTTCGTCGTTGAACGATCGAATGCAATATTTACATCTCACATCCGTGTGCTGTCCTTGTTTTCGCGTTTACAACAAATTGCTCAAACCGATAAACGCGGGGAATTTTCGAATTTGATCGAGTTCAGTGAATCTATTTCATATGTGTATTGTTACCGCCACTTAGCGTTGGTGAACGCAGAGGCTCGCGTGTGCGCGAGTAAAATCAATAGCAAATAACAGCTGTGAGGAATATATACCAAAGTTTGGTTGGATTTCGATTTGTCGAGAAGCAGCGCGCAGACTGCACGGGAAAAGATTAATCAGCCTAGTGATAACCGTACGACACCGTATGGAATATGTATTTATGATTATATTGTACCGCATGATAATATCTAGTGCTAGTCCACGCAATCGTATAGTCGATAGGTTGTATCATACAGTCTGGAGATCAGAGGAATCATATTCTGTATCGACAGTGATATGTATATACATAAATAATGCGTGTATATATATATCATAATTATTCTTCGACGAATCGAAACTGCTTTACATGTTTTATCGAGTATCCATTCAATACTTTTCGAATTGACACGCGGAACGTCATGCACCATCGATGATCATAAGTAGACTGCGGGACTTTATGCGATTATAGCTGTTGAGAATGTTGAAAAATTGCTAGGATATGAAATATGACAGAATTTAGTACGATTTTCATTTATTTCAATTTTAAAAAGGCAGCTATCATGGAAAATTAAGATTTTCTTTGATTCGCGTTTCTGCAAATCGCATGAACATCCGCAGCCTAATCATAAGACACCAACTTCGTTATGGCGGGCGCGGCGTAACGAAACGCGTCGAGAGTCAATCGTTTCGTTGTTTTGTTTTTTGTACGGCGACTACTCGTGTCACGCGATCAAAATCATGTTATGGAATATCTGCTCCCTGATCTCCCGTCTTTGTGGCTTGTATTTAGAAAAACAAAACTGGTTGTCCCGAGAGCTTGTTCGTTTTTCGAAAGACAGCGTTTACGCGGTGGTCGTCGCCCCTTTGCATATCTGGATCCTTGGCTCGCGCGTTTTCTACACTCGCATGGAAACGCAATCTTCGACGGGGGCGGCTACGTCACGGATTTCGATACTTAACCGAATAAAAATAAATAAAATAAATCGAGGAACCGTAACTCCTCTCTTTATAATTGTTGTCCAGATTACGCTTATACGTTCACTACCGAAATCATACTGCCAAATATGTTCACTACCAAATATAATCTGTTACTTGTTACATACACATATGTACGATGTTTGTCCTTGAATATTTTATTGGGAATTTTAGTATTCGTTGCACTCTATGTTGTTTTAATCCTTCGTATATTGTACGCTATACGAAATAGAGAAATGGAAAAAAATATACATATAGCCGAGAGCGGCTCTCGTACCGTCAATCTTCCTTTGGAATTGCTCTTTCGAAAGCGATCGATCCTGATAGTATGAACGACGATGCCGGTACACACATACTAAGCAAGCATCCAAAGCGAGTTCGAGCGAGATTTTCGGGTGAGAGCGTAACAACAACAACAACAACATCAACAACAACAACAACCAAACAAAAAAAATGGCCATTCCACTTCCGGCTAGAACAGTAAGTGGACGAAACGATAGTACAAAAGATTCAAGATTGAGCGATCCGAACGGGCGGCGACTTCGACTGTGAGCGCTGCCGGAAGAAATCAATAATTTCATTGCTACTTAATTAATTGTTGTAAACGAGCGATTGTTATTATGATTTTCTTGGGTCCTCGCCCGGAGCCACGTTGAAATAAGAAAAAAAAAACTTAACATAGATTATTCGTCAATGATACTATTAACTTTTAAGAACAAAAAAAAATAAGAAAGAAGAGAGAGAAAGCGAGCGAGCGAGCGAGCGAGCGAGAATGAAAGAAGAGAACGGAGCGCATAAAAAAAAGTAAAGAGACAGACAGAAGATGAATACAGACATGTTGATGATGTTGATGATAATGATGAATCACACGCCCGTATAATATTCTATTAGGAATTATTACACGTGTATAGAGCACCGATCGAGACCGACCATATAATATTCATCATTGCGAATGGCTTCGCGTAAGCGTCGACGAAAGAAAGAGAGTGAGAGTATGAGAGAGAGAGAGCGTCGATAGAGAAAGACAGGGGAAGATAGTTTGGTATTTGAAGGGGAATAAACTAGTCATCGAATCAGACTCAGTATTGTATAGAGGGTAACCATGCTTGAAGTTTCTTCGGTCGCCGCGTAGAGCGTTCGCTTTTCGAGATCGAGCGGGCGAAATCCAGAGAAACGATAGAAGGAAGCTGGTACATAAGATACTGCGTATCCGTTATCCGAACTGGTCCAAGTACTCGGTCGAACCACTCCGCTATCCCGCAAGCTACTTTCATTTTCCAGACGCTCTATCTGGGACATGTTTCCTGTGTGATAATTGTTGACTCAATTAGCGCTTTAAGTATGAACGTGAGACGAATGCGTATGAGCGTAGAAATGAAAAATTTTGTTGAACAGAAATAAAAAAAGAATCTCAGAACTGTACGCTGTAAAATATATTTAAAAGATATATGAGATTATACGAAACAGTACATGTGTAAGGTATCGAGCATGGTATACATACGCGCGCGATGTACATACGATACATATATGTATTATATCTGACATATATATATGTATATGTATACGCGTATATGTACACGTACGTATAATACTCGATGCGGTGGATATATGTATTATCGTGATTAATTACGATATTATAAATACACGTAAGATATTACTACCAAAGATAGAGTTTCTGAGTAATCGATATAATTAACTAGCGAAGTTTCGACAGAACCCGTGATAACGTACGAAAGGTGAACACTAACGACGAAGAGATGATTACGAAAATATTGTTCTAATTAAAAACAAAGTTAATCTTAGTAAGTATATGATTAAGTGGAATTCGTATATTGTAACGTGTACAGGATGCGACCGGAAGTATGATCGGAGAGGACATGAGAGTGCTCACATCCGGGGTCGTTTCTGCCACCGCTTTTGTCAGAATGGACAGAGTATACCTACATTTAGCATGGAACAGAATCTGTAACCACTTTTAGCTAAGTATGGGTATAGGTACTGTTTCATGCTAAAGATGGGTGTATTCTGTCTATACCAGTGTTTGCCAACGTGGAGATCACAGGGGGCAATTCAACAATTTCCTAAAACCTATCATTTAAGCTTCTTCAGTGAACAAATTCAATTTTTGAATATTAATAATTATGTATATGTTACATAGGGGCATACGAATTTTAAAAAGATTGGGAAACACTAGTCTATACTGCCAAAAGTGGAGACAGAAAAGACCCCGGCCGTGAGCACTCTCGTTTCCTCTTTGATATGACGCAGACAAGCACACGAGATGATACCTTTTGCAACGATACGTTTAAACCGTGGAATCAAAGTTTTTAGTCGAGGTTTAGGCTTCAACTGAATGAAAAATCCTTGCACAGCTGGCGGTAGTTGAGCAATATTTACGATGCTTGTGTTTCTATTCACTGTTTACGCGATTTTTACGAGTTGTACGATCAATGAAATCGTAATGAGTCATTGCTAGACAGCGGATCTTTATGGAAAATAAAAAATTTCTGCCCGAATTGCAACAACCTGGAGTGATATAGGTTTATTAATTGTTTAATTGTTTCTCTTAATATGTTTAATAGCTTGAAAATAATAGAACAGTAAATTTAAATTCTTCTAATACGTTTACAATTTTAAATTACACCTACCAATTTTTGTTATAAATTCATAAAATCCGCAGTCTGGTCATCACTAATGACAAATTGTTATTGTTTCAAATCGATTAAAAATGTTTGTCGAGAGACTTCCACGTAAATTTCTTGTTACATTAAATTAAACATTGATTAAACGTTACATCAATCGATTAGGATTGTTTAAACAGATATAACACGAATTGTACTGTTGCTCGATTGCCATTGGCCGCGCAGGTGCGCGTGAAATCTAATCTTCGGATGAAAACGTTTCGGACAACGGTTCAGATTTATTTTTGAGAAAGGAGTGATCTTATGCCGGGTTTGCGCCACAATTTCGACCGCCACCTGTATACGCATGCATACCCGTTATATAATTATTCGTTGAATATCAGACGACGCACGTATGTATAAAATAATTAAGGGTTATCCTATATTATATACACGCGTTGAGAATCGCTCATTTCTGCTGAAGATTCATTTATTATCGATACGGACAGTTATATACGTGACAAATCCGGGAAAGAACCAACAAATACAAAGACAACAAGAAAAAAAAGAAAAGAAAACAAGTTCTAGTATACACATATTCTGAGAGGGGAACAGCCGACGAAACGAACGAATATATTTGATACACTGTACACGTGATCATGAAGTGATATCAGAGTTTCTTTATCGAGACATCAGATTATTATCGATCCTTATAGATTCATCTGCAAGCCTGCATCTATACCCGACACAAGTTAACAATTCTCGACTAATTATAATTAGTGTTTAACGAAACGGTTAAGTCTCAAAGTATTCCTCCCGAATGCGAATCACCTATATGAAACCAAGAAATGTCTATGATTCAAAGAGTGTCACGAGAGATATTACGTATATGGTGTCGAGAGAAAAAGGAAAGCAACGGACACGCCTATACCGAGAAAACGACGCTCGTACCCGGGTACGGCTGCATCTATTCTCCGTAGCATCGTTGCTTTCTATTTTTGGAGGGAAGAGGATCATCAAAGAAAGTTAACCGAACGTGCTGTCAAGACGTAACCGAAAAAAAATGTTATTCGAAACTGAGTAGCGAAGGAGCGCGCCTCGCAAAACGGAGGATGTAAAGGCATTGTTAGAGTCGTTTATGTCACGACGCAAGAATTCCACCCCGCGTCGTTCGATCGCATTTTATCACGGATCCATGACGACCTGAAGTTAGCGAGTTAGCATCAGCAGGAACTCGAATGGTTCCAAGCACGGCCGCCTCTAGTACAGGCCGGAACGTGGTCAATTTGGTGTTGCCACATCGCATGGTCCGGCTTTTTTTTTGTTTAAAGGCGGTGGAAAAATGCATTTTACGCACAGCCCCCTTCTGATGATGGTCGGGGAGGGGGGTAGTGTGAGACAAACCTTGTCTGAGGAAAACTAGAGGCGAAGGCATACCCACTGAAACTCCATCGCCCAGGGGCCTCCTGGTCCCTTCCCCTTTCCTTCCAATGCCGTAGTTTGTGGCCCCCCGCCGGCCCGCTATCAGCATTCAGCGGGGATCACATGTTCCGGCCTGTACTACAGACGGCCGTGTTCCAAAGCATTGCCGTTTTTGGGTCTCCGTGTGCCTACATTTGTTATCGAGTAAAAGTGGTACCATGTATTTAAATTCATTACGACGGCATTAAGTCGTCGAGTGCTAGATCTTGGAAATGTTATTGTTAACAACGTCAATCTACGGCAACATGTAACCGTCGAGAGGCCTGTCGATATATATGCGAGAACGAAGTTGACTACTGGTTGATAGATTATGATTTCGTCATTGCGATCAGGTCGAACGATCGTTAACTGAACGCGCATAGTCTTTGCTAGACCGTTGCGACTGATTTACAAGAGAAAACGATGCGAGTATATCCAGATCATGGCGAGTTTGATGATTTATCGAAACGATTGCAGCAACAAACGAACACGTAGATCAGGGGTGGGCATTTTTGTCTCGATTCACGCAAAACCGTCCCCACTATAGCGCCCACTGTCCCCCACCAGCATCCGTCGTTACCATGGAGGAAGAACGCGCTTCGTGCATCGAATGCGCTCGCTGCATGAAAGGGAGGTTGGTGGGGGAAGCAGGAGTTTGAGGGGTTCCTACCGTGCCCACCCCTGACGTAGATTATTGTTTCTGTTTCACACGAGGTTTTGGTAATATTTACAAGAAACGCTTGTCAGTTTAGAACATCGAACGTCAAGCGCGTAAACGTGGAAAACATAATGGTACTTTGAACGCTATCGCGTCCGAGACATTTGCCTTTTGAAGACTTTTAATATCGACAAGCTTTCGGTTTCATTTCTTTGCGATGTCGCCCCTGATTTCGAAGCTCAGACGTCGAATCGGCATCGAGATCTTTAATCATGGACACCTGGTAATGACTCAAGAGAAAATGGTATGGCTGTTGACATCATTATGCTTGAAATGTGTTATGAAAAATAAACAGAATGTACAAAAACTTGTTTCGTTTAGTTTTTACTGCGGCCTGCTACAAGGCGGAACGAAATAAATCTTTCAAGTATGCAGTAGGAAATAGTTATCTGAAATTATATTTAGTTTATATTATTTGAACAATATGCTTTTATGCTTTAGAATTCAAGGGGTGGTTCTCCATGATAATATAAGACGAAAATAAAGAATAAAAATATTGCGATTTCACCTACGTTATTTAGTTATTAACAAATAAAAATTCGCCTAAAATGCGGCAACTCGACCAACAGAGATGTACGTTGCGTACGTCACAGAGGCGCGCGACGGTCACGTATCAAGTTCCCAATAAGCAAAATGCTCAGTTATGGCTGGGCAGCTGCGTCAACAGAAGCAATACTTGCTGCTGGCAGCAAGACCCGGCATCTGTCATATAATGGCACATTATACTTACGTTTATTGATGAAAAGTCAAGTGTATTGGATATTCATTACAGCAGCAAATGATTCGTGCCGCTTTTCCCATAAGACGCAATGTTAATTCCGGCACGAATTATTTGCTCTTCCTAAATGTCCGTACAGCGCCATTTCATGCAGCGGCAAAACGCTCAAACTGCTAGCCAAATTTAGTTCCTAATCTACCGCTAGATGGCGCTGCTACCGACTTGTACTCTGTCGGTAACATTTGGCTAACAGTTTGAGCGTTTTGCCGCTGCATGAAATGGCGCTGTACGGACATTTAGGAAGAGCAAATAATTCGTGCCGGAATTAACATTGCGTCTTATGGGAAAAGCGGCACGAATCATTTGCTGCTGTGATGAATATCCAATATTTTTCATTTTGCATGAATAAATTATCTTTATTGTATAATACGGACACAGACTGGATTCTCCAGTATACACCCACCAATTTTTTAGCCCTTCAATAACAATTTCATTGAATATTTAACCATCCACGGTCACCTGTCAATAACGCGTGCAGTGTGCAGTGCCGCCATAATCGACCGAAACTGTCGATTTTTCCTCTCCTCCTTTTCTCCTTCCGCTGTCACTATCCCAATCCAGCGCGGTGAGCATACTCCACCCCCAACATCCCATACTAACAATAAGACCTTAGACTGGTCACGTATTCGTATGGTCATCAGAGAAGGGGTAAAATGTATTCCCCTCGATTTCTCCGATCTGGTGGCACTGTTCTGCCTGCGTCGCACTAACACAAACGGGGTATTCTCTCGGTGACACTAATATTAGTGCGACCTGCCCTGTATAACGGCATTCGCCACATTAGTGCTGCACTCTGAACTCTCACGGCGAGGCAGAATTCAAGACCGAGCTGCCTTTCATCTACCCGGCAGAATCGAGCAGATTCCGAGCATCCGATGCTTCGAGCAGCTTCGGGCGTAGTTCTGACAGGATAATGCCCGCCACCTGCTCGCTAGGCTGTGCTCGATGTCTGGTCGAGGCAGGCCTGGTTGACTGGGTTGGTTCTCGTTTGAGCCCCAGCGAGGTGAAATGTTTAATAAAAATAAATCGTTGGACGATTACTTTTTTGTATTTGTATGCAGTGGCCCTTCCTGAAAATCATCCATCACATTCGTGCAGTGGGTTCGCTCAATGAACTTCATCAAGGAATTGAAACGGCCTGTTATTAAACGTTCTAGGAATTTGTATACTTTTAGGATTGGCGGTTCGATGATACGCGCGACTCGTAAGTGGCGAATTGTAATTTCTATTTTTTAAGAGAAAATCGTCGCGCAAGGTCGAGACATTTAAGACGATTCTTCCGTCTATTTTGCCTGATATTCTCAGTCTGATAGCACACGGCAATGACATTAATGTCATACGACATAGTGGACAGGATGTAGTTAATTCAGATCGGTCGTCGTGTGTGACTCACATTATATATGCTTGCGCGCGACTCATCTCGGTGTTACAAAAAGAGGGAGGAGGTAACTACCAATAGTACAGTGCTGTGAATCGCACACACGTGTCGCCTCCAGGCACTAAGGTCACACACACGAGATCTGACCTTAGCCCCCAATTTGTTTCTCGACGATCAAGTCGAGGAAATCATTTTCGCAGCCTTCTTCACCGGGAAGACCATCTAATGACTATCTGATGCAGGTGAATTAATGTCGGTCGTTATCTTCTACTCTTAACCGTACACGTGCGGGCAAACCAGTGCACCGAAATAAGTCGAAACAAAGTTTTTCGCTAGAGTAATTGTTCCAGTAGTCATCCATCTCAAGCGTTCTTATTATCAATATGACATTTTCCAAAGGTTTTATAATTTAGGGCCACAAGGCAACACAATAGGCTGATCATTGTGCTCATCCAAATGTATTAAATTTGTTAGTAGATATTTATTTCTAAGCAATTTCTTTTCCGGATAGATGACTATTGGGTAGGCGCTGCAACAAGGCACGTTCACCTTACAGTGAGTATGATGTTTCATTAAAAAGTGTTTAGCCGTGTACCATAGATTTTTCAAAATTATGCGATAATCACCGGTCGTGTTAACACATTACATTGTATAAGAGATTCTCTAAGTCAAAAGAAATGTCTTGGTTTTGGAGTTGAAATATAATAGCTTCGAGTGCTAAGAGTTAAACCACTCGGAGCCAGCTGAAACCGCCGCGCGCGAACTAATTTGAATGGCGGGCGCTAGACTGCGCCACACGGTTTCGAAGTTTAACAGTTTGAATTGAGTGAAATAATGGAAGTAGACGGGAGAGAATTGAAAGGAGTACTTTTTGTTCCCAGTGTGAATTTATTTCGTCGATAGTTCTATTTTCTAATACCTGATATCAAGCTGAGGAAGGTAAATGTCTGCAGAAACAAGTGTCAGATCAAGTAACTGCGGGAAAGGCATTATCTTCGAAGCCCTCTAGCGGTGAACGCAGGAATTGCCGTCGATGATACGATAGACTGCTATCGCTGTGCAACATACGTGCACTGGTGTTATCCCTCGCAAATATTTTGACATTTGTATCTTCTCTAATACTGAAAATCAAATCAATCCAGATCTAATCATTTATTTAAACTTTGAGATATTGATTTTACATTATCGGAACTACGTACATACGTATCGTACACCTCGACAGGTGCAACCTGCCACGTCATAATAATGGGACGCCCCATAGCTCGTTGGTACCTATTGTCGTCTTCAAATCTATGGCGAAACGAGTACTCCTCCGATTCCAGCGAAGCCTTTATTTTATTAACAGTGATCAAGTCTCTGTTCAAGTCAGTTCTCCAGATTAAACAAGCGTTATTGCATTTATTATCCTATAAGAATTCCTATAAACTTGACTGTTTAATCTAATCCGGGATGGTATAAACTTATTACGTTCGATGTACATACATTATAATGTTACAGAGTTCAGGCGCAATTCGTGTCAGTTCCTTTCGAGCATTCAAATCTTCGTATCCGTTCGTCTCGACGACGTAAAACCAGTTTAATCCAAACTACGCTAAATAGAACAAGTACAAAGGATCCGTACTTTAGGCGTGGCTCATGGGGGAGTATTGAAAACATCGTGCGCTACGAAACAGCATGCTCGATCAGTCCTGTAGAATGAGTTTTACGGAGTAACCATAACGAAAAGAATGTCGAATAGGAATTCGGGTATAACGCGGCCGATGATACCGGGGAAAATTCTCCTAAAAGTAAACGGAGTCTCCGGTGTTTTTCTGATGATCGACACCATGAGCCTCACACAACGACAACAATGGACAACACAGCGAAAACAATGCGGCGAGGTCGTGCACGTATATGGCAGACGCGTCACACACTGGACAGTCCTCCGGTATAGGAGGGGGTTCGTAAGGAGGGGGGCAGGTGCTGCGCGGAGTAGAGGGGCAGAGGGGGGAGAGAAAGCGAGAAGAAACCGGTAGAAGGGAACGAGACGGAGAAGAAGCCTGCACAAACGAAGCGTGTTTAGTCAACCTGGTGGCGTTGAAGAACGAACTGTCGGCATCGCAGAAGCTGCCAGCCGACCTCGAGGAACTCACGGTTTCGGTGCGAGCGATCCTGCGGTGCCGTGTTGCTCGCTCGCGTTTCTACTGTGTGTTCCATTGTTCCGTGTTCGTTCGGACCATCTCGAACAGTTCGAACCGGTCCCTGCAGCTCGACACGTGATCAGTGTGTTCAAAAACATTCCCGAAAGAAATAAATCATCGCCGTTTCTCACATCCGACACGATGGTCAGCAAGAACCCGAAGATGATCGCGCCGGAGGCAGACCCCTATCTGAACCCGGCGAACGTGGCATCCAGTCAGTCTTTCAAGACCTTTATTTACAATCGTGAGACTGGCGCCTTCATGGGCAGAACGGCGAGCAGCTGGGGTAAGTTACCTGGGCAAACGGACACATGGAATTTACGATGGCCGTTCGGTCTAGGTTACACCTTTGATGACTCTTCTCTGTTTCCTGCGCGCTCCTCCAATAGATCGAACTATCGATCGCGTCGCAACGCGCTATGACTCCTTTCCCAAATGTAATAACGCTGGAACTTAATTTCTCACCGGGAGCTTAATAGAAATGAAACGCGCGGATAAGATCGAGCGTTGACATAGTCTCTTGACAATTGCCGTGTACATCACGCGGAAATGTGGGAAGCGTAGGTATGCTACTCGAAACACGTTTATTTTGAAACGGAATGACACTTAAGCATTGTGTGTCTGGTAAATCACTGAAAATTTTTATGTTTATTTGGGATATTTATCGAAGAGTTTCATATAAAACTATCGGGTGCTTTTGGTAAACATGTACCAATAAAATACAGTGTTAAAAATGTATACTTTTTAAAAATCTTCATACCTTCTTGTTTTGTGATCGACAGTATAAGATTGACCAAGTTAATCTTTCGAAATTTTTGAGAGGAAGAATGTCCATCCTGAAAAATAATCAAGACGACATTAAATAAAGTGAAAAATAAAATAAGGTTTAAAGTTTCATAATAACAACGATAATGTGTGTGTGAATGAATTATATTTTACTTGAGTTGCTAGACTACTTTGATGGACCAATTAATGTATCATCCTAGATAGAATATATTTTATTAAACTATTTACGGTTTGTTTAGCTAAACTACTTGTTTGTAAACAACTTGTTGACACAACGTTGCTTAGTATATGCAACGTGTTCGCACATTTATTTCCACCGAAGGAACTTGTACATAATTTCCTGCTCTTCCAGACCCAGGTGGGTGTCAATTGAAGCATCGCGTCGCGTCGCGTCGGTGAGAATGGCCACGTTTGTTACTGCTATTCAAACAGTAAGCGGTAGAGCATACTGGCAGCCATGTTGTTTGTTTACGTTCCCCTTATATGATTTTGGAGATCATCGAGTGATATAGTGAAGAAGATACAGCAAGCGAAAAATTTCTTTTTTTCAGACACGTTATTAGCCAAATTTATTTCTTCTCGAACAAGAAAATAATTTGATTCGTCACCCTTCTGCGTCCTAATTGAATTTCAATGTTCGCGCCAAAACGCAAGGATGAGGGTTGTGAAAGTGTTATTTAACGCTTATGTCAATAAATCATTTCCATTTACAATTTCCGTTGATAATTTCCTTCATAAATTTGTTGAAAAATTGCAAAGCTTTGAATCATCGTTTCGGAAATATTTGTAGAAACAACATGGAAAGTTTTGGGTATACAAGGCACATTTTTTGAACATTGAAGGAAATTTTGATTATTGATATTAATTGAAAAAGTTTGGTTTACAGTATTCCGTATAAGCCATTTTACACAATTTAATTTAATTGCGTAAAATGGCTTATACGGAATATTTAATTCCATTTTTTTTACACAATGTAATGTCATAGTTTTTCGCACCGAGCTTATGACAATTATTTTAAAAAGAAATGAATGTAGCTCGTGTAGCTTGAAATTAATGCAGACAATGTTCATTTTGCATAAAAATCCGGTCTACTTTAATTGATGCATTTACATGATGGGATTTGCACACACATTTATTGGTATTTGAAGTACATGTGTGATATCTATTAAATAAAAATAATCAAGATTACGCAAGTTCCATATTTCTTTGTTTTGAAAAACATTCGATGGGTCGATGGTTGCCATGATTTCAGTTATTAATAGGTATAAATGTAGTTCTCGATGCATGACGTCATTGTCATGTTGCATCATGACAGGTGTTCTGTTGATCAGAACCGGTTGTTTTTTCAATAATTCTTGATTGTTTCAATACAATGATTCATGATCACGAAGTTAATGAAGATAATTTTCGGAATCAGCGTTTGCAGTCTACCATTTTGGAAAAATAGAAACCATCCTTTGCTCAAAACAATAAATTTACAATGTACGACAACAAAACATATCTTTACAGGTTGGAGATATAAATCGAACTGAGGTTAATTTATTTAAATTGGGAGGCTTTAAATTGTTGGGCTGGGACGAAAATTAGCGTTTTTAAATTAAAATTCAAAGATAAAATTAAGGTATTTATTCATGGATTTATTTAATAATATATTATTCATTCCGATCGATTACTTCTGCCATTTTTTAGGTAATTTATCATGTTATTGCATAAACCTATGAATAAATATATTAATTCTATCTTTGAATTTTAATTTAAAAACACTACAAACTTTCGTTCCAGCCCAATATTATTAGTGAAGGATTTTTTCAAATGTTTTGTGCAAAATAAATATTCTATTAATAACTTATGATTTACGTTCTGCCTTCACATTCTGGGGTCATTGCTCGCAATTATGTCTCATTAGGTCGTAAAATGACGGCGCGGCGATGAAGAAAACGCCTTCGACGGCGAAGTAAATCAGCAAAAAATGTTGCAAATTTGCAGTCTTTACAAAATTTTGTTGCATCAGAATGAAGAAACGCGTAAATCGTCACTTACATACAGGGTGTCCCATGTGACGGTTGCCACGATTTTTCGGGCCCTTCCGGTAGCTAGATAAAAAAGTGTTTTCAACAAAATTAATTAGTTTCTAGTCGGCAACAAAATGCAATAGAAAAAAATTCAAGAAAGAAATTAGTTCGCGAAAAGTGAATGTCACCGTCATTTTTCTAAATGACAGTATACGTATTTTTTATTACTGCTTATATCAAGACGAGTTCAATGGCCTAGTATACTATGACCTTCAGATGACCTTAACAGTGAGGTAGGCTTGAGTTGTTGATATTGATCAAAATATTGATCTCTCGAAAGAAATCCAACAAATTATCCCCTGTAATGTAATCTACATATAAAAGAAAATGTTTAATTTAAATTAGTTCTGGTATATTAAAAATTCTTTGTAATCGATTAGGGGACGTTGGGTTGGGTTATTATTAATTATTAATTAGGATAAGTTTATTTTTAGGGTCTTGAAATTTAATATTATATTGAATAAGGGGGGTGATAATATTTAATATATTAGTTTGTATAATTACTACAAGGGCTCAAATACCTATTTCTAAATGTTTAATTTAATCTTTCCATTTAATATGGAGAATAATAGGCTACCGGTAGATAAAGTGTTAAATAACCACTGTTTTCGAATAGGTATGCATACAGTAACAATTATAATTTTGCGATGAAAAAGGTACTCAATCAAATGTTTATGATCTGAGTGATATACGACTGAATTGTTTTCATAGTATACTTATCTATGTTATGCAAGATACTGCGGCTAACGGTTACTCCATCCAAAGGAATTTCAGGGACACGGTTTTCTATGTAGATTATTCAATATTGAATTTATCACTGCATACTGTGATATTCTACCTATATCTTCGTATTAAATATAATGAAGCAAATGCTAATAAAAAATGACAGAAGGAATCTATGTTACTACAAAGTGAGTTAGTAGTTCACAAATTCAATTTAATTGGTTGTATGTAGCATGGTGAACTTGTAGAAAAGGGTGCTCTTCTCCGATTTCAATGACCTTGAAATATGTTGTCAAGGTCACCATTCTGAACAACATTTCTTTAGTTTACAAGATAATTGCGTGAAGCTTTACTTGCATGCATGGATTAGGTCTGGAGGCTTCTTTTAAAAAGTTTCTTGAAAAACCCATGAAAATTTTTTTTCTCCAGTCAAATGAATTTTTCAAAAAACTTTTCTCACATATTTATGGGCTGAAAGTGAGATCTAACTTTCACTTCAACTATTTTTTGATATCTTTTGGCGTCTGCGATTTATGAGCAAAAGGGCCAGTTCGAATAAAAGGGTTGATTTCTTCCTTAACCCTTAGCACCTAAATGGTGACTCAGAGTCACCATTAAAAATTGCGGTACTATTATTCACAAAATTATGTTGCTAATCAATTACTAAACATTTAAATATTGTACGCAGTATTATATATCAATGTCATATTCATAAAATGAAACAAAATCATATGGAATGGAATTATTCCAGATCTAAACAAAAGTTTAATTTTTAGTTAAAATAGCTCCGAGTGCAAAGGGTTAAAATCACTAAACATTTGAATATTGTACGCGGCATTATATCAATTTCACATTCATAAAATGAAACAAGATCATATGCAATCGAATTATTCTAGATTGAAAGTAATGTTTAATTTTTAAAAGGATAGAATATGACATACCCACTCGTTCTGGCACTAAGAGCGATCAACTTCAAAAGAAAAAGATGGGATAGTCATTTTCTTATTACGAAATATGTAAACAGCGTCGTCTTATACCGAAATAAAACTGTACATATTGACGATCGTTCGAGCTCATCCCTACCGTTACCGTGACGGGTCACGAATGATTCCGGCATGTGGCATACGGGGGACTAACAGAACGTGGATCTATGAAACACTCAAAGAAGAACGTAAGACGATCGTAATGGATCAATTAGTTTTCGTAGAATGCACTACATGTGTCATTAGTTTTGTGATTCATGCTACAATACTTTCATCGTTTCTTACTATATCCGTTTTGCTCCAAAATTATTGCTTTAAGCAATTTTGCTCTTACATAAACACAGATATACAGATTAGAATTACAAATTATTATATTATATAACTTATTAGTAGATTTTAGAAATTGACTTGCTGAATTCATTCCACGATTGCATCTCAGATGACATATATTTTTAATACAATAATTAACAATGGTTAATAATTGTTGTTGATCACACGATGATGAAAACGACGATTGAAAGTAATTTCTTTTAATGGCGGCTCTGAGTCACCACTCGAGTGCTAAGGGATGTGGTAGACAAAGTTATTGCAAACGAAGATATAAACAGAATAATTTTTAAACAATCACGT
This sequence comes from Lasioglossum calceatum, assembly GCA_963966675.1. Lineage (NCBI taxonomy): Eukaryota > Metazoa > Arthropoda > Insecta > Hymenoptera > Halictidae > Lasioglossum > Lasioglossum calceatum. The sequence goes on from OZ016549.1 coordinate 8,634,262, forward strand.
GGGGTTGATTACATGTTTTTACCATCACCATAACATTAAAAACGCTGCACAGGTTACATAATATCATTTAAATATTCCTTTGTTTATGTATACTGTTTTTTGAAAATTCTTCGATTGCACATATGTGTTCAGAAAAAGGTTAATATGTATATGGATTAACTGTGTACCGTATACGAGTGAACTGTGACTTTCTAATGTCGAGCTTTAGGTTATTATATTGCGAGTAAGAATGACTTAAGTTAAAACTCTTCTCCTTGTCTTGCTTTAAATAGTTTTAACCGAAGACTAACTTGTAAGCTGCTTACCTCTTCGTCTTATCTGCTTTCTGTGTAGCAAATATTTATAGGTAAGCACTTATATTCAGTTCACCAATATCTAATCCCGAACAAGCAGAATTAACCGAGTTTGAGTAAATCTTATTTTCTATTTGTGATCTTCCTTCGTGTATGTATTAATATAAACATTATTATACAGTTAACGTGTACATTACAAATTATACATTAACCATAATTATAATCGATATATCAAATCACTTCAAAGTATACTAATCTTTAAATTAATTATTGAGGAAATGAAAAATATCTTTTTTTCAATTACAGATAATTAAGATTAATTTTAGTAATAATTCGTTTTTAAATAAATTTCGCTAAAAAAGCAAGTTTAGTGGATTGTTTTTTTTATTTTTACAAATATCAGATGAATAAAAGAATATTTAGAATCTGCAGCATTCAAATAATAAATTCAGCACATTGCTAAATGTTTCAACACTTTAAGGATTAACATTCGATCTTAATTCTGATTATTTATTAATTTCGTTTCCAGCATACGAAGATCCATTACAATTAATTTGTTATGTTTCATGTTCTCCTTTTCTGTTTCAACCTATTTGTTAAAAAGCTTTTCTATCTTATGTTTTCATAAGATCTACGTTTGTTTACATATCTTAATATGTAAGTCAGGAATTATTTAAAAAATTATAACCGTCCATTTTTTCGTTTTGAGAATATAAATATGAATTAATATTTAAATAATTCTGCTTTATTTTATCGAAGAATTCGTATAAATGATTTATATACATGTATATCTAATTACATTTAATTATTTCTAATAAAATTTATGTATAAAAAAAGTAATTCAGAAAACACAATAGAAAGTGTTACCGTAATTCAATAAATTCAGGCGAGTCAAGCATCACGAATATGCGTGAAACTATCATACAATCAGCTTTTATTCTGTTGGCATAGCAACAAATCGAAACAGACCTTGTAGGGGTGTTTGTCGTGGGGTAACAACCCAGTTAATTAGCAGCGTTGGACGTAGTATGAAACCATGAAGAATGCTTAGTCATTGTTTTTCGATCGATATAATTAAATAGTGCTTATTAACATTATTGACCACTCTGTTATAGACCATGAAGTTATACATTAAACGCGACAGTATTGATTATCCACAACACATTATCCTTTTCCTAATAGCTTTCCAATGTTTTAAAGGTCGGCAAGAAATTCTCGTTTCGGCAGATTTTCGGGGGATCCGCCCTCCCTCGTGACGGCCAGGGTGCTCGACCGACGTCAGTCGCGTACCGTATGAACTGCGCATGGTGCATTAGGGCAACCTTAGAAAACCCATATAATTTATTTAAATTAAATTTTATTCTACTACTTATAAAAATTATGCATTCCAAAATTACTTTATAGAAAATTTAATATTATTGAGGGGAGTAATATTGAATTATTATAAAAGAAAATTAATTGCCTTACAATTAGACCATATACATACGTTTTGCACTCCAAATTCACCATTTTGCAAATCAAATTGAACCTTATGCAAATCACTTTTAACCTTAAATAAATACAGTATTTTGAAGTAAGTTTTTGTAAAGAAACCCAAGTTAAATGTAAATTAATTGTTAGGAAATTCAAAATTTTATTTATTGCAAAGATGTGCATGAAATACTTATTCAAAAGTAATTACCAATTCATTAACTTTGTAATGTATGAAGATTGTATGTAGATATGTAATATTCAATGAAGCCATTTTCTGATTAATAAATTTTAAACATGAGACTACATATGCGTTCATTAAAGCGTATTGAGTCTTATGTTTCCCTCGCAGTAATAAATAAATAAATAAATTTAAATATTTTTAATGGATGAAAGTGATTTACCAAAGGTACTAATTTGCAAAAGGGGCCGTATCATATCCCCTGTAGGCCTATTCCACTATGTCGCATATTTTCGGAAAATAAATACAGCAGGACCTCGATTAACCGGCTTGATCAGGAGACAAACAGCTCGGATAAATTAAGGCCCGGTGGATAATCGAAACCCGAGGGACAATTTTGCTGTAAATGCATAAAGATCCGCAGTCTACTCATTACACTATTATTCAATTCTTTCTTGATCGTATCAATCACCAGAAGTAATCGATGAAACGTCTGAAAGTGATCCCCGATTCTGAAGTCAGTTCAACAGGCCACCCTATTAGAACTGTTTATATCGCACATTTCTATCGCATCGGTACGTAGAAGACTTACAAAACCTGAAACTGGTGGACAGAATTGCGATATTACGTTTTCCTTCACTTAATTAACTCAGAAGCCTAACATTACAATACACTTTTTTGCAAATTGAATTCGCTGTCAAAGCATGCCCCACGGTTACCCTTGATTTGCAATTAACCTTGGCATCGTAATACCGATGTTGCTTTGTAGTACAATCCAACGTATCCGGCCATCATTTTCTCAAGCACCATTTTTTATCGCTTACGAGGGAACTCCAGTAACTGATACACACTGATTTTGACGAAACCTTATACAAGTATTCGTTAGACATATCTAATAATTTAGCCGCATTTCATTCGTGCCTGTTTTTTATTTTGACAGAGAAATCAACCCTTTCATTCGAACCGGCCCTTCTACGTGAGTGCTCATAAATCGCAGGCGACCAAAGATATCGAAAAATAGTTCAAGTAAAAGTTATATCTAGACTGCGGATCTGAAATTTAAAATTGTCGGAAAATTTTAAAAATTGAAGATGTCAATACATTTCTTCTCTATTAAAATCGTTAAGGCAAGAAGTAACATTCATAAAGATCCGCAGTCTAGTTCTTCTTCTCTGTCTACTACTCCATCTAGATATATTCAAACTTGGCCGTTGCTTTTTAAACCAGTGGCTATAAAAGGTGTTAGGTAGCGGCCAAGTTTGAATAATTTAGCCCTCCGTGTAACTCTTTAAAAATTAAATAGCGTTCTTTTAAACTAATTTTTACAAATGCTTTTTTCAGTATTGCAAGAGGTATTTCTAAGCTAACGAATTTGGCCGTATTTTGTTTGATCTCACAACTTTTTACGGCCATAGGAACTTGGCTCCTGTTTACAGGATGTTTTTGTTGGGATCTCACCTTCCAGCCCATAAATGTGTGCAAATAGTTTATCGAAAAAAGCATTTTCAAAATTTTTATTTCTCTGCTAATCAATTACTAAACATTTAGGTATTGTACGAGGTGTTATACCAATTTCATATCCATAAGATTTCAAGAATCATAGGGATGGAAATATTCTAGGTCGGAAAAAATGTTTAATTTTCGTGTTAAAGCAGCTCGAAATGGAAAGGGTTAAGTTTCTTCGGTGAACAATTCAATTTTTGAATATTAAAAGTTATGTACATGTTATACAGGAGGCATAAGAATTTTAGAAAGGCTTAGGTGGGGCATGGCACAAAAAAGATTGGGAAACACTGTGTTAACCCCTTTTTGTACACGTTATAACAAGTCAGGCTCGTGATGAAGATTCCAAACAAACTTCTCTTCTTTCGTAACCAATATTTAAGCATTGTCCCGATGAAGATTGTACGACAGGGGTTAAATTAACACATTAGTTACCGGCGGCTATTTAACAGATTTTAAATGCTTAACAACTGAGAATAAGAGAAAAGTAAATGCAAATGAATGGAATTTTTCTCTCGTGAACTCACAAAGCACCTTTTGAAAAATAAATCGATTATTTCTTGCAAAATATTTTTCGAATGAAGATGTAAATATTAGATGATTGCATAAATTCGTGCCCGATTTGAAAATAAAATACAATGGTTAAATTTTCTACAATTAGAAAGGAATGGTGACTACATGTATAATTGATTAATAAAGTTTTATCTTTAAAATTTAACTGAAATTGAACTTATGCAGTCATCTAATACCAGTTCTTTTTTTTGTCGTAATGCAGTAATTGAGGACGCAACGTTTGGAAAGTTTGGAACCAGAATGTTCCGTTAATATTGGGCTGGAACGAAAGTTCGTAGCGTTTGTAAATTAAAATTGATAGCTAAAATTCAGATATTTATTCATAGATTTATCCAATAACATATTTTCCATTCCGTTCTATTACTTTTTGCCATTTTCCAGGTAACTTCTCGTGTTATTGAGTAAACATATGAATAGATACCTTAATTCTATCTTCGATTCTTAATTTGAAAGCGCTACGAACTTTCTTTCCAATCTAATAGATTGTGGACGATGCATGAGAATATTTCAGAGCCGGTCTGGTATCATTTCGTGGTGCACACGTGCGCTATTTGAAAATTCTACGGAACTCGACAGTGGGATCTCGGCAATCGAGCACCTACATCCTCGATCGATTTGGTTGAAATAAACGTAAGGAGAACAAAGAAATGGAGGGAGAGAAAAAGACGGAAGCGTGAAGCGCGGCTAATTCGCGGTGCACATAACGGTTTGCCCGGCTGAATGGCAATTGTTAAACTTCCTTTAGCGCAAACGTGTACAACGAGGTCAATTGACGTTAAATGGAAGCATTACGGCATTATGTAACTTAGGGCCATTCCGAAGGGTACACCCACGCGTCCACGTTACAGCTTTCGTTCAACATCAACCCTCAGAAAACGTCCGAAGTTTCATGGTTCTCTTCTCTCTTGTCCCATAATTCCACTATTATCCTACTGGAGCTTGATGACTGTCAGAATTACTTGTTTTCAATGTTTTATACAAATTAGAGAAGGTTCGTTTTAATTTAACTCGAATTTTATGGTAGCATTAGTAATAGATGAATTTATTTGATTATTAATAGACTGCGGATCTTTATTCAAAATAAAAAATATTTGTAGTGGTTGCAAGACGCAGGAGCCAAACTGAAATTTCTTTCTTCTTTTAATTGTTTTATTAACACTAAACCTACCACTGCCGGTCAAATAACCGGTTTTAGATTTTTAATTTTGTAATTATTGAAATGATGACGTTGCTTACATGGAAATTGATTCGATAAATTTATTTATCCAAGCACTTATTGCAATAAAAATTGCACAAAATTTTAATAAATGGAGCCTCGTCATTTTCATCGCTTTCAGTGCTCGGTAGTTTTAGTGTTAAGCTGAAATGAATAAACTGATGTCCTTAAAGCTTCGTAATTCGTCCACTGCTTTAAACTGCACGTGTCCATAAAACATGAGAACACTGAAAACAAGATTTTATTTGATTCCACTTACTTAAAATTCGTCGATGAAAATTGCAAATTGCATAAACATCCGCACTCTATTTATCACAGTACACTGACTCCTCCTTTTTAACATATTAATTCTATGTAAGTTGTTTTCGTGTATAGTCGATACAAATGAAAAGCTTCAATGTTCGAGAAAATATTAAACTAGTTTATTTCACAATAAAGCAAGAGATTATTTTATTTAAAAGTGTAATAATAAAATAATTAAAAAAGAGGTTCTTGCCTACGAACAATGCTCGGGCCTGCAATAAGCTTGCAAAGTTGGTTTGAATTTTTTCAGTGGTGAACAATTTTTTTTTATCCAGTAAAATGAGTGGATCTACTCTCGTACACAGTATAAGTGAGTGTCTTGATATCCATAAGATATCATAGCGGATACGGATAGAAGAAATTTAATACGATTATTAGCCTTCGTAACACCACTTACCGTCTTGTTTTGCTTCTTCGGAAAGAAAATCCCGTTCCTGTGGACGCGCCTTTAAAGAATATATCATACCTTTGCATTTTCCATAGCACTGTCAGACTTCAAAATTTGTTATTGATTTTGTATAGTAAAGATGTACGAAGAAATTCAAGAAAAGGATAAAAATGTTTTGAACATGTTTTTTATACTATAAAACATAAAGTCGGGAACAATATTAAGTGGACACTCATAAAAATCGCATAACTTTTTTAAAATTGGTCCAAAGTATTTAAATTTTTTAAAGATGTTAGACCGACAGTTTACTAGAGAATGAGTAAAATAGTTTAGATTGCAATTGATAGGAATCATACAAAATTTAAACAATGCCGTTTTGTCAACTTTTTTATCTGAGCCTGTAACGATAATTTAAAAAATGCATTTTGTAGATTTGGCTGAAAACCTGCGACTTTCACGCTCAAGCTCTCATGTTTAAACGTATGTAGCTCATTGCAATGTTGACCGATTTCGATAAAACTTCCATTATGCATATAAGTTACAGAAATCTACAAAATCCATTTTTGTTACGTCCACGTCAATTCAACATTTTTAATATGTTCCTGACCTCCCGCCGCATGCACGTGATGCTACAGGTATTATTTTACATCGACAGACGTTAGTAATATAATACAACAGCTAATGCTATGATTCCGCGTATCGTCTTACTGTGTGATTTAACAAATGAGTCGCAACGTTCAAAGCAAATATACAGTTAGCAGACGCGACAATTTCAATTAATCATCAAAACTGGTTAGTCTAGGTCTAGATTTAAAGAAATAAGATCCCTCAAAATAAATAGTGGATACCTTAAAAATATATGAAATTGTAAAATGTTGCATGTAAAAATTTAGTGACTAGTACATATACATTGAGATTTATATTTAGAAAAGTGTACTAGTTACATAAAACAATGCATAATCCAACAAGTGTGGTAATCTAAACAAAGTGATTAGTAGACTTTATGCAAAGTAAAAATTCTTTGCAACAGTTGTTGGCAGAAGGAGTTAAATAAAAATTATTTTCGACCCTCAATAAATTTTTTACATTGTAAATATTTTTACATTTTTCTGGTAATGTAGAAAGTTCAATGTCAACCTTACAAAAACACAAAATGGCGGGAAAATGAAGAAATACTACATAAAACCGAACAAATAGAAACAAATATTAGGTTTTAAACATCAAACTAAAATTTATTCAATAATATATTTTCTATTCTGGTCAATGTATTACTTTTTGCCATTTTTGAGGTAATTAATCATTAGACTGCGGATTTTATGCATTTATGTATATCAAAAATGAATAGTTTAAATATAAAACTGGAAAGATATTACTAGAAGGATTTAAGGAAATTATTCAACTATTTTCGACTTTTCAAGATCACTACATTTTCATTCAACATTGAATCGTACAATTTTTATTTTGCATAAAGATCTCAATTTTATCTCTGCATTCTAGTTTGAAACCGCTACGAACTTTCGTTGCAATCCACTATGTAAGGAACTCGTGAATCACATCATTTCATTTTCGCACGATTATTAAATTACGGAATGAATGCATTAAGCGATGCTTCCAAGGTTCCCCAGAGTTGAATGTCGGCAGTAAATCGCAACGATTTTTACGAGTCGTCGACGTTCGGTACTGTGGTGGAATTAATCAGCGCGCAGTGGCACGCCGCATAATATAGGTTAATTGCATTAATCGCTGGTTCAATTCAAACGAAGATCAAAGCGTCTGGTCAAGTGGAGCAATTCAATTACGTACCGATTCAATGTCTCGCAAGGTCGCCGGATTCTATTCTTCGCTGAAATGACCTCTCGTGCATTGCTTTCGTAATAAGAATTTTATCCTGTTGTATTTGTAGATGGTAGCATTCCCATTTCGGCAAATACAATTTTACAGTACCGACGACGAACGCTTCGTAACAATTGGCGCCAAAGTTTTTCCAATCATTTTCGTAAACGGTCGAAAGAAAAAATTCACTTTCCATGAAATATGTATATACAGTGGATCTTGTGGGTAATTGGCTAACACTATGTATATATATTTAGTTTAAACAATACGAATATCAAGATGTGACAATAATACTGTAACCGGACGCATCTTCGAAAATTTCTGTTTATTTCAAATTAAAGTATAATCATTTTCATACTGTCACCGCGTTTATGTACGAGACATGACCAGATGTTCCATATTTAACATAAAACGATTTTTTACACTTTTTACAAGTAGCATTTCGCGCACACAACGGTTTTACTATTTGTACATATGCTCGTCACTGTGCGCGAATCGAAAGAGGAAATGAGTAATATGAAACTCGCATATGCTTACACATCGTGTGCACTGTGCACGCTACATCCTTCCTTTACAAGTTCATGACCTGTAAAAGAAAGAAGATGGCAAATAACGATTTCCAATGCAACTTACTAATTTCAATTTTTCGTAATTAGCATTCTTGGCAGTTTAAACTCGTCAGTTTTCAAATGTAAAATCATAATTCTACTAATTTTACAATAACAATTAGTGACATTAAAAAATGAAAGGTACACTGGCAACAAGGTTATATTTAAGATTGTAATTTCGACGATTTCCCGAGGACGTATAGTGAGAGGTATATGAAGTATATTAAAATATATTTCTACTGATATGCAGATTATTCTGTTTTAAATTTCTAAGATGTTTTAACATGTTATGACAAAAATGAGTAGGTGTAATTTACAACAGTGGTCATTGGAAGAATTGAGAAGTATCGTTGTATTATGTGCAGCCTATTAAATGTATTGCAAAAGAAAATGATATACTATTTCGCTCCAGTTTGTTGCAATTCAGGTAGAAAATGTTGATTTTGACTACACCCTTGGTTTGATCGAAAAATTTAACCGCAAAATTTACTTCGACCTTAAAATTCAATAATTAAAATTAAAACTAAATCGTTCTCTTAAAAAATTATAGTAAATTTTTTCATTATCCAACTGATATTATTTATATTTTCATTTCTCAGTCAGATGGAGTTTATATGTTATTATAAATTATAAGTCGTTGGGCATTATTTCTTTGTGCGTGAAATATATCAAAAATATAATATAAATAAAATCAGTTTGATAATGAAAAAACTTTATGGTTTCTTTTGCACTTTATAAGATGCAATAAAATAAATTGTTGACCTTTTGACCATGAAACTAATTTTGCCGCAGCTTTCTTACATCAATTTCCACCAAAACCGAGGGGGACGACATATAATTTCTATTCATCCTGTATATTCTTAAATATGTATGTTTCAGATGTTTCTTAATCAATTATTTCTAAATAAATTTTTCATTGTGCGACCAAGTTGTTATACTTCTTACTGATTTATTCCTATCAAAATATAATTTACCTTCATTCATGGATACTTGTCATCTTTATGCGTGTGACCTGACTGACTGTTGTGTTGAACATAAAAATGTAATTAGCAGAATGATTATAGAGGTACATAGGAATACTTTCAAGGACATACGCGTAGTTATTTCAGATAATGCGTACCTTAACAAAGACAAGAGCATTCCACGAAGTACAATAAATATTTAAAAGGAAAATGTACTGTATTATAATAATTAACTCGATAATTTTCTTTTAAATAATAATTTCACGAGAAGTTGTTGCATTTTATCAATTCTAAAAATTTATCGCTTTATCTGGATTTTAATAATTATTTTATTGTACTTATAATAGTCAAATAGTACAATGATTTTAGATACACGTTTTGGAGCTTCAAGTATGCAAATTTAATATGTGAAAATGGACAATATTTTTCGATATACCTAATAATTACCATAGACTGCGGATCTTTATGCAAAATACAAGTATTCTCCGTCGATTGTGGGAAGCAGTAGTTAAATAAAAATTCATTTTATCCCTTAACAATCTTTTCACGTTGAAAGAAACATAACAATATTTTTAGATTTTTTATATCTTTCATCGTTTTATATTTCACCCAGTTAATTTCTTCATAAATGCTTTCTACTAGCAATCATATTAAGAGAAGAGTTATTACATAAAAGTAAGAGAATTTCAGAGAGCATAATGTTGATTTTTTATCTTGCAGGTAAAATAGGACTGTTCTACTTGATATTCTACGGAGTGTTGGCTGGGTTGGTGGCAATTTGCTTCTGGGGATTCTTCCAAACGTTAGATCCGAGGATACCGAGGTGGCAGCTGGAACGTTCAATAATTGGAACAAATCCTGGTAAAGATTTTCTAATAACTCATTCAAAAGCTAAACCCATTCTTCGCAAAATTACCTTGTTCTGTTTGGTATAATCGGTTTGGCTTCTAAATTACACAAATATTCAAAGTGGAATACCGTCACACAATATTACTGTTTACAGGTTTAGGATTTAGGCCGAATCCACCAATGGAGAACGTCGAAAGCACACTGATATGGTACAGGGGAACGGATAGTCAGAATTATAAGTACTGGGTTGATTCACTACAAGCTTTTCTTAAAGGTAATATAATGACTTTTATATAAATACTGTTCCCATTTTGTTATTAAACATTCCAATGAAATAATAAAAAAAATCATGCAATGTTTAAGCAATCGTCGTTATTTATGATTAATTCCATTAATTATCTGTGTTCTCTCCAAAATTTTAGTTTTTTGCCAAACTGTCAACTGATGGTCATAGACTAAATTAAAAAGTTAGTCGTCTGTCAATAGCCAATGTTTGTTCCTTAATACTTTGACTTGCATTATTTGCACAAGAGGCAATGTTCCTCTCAAGGCTTATGTTTACCAACTGATATACATTTGTTGACATTCCTCAATTTATCAGGTCATAGCAACCAAGACAATAGAATCAGCAAAGGAACTTTGCATTGGTGAATCACTGATCACTTTTAAATAGTTGTCTTTTTTCTACGTTACGAATTAATGATACGTTTAATTTATTTGTTCAAAATGGAGTTATATTTGCATCATGTTAAGCAATACCCAATGCGCATTATTCTCGAGTTTAACCCTTTGCACTCGGACCTACTTTAATTAAATTTTTATTTAAATTTTTATTTCCGACCTAGAATATTTCCATTATCTATGATTTTTTAAATTTGTTGGATATGAAATCGATATACTAACTACCTCCTACAATACTTAAATGTTTAGTAATTGAGATTAGATATCAACATATCTAATAATGTAAACAATATTTCAAATAATGGTAGAGCAATTTTTAGACAATAGTCTTCTTCCGCCTCTTATATTTCTCGCGATGGATGCCTACAGTCGGGTTGCAACCTAAAGTAATCTAATGAATATAATAACTTTCCAGATTACATAACGCCAGGTTCGGTCCCTGGTCTTGGTGCAAACATTAACAAATGCGACTACAATCAACCTCCACCTCCCGGTAAGGTTTGCGACGTCGACGTGAAGAACTGGCACCCGTGTACTAAAGAGAACAATTACAACTACCACAAATCCGCTCCATGTATTTTCCTCAAGCTTAACAAGGTACATGCTCCTGATTTCGTCTTTTAGAAATATTAAAATTATAAATACAGTAAAAAGTCGCGATTTCTATCCCTGAGGGTCTCCTCGATCACTCTCCCTTGCCTACCTATTCCACTGAGGGGCAACGCCGCAGGGGCCGCAAAGCTCGAACTGCCTCGGTCGCCGAGCAGTGTAAACATGCCGCATAATCATCAAAACTTCTTTATTTTTCATTATTTTTTTGTGGGACTTTCACAAACTGGATTGTGGAATTTTTCCGATTAAAATGACACTAAAGGCGATATAATGTCAACTGTATTTAGTGTCTAGCGATGGCATGCAAAATCACTAACCGCGATTTATCACAGTGATCGCAGAATCACGATCATGGCCGTGATTTGAACTTCATTCACGCCGTCATCGTTATTTTTTTTAATCTAGACTGCATTTGCTCACCGTCATCCTAATTCTTCATCTCGATCGAATTAGTTCTTTTTTTATATACATCGATTAGCTTGCATAAAAATATCTGCATATAACGTTAAAAATAACGAATTTAAATAAACGATTAGGAGATTTTATTTGCAACTGATCATTCGATGTGGCTCTTTAGGAGGATGGAATAAGACATGTCGAAATTTGTTTCAGATATACGGCTGGAAACCGGAATTTTACAACGATACGGAATCGTTGCCAGACAAGATGCCCCGCGAGCTCAAGGATCATATTATCGACTTAAAAAGAAATAATTCTTTGCAACTTAATACAGTTTGGGTCTCTTGCGAAGGCGAGAATCCTGCGGACCAGGAGAACGTAGGACCAATTCGTTACATACCTCGAAGAGGTTTTCCCGGTTATTTCTACCCATTCGAAAACTCTGAGGGATACCTCAGCCCCTTGGTGGCTGTTTATTTTGTGCGTCCTCGCAGTAAGTATCAGATTACCAATGTTCTACACACAAGACAAATTCAGAGGAATTTGCATCGCATAGTCTCAGTCAGACAAATCTGCTTCGAGCAAATTTTGATGAGTGTTTGTAATCGTACTTTGCGAGCAAAGGCGATCATTTTGGTGTCAAGACCATGCTTGAAGTAGACATATAAAAACACGTTTCATTTACATTTTCCTTTCTCCGATGTCGAGCCACACTTGACAAAGGAGTGCAAAGGTTTAAATTGAATAGTCTGAATAGTACGTCTAGGTATGATTTATTTCCGAATAAATGTGGAAAGAATTAATGTGTTTTGTTACAGCTGGTATTTTAATAAACGTAGAGTGCAAGGCGTGGGCGAAAAACATAAAACACAGCCGCCATGAGAAAATAGGTGCAGTTCATTTGGAGTTGATGATAGATTAACAGCGCTGCCTACCCTACCAGGCCTCTCCCTTGTTAGTGTACAGAAGCAAAACGCGAATCTCATATTTTCTGACCCTTCGAAATACGTGGATGCTTTTCAATCAAATCAAGAAGTCGTCAGAGCTCGATGACCGCTGCCAAAGTCGATGAAAATTTTCTCAAGTACAAAGCTAAAAGGGTTTCTTATGTTTGTATCAGTGCAAAAATTTTGTAAACAGCAGTTCCCTGTGCACCGAAAATAAATGTTAAATTTTACATTAGTTTCATGCAGTGTTCAGACTTTTATTCGATTGCAATGGGCAAATGAACTCTATAAATAAAATATTGTCGATCAAATATATTAAGAACCGTTTGTTCGCCATGCGTGGAAAACATAAGCGTATTGTGTATCGATAGGGCTATATTTAATGATAAACATAAAGTAAAATTATGCGTGACGACATGATCATGTTTCCACAATTTTTAATAATGGAAATTTATATATTCGTGTGACTCGGTCCAATTTTATATAAGGATTTTCGATTTTAATTATATTATACGTATGGAAGATACATCTGATTCTTTTAAAATCGTTTCGTTTTTAAGTGTAACTTAAATATTTAGATGTCCTTTTCGAAACTTGGACATAATGAATTTATGAGAACAATTTGAATTAATTGAACTTATCGTTACCGTATTTCGGATGCCCATCACGAATAGATCTCTTAAACGTGGCAAAGATAATATATATATATAAATGATGTATGTAAATGTATCGTATGTGTACACATATATTTTTATAGATAAGATTTTATTCTTTCAAATCACTAATTGTTGTCATCTACTTCACTACATACAATACAAAAATCTTTTCGAAAGGACGATCTTTTATATATTTATTGTATCAATTGATTATTATTTAACTGAATGAATTCTAGATATATGTATTGTGTAATGAGATGAAAGTCAATCTCAGTGTCATTAAATTACAAACGTTCGATGTATAAACGAAAGAAAAAGAAGATTTTCTTCAGTTGTTGCGATTAGTTTAATTTATCAGTGCATTTATACTACAGTGCTTATAAAAAAAAATGAAATAAAATACTATTACAGTGGAAAATTAAACAATGCAAGGTTATTGATGTATGAATGTGGATAGTAAAAAATATCTCAGGATACATGAAATATTAATTATAGTTTAATAAAGAAAACTGACTGCCTTACACTACTTCCCAAACTCGATGTTGTTTTTTTAGTTACTTCAGGGGCTTCGATTGCGGTGGAACATTGGTACAGTAAACGCTGTAGAATCTCACTAATGTACGGACATTTTCTTAAAAAGATAATAACTTTCTAAATATTAGTCCATACTATTTGAACTTTTTTGAGAAATTGAAACAATTGGTTTGCTACACAACGTGAACAAAGTTTTCGAAAAAATTGCAAGTTGTCGGAGTTGCAGAGAAAATGCTGAAAGTTGTATTTCGCAACATTTTGATGTGGGTTTGTATGGAAAATTTAGGAAACACGTACCGTTTCGTAGATCTGTATCTCAAAATTAAACATATTCTGAAAATTTCATTAAAATTGGTGTAGTAAAAATTGATGGTTGGAATAAAAATTGATCACAAGCTGTGCCGGATTAAGCTAAATTTTTAATGTCATTGTCTCATAAGCCATTGAGATATTATTTATAAATCAAAAAGAAATTACAAATTATGTACTTTCAATATTAACAATATTAAAGTACATATTTTTATGCAGCCCTCTTTATCATTATAAAATTAGTAATTCTTAGTATCTGTCGTCTCATATTTTAATTTATGAAATCAATATCAATACGTATGTGGGATGTTTGAATATGCTCATGGCGCTGGAATGGGATAGTGGAAGGAGAACAGGATGAAAGGAAAAATCGACCAGTTTTGGTCGATTCTGGCGGCACTGCACGCGTTATTGACAGGTGACCGTGGATGAATAAATATTCAATGAAATTGTTATTCAAGGGCTAAAAAAATTGGTGGGTGTCTACTGGAGAATCCTCTGTGTCTGTATTATACAATAAAGATAGTTTATTCATGCAAAATGAATTATATTGGATATTTATTACAATAGCAAATGATTCGTGCCGCTTTTCCCATAAGACGCAATGTTAATTCCGGCACGAATTATTTGCTCTGTCTAAATGTCCGTACAGCGCCATTTCATGCAGCGGCAAAACGCTCAAACTGTTAGCCAAATTTAGTTCCGAATCTACCGCTAGATGGCGCTGCTACCGACTTGTGCTCTGTCGGTAACATTTGGCTAACAGTTTGAGCGTTTTGCCGCTGCATGGAATGGCGCTGTACGGACGTTTAGGAAGAGCAAATAATTCGTGCCGGAATTTGCATTGCGTCTTATGGGGAAAGCGGCACGAATCATTTGCTGCTATAATGAATATCCAATACCACAGACTTAAGATAGGTACAGACTGTGCATGCAATACATTTTTCACGCCGTGGTTCTGAATTACCGACCCTGTAGAAAATGCCCTGGTACGACAGCGGACTCTATCGAAATAGAACGGTCAGCTAGTGAACTACATGACGCTACAACTGGTTACAACACGTCAGATTTTACAGCGTTGTCAGCTTTAAAAGTGCAATGTTGCCGCATTATATTCATACAGTAATCGTCGATGCCCGCATCGAAAGCGTTCGAGCGGTTTCTTTTCTGCTTTGCGGAGCTGTCGAAATTCAGAGTCATATTGCTTCTTAATTTAAAGTATAGACTTTTTATTCGTAAATAATTTTATTAAACGATTATCTGAATATTCATTGACTTGTTAAAGAATCTTTTTAATGTTTTTAATTGTTTATGTAAATATAAAATTTTTAAATGCTTTGACATTTTTAATTCGTAGATTGTTTAACGCATTCACGTAACCTGATTATATATATATATATATATGTACGACGTTCACTTAAATAATCTACAGAACACAAAAGTACAGTTTTCAAAATTATGTTTTGTACATATATTGGTAACAAATGTTAACATATCAACATAATTAATTTAAATTTGAATACGAAAGATATTCTTTTCCGATACGAAAGTATTAAGAAAGATGTAAACAATCATGCACTGCATGTGAACGCTATGGTATTTGTATATTAAAAATGACGAGCAGATTAGAATACGCGTCGTCGATAGTGACAAATAAAATTTGTTCATGAACAATTAGTTTACTACATGGTGTGAAGGGATATTTTTTGAGAAATTGCAGTTGGTCGGAATTGTAGAGAAAATACTAAAAGTTGCATTTTACAACTTTTTTATGTTAGCCTAGTATTGAAAATTTAAAAAATACGTTACGTAGATGGAATGGAGATAAAATAAACTGAAGAACTTGAGAGCGAGAGAGAGAACGAGAGAGAGCGAGCGAGAGAGAGAGCGAGAGAGAGAGAGACAGAGAGAAAGAGAGAGAGACAGAGAGAAAGAGAGAGAGAGAGCGTCAGCTACTTTGCTTAGGCGGGGTTCTTTTACTAATGATATTTTGTCGCTATGTAATAAATAGATATTCCGTTTTTAGAAGCAACCCAACAAGATTTATGATTTTATTCCATTCAAACCGATGAGGGTTTCGGGATAATAGCGGTGCGCTTGACTCGCCTCTATAGAGGTGACATTCAGGTATACCTGAAACGGGGGTATACCGCGTACTTTCCCAGCTCATTGTGACGCCAATTTTCAAATCGTCACCGTTTCCAAAGGCTTATTTTGAAGGGGAAACTTCAAAGAATATAACCATATTTTTTCAAAATTTAAATCATTCTGGTCCCTCATCGAAAAAAAATGTAAAAAAAGAGTTTGTTTAAATTTTTCGACATTGTAAAGTTGATTATCGAGATTGCAAAATTTATTTTATAATAGTCCAATCCTTTCTAAAGAAAACAAAAAAAATGTAGCTCAATCGGACAAACAGTTCCTGAGATAAAAATTTGTAAGCGGGGCCTGTCCTCGCCAAAGCGGGCAAAAATTGCAAATTTCGAAGGGCTGTTATTTCTAATAAAATCGGAACCGGCGAAATGATGACTTAAACCCCCTGTAGTTTCACATGGACTACAACATATTTCATTCAGAACAAAATCGACGATGGCGCCTGCAAAAAGTGGTCGACTTTATTGTGTTTAATATATGAGATTACAATATATCTTCAAACTAGCGGGTTATCAATTCATTTCAACAAAAAAATGATTTTATATAGTTTTGTTCATGTCATTAAATATCGTTCCAGTAGCTCTATAACTTTGGATTACATAGCAAGTATTATTAGTAACTCGAATTTTAAGTTACAATTGAAAAAAATGTGTAACAAATATAAAAACTAAATAGTATGCCGTAATTCTACGTAATTACGTAATGTTCAAAAATGTTATAATTTAAATAAAATTTATACATATGAACGTATGCAGAAATAATCAAAGAAACACCATAAACTTGTGGAAGTTTGTTAATAAACTTAACAATGCAAGAAACATACTTGCATAACTATTGAATAACTGCGTAGAAATATCAGACATTATTACATTAAGATTATAAGGCTGATTTGATGCGTAAGATAAATGCAAAATGAAAAACTATTGATATAAAATTATCCTAAATAATTTTATTGTAATTTTGTAGTTCACAGAACCGAGATCACACTCTAAACAATAATATAAATGTACGTAAAGATATTAATGCTCATGAATCTATTACTTTACATTATGTAGTACTTCATAATTACTATAATTATCCTACTACATAATTTTTACCATTCAAATACACGCGCCATATACATTTGTAATCTTCAAATAATATTAAGTACCCGTAGTAGAAATTGGGTATACAGAATATTCGGTACTTGCTAATACGTTACTATCGGTAACATTGGGCGCGACACCGAAGTGGTATTGGGGCCACTTTGGCCCCAGCAAGTACGGCGTGACGGCCCCGTAAGATGAGACGTCTGTACCTATCCTAAGTCTGTGCCAATACTCTTGATTTTTCATCAATAAATGTAAATATAATGTGTCAGGGAGTGAATAATAACCAATTAATTTCTAACAAAATTTACTGAAAATTGTTACGGTTAGAAATTATTTGCACATATTTATGCAAGCTCCTCGAATGTTGTAATACACGTGTATGGACGGCAGAATCCAGGGCCGAGCTCCTTCCATCTACCCGGCAGCTCCTGAAGGGTAGATGGTAGATGACGGGTCTTTCAGCCATCCGCAAGCGTTGCTTCGAGCATTTTGCTTTACTGGGTCTATTTGCAATTAGTATATATATATATATTAGAATTATAATTCTAATACAGGATTCATACGCCATATTTTATAATTTCTTACTACTTTTAATTTTAGATCATGGCCGCTATGAATAAGTGGCAGGCACAGGTTTTGCGAAGCATATGAAAACCGGATGAAATCACAAGGCTGTACATAATTACCCCGTCAGCCAGGCCTGCCCGAGTAGCTTCTGCCGGGGCTGGGGCGGGCACAATCCAGGATCGAGTGGCCCGAGCAGCTTCTGCCGAGGCCGGGCCGGTCAGATTCCCTGTCTTTCTGCCGGCATATGCGAGCGTAGAACCCGTCCAAAATCGAGCATTTTGCTTACTATTGATTAATCTATTGATTAAGCGACTTCCTTTAATTTATAAGATTTATAGTTTATATCACATGTATATCCTCTATACTCTATATAAATATTTATAAAGTATTTATCTGTGATGAAAGTAAAGTAAACAATTAAAACGTCGCGGTAAACTATATTCGCTACCAATTTTGGAAACTGAAAATCTCACCGACAGTATAGCCGATTAAATCTTTTGAGAATATGATGATTATGCGTATATGCAAATTGGAGATGCAAGTTAAATAAAACATTTTTAAATTGAAATCAATATTTAACTACTTTAATATGCAATTCTTAACGATTTTATGATATGTACGATAATGAGACATACAATTATTACTTAGAGCTTGCACACATCGAGAAATGGTGCAGTTTATTCAACAGTATAATATTATATGTATATCGACACAAAGTACAACACTCTCTTACGGGAAACGCTATATTATACAACAATATATAAGTACATACGTTTACTTAAGTAGCTACACCGAAGCATAATATGTATCTTAAAATTACTGACAGCTGTGTTAATGCTGCTGCCACATTGAGATCCTTTTGGTACCTTATTAGTTCTTCATCATGATTGCTCTGCGTTGGGCAGTTACACTGGATTTTAATTTAGCACAATTAAAAGTATGTTTAACGTCACGCGTGTATATTCTGTGACAGAAACCAATGCGCTCTACTCTTTTACCAAAATCTTGTTCGAAAACTTTAATCTTTCAGTATAAAGTTCTACATCAATAAAATTGTAACAGCACTTATTACATTAATAAATTAAACGTCCGTACTCGTGAATATTATAATAACGGAGCCGTTCTTTAAAATAAAAGTTCTTCCAAAATTATTACTTGTATGTTTGTTCGTTTAAATATAATTTGATAAATTCTGGAAGCAACTTGTAATATGAACATTGAAATTGTAAATGACAGAACGTGATTTCTAGACCGCGGATTTTTATGCAAAATAAAAATTGTTTATAAATTGCACGATACAAGAGTTATACGACATTTATTATTTCTTTCCTCAATAACTTTATCGAGATGACGATAACACGTAAATGCATAAAATCCGCAGTCTAGTGATTCCCTTCATTTTATGAAAAATAGCGCAATGTTATTAAAAATACAATTTTGTTATAAAAGGTTGTAAAAATTGATTCTTTATACAAGTTCGACTCGTTTATGTTTCTTCTTAAATCTAAGTCTACTTGAAAGAATCCACAGTTAAGTTTTGACGAGAATTGAAAATTACATTTTGCCATCTGACTATAATAATATGTATAGTGTACTTTTTCTCAAACATGAGATACGATAAACTTTTAAACTGTTGAACAGTTTGCTACTTACATTTATCAACAGAGGAAAATATTTAAAAATTATAGCTAGTGGAAACGCCAAATAAGTAGCTAAAGATAATTTCATCTTTTAGTTTTACTCATCCCGAGTGAAAGACAACTTGTTAAGTTGCGATATACATATACTAGGCTTATACGCGAATAGTACGACATAAGTAAACAATATTAGAACGATAACGAGGTAATATGTTTCTGTGTTCCGCTTTTTATCACGGTGTGTCACGAGTGTAAGAATATAAAAACATAATAAATTCAGGCGTGAAAAATATCGATTCATTGTCCATAGTTCGTTCATTTTTGAATTGCAAACAACACATTAAAATAAGACTGCTCAGTTATATTCATACATGTAATAAGTACAGGTTTGTATATTTTTTCTTTACGGGACGCAAACACATTTCTTTTCAATTATACAGAAATACTATGAAATAGAACGAATCAAATATGACAGTGTATTCCACAGATAAAAATAGGGAATAGTGTGAGAAATATTAAGAGTGAAAACAATAGCAGAGAAAATTGAGAAAAACCGATGCAAGTAATGTTTACAATTTGTAATTATTTCACATAATAGAACAAACTGGAGGGTTAGGCACGGTGCATTAACGTCACCGATTATTTATATTTCATAATATAGGGTGATTCGGCTAAGTCTGTCGTCTAAATAATATGTCAACTATTTGATATATCAGTATAGTCCCAATCTAACTAAGCCGATTCTCGGTTCCGTGCTATGACATAGATCGTGATCGGATACTATTTTTTTGTGGCCGCGTCAACCGCGCCTGAACGAAGAAAAGGACAGCATGTGAACACGAACCGCGCGGCCGAAGGCCCAAACTTTGAAGTTTACCAATATATTTGCGACATTTTTCTGATTAAAATGACACCAAACAAGATACAATTTGGCCCATATTTACTGTACTATAGTGGAATGGTTACTATAGGCAGGCCTGGGCGACGCTGGCCCGCGGAACAGATGTTGATGCTAGTCCTCTTCGGGAGGGAGAGAAGCAGCCACTTCTCACCTTCTCCCCAAGAGAAGAGAGAAGTAGCCACATCTGTTTCGCGGGCCAGCGTCGCCCACGCCTGGATAGTGGAATGGGTAGGTGAAGGGACATAGACCTGTGTCCTCCACCGGTTTTAGAACCGGACATTACTGTATCTCGATAAAAAGGTAAAATGGACAAAAACTAATTATCACATTGTATGCTACTCTTCGAACCGTATACCAAATTATATTTTGGTATTAAATATACCAAATAGTTAGAAGTAATTTAGATGTCACACTTAGTTGAATTCACCCTGTATAGTGCGGCAGTTATCACGTTGATGTTAAAAATTTGTCATAAAGTTTAAGGCAATGATTCCGAGGAATTTTCAAACATTCCGTGTAACGCTGTTTTCTCTGTACGTGTCTGTAATTTTTACAAGTGCTAATTATACGAGTTGTTAATCGTTACATTTTACAGGAATATATTCACCAACGCGCCACAAACACGTAGGCACACGAACTTCAACTTGCCGAGTGACGAAGAAATGAATTGTCCTATAATTGCAGTTACTTACAGTCCTATTGTAACTTTTCGAATCATATCGACGTCTCCAAGAGCGCCGACAAAGTTCGAGGATTCGAATTCGTCTGATCTCCCTTTCTTATGAACGTTAGCATCGTCTTACAACTTGAACAGCTTGGAGTGTTTGAACGTTTTCCATGGTAGGCACTTCGACCACTTGGCAGACAATATTGCATTTAGAAGGTTTTTTTTTAAAGTCCAACATCATCGTTCGTCATTCGTCAATCATAAGTTGGAAGCGTGTCGACCCGGTCGACTCCTTGGTCGAGTATTCGTATACTATGTTCGCGGCCCAGGCTCGACATTCAACGTTGATTATCTTGTTCCCTGGAAAGTAATTCAAATTCTTCGATATAGTTTTCCTAGACTAAAAATGTTAATAGTAATATTCATACACCTAATAAAAAGATTGAAATATGTGTTGAACGCTATTGTTAAGAAAAACATTGGGTAAACTTTACTTTACCGGACTCAAAATTAGTACCTTTCCCCTACGAATTATGATGTATTTGGTATGTAATCCAGTAGATTTGTACCCGGCGCAGATACAGATCGAAGTTACGATCCTCCAGGATCAATAGTTGAGGAACTATGGTCGCTTAAAGTTGAGCATTTTTGACAGGTAAGGGTGCTGTCATATTGGTTTGTGGTGATGACCGCGAGCCGCTTATCTTGCCACCCCCGTCCCCCCATCCCCCAACCTAATCCAAACCAACTCAGTAAGCGGCGTGCGACCGTCACTACAAAACTACAAACCAACATGGTGGCGCCCTTACCTGTCAAGAAACTGGAAATATGCTCAACTTTAAGCGACCATAACTCCTCAACTATTGATCCTGCAGGTTCGAAACTTCGATCTGCATCCGCGCTGGGTACAAATCTACTGGATTACATAGCAAATACAACATAATTCGTAGGACAAAGGCATAAATTTTGAGTCCGGTAAAGTAAAGACCAACCAAAATATTGTTTTCTCAGAACAGTTTCATCTTATAACGTTGTAATCGACTTACTTGCTGGTCGCAGAAAATGTACGGCAATGACGGGGCTCAAGTAACCAGGAATGTTTGTGTACGGATAATAATACCCTGGGAATCCCTGACTCTTCGGATAGTAGTCCAGTTTACCTATACTCTCTTCGTCGTGAGGATTTTCACCTCTGCAAGATACCCACACGGTATTCAGCTGAAACGTAAAGAGAAAGAGTTGTATATCCGATCGATTAAAAGAAAAAAGATAAACATAGATTAACGAAATATTTACTAATAATGCAAATGATGATATGTGTACAATTATGCGAATTTAAGTGCAATGATTGTAGACAGATGGGACGGAATTTGTCTCCCATTTTTGGGAGATGCGATACTCAAAGTGTTGACAATTAAGTCAGAACAGTCTCTTTTGTGATGACGATGCAAAATACACATTTTTACGGCAAATATTGTAAAAGCAAAATTCATTTTTTCTAACCGTTGACGTATTGACGGTGTTGATATGACTGGTCAGGCTCACTGGCATATCTGGTGGCAAGTTTTTGGTGTCGTTATAATACTCTGGTTCCCAACCATATATCTGTAAATGAAGTAGTTATTGATTAATTCGTGTTGCAATTAGTAGTATGCTTACTGTTGTAATTTGAATTTTATTTTCAAATCGGGCACAAACTTATGCAACCCTCTGATACATACAGGGTGGTTCACGCAACTTGCATACCTATATAACTTCCAAAGTATGCGTTGCACGAAAAAGTTTTGTATGCAGAAGTTGCATGGTCTGATGGGGTGCCAAGGTAAAACTACATAATTGTAGTGCATTTATTTTTTTACAGATAGAAGCGCTTCGGAGATTTGAAGGTCGACTTTGTATTTTTAAATGAATACTATATTTTTTGTATCAAAATATGGAAGAATGTCGACTTCTGAGTAAAAGAGTATTGACCTTCATTAACGAGTAATTTCACTTTATTTCCAGAAAATTTTATACGTTAATTAGTAGGTTTAGGGCTAATGAAGGTCACTACTTTTTTACTCAGAATTCGACATTCTTCCATATTTTGGTATAAAAAATATAGTATTCCATTTAAAAAAACCTGTAAAAAAATAAATGCACAACATAATGTACCCCTTCAGACCATGCAACTTCTGTATACAAAACCTTTTCGTGCAACGCATACTTTGGAAGTTATATTGCTTGAATCACCCTGTATAAACTAAGAATATTGGAGTCTAATTTAATTTCAAAAATAATACTTGCAAACTTGTTGCTATTGATTTAATTGTTTTTCATTTTTCTTATATACTATCCTACTTAATGTCTATTAATTATTCATTAATTTATTTGTAAGGATTAATAACATACCCTGTTCAATTTAATGAAAATACAAGGAGCTGAATTATTGAAGCCGTATTGTGCAGCAGGCGAACAGGGTCCCCAATTATTCACCTCGACTGCGCAAACATGCCCAGGCTTCACTGGTGTATCGTAATTACAAATCTGTTGATTTCTACCACCGTTTGGCAGGGCTGACGAGTTGGTATACTCTGTTAACAATTAACATTATCAACATTAAAGGGATATTATGATCTACCATAATTACGGAAAACATTTCGCGCAAATTTACGTTACTCGACACTAAAAATATTTTAAATAATCTGTTTTAGTAGTACAGTTGTAACAAGCATTTCATTAAATAATTGAATCATAACGAAAAGATTAAGCCCATGCAAAGTATGAGGAATTAATAACAGAATAGACTTTTTTGTGATCTTGAGACCTTAATGATACTTAAGTAAAGTATCATTTTATTACTCAAGTACAATAAGTATTAATTAATACTTAAACGAAGAATTATAAGACATATCCTTTTACCTTCTAAAAATGTATTTAATAAGCCTGTCCACTTTTCAATCGATGCTGGATCCGACGAACTATACCAAATTAACGATCTTTCATCTGGGTTGTCAGAGATTGGTCGAAAACCTAGACCTGTTTCGGCAAAAAAATGTTTATAAATGCGAATCAAAATTAACAAGCGGATCTTTCAATTATTATACAGGGTGAAAAAATGTTTCAGATGAAAGTTGTTCAGTACCGAGGGCGCATCATGTGGTGGGATTTTTATTTTTCCCGATGGATACTCTAAGGTGAGGAGAAAGTCACCTTGATTTTTCTAAATGGAAAGACCTACTTTCTTTTTCATGAATCATTTGACTATCGAATTCTGAGTAAAAATGTATTGACCTCCATATATCCTAAATCTAATAGTTAACGAGATACATATTAACATAAATTTTTATCAGAATCTGTTCAGAATCTTCATCACGAGTCAAACACGATATTGTAAGGCAAGGGGTTAAATACAGTAATGTCCCATTCTAAGTCAATTCTCGGTTCTGTGTTGTGGCATAGATCGGAACAGGACACTATTTTTTGTGACTTCGTCGACTGCACCGAACGTAGAAAAGGACAGCATGTAAACATGGACCATGGGCCGAAGCCGCAACATGAAATAGATTATCTTCTTTATCTTTTACTTATTTTTAATGAAATTTTACCAATATATTTGAGACACACATTTTTCTGTCACGAAGATAGTCATAAATATAAGATATGATTAATGATTTTACCTGGATTGGTTCCTATCAAACTTTCCTCCAGAATCCATTTGGGTTTTTCAGTATCTATCGTGGCCATCAAGCCTTTCATGCAGACGGCAAAGAGCAGAGCCAGCACCGTGAAAAAGCAAAAGTAGAAAATTCCAGTTATAGCTGAAAATAGAACAGAATAAAACGCATGTATTAATAAAATCGTTTGCGCCCCTTTATTATGATATGTAAAATCGGGTCAATATTTATTTTTAATAAAGCACTGACTCGAAGTTTCATTGACTAGTACAAATATTATAATATAGTAGGAACTCGATTATCCGAACTGAACATGGACACATGGGAGTTCGTATCATAAAACAGTTACTTAATTTTGTAATTGTTGCTACATTAAATTCATCATAGAATTTTTGCCATTTTTAAGTATTTATAGCTCGTAGTAACCATAAATAATCAATTGTGACAAAACTTTGTGCATGATATAATTTACTTAATCTACAACAGGCATGTTTTAAATTTTCATTATTAAGGTACAGATAAAAAAATCGTGACATTTACTTTCTTCTTCGCAATTTCGAAAAATGGTAATTTTTCATTAATGTTTTTTATACATCACGTAGTAAATCTAGTCTAATTTTAAGAAAAATTTCTAAATATGTACACACCTAGCTCAATAATTTTCAAACTCTTTGTTCAGATTTTGTAACTAATTTATGAAACTAGAAATCCATTATCTATTTAGATACATCATTTGCAGAGTGAAGTGAGATAATGCAATGGCGTAATACGAAAATAATCCCACAAAACAGATAATACGTTTTAAACGACTTTAGTAATTCAGACTCGACCGGAAGTTCTAACGGTTAACCACTAATTACGAATCCACGTAGTTTGGAAAATTTTCACCATTTCGGCGATTGAACGGAAAATATTTAAAGACTG
Organism: Lasioglossum calceatum; assembly: GCA_963966675.1. Taxonomy (NCBI): domain Eukaryota; kingdom Metazoa; phylum Arthropoda; class Insecta; order Hymenoptera; family Halictidae; genus Lasioglossum; species Lasioglossum calceatum. The sequence continues at coordinate 8,660,176 of OZ016549.1, forward strand.
GGCGCCGAGCCAAAGTCAAAGCTAAATATAGGTCCGTTTTCAAGAGTAGCGTATAGTGTGATGGCCATTCGGTGCTATCTACACTTTTATCGCAATTGAGTTTTAACATCGTAGCGATCTCTAATAAGAATGATATCGAGGAATATAAAAATGTTAATTATAATTTCTTTTTACGTGTCCGCATTGAATTAATAGCTACTGCTATCGTCTGTACCATAGTAGCAAGGAGAATTCATAGCAGCACTTGCCAACAAGTTTTGAATGTTTCTTTAATATTAATCGGTAGCAATAATAATAAATAATCGTAAAGATCGGTAGCAATAATTTCCTTGCACTGAAAACGTATTTGACAATATACAAGGTGTTCATTTGAAAGCTTTCCAGCCGAATATCTCGAAAAGTATGAAAGATATTAAAACAGTGTAAAACACGTGTCTAAGGATTTCGAGCGGGAAAGAGGAGAGCAGTATCAGTTTTTTATTTGGGTGGCGTTTTCAAGGTTATTTGAAGGTCAGCTTTGTTTTTTCAAATGAAAACCTATATTTTTTATTATGAGATCTTATTGTACGTAAAACGACCAGCAATTTTCATAGGATACTTTTTTTATCCGCGCAGTAGTTTCGGAGATATTTAAAGCAACATTCAACCTTATATAAACATTCTTTGCTACGAATAATAATCACGACGAAAATCGAGGTGGTAATGTCTGGTGAACCACCCTGCAGAATAGAATTTTTCTAAATCGAAAGAAAGATTTAATTTTCAAGTTAAAATAGCTCCGAATGCAAATATTTATTCCTCGCTAGAATATTTCCATTCTCTATGATTTTTTAAATTTTAGGGATATGAAATTGGTATAATACCTCATACAATACCTAAATGTTTAGTAATTAATTACATACCGGTATATTTAATAATGTAAACAATATTTTGAATAATGGTACAGCAATTTTTAGTGGCGCCTCGTTCTCTCAAAGTCACCGTTCGAGTGCTAAGGGTTAAGAAGAAATAAACCAAGAATATCCCGCTTATCAGAGACTACAATAGCTGGAAATGTTTACGCGACTATCGCTTTGTAACGCAATAGGATAACGTAGATACGTAAGCATGTTTACTGACATATAAGAACTTTAGTATGGATACAAACCCATCCTCTTAGCTATACCACGTTCAAATTATACGATATTTGTAAACGATTATGTGTTTATCCTGATATACGTGCAGAATTTCGAAAAAATTTTGAAATAGATCGTACTCTGTTTAACAACCACTACATAATATATTAGGTGTACAAATTAATTTGTAACGCTTCCTTCATGAATTTATCGATTACATGCGAACAATGAAAATATTGAAAATATATTCTACAGTTGAAAACAGTCTCCACACATCACTTTCTGTGCATCACTTTATGCAGCATTTTATAAATCAAATAGACTTATATTTGTTTACAAGGCGTGATAAGACTGATAAGAACCGTTCGTAAAACGACTGTTGCATTCGTTGAGAATTGACGGAAAATTGCATTCGTTGAGATTTCACAGAATATACAGGGTGAGTCACCTAACGTTGCCATCTCAAATATCTTTGTTGTTTTTAAAGATACGTCAATTGTCTGAAGGACAAAGTTGAATGGTAAAACAAAGCTCATACGATACCAAAAAAATGTTTGTTTCTGTGTAATTTTTTTTAGTGATATAAAGGTCACCTTCATTTTTTTTAATGGAATGAGGTATTTCTTAATACATCAATCGATGTAGCTGGACATTCGTTATAAAAAAGTACTAACCTATGTATGTGGAAAAGTTAGTAGTTCAGGAGATATTTCAATTTAAATCTCCTCTTTCCATTTAAAAAAATGAAGGTGACCTTCATATCTCCTTGACGTCTTCACCTATAAAAAAATTAATGCCATCAGATTACGAATGCCTCGTTATCAAGTAAGTTTGGTCTGATGCATTTTCTTCTATCTTCAAAAGCAAGCGAGTAATTCAGGTGACCTGTTTATAGTGCCCTACCCTGTATTATATATATAATAAATTTATATTTATTATTATAGTTAAAATTATATTGATTAGGTCACATATAATAAAAATTACAATAATACTGTATTAAATAATGATTTGAAGGAACTTTGTGGATCCTGTCATTATTCACTTACTTTTTAAAATTATGGTCTAATAGGAACTTTAAAATTAATTTAAGCTAATCTCTTACACGAGGCTTGACTAGAAATTTGTCTATGGATAGTGGTAGTTGCCACTTACAACGTTTCAAATCCTTGATTAATCTGTCTCTATTATTTTCTAAAATTGGACATTGCCAGATTAAATGGTTATGGTTTTGAGAATATAGACCACACTCACACATGGGACTGCTGACAAGATTAATTTTGTGTAAAGACTCGTTCAAATTATAATGATTTGAACGAGCTCTACAGATGGATACAGGTCTGTATGAATGCTATATTGTCATTAGTCAGCAAGAAGAGAGCCATCTGTATATCAAATACCAAGAAGATTTGATTAAGAAGGATCATCGGATGTTCTTTATCAACCGCAGCTGCAATTTATCGAACGTGGTTATCGGGAAGCTGCGCAACAAGCATTTTCGAAGTGAAAAGACTCCGTTAGTAATAGCGAAGGAAATCAAAGAAAATCTAGAATTACCTCATCGACATACACGAGTAAGATGGCAAATTAAAGAAGCGGGTTAGGCTAGGTAAACTTTCCCTTGCGTTACCAGAAATTCATGCCTTTGTCCGTATCCAGTAGATTTGGACGAGAAGATGCGAGAAATCCAAGTTTCTCTTGAAGAACTCGATAGAGTGGTTGGGAGAAGGAGGGAGCACCCCTTCTCCGGGGAGGAATGTTGGGCGGGGGTGACCTTGTTGAGGTCGCGCGGCGGATCCTGAGCACCCTCAATTAGCTTAGGGCTGGCCGTGGAGCAGAGTAGCAATAATCAACTAATATTTAAATATGACTAATAGTCTTTTTGAATGTTAGTCATAGCAAAATAGTCATTAGTCAAAACCTTTTGATTAGTTAGTGATAACTAAATGGCAAATAGTTAGTCACAGCTCTAAGTAATCGTTAGCTATTGTTTATTAGTGAATTAGTAGTTGATGATCAGTCATCAATCTTTAGTCATCAGTCACTATTGTGCTGTATTATCACTAACTAATCAAAAAGTTTTGACTAATGACTATTTTGCTATGACTAACATTCAAAAAGACTATTAGCCATTTTTAGATATTAGTTGATTATTGCCCTACTTTGCCGTGGAGGAGTTAGCCTCTCTCCCCCGGGGGCAGGGTATCCGATACGAGTGATTACGTTCAATAAAAGGTTCGCATTTCATGCAAACAGTTTCGTGCGTCCCGTAATACTGAAATGGGAAGAACGCAAGAAAAGTGAGCAAATGATATCGGTAAAAAACGAATACATAAAGGTAAACCAGTTTGTGACTTGTTAAACGAACACTTCCTCTTACGACCACTGTGTTTGACTGTCAGTAGCAATGAAAAGTTGTTTTCCATGTTACTGCGACAACTGTCCAAGCGTGCATATTTATTTTCCCCTGTGGATTCACAGTAATTTCAGTAGTTAAAGTCACTTCCTATTTTTTTTCTCTTCCTGCACAGTTCCAGTTTATTACTCGCCAGCTACACGAGAATCTACTGATACCAAATACTCACGTGAATTTGTCACACGAAACTCTCGCACGAGCGAACCGTGTTTCTTTCAAACACGTAATTTCGACAGATATGCCTTTGAATTCAATTTATTTCGCATTGCTGCGATAGTGTGCAAAGTGTCACGTAATCTGTACTGCGAAACTATTCTTGGCTCAAGAGTGAGTAAAAACGTATTTTATTAACACTAGGTTTACGTAAAAATGACGGGTTCTAACGTTTCTAATTTACGAATATTCAGATTGTAAAACTATTTATCACTCGACAGCGATATCAACAACTCAAGCCTGCCTTACTGTTACGACCTCGTTGTTAAGGTTATCTCAAGGCCATAGTATACTAGGCCGTTGAACTCGTCTCGATGTAAGCAATAATATTATGTACTAAAAAATATGTAGTGACGTTTTAAATAATTAAAGCGACCTTCATTTTTCTTGAACAAATTTAATTTTTGAATTAGTTTCTATTGCATTTTGTAGCCAACTGAAAACTAATTGTTTTGTTCGAAGCATTTTTTTATCTGGCTAGCGGAAGTGCCTGAAAAACCGTGGCGACAGTTACGTAGATCTAATTAGTTAATGAGATATTATCGAAATCATTTTCCATATGTATACTCTTTCAGGTAGTAGGCACGTATTGAAAATTATTTCAATAATATCTCGATAACCATTAGGTTTAGAAAACATAGAAGTCAGTACATTTTTACGCATAATTCGATACTCTATCGAGTCATGATTAGACAGCGGATCTTTATGCAAAATAGGAATGTTTTGCACTGATTGTCAAGAATAAAATAAAAATTGATTTCATCCCGTAATGACTTTAATATAATAAAAACAATAATACAGTATTCTGAAATTTTTCTAATCTTTTACCGTTCTATATTTCACCCAGCCAATTTCTTCAATGCATAAAGATACGCAGTCTAGTCACGATATAGAAACTAGGTCTTTTCATTCAAAGAAGTCGAGGTGTCCTTGAAATCTCCGAAATACCTCCTCGCAGATCAAAGATGTTTACATCAGAATATTACCCCTACTATACCGTGCAACTTTCGTATTATGTAATTATGTCATATTATTAAAAGTAACGGAAATATTCAAGGTGGACAACGTTATCGCCCCACCCTGTATAATTATCTACTTCGCGCCTCTGTTAAGTGACTTCGCATTTGCCGCCCTTCATTTGGGCACGCCGTGCGCCGCCTGCGCTTATCAATATCAATTAATAAAGACAGTTGCTTCCGCTCTAACAGATCTCATTCTTCTCTTGCCTCCCACACTTTGCTGCTCACTTCTTTTTCTTATTGGCATCGCGATAAAAACATATCTGATAAAAATGGAACGCAAACAACATCGTTACGATGATACTTAAGTACATTAATTGTGATTATACACTTCCTTCCGCCTAAAACTTTGTGTACGGAATGTTCATGCAGATATGTGTGTAAACATTTTGAATTATGGAAGGAAGACGTTTTGAAATATAAAATCTGTACCTAAACATGTATCATTTGTTAACCCTTTGCACTCCGAATTATTTTTCAATTTTATTGCCAACAACTCCCTACTGTTTTAAGTGTTTTATTTGAAATTTACTTCAAAGGACTGCTACTTATTTTAAACAATTTTGTTTACTAATTATATTATTATAAATATAGCTCTCAATAGTTTTCTGAATGGTACAATAATACATTTAAAAATACAATGGGCAGAAGACGTTGAAGTGTCTCTTCGAATAAAATTGATTCACTTGAACACTATTGTTCTAACCGTTTTTAAATACCATCGTATAGTCCTTGAGCTATTCGAAGGTATAATTACGTTCTTTAGGGAACATCGTAGCACAAAGCAGTAAACTACAAAAGGAAAACGTTTTAAACTGCTGTTATCGACGGCCTTATGCATTCGGTAAATTATGCGCTCAAGAACGACACACGCTTCCTGCAGAATATATTCTGTCGTCTTCTGAAAAAGAACGTTATTTTCCATTATGAATATTACGTTTAGGTCGATTGAATTGCATGCCTAAAATAATGCTACTGTTTTATAATTGTGGCAAAGATATTGATATGTTACATATCTTCCTTCAGGAGCATTTGTAGAACCTCGATTATCTCACTTGCAAATGTTTCTATACAACTAGAACTCTGTGGAATGATTCAAGGTTTCAAACCTAAAAACAAAGGTTTCAACCTCAAACCTACGTAATAATAAACGGTAAATTTGATTGGAAGTACTTTAACTTTTTCAAAGCAGAATAACTCTGTTACTGTTCAACTGGAATTTTTTCCCATCTCCGAAAACGTAAACATTTTCTATTTATGCATACATATGTATGTGAAGTAAACGTTTCAGTGGATTTATAACTGTTTCCTTAGAACAGAAAAGTTAAAAGTCAGAAAGTGACTGTTATTTCAGAACTAGTTGAAAATTTTAACAGTTTCCTTCAAGCCCTGACTACAAGTGCTAGAGATAAAAAGTGTTTTCAGTATGTGTACTTATACATATGTACGTTCAGTGGCATTATCAAATGTAAAATTTAAAACATTTAGTTGCATTGTTTTGGATAAGGCTGTATCGATTCAATTGCGAACAACATTTTCTTCGCCTGCTAAGACGTCCGCAGTGTATGAAAGCTCACCTTGAGAACTTGCTACGTTGTGAGTTCAGTCAAGAACCGGTGTTTTATGCGGTCTAAGGCTATTGGCCTTTCTACTTTCCTTGTATGTTTCTTTTTACAGTTTTCGAAAGAATTCCATTCTGTGTTATTACATGCAATTAACACGCGTTGCATAATTATTAGACAATGTATTAATCACTAAATACATAAGGAGTCGAAGAGAATCCCTTAGGCCCTAGAGTTCTTTTCATATCTGGACCACAGAGCTGTATTAAGTCCACTTTTTTGAAAAAATGACATTTTAAATGTTTCCACATCAAATTTTACACTTTTTCTGATAGTAGAATTCCTTTTTTTTAAGTTATTTAGTTTATTGAAATGCAGAGGTGACCTTCAGTTTTTGTATTCTGATTTACGATATTTAAATATGCGATTCGACAGAGTATTGAATGCTGAATAAAAAAGTACGAAGGTATAATGTAAAATGCCCAGTGCATCTTCGGTCAAATTTGATAATAGCCTGCTTGTTTTTAATCATTTTTGTTGTGAAACTTTTACCAACATGTTCGTGACGCTTTTCTGATTAAAACGAGTCCAAACATGATACAATTTGCATTACGTTTACTTGTTTAATCCATCCGAACGAGTAGTGCTCGGAGCACCCCGGGAGAAGTGGGGGTATCCCTTGAAAATGCCTCCGATCGAGCAAACATTTTCCCATGTCTGTCGTAAAATTAATTATAGATTGCAAAAACATTTTCCTTCTTCATTTTAAAATTACATTAATAACGTTTCTATTAAGGAATTTATTTTTTGGAATAACAAATTTTAATTATATCTTTCATTACCAAAACCTAGATTTATCAAGTACACATATTTTCTAACCAAATAATTAATTCTGAGCTGACTCTAAATTTACAGTCCATATTAGAGTACATATCAATGTACTGTAAATTAACTATTCTAGGTTATGCTGTCGTTATTTATCTCTTCTTTCTGCTATTTATAACGGAACTATAAGGTCACTAACAATGAATGGACAAATCAATGTTTAACTTGTGAATTTATTATAAAGATTTATAGCAACATACCTACCTATAAATATCAGAAAATTATTATTCAATATAAATTATATTGTTTATTTGTACAAGCAAAGACTAAAAACATTGACTCGAAGGCACAGGTCAGAATGTAACAAACATACTATCAGACGAAACAAACGAACGAGAATAGAATCTTGTAACGGCTTTAAATTAGTTTACGATTTTCCAAATATTCTCGGAAGCGCTGAAAGGCGTCACTAGTGTAGATTAAACAGCCACGCACGCTCCACGCACAAGGAGCTTGTGCCAAAATGTACATCCAGTTTTATAGCTGGCTTTCGTCGGCATTCCAGCCATTAACATCTAGCACAGATTCGCGAGTTCAGATCTTAACGAAAACCTAGACACCCTAATTATGGCAATAACGAGATATGTAATACAAAGAGCTCTGTATCATAAAATCATAAAAGATGGATCGCAGTTCGAACATCGGATGTAATCTGATTTACTTCGAAAGAAATAATTTTTCATTAAAATTATGTTTGCTCAAAATTTTCCAGTTAAAGATCATTTCAAGGTCATAGTATAATGCACTGTGCTATGATGATGTAACTTTTTTAATGTAAAAAGCATTTTTTGGGATTTAAGAATATGCGAACATGTAGCCCACCAAGTGCTGATCAAATTTCGTCTGAAACATTTTTCTGTGATAAAACTGAACGGGTACACCCTGTATGTACAATGTAAACCGTTTGTTTTATGAAAAAAAAGTAATAGGACATAAAAGAGGCAGCCTGTCCAGATCTACAGGTTTTGTTTAACATATTTTTTGACGCGGTAAATAGTTTAGAAGATATTCGAGAAAAACTATTTTATGAGCATTAAATTAACTATTCTAATGTTTAATCCATTTGGGACACGTTTTCCCGTTATCCGATTGAGTTCAAACTTTTCACAGATTTTTTTTTTAATTATTTGGAACAACTTTGGAGCGATTCTACAATAAAAGTCCAAAATATACAATAAAAATTTTTCATATGATGCTTTGTTTTCGAGAAAATCGTCCTGGAAATTCCGACCGGTTCACGGCTTAACATTTGTAAAAAGTAGAATCGGTAAGTCATGAACAGACGCGTCAGGCGGTACAGTCTACGTCAGACAGTAGACCCCAAACAGTATTAGCTCAGAGCCCAAAAATTAACGGTCCGCCGCTGGTTTTATTAACCCTTTGCACTCGGAGCTCTACTTTAATTTGAAAATTAAAAATTTCTTCCTGTAGCTAGAATAATTCCATTCTATATAAATTTTTTTCTTTGTACGAAAATAAAATTGATACAATACCTCATACAATACTGAAATGTTTAGTAATCGATTAGATACCAACATATTTAATAACGTAAACAATATTTTAAATAATGGTACATCAATTTTTAGTCTCGACTCTCTGAGTAACCACACGAGGGCTAAGGGTTAAGCTATAAGAAATGAGTTGATACTCTTAAATTCTTGTAATCTTTCTATTGTTTGAAATTACACTCACCAATTTTTGCAATAAATGTATCAAATCCGCAGTCTATGGATAACAATTAATCTGTCGGAAAAGAGATCGTCTCATGAGTCGTCTTTGAATCATGCACAAAGAGTAATCCCTCGCACCGTGATTCTATTGCCTCTCTTTAGCGCTATTTACCGCGGTCGATATTTATTTCCGGTGCCTTTTCAATCTACCGCTGCCAAAACACGTGTCCCGTGATGGTCGTTTCATGACTCGGATAAGAACGCAACTCTAACCTGATTAAGCAGACACGTGCATTTTTGCGTTTGCCTATTGACATTTTAAATTTGCACGCCTATTACTTTGCTTCGACAAAGAAAAAAGATGGTTCAGATCTTAGACCATATACAGGGTGAGGCACCTAAGATTTACACCGAAAATATTTCCGTTGTTTTTAGTAATACAAGAAAATGTTTGGGGCAGAAAATGTTTGCTTCAGTAGGGCAATTATTGTGAAGAGAAGTTTCAAGACGAAGCCGGTATAATATATCTGTATATGGTCTAAGATTCTATCGTGCTGCAGGGAAGAGGCTGAGTACCGTAAGCCCATCCCGTTAGCATGCAGCAATGTCAAGGAAGACCTAATTCTCGGTACTTGATTTAGGCGTTCAACGCTGCCTCATGATGAGACTCTCATCCTACCTACATACCTCGATCACACAGACGCCAACGATTCTAACCCCTTTCCGGTATGATTTTCTCCATGATTATAATAATTAGGACGTCTTTGTCTTTAACAATTTTTTAGAAGAAAAGGAACATTTGTATTTACTCTTTTCATTATACATATCTCATTTTTCTTTAATGCTTTTCACGTAATGCTATTAACAGTTGGAAATCATTATGTAATGTGTGAAATGTTGATGAGGCTATGTTTGGTGACCACTACGATAAATAAACACAGGGCTTGGATTTCTTAATGTAATGGTTTATTACACGCACTTTGTACTTTGTACACTTGCACTCAACGGCACACACGAGAGGACCCTTAGACTATACATATTAAATGTTATAAGCAATATGAAAAGAAACACATTCCGAAAGAAACTTTTGGGACAACCTATTTGTAAGAGAGAACCAAACCATTTCCAACCAAGAACGTTAAACATCTACGCGCATGCGCACAGTTGCTCTCACTCGACAACAAGAATTCGAAGGGGCACTTCGAACTTCGAACTACTAATGGCGATACATTCAATTGTATCGATATTCCGTATCAATACAAAAGTTTGATTATCGGTTGTTCATTTCTATCATAATGAGACACTAGAACAGCCGATCATTATAAGCGACTAGTTTGTATTGTCTTTTAAAAATAACTAGACCGCATTTATTGCGACATTCTTTTTGCAAAATATGCCTAAATAAATAAGCATGTCTAGTAAGTGTATACAACATCATAACATCTATCGTTTGTTCGGAAGTTCTGGTGTTACAATCAAACAATGGTATTAGTACTAGATCTACCAGACACACCAAACCCGAGTGATACGCGTTATTTTATAATAATAACGGTATTGGATTTACTCAAACTTCGTACGATTAGTATTATAACCTATGTGTTTCATTAAAGCAGTTTATTAAAAAATTTGAAGAAATCAGAAATAAGTCTTTTTCACTCGATCAATAGGTCGAACGTTATTAGTTGACAAGTTGCAAGTCATAATGCAAAATAAAATTGCTTGGATCAATTTCAAGAAGCAGAAGACAGATAAAAATTTATTTTTTTCTTGAATGGTCTTAACAAATTAAAACTAATATATGGATGTCTTGTCTAAGAACGTCTAGACTGTTAAATATCATCAACACGTTTTTGTCAGAAATGCATAAAGTCCGCAGTCTGGTTATTAGGTATTCACAGACGACAAGGCTTAGAGTACCAAAGTGATTTAATCACGTTTGTCATTAAGACTTGAATACCCGTGTTGTTCCATTTCATTGTTCGCTTGTTTGATTATTTTCATTCATCATCTGTTCCGAACGTGGATAAAATATGAGCGAATCGAGAAGTACCGGTGGTTTGCACCAGCGAATGTGTCATCGCCGCGGGAGTACCCTAATCACAGCAAATTAAGATATAATTCGAATAAAAAGGAATTACCCCATTTCTTTGGCGGGTGGTCGCAGTAAGTGCCCTCGGCGGGGTTGTGAATGTAATCTCTGAAAGCCTGCCAGTTAGTTTTCGACTCGGGGATTCTGTTGTAATCGGGCTCGTAGGGCTCCTGTTGGATTTTCTGCTTGCCAGTTGCGTTCATCGTAGCGACCCTGCGTTAGCCAGGGTTTTCTCTCTCTCTCTCTCTCTCTCTCTCTTTCTCTCTGTCACTTAGCACTGATCTCTTGGTGAGACGATCTTTGAATCACGGGTGATCGAACTATCCGGCGCGAGACGGTATCGCAGACGCACGTGGATAATTTTTAGACATCGAGTAGAAGACTTTTTGGGAGAAGTTCAGAGCCTCTCAAGTTAGACGAGCCGCCGCCGGTGCTCGGTGCCAAGGAAGACGGAGCGAGACCGCACGCAAACAAACTCGGTGCCGAGACCACGATCGACTGGGTCCGCGGACAGTGATGCTATAATCGTGGATCGTGGGACGTGGGACGTTCCCCTCCGCTTGCTCGGCCACCCCACTCCGATGTACCGTCTCCTTACGTTGCTCTACTCGTACAAGCTGCTTGTCCGACTATTTTATGCGTTCCTCCGAAATTCACGAAATGTATTTACTTACCAATGCCTCTAGAATCGATCAAAACTGGTCGATTTTTCTTTTCCTCCTTTTCCCCTTCCACTATCCCATTCCAGCACCATGAGCATACTCTAACATCCCACACTAAGCTGTAGACTGGTCACGTATTAGTATGGTCATCAAAGAGGGGGTAAAATGTATTCCCCTTGATTTCCCCGATCTGACGGCACTGTTACTTACTTACTTACCGAACATTCGAACGCATGAGTCGAAATTTGGAGGTAGCCCGGTGCGGCGCACAGTGGGCAATTCTGATTCTGACTTTTTCACGCTGATTTCAAATTTGTCTACGATTTTGCAAAACAGTATATTGAAATATATTTTGTATTTTTTAAATAATTTAAGTTATAGACGGTCAAGATGGCCAAATACGCCCCCAAACCGAATTGATTTTTACTCACACCATGCTCATAAAAAAATTACAAAAAGTTCATGAATATTCTACCTAATAGAACATACGAACAATTCTAGGTGAAAGTAGTTCGACTGTTTTCTTCTTTCGATAGAATCTGTTACAACCAAAAACTTATAACTCGAAAACAAGATCACCTAAGACGCCCGTTTATATGAACATTTTTTTATTGTTTTCATGTGTAACAAAAATGACACAATGATACTTCCTATTCGCATTTCTCTAAGAGCAAACTCCCCTGCGGCAACATGAATTATTTAAATACTCATTTATCAACCGATTTAGTGCTTCAATTATCAAATTAATGTGGCATAATGCACCGTAGCATAAGCCGCATTAAGTTCATGGAGCCATCAGATTTTATCTCGAAGATTGTGCATGCAACTGCCGCATGGATCGGAAACGCTCAAGGTTACATTATTTCGCATGTTTCTTGTCACGATGTATAAACGCGCCGAACATCGCGCTTTACTGTAAATTGGATGTCAGGCAGTCTAAGGAAGATGATTATTTTCCGAATGATTTTATGTAATACGTTACTCTTCAGAATAATCGTTTCGGGCTTTACTGTTGGAAATAGAGATTTACGACGATGGAATCTGTTCCCACTTTACACTTTTATTAAAATATGAATAGCATAAATGATTTAACAGTGTTAGCCAGAACTTTTATTCACTCCAAAATAAATAATCCTGTATTCACTAATAGACTATTCATTTGGCATATTTACAAAACACAGGAACTAGGTAGGACTCTATATATATATAAATATAAATAAACAATATATATATATTATATACTATATTTTATATGTATTTTATAAATTGCTTCAAATAATCTCTGGGATCGCCCCTTTCAAGGAAGTACAACATTTCTGGGACACCCTGTGGAATTAAAACTCTGAGAAAAGGCCAATAAAAACAATACAATATACATAAAATTAGTCTTAATACACTGGGGTTTGTAAACTAGTCGACAAATATATAGAACATAAACTCTCTCACAATATTAATGGATTAATAAGTATTAATAATTAATTTTATTCTTCTCTCTCTCTCTTTAATTGCACATCCAAATAAGTGCATTAATGCTTTCAAATCAAATCAACCATCATTGAACTCTTCAAATCGAGAAACCAAATTCTAAATTCAATCATCTGTAATAATAAGAAAATTATTAAAGTATTTTAGGCAAGGATTGAATAATAAAAATTTCGAAAGTCATTATCTTTCCAAGATGAACATATTACCTATTATTATTTGGAATTCTAATGAAAAACGTGATTGCTGTTCGATATTGAAAGCCCATAAATTACATTCAACGGTAACCAGTCTATTTGCTGCAATGTCAGAAACGTAGCGTATGTAGTGATTGTATTTTCAAAAGTTGTTATACATATGTATGCTATACGAAAATGATTTAATTATAAATAGATAGCGGATCTTGATGAAAAATAAAAATTTTCAACCTAAATTGCATCAAACTGGAGTGAAATAGAAATTTTAATAGGTCGAACGTAATATAACAATATTTTTAATTTCTTCCAAATGTTTTTACTGTTTTAAATTAAATCCGCTGTCTAATTATAAACATTATAAAGTACATTCTTTGATTAATATAAATTTGTCTTACGTGTCAGACTTTTGAAATGCAACGCAACAATGGGAGAGAGATAGTCTGGCTGACCAATAAACGGGAAATATTCAACAGGAAATCCAGGACTTGGAATATATTCTATGTCCCCAATGTGCTCTTTATCGACATTGTTCGCTCCGTCGCACGATAGCCAAATGTAAAACTACAATGACATTACCTTTTACAAAATCTATTTTATCTCAATATAAAATTTAATTTCACTTATGGCTAAACTTCACCTTATGGGACCAAAAATTTTGGACTTTTTAAAATATAATCCTGTAAATTTTGACGAGAAGATACCGAAAGATCCGAGTTTTGATGTTAGGAATTCACTAGTTCAAAAGTTCTGTGTGTGTAAAGTTGAGCGATTTTAAGCTTTTCGACAGGTAAGGGCGCCGTCATATTGGTATGTACTCGGACATTGTCTAATGAGCGAAGTCGCGAGAAGGTTGGTCACTTGGATAACTTGTAAAAATTGGATTTTCGGCATCTTCTCGTCAAAATGTACAGGATTATATTTTAAAAAGTCCAAAATTTTTAGTCGCGTAAGGTAAAGTTTTTCTATTCCGAAATCTACCATTTTATTATGAAAACACATTTGCAAAGGTATTCAGTTGTGCCAACGTACCTTTTGCGACGTTTGTATTATCTTTTTCAAATCATTTGGAATATTTTCCGGTAAAACTGACGATTGATTAAAATAATGAGGCACCCAATCGAACCGCTGCAATACATTTAATTATGATGTAAATGTAATTCTAAATAAATATTGTAAATATTCTGAAATTACCTTATTGAATTTAATAAGTACACAAGGTTGCAACGGATTGGAATATCCATATGGATACTTGCTACAGGGTCCGAGACTCTTTATGTTGAAGTAACACGGCTTGTAGAAATTGTTTTGACAATTGACGTCATATTTCGATACGTTTGTACTGTACTCTAAAATGGAAAATTAATATTCCATAGTTTCCTTAATGACACGGTTTTCGTGAAATGAATGAAAATAAAAGAAACAACAAGAATACTTGTTACACGGAGTTTCCTAAAAAGTTTTGCATTTCAAACATATTAATAAAATTCGGTTTATTTGAACAAGATAAATAGAATATCTAAACCTGGTCAATAATTAATGTTGCCGGTAAGTGATCGATGATAGTTAATCTCTTGACATGTGAATTAAATAGGTGTTGTCAAAAAGATACCAGTTATTTTTTAACTTATCATTTGTGTAAGCTTAACAATGAATCTCCAATGAGTTCCATTAATTTAATAATTTGATGATTATACATAAAATAAAAATGTGAAACCGGTCGTGATACGGTTACTGTTAAACTGTTAACCATAAATGTTTCACAGAAAACTTTTTAGTAATATCGGATTGGAATATCTAAAATTATAAATATCACAAATACCTTTCAGAAAATCGTTCAGGGCTCGAATATACCTTTTTGGTCGTGCTTTGATGTTTGAGTGACTCACTGATATGATGGGCGAAACTGCTGAAATGCTTGTCGGTCTAAACGCAATTCCTTGAAAAAATTAACTTGTTACATTTGCAACGAACTTCATTCAAAATATGCGAAACTAAAGTACGCGATAGTTACTTTACTTGACTTAAATTGACGTTACTGTATCAAGTAATGATTTAATTTCTTGATAATATGTTTCGCTTACCTGGACTACCAAATTTCGAAGGTGAACGGAAAAGTGGAAAATTTGATCGGGTTATAGGCTGATTAGACGGGTCAAAATATTGAAAATATGGTTTGTCCAACTGAGAAGCAAAATTTACACTGATCGCCATTTGTATCGCGAATATTGCTCCCAACACGGAGAAGAAACATATGTAGAATATTATTAACTGTACTAAAATGTGAAAAAATGTTATGTGTCAACAATAAACTATATATACTTATACCAAAATATTCTTAAACTGAGTTTAAAGTATACTAACAATTAGTCCCGTAACAAACAAATAACCGTAACGAAAAAATCAAAATAAACAAACAATTATTTCTTGTACACAATATACATGATGTCCCAAAAATGTATTCTGGCATTGGCCAACCGGAGTACGCCCGCTGCAGCCACACCCTGATTGGTCCGTGTTTTTCGTTAATAACTCCTTAACAAAGCCACTGATAATATTGTCGCAAAGGAAAAAGTTAATTCAATGACCTCAGGAATCACATCTATAAAAGGAGTACAGCATTTTTGGGACACCCTGTATAGCGTTAGCGTCGTATCTATCACATACATATGTATATGTTATCATATCTTGTACATATACATTGTATGAACAATAATATGAACCTGTGTTATCAAGAAAATCGATTCTAAATTATGTATCTTTTATCGCAGTATAATAAACATGTCAAACATTATATTATACATATGCTTGTTTGATAAACAAATCTCGTGTTATTATACTACTTAAAAGTATAGAAATGTAGGGTAATATACACAAACTGGATATCATTGAATTGATAAATATTGCTTAACGTTACTATACCTATTGCTGTGTATGTATATTCAATTTATACGTTTTTATAAAGATTTTCCACAATATTTAAACATTCTCTAAACCGAAAACTTTAGTGATAAGAAATACAGAGATATTATCAACAAAATTAATCTGAAAATTGTGATAAAACGCAATTTATATTACCCCAATCTTTAGCTGTTCTTCCGAGAAATGCTTTTCGTTCATTATTCCAAATGAACTGCAGGAAATTTTTAAAAGGCCCTGAATCAGGCAGAGGTTGTCGACTTTTGTAATAGAGGTCGTCGTGTAATATGACCATGTTAAAATGTAGTTTTGGAAATTCAAGTCAAAAATTGGAAGAAGGTTAATGTTTTAGTAATTTCAAACGTTTTGAAGTTAGTTAGTACAAATCAAAATTCCATGATCAATCCATCTCGATATACGTATCCTTTGTGCTACGAAAGACACTTTCTATAGATTTACAGGTGCGTATTATACAAGGTGTTCAGTAACTATGGTGGTATAAGCGAAAAGGGGGTGATTCTACATGAAAAAATAAGTCGAAAATATAGACAAACATTTTTTTATGTGAGGCTTTGTTTTCGAGAAAATCGACTTTGAATTTTCGCCGGGTACGCGTGCACTTGATCATGTCTTGTTATAGGTAAAATAAAATGATAGGTAAAATAAGCATTTCCGTGACACTCAGTGACACTGGAAATGTTTGTCAACATAAACTTCAATCGAGACAATGATCTACAATCTACATTGAGATCCGTTATAACTCTCTCTATTTTCATTCGTAGTTCTCATCTACGCCGATGGTGGTATCAGTTTCGCTCCTGCGTACCCATAAGGATGCACCTTAAAATAAAGGTGGTAAAAGCAGGACTCTATACAGAAGCAAAACCGTAAAACGCTTCAGAGGATAATTATATAAATATTATTATGTTAGTTAAGATACTAGTTGAATACTACTTATAATTTTACTAAAGTGTGTAATTTATCAAAAAAATATATTGCTTGCTGAAACATATATGATCATATTAGCATGATAATATTAGATGTAAATATGTGTTACTACTGTATATTGTCTTCATTTTTGTACAAATCAAAATAATTCCACACATATTTATAAATACAAGATCGACAAAGCGCATTTACAATTCATATTGTCAGACGAAGTGCCGTAACATGAGAATCCTCCTTTTTGAATATGGAGTAGTTTGTAATTTTCGATTTATGGTTCGCGTCTGTTTCGGATAGTCGAATTATTACGGTATGGCTGATGCGGGCCTAAGTTTAGATGATATAATTAAGAAGTTCAAGACGCCTGGAATGAGGAGCAAAGGCGGAGGGTGAGGCAATTTTCAAAAATTCATAATAGATTTACGTCGTTTCGACTCGTGTGTTATCGATTTCTCTATAACCTTAAAGAATTCGACTTAAAGTTATTAAAGAAATTTACTTGCTATTCGTCTGATAATATTTGCAAAAGAATATCACTTCAATCATGGTGGTTCTTTTTAAATGCCTTGACGTTTGTAATAATAATATAGATTTTCTTGAGCGGAGTCGTATAGAAAACATTAAAATCTTTTAAATCGGGTGTTTTCGCTTAATGAAAGACGTTATAATATTTTAGATACGAATTTTTTCATAATAACGCTTTCTTTTTCATTGCTATCACAAACGGCTCGAAATATTCCAAATTTTACTGCTAGTTTGTTAGAAATGTATTTTTTGTAAATATTATTTATTTTGAACATTGTCGATATGACTGATGCTTGATTATTAATGAGATTTGACATTAACCTCTATTATTAGAAGTTGTATATATGTATAACATTACGATGATGCAATTGTTATTTTTAAAAGTAACAGTGAAAAATGAAGTAGGCTTAACTACATTACTTTGTAATTTCTTATATAGTGTTCGGCGGAGGATCAATAGGGGTGCGCGTGCTAATGGTTCTGTAAGGGGACAGGGTTCGCAAGTGATTACAGATGCACGCTTTAAAATTATACAAAAGAATCGAGAAAAGCTAACAGATGCGAGAGACAAACTCGCAGAAATTGCAAAGCAAAGCGATGCTAGATTAAAGTTAGACAAAATCCGTGCGTCGCAATTGAAAAAAGTAGACACACCGTTGCCTGGAATTTCTCGAAAGACAGGTCGTAATGGAAGGTTATCGTTATCGACTAATAAATTGCCTCCACTTATGCCGCATCCCATGCCGCTGAATATTCCAAACAATTATATGTCTCCACCGACAAGAGCGGTTGGCTACAGACCACCTCCTCTCGTGGAACCTCATTACATCGGAGACATAAGCATGGATTATAATGATGGTACAAAATACATGTTTTTAACAGTTGAATTCATAACTGGACAGCGGATTTTATGCATTTATGATAAATGGGTGTAATTTGAAACAGTAAAAACTGTTTAGAGAATTTAAAAATATTGTCATATTATTCTCATCCTATTAAATGTGTATTTTCATAAAGATCCGCTGTTTATTCATAATTGATGAAATCATTTAATGAGTTTGCATCTTTTAGACTATTTAATGGAAGCAGCACCTTTACGAAGAACCGTGAATAACGAGTATGCTCCCACACCACCTCCTCCACCTCCTGTGTTCAGTATTAAGCCTGCATCTCCGTATACATGGGTAAAACCATCAAGTAATAGCGTTTCAAGAATCGTACCTTCTAGAAAGCCTGATGTCGATAGGGAACGAGAAAGAGTGAGGGATTATAAAGTTATCGCACGCTCTTCAATGGTAAATACTTTTATAGACAATTTAGCGCAACCAGCTGTAAAATATTAGTACCTATATTTATACTAATTTCAGACTAAAGCTGTCTCCCCTACATATAAAGATGATTGGAGTTTCGGCACAAAATCACGGTACATGTTTTTGCTTGTACATGTAACATCTGCATTTTGTTAAATCTTCTTCTTCGTACAATATCTAACATTAATGCTATTATTTAGTACCATACTAGCGGAAGAGCCAATGGAGTCAAAGTATTATGATTCAAGAAGTCACAGAGACATGGGGGTAAAATCAAGACTGGATTCGATCCCAACTAAATCACGTACTATGGGCGTTTTATCTAGACCCAAAACTACTTCTAGTTCATCATCACAGTCTACTGGTTATAGAATTGTGGTGTCAAATTTACAAGCAAATGTTACTCAAGAAGATATTAAGGTATTACTATCGGGTTAATGACTCGTGAAAAAAGATTGTGAACATTAGTTTAAGTAAATAAATAAGATTAACATTTTTTTATTTCAGGAATTATTCGAGGATGTAGGAGAATTATTAGTATCCAGATTAGTACGACCAGGCACTGCGGAGGTCATTTACAAGACATTAAAGGATGCCACTAAAGCTGTTGAAACTTATCACAATAGGCAGTTAGATGGACATCCTATGAAATGTCTCTTAGTGAATCCACGACCAAAAAATAATCCAACAGGACCTGCTGTTAGATCTATGACTGAGTGAGTATATCATTTGATGTTACATTCGTGCATATCAAATATTTCTCTAACATCATTTCTACTTCCGTGCACGTTTACAGATCCAGAAGGAGCGTTAGTTCAAGTTACGTACAACCAAGTTTAGGAGCAGTGCACCGTGCATTGTTCGACGATTCTTAATCAAATATATCAGTTTTGTCAAAAAACGCCAAATGTAATGGCAATGAATTTTATTCCAATATTTCTAAACGGGAATAAATGTGGGATATGGGGAGCTGGAATCAATTGTATGAGGAAAACTTAACATGTAGAAAATGAAAAACGTTCTCTGTGGAATTTTAGATAATGGATCATCACTTATTTCAACTTTAATTTGTATAAAATATAGTATGCTTCGGCAGTTAAAGGAGGATGAGCACGATAGCGAATGAATATAAATTGTAAACGGCAACCACAAGATGCTTCTTGTACCTTTAATATACACCAATAAAACAAGCATTTAGGAATTTCTAATACTTCGTTTTGAATAAGATGTCGACGAAGGAAAAAAATAGCTTCGCATGAAAATTGAACTGTAGAATGTACAATATTTTTATTAGATTAGTTCATATAATCTGAACTTGAAAGCTACAACATTACAAAAATTAAATAGTTCCACAGACAGTTTCCTCGAAGATTTTCTAAGAACAAATTACTTTGCAATTGACAATGAGTATCCCGGAAAAAAAGAAACCCAGTAGTACCTCTCCTTCATACTATCTGCGGCTAATCGCGCTTTGCCGACCAATCAAAACATTCATTGGTGGAAGACTAAAAGGATTTGTATGCTGAGAGCAAACGATTTCGCGTCTATTTTATTCGCAACTGTACACACTAAATAATCTATATTGAAGTTAATTAAAATCGCGAGTATCTCTCTCCGTAACGCTAACTTTCATCTCTGTTCAAAAACGAATAATGCAACATGCAACACGCGTGATTTTGTTCGCAACGCTACTGCAAATCGCGGATGTGCCCATCTCCGCTGATCGTTAATATAGCCTTTTCTTTTTCTTCGGCGGTCCGCGCCAAATAACTGAAACCCTAAGCCCTAAACGTGGTCGCAGTGAGAACGATCGGCGACTTCCAAACGAATCACAAGTTTTGAGAGAAGCCGATCGTTCTACTGGTGCAATCGAGCAGATCAGTGCTGCGATACTGCGATATGGTGCAACTTTTCACGCGCATGCGCGGCGATTTCAGGCTCACAATCAGTATAGTAAGATTCTCGATAAAATGGGGTACCTTGAATACCCCGCAAAATTTTAAAAAATTGGTATGATTTGATTCTGAAAAATGAATGTATAACATGTATATTTGTGTATATGTATTTTGTAACTTGTAGGACACGTCCTGGAGTCTTTTCGTCCGGAACAGATTGTTTCGGTACATTCTCGCCAATTAACTGCCTCAGGGCTCTGCTACCTCATCATCCTAATATAGATACGTTACTGTTTTGCGCATGCGCGTGAACAGTTGCACCATATCGCAGTACTGGAGCAGATGCGCAACGTTTCGAAACCCTAATTCGCGCGCGTTCGCGTCCGCGTCCGCGAAAAGCTGACACAAGCAGGAAGAATCGAACACGAAGCATCAATTCGAACGTCGTGTCTCGTTCTATTTAACTTCGAGCTCTTCTAGTGACCGACTACCGTGCGAATCGCGACTCGCGACCTACCCGAAAGAGAAATCGGTAGCCAGCCCCGGCACGTACCTACTTAGAACGAACAGTCACACCAAAAAGATAAGCTACCTACCTACCTAGCCCTATATTTAAAAAATGGCAAAAGACACAAGCTAACTAACACATTCGCAACACGATCTCCACACAGACGTCAGGGTGCAATAGCCTAGAGAGAACGTCCCAGGACACCTTCGACACCCTAATGTTTGAACCTCACGTAAGCACACTCCAAGGTACGTACCAGTTTTCCTAAAATCGACTGACAGTGGCAGTGGTCATTGTGAAACAAATGAATAAATTGAAATAATAGCTGAATTTACACTGAATTAAATTATGGTTAATTCTGAATACTGCACATTTTATTTTAGTGAATAGAGAAAACTCTACTACACATATTCCACGACGATCCATGTATACAGCCTGTATACAACTAAAAAGAGCAGATCTTTGTCTTGCGGATGGGTTTGGGAGCAGTGATGATGGGACAACAATAATCGTTTGGATAGGATTTATGTCGCAGGTAAGAGGAAAAGATGTTGTTACGATAGAATCTACTAAAGATTTTATTTGCTCGGTATAATACGATCACAATATTTGTAGTTTGCAACTACAAGATATAAACGCTAATACACCGTACATGTTATTACTGACATGCACCGAGTTCTCTCAGAAATAGGTTTTAAGTTACCTAGAGAATTGCGAGCAAATAGCTGACAGTTAGTTGACAATTGTAATTCGACGAAATGTGAATGGCACATAAATAATTTTATTCCGTCGTCATCACGAAAATTTCTGAAGGGAGAGAACAGATTTGCGAGACGTGATTCCATCTATCTTGCTGAATCAATGAGGTGGATCATCTGTCGATATATATTAAACGTTGCTTATGTACCTTTGATACCCTCACACTTCCACTTGAAAAGAAGATATACATTTTACAATAAAAAATAGAATAAAAAAAGTTAATGTAAAATAGTTTAGTACCCGGTATATAGAACGCTGCACACGGTCGTTTCACTAAAAATATGTACAAAATACATTTTAATTAGCACTGATTACCAATACTGAACCTTACGATCTGAAATAATTTAATTTTCCATTCTAAGTATACATCCGCACGACGATTAAACTTAACAAATTTCGAACTAAATCTCACTTGACTATGTTTTACGTATGAAAGTCTCTCTCTTTTAATCCGTCTCTGAAAACGCTCGATCGTATCAGTCGAAGGATATCGTTTAACTTCTACGATTGCTCGTTTTCGACTTGTTTGGCAACCGGAGGACTTCCGCGTAGGACATCTCTAAGCGTTTCAGGCGGGCGACTTCTTCCGACGCGGCGCTCGGCTTGTAGTCCCTGTACTCGAAACTGTTATTGTGCTGCTCGGTATTGTTGCGTGTGAACATGTTGGTACGTCTGCCAGTCCGCGGCGACTCCTTCGTCCTGTTCGCGTAGCTGAAGTCGTTGCACACGGTGTTCTGTTCGAGAGCGTTGAACGGCCTGAACTTCTTCTTACCGCTGCTGTTCGACTTCGTGGAGGCCATTTTCGAGTTTGTTGTTGGGATGACGTCGGGCGTGGCCGGCAGGTCGTTGTGCAACACCCTCCTGCTGGAATGTTTCCTCGACGATTTTTTGGAGATGTGAACGCTGGTGCTCAGATAGTCCAAGTGGTACCCGTGCTTCTTGCCTTCAACCTTCCCGTGTTTCACCTGTTCGTGACGAGTAGACTCGTTGTTCTGTCGTTCGTTCGTTCCGTTCATCGAAATCGGGGTCTTTATCCTGTACGGGGGCTCGGACACAACAGAGGCAACGACAGAGGACACAACGCTCTGATTATCGTCCGTGGTTTCACTGGGCAGGTCCTCCTGAGCCAATGCCGAAGACTGTGGTTGCGAGGCGACCGTGCTCGTGGAATCGTCCAAAAGCGGCAGCTTCTCCCCTTCGTCTTTCGCTTCCGCCGCTCGCTTCAGAACACTGAATATTTGGCTAAATATTTGTCTGTACTCCGGCGTTTTATGGAACCTGCTCTCGATCGGGCTGTTGTCGTCGTAAATGCTAAACTTGCAGTCTTCGCCGTCGGCGATGGAACAAAGGAACGAGCCAGGCCTTCCCTCGGTCTGCGTCATCTTGTTGCTCGTCTCGTCCTGGAACCCGGAAGACGAGGTCTCCGCCTCGGAGAAGTCTGTCGGGGTGGCGGAGAACGGTTTCTTACCGCACATCTCCGATTTGGCACGTGTACCGTTGCCGACAACCGATTTCGCCGACTCTGGTTGCAAATCCCCTTCCAACGATGGGTTCTGGAAATTGTTGAACTCGCCCGACATCTCGAGCTCCTCTTGCAAGGACATGGGCGGCACGCCGTCCTTCCGCCGCGGCGTAGGACGTCTTTGGACTTCTAATAGGGCTTGGTACTTCTCCACGAGAATTCTGTACGGATTTTTCAAGTCGATAGAATTGCTGTCTTCGTGATTCAAGTCCTGCAACCAATAGATGTTTATATTTCGAATGCGTGCTTATACAGAGCAAAATCATTTATAGAGAACGTCATCTCAATAACTGATAGGGTTTCATTCTCTCTTCTATAATAAGATTAAAGATTTTTCCTATGAATTTTTGCCTTTTTCCTATGCTACAATTAATTATATTCAACAGTGTCGAAATTATCGACTTTCATACACTTGGCCAGGTTTACAATTTTATTTTATAATTATTTATGATTGTGACTGTGTTGTTCCACACCACTTTGTATTCACGTATGGGAATCACTTGTATACAAACTAAATGAATTCAGCGTTGTGAAATGTGAAAATGTAATTTTTTCTTATTTGATTGATAATTTTTGTAACATTTGCAAAAAGATTAAGCTCAATCTGATTGGTGTTTATTCAAGAATGAACAAGTAGAATTATAAAAATTTGAGTGGTTATGAAAAACAAGGATAATTGGATTTGAGGTAAGGAGTCGCCAGATTTATAGGATATTAAATAAGAGAAAGCAACAGTGTTTATTGAAAAAATATGCTTTATTTAAGATCATATAAATCTGGCACTTACACCTTACAAACAGAGTTTTAACAAATATTTCGACTAGATACGCAAACAATATTCGGTTATGTTACAAGTCGATTAAACAAGTTATAAATATTTGCGACTAACTAAGCAAAACTAACTCTACAAGATGGTATCACCAAACGCAATTTACTTAGGTGTTACACGATTATAGCGAACGATTACATTGCGAGATATATATAATATAATAATTACTTTCTAGATTTTTAATTTAAAACAGTCTTATTATGTCTTTGGAAAACACTCTTCTATTATACAGGATGTCCCGGTAATTATGGCAAAACCGTGGACGGGGGTAGATTCTACTGGAGCAAATAAGTCGAAAATATGAAATTAATTTTTTTCATTCGCGCCTTGTATTGGAGAACATCGAGTTTAATGATAAAAATAAAAAACATTTAATTTTCTTTTCCGTACCGTATTTTAGTATTTAACAATAGAACTACCGAGCACTAAACGCAATTGGCATACATTTGCCTTATAATAATGACAAAATTGCAATTATTTAGATTTCGTACCAGCTTTGTTTAAATATGTATATACTTCAACAGAGAAGTTCGCTAAACGAAATTTCTCAGAAAAACTTTATAATTTTAATATTTCTAAAAGACTATGTCAGGAGCAGGTCGTATTGACTCATTCGGTAGTCATAGTGTTAAAAATGAAAAGAATTCTTCCTCTCGTATTACTCAACAATTATAGAAAATGCAAACGATAGTTTGAGAAAAGCCTTACGAATTTAATAATTTAATAAAAATGCGATGTAACTCGTAATTTTGTCAGGTTATTAGAAGTGATGTGTGATATCAGTGACGATGATTATGAGTTGTTAGAAGTGATCACGACAATCACGAATCACTGTGAAAAATTACCTGTAAAAGTAACGGTTCCACGCAATCCTTAATCATAACCTGCTAATTATACTTCTTACAAATACTGTGCACAGTAAATCCTCTGTAACGCAAAAAGGCCGTACACGATAAACGCAAAAAATATCCCCTCCACTGTAGTTGTAACATGCAAACTTGCCGGATATTCAAAATCGATTTTCTCGAAAACAAAGCCTCAAATGAAAAAAATTTATTCCGTATTTTCGACTTATTTTCTCATGTAGAATCACCCCCTCCACGCTTGTACCACCAATACCAGGACACTCTGTATACTCGTTAACTCTAAAGAGCAGTTGGTCTTTTGTCAAAACTATTTCATGTCAGAGAATTTAACATTATTTTCTTCAACACGCGCGCGCGCGCGTCAAACTAAATTCATTATTATTTGTTACTAATGTAAGTATTCAACTCTATGAAATTCATCGTATTTTATTTACACCGTACCTTAGTCGATCTTATTAAATCATTTTTAATATATTTATATGTTTATAATTCCGACATGTTCTCAAATTGATTTAGTGGATTTAGAAAATGTCGGAATAATGTCAAGAATATCGAGTTGAAAACGTCTTTAATATACAATAAAAACTATGAACTATATAGTAGTCGTTACGAATATGTAGATTGTTTATTCAAATTTAATTTTTAGTTTAGATTTCAATTCATCACAAATGGAATATACTAAATATTCTAGAGAAATTTTACGCGATCTCTGATCGTAAAAATCTTTCTAAGAATGAAGATCGGTATTCGAAATGGTTTCAACAACAACGGTATGACGCACTCGTTCTTTATATACCATA
Source organism: Lasioglossum calceatum (assembly GCA_963966675.1). Classification (NCBI taxonomy): domain Eukaryota; kingdom Metazoa; phylum Arthropoda; class Insecta; order Hymenoptera; family Halictidae; genus Lasioglossum; species Lasioglossum calceatum. Next base: position 8,686,358 of record OZ016549.1, read on the forward strand.
TCGTGTGGAAGAAAACAAAAATCAACGACGGTGCTTTCCATATAGTACACGCGATAGTTGTCCATAATGAGGAACGAAATTCTTTAGTCTCTCTTTTTGCCTTGGATTTCATAATGATTGTTGCAAGTCTCTCCTAAAGCAAATAAAATTAGATTACTTCCATTGTTAAAACTATCAGTCACGAGACACTCGAAGGATTTCAAGATTTGAAACTCGAAGTGCCCATGATCTTGTTTTTTGTTATCGACGAAATCAATATATCATTTCTTGATCTTTTTTGCTTGTTTCTTTGCTTCAGTTCAGTGAAAGAACAAAATTTCGGATTTTGTTCAAATTTAAATATGTTGTGATGACCAATGAACAAGTCTCAAAGGATTTTTTGATACCTCAAAAATTGTTGATTTTACAGATGTGTAAAAAAACCTGTCACCCTTTTTTCATTAAATCATAAGTCTAGAACTACCAACCGATGAAAATGAGTTTTTGGGAGCTTACAGTGAAAATATAATTGTAATCTACTAAAAATGTTGTCATTGGAAGAAAATATTCTTTTCACAATTTATTTTACAATTGTTTTAACAGGGGCATTTTTTAAAAAATTGAAAAAAGTGAGGATATGCAAGTTTTGTGTATCATGTTTCCATATCATTCTAGAATATAATAGGAATAGAATAATAAATAAGAATAAAATAGGAAATATTTAAGTTGAACAGAGTTCGTGGGATACACTATATGCATACTGGAGACCGACAACTAGTTACAGCATCTGTTCCGTGAAAAGTTCCCAAAAATAGCTTGAGAAGCGGAAAATCAATGAGACGGATGAAAGGGTTAAGAGGAGGAGACACGTTTCATGCATGGATAGGGATCGGCGAAACGACCTCTGTAAAAGTATAGGCAAAAAAGTTTACCTGCGTTAATGACTCGGTGTCGCGTTGACTATCGCTAATTAGCGACTCTGCCATACTCATGACGTCGCAGTCTTCGTGATCCAACATTACAGAAATTTCGTCGTGCGTTTTTGTTTCCATTCCCCGCAAGCATCGTCCACATAAATGCCCCCGCCTGCAAACATATAAATTGTATTATGAGTACGACGAAAACAATAAATGTATCGGTTCACGTTCGAACCTCGCAGAGTAAACATCGTTTTCGCAAGTCTTTGTTTGATTACTGCTGACCTGGGTAGTTTTGTCTAAATTGAAATCAGATTTGCCAGACTCGTTATGAAGATTTTAACAAAGTCTAACAAATACGAATGTTATACCTTTCCTTTCAGATGAAATAAAATTTGATTCGTTTGTAATCAATAGACTTCGGATCTTTATGCAAAATACAAATATTCTGCGTCGATTGTGGGAAGCAGCAGTTAAATAAAAATTCATTTTATTATCGCTTAATAGTCTTTTCACGCTGGAAACAACATAACAATATTCTTAGATTTTTTATATCTTTCACCGTTTTATATTTCACCCAGTTAATTTCTTCATAAATGCATAGAGATCCGCAGTCTAGTAATCAATATTTAAGCATTCAAATAAATGTAGCCGTACAAAATATATAAATTTTCTTTTCTCTACTACAACATTTTTCGGGACAAAGACGTTCTTCTAATCAATGTAACTGTAAAGAAAATGTTACGGCAAGGGGTTAAGGACATCAGTGTATTAACTTTAGCTTAATGAGAAAATTGAACGAAGAAAGAAATTTTTACATTCGGCTTCTGTATCTTGCAATCAATGCAAAAATTTTTTATTTTGCATGAAGATCTTTGCATGCGGTCTAGTTATGATAGTTGAGCAAACTAAAGGGAATGACTTAATGCATTTAATGCATTTAATGGATCGTACCTCACTTCTTCGAGCGCATTGATCTCTTCTTGCAGATTTTTGACATCTTGCGCTTTGCTGCGCAAAATAGCTATCTGTTCTTCCAGAGCAGTGTTCTCCTGGAGCAAGGTTGCGAGCTGTTGACCAAGGTCCGCTGCTTTCTTGTGCTCCCTCGCTCTTTGATTCCGCGCTTCTTGCAACTGTCTCAGCAATTCGGTCATTTCTTCTTCAGGTTTGGTAGCGTCCTGAAAATATTTGCATAGTTTTTAATATGGTCTAACTGCTATAGCTCTCTGTAACTACAGTCGAACCTCGATAACTTGAACCACTGTAAAAATTACTACCATAGTTTAATTAATACGCTAGTCAATATCCAAGTAACTGTCAAAATAAAATTTTTGTATATCATTCATTTAGTTTTTCAAATTATTTTGTCTAACACATTAATTCTACATATCTATATATTTCTCTTTCTCGCTTGATGATTTATAGATGCCAATAACTGAGTTCTAACTCACACTAAACAAAAAATAACATTCAATAAAATAAAGACCGGTAATTATATAGTAAAGTTGAGAATGCAAACTTTATTTCATGAAATATTTCGAAAGCTGATAGAAGTGCGTAAAAATATTAAACATAAAAATTAATTTTCTTCTAAATGGACTGAAAAACAAAATTTTTAAAAATTCGTAAATGACGTTAGTATGATTGGAGCGAACATTTTACTACGATTAAAGTCGACCTTTAAAAACTCTTTTTTACGGCAAAATTTCTTTGCAATTCGTGATCCCCAGTGTTCAATTACTGTGTGTGCATTCTCGTTCATGTTATTGCCGTGAAAATTGATGACAAGATTTAATTAACGTGTTAATGATGACTTATATTCCGCGAATTATAGACAATTGCATGAACAGATTTAATTGAACGGGAACTCTAATTAAATCTTTCCTGCAGATAATAAATTTAATGGTTATGTAGGCGATAATTTGATACAAGTAATTGATTCTGATTATACAGGGTGTTCCAGGTTTAAAGTGTCAAACATTGTCAGTATATTCTATGGGTCTAAATAAAAAGAAAATGTTATATCAACATAGGTTGTTTAACGTTGTTATTAAAACCTTACAATTTCGAATCTATTATCAGGTCTTTTTCGTTTCCCTAAAGAGTTTGAAAATTCAGCGAACAAGCGTGCTATTGAATAGGAATCGTCTGACGCGTCTGTTAAAGACCGACTCATTCTACTTCTAAAGAAAGCTAGACACGCGAACTTGACGGATTGTTAGTCAATTTTCTCGAAAACGACGTGGCAAATGAAAAAATTTATTCTATAGTTTCCACTTATTTCCCCGATCTTAAGACACCCTGTAGACATGTGGAATAAAATAATTGGCGAATCCTTAAAGTCGTTTCTCAAGAGAACGGTTGAATTCAGACCTGTAGCTCCTTTGAGACTTTTGTTCGTCGGAACGACTACAATAAGATGCAATAAAAAACAATATTAACAATGGGATTCAATGTTAAGGTCAATTTTGCGGTTAATTTTTGTGACAAATCTCCACCTATCTAGAGATGCAGAATCATGCTATAATGTTCGCGACATATAATATTCAAACACCCTGCACATATATCACAATGACACGTGACTAATCCGGTACTGGTAGAGAGAGGGTAACTTTTTCCCCTCAGTTCGAGTCAATTCCCCTGATCTGGCGACTCTACGTCATCGACTCTCGGAGCACTAGTTGGCCAGGCTAAATAATCTTTATATTAATAAATTAAATCATCACACACACGTTAGCTTTATCTCTTCTTACGAAAAAATATGTTAACTACCAGACTGCGGATTTTTATGTATTTATGAAAAAATTGGTTGGGTGAAATGGAAAACAGTAAAAGATTAGAAAAATGTAAGAACATTGTAATATTGTTTTTCATGTAACAAAAAGTCATTAGGGGACAATATCAATTTTTGTTTTACTTTTGCTTCCCACAATCAATGCAGAACATTTTTATTTTGCATAAAGATCTGCAGTCTATTATGTAATTACATTTCCTCTGTCTCTACTGGTAACTCTGGAGTTACAATTTTTCGACGGAGAAAGTCAGTCACTGTTGAAATTGATAAATTGTGGCCATAAACGCAAGAGTCCAGCTTGCGATCAAATATTTTTAAAGTCGAAACTAAACGATGATTGCATAATGGCGAAGTGCGCGGTGATGGTACAACATTACGCAATTGTATTGTAAGAATTTCAACGTGGAAATGTTTGTTATGGATTAATACGACATTAAGACTTAAGACTCGTGTGAAAGGAGATCGTTAGGAAGTCGTTAAAACAGAACAGAATCGAAACTCTACAGCGAGATCGCGATTTTCTTTTCGCGATGAAACCGAGATTCATCGTCGTTTAAAGTTCAGTGGTAAACGGTATAGTAGTCGATAATAATCGGACGAGTTATCTCAGATCCTGCGAAATGAGTTCTATGAATATTAAATACCTCTTGTGTGCCGCCACCCTGCGTGACCGATGTTTTCCATAGTGCTGTCTGTGTTTGCGCGGTGTTCTTCGATTGACTCGTGGTCTGTTGCCGGAGTCGATTCTCATGCTGTTCGTGTAATTCGTCGATTTTCTTCTGGAGCTCTTCACACCGAGCTTCTAGTGTTTCGATCGTCGAACATTGGCTGTCAAAGAATTATGGAAACCATGAGTTATTCTGGCTCGGATAGACCGAATCTCTCGCTCCTAACACCTTTCATGTTCTATTAGATTGTGAAGAAAGAAATGCAGGATTTAAACCTATGTTTTTAAAGTTTTATCACTCACTAGGTACTTAACCTTCGCAAGGTAATGCGGGGTCTCGGAGACCCCAGCTTCAGATTTTTGAATAGAATTTTCATACGAATAAAATTAAATTTGTTTGTTCATTTTTTATCCTGTGTTATTCTTTATTCCAAATTTCTCATCTTACTATTTATGTGTTATTAGACCTTACCATGCGAGGGTTAAATAAGTTTCTGCCATGTACTTATACTGTGGTGAGATGACAAAAGAAATGGGCAAAAATTTTATTTGAATAAAAATTTCGAATAAAGTGGGTTTTTTTCCAAGTGAGTTTTAACCCCACTGTATACGAAATTTTTATTTGGATATAATTTTTGCCCAATTCTGGATGACAAGAAGTTCCCTGGCAGGAATGCGGTGACGTAGGCTACGAATGCGCGGCCGATTGGTTAGATTGTTCAGTCTAGCCTTTTCAGCTAGACTCTAGCCGCTAGAGCGTTCTATTGGGCCAAGCGGTCACGAATCGACACGAATTTAGTTTAAGAAAATATAAAAAATATGAATCAGAAAGTATAGAACGATGGTTAGCCTGTTTTATCGCTATACATTTATCATTTGTAAAGTCTATTTATAGCTGCACGACAACGCCTGACAGTTATTGTTAGACGGAGTATAATTGAAATAAATCTTTTCTTCGCAAAATGGAGGAATTCAACGAATACTGCAGTAAAGTACTGTGATAGGTTTGTGCGTTCGTACCTTTTGATAAGTTTTTTGTCGCTGGTGTTTTCTATTACAAGACGATGATTAGCTCGTTCCAAATCCTGAATGCTCACTTCTAACTGTTCATAAATTTTCAACCGTGAATCATTTACTTCTCTCAGCGCAGCGGTTTGTTTTTTCATATACTGAAAAGAGAGAGAGAGTTCATATGTTTGGTTATTCAAATAAAACATATTATAATCGACATAAATGATTGTAAATGATATTGTAATGCAGTTAACGTTTATTTACCTCGATTTCTTGTGCCTGTTCCTCGATGGTGGACTGGTGCAGTTTAATGATGTTCTCTAGTTCTTTGTTCCGTTCCAAGAGTGTCTTGCCAAGTTCTGCCGCTAACTGCAGATCTGGAAAAGAAGTAACAGTCAATTAGATATACATATATATTTTAAATTATCGTTTTATTCTCCTATATTTTAAATTATCGTTCATGGTGAGTGCCACTGGCGGCAACTCATGTCGGGCGAAGATATTTTGCTTTCTGGTTCGATAAAAACGTCGACGTTGCAAACTTTCAAAGGGGGTTTCTCAAGATAAAAGTCTGCTCTATCACGTGATATAGTTCGATTTTACGCTCGACCCTTATTTTTTAAGATAAACTGATAAATATCCTCAAAAATTGGTGCAAAAGTATCCATCTTTAATGATTTTTCAGACATGTTTAAGCATTCATAATGTATTAATATTGGATATCACTGTACTCGGGAAAGTCTACAGAATATTTTGTTGTAAAGAACAATTCAATACCTTTTGTAGTAACATCACAATATTTGTTTAAGGTTGAAAAATATGTCTTTTTTCAAAATTAACACCTTGCCGTACCTTTTCTTTTACAGTTACATTGATTAGAACGTCTTTATGCACAAAAATGTCGGAGGGAAATGTAAAAGGGGAAAGAAAATGTATATTTTTTGTATGGCTACATTTATTTTAATGCTTAAATATTGATTACATACGCGCAACATTCATATTTGTTGGACTTTGTTAAAAACCTTCATCACGAGCCTGGCTCGTCAAAATACGGCAAGAGGTTAAATTTCTCAAAAACTGCGCACCTAGGGGAAAAATTAAGGGCAGATTCGGAACCAGCGCAGAAAACTATAAGAATCGCATAGTTAAAACGTTTTTTGTCTGTTGGACATTGTAATCGATTACAAAAGAATTAATTGCTGCCCAAGGCTAGTAGCCACTTAAAAGCTTGTTGAGGGTAAAAGATGTCCCGCTACGCACAGGCCCAAAGGGGGCGGAAGGTGGCTGAATTTTCCTCGAGGAGTTTCCGCGGTGGAAAGCTCCGTTAGGGTGGCTAGCGAACGGGCCGACCAGATGTTGGTGACCTGGCGCACTACGGTTTTATCATTTTACTACTGGAAACCTAGGAGGAGACTGGAGATGCACGTGGTAGCTAACTGCGTGCAAATAATAAAACACTCCTCAGGGTCCTAGCCCGAAAGAAATTTGTTTCGGCTTAGCTGTGGGGCTCGCAATAAAATAATCGACTTCGTGCAATAAAAGGCTAGAATACAGAGAGCTAGTGTAATCCAAAACTAATGTTCCGGAGCCAACAAATTTATTTAATAAAACGAAAACATGGTTAAGATTCGGTTAAGAGATAACTTAACCGCTTGCAGTCTTGCAGTATCATTTTCTTTACAGTTAGAGTGATTAAAACGTTTAGTCGTTAATTGCGGTTAACGATTACATTCGTTTCAATTGTAATCGTCAATCCGATAATTGAAATACGGAATTAAAACAGTTTGCTTACTGAAAAAAATGTAAACTGAGTTTTTGTTGAGATATATTTCTGTCAATTCTCCATCTCCGCTCTCTGTGTCTCTCTCTCTCCCTCCTTATTACAATTTATAGATAGACAGACCGTGTGGCGATTATCTTCAACAATTGATTAAATCAGTCTCCGATTTTTCGATGATTTCTTTTCTTATTCAACGATTGATCATTAACTTCTTAATCTTCTTAATCAACTTCATCTGATCTTAATCAACTTCATCAATCGATTGAATCAATTGTCCATTTTTCTATGATTACCTTTTTTAATCGTACACATTAATTAACCAATCTTGGTTAAAATTTTAATTGATTAATGCCCAACTCTGGCGTATTTCTTATCGTGCACGATCGCGGAAGTCGAAAAATTCTTAATCGCATAAACGGTGCGCGATCAATTTCGTGGTTTCTCTCGCGGTAAAACTGCAATGAGCGTGCGTGCGTAGATCAACTGATTCGCGCGTAGTTTAATTACGATCTGAACTAGCATGCTTCGGTTTATCGTTGATGCTCTTTCTTGCAAAGCAGTGCCGGAGCCATCGCGTGCTATAGATCAGACTGAGGTATCGAGTGATCTGGAACGACCACGAATCGGAAAGGTAATACCGGATGATCCGAGTACCGGAGTTTTGCTGCGATTAATGTATTTCCTGTCACACTATCCTTATATAACTTGACATAACTCTCACTCTAACCTACAAAAATCTTATTATCCACGTTTACGCTATTTACGGGACCCGTCGATAGGGATGGCGTTAGGTCTGGGTTGCTATGAAATATTCAAAATGTTTCTTCCATTTCTGATCTTGCATGAGAAGATTACTGTGCAGTATACGGATGAATTCGTCCAGACACACGCTTTCATGTGTTAGAAAAAAATATATAGCATTCCATTTAAAAAATGAAAGGTCTCCTTCATATCTAACAAAATAGTATAAACACAAAAAAATGACATGCGCCATTGTGTTGCGTATAAAAAACAATACTACTTTTTCTCTTTCATTTTTTTCTAATATTTACTATTCACAAGAAAAATCATGAGTCGAAGTGAATCACGAATCGTGATTAGTAGACTGCGGATTTTATGCATTTATGACAAAAATGAGTAGGCGTAATTTAAAATTGCAAAAGTATTGGAAAAATTTTATATTATTCTCAACCTACTAACATTATAATATGGAAGATAATTTTCTATTTCACTCCAGTTTGTTGCAATTCAGATAAAACATTTTTATTTTGCATAAAGATCCGCAGTCTAGTGATCAGTAGAGATTACTCTGTTATTAGCTCTCCGATCGAAAATGTTTTTATCAGGTATAGCATGGTTTCAAGAGAGCTTTCACGTGATTACAGCAAATTTTTCGGCAACTCTTTCTTTTTGATTTTTCAAGCTCACCTTCAATTTTTTGCAAACGCACTAGAATTTTTTTGCGTCGATTTGTTAGAGGATTGCAATGCGAATTCGGGAACGTATCGTAACATTAAAAAAATTGGAAACAAACTGCAAAAAATTGCTGTTTCAATTTTTTTACAAAGAATTTACTATAATCACGTGAAAGCTCTCTTAAAACCATGCCATACCTGATAAAAACATTTTCGATCGGACAGCTAATAACAGAGTAATGATCACGATTCGTGATTCACCTTGTAGGTACTCTTATTTTTAAAATTTATCCCCCATTTTCATTTGAAATAAGAAGTGGCCAAACACGGTCGATGTCCCGGCCGATTCGGAATGTTAGCGAGTCGGAACAATACGGCGCGATGTTGAAAACAGGTGAACTTGACGGCGAGCGGTCCGATTCACGGCATTCCGTCGTCGTCGTCCTGAAACTGACGACCTCCAATCCAACAAGCCCACAGGCAACGAACGTGCCGTGTTCCAGCTAGGGCCAAGGACCTTCGTGCCGAGCAAACGACCCAACTACCGTTCTCTCTTTACCATCCCCTGCTGTCATTATTGTCGCCCGACTCACAATGCTCACCGGCGATCGCCATGCTTTATCGAATTCTTCAGTGCATGAACCTTTTAACCTCCGATCGTTTATAACGCCGCGCCGTCACGCGTCGTTCCTGTTGTTAACTGCGTTTTTCTCACACCAGCTGTCATTGGGAAATTCTACGTCGTTGTGAACAGCTTGCGAAATGTTTATGCAAATTCCCACTTCCGCAGACGACTTTGTAACACCTGGTTTATTCAGAAAAATATGAAAATTCTATCAACGTGTGTGCGCGTGCAATTTCTTATTTTAGCTCGCCTTACGCACGTTCCCGTTTAAAAGTATGCGAACTATATTCATAAGGAAAGTAATCGGATGAATAAAGTAAAATTATCTTGGAAACGGTAAATTTTAGGACAAATATACCTCGAGTACTTTTCTACTCGGAAACTACCATTCTTTCGAAATCGAGAATAAAAATAAGCCATTCCGTTTGAAAAAAAACGAAAGTGACCTTCATACGACCTTCACGCGTTCACTTGTCAAAAACTGCTATTACTATATTAACACTTTATATATCGGAAGCCTATTAATAGGATTTTCGATAATTATGCTGTACCAAAAGAAAGCGTAGAAATTTTCTTTTTCTTTTTTCTTTCTTTTAAATTATGCAATTTCACCGGTCGGTAATGTGTTAAGAACTAGACTACGAATGTTTATGCAATTAATGCATAGTACTATAATAAAATAGTACATTAATGTACTAGAATAAAATAGTACATTAAATAGACATTCGTTTAATTTGTTATATGAAAAAAGCATGATTGAAAGCAAGAAATAAATATATGAGCTGTACCGTTTTAAGCGTCGATAGTATGTTACTTTAAATAGAGATATGGACATAGGAACAAACTATGTAAAATCAAGTACATAATTACATACGAGAAAACGACTGCTTGGAATGCACTTTGTATTAAAGGGAGGAACAGGGAACAGCTAATTTATGGCGAGACATTCTGTTACCTATTAACTTGGCATTCTGGAGATATCAGTGGTTCTACTGGTATCAGGTAGGTGCGCATGAAATATCATTTTTCACAGTCACTTTTACCGTGCGATAATATACGGAGTCATTTATCGATTATGTACTCTGTACTGCATTAACCTTTTAACTGTGTACGACGAGTTAACTCGTTAGTTATCACCAGTCAAAAATCTTTCAGTTTCAATATAAAAAATAATTCTTTTACTTTATTCATAATCTCCGTATCGGTATAAAATAAACTACATGCTACTCACATTAATTGTGGCGAAGATTTTGTTATGACAATTTTATTTTTATCACGGTACGCCACTCTGAATTTTCGTTATTATTATTAAAGTCTTCTAATCGTTACTCTTTTAAATTGCACCTACTCATTTTGTCATAAATGCATAGAATCCGCTGTCTATTTGTTATACATCATTTAAAGGTACAAAGCTGATCTTTAACGTCCTGTCTCTTGTCTTTATTTATATATTCAATTTTAATTTTGAATAAAATTGATTTCAACGTGTTAATTAATAGATTTTATGCATTTATGGCAAAAATGCATAGGTGTAATTTGAAAGAGTAAATTCATTGGTACGTTGTCATGTACTGTTCGTAAAATTTTCAAACTGCTTCAAATTTTTCCATAATTTTGTTTTCGAATGCTTCTTTTAAGTTTATAATGCATTTGGATAATTGTTTTCTGATGACTGCCCACAAATGCTCAATGGGGTTTAAATCTGTACGTTGTGGAGAAATTTCCATAGTGTCAGGACCAATTTTTTACAAGTTTGGAGCAAGAATAGCTGATCTTTTTTTCATTTGTCATGCTAACTCAGTTCAAAACAAACTTCATTGCAAAGTACATAGTTTGGAGTTTTTGATTTTCTTACTATTTTATGGATGGCACGTTTACTTCTTAAACTGATGTCTTCGCACCATTTATGTTTCCAAAAGAAAACAACTGATTTCATACATACAGTGAGTCCAAAGTATTTGAACACAGACTTCCCGATTTTTGGAAAATTGTCAACTGCGATAATTTCGTTAAAAAAAGTGTATGCAAAGTTTGAAATCTCTATTTCCACAAAGCAGTGTTCATTTCCTCTATTTTTACGTTTTACACTAAAAACAATATGCTGCAGATTGAAACGTCTCCAAAAAATTTCAAAAATTTTTCTCGCAAATGATACTGCCCTTGATTTGAAGATTGAAGCCTCACAATCACTCCTTTAAAATTGTACCATTTCTTCACTGTTTTATCGAACAACAATGTGGAACAAAACGAATCATATAAACTTATACTACTGCAACATGATTAAACAAATTCATTCATAAATTCGTAAGATATTAATCTTTAAATCAATGGTGGTTCCAGTCCAGAAAAAAATTTTGCAAAATGTTCACACACATTTCAATGCACCACATTTTCGAGAAAAAACGCGACTTCAAATTCTCGTCCGCTAATGAAAAGAATCATGGAAACAAAAGAAACGAATTATTATGAAACTAGAGCCATCGAGTCCAAATTTAATTAATTTAATAATGAGTTCAACTTTAATCAACCTAATAATTTATTTCTTATATGTTCTTCAAATAACTTATTAAATGATCACGGTTTAAACACAGGCAATTTTTCGAGAATTTAGTTTGAAAACCGTGTGAAATGATTAGCAGCAATTTGCATTCCTGTCTCTTGCGACGGCCGCAGAAAATTTTGATTTCACACAAAGATCCGCAGTCTACTTATGAGTGTCGTTGACATTAGCGTATGCCTCTTAACCACACGTACAACCGCGACACCAACACCCGGTTACCGGAACGAGAGCATTGTGGAATTCCTTGTGCAAACATATTTGTGAAATCATTAAACAATTTTCATGGTTCACAGTGCGTTACTCCGAATTTGATTCGTGTAAACAGGAACTGCGGATATGTGTATATTCACTTCTGTTATAAAATACATGATACATGGTCGTAGCACTGTGCGACTCGATCATCATTGCGTATTAATTTCCCCCCATCTGCTCTCGAAATCGAACGGAGCCGTCGACGACCTCCGACAGCCTCCGTGTCAGTTCCACGTGTTAGCATGCACGTTCTATTTCCGCTCCGATCGAGAAGAGGACCACTAATTAACCAATTAACAATTCCTGAAACTCGGCGCCGCAAGTCCACGCGGCACAGATCAGCGCTAATTCCCATCGGACGGGGACGACTTGTTTTGATATACCTTCCGGAGCTTGAAGACAAGAGAGTTCGATAGAGTAATCCCAAGATTCCAAGGAATTCATCTGCGTCTGCGGGTCCCAGACGACGTCCATGCTCGGCCCGTTCATCTCGGTGGATCCAGAGCCGCGACAGGTTACACGGGAACGCCTCCAATTTGATTCACTCTCGCAACTTCTGTCACTAGCTGGTTGCAACTGCGCGGCCGGGAATGCACACGGGGAACCGGATCGAACGAGCGCGAGGCACGATCACGAACACGATCACGATCCGTGAAACTGTTTCGCCGACCCGAGGTCGCGAGAGATGCTTGTGGACCGTGGATTTTCGGCTCCTACGGAGAGCGTCCATCCAGGTGATACCGATTGTTCGCCGTGGACTCGGGTTATCGACCACAACCGGTTCCACCAAAGGTAGCCGGTCTTCTGTGAATCGCTAGGTAGCTGCGGAACGTGTGCAGCCCAAACGCCGAATGCCCATCCACCGCTAACGTAACTCCCTCTCTTCGAGTTCCTTTCCCCTACTACCTGCATTCTTACCCGACCCTCTTTCTTTTTCCCTTGCGGAATGCCTCTCCTCTTTCACCTGGTGTAATTCCCTTCCTGACGGCGCGGCGCGGCGCACCGGCGGAGGCGGCAACGGTGAGCATCTTTCCTCGGGTACTCTCACTCAGCGCGGCAGCCACTTCTTCTTCCTTTCCCTTCTTCCCATTTCGTAAACGCGTATCTGTTTCTGCGGGTACACCTCGATGCACGTGCAAAAGCTGTCCCACTTCTGCTACTTTTATCGAGAACCCGTGTCCCCGGGCATGGGAAACACCGGCCACCTTCGGATCCACCGATTTTCTTTCCTACAACCCCCCGCTGGCCTTATCGAGATCTATTGTTTCGATCCGAACAGAGCAGCGGAAGATGCTGTTCTAACGCGGCGACTGCACTGTCACGTCTGCATGCGTGATGAGTAGGCTACGGACTTTATGCATTTATGATAAAAATCGGGTACCCGAGCCTCGGATGGAGTCGGACAATGATCGAGTCGGGTTGGGTCGGGATCTGAATGTTTATGAAGTTCGGGTACCCGCGATTTCGGGTCCCGAAAGTTTGCAATATTCGGGTACTCGAAGTTAAAGTTGTCTTTTATTTTCACTGGCAGGTTCAGAATGATTTTTGTATTTTTAGTGTAATCAAACTTCGCGAGGAAAAAAAATATTTTAGAATATATTATGTGGAATAATAGTATTTTATTCTAAATTTGTGTACAGGAAGCATAATTGGTCTACTTTTTCCGATACGAGTTTTGTTCTCGTGGCTGTGACAATATTTCCAGCGTCAGAAAACAATCGTTCGCTGGATACTTGAGTGCCAGGAATGCGAAGGTATTGTCGTGCTGTTTCAGCAAATATAGGTAGTCGTTTACAATTGCATTTCCGCCATTTCCAATATTGCGTACTTTCGAGACCCCGACTCGACCCGTACAACTTGAACCCGAAATTTCGGGTACTCGCAGACCCCTAGTAAGCACAATTTGATCCTCGGACAACGGACGATTTATATAGCTATACTTATAATTATATAATATAATTGGCAATGCTTAGGACCGTTCACAGCTTTAATTAATAATTTTTAAAGATTTGCTTTTGATGGTATATCTCGTGTAGACACATTTGTCTTTCCGATATCCTCAATGAAACAGCTATTCAGTTAGTTTAATTGCCACAAATTGAGTATTTAAATGACAATTTGTATGTTCCCGGTCAAGAATGACTCCGGCACAGCATTCGAAGGGTTAACTCGTTTCCAGAATTGCAAGGGTGCGGGATGCGCGTTCTCATTTCTCGATAATACAAAGATGGGATTTTTCAGTAGTCAAAAGCGCTAGATAAAAGATCGATCTAGGCCGCGATCGCCCTCGAAAGTCCTACTTTTTACGTTTGTAGCTATGGAAATAATGCTTTAAAAGTTCTTCCAAATAATGCATATTTGAGGAACAATTATACAATTTTCGTAGAATATTGATTCTCCTTTGTTGAATTTTGAATGGAATTACTTTCGTTTTTGAACAATTTATTGAGGAATTCTTAACAGTTTATCTTTCTTAAAAAAAAACAATTAGATATTACCGGTAATAATAATCAATTGAAATGAAAAAAAATGGATAAATAATTACGTTAATTAAATGAAAAGAGAGTATGTAATAAGTACACCTCAAACCTCCAGATTTCGTTAAATGATAAATAGAGAAATAATTTCGTGAAGTAAATAAAAAGAGAATACAAATAAGTACACATTAAACCACCACATTTGATTAAATAATAAATACATAAATAATTTCGTTAAGTAGATGAAAGGCGAATAGTAAGTGCACATCAAACCACAATATCGTTAAGTAGACGAAAAGAGGGTAATGAACGCACGTCAGACCACCGAATTCCGTTAAACAATAAATGGACAAATAATTTCGTGAAGTAGATGAAAGGCGAATAATAAGCGCGCGTCAATGCGCCAGATTTCGTTATAAATGCAGGCTGCATAAATAAAGAAAATGTTTGCAGGGAAAGCGTGGCCCTAAGCCAGTTTTGCGGGTAGGCTGCTCGCTGAAATAGCGAAGCAATGCCCGTTATGCCCCGTAAACTTTCGATTATTTTTCTGAACCATTTGCATTTCGATTTGCAATGTAAAGCGAGCGGCGTGGATGCAGAAAAGGTATGCTCGCAGACACAAGACACAACGCCGCGGCGCAGCCGCCGCGCGCCGCGGCGTCCTTTCAATGCGGCAGAGTATATGTATTGAATGGCGACGCGACTGCAAAGCCAACAAGACCGATTTTCCAGGCTCGAAACTCGAGCGATCGGCAGGATACGTTACTTTTTCCGCATCGACAATCATTTTCAGACGCAAGCGAACAACTTTCTCGCGTGTATGCGCGCCTTGTAACCAGGAAACGATTTATTGCTCGATTCGGGAGCGTAAGTATGAATTAAACACATGGAAATCTCACGCCGTGCCGCCGCCATGCTGCCGCGAATTGATTATCTGCTACGATATTTTTGTTTTGGCCAGCGACAGGTATATCTGTCTCGTAAAATACGTTATGCCCGCGCAGATATTTGTTTTAGGTGATTGAGATACATAGTACGGTCTCGACCGGCTCCATTAAGCTTGTAATTATCGTACGATCGTTTTTGAGAAACTACAGGACAGCTTTCAGATAAATACGGAATTCTTTCGGCCGGACCCATAAATAACAGCTTAGGCAAATATAAACACAGCAATTGCTGATGAGCTAACTCACTATGTAAGCCTTCGATCAGTGAACCAGTGCGGAGTCGCTATATTAAGACTTCTCTCCGTGACGTGTACATTATTTCAATTATTACGTATCAAGATATTACCCAGATCATATCATTATTTGACATGCATTATAATTTCACAAATTCTTTTTTCGAAAACTAAAAAGTGGCAAGGATATCTGAATTTGAAATTATCAGATTAGTTTATGTATTTATTAGAAAATCTAGTTGGTTATATTTAAAAGAGTAGGAAAAATGACTACATATTATTTTCAATCTATTAAAATTATTAAAAAGATAGAGCACACACAAATATTTCATTTGGCCCCTATTTCTCTCAATTGATGCAGAACATTTTTATTTTGCATAAAGATAGACTACCGATGACAAGAATGTTATTCGTTGGAAGTTAAGAGTAAATACAGCTTTCAATAATTCAACAATATTTTTTCTTGTTCACAACAGAGCAAATTATGCAACATTATATATTCAGAGTTGGGCAAGATTTTATGTAAATAAAAATGTTTGCTCAACTCTGTATATATTAAGTTTGAGCAACACAAAAAAATAGATGAAAATGAAATACAACACGATCACGACAAGCTCGAAGTCGGCGGATCATTGGATTCATCCTCGTGTCGATTTCTTTCACGGACAAATCAATTTTTGTTCCAAGGTTCGTAAGTCACTCTTCATAATGAAGTCTCACACGAGTTTAATGACAATGCTTCCCCGATTCCGTGACCTCGCGAACTCGATTCATGCCAGACACTTATACTCTACGTGATTGGTTATGCAACTTCGTGGCAGTCGCTGGATTTGTAACACTAAATTGGAATGTGATTCAAACACACACTAACGACCTTGGCTACTGTGATACCAAGAAACAGCAAATTTTTTTTATTCACCGTACGATGGAAGATGTTTTCATCATATTTCGACGTTTACTTGCTCAAAACGTATTAACCCTTAGCATTCGAATGGTGTCCGAGGCGCCACTAAAAATTGCTGTAGCATTACTAAAAAAAAAATTGTTCACATTATTAAGTATGTCGGTATCTAATCAATTACTAAACATTTAGGTATTGTATGAGGCATTATTCCAATTTAATGTCCATAGAATTTAAAAAGTCGTAGGGGATGGAAATATTCTAGCTAGGAAGAAATGTCTAATTATCGAGTTAAAATTGCTCCGAGTGCAAAGGGTTAAATAAATTGTTTATCCGCATCATTTTTCTCATAGCTAGTAAAAAATAGAACGAGGTGAAATAGCTTTACCTTTCGGACCATGCACACATGAGAAATTTAATAAGGAAATGAATAACTTGATAATGAAATTGATGAGAAGAATAAATTATCTCTTCTCGATTTCGAAAAATTTCTAGTGATCCATCAGTTTAACACATTCCGTGCCACGTGTACCACTGATGTTACACGTGATACTTCAGGCCGCCTGAACCACCCGTACACACTGACATATTTATTTAATGCGCTAAGAAAAGATATTTTATAACAAGTTTAATACTGTAGAGTATATTCCCACCAAAAAGAATGAGGCATTATAAAAACTTTAATATAGCTTTAATATATAAATATATTAAATAAATAATAAAACTTTAATATATAAAACCACCCTATGTATAGGTAAATTTATACAAATAGAGAATCGGAAAGAACAGAAGAATTGTTAAATTACAATCGAATTGCCTGCGGCAAATACGTTAACATTTGGTTATCCGTGTTCCCAGTTAATAAACCCGCATTTCCAGTTAATAAACCCGCTTTTCCTTACGGCTTTTCCTTACAAAAGCAAATGGCCTGAATGAAAAATCGAGGAAAAACGGCTCGGCACGGAACGTGTTAACACGTTGTTTGCGGGAGACGCCTTTTGCATATTGTTGGTAGAGAGCGGGATACGCTTAAAACGCGTTTTCAGTCAAAAAAATTAGGCGTCAGCCGTTGTGAGACATGTAGTACATAAGTAATAATTACATTATTAATAACTTCGCGACTGTAAGCACGAATTCCCGCTTTACGGGGTGGATTGACGAAAAAACCGCACGCAAACAACGTCTTAATAAAATGGTAAACTTATCGGTGTGCCACCTTCTCTCCGATCGCAACGACCTTGAAAGATGTTCTTAAGGTCACCATTCTGAGCAACATTTGATTGAAAGGTCGGGTCGCGTCGAATCGCGAAGGAATCGCGGGAACGAACCGCGAGGAAGCTTCAGGGCAGAGGCCAGTCGGAGTGGTTCCGAAGCGGATGTTGCACAATGAACTCCGCGGAGGATTTTAAATCACAGGGCCTGGTTTGCCGCGAATCGCGGAGTCCTTTCCCCCCGGGGAGTCATGGAAAAGACTTCCTAGTGGTATTTCGATTTGAATAACCCCGCACACGACCCGATCGCGCCGGCAGGATCGGCTTTATTCTCCTGCCGAATACTTTCTCCTGAGAACGCTTCGCGGTACGTTATTAATCTCTTCATCGGCCAAAATAAAAGAGAGGGCCCCGGCTATTGTTGCCGCGGCGGCGCGGGCAGCAACTTAAGCCGCACAGGTGCACGTGTAAAACGTTCGATCGGGCTGACCTTTCGAGAGCGCGGTAAACACCGTGGAACGGTGTGAAACTCTTTGAAAGATATTACTGATATTAACTGGAGTACGTACGTCAGCTAGCCGGGCCATTATCCTTCCACCACACCTTTCGATCGGCCTCTATATAAGGACTCGGCGAAGCAACAATAAACCACCTACCTTAATTTGCTCTAAAATATAATTTCACACTTCGCTTTCGCGCGAGACCGGCACCGAGTGTGGGAATTCGCTGGCAGATACTAGGCCGAAGCGTGCGCGATCGCGTGACTTCCGCTTTGACGGCCGCACATTTCGTTTCATAATTTATCACTAGACTGCGGATCTTTATGGAAAATAAAAATTGTCTGCATCGATTGCAAGAAATAGAAACTAAATTGAATGTTATCTCTTCCCGGGATATCTTCAATTTTTAAGATTTTTCAATAATTTCGAATTTCATGTACTCGAAATTTTGCTATAAATGCATAAAGATCCGCATTCTATCACCTACGGGCCCGTCGAGATGAAGTCGGATTTTTTTCGGTCAGCTCCATAAATGAAGCAAGGCAAATATATACAATGCAATTGTTGATAAGGTAACTCACTGTGTAAGCCACCAGTTAGTGAACAAGTAGGAAAATGCCAGCCATCAACCGAGAATACGATCAACGAGCGGCAATACAGTGTTATCTCCGTAACTGTCGCACTAGTTCTCTACTGTAACTGTGAAAATTTTATCTCCATCACTAGGGGAATCCTCCAGACTAGCGGTAAACACGTTCGACGACTGACAATGAGCCAGCGAGGGGTCGTGCGAAGCTAAAGATTGCAACTTTTCTAATTTTTTATCTCTTTTTTGTGAAACTTTTACCATCGTATTCTTTACAACGTGATATGGCCGTTACATTATCTATATGTATCTATATTATAATGTTCTATAAAAAAATATTTTGAATCTTTTTTTTTAATTCATGCATGATCCATGTTGTATGAAAATTAAGTCAATTAAGAGCAATTTAAGTAACCAAGCAACCATATCTAATATATATTTATTATTATTATTATATATTTCATTATTGAATTTCATTATTTCATTATTTATATAACTTTTCTAATAAATATATTAGATGTCCCTCTGGAAATACATTAAAAATACTTTTTAATAATTGTCATTTGTACACTATAAAATAATTTGTTGGGATGTTCGTAATTTTCATACACGAAACTGAAATGTTAAAGAATGCGATGATTTGCCGTTTCATTTCCTTTATGTCGCAAACTATCAAAAATTCCGAAATGGTTACAAACTTTCTGCTAACAGAGTGAGATGAACAAATAGGTTAACACGATGACAAGCGTGGTATGTTCTTCAGGATTTACGTACAATGGACTGTCGTGGCAAAGCGTACTTGTAATATTTCTCTCGTGTCGTCATGGAAGAACACGTGTCGTGCTAAATAACATGTAGTAGAATGAGCAGTCAACGATTCGGTGTATTATAATGTTGTTCGCACCTCTAACATGTAATTTATTTTTTTTTGTTGTAAACAGCTCCACGAACGTGCATGACATTAAGAAATTGCTTTATAACACAATATTCTTTAATTTGACAGCACCGTACAACGGATCTACGCTATTATTCTGTGTATACGTCAACATTTTATAATTGTAGACATTAGAAAGTGGTGATATGTCAATGTACAGTGAACCACGAAAGTATTTGAACGAACTTTGAAACAGTATAACTTTTTTATAATTGTACCAAACGATCTGATGTTCTGTAAGCAATTAGAAGCATTGGTTTACTAAATGATCTGCAAAAAAGATTTTCCAAAACTTACAATTTACAAGGTAGCATGCAAAAATAAAAAAAGCATTTTTTTAAACATTTTTATTTGGGACAAACGCGTATTTTAAATTTTCATTACAGGCTCTAAATAAATAAGTTATAAATGGTGCCTCTTTTACTTTCTCGTGTAATTCTTAGCAATTGCAATTTTTCAAAATCTTTTGCATGTCATTTGGTAAATCAATTCTTCTAATTGCTCAAAAAGAGTCAGGTCGTTTAGTCCGATCATAAAAATGCTATACTGTTTTAAAGTGCGTTCCAATACTTTTGTGGTTCACTGTAGCTATTTTCATAATGCTGCGACTGCTACATACTGCCAAATAATGCAAATTACGTCTCGTAAACGTAAAAATAGGACTTTTGAGGGCGACCGCGGCTTATATTGATCTTTTATCTAGCGCTTTTCACTACTGAAAAAACCCATCTTTGCATTATCGAGAAATTGAGAAGGCGCATTGTTTTCTTAATGACACAATTCATTTTCCACATGACACAATTCAATTTTCTTAATGACACAAAAAAGTCCAATGACACAATTTTAGAGAACGGCGTGAAAAAAATCTCGCAAAAAGAATTTCAATAGTTATAGCTACGGTCCACTCTAATAATATGTATAACAAGGCTCCAACGCTACTCATCAGTACACTGCGGATCTTTATGCAAAATAAAAAATGTTTGCATTGATTGCAGAACACAGGAGCCAAATAAAAATTGATATTCTTCTTTTAATTATCCTATTAAGCTGAAACTAACACATTGATGTGCTTAAATGTGTTTTACATGTCCACTGCCTTAAATTGTACGTACCCATTTTTGTCATAAATGCATCAAATCCGCAGTCTACTCATCAGTTATTAACAAAGCAAATCGCTTAGCGATTTTTACCGCACCTCGCGATTGACACAGTGAGCATTGGCGAACCCTTCTATTCTCACTTAAATGGAACTCTTCGGAAAAAAAATTTGCCATTGGCTCAGATAAATGACTCCACTTCCGTGAGCCGTAGAGATACGTGGGCTTGGTTCCCACCATTGTACCGGCCGATGCATAAAGCATACGAACGACGTTCTAGAAGCATTTCTCTCGAAGATGCTCGCACCATAAATTCCCGAGAGACGCCGTTGTCCTAAATATTATTGTTTATTTTCACATACCGTTTGAAAGGCGCATCACTCGAGTGAAGCATAACGGTGCGGGGAAAACGGTCTGTTTCGCGAATATGTGCAATCACGAGATAAGGATCCTTCGATCAGCAAGTGATCTTCGCGAGGAAAGATTAATTTTTTTTTATGGAAACAACTTATTTGAGAAATAGATCTAAAAAGACATGCAATATTCCGTTCCTGAACTGATCGAAAACGGAATATCCATTACATAGATATAACATTTTTTATGTTTTCTTTCATCTAATGGATATGAAATTGATACATACATATAATTAGACTACGGATTTTATGCATTTACGACAAAAATGGATACATATAATTTCAAGCAGTAGACATGTCAAAAATATTTAAGAACATCAATGTATTAGTTTCAGCTTAATAGGATTATTAAAAGAAGAATACAATTTTTATTTGGCTCCTGTCTCCTGCAATGAGTGCAAACATTTTTTATTTTGCATAAAGATCCGCAGTCTACATATAATACACTATTTAAATGTTTAGTAATTGATTAGACACCAATGTAATTTAATAAAGTAAACAATTTTTAGAATAACGGTACAGCAATCTTTAGTGGTGACTCTTGAGTCACCACACGAGTGCTAAGGCTTAAATCTTTTTTATTGTTATTGTTTTGACCGAGAAGAGAGCCCTGGGCTGCAGTCCGTAAAGCCCATGCCTAGATTCGCCGCTGAACACAGAACATATTTATTGCTATGCAACCCACTAAAAATCTCCCGCAAATTTAAAATAGTAAATTATGCACAAATAAGGGACCTCCGCCTTTTCGAAATCGGTTGAAAAAGGAACGGACTAACTCAATTTTATTTTCGGTTGCTCGCCTCTTGCCACTAATATATATTTTGGTCGCCCCGAGGGTAAACACCGGAACAGCCTGCACACAATACAAAAGACGAGAAGGTAAGCCAAAAAGGCAAGGGCACCCGTTTCGGCCAATAAAAGTGTCTTCGCAGTAATACATAGCAATTTGGTAGTTCAAAACGATCGTAAAATTTAGTACGAGCAAATGAACGAACGAACGATAAAATGACCGAAAAATTTCCGGCATCTGGCGGCACAAGGTCGTTAAGCATACGGTACGGAGAACCTCGATTATCCCAACTAATTGGGACCGAAGTGGTTCGGATAGTCGAACAGTTTTAAAATTACTTATTAAGTACAAGAGTGCTACTGCTGTAATTAGAAATGTGATATTCGTAATATATGTGTAACAGTGACTCGAATTAATATTCGGACGCTCTAAAAAAGACGATAACTTTTTAAATATTGTATTGTACTATACGATTTGAACTTTTTTGGGAAGCTAGAGCAATTAGTTTACCACAGGATGTGAAAAGTATATTTTTTTCAAAAATTGCAATTGATCGGAATTGTAGAACTTTTTTATATGGGCCTATATTGAAAATTTAAAAAATATGTTTTGTATTTATATGCATATTTTATTTGCATATAGTTATAGAGCATGGAAAGATAAATTCAACGATACATAGGAATGTATATTTAGGATGTACTATAATGCAGAAAATCAAGTTTAACCCTTTACATTCAGAACTATTTTAATTCGAAAATGAAACATTTGTTCGACTTAGAATACTTCAATTCTCTCTGGTTTTTAAAATTTCATTACATGTTTAGTAATTGATTAGATACGAACATACTTAAAAGAGGAGCCTTTCCATACTCACACACCGCTAGAGTGCACTCTCACACACCGCTAGACCACGTATACGTACGCGAGGATGCAAGGGTCCGGTTTTTGACTTCCAATTTCTCGGTAATGCAAAGACGGGGGTTTTTATTAGTTAAAACCGCTAGATGAAAGATCAATCTATCACGCTGTTTGCCTCAAAAGTCGTTCTTTTACGTTTCCGAGCAATGGTTTTGCAATATTCAGCTGCATGATGCCCGTCAGAGAGGCTAGCGCCGGCGCGACTGCAGCGCCCTTTGACAGGCAACATGCGACGGGCAACATGCAAGCGGAATATTGCAAAGCCATTGCTCGGAGACGTAAAAGAACGACTTTTGAGGCAAACAGCGTGATAGATTGATCTTTCATCTAGCGGTTTTAACTAATAAAAACCCCCGTCTTTGCATTACCGAGAAATTGGAAGTCAAAAACCGGACCCTTGCATTCTCGCGTACGTATACGTGGTCTAGCGGTGTGAGTGTACCCTAACGGTGTGTGAGTGTGAAACAGTCGAACGTTGTCTGCTGGAAAGGAGCCCCTTAATAATATGAACAATATTTTGAACAATGGTCCAGAAATTTTTAGTGACTCTTTTTTAAAAATTCTCCCTTTAAAAAATAAGAACTTTTCGTACTCGCTGCGGCATATTTTCCCCTCGTTCGATCGATCTAACATTTAAGAAATGGGAAACAGATAAATTGTGTCCCGTAGAAAGATCGTAAATTTTTTTTCGCCAAGAGTAAATAAGGGCCACCGTAGTCTCGGACGCGAGACAAGACAATAGATAAAATACTGGCGGAGGGTAACTATACTCGAGTATACCGGGCCTCAGGTACAATCGGCAGACGCCTCGAGGGTCTAATGCGGGACAATTTTAATCCTAATTGTACAGAGGCAGGCTAACCCGAAGCCGAGGGCGAGAAATCCCAGCAATAACAGCACGTCCTCTCGGAGGACCAGCGCAGCGGGAGCAGCGGTAACAACAATGTGGCCGATGCTCGTCCATACTAAATCTTTCCTCTTGCCTTTGCTGTGATTACCAGATGCTCGCCTAGACGGAAGGACCGTGGCGGAACCGTTATCCACAGCATTATTTGCCACGATTGCCTGGAGCCTGGAACCATAGAATGTAAGTGTCCAGCACAGATGTCTGTATCCTCGATCTTCGAATCCGTACTTACAGTGTGCTCAACAAAATACACCCCTGCACAAAATAATACCACATCTGTCCTCGAAGGCTGCGTACAGCGGGTGTAAAAAGTATTCGTACAGCCGAATAACTTTTTCAAAATTGTATGGTAACCCTGTAGCCGTATGTCGTATGAGCGAGTGAGAGAGTGCGAGCGAGAAAGAGCAACTCTGCTACTCAGGATTCGAAATTCTTCACAAAATTCCTACTCAGGAATCGTGGCAGGTGTCGCTTAATAACTATTAGCGGCACCTAACCAAATTGTGTACGCATTACATCGGCAATTGTGCGAGGACGAGAGATTGAAGAGAACCATTGAAGTGTACGGACGTTCCCGAACAAAGTTGTTAAGAGCACCACAATTGGATCAGACTGACTTTTTGAGATGTTGGAAGTTGAAATTAGGGCTATTATTTCCTCCGAAGGTCGAAGATTTCGAAGCTTCGATTTCAGAAACTTCGAAGGTGATGAGAATCGAAGTTTCGAAGCTTCGATTTATTCGATTCGTTCCCAATTAACGGATAAGAGGCGAATGAAGATGCTCATTTGCTAAAATGCATTACAACGTAAGCGTCGGCGATGCGGAAGTTTGGACGCAGCTGTTCCCAATTTCGCATCGCTAGGACCGCCACGGGAAGCCGCTTCGAAAACTTCGAAGTTCCCTTTGTTCCTTCGAATCCTTCGAATCTTCGAAGAGTCGAAGCTTCGGAAAAGGAACAGCACTAGTTGAAATTGTTAGCTAATATTTTTAGCCTTCTCTAAAAAATGCGATTTGTCAAACTCTTCAAAATATGCCTCTGTCTCGACGATGACCTCCTCGTTTGAACCGAATTTTTTCCCGCGAACCATGTTTTCATGTCGGGGGACAGAAAGAAGTCGCAGGGAGACTGCAATTTGCAATTTGCAATTTGCAATTTGGCCGCGACGAGTCGGGATGAATGGGATGGTGCGTTGTCGTGATTGTATGGAAAAACACCAAATACGTTTAATACAAATGGCTGTCAAATCAAAACTGACCAATCAATCAGTATGTAATTTTGTATGGCGTTGTTTAATTGATGACACAACGCCGCTTGTCTTCAAACACGGGTACATCTTGATTCACCCTCGTACATTTTTGGGACACCCTGTACGTGAAAATTTTTAAGCAGTGTCTCGTTTCTGACGTAATAATAATACATCTGCTCGCTGAAGTACCGAATTACTTGCGTGACAAACTGTCAAACTAAATATCCAGGATTTCAATTTCCCGAATAGTAATACTGCTATAAAAGTTTGAAGTTTTAAGAGTGTACGCGGATGAAAATAAGTGAAACTCCAGTAACGAATACAGAATTGATACAACACAAGATTCCAACAGAATTGGAGTGTGAACATTAAATTTCAATCGATGCTTAGATATCGCGTGGGTAACAAAGTTTATACAGAAATTAAGAATTCCGTGAATTTATTAAGCATGGCTGTGGAACAGTTGGGAATCTACACATATGTGTGTGTCTTGATACTAAAACTTCCTGAAGAAGGAAAATCTTACTAAAATATTATGGAATATCCAAATAGGAGCAAATTATAGTAAATTTAAAAAATATTTTATATACATACAATAAACAATATTCTTCTATTTTTTATTTGCAAAATTAAAAAGGGAAATAAAAAAATAACAGTCCGTTCCAATAATTGATATACGGAAGAAAAATGAAAGTTTTCAGATTATTTGTGATTGTCATTGTAGATGTATGAAAAATGATACGAAATTTCGTTCAAGAATTAAGAATTCATTTTATTAACTTGGGTCGCAATTTATTTAAGTATATTGTACGCATAGGGTGTTCGAAAACTGTTGGAAAGCCTTGAAACGGGTGGTTTCTGAGGTCATTTTAAGTACAAGTCTGTAAAAATTGTTTCTTTGATATTTCATGTTTTCTACGTTACTGGAATTGATGACAGTTGAGACAGTTACAGAAAGTAACGGAATCACTAGAATATTTTTAGAACGCGTCTTGTGCATTGTATCCATTCATATTTCACAGACACATCAGATTAGCTTCTTTAGGAATTCTTCAGATATTTGTCTTTAGAAAAATTGTTGTAAAAATATTTCCAACAGTTTTTGAAAGTAAAAGATCCTTTGCACACACATACTCTATGGAGTTATATGTCTTCAAGACACGTCTTCGAGCGGGTTTACAGAACATGAAATGAAATTCAGTGAAATAAATTAGCAAGTAGAAATGTAAGTGAAAAATTCATAGATTTTTATCAAGTTAAAGAGTCAAGTACTCGTTTTATTAATTCCATATATGTTGGTACACCTGATAATAACCGAAAACTGAAGTTTTATACACCACTTTTACATTATTATGGAGAATCAGATTTATTATAGACCACATTAATTTGATAAATAAATTCGAGTCATCATGATGAAGTGATGTAAATGCAAATTATCTGTTCATGAAAGTTGCCGGTGAAATACTAATTGTAAGATTAGATAAAATCTATCATTGTTTTCCAACTATGAATTGTAACATTAACATAGATACATTTTTTAAAATTGCTATTGAATTACCTTTTACATAGCTGCTTACTTTTCGCCTGTGTATTGTTCATGGAATACGAATTAATACGTCTTACCGAACGATTCTTATCATTGAGCACTTTTTCTTATTACCATTTTAATTGTTCCTACGTCTTCCTTATGCTCGTTACCTACACAGTTGATACAAATTAGATATTTTTTTGCTCTTTCCTCAGTAATGTCTGCACTGATTGTTGGCAAAAAATGAAGTTGAGAAATATAACATATACTACATTGATAAATACACATTGATAAAACTATATACTATATATATGTATACAATATTGGTAAATATAATGTTAGTATTCTATAATCCACGTTGTCTCAGCTGAAGGAGGCCACCTTAATATCTCCTTTATTTTTAATGGCACAAAAAAAATATTTATGGCATAATTTAAATGGTATCGAAGGAGGAATATCATAGAAGAACAATTTCTTTTGTCCGGTTATTTTTTCATACTTTTTTCAAGTTCGTCGTTATTTTTTTTATCAGGAAAACTTATTTTTTGTATTCCATCTTATAGCGGCTCAAAAAATACATTTTAATATGCTTAAGTCATTAACAAGATGGGAAAAAAGTTGTCCCGATAAAAAATAACGATGACCTTGAAAAACTATGAAAAAATAACCGCACAAAAGAAAATTGTTCTTCTATGATATTCCTCCTTCGATACCATTTAAATTATGCCATAAATATATTTTTTGGGCCATTAAAAATAATGGAGATATTTAGGTGGCTTCTTTCAGCTGAGACACCCTGTATATTATATGTATTCATAAATATAATGTTGCTGTGGTATATATTCTACTGTATTGATAAATATATATATTGTAAATAATATTGATATACATACGATATACTATAATAAATTAAATACGTCTGCTCTAGTATTTAACAATGTCGACATTCCTAAACTGCTGATATAAATTAAGTTGATAAATATAACGTTTCATTTAATATCTAAATAAAGTATCTACTATATGTATAATATACTGTATTGAAAAAAACAATATAGTTGATATACGACACAATAAACTATATTAGTTGACAAGCTGATAAAACTATTGAGTTGGCAAGAAAGTAATTTCGGTATTTCAAGGTGAAATAAAACCGAATTTCTTTATTCAAGCGATGAACTTTCATTGATAAAATATCTTCTTATTTGTTCTTTTTGGCAAAAAGTCATCAAACAAAAAAGGAACATATTTTATTCATTAAAGATCATTGCTTGAATCAGAAAATTGGGCTCCATTTCACCTTAAAATACCGAAATTACTTTCTTGCCAACCCAATAAAATATTCAGTAATGGCCGCATTCACGGGCTGTTGGAACGTGTGCGATGGGAATGACCTTAAAAACCAACGTAATGCGGACGATAGAAAATCACACGAGACAGTCGTGGATTTTCGCCTCGGTTGTTCGATCTGAGAAAAATCAGTTGGCACACGACACAGGGATTAATTATAAAACGAAAAATGGCCAAACTAATGGACACCGGGGACTATTCTTTGTTTCGGTCTATCACGACTCTCGAGCCGGCTCGCGGCTATTCTCTGGAAAGCGTACGTACATTGTTCCTGGTCCTTCCTGATCGTTCCTCATTGTCTCGTTCGTGTACGTTCGCACCTAAATCCTCCGGCGATGTTAATCGTCGTTCATCGGCGAGGAACAAATTACACTTCGTTTCGAAGGTGGGTCATTTACTTAAGAAGAAAGTAGTTGTAATGGTCGAACTGATTTCTTCAGGAGGACTCTCTTCCGGAGTCGTGCGACGAACTCTCTGACGTGCACATGAAAATAACTACTTCATCTTGGTATTATACAAGAATTTGAAGAAGACATTCAACCCAAAATCGACTTCTGACCTACAGTATTTATATTGTTATTGTATAAGTATTTTATAAATGGTTTACACACATATTTTATATCAATATTAGTCTTCATTGCGTGTAATTCCGCAAGTTCAAAAGAAAATACGCATTTTTCGATCATGTTTACTGATAAATAGACTGCGGATCTCTATGCAAAATAAAAATTGCCTGCATCAATTGCAAGAAATAGAAACTAAATTCAATGCTATTTCTTCCCTCGATGATTTTAATAGAGTTGAAATCATATATTGACATCTTCTATTTTTTAAATTTTCCAACGATTTTTCATCTACTCAATTTTGCTATAAATGCATAAACATCCGCAGTCTTCTGATAAAAGATAACGGAAACATATTTCAGAAATCAATTTTCTCAATTTCTTCGAAAACCGTGCGTTTTACGAAAAAAAGTAGTACGACATAAAAGACGCAGTCTGTCCGGATCGACAGGTTTTGTTTAACATATTTTTCGATAGAGTCAATATTTTGAATGACATTCAAGAGAAACAATCTTATGATCATTTAATTAATTATTTTATTGTTTAAGAGCCCCGGGAGCACGTTTTCCCGTTATCCCATCGAGCTCAAACGTTGCACAGATTTTTTGTTTATTTATTGTAACAATCCTGGGTATCGTAAAAAAACTTTCTTCGGGACTAAATAAGAGCCACCCTAGTGTACAAAGGTGATAATAAATAGTAAAGGTTCTTTATACAAAGTGCAAACAGAAAATCTTCCAAACGCTTGTAAATAATTTTAGTCTCGTCGTCTTCATAAATCTTATTTTCTGCTTGTTTATAGGCTTGCATTTTATTGCTACGAGGACCACGGTAATCGCTGAAACAACATAGGCAATTCACATTGTTCACAGCAGATGTTCAGGTAAAATCATAAATCACGAGTTCTCCACTCGTCGTCAAAACCGTTTTCATTTACAATTTACGGTTTCGGCGGCTAAACGCAACACGAAACACTCCTTACTCAGAAATTATTAACGTTTTACCTACCGGTAGCATATTAATAGGGCTTTAAAATAATTATGCTGTACCAAATGGAAGCTTGAAAATCTTCTTTTACACAATAATCCCGAAGGAAATTATTGGATTACGTTATTGGGGGTGAGTTGTTGGTTTATGATTAAAGTTACTGTTGCTATTAAAGGATTCTTTTAAATAATCCTCAGCCATGGATTAGTCACCGTAGATTAACCAGTTATGGAATTATCACCGGTAGATAGTGTGTAAACAGCGGATCTTTATGCAAAATAAACATGTTCTACCTGAATTACAACATACTGGAATCAAATAGAAATTTATTTTCTGTCTGAATATGTTTAAATAGGTTACAAATGATGTAACAGTATTTTTAAAATCATCCAATGTTTTTACCCTTTTAAATTACACTCATTCATTTTTGTCATAAATTCATAAAATCCGCTGTCTAATAAATAATGTGTTAAGTAACTAAACGCTACAAGTTGTTTTCGTGGAAAGCAATTCACTAATAACGTCCGCCAAGGGCATACAATAAAAGTAATAATAAACCTAGAATTGATCACGGCATTCATTTAATTTTCAATGAACAATTAAAAGTGATTTCTTATTAACGGACTCGGGTAAAAATATTTGAAAAAGTATTGGCAATAGCCAATGAAATAGGCTTGTGTATAAATTTTCTTTTCTCTTCCACGATATTTTTGGAGATGAAGACGTTTACTCGCTGTAACTGTAAAGAAAATGATACGGCAAGGGGTTAATACTGCTTAAATATCGACGATTTCTCACCAATCAGAAAAGTTCAAATACTTGTCGCTGCGAAGATGCAGAACAAATTGGCAATAAGGAAGAAGCACATTCAATCTCGAGAAATTTTCGAACCGCCACGAATCGAACGTAACGAAATAACTATCCGCGCCTGTGCAGTTCCCGTAAGTGAAAGTATAAATCGCGATATGTGAGAAGGCTCGACGCGATAATTAGATATGCGTTTAAACGAGCCGTTTTGTCCGGAACGTTTTCCGAACGATTTATGAACACGAACCGATCGAGCGTTACGATTGATGCGCGATCGATTTGTTCGACGCCCACGCGGCTTATCGTAAACATTATTATCAACGGCAAACGTCGATAATAACTCGACCTTTCTGCATTCATTCACTTCAATTCCGGCCCGTATTATTGCCTTTTGTTTTTCCTCACGTAGGCAGGTCAGCGCGTTCACATTTACTTTGTCCAGTTTATAATCGAGTCACACTTCCTGATACGCGTTGACGTGGGAACCGCGTCGGCTAGCATAATGAGAGAGACCATCTGCAGCGTTCCGTTTCATGACAGGATTATTTAACACTAAACCCTACCCACTGCCGGTCAAATGACCGGTCTTACATTTTTAATTTTATAATTATTCAAATTGTGACGTTGCTTGCATGGAAAATGATTCGATATGTTTAATTATCCAAGCATACATTGCAATAAAAATTGCACGAAACCTAACACTAAAGCTACCGAGCACTAAAAGCGATTAAAATGTTTCTGCTTGCAAAAATAACAAGGCTCTGTTCATTTAGATCTTGTGCCATTTTTATTACAATATGTGCTTGAATAAAGAAATTTATCGAATCAATTTCCATGTAAGCGATTTCATTAATTCAATAATTGTAAAATGAAAAATATAGAACCGGTCATTTTTGACCGACAGTGGTTTAGTGCTAAATATAGAGCCTTGTCATTTTTATCAGCTAAAACATTTTAATCGCTGTCAGTGCTCGGTAGTTTTAGTGTTAACCCTTTGCACTCGAGTGGTGACTTTGATAAGGGAAGGACCCCAAGTGACCGACTACGATTTTGATAATTTTTTGTGAGACGATGGTATATGGATCCCTAATGATGTCTGCAAAATATTAGGTGTAGTTACTCAATAGTTTTAAATATATAAATAATTAAAGTTTCATACCTAGTTAGTATTAATTATTATTAATACCAGTTAGTATTCATTATATCAATTTCATATCCACCAAAAAAAATCAAATAATCGTTGATAATGAAAATATTCTAGGTCAGAAGAAATGTTTAATTTTCCAGTGAAAGTAGCTCTGAGTGCAACTCTTTGTTAATGTGACTTCAGAAAAATTATTTGAATTATTAAATTGTGATTATTAGTTACAGTTTATAGTACATAGTTTTATTGTATTTGATAAGTAATGGTGCGTATAAGTTTTTTCGACAATTATGAATAGGTATTCTTCTCCTACATTTCTTTTCTATTTTCCATGAAATATTGTAGAAGTCGGTTGGTAACTCAACCCACACAGGAGGGCGGTGCATGAGTCACGGGTCTTGTTCAGAAGTCAACCAAGTGCCGCATTCACTTCCGTCACAGTAATTTATTGCATCACCGGCGTTATTTGATAGAAAATTGTTCCGAAGTATCTGGACGATACTCCCACTCGACTTTTGGAAGCGTTCGACTATTTAATGCCGGGAGAGCGTCGGCCCGAAGCGTATTTCACCAACGTTATGGGCATTTGATAGGTCGCTGTCATTTAACGTCCCATAGAATTTATTTCACATTTCTCCAACAATATTGACACAGCCCGTTCTAAAAAATGACACAATCTACTTTAATGCTCGCATAACTTCAGCAATGCACTTTTCATCTTGGGAGAGTGTTTCGAAATGCTCAACTCCATTATTATAAAAATATGAAACGAAAAAATTCATTGCTGCGCATCATAATTCGTACAGTGAACCACAGTAATATTCGGACAGTTTTAAAAGGACGATAACTTTTTTAATATTGGACCATATGACATGGATTTGATTGAGAAATAAGAACAATTAAAATTTATTCAACTTCTAGTGTTTTCTCTGTAAATGCGACCAATTGCAATTTTATCAAAAATTTTGTTTAACGTCTTGTAGTAAACCAGTTGCTCTAACTTCTCAAAAAACTCCAAGTCGTATGATCTGATGTTAAAAAAGCTATCGTCCTTTTAAAAGTGTCCGAATATTATCGTGGTTCACTGTAACTGCAACTGAAATTATCATAGCAGTATCATTTTCCATATTTCTTGTAGTATTTTTTGTTCCTGCATTGCCTACATAATTCAAATAATTTTTTCAACGAATTTAGCGACGGATTTTTATACTTGACACAATTTTTAAATGTTTAATTATCAAACTATCTTATTACGATTAATGAAAGCGCAATCCCAGTTATTTTGTGATCAATATAATTCTGAAGAAAAAGTGTGAGACTGTTGAACAATACAATGCTGTTACGTTGAAATTAGTACAAAGAGATAATTTAAAAATTAAATTAACACGCATCGCTGTGAATGCATCGTAACGAGACATGGAGATTTATTTGAGTATTTTTTCGTTCATAGAGATGTGCAGGCTAGATTCGATCGAAAATTGATAAGAATGCTGTGTTAACATATGAATGCGTGTTTTTGGAATAAACGTAGAAACAGACGGGCGCATAATTCCATCAGAGAAAACGGAAATGACAAGACTGCTAGACAACTCTTGGTGATTACTGCAAACGGGGGAAACTCAATCGGGGAGAGTTTATCCGTCGGTTGCTCGTAAACCACAACACTTTCCAGCCCTTCTCCGCTACTCGTATTTCAAACAACAGGAATGAATAGTCGACCACGAAAATGCGCCTACCACGATCAGTATACGTGTAATATTAATTCTTTAAGAAGTCGTTACAGTACGGCTATTATCCAAAGAAATGAACTACTCGATCTTTTGCTGGGGTTCATTAACACTAGAACTACCGAACACAAAAAGCAGGTTATGTTGCTTGAGGGCAGTGGTCGGCAAACTCATTACTCAAATAAGCCAAATATCAGCAGTACAACGATTTTGACTTCTTTTGAGAGCCGAATTTCATTACGAGACCTCTGTTTTTAGAAGTCGGTTAAAACCTGGTACACTGAATAAAACTAGATACACATTACTGTTCCATTTTTCTCTAGCATTTACCGTTATAATATGTATGGGTAGAAGTGGTGCAAAAGGTTGAGTTTTACTACATATTCAAACATATAAAAAATTCGAACATATCAAACAAAACACTAATCTTATAATAAATGGTTTATAAGATTTTTAAGGAAACTAGTATGTTACTATTATTTACTTAATATTGTAGCAAGATACTTTGTTATTTGGCGGTTTAATATGTACGTGGCGCATTATACTTAACTAAAAAAGGGTGTACATATAACATATTAATAGGTGTATACGCGTGTATGAAATTTAATTGGCCAATCATCGGTTGGTCAATAATGATGTACCTACTGCTATTCTTTCGCATTTCTTCTCCGATCACAAAAAATTAATTATGCGTCTGAGGTAGCGACAACTAAGATCTAGAAATTCTCCTTTCGGGATGGTGGTCACACGGAAGGAGATGAATGAATTAACAGGTAGGTACACAGGTACGAACACTGGCAACGCTGAATCACGTTTCAGTTTCAGAACAGAATAATTAAGGAAGTCGTGCCGTGTTTTTGCTTGAAAACGGAGCCATTAATTGCCGCCATCTAAGAATTAGGTATGCAATGAAAGTCTTAAGGCCAAGTGCACCTTTGATTGTACCCTTTCGATTTGCTTTCACCGTGTTTCCCAGAATCTGACTCGCATTGTTCTCCCGATGTCATAAAAACCTACGGTGACTGCAATAATTTTAAATTTCCGGCTGAAATTCGGCCTCGTTCAATAATAATGATGTCTCTCACCGTAATTACACGATCGAAATCGGCAAAAACAAAAATCGTTATAGAAGAAATGTTTTAAGTGAAATACTGGGTGTCTCAAAAATGTTATACTTTTTTGAAACGGGTGATTCCTTTGCGGAAATGTTCTCCGCAACTTTGATAAGGAGATATTCACACTAAATCTACCGCGAGCACTAAATGCGGTTCAAATGTTTTAATTTATCAAAATGACAAAGCTCTATTTATATATATATATTTCTATTCTCTGCAATTTTGATTAGAATATGTGCTGATTAGAATATGGGAGAAAGAAATTTACCGAATGAATTTTCATTTCAATCACCCCTTTCAGGGGTTAACATTATTGGGACACCCCGTATATATTTTATAAGGGTACTATAATACAATTGTATACAATCGAAAATTTCAGCCGCGAAACAGATTAATAATTAGACTGCGGATCTTTATGCATTTATAGCAAATTTGAGTAGAGGAAATTCTAAATTGTTGGAAAATTTTCAAAATTGAAAATGTCAATATACGATTTCTCCTCTATTATAATCATTAAGGGAAGGAATAACATTCAATTTAGTTTCTATTTTTTACAATTGATGCAGACAATTGTTACTTGACATTAAGATCCGCAGTTTATTAATAATTATCTTAATTAATGCGAGACATTAAGCATTTGCATTGCAGTTTTCAATGTACTATTACGAACACACGTGGAGGCGTAATATGAACTTATTAAAGATCGAGTAGAATAAATTGTTAGCAATACTAAAGTTTGACTACTTAGCCTCTCGTTCCTTGACCAGAATTCGTAAGGATTCAAACTCACCTGCAACAGAAAAAAATTATTTATTAACGTATGTTCTTATAAACCAAAAAGATATGTAAATATATACGAAATAGTAGAATTCGTTCGTAGTCAAACGTTGAAATACAAAACTTCTAGTAAACGGATTAAAAATCCAAAAACTCCTTCAACAATTTTTCGTTAAACAAATATAGGTGACTGATTTTTGTTCAGACTTAAAAATTTCGTTAACTTAATTAATATTACAGCTTCTTCGTTTTATTAAACAAATTATTTCAATATTGTATTGCGTTCACAGAGTGGTTCGACAATCTTCTGAATTAAATAGCTGGATGAAATAGAATTGTTTTTAAAATGATTCTTCGTTATTAAATTTAATAATATACTAACAATAAGACGTACTTTGTTGTCATTGGTAAATATGCAGTTACATTTCACATACAGTGGCCCACAAAAGTGTTCGTACGCCCTTTAAAACAGAATAACTTTTTTACATAACATATATTTTAAATTTTCATTAAAGGCCCAAATAAAAAAGTTTTAAAAAATGCCTTTTTTATTTTCGCATGTAACCTTGTAAATTGTAATTTCTGGACAATTTTTTTCGCACATCATTTAGTAAACCGATGCTTCTAATTGGTTAC
The DNA here is from genome assembly GCA_963966675.1 of Lasioglossum calceatum. NCBI lineage: Eukaryota > Metazoa > Arthropoda > Insecta > Hymenoptera > Halictidae > Lasioglossum > Lasioglossum calceatum. The sequence goes on from OZ016549.1 coordinate 8,722,151, forward strand.
AAAACATCAGGTCGTTTGGTACAATTATAAAAAAGTTATCCTGTTTTAAAGGGTGTACGGACACTTTTGTGGGCCACTTAACAACGTCACCCTATATGTACATTCGAACCTCAGTTGTTGAAAAGACACCTTATGCGACTGTATATATTACGTTGTTGAAATATGAAAAAGGCTATGCAAAATAATAACAAGCTTCGAATGATATTAATGACAAAAGATGAATCTGTGAAAGCCCCGAGGGGGATGAAAAAGGAACTCACTTTCTTTGTGATTACCTGAACAATTCATATCATACTATTACCAATCATTTATCTGATTGAAGTTACTAGCTCGGCACAACGACTTCGGGAATTTCTATTCTTCTTATGTGCATTTGTATTCGCAACGCACTCACACAGACAGTCACGTTATTGCCGTAACGTTCAGAATGATCAATCACCGTGTGCTCTTGCATATACTGACCACTATATTGTTTTGTAATTTTGTTCTGCAAACAGCTATGATACCCATCGCATTGTTAGTATCGCTAAGGGTCAAATGTCATTTCTCGGGATGAAGTCGGTTGTCAGTGATGTATGCATACATTTCAATTGGTCGGTGTATTCGTTAACCGAACGATTGTTGATTGCTTCGTGAAATATGGTTACTTTCCAGCGGTAAGCACGTTCATATTTTTCACACGGTATTAGGTTCCTACATGGAATATACAATATATGCCTAAGGGGTGCATCTGCAGTGGCGTACCGTGGGGCCCTGGGCTAACACGGTTTGTTTCATTGAACCTTTGCTTATAGGCGTTATCACCGTTGATTTAAAGCATGCACCTTGCTTTCTCCATACACATTTCCTTCTATTACAACATCGAAGTTCACATTTTGAATCGTCGCTAAATATATCCTTCTTCCAGAAATCTGGTGATCTATTTTTAAACAAAATATGTATGGCGAAAGCAAGGTGAATGCTTTAAATCAACGGTGATTACGCCTATAGCAAAGCATGGTGGAGGATCAGTATGGGTTTGGGGTTGTTTTTCTGTAAATGCAATTTACAATAAAGGCAATTTACATTTTATAGACAGGATATTAACAGGAGCGGGGTATGTGAATATTTTGCAACAAAATTTACATGATTCAACAATAAAAATGGACATCCACGGTGATTCTCTTCTATATTTTCTATATTATATCTTCTACCAAGATACCGACCCCAAACATAAATGCAAACTAGCAACGACATATTCCAGTGAAAATGATATGCAATTGTTACCATGGCCCCCTCAAAAAGTCCCGATTTGAATTTAATTGATCACCTGCGGGATCACTTAGATCGATTAGAATTATTAAATTTATTATAAAATTTAAAAGGAAGACTTTAAATTTATTGTAAAATTTAAAAGGAAGATTTTAAATTTATTGTAAAATTTAAAATTGAGGAGATTTTAAATTTATTGTAAAATTTAAAATTGAGATTTTAAATTAAAATATAAATTATTAAATTTATTATGAAACTAAGAGGAAGACTTTAAATTTAAGTGTAAATTAGTAAATTTATTGTGAAATTTAAAATTGAGAGGAAATTTTAAATTAAAATATAAATTATTAAATTTACTATTGAATTTAAGAGGGAGGTTTTAAATTTAATTATAAATTAGTAAATTTATTATAAAATTGAATAGGAAGATTCTAAATTTAAGTGTAAATTAATGAGTTTATTATAAAAAGTTTATTATAATATTTATTATAAAAAAATGCATTTTTGAGACGTGTCACCATACATTCCGCAGCGACTGTAAGCGATAGTATAAGTATTCAATAATGCACCTATACTATCATTTAGATAAAAGTGTGCGCCCTGATAAAGACATCTTCCCATTTCCAGACTCTCCGCCGCGCCGGTACACTTATTCCGTGCCATTTACCGTATACATACTTTTCGGTGGAAGTCGGGCAGTTTTCACTGAGCACATTTTTCATGCATCTCACTGTCGTGGAAATGATCACTGGTGCAGAACGAAATCGTACGAGACTATTCAAGAAAACGTGTTTAATTGCGGGTACAAAGCACGACGATCGCTATCCGTGAACAGGAGTATCGAACACACGGGAATAGAAAAAAGTTGGGTTCCTATAAGGAGTGCCTGTAATTTACTTCCTGCCGAGAGAGAAATTTGCGTTGACCACCGATCGCGATCGCCACTGATCGTATCCACCGTGACCTGCGCTTTGTGTAATTTTGGAAAGTCGTAATGACCCCACCAATCATTTATCATATTTATCCTCTTATACCTTTTGTACCTTTGGAATGTGCGTTTATCTAATTTCCTTTACTAGACATGCAAACTTACGTTTGTTATTTGTCTACAGCGATAGTGGGCATGGGCTTTATGAATAATATGTATATAAATTAAAAACTTTAAAATACGATTCATTTCTAATAAAATTAATTCATCGATTCCGATCAGGAATCGCCCCTTTTAAGGAAGTAAAATGTTTTTGGGATCCTAAAAACATGTAATTTAAACGTGTAATTTAAAAGGGTAAAAACAGCGGATGATTTTCAAAATACTGTTACATCACTTGTAACCTATTAAACATGTTCCGACAGAAAATAAATTTCTATTAGATTCCAGTATATTGTAATCAGAGTTGGCCAAAAATTTAATCAACGATTGACGAATCAATTTGTACTTCAATCATTAATCGCCATTAACAATTAAACTCCTACTTTCGTCGTTAATTGCAGTTAACGATTACATTCTTTTCAATTGCAATCGTCAATCGGATAATTGATTAATGATTAACTGCTGAAATTTCGAAATGAAATACGGAATCAAAACAGTATGCATACTGAAAAAAATTTTAACTGTTTTTGTTGAGATACATTTCTGTCAATTCTCTCTGTCTCTCTTTCCCTCCTTATTACAATTTATAGATAGACCGTGTGGCGATTAACTTCGTTTTTTAATCAACGATTGACGATTATAACTTCATCAATCAATTGAATTTTCAATGATTACCTTTTTTAATCGTACAAATTAATCAATCAATCTCGGTTAAAATTATAATTGATTAATGCCCAACTCTGGTTGTAATTCAGGTAGAACATTTTCATTGTGCATAAAGATCCGCTGCTTAGATACAACAGAATGCATAACATGCGTATTTAGTCGATCGTGTTTGACATTTCGATGAGAAGTTCGACCCAATATCACAAGGTAACTGGTTGAAAGGGGATCGTAAATGGACATTTTCCTTTCATTGACAGCAACAGGTGACAGAATCCCGATTCCATGTTCCCAGGCGACCGTTAAGATCGCTCGAGCAAGTTAAACCGTGCTATTCTCGCCTTTCTTGTATTTTAATTAAGGAAAAGTTGTCCCGCGTTCTGCAGATACCATTCTGTTCGCGACGAATACGGGAAAAGCGACTTCGCCATATACAAGGCCTGGGGAATGTTTTTACACGGAACGGTTTTATTTTCGCGTCGTTTTTATTTTCGGCGTGTTCGGCGCTTTGGGAATGAACGCGTTTCCGCCGCGGATTGCGATACGGCGTTGTGTACACACGGTAGCTATTGTGGCCAGTGTAATTAAGGGAGACTTTACGATCCCGTGAGAACCCTGCATTACATTCTGAACGAGATACATATGAATAAATCAGTTACCACGATTCGAATGGTTACGGACGAAGGAATTTTTATATTCTTCGCACGTATATCCGCGCGATACGACACGGCACCTGTGTTCTAGTTTTCAAGGCGGTGCCGCAGTTGTAAACTGAATCCAATTTCATCCTTTCTTCTGCTACGCTGCGCGAGTGTCATTTGTGGGACTACGGGACATGGGAAAATACGCGGAACGTTCTTTCGAATAGTTCCATATTATCAAAGAGATCGTAACGATTTCCAGTCTATAAAAAGAATAGAAATAATCGCGCGCATTTTCTGCGTGTTTTAATCCACCAGCCTTTATTGTCCCACGTCTAGTCTGTCAAATAATGTTGCTACTTATATCTCCCATCCGTTCATTGTGTGAATTTGATAAATTTCTCTCATGCGCAGTGCACGTTGCGATAAATGTAAAGAAGGCAGTGTGCCGTGCGCAGCCTTATTTGTGCACGATGAGAACATCTTGCGAGAATGCAACAATGGAATTGTCCAAAAACTATTTGTTTTTCCATTGCATTTCACTTTTTTGCAAACAATGGGAAAATCACTTCAGAGAAACGAAACAGAGTTTAAGTACTTTGGAATAAGATATTGAAAAACACTGAATATGCTTTGTTTTATGTATGCTGGGAAGTACAACATTTTTGGGACACCCTTTGTAACATTTGCTTCTCAAGAAAATTGCAGTCGCGCTTTCCCCCTGATTTTCATTCCATCTCTGTTCCCTGCAATTGAAATAGACAATTTTTATCTTGCACAAAGGTCCGCAGCCTGCCGATAAATATTACGCCAACAATTTGTCCCTATGTAACATTTGCTTCTCAAGAAAATTGCACTCGCTTTCCTTCCGATCCACGAATCAGAGCTGTCCAATGATTCGTGCCACTTTTGCAGGAGAGATTAACATCTGTTACCAACTATGTCCTAGTGAAGTGACGTGAATCCGTGAAAGATGTTATAAATAGAGAGCACGCGGGCAGAAGATTTCCTCAAAGGGGTCACTCGATGAGATCTCGAATCATTAGTAAAAGTGCCTCCCAGTCATGCGACTGCGGACTCGAGGTTAGAGCACAAGAGTAATCTGTTACAATACACTTCCTTATATTAAACTTCTGCCCACTACCGTAACTTATTCCCTTGTTTTGACTTTCACAAGCCGTACCTTATAAAGAGGATTGCTCAGTAGAGGGAACAAAAAGACAAATGCGGGGAAGTTACATGCTTCTGCTTGATACTAATTTTAACAAATACAGCTGCGTTCGTGTTTAGAAGAATGTACATACAGGAAGTACATTAACAAGTATTACTTATAGCGCGTGTTACGAAATAGACGTAAATAAGAAAACATTGTACTGACATATTAGTATCCAGGTAGCTCTGTACACAGAAAACTCGCTTTCCATCGTGAAAATGAAAGAGAAACCTGTCATATCTCAACTGTTGACGTTTATGACACATACAAAAAGCGGCCTGCGTGCCGTAGTGGTGTAAGTCTAAATTCGGAAGAATTAAGTTAATGTTGTTTTTCGAATCGCGAATGCACGATTCATTTACAGACGGGGTTAATTGATGCAGAACTTAATTCGTTAATGCGCCTTACTCTCTTTTGTCTTCAACCTCTTTTGATATACACAGGGTGTCCCACGTAACACTTTTCACGATTTTTCAATTAAGTGCTTGCGATAATCTGGCAAAAAAATATTTTAATCAAAATTCGATCAATTTTTGATTGGCTATACGTTGCAATAAAAATACATAGTTCGAAAATGTTCTTTTTAATAATTGCCAAGGCCACCTTAATTTTTTTAAATAGTATTTTAAGGTCATCCAAAGATCGTTCAATTCGCTTCGATACGGGCTATAATACTGTTAGGTCAAAAATACCAAGTGTCATTGAAAAGAATGATGGTAGCCTTGACAATGCTAAAAAAATTTCAAACTTTTTTATTGGGATGTATAGCCAATTGAAAACTTCGTTTAAAATATTTTTTTGTCTGATTATCGCAAGTACTTGAAAAATCGTGAGATACCATGCCTGAGAATGATACATCAAGTATCATAAAATCCCAATTTAAACACCCCAATACCTTAATTTCTTTGTGGAGATAAAAAGTCACATCATCCGCATACTCGAAAGTCACATCGATCGCGGGAACACTGTAATTCCTGTTTAAATATTCTCTTGCTACTATTATAATGGGACAGTGGGACTATGTGCAACCATTTTATGGAGGAACGATGTGTTCTGAATACAAAAAAAATGGTTGACCCGCAAAACCTAATACAACATACAAAATATTAAAAAATAAAACCAGTAATACTGCAGTAAAACGTACACCCGCAGCAATAGGTACATTTACCCCGGTTATGCCCCACAGTGGAGTAGGCGAATCGGATGAAATAAAAATTAAGTGCATACTTCTTGTATCGTTAGAGGTTGGAGCGTTTTCATTATTCATATCGAGGCCGGTAGTTAGTGCCGGTTATTATTGAGACGATTGCACGCGAGGGTTATAATTTTAGCGAGGATCTAATTCGAGTTATTGCTTTTCCAATCAAAGAAATAAATTCGCTGAATAATTCTTCATGGATGCATCTTTACAATAACTGTAATTAAAATAATATTAGAACCGGACACTTTAACGAGTAGCGAACCGAGCGTTAAACATTTTTCACGGAGATCGTTCCGTCGAGAGCAATTCCGTTGCTGATAGATAGAAACGGACTTTCCATCGTACAAACATGCGGAAAATCGTTTCCATTTCTTCAATTACACGAAGAAGCGAGCGAGCAGCATTGCGTCGTTATTTCACGACCTGCCATGCCGGCTGCATTTCCAGACGCAACACGCGGAGATTTTAACGCGCTGTTACGATGCATCCGCCGAGGAAAAATTTCACGTTGCATCGCACGCGATTTATGACCAGCTCCGGAACATTAGGAACGGGGGAAAGACTTTCTTTCGGTCGCTTTCGACATATATTCGTTCCTGAATACGTTATCGCAAGTTCTTGTTGCTCCATCAACCGTGGGAAGTTATCGGGACCGCGAACGATAAAACATGAACCGACACTCTTTCACTCGGCTGAGAGACTTCTTAGGCCGACCTTTTAATAATCGTCCCTCAGCCAACCAAGTAAGAACCGCGAAATTACTCAAAGTACAAATTACACACTTCTTCCCGGTCTGGTGTTCTCCGTGTTAACCGGATTCTTGATCCGCCTAGCATATGCAACGGCTAAACTGCGGATTATTATGCAAAATCGAATTTTCTTGGTGTAATGTGCACCGCCCTTTCCGAAGCCATAGGTCATCAGTAGACTGCGGATCTTTATGCATTTATGAAGTAAATGGTTGAGTGAAATGTAAAACAGTAAGAGATTTAAAAAATCCAAGAATTTTGTAATATTGCTTTTAATGTATCAAAGTCGTTAAGGGATGAAATCAATTTTTATGTTATTCCTGCTTCCCACGATCAATGCAAAACATTTTTATTTTGCATAAAGATCCGCAGTCTGGTCATCAGGTTTTGCTTTTATTATAAATATGCAAGGAAGTTTAATATAAAAATATACAGGGTGTACCAACTAAAGTGTTACAAACTATTTCATCAGTTCATTCACATAATAATTTAATTATAATTACTAGACAGCGGATCTTTATACAAAATAAAAATTTTTTACCTGAGTTGCAACAAACCGGATTGACATAGAAATTTATCTTCTCAATTAATATGTTAAAAAGATTAAAAATTATATAAAAGTGTTTTTAAATTCGTCTAATGAATTTCATGTTTTAAATTACACGTACTCATTTTTGTCATAAATGAATAAAATTCGCTGTCTAATAATTACATATACACAATATAACATATTGTTATTGATTTGTTGATTTATTATGAAAATTTATAAGCATAATTTTGCATTGGTTGTAGAAAGTTATTTCTTGGGAGGTTTTGTGAATTATCAAGATTATAATGCAGTTCGCGTAAAAGTAAAAGTAGGTGGAAACGATTTGCAATATAGTTGATCCAATTACGCACGACAATGACCGTAAATTTTCGAAGATGCTAATCGAGTGTGTCCATTGTTTACCTTCCGCTAACAGCCCATTGTAGCAATCCTTATCGGTCGGGAGCACGTAAGTAGACGAGTACACTTATTAGGATGGACAGTGTCGGAAGAAAAGGCGAAAGATATTTCCGGACAGTTGATCGCCTGTGCGATGGCGTGTAAAACCGAGTCAGTGTGCCAAACGGATTCTCTACGCGGTTCCATCGCTGCAAGATGAATGCTCTTGACAGAGTTACTTTCACAAAAATACATAAATCTCAATTAATGAACGCAACTGAAAGGAAGAATAGAAAAGCGTTTGACGTATGCTTGATGAAGTGGAAAGCTCGGAGTTTACAACGCTGTAAACGTTCAGTAACGAGCTAGAGTTAATCGATAAATTTCACTACGAAGTCACGATTATTTAATCGTCAAAATCGTGCACGTACCCTTAGACGGTGTTTTTATAGTGCACTATAAAACAATTTTATACCGTCGTTCATAAACTGAGTGCTCGCCAGGCTACCAAAGAAAATACGCAAATGGCTCGCTGGAGATGCTGTAAATTAATCACTAAAACCAACCACTATTTTCTTGTTGTGTGTAGATGGACTACTTAATGGGTTACGACACAGTAACGAGTGGAGAAAATATAAGATTTTTAAACAACAGTACAGAAATAGTGAATGATCGATGCTTGTAATATTTAAAAAATAATTTGTTCTTACGCTTTTCGTCGTCTTTATTTATACTATACTTTACTTATACTATATATATATTATTATTATACTATATATTAGATGATTGCATAAGTTCGTGCCCGATCTGAAAATAAGATTCAATGGTTCAATTTTAAAGAATACAACTTTATTAAACAATTATACATATAGTCAGCATTCTTTTCTAATGGCGGAAAATACCATTTTTTAACTTTAATTTAACCAATCTTTGACCAAATCTTTAACGAAATCTTTCAAATTTAACCATTGAATTTTATTTTCAAATCGGGCACGAACTTATGCAATCGTCTAATATTATTATACTATAATATACTATATTATGAACTATAAAAAAAGGCTTGTAATAATTAAAAAATAATTTGTTCTGATGCCTTTCGTCTTCTTTATCCATAAAAAAATTTTCGATTTTTTCCAAATATTACTGTGTCCAAACCCCTTAAGAAGGTTTTACTTAATTTTTATCTTAGGGCCAGGGTTACCAGATCAGAGGAATTGACTCGAATTCGGGGGAAAAGATTAACGAGTGCAAAGGGTTAAAGTAAATATAGACATACCTACAATGAATATAAATTTTCTTTCCCTACTAACAAACTCTTCAGAATAAAGAAGTCTCAGTTATTGCTAGACTGTGAATATTTATGCAAAATAAAAAATGTTCGAATTCATTCCAGGACACAGGAGACAAATAAAAATGGTATTCTTTTAATTATCTTATTACGCTGAAACTAATACATTGATGTTCTTAAATATTTTTAACATAACCACTGCTTTAAATTGTACATGTCAATTTTTGTGATAAATGCATAGAATCCGCAGTCTAGTTATTGCAACCGTGAGGAAAATAATACGGCAACGTGTTAGAAATAGTATGAAAGCAGCACACCCACATCTGTCCACGCAATTCGAAACCCACCGATCGAAGACATTATTCTAGATAAAACTGCGAGCAGACGGAAAAATAGAAAGAAATGTGGGGGGAGCAGAAACACAGCCCACAGCAGAGAAGGTTACGTCAGATCGAATGATACACGTCAGCGATCTCCGATAAGCGTTAAGATTAATGGGGTAAAAAATCGATCGTTTAAAGGGATCGTGAATTAACGAGGCGAACAAGGCGCCCACGAATCCGAGGCAGTGTGTCAAGTGAATTTTTGCAGGCCATTCACTCGCGAACAACAGTCGATGCCTCGATCCTATATAACGCAACGAAACTAGAAAACTGGTAGCACCGGCACCAGCACCGGCGAGAGATCGTGCGCGAAGAATCGTACCCGATCGATCGGATTGATTTCGTTTCCCTCGAAACCGCGATCGGCCTGTCGGCCGGAATCGCCGGAATAAATTCAGATCGTTGAATCTGAAATCAGCGTGAAGAAAATTGAAATTATGCACCTACGAGGTCGTGATCGCCTGACCCCGTAGACCGTTACTTTCCAAATCGAAGATGGTAATTCTCGAGCGATGGCCGGTGCACCGTGTCACGTTTTCGATCGTCTAAAGGTTGTGGGTCTGCGAGCAGATATTTCACACGACTTGATAAATGGCGTGCGCAATAGAACCGCCGCTATCGGATTCCGATCACCGGAACAACAAATTATCGGAACACGTCGGACGAAAGAAAGTTTAAAATTAAATTTCTCTACGGGAGTGTTAATAATTATTGCACTAGATATAGATTTTGCACTACATCCAGGTCACACTATACGACATCAAATTAGTTTCGTTTATTCGTCTGTTCTCGCATATTTTATTCGAATATTAACCCTTTGCACACCTTTGTCGAATACAACTCGACATCAGAGAAAGAAAAATGTAAATGAAACGCGTTTTTATATGTATTAATATATGTACAGTGACTCTCACTAATATTCGGACACTCTTAAAAAGAAGATAACAATTTTAATATTGGACCATACGATTTGAAATTTTTTCAGAAGTAACAACGATTGGTTTGCTACACAACGTGAAAAAAATTTTTGAAAGGAATTATAAGTTGTCGGAATTGCAGAGAAAATTCTAAAAGTTGTACAATATTTTGCAACTTTCTTATGTGGGCTTATATGGAAAATATAGAAAACACGTTTCGTAGATCTGTATCAATTAAACATATTCTGAAACTTTTGTGAAAATCGGTCGACGTTGCGATGACTTACAAACGTTTAAAGATGGTAAAAATTGCAGATTTTTCACGATTTTCATTTTTTCGAAGTCGGTTTAATTTTTTTTATAAAATTTTGATATGTATTAATATATATTAATAATTATAACTCAAACAGTGTTAGCCCAGGGCCTTAAAATTAATGATCCGTCGCGGGACATCGCTGTCCACAGACAAACCGAATTACGAGTTTACTTGAAAACTGTTTTCCTTCTTCAGCGGTTAACTAATTCGCAGTTGCGTGTCGCGCTAATTGCTGACAATGAATGTGCTAAACGAATGTTAAACACCGCAATTAGGTCAGCCGTTGTCGCGATACCTGAGAACCGTAACTTCGTTATCGTTTGCGACGTTCACGACGCGTCACGTCGAAGTTTCTTTAGCACTTCGGACAAAGACAACTATCTTCACTATCGATGGTAGCACAATATTTTTCGAAAGTAATATGTGCTATTCTTAGACAGAACAGCTGTTTCACATTTAGTACAATAATTTAAAATACGTAAATTAAATTCGTATATTATAAATAGAATGCGCATCTTTATGCAGAATAAAAATGTTCTGTAATGATTGTGGGAAGCAGAAGTAAAATACAAATTGATTATATCCCCTAACGACTTTGTTCCATTACGTTTTGAAATTTTTCGAATCTTTTACTATTTTATGTTTCACCCAACCAATTTTTTCATAAATGCATATATAAAGATCTGCAGTCTAATTATAAATATAGTATTTATTATATTTATTCATTATGAATTTATTTATTTAGGATTTATTATGTTTATTCATTATAATATTCGTTATAATTAATTATAGTTATAATTCATTCATTCATTCGAGTAACACTTAACTTTTAATAAAAATATGTGCAAAAATATTCCGTTAATAACACATATAACGTGAGTGATTAAAAATGCATGTAAATTCCTATTCACAATGAAGTTTCTCTTCAGAAAAGTAAAGAAAAATGCATTTCAGAAAATTTTTATTCACACAATCTGGTAGACACAATAATACTATGCAACTTTCGTTTCAACTTTTTTTTAAATATCATTTGTTGTTCTCGAGATATTTCAAGAAATAGAAAATATCGTCATTCTTTAAGGGCTGATTTCACCCCTTTATTGCGAGAATAGCTTCCTTTGTCAGATCAGCTACTGTCCGAGATTCAAGAGAGAGAATTAACAAAGTAAGTGAATGTTTAGCTAAAATGATTTGTAGAGCATAATTCCTTTGGGAACCTAGAATTTATTTAATGATTATATTGGTAGAATACTGTTCGTACCTAACTGCGTCTACATCGCGTAACCCAGGAAAGCAGGTCATTGCGGAAATTAAAGGGAAAAGGAAGAAAATAGTTTGGTCCGATCCGAATGAAACAATTGAACGTCGATGGAGACGATAGCAATGTAATTCCACGTCCCGGCCATCGACATTCGCTCACGTAAACACAGTATTTTCGTTCGAAACAAAGGCAATGCTCCCAGAGCCGAGTATTGCCGTGACTTAGGATGCTATAGAAATGCTGGGTGCACGCGCGTGTGATACGGATTACCTATATTTTCTTCTACCGAATCGAGTCCCACGTTTCTAATCTCATTAAAGTCGCATTCAATTACGTCGATATCATACTTGCTTTTCAGTTTTCCCTTTTCTCCTCCTATGCTGCCCTCGTGCAACTACGAGCAGCGTCGAACGCTTTTCTAATTGAAATACGGTAGAGCCTCAATTATCCGAACTAGTGAACGAGAGATCTCCAAAAAAAGAGATGGTTCGAAAAAAATTAACACTAAACCTATCGAGCATCAAAAGCGATGAAAATGTTTTAGCTTGCAAAAATGATGAGGCTCTATTTATTTAGATTTCGCGCAATCATTATTACAATATGTGCTTAGATAAAGAAATTTATCGAATCAATTTCCATGCAAGTAACTTCATCATTTCAATAATTGTAAGATAAAAAATATAAAACCAGTCATTTGACCGGTGGTGGTAGGTTTAATGTTAAACATTATTTTAACAAATCAGTTTTGTTAACACTAACTGAAAAATTTCAGTATGATTGGCCAATAATAGACAAAATGCATTCATAATCTGTATATCCGCATTATCCGCCAAACAATTCACGAAACAAAAGTCCAAGAAATAATCCAATTTTCTATGGATACTTCTTAGTAAATTCGGTTGAGCAGTTCAGATTTTTGCTTCAATGCACAAGTATTTGGAATAGCCGTAACGAAATTTTTAACAGTTTTCGTATCTTTCACATGACTAACCATCAAACTCGTATTATGCCAAGTCACTTCGAATTAGCCGATTCGACACGCTTAGGGGAACAGGTGACAGAAATTAAAATGCAGTATACCCGAGTAATCTAGCCGCTCCACCCTAAACGCATACCAGGCTCATTATCGTTGATACCCGTTCAAATCAGATCCAAACACGGAAGTGTCCGATTCGACCGGACAACTATAAAAAGACTGGAGGTTGCGCAACATTTTCATTCGCAGAACAACTGTAAAAAGATACCTAGATATTGAGGTAATACTTATACACAGACTGTTAAAAACAGTCTCCAAATGTTTACAGTATTTGTCAAGAGAAGTGAAAACTGTCCAGTCAGCATATAGATGTGCCACAGTCAATTCATTCCACGTGAAATCAATTTATATCATTTACAAATATTTAGTATTATAATTTTTGCAATACTGTTGAATGTGCATAAAATTTTGAATTAATGCTGTTGTTTGTATTTAACGTATTGCGAGGAACACAAGGAACAAAAAGTGCTATACCTTTTTAATAGGTGACTTAAGAAGTATAAAAACTAAGTCATTCCCTTTAAAAAAACGAAAGTGACGTTCATATCACCTTGACACGTTCACTTGTCAAAAAACTGCTCATATTATTTATTAATTGCTCTGAATGCTACAACTTTTACTTGAAACATTTTCTTTTTAATAGGTGACTTAAATAGGAGTATAAAAAGTAAGTCATCCCCCTTAAAAAAAAACGAAAGTGGTAAAAAAATTGATATTACCAAATTATAACTTGCTCTAAATGCTATAACGTCATTCTATATTATTAAGTATTTCACATTATTAATATTATTCTATTTTATTAACTGTTTTAATTGCTATTACTTTGATTTGAAACATTTTCGCGTATTGCTTGAAATAACGAAGATATTTCAGACGGACAGAGTTCGTTGGACACACTGTATATAAGATAGATTGTATAGATTGACTGCATAGATAATTAATGAATACTCGTACACGCGAAGTACAAAACGTTGTGTACGTAGCACTCTTAATCTCGCGGCACTCTCATTACGCACGAGTAACCGGTGGGCGGTCACAACGGGCACCTTCCTCAAAGAATTCTCTTCCTCCTTGTAATCCCATCCACCGTGCACTCTAGATATGTGCTTCTGCGTTCTGCGTCTGTGTGGTATCCGGCAGAATATCCTTTAACGTCTTAAGGTCGTTTCGTATTAACACCCGTACTTCTCTACGCTTCGGTTGTTTAGGAAAGTTTATCGCCCGGACCCAGCCATTGTACTTGCAAGCCCCAAAACTTTCGGTTTCCCTCAAACTTTGCTGGTCCGAAAATCGACTCGACAGACCAATCAGACAAAGTTTTATCCGTTACCTTTTCGTTTACTATTATACTAGGTTATTCACAAAATTCGTGTAGCCTAACAATGAAACGACATGAAATAATGAGTCAAAATACATTTATTCTTCAGTATATTCTCCCTTAAGCTCAATACATTTTTCCAGCGATTTTCTAATTCATTTACTCCATCTCTGAAATGATTTTCCTCGAGACCTCTAAAATACTCATCTACGGCTGCTATAACTTCTTCATTTGATGGAAAACGCCTGGCACGTAAGAATTTTTTGAGGTTTGGGAACAAATGGAAGTCAGAGGAGGCCAGGTCTGGTGAATATGGTGGATGCTCCAACAATTCATAGCGTAACTCCTTCAATTTGACCATTGCAAGAACACCTTTGTGAGCCATCCTGATGAAAAATGACTTTTTTCTTCGCTAAGCCAGGTCTTTTCACCCAAATTTGTACATCCAGTTGATCCAAAAGGTTTGAATAATACTCTCCTGTTATTGTTTTCGTGGTTTGAAGGTAATCAATTAACAAAATTCCTTTTGCATCCCAAAAACGGATGCCATGACATTCTTCGTTGATTTTTTAAAATTAATTTTTATTTAAATAATTTCTTGCCTGAAGCAAGCAATTCGACAGATCGATTTGGAATGTATGGTATGTTCACATCAAGGACGGATGTTTTCAACAACGATATGTTTTTACTGCTACCAATATCATCTATGTGTCAGGCTACGAACTTTCTGAATGACCTGGTAATTGCCCCCGTGCCGTCTCGAAGATCTTTTTGTGAGGCACGGAGAGTGCAGTCCCTTATTATTTTGTGCAGTACTGTACGCAAGGCCCACCTGTATGAGAAAACGGTTCTACGTGCAGAAGCGACGCGGTACCGTACGTAGACGCGAACGACGCGGTGACTCCGTACTTCCGGCGACACGAGCCGCTGAATATTTCTCGCGAAATCCTCCGGAAAGATCACTCCGCGCCGGCTGTAAATTACGCGTTGATGCACATCCTTGGTTCCTCCTTTTTACGACGCTCTCTCGTAATATACGCGCCGGAGAATATACACCCCATTCACTTGTTGCCTCGAAAATATCTCTGGGCGTGCTCGCGCCATTCTTTCTCGTACACGCGCACGTACATACAAATGGGAATTCCTCGCGGCAGGTTGCCGTCTCCCGCATTCCCGCCGCATGGAGCAGCGTGCCAAAATTACCATCCCGCTGCACGAACCTCGAACCGACCGATTTCGGGCCGTTAATCATCGAGCGACAAATACCGTGAACGCTGGCAATTACAAATGTGCCTCATCGCGACGCGGATAACCGCTCTTCGATTAAACAGGAACTCGCCTGTTGCACGCGTTTGTTCCGCGCTTTCGTTTTCTCGCACTCGAGGACCTCTGATCGCCGTGTAATGGATTCGTGTCGGCTATCGCCCCTGCTGAACGATACGCCATCGAATGCGTTGCCTAACTCTAACAGCGCGTGTCGATCCTCTGAACTCTAGAACCCATTTTAATCTTAGACCTACAGACTTCAGATAACATGCCTTGTTCCAAGATTACATCGTTTACCTGGTCTACCAGATGATGCATGTGGGCTAAGTGCTATAGTCTGTTGAGAAGTCGCAGGACCGAGGACATAAAGTGCTGGAGGGGAAAGGGGAATTATCGAAACTGTAACTGTAATATGTATATATGTATATTTTATGTTATTACTAGACTGCGGATGTTTATGCAATTTGCAATTTTTGTAGACGAATTTTAAGAAAGTGGCATATCAAATAGAATCTTGTTTTCAGCGGTAGTAGAGCCTTTGTAGATCCGAAATAAATTAAAATCGTACTAAACTCCGTCGAATTTTATATTCTAGCATTTTTTGAAAATTTTCAGGAACCATAAATAATGTGGATTAATTAACGTACCATTCGTTGAATGTACAAACGTAAATAACGAATGTGAATGACTAAAAATTCAATTTTTACCGTAATGCAATCCAAGAAACTTGAAATTCATTGACAATACACATCGATGACAACGATGCTTCCTTTAATCAATAAGTTCATTTAGAAAAAAGTTGGGTTTGCTTAATGTGACTGTTCAAAATCGGTCATTTTTTTCCGATTGACGATTACAATTGAAAAGAATGTAATCGTTAACCGCAATTAACGACTACAGTAGGAGTTTAATTGTTAATTGCGATTAACGATTGAAGTAGAAATTTGTTCTTCAATCATGGATTAAATTTTTGCGCAACTCTGGGCGTAGGCGTGAATTTTTCAATATATTTATTCGCCGGTGAGTATGTGTGTGTGTGTGTAACTCGCGTTTGCTGTTTGCCGCACATACCTCTGGGCGTGTTTCAGTTAGGTGTGTATAGTAAGTGTATATGCTTCAGCAGGAATGTAGCCAGCATATCTCTAGTTTACGCTTTGACAGGTTCGCCGCATGCTTCTTCGAGACTCTCACGCCTGCTGCGCACTTCTTCGGGTTGCCTTATTACGTTCGGTTACCATTCCTCGAGAAATACTCGCGATACTCGCTCGAGATCATCCAATAAATCCACCGAGTAATTTTATACTATGAGAGTATCGAATAATATGTCGTTCCTGTTACGCTGATGAATGTAATATGCTGTTCTATGGAGGTCATAAGAGACCGGCGATTGGCCACCGGCGATTGGTAACCGGCGCTACGGGAGTTACCAGTGATACTGGAATTAATTGGTAGTCTTCGAATGCTTATACAAATTTTAAACACTAATCCAGGGGTAGCAGTCAGGAAAAATGCGAAAAGCGTGTCCCTGACTGTCCTCAAGAACACTAGAGAGCGAGAAAAGAGCTCTCAGTCCTAGACGTGTGGTTTTTTAGTGGGTATTGGGGTAACCGGAGACCTGTTTCCCCCGAGCCCCACACTAACCCCTTAGTGGGGGGTTTACATAAAGGTATTTTTAAAAAGAAGAGGGGTGGGCAATCTGTGGCGCATTGTATCTTTGCCCCTACTTATTCTTTTGAAGTATGCGCCATAACTGAGACCATCTTCATATTTTCAACACCTTTTTTTTGTTAAGGGGAGGCTAAAACCGAGGGCGAACCCCCGTAAACACCCACCCCCTAATTGTAAGCAGTTGGTGCCCGAGCCTATGAAGAACTAAGGGCCTCCACTTTTTGCATTGCCCTTAGTTCTTCGTCCCTCGAGGTCCACCACCACCACGCCTGTTCTTGTCTTTCTCTTATTTTCAACACCTGGGTGCTCTCAGTTTAATTCATACAGCCTTTTTACCACGTTTTTATTGCTCATCAATTCGTCGCAATGTTTCGATAGTTTACAATTGTAGGGTATGAATTATGGTGTTCACGTCAGCGATCGTCCTCTCGTCAAGGAGATCATTTCTCACTGTTGTAGATCGGTGCTCCAATAAGCGTGCATTATTTAATTGCGTGATTGAGTTATTCTTTTTCCTTCCCTAGGCGACTCAGATTCTACCCCTATCACTATTTTCCAATCGCAGCAATGACCGTAAGAAGGTACATAGAAAAAGTGCTCGACTTGCATGGCGCATCATCTTGTGAAAAGATCGAATTTATGGGGTACGTTGTACTTTTGCCGCGAGGTGTACGCACGATCGTCTAAGTGTATCCACGTGTGCATATAGTTAAAGTTAAGTATATGCACGTAATATTGTAGACAGCATAGGCGCATATCCACGAGACCGTCGTTTCGTTCCAGGTCACAAAGTTTCGACTCTATCTCTACCTGGATAGGCATCTATGAAGGCACTACGCCACGGCCTCGCTCGGTTATCGTAAATGCACCATGCGCGCTGCACTTTGTACCGTTACCGGGAATATAATCGCTCGTTGCCAGGCTTACCGAGACGGCCTCAGGGACGACTTGATGTCCGATCGAATTCGTCCCGGCTAACTTCGAGATTAACGGTACATGAAACATTATGCTTTTACAAAACCAATTATTAACACGCTCGCCATCATTAATTGCTTCACTGATCGCCCTCCTAGGCACAGTATCCGATTCACAGCAACGGCTTCTCTTTACGAGATGCGAAACACATTTGAACAAGATACCACGTACAGGGTGTGTAAAAAGTAATAGTCATCCGTTCTAGGGGTGAATCTACGCTTCTGGGTCGGTGGACATTTGTAAGAGAAATTTGCCGGAAAATGGTTTGTAACAAAGAAAATTGTTGGTAAAATTGTTTTTTACATCAACACCTTCCACTCCTCCAGAAGAGAGAAAGTTTGAAAGAAGACACATGTCGCAAACAAATAGTTATCGAGATATAAGCTGTTCAAGTTTTTGAAAAATTTGATTGCGTGGAGTTATAAGTATAGACAAAAGCCTACTATGTGCTACAGTCCACCCGACCGTGTCGATGAGACAGAATATGATCGTGTGCATGCCTCGACAAACTTAAAGGGACACTCGTCGTTATAAAATATGAAAGAGTACCTTTTATTCATTGTTATAAGAATATTAATCCTGTATCATAAAATGTTACCGTACCTCGCCGTTCCTCCAGCGGATTATGCGATATACCTGTAAAGGACGCTATAGCAACCAAAAAACGCATGCGAATCTTCAACCCCGATAGATCGACAACACGTGTGACGGACCCATAAAAGCGACGAGCGGACTACCCTTATAAATCACGTCATTGACGACCGAAGACAATACCAAAAGGAATTTCTTTAACAGTTTCCCCACTACTCAACCGAAAGTTCTTCCGGCACACTCCCGGCCAATTAACAAACGCTACATTTCCCCGACTAAATCCACCCTTAACCATTCATGAAAAAACGAGGTGACAACCGCAGTACTATAATAATTTAAAAACGTATTTTTTAAATTTTCAATATAGGCCCACATGAAAAAGTTGTAAAATGTAATTTTTAGTATTTTTTTCGATCACTTCCGATCAATTGCAATTTTTCAAGAAATTTCTTTCCACATCCTGTGGTAAACTAATTGCTCTTGCTTCCCAAAAAAGTTTAAATCGTATAGTATAATATTAAAAAAGTTATCGTCTCTTTTGGAGAGCGTCCGAATATTAATTCGGGTCACTGTATATTTTAAATTTTCAATAAGGGCACAAATAAAAAAGTTTTAGAAAATGCCTTTTTTATTTTTGCATCCAATCATGAAAATCATAATTGTGGAGAATCTTTTTTGCATTTCATTTCATAAACCAATGCTTCTAATTCATTATAAAAAATCAAATAGTTTGGTACAATCATAAAAAAGTTATTCTGTTTTGAAGTGCGTACGAATACTTTCGTGGCTCACTGTATGTGGGTCTACCTGGGTTTTCCTCGGGCGTGCGTGAATTTATGTTTATCCTGCAAGATTTACAGTTTTCGTCGGGTTTTGCCGGCTTGTCCATAAGACTGGGCCCGTCGTAAAGTCACGGACTTATATGCAATGTGTTCAGTTGACACTTATCCGTTTTAAGTGTTTGAATGTCTCTCGAACCCGTTCAAACGCGAAACTCGCGTTACGTGGTAGCGTAAATAAGGCTAGCGCGATTATTTATTATCTGCGACGTTCGACATTTGTTTGTTAGAACGATAAATGTTTCGATGCATGCGGGCCTACTGGAAATGACAAAATGTTGGTGGACTTTCACATTCCTTGCGGTTTGCCGCGATTGTTATTAACACTAAACCTACCGAGTACTAAAAGCGACTAAAAAGTCTTGAATTTATAAAAATTACAAGGCTCTATTTATTTAGATGCTGCGCAATTTTTATTACAATATGTGCCCGAGTAAAAATTTTGTTTCACCGACTTCATAGTTTCAATAACTTACTACATGCTGGATAATTTGTTCGCTATAATTCTGTATGTAAGATAAAATATGAATAATAAGATACTATAAATAATCTAGATGCGATAATGCACCTTACGTTGATACCAATACGCTTTCTTGGACGCATAGTGATTAATATTTGCACGAAGTTTACCGTTAACAGAAATCTGCGCGATCTTTTCCTAATAATTAATAAGATTACCAAGTTGCATCATTCGGGCATAATTAATAATTAGGGAGATGAGTAAGGTCTACGAAAATGAACGGTACCCGAAAAAGAACAGGTTGCGTGAAAATAAATTACACACGCTCTTATGCGGCTCGTTACTGCGAGACACTTGTATAGCGATCCGGGAACAACAATGGCCTTTTGCACACGCGGCGGAAATCTACATCTACAGCGGCGAAATAAAAACTGCTAAAATACTGCGGTGCACTTCCGTCATACGCAAGCCCCCGCGGATGAGAAATGCTTTTACGTGTATAGGGTGTTTCAAAATTATATGTCGTGACCATTACAGCGTAATTGTACATACATCTCTGGGTCGGTGGAGGTCTGTTAAAAATACTTGCCGGAAAATTGACCACGACCCTTTTTCCAAGGTCAACATTGTTTCTTTGTTGCATCGTACTGTACTCGTCGCGAGGAACAAAAATCTGTGTTGAATGAATTACAAAGTAATTTGTAATTCTGATCTCTCATTCAATTAAATTACAATGTAATTTGTAATTCTGATTTTACAATTGAAACACAATTACAAACTACAGTGTAATTATTAGATAGCGGATATTTATGCAAAATAAAATGTTTATACATCATTTGCACAGAAATTGAGCTAAATAAAGATTTGTTTCTTATATAACTAATTTTAATCGACCGAAAATAACGTCACAATATTTTTACATTTTTTAAATGTTTTTACTGTTTTGAGATTCACCTAATGGTTTCTTACACCTGAAAACAACGCATAACACTACTTTTAGACTTTTCTAATTTTTCACTGTTTTACATTTCACCTAGCCAATTTCTTCATAAATGCATAAAAATCCGCAGTCTACTTATAATACATCTATTAGACAGGCAACATGATTCAATATTATAAACCGATGTGATGTACTTGTGAAGCTATTTTGATTAATACATCGTGTCTGAAAGATTGACTTCCATCCAGCTTTGATTACTGCAATTTTACAGAGACCGCTGGACGCAAGAAACTATTTTTATAATTCAACGGCAGCTGTACATAACAATCGGAAGTAAGGCAAGAAACAAAGTTAGACCCAAGAGATGTTCTTATAATGTATTTAATATTTTTCCAAGAAAGAGCTTGGTGTTCAAAGGCTTTTGAAGAGTACTGTGCGAGACGGAAATTGTATTTCAGCGGATCGATCGATCAAAGTGAAACCTCCTGCATACAGGGTGTTCGCGTCGTTACCAGCCAGCGTTTTTTTCCGAAACTATTGTGATTCGAAAAAAGTGAAAGAGGAGAAAGTTATATGAGCTGTTTATTTTGAAAGTGGCCCAAGTCCATTTTCGTGGAAAATCAAGCTAGCAATTTTAATATTTACATTTTTACGTTATCTTTTTATTCTGAAGCAAATTGTAACTAATATATTTAAAATCACAAAGATTTTGTAAAAAGGAAATTAGCTGGTTAATAGAATGATACAAATTTTTATTTTCAAAGTGGCCCAAATCCATTTGTCAGTTGTTTTATGTTGTTTGAGGAGACCTTGAGAATCAGTGTGTCGTATACGAGTGAATTCGTTTAGGAACACACGCTTTCGTTTGATATAAAAAAATACATAGCATGTGATTTAAAAAATTGAAGGTCACCTTCATTTCTAAAAAAATAATACGGATCAAAAAAGTGGCAGACACCGTTACAGTGCTTGTAAAAGACATTATAGCTTCAATATCACAATAATTTCGAAAAGAACGCTGGCTACTAATGACACGAACACCCGGTATACACCGGTGGAATTGTGATGAAAGATGGTGAATCCGAACGATGGATTCCGCGTGTAACACCGGCCCGCGTATTTTCTTCCGCAGAGCGTTAATCGTCAGAAAGTGAAAACATATTTTCTGCAATTTGCGTCTGTCCACGTTCGTAATGTTTGTCACTTCATGCAGGAACAAACGTGTCCTCTAAATGCCGCTGGCGATAAGGAAGTTCCTATAGAAGAATAGAAGACCTACCAGTGGCAAACAAAAGAACGCTTAAATAGTTTTAAAAAAACAGTTCTAAACTTAACACTACACCTACCACTGCTGGTCAAATGACAGGTTTTATATTTTTCATTTCACAGTTATTGAAATTATGAAGTTGCTTGCATGGAAATTGATTCGATAAATTCCTTTATCGAAGCAGATAGTGCGATAAAAATTACACAGAATCTAAATAAGTAGAGCTTTGTCATTTTTGTAACGTTCAACATTTTAATCGCTTTTAGTGGTCGGTAGATTTAGTGTTAAACAGTTCTAAAAAGCAGCTTTCACTATTTTTTTTTTCGTAATTCAGACTAACCGCAATTTTTCCAAAATTTTCACGTATTTTTGATTATCACAGTTACTGTATTAGAAAAGAAGACAGCCACCCGTAATAAATGGCTCTGAACGTAATCAATGAAACAAGCGTAGACCCATCGGGGTCAGTGAATTATTTCGAAAACATCTATTAACTTTCTTGCGGCGTATTTGGTTTCTTTTTCCAATGTGCCCGAGTACTAATCGAGAGCTATTACCAGGCTGTTACTCACGAAGTTGTCAGTCTTCCAGTGAAATTTTATACCGTGTTGTACGCAAGAGTAATGACTCTGTCTGCGTTCAAACTCCTGATCGACTATGGAGTGCTCAATTAGATGGGCATTGTCCCCTGTGTCCTGTTCACATAATGTTTATACCGTGGGGTGTGCTGCAAAGAACCAATGCTACAATGAATCGTTTCTATCAATACAATCAGGACGCTGTGACAAACGCTTGGCCAGACTATTTTTGTTTCCTAGCGACGACAAAGTGTATGCATGCAAGGTGTATCAGATAAAGTGTTACGAGTTGTTTTTTCAGAATCTAATGAAGATATCGACTTAATTTCTTTTTTAAATTAAATGGTTAAGGAGGGCTAATATTTTAATATGTATTAAATTTTTTTGGGGAGAAAGCGGGGCCGCCAACATTTTTTTTAAATGGAAAGAATTATTGATTTTGGTTATTGCGATACCTTTCATTAAACTCAATAGCATTTACTTGAATTATTTTTTATTGTGCATTTTCTATTCAATGTACAATTACAATTTACTAAATCGCTTTAGTAAGTTTTATACAAATTTTTCACATACGAACAGGCCGTCGTATCTTTCCTCACGAAGAAAGTGAAATTTGTAATTAAATAAAATACTTATATACGCGAATTCAGGTACAGCCGATAAAAAAACAAGCGTAAATAAAATGTAATTTATTTGACGTTTCGAATTACTCCGCGATTAACTTCGAAGTTGATTTATTATATCTCGATCATTATTATTTTAGCAGAAACTACAATGTTTTTTGTAGATTCGTAGGAACGGAAACAATTTCCTTTCTACTCAGATATCTCAATTAAAGTTACAGATTGGGTATCGATCGAGCTTTGCGAGCATTCCCTTCGTAATTGAATAAATAGCACACGTACGATGCTATCAAGTGCAGAAATTAGCGGAAGTGGCACGTGACTCAGGAATCTTAATGGACATCCGATCGACGCGATCAATCGATTAATCGTGTGAACGTGGGTTGACGAATTGGCACCCTCTGGTGAGAGTTAAATAAAACAACAAGCTCCCGACTCCCGTTTGAAAGCTTGTCCATTCTAATTACTATTCCAGAGTGCAGCGGAGGACATGAACTTGGAAAGTCGATGGTCCATTTGCTGAAGGTGACACAGTGGAAACATAGAGCACACAGGTGAACATTTTTAAACGGTGAACTCTCTCCAATTTCATACGAGAAAGACTACGGCGGAATTCCGGTTTAACTAGTTTAGAGTGGTTGTCAATGGACTAGAGAATCATTTATTAATGCCACTTTTATTGGATCTTTGAGGTTACTCCGACCCAAAGAGTTGCGGTGGCCACCAATAACAGCCCCGTATAAATTTACCTTGCAATAAACATGTCGCTTTCGTGCACCGTTAGAACTAGGCTGACCTAAGAGGAAGCCTTTTCTTTCTAATTATATTTTTCATCAACCTGCTCATGTATTAGTTAGTAGTAAATGACACACAAATCGTGTTCCGTAACTGAAGGGTACTCTATTTAATTTTTGAAATGGTCTACAATAATTTGCAAAATGTTTTGTTGCAATATTTAACCCTTAGCACTCGAATGGTGACTCTGAGGCACCACTAAAAATTGCTGCACTATTATTAAAAATATTGTTTACATTATTAAACACAGTCGGAGACAATATTATGTGGAAACTCTTAAAAATCGCATAACTTTTCAAAAATTGGTCTAAATGACTTGAATTTTTTTAACACTAGATCTACCAGACCAGTCAAAACGTACTGGTTTTACAATTTCATTTTAAAATTCCTACTTCATGTTACATTTTTTTACTAAAAGTGTAATGCAGGGTATTTCACCTAACTTGACCACCTTAAATATCTTTGTTGTTTTTAAAGATACGTCAAATGTCTGAAGAACAACGTTGAATGGTAAAATGCGGCTCATACGATACCAAAAAAATGTTTGTTTTTATGTAAAATAGTAATAAATCAATAAATATTCAAATATTCTATTATCACATATTTTTTAAAGACATTTTGACTGGTTTTGGTAGAACTAGCTTCGTCTTAACCTCGGTAGTTCTAGTGTTAAGATGTTAGACCGCCCAGTTCGCTAGAGATTGAGTAAACAAACATTTGTTTAGATTGCAATTGGTAGAAATCATAAAAAATTTTAGAAATTATGTTGTTTGAACTTTTTTAAGTGGAGGGGGTAGGCGAACTGACTTAAATCGTATAGCTACGTCCAGCTTATAGATCAACACTTCACCTAATATTAAGCGAAGTAATTCCCTTAGATAATAAGTGAAAAATACTTCCTGCAATTGTCGACTTTTGTAATGAGTTTAACGAGATTACTATTAGTGCAATATTTTAACTGTATTGCTAGATTTAAACTTCACGTCTAGCAGGAATATCTCTTTCCACGCGTAACAGAATAATTACCAATCAAATTTTCCATACGCCTTCCTACTCAATTTTTTAACCACTGTCAAAAGCCAGACAAAACTCTTCCGCATTGGCCTTCCGAGGTTGAGCTAAAAAACAGTAACACTACTTTCTCCATAAACTAACTGATAACCTACGTGATCTCCGACACCGTCCAAGAAACGAAAAATTCTGGCTTGAAAATTTTGACACTTATTACGGTTCTTATCGTTCGGTCGGTCGCAAAAATCGTGCGATAAACAGAACTTTCTCCGCGCTTGGAATCGAACGGTCTTGATATCGTAATTCGTTCAATGTTCATTAGATATTATCAACGAGTATGTCTCTTCCGCGGTCACTACGAGAATGGTCATTATTTCAGGTGTCTGGGACACAGCATGTTAATTATTGGTGTGGATATTCGTGGTCACGTTCTAATCATCAACAAGTTACTCTGCTCATAGTAGTATTCACATGAACATTGCAGAATAAAGTAGTTCAGTTTCTAATTCAACTATCACTGGTTGAATGTTACAATCAGTAACGTATTTAATTAATTAGAAAGTTTATGATTACATGTCCCGACAGAAAATTACGTAAATATTCATAATTAGTCTGCGGATTTTTCTGCAAAATAAGAATTGTCTGCATCACAATTGCATGGTAGAAGAGTCACTGGGGAATATTTCTCTATCTTTAACAATTTTAATCCTTTGCACTCGAAGCTATTTTAATTCGAAAATGAAACATTTCTTCCTAGCTCAAAACAATTCCATTCTATATGATTTTTTTCATTTTATGGGTATGGATTTATTAAAACGTCTGTCTTTGGAGTCAAACTGACCAAACCAGTGCGTAAGAGTTTTAATAAAGATTCGATTACTAATTAATAGACTGCGGATCTTTATGCAAAATAAAAAATGTTCGTATCGATTGCATGACACAGGAGCCAAATAAAAATTGTATCCTTCGTTCAATTGTCCTATTAAGCTCAGACTAATACATCGAGGTCCTTAAATATTTTTAACATGTCCACTGCTTTAAAATATACGTGCCCATTTTTGTTATAAATGCTAATTTATATTAATTAATAATCTACTAATTAAATAGGGTAAAAGACAATGTTACGGTTTATTTAGTTGAAAACATCGACGGGTAGCTTGAGAAAGCTAGTTAAACAAATAAACGCGAAGAATATTCATATATTACAGTAAGGATAAAATAACGATAATTTTATATAATCAGAGTAAAAGTCATCAATAAATTTACCTTGGATCTAAACTGAAACTTCTTGTTGTCATTGACTATTTTCAAGTGTCCTACGAATTGATTAGGACTATTTAATAGAGCACTTTTTGTAAGTTCGCAGAAAATTAATTTTCATCGATAGTGGGTAAGCGTACGGACGTATCTTAATCGTTTAGGAGAACGAAAGCTCAAGTGAAATGAGTTCTGTAACGTGTATGCACGCACGCATGAGAAGCAAAGGAACAGGCTGGTTCTGGAATTTTTTAAGAATGAAAACTTGAGGTGGAACGAAGCCGGATTGGAACGCAACATGTACTTATTTCGACAATTGCGAGACTAATTAGAAAAAGTCTCGAGGGTTCTCACATTTTCATTGAAGTAGTGGCAGTGCACCGGCTAAATTACAACTCTGCGTGCCATTGCGCAACGAATGAAGCCAGCAAGGAGAAGCGCACAATGCCATTGTACCTCTACGTTACGTCTTCTCATGCCAAGGGGGTTAACTTTTATTCTTTTATCTCCTAGATAGACAGTGATTTTTCTGTCGCGTTACGCAACAATCACATCATAGAGCAACGCGCGTCTTATCGAAACAAACAAATGCGAGCGAGACAGGATTCATGAGTTTAACTGTGATCAAAATGAAAAAAAAGGACAATTTAAAACAGTGGACCTATGAAAAAGATTTAAGGCCTCCAGTGTATAAGTTTCACGTTGATAAGATGATTAAAAGAAGAAAGAAATTTTTATTTGACTCCTGTGTCTTGCAATCAATGCAAACGTTTTTTATTTTGCATAAAGATCCGCAGTCTAGTCATAAGTATAACAATTATTTTTCTCGACTGCTCCAGTATATTCTAGTATATTCCAGAATGTTCCAATACATTCTAGTATGTTCCAGAATATATGGAATATATGAGCCGTTTATTTTGAAAGTGGCCATTTAATTCTAATATTTCTCTGACGTTTGGATGATTTATGCTAGCTTGATCTATGATTAGTATACAGTATAAGTGTGCCTTACAGAAACTTAAAGCTATAACCATGAAATATTGTTAAAATTGCGTTGTGGAATGTAAGAACTGAACAATAACATACAGCCTCCTTGAAGAAATAGCATTGAGAAAATTACATATCACTCAGGAGATGCAACTTAACCCCTTGCCATATTTTAACGAGTCACACTCGTGATGAAGATATTTAACAAAGTCTAACAAATATGAATGTCACGCCTTTCTTTTTAAATGAAATACAATTTGATTCGTTTGTAATCAATATTTCAGCATTGAAATAAATGTAGCGACAAACGAAATTACTTTCCAAACAACCTAATAGTATATTCTTCGCCGTTCTCGAAGTAATTTAGCTAATTCTGGCGAAATATTCTCAAACGTTGACGCATTTGCCCGCACTGCGTAAAGTAGGTGCAACGGTGTACAACTATAATATTGCCCGCACAGTATCGCATAACAAAAGCTCCCTGTTGTAACACAACTCGTGCAGAAAATGCGTAACTCTTTTGACGCTAACCCCGGCTACGAGATAGTTTTCAGTGCGAAGCCTTGAAGCGTTCAACTAGAAGTTGAACTAGACAATAGCTACGGAAAGTAAAGCACGCTGGCGAGGTGTTCTCGTGTCGGATACGGCACAGAAGTCAATGCAGGAGAGAGAGATTGTGTTACTTCTACTCATTGCGGTCGGAAATAGGCACGTATAATATTTTGATTGTATGTCGTCCTGCGAGAAAGTTCGGTTTCCTTTCTCCCTTTCGTCGAACCGCTTACGCGAGCGATTCTTTTTCACGTCACAAGCTAAATTCGCTGCCCCATAAATATGTCCGTACACCTTGCAGGTGATATATTTCGAGCCTTGTTAGCGGCGTGTCACGCACGCTTCAATTTCCGAAGCTTCGATGCTTATTACGAGATATACGCGGACTTTGTGAAAGAAAGTGAACGTCATAAATGGAACTGATCGAAAGTAAGTTATCAAAAAGGAATTTGAAAACAATTTTTCATGATATATATTTTTCTGGCTGCTTTTTACTTTACCGGGCTCAAAATTTGTGCCTTTCTGCTATAAATTATGATGCATTTGGTATGTGATCCAGTAGAATTGTACCCGAGGCGGCTGCAGATCGAAGTTTCGATCCTGTGGGATCAATGGTTCAGGAGTTATGCTTGCTTAAAGTTAAGCAATCTGCAGTGTTTTTGACAGGTAGGGCGCCGCCATATTGGTTTGTAGTGACGGTCGCGCGCCGCTTGCCGAGTTGGTTGTGATTAGGTCGGGGGAGGGGGCAAGGACCAGCGGTTGTGCCCTTGGCGGCGCCCTTACCTGTCAAAAACACTGCAGATTGCTCAACTTTAAGCAAGCATAACTCCTGAACCATTGATCTTACAGGATCGAAACTTCGATCTGCAGCTGCCCCGGGTACAAATCTACTGGATTGCATACCAAATACATCATAATTTGTAGGAGAAAGGCACAAATTTTGAATTCGGCAAAGTAAAGTTTACCCTATCTTTCTTTTTCATTTCGACATAACATAATATAAAAGTTAAAATTGTATAAACCTAGCTTTTTCCATTATACTGACATTTAGTTATAATTCATTTTCAGTATCATTCCTCTTTGTATATGCTATCAAATCTGAATAAGTATCAAAGTCACACGATCAGTGTCATACGATGAATCAGTCTTCAAAGTGTAAAGATCAATGAACAATGTTATGACATGTTATAATACAAGAATAATGAGGCGATAAGATAGCTTTTCTCTTCGGAAAAAGTCAGTGTCATGTATGCATGTAACCATGAATTCATGGTGAGAATATGCATGTACATTTCCCAGCTAATTTGTTTTTAAGAATGCATTTTCACACAGTTCACGCATTACTTATCTTTAACTGTAATTAGCGTATTAATTACAATGTTGACCGTAATAATCCAAATACTCTATTGTTTGCCGGCTGAAATAAAGTGGTAGTCTAGTGGTAGTCTGGCAGGAAGGGATACACTTCCTCGAGAACCAATTTCCTCTAACTGTTACGAACTGCGCAACGATAAACTCTTCTCGAATATGCAGCTGAAGAATTTGTAAACCCTCTCAAAAGTAATAAGAAATTTTCTGAATACGTACAGTAACTCCCATTAATATTCAATTAATTTAAAAGACGATAATTTTATTAATATTGGACTGTACTATTTGAACTTTTTGGGATACTTGGGAAACTTTTTCAATAATTGCAATTGTAGTGCGAGTGTAGAATAATATAATATTGTTTACCATTTAAAAAATGGTAAAAATTGTCTGCATCGATTGCAAGAAATAGAAAGTAAATTGAATATTATTTCTCCCCTAATAAATTTTTTAAATTTCAGCAATTTTGAATTTCATCTACTCAATTTTTCTATAAACGCATAAAGATCCGCAGTCTAATAATAATTAATCATAATTAGATGTAAATTACATAAAAATAGCAGTACTACGCGTGAAGCACGTGAAGTTCCTAATCTTTAATAAAAATCTATATTCACACTAATATAAACATACGATAGTCGAGAAAACAGGAAGAAATCGATGTAAATATTTAGCATATCAGTCGTGTAGCTGATAAAACAATTGACAACTTATATATATATATGTTTATATTAATTTTATCAGAACATGTGTATGTAATCAATCATATGGTAGGAGGTAAACTGCAAAATTAATCTAAATATATTCAATAAATTTGGTCATTTCTATTTCGTACTGTACCTTCATCATGAACCTTTGATTGATCGGTGTTTTTCGTTAATAACTCCTGAACAAAGCCGCGGAAAACATTTTCGCAATGAAAATGTTGCTTCAAATGATCTCAGGAACCTCCCATTTCCGGATATTGAAGGAATTTTGAGACACCCTGTATAAAGCTATGATCAAACGATAATTTTTCTTATGTGCAAATACTGTTTGTAAAAGAGAATTGATTTTTCTGTTTTTGATAGTTTTATATTTATGTTATTCGTATGATTTTCGACAAATATTGAAATACCATTGGCAATAAGCTCCTTTTTGAATTTTGTAAATATCATTCGTATATTGTTTTTCATGAGCTTTTTCCCAAACCTTAGGTCGGCAATAAAAGAGTTAAAGTTCCGCCAGGTTCACGTGCCTTATTTTAGTATACGCACAAAGTAGAATTGGTTGATCATGGTCAGACGCGTCAGACGATTCCTATGCAATAGCACGTGTATTCGCTGCATTTCCAAACTCGATTTTCTCGAAAACGAGCAGCCAAACGAAAAATTTTCCTTTTATTCAATTAATTTTTGCATGTAGAATCACCCCTGCCCGGTTTTTATATGTACTACAATTTCGCAAACCCTCTGTATAGTGCACATTTACGAATGGAAGGAGACGTACTTGCTAACTGCACATGGTGAAAGAATTATTGATCTTCGTCTCGTAATTTTAGGGAAACGGAAAAGGGGACTTGGAACTCATGGCAACACGATAGGAGGGTTCGCACCCTTCGTATTAGACATACGATCCCTTAAGGGTTCGTAACAGTACTGCAATCGAATTTTAGTTTCGTTGTAAGTATCGTTTAAACAAGTTTCATAGGAGGTTTGCAATTAAAACTTTTAATTGCAACATGTTCTGAAAGCTGTAATACGACTAACAATCACACAAGTTCGTCAAAAGTTCATCGTCACAATCAAAAGTTCAATTCGTGTGTTCAATTCGTGCTACGTAATATTATGTAGATGAATATCGTAAGATAGAAAATCAGAAATAACAGAAGAATTGTAAAATTACGATCGCCAACAGATTTCAAAGAAGAAGACAGATTGAAACGAGCGTCCGCGACAAACATATCGGTCGTGAACTTCTGGTTATCCGTGTGACCAATTTTGTTAATAATCCCGTTTTTCCTTGCGGCTTGTCTTTACATTATATTAGAGGAGATTTAAAATTGTACGAATATGCAAAACCTCTAGAGAACCTAGAATTACTGCGAAATAATTTTAAGTCTCCAATCATAATAAACAATAAAAACTCTGTCCCATAATAATAGTAGCAAGTGAATATTTAAACGGGAATTATTGACGAATGTAGCTGTAAGTTATGTTGTAGCGCAAAATTGCGAAGCCTCCAATGAAAATCTATGTTTCTTGACATCTGTCATTTGTTTTGACACATCTTTCAATTTTTAGGTTGACGCTGATCGAAATTAATTGTTTTATTTCAGTTAAATATCAACCCATTGTAAAAGTAAGAAGAAAAAAATGGCTTCAATAATTTTAAGCTCTATAGGGAAAGCGAAGCTTCGCTGCCATGTTTAAAATGCAGTAACGAAATTATTGAAAAATCCAGAAACTATCTGAACACTGAAAATAAAAATTAGGAGTAATATTTTTAATTTATTGCTTAATGTGATCTAGTTTTTTGATAATAAATGTTGCGTTCTATATTCATTTTCTTTTGCTACTATTATTATGGGACAAATTAAATTCATCAACTGCTACTATTATTATGGGACTGAGGGAGAATCATTTAACGATTATTCGATGACACGTAATTTAGTTAATTAAATCGTGAGAAGACGTTAATGTTCCCAGGTTGAATATGCATGTATGTATAATATACAGCTCCACTATTTAGTCTCCTTATATACGCCTAAATAATGGCTAATTGGAGAGAGTACAACACAATTTCTTAGACCCCTTTCTTATCGTATCAATAGATGTGTGTCAGGTTGTTGTCACAATTAACATTGTGTATTGTCTCGCTTGAGTTGCTAACTCTTGCACAACTATGAACTATAGTCGATTGAATCTTTGTATACAAACTTATCAGTCAGATAATCAGTTTGTCCAATCTTTTAGGATCACTGGAACTTATGTCTATCAAAGGTTTAACAAACCGTGCTCTCGTTTTTGTTGGAATTCCTCGTACAGTAGACGTACAATACACGTATATATGCTTGCATGTGAATGTAAGAAATAAACTGGTATTGGATTAACTTCTTTAAAAAGTGTAATTATTTTAAACTTAATGGTATAAGATCTTTTCATATCTCTAGAATTATGTCGAGAAATGCTTTATCATCGACAATTTTACAAAGATCATTCCATTCTTACCCACTATGGTATACATCAAAACGATCCAATAGAAAATTGTGCCAAGGACGATTAGAAAATGAATGTCATGCTTGTATCTCATAATGTAGTATAATTTCCGCGTGCAATGTTTTTATTAAGGATCTGAAGCACTTCTCAGGGACCTTGGGAAAAAGAAAAACAAAGTGGAAGAAACGTGGAAGATTACAAAAATAATGCTGAAAAACTGGAATACATATTGAAATTGTCAATTTATCATCGATATATTTAGTGATCGTAATGTGACGCTAATGTCAAGTGAAATTATTTCGAAATTCAAAGAAAAGATCATAGGTTATCATCGTAACTACTTGATAAATTCTAACTCTAACTCCCGTTACCCCTTGCCGTACCATTTTCTTTGCAGTTACAGTGATTAAAACGTCTTTATCCCCAAAAATGTCGTAGAAGGGAAAAGAAAATTTATATTTTTTGTATTTTAATGCTTAAATATTAATTACGAACGAATCAAATTTTATTTCACCTAAAAGGAAACGCGTAGCATTCATATTCGTTAAACTTTGTTAAAATCTTCATGACGAGCCTGACTCGTTAAAACACGGCAAGGGGTTAACTAATGAGTTTGCCGATCACTGTCCTTATCGAACAGGTTAAATTCCAGAAAGAGCATTTCACACTCGCGCCGTTCTTTTCTCCACTGCGCAGGTCTGGAATCTGCCCCGATCAAAACATTCATCCCAATGAACGTAATAAAAAGGCGATCAATAACGTCTATATAGAGCGCGAGTAAGTAAAATATGTTTGGAACGGCGCAGGCCGATTCGGTATTAAGAACAAGTTCATTATCGTCCATAAATTACGGCTTATCGCGTCGACGTTGTACCACGCGGATTGGTCGTAGGTTCAAGAGTCAATAAAGACCAGATAACTTTTTATCGTCCAAAGATCCCAGACGTAGAAAACACGCGCATGGTCTTCCAAAAACGGGACACAGATCCAATCGGTTTAATTAATAGTTGCACAAAAGACACTACCATAATATTCCACCCATTGTTGCTTTACACTTTAAATCAACGAAATATTTGCTAGATTGTAACACGTTCGGTTACGAGTATAAATATGTCCCTATTATTCAAAATATTGTTTACATTATTAAATATGTTGGCATCTAATCGATTACTAAATATTTAAATATTGTACGAGGTATTCTTTTTGTACCAATTTTTCATATCCATGAAATGAAAAAAGTCAGATAGAATGGAATTATTCTAGGTCGGAAGAAATGTTTAATTTTCAAGTTACAATGGCTTCGAGTGCAAAGGGTTAATAATTTAGGTATGGCTTCTACGATTTTATAAATGACTTGTAATTCTGTGCTTGTGAGACATTTTGAAGAAATGCACAACACAAGCACAAAGAAATGTTTCACGAATTCTAAGAGGGAAAACGAATATTTATTATTAAATTGTGGATCTTTATGCAAAATGTGTCGGACATATACATTGTTTTATGAAAATGACAAGACTTTATTTAAATAAAGAAATTTATTGAATAATTTCTGATGGAATCATCTCGATTAAATATTATTAAAAATGTGAAGCCGGTCAGTATACTGTTACCACGTCATTTTATGCAACCTGATGTAACATGTATATTTTAGTCAGTCCCTCGAGCTTGTTATAAGCCTAGGGATGTTATTTTTCATAAATGAATATACTAAATATAAGTGCTCAGCACGGTTAGTGATTTTGCACTGCATCACCAGCCACAACACGGACAGAAAGAAATTAATCATTTCTCAGCATGTATAAACGGGTAAATTTTCACCATGGGGGGTGTAAGGGTTAGAAGAAGGAGAGACCGAAGTCTCGCGAAAAATATTCGCAACTGTAAAAACCGCGACGGAAGAGCCGAAGACGGTTGCGGGCGTCTGTTGCTTTCATTGTTAAGAGCGAGACATGCATCGCGTGCGCTCAAGGCCCCCGGTGCAGCTGCAGCAACTATTCGATTCAGAAGCCGTGTCGATGAGTCATCGTGTTCCAGACTGTCAAAGCGGCGGTGCGCAGAGGAGATAGTTGGCACGGCGAACGTACCGGAGTCGGTACCGAGCCGACGGCTTTCCAAAAATCGCGAAACCACGGGTAAACCGATGTTTCATAGGTTTCGTTCTAGGGAACACGTTCGCGTGGGTGTGGTGCGCGTACGATACGCGGAGGAGCACGTTCTCCGCGCGTGATCGATCGCGTCTCGAGGTCAGCCACGAAAACTTGTTCGAGGATTCCGGGGGCTCGGTGTTGCGACTGCACGGGGCCGACCTTGAGCGTGAACCTGAAATAAATGAACGAGAACGAACGGCGGAGGCCGTGATCGTTTGAGATTTACCCTGGAGCATATTGTGATCGGTCTCCTCGTCCGCCAGGCGCCGGACACTGCCGATGGAGGACAGCAGACTCATGGTTGGTCGATGAAGAGGACCTGGTCCTCGTGATCCTCGAGAGCCGGGTCGTCGTAACCGTGTCGATCAGCGACAGGACTAGAGAAAAGCCGGCTAGCAGCTGCTGGCGCGCTCACGGGATTGGTCGGGAACGGTTAGCGTTGCTGGCTGAACCAATGGCTGGTCATGGAGTCGCGTTGTCGGTGAACACCTTACCCGGCGCGGCGAACAGAGAGCCTCTACGAACGCACCTGTCGGCCGAGCATCCGGCCGACTTGAGAACGCTTCACCGCCGCGACGGACGGTCACTTTCACTCGACGATGGAAAGGATATCGCGCGATATCGTCGTCCGCGTGAACCACCTGCTAGCAACTACCGCGTTTTCGTTTCCCCGGAGCTGAGCAGAGCGATCTCGCCTCGGCAATCTTTTTCCGATCAGCACCAACCGACTTGGATGGCGGGGGATGATACTCTCCGACTCGCTAGATGCGATCACGCCTTGCTGCCCTTCGATCGCATCACCACCCCGGCGATCCTCGATCTTCCTGGATCCCCGTCGAGCGTGTTCGACCGATCACCCACACTGCCAACTATCGGACACGGAGCCAGACACGTCTGTTGCTCTGGTGTTGCGATGTCGTCACCGGTACGGTCGTCTGCTACCTCGGTGTTACGATACGGACGAGAGACGGAGGCGGAAACGGAAACGCGGCGAGAACCCTGTCCAGCACCGTTGCTACGTCGCGAAAGACGACGACGCATAAACGCGTGCAGGGACACCAAGCACCACCAACAACCGCGATCAATAAGCGCTGCCACGGCGTCTGCGCCGACAATGCGATGCCACGCCGGACGAGAGGAGAGAGACAGGGACACAACGGGCCGGTATCAGTGTGTCCGTCGGCCTGTCGCGTCGGTGTGCCAGCGAGCTATCGACGCCGAGCACCGTCGCGTATCGACAATTTAGGGTGCTCCCCCGTTCTCGGTTCTCGCCACCGTACCTCGTGCTCGTGGGAGGGAATGACTGCGTTAATTGGTTCTTCGGGTTTCCCGTACCGGCTCCTTCGCTGGTCAGCGCCAACGGAAAACTCGAACCCCATTGCTTTTCTATTCGCGCGTCCGATGTGGCCACTCGAAAAAATCGATTACGAATCTTTAGGAAAAATCAAGATTTTCTAGCTGAACTGCAACAAACCGGAGTGACGTAGAAATCTATTTTCTCTCTTGATATGTTCAACAGGTTGAGAATAATGTAAAAGTATTTTTAAATTCGTTTAATGTTTTTAATGCTTTTAATTACACACGTACTTATTTTTGTCATAAATGCGTAAGATTACATGCCATTTCAACAATTTCATTACTGGTATTCAAGGTCATCGGAAGGTCACAATCCAGGCATAGTCAAAAATGCACTTCTTCATTTACTATAAAATGCAATAGAGAAAAATACACATTTTCTTAATAAATAAAATGTGTGACCTTGAAGAAAATTATTCTTTTCGGAGTGTTTCTTAGTTGAAGCCGTTCAACCCGTGCTATGACCATACTCCATGTCACAAAATACGAAGGAGGTATTTAGGTAACCTATTTTAGCTGGGACAACCTGTAGATATCGTTAAAAATAAATGATGTTGCAGAATACTCCAAAAAAATCGTAATTGTCATTTAAAAGTTAAATTAATTTACAATTTTTATTTTCTGTTCGATATTTTCTTCTTTCAAACATAATCTGAAATGCGCAATCGATTTCCTATGAGAATGACGTTAGTCTTTCAAATTGTATACATTCTCTCTTAGTTTCACATGGCTATAGTAATTAGCTGGTAGTGACTGGTATAGCGACTTCTTATCTTCTCTTATGCACAAGGTGAACTAAAATTAGCTGATTTATTCCAACGAACGGTTTACTTTGTTTCTAATAATTTTTTAGTTCTTTTGTTTCAGGTAAAATATTTCGACTTAACTAGAAAAGTGTATAATGAATAAATACTGAAATTATTTCGTAACTAAGTTGCCAAACACAATTTTGGTGTAATGTTAAATACAGCAAGTGGTCTGCCTCCACCTTGCATTTCCACGAAGATACTTCGGATATTTATGCAAAATAAAAGTGTTTCGATTAAAAATATGTAAAGAATGTTTACCATGTTCCTTTTTAATTGGTTTATAATAGATTGAAAATGATAGAACAATATTTTTAAATTGTTCTAATGCTTTTATCGTTTGTGTACTTCACCTATTCTTTTTTTTTATTATAGTCAGTCTGAAGATTAAATTCGTGTGTTGCTTTAACTCTTCTTCCACTTTTAGTTTGTCCTTTTTTGGATGATATATTGCATAAATTGCATTAATTTTGCATAATTAATTTCCACGCTTTATACGTATTATAATTAAACCGAGATACATAAAATGAGAAAGTAGGAAACCACATTTTTTGGTGGACGTGGTTACTTGAACTAGTGATCACTTTCGCACCTGAAGCGATCGGTTC
This sequence comes from Lasioglossum calceatum, assembly GCA_963966675.1. Lineage (NCBI taxonomy): Eukaryota > Metazoa > Arthropoda > Insecta > Hymenoptera > Halictidae > Lasioglossum > Lasioglossum calceatum. The sequence goes on from OZ016549.1 coordinate 8,759,697, forward strand.
GAGTAACATTGGTTCAGGTGAGTTTGATCGACTCGCCTCTCACTACGGCGCTGAAATATGTAGGGCGAGTTTAATTGCCTAACTTCCTTTAAATTCCTAACAACTAGCTATTTACAATCTGTCGTAATAATGTTCTCCATCAAATAGAATATATTATGAACCTTTCAAATTTTTGCATTCGACATTAACCGCAGGAATTAATAGATTTCTATTAATCGGATTGCTACGGACATAATAAGAAAGTCTTCTAAGGGTGTTCCAAAAATGTTGTACTTCCTCCAAAGGGGTGGTTGGTGATGAATGTTCAAAACTCTTGAAAATTTTACTGGTGTTATATATTAATGCTCCGCAGTATAGAAATTCATATTATATAAAAAATTAAATATTATTTTATTATTATTAAATATTAAATCGGAGTAATGGTACTGGGGGAAACCACGAGAGAGAAGGTACGAATAAGAGCCGGAGAGAAAGCGTTAAGATTTTAGGTAAGAGTGGAGAGATCCGAGGGAAGAGTTTTGATAAAGGAATGCCTGAGGGAAAGAGGAACATGGGATACAGTCAAGGGGGAATAGGAAAAGAAAGAAAGGAAAGAAAAGGAACTATGGAAATTATCGAGACTCTGAAGGAGAGGGATAGGCAAACTCAGAGACAGTGGCAATACAGTAAAATAATGGCATACATATATTAAGTAAGGGTACCAAAGTACCTAGAGGAGAAAGGAGAAGGAGACAGCCAGAGCCTGATGGCTAGAGCAAGATGTGAAAATATGGAAGAAGGGAATAAATATTGTAGGAAAGAGGAAGAGAGGATGTGCATGATATGCGAGAGACACCTGGGGAAGCTAAAGCATCTGGCAGAAGACTGTGAAGGTGTACAGAGAATAAATATAAGTAGGGTGAACTGCCCAAATATAAACCACTTTTTGTTGATGTCATTTTTTGATTAATTAGAATGCTCTTTTTCGACCAAAAAATTAGCAGTTGTAGCAATATTGACAAAACACTAATCTTCCAACATTAGTAGGTTCCGAGAAATAGGACCCCAAAAATCGCTTTTGTCACTGACTGACTGACAGATCATCAAAACCTTTTGGTACTTCCCATTGACTTACAAGCTTAAAATTTGGTACATAGGTCCACCGTAACAAACACTCAAAGGAGTAATTATCAAAGTTAGAAATTTTACTTGATAATTGATGAAATTTCAACAAAAATTGATGAAATCCCAACAAAAACATCCTGTAAACAGGAGCCAAATTCCTGTGGCCGTAAAAAGTTGTGAGATCAAACAAAATACGGCCGAGTTCGTTAGCTTAGAAATACCTCTTGCAATACTGAAAAAAGCGTTTGTAAAAATTAATTTAAAAGAACGCTATTTAATTTTTAAAGGGTTACATGGAGGGCTAAATTATTCAAACTTGGCCGTTACTTTTTAAACCAATGGCCATAAAAGGTGTTAGGTAGCGGCCAAGTTTGAATAATTTAGCCCTCCATGTAACTCTTTAAAAATTAAATAGCGTTCCTTTAAACTAATTTTGACAAACGCTTTTTTCAGTATTGCAACAGGTATTTCTAAGCTAACGAACTCGGCCGTATTTTGTTTGATCTCACAACTTTTTACGGCCATAGGATCTTGGCTCCTGTTTACAGGATGTTTTTGTTGGTATATTTTCTACGACCATGGGAATTATATAAATAATAAATTGGTCGAAGAAAACGGTCGATTTCATGGATCGCAGGCATTTCATTTTCTGGGTCTCCAACAGATTACGATCGATCCTTCGTTCACACTTTTCGTTCAGCGGGAACTAGGATGGCATAGATTTTCTTTGAAGTGCGCGAACAGTCAGAGCAAATACAGCAACCAATCGGAATGTAGAAAACCAGTATGAAAGTAGGTGACACGCGAGATCACATGAATTATCATACGTAATTTCCTCGGTTGTATGAACATAACATGCGTCCCATGTAATCACGCAAACTCCCGTGCGAAGTAAAAGTCCGGCGCGCGTTATTGAGTACTTTCGTCGTGCCGCCGTCAACAGTTTCTTGATGCAACGTTGTTTGCGGAAGAGCAGAGGGAGAAAGAGAGAGAGGAGAGGAGGGTCTTCGATCTTTCCGGAATCAACCTTGCGAGATCCTGTAAATTTTCCGTGATAATCCGACATATCTTCCGTGAACGTGACTCGACACCGGATTGCAATCAGCATTGGAACATTCTCTCATTTCGATCGATAGTCTGTTCGGTCGCAGCAGCCTCACCATAAATACTGTCTGCGTCAGATGCTATCTTACATTCTGATGATTGGTCGACGCTGCAAATATTTTCCACAACGATTTTATTAATATTCATAGGTAGACAGCGGATCTTTATGCAGAATAAAAATTTTCCACGTGACCACACATGACCAATCGCATATTTATATTTAATTAATATTTATGGACCTGCAAGACCTCTTACGTAAGACGTCTTAAAAACGCCTATGAGACATCTAGAAGACGTCTTAACCACTTGGGTATGTTAATCGATTTTGATGAAATTTTCAGCATGTAATAGATCTGCAAAACATATATTTTAAATTTTCATTAAGGGCCCAAATAAAAAAGTTTTAAAAAATGCTTTTTTTATTTTTGCATGCAACCTAGTAAATTGTAATTTTTGGAAAATCTTTTTTGCAGATCATTTAGTAAACCAATGCTTCTAATTGCTTACAAAACATCAGGTCGCTTGGTACAATTATAAACTTGGGTATGTTAATCGATTTTTATGAAATTTTCAGCATGTACATAACTAATATATAGATCTGCAAAACATATATTTTAAATTTTCATTAAGGGCCCAAATAAAAGTTTTAAAAAATGCTTTTTTTATTTTTGCATGAAACCTTGTAAACTGTAATTTTTGGGAAATATTTTTTGCAGAGATCATTTAGTAATTAGTAAATCAATGCCTCTAATTGCTTACAGAACATCAGGTCGCTTGATACAATTATAAAAAAAGTTATACTGTTTTAAAGTGCGTTCAAATACTTTCGTGGTTCGCTGTACAGATTTTGACCCTTTACGTCCCACTTAATCGAAACAAAATATCCACGAAATGTCTGCTACATTATGTAATGTCCACTTAGACGCTCTATGAACCCAGCTGTGTGTATATTGCGCGCGCCGTGTCTATGCAATATCGCATCAACAAGATGCCCCGCTGCGTACAGTCTGAAAGAAAGGCTTACAGGTTGTCAATTACGCTGTCACGACCAATGAAGCGCGTCATTAGCGCTATGGGTCAGCGTGTCACGAACGTTGTTTTTCCAATACCTTCTACCTTTACCCGAGAAGAAAAACCCATGATTCCAGTTAGCAACTAAATATACGAACGTGTTGCGAGTGAATACGCGTTTCCTTCTTCGACGAATTTTCTTCGAAACTAGGTTATTAGTAATAAGAATCGGGTCATTAGTAAAAGAAAATTAATCTCTTTGGACTACTTTCGCGAACGCACATAAACGCATGCATAGTGTAGGTCGTAGGTGGTTGTGGACGCACTGACAACTTCGTTGCCAATCGATATGTGGAAACTTTTAGCAACAAATAGATGCGCATATTTGTAAAGCAGCTTTCACCTTGTTGACATTTTTCAAGAATATTAATTTCTGTTTGATGTGTGATTTCCATCCGCAATTAATTAGAAACTTTACTCCTCTCGCAGTTCTACGGACACTCCTTTCATAAGTCTTAGGCAGAGTTGGGCAAAAATTTTATTTAAATAAAAATTAGATCTTAGAACACCTCTGGTTTTTAGTAAAACTCTGGTATTTCCTATAGATTTATGAACCTTTAACTATATTAACTACGTAATATAAATATGTAAAAAGGAACATAATAAATAAGGAAAAATTGTTCGCATCCTTCAACGATTATTTCATGTTTACAGAGTTGAATACAAATAATTGTTCATTGTCATAGATCTCTAATTCGGAATTGGATTGCTTATAAAATTGTTCATTGTCATAGATGTGAAATTTGGAATTTCAGCAGTTATAAAATTGTTCATTGTCATAGATGTGTAATTCAGAATTTCACAGTAGTTATACAATTGTTCGTTGTAATAGATGTGCAATTGGGAATTTCAATAGTTATAAATTTGTTCATTGTCACAGATGTGTAATTCGGAGAAGTGGGTCAGCTAAATTGTTCTAGAGACCTAGCAATTCCATTGGTAGATTTCATTCACATATTACGAAAAGTATACGATGTGGTCAGCCATCAAGAGCAGCCAAGCGTGTGGGTCGGTTACCTGGGGAGAGTCGTGCTGCAGTAATTAACGAGTCATTACTAGATTGCGGAAGTTTATGCAAATTCTCATTTTTGTAGACATACGAGCAAAAACAAATATGGGGAGGGGATGTATATTCTTTTTGTTCCCAATCTTCAAATGAATTTTCATTTTCTTACATTTCGAATATTTTTGTGTCAGCCATAAAACAGAATAATTCCGCGTGCAACGAAAAAGTCTTGACCTAAGAAAATTCTCAGATCCGTGATGTTTCTTAGATCGTGTAATTCTACTTTTTTGTGACCTTGCCGACCACGTAACACTATAAATTCTAAAATATCTGTTCCATGAAAACCAATTTTTAAAGAAATGTCTTAAATAAAATGTAGAAGTCCATACCGAATTATTTTAAAAATAAAAGGTAACTGTTTACTTCAATTGTTATTCAAAACTATTCCGGCCCCATAGTATAAACAACATTAAAGTTATTTTAGTAATCAATGATGATTAAAATATTCTTACACACTTTGCTTAGATTGATTAATTTACTTAGATTTATTTAATAATCCTGTTGCGTTTTGAAAATGTTTTCACCATCCACGCAGCAAGGTTCAAAGCCAATGCAAACAAAGATAATATACCTAGTATTTTCTGGGTCATCCATCATTTTGCTGCGGCATCGCGGATTACACCTTCGCCATTACCTAAATGTTTAAGCGCGAATAACGGTGAATCTAACGCCTAGCTGTCATCGTGGATCGTAAACAGAAACTTATCGTTAAGAATCAACACGTGAACCAGTCAACCATAAATTGACGATATCTATGGGATATTCTCTTTGGTAATGAGCCGGCAGTTACATATATTTATTTGTTATTGCTTTAAATCAAGTAGTTTATATAGCAAGTACAATTACATTAAATAGGTGTTACATTGTTTCTAAAATCTTACGGAACATTGTTTGAGAAAATTATAAATTATTTTCAAAGCTTCTACATATATCAGGTTTACATAAGAAGGAACTAATACAAAGTGGGAAACAGTACTTGCCTTTGAGGAGCTTTGTTTCTAATGTATTACGTTCTTTTTCATAGGCAGTTACATATACAGTGACTCCAACTAATATTCGGACACTCTTAAAAAGACGATAACTTTTTTAATATTGTACTATACGATTTGAACCTTTTTTGGAAATCTGGACCAATTAGTTTACTACACGATGTGAAAAAACAATTTTTCCAAAAATTGCAATTGATCGGAATTGTAGAAAAAATACTAAAAGTTGCATTTTACAACTTTTTTATGTGGACCTATATTGAAAATTTAAACAATAAGTTTTGTTGATCTGTGTCAATTACGTGCACTGTGAAAGTTTCATCGAAATCGGTTGATGTGGGAAAGAACGACAGGCATTGAAATATGTAAGAATTCTTAGATTTATTGCCGAAAATTGTGAGAATCTGCAATTTTTACCATCTTTAAACGTTTGACGAAATTTTCAGAATATGTTTAATTAACACAGATCTACAAAACGTATGTTTTAAATTTTCAATATAGGCCCACGTAAAAAGTTGTAAAATACAACTTTTAGTATTTTTTCTACAATTCCGATCAATTGCTATTTTTTTTTTTAAATTTTCATATCCTGTTGTAGTAAACTAATTGCTCTAGCTTCCCAAGAAAAGTTCAAATCGTATAGTCCAATTTTAAAAAAGTTATCGGCTCTTCAAGAGTGTCCGAATATTAGTGGGAGTCACTGTATGTATACATAAACAGTGCAAGTGTAAATGAATCAAATGAGAAACAGGAAAATATTTACACGAATCGAGTTTATCGTACAGCGAAGTTTGTAAACACATAGTGATATTAATAAAATATGAAGCTGTTTCAGGAAAGTAGTTTGTTAGCGAAATTACTGTCCAAGATGCACGGGATACTTTTGATCGGTAGTGTACGTTTTCGCATAACTGCCGGATCTGTTCGGCTTCCAAGATTCAGAACCGATGTTAACGGCAGAAACAGTACTATTCGATTCCAGGTACAAGATTATACTCTGCGACCGCAAAAATTCAAACGATGTTCTCGATTTCCTTCCACTTCCATCCTCGTTTTTCCTTCTACGGTCAGTGGGTGATCGATACCAGTGATCGTTGAGCATGTTCCACGTTTGGATAAATCACGACAAGCTCTAACGATTCAACATCAACACGATATTAGATTCCAACGAGTTTCGTGAATTTTTCCGCGTCGTCACGATTAAACCCGCTGCTCGTAAAAGTTAACGCGCGAAATCCTTCTGCATACCGAGTTAAGGGATTAGAAACTTCGAAGATTTTCTCTCGTTAAACGAGGATGTGCGACAGGAACTATTTCCCTCCCGATCAAACTTGTTTACCGTCTGAATAAATAATGTTCCTCTGCGTACAGTTACGTCCATGACTAATTGCCACAGATTAGTACCTCTCTCTTAAGAACCCATTAATCCTGGCGTTCATGACTTTTTAATAATATTGCCTGACGTTTTCAAGTCATTCTTCAAATCTGTGATTTTTTAGCCTGAACGCGGTTAAGATAGAAGAACTGCTTCATTCAGGGATAAAAAATAACAGTCATTCTAAAATTTTCTACGATAAAAATCATTAATAAAAAGTTCATTATTTTCAAGATAATGTACACAAAATATAAAGAAAAACATTCGAAGAACAAAATTGGATCCTCCTCGATAACTGTTATCGATGAGAGAAGTTCATTTCGATCGCTCATAACAGTTATCGATGATCGAATTTCATTTCCCCTCAAAGCTATATTCACCTCTTTTCACTTGTTCATAATAATTATTGATGAGAAAATTCATTTTGGTTGCTTATTTAATTATTGAGTTGTCTACTCTTTTTCGGACGGAGGAAGCCTGTGGAATTCATTGAGAAGGTTTCGTACAACAAGACGAATCAACAGACCATAAGAACAACCCAAAATCTGTTTATTCGTCACATTAAATTTTGATTGTAGCAATTAATTTTACGAACAAAATATTTATAAAATGATTAATGGTCTACCATTCAAAAGTTGTACTATTTAATAATAACTATTACAAACTTCCTTCATCAATAACTGTTATGAGCAATCGAAATAAATTTCTCTCATTGATAACTGTTATGAGCGATCAAATTAATTTATTTCATCGAATAACTGTTATGAGCAATCGAAATAAATTTCTCTTATCGATAACTGTTATGAACGATCGAAATAAATTTCTCCCATCGATAACTGTTATGAGCGACCGAAATGAACTTCTCCCATCGATAACTGTTATGAGCGATCGAAATAAACTCGCATTGATAACTGTTATAAGTGATCAAAATGAATTTCTCTCGACGATAACATTTACGATTTTAGTCGATGAAATACTTGTTATTCTATGACTTTTTTTCTTTTTGGTTATAACAGTTATGGTCCCTGGCTTCAGTACTTTAGTTCTTTCTGGTAAAAATTGTGAAAGTTTTAAGGAAATATCTACAGGTTGTCTATATCTATAAGCAGAGAATTGGGCAAAAATTTTTAATAAAGTGGGTTTAAAACCCACTTGGAACAAACCCACTTCATTTGAATAAAATTTTTGCCCAACACTGTCTACAAGAAATATCTTGTATAGGCTGTCTAACGAATAGCTCTAGAACCGTAACAAAACTGTATAGATTCTCCGTGACATAAGTGGATGAAAAAATATGATTGAATGGATATTCAGCGGCGAGGAGAGGTCAGGTTGAAATTAGTTTAGGCGACCTCGGAGGTAAAGGTTTAACACGTATTAGATGATAGATCGGATCAGTGGCGGCGCGGCGTGAAATCGGGGCAATTGCGCTTAATCGTAGAAGTGGAAGAGGTATCTGTTTTGCAACTCTCCCTTCGCTCTGCCGATCACTTTTGCAGGTATCGTGCCGCATAATGAAAACAGTGCATGCACTTGCGTACGACGAAATACACTTAAACGCTATCAGATAACAGGTACCCCGCATGCTGTCGAATAAGTTAAGGTAAACTGAAATCTCAGTATCGCGTCTTAAAAGGTTGCCCTGTTTCACTATTTTTCAGCACACAATCTATTTTCGTGGTTACTTTGACTTTCAAACGACCTACTACATACCAGACCTGGCCACTTCCGGAATAACATTATTTCAAACACAGTAAAGTCCCAATCTAACAATAAGCCGATTCTCGGTCCTGTGCTCGGTCCAATACTAGTGCAACAATGAAACTTCTTTATTTTCTACTTATTTTTAATGAAATTTTACCAGTATATTTGCGACATTTTTCTAATTAAAACGACACCAAACAAGATACAATTTGGCCCATATTTACAGTACATGTAAATGACATGTAAGACGCGGCCACAAAAAAATATATTTTAAATAATTTATATATATTAATAAAAAATATTATAAAATAAAGTGGGTTTTTAAACCCACTTTATTCGAAATTTTTATTTAAATAAAATTTTTGCCCCACTCTGTTTGTAAGCTGCTCGTTAACAGTTATCGTTTTGTTATCCTTGTTTTGCACGTTCACAATCGTTAAACTCTCGGCGCGTCGAAACCAGACAAATTAGTTCGAGAAGTTAGAAGAAACCGAGCCAAGTCGACGAACGATAATTACAGGTATATTTGCCGTTGCTATAAAGAGAAACCGAAAACTTTTCGCCCACTTAAAATTATTAATAGTCACTCATCGCTAACAGAGCTCGGATATTTTTCAAGGAAGGCAAGGGTATTTATTATGATGAGCTATCAACTGTTAAAACGTGATAGGAACTTCCACGAGGAACTGCGAGATAGAAGTGGAAAGTGCAAGTCTTACAACTATCATTAATTTCCAAGCAAGTAATGAAAGACGGGCAGGTTTCAAAAGGAGTTACGGATAACTATTGGAATGGTTTCCACCTAATCATTTCATTCGCGTTACATGCAAAGCTAATTGGTCTAGATTGTACTTAAATCGTGCATAATTATTTCCAAATTTCTGGTATTACGCAAGGAAAAGAGCAGCCAATAAATACAATTTAATACAGTTTATGTATATTATTGTTATTACTATTATTGTTACTATTATTATGTATATTATTAATACAAAAATCAACAGGAAAGCAAAGTAAATGGTAAAAACAGTGTTACATCAATATCTACTTCCGCAACGTTGACAATCGTGATCTTACCCACAATTCAAGTTTTGAAAAAAAAAATGCAAAATACAGGGTGAAAGTCACTTTCTTAATTGCACGCATACATATGCATTAGTTAATGTAAATGTAAAAGAGAACCTAGCGTGTCTAGGTTAGTGATAGGATTAGAGTCTGGCATAGTATCTGTAGGAGGATCATTAAATGTGATTTGGGGTGCATAGTTCCTTACGAAGGATCCGAAAAAAAATTACGACATGTTACAAGTGAAATTAGGTTAGAACAATAATTTGGACTTTCAAAGGTGGGAGTCAATGTACTGTAATGGGTGGGTGGCCATGCTTGTAAATCGTTCTACCAAACCTGTGCGTAATGAGATGGATTCGCCTTTCTCTTCCACATGAAAAAAGAAGTCTTAAGAATGATTGCCAATTACATTTCCTGTCACGGGTCGCGATACACTTGACAAGAAATAAAAACCTTGACATTTGAAATGATAATTAAACAACTTTCATTTACAGGTTATTTTTTCCCCGTGTTCTGAAATTCTTGTGCCGGTTTAAAAACAATAGAAAATATTCGTTAAACCCATAGAAAGATACAATGAAATTCCAATTTTTTAAATGTCGTAAAACAAAGTATAATATTTATAACTATTATCAAATATGAAATCATTCAACAAGTTGAGAATTAAAGTACTTAAATTGATCACTATGTAAGAGGTTAAGTTGTATAGTACGTTATATTAATAAGACGATTAAAAGAAGAAAGAAATGGTGTATAGTGTATGGTAGAGTATGTTATATTAAAAATTAAATTATAGTATAACTCTGCAACAGATTAACATTTTACTTCACATTTTACCGGAAGTGTCTCTACACCCTGGAACTCGGATATCAGTATCGAACCATTGCAAAATGATTTACAAATTTTTAACAAGCATTTAGGCGCTAACAACAGGTGCATTTTGTACAGAGGAACTTCTTACCAGCTTTAATTAGATTAATATAAAACCAGAAGAAGAGATCAAATATTAGTTAAAAATGTTAAAATACACTCTCACACTATAATAATACGTTCCCTGTACACGATAAAAATGTGCACCGTATGGAATAATTTTATTTATATACCTCGCTGTACATTAGAGAATATTTAATATGCATGATGCTAAGAAGCATTTATGAAAAATTGCTGACACTTCAAAAATTCGAAAGTGCCCTTAAAAAATTGATTACACGAGGTGCCGGTAAACCGAATACTCTGGGCGCCGACTTAGTTTGATTAATCGATGATAATGCACTAATTATCATCGGTTACTCATCATCCTTTATCATCATTTTCTATATATTACACATAGTATATTACAGTAAATCCTCTATAGTCGCAAAAAGGTTGTACACGATAAACGCATGTATGTACAAGTAATCTGATCTTGACTAGGGTATATCGGTGTGAACCACTACTAATGCGACGCGGAGAGTCGCAGTCGCCGGCTCAGTTCAAAGGTCCGTGCGTCCTCACAATGTGATACCAATATAACCAATTTTTTTATGAAACTTTCACCAATATATTTGTGGCATTTTTCTGATTGAAATAAGACCAAACACGATATAATTTCAACTGTATTTAGTTGTTTAATTAACGATGAAAGTTTTGGGAGCAAAGAAGGACAGCGTATGGGAAAGAAAGAGACGCGGAGACTCGGCCGCGCGCGGTCTCTCTTTACACGCGCTGTCCTTCTCTACGTTCGACTCGGTCTTTGAAGCTCAAAAAGATAGTGTCCGTCTATGAACTTTGCAAACGAACCTCCCCGAGGCTTCTGCGACTATGGAGGATTTACCGTAGTTTCATTTCTCCCGATAGACGTGTAGAATGTTGCCTCTAGGCGTGCACGTGTGACTTACATTAGTAGTTGATTGCAAGCGATACTCGCAATTCGATCAAGGTAACATTGGGCATTTATTCAATTACAATCTTTGCGTCGTCGGGAGCCGCTCTCTCTTCCGAATCGATCCTCGGCTCGATCTCGACGATCTATCGGCGCACACAAATGACCAATGCGTACGACGTACCTACTCGGTCGTGATTTCCTCGAGGCTGTTGTTAATTGGAAAAGAAACCGCGGGTCGTGAGCTTCTCCTATTTTCTCGTTTTCTTTTCACATGCTAATGACGCACAAAATCGATAAACCTACCGGAGCTATGTAGTTCGTAATGAGCGATCAAAAGATACCAAGGCGTTATTTTCGTTTCCTAATGAAATGTCGATTTCATACATGGGCTCGGTATAGTGTGAACACCGGCTCCCATAGAGCTATCGATCCTCTTGTGCCGGAACGATGAACGTGCGGATTTTCACTTTTTTAACACTAATCGTACCGAGCATAAAATGTGACCGGTATGCGCTGTTTTATAAAAATTACAAGACTGAATTTGTTTAGATTTCTCACAACTTTTAAAACAACATGTGCTTGAATAGGGAGATTTATTTGCTAATAATTCGTAATGGAAGCATCTTTGTAATTTCCTTACAGAGGAATAACTTTTTTAAAATTGCACCAAACGATTCGAGATCTTGTAGGTCCGTACATGAGAAGCAACACCGTTAAAAAATATTGTAGTTACAGGTATACATGTAACTTAATCAGATTTACAAAGGCATGTTTTGCATTTTCATTATCGATTTAGATAAAAAAAGTTAGAAATCGTGATGTATACTTAATTTTTCACAATTCCTACCGATAAAACAATTTTTTAAAAATTGTTTCACACATTATCTAGTGAACTAGTTCTGTTAACATCTCGAAAAAAATTCAAATCGTTTAGTTTCATTCGAAAGAAGTTATTTCTCTTCAAACGGTGTGCGAATACTTTTGTCCGCCATTAACCCTTTGCACTCGGAGCTATTTTCACTCGAAAATTAAACATTTCTTCCGACCTAGAATATTTCCATTCTCAATACACAATCCCAGTACAATACCCAAATATTTAATAATTGATTCGATACTGACATATTTAATATTGTAAACAATATTGTGAATAATAGTACAGCAATTTTTAGTGGCTCCTCAGAGTCACCATTCGAGTTCCAAGGATTAATATCTTTGTTTTACAATTACATAAAATTAAAATGAACCCTTCGACGTACGTGTCTGGTTTATTGCGCGTATGCATAAAAACCCAGCTATCAACTTTTTAAATTTATTTACGAGAGAAATTTGACTTAATCAATATTTGTCCATGTCAGCATTTATCTTCTGACATTGAAAGAAGTTCCATCATTATTCAAACTTACCATTACTTAAAAATCATGACAAAATCACGTTAGTGAAAGTGCCATCGAAAATGTATAATTTTCTCATGCAATTGTATATAATTTGCCTAACGTGTCTGACCATTGCTTGCTAATTCTCCTGGTATTCATCTCGATGGCGCACACAAAAAGACACTTCACGCTGTTGCAAATTTCTCAAAATTAATAATAGAAGTAAATGCATTTTTTTTAAAATTGCAATTTTTCATGATTTTCAACCTTTTCACCAATTTTGATCATTAATAACTCGTAAACCAATTAACCAATTTCAATGAAATTTTCAGAACGTATATAATTTGTACGAGTTGACAAAACACATGTTTTAAATTTTCGTTATTGGCCCAGCTAAAAAAGTTGTAAAAATCAATTTTTACTATTGTTTTTCACAATTCTGACCAAATGCATTTTTCCAAAAATTCTTTTAATTCTTATTATTAGAGTGCGGATTTTATGCATTTATAACAAAAGTGACTAAGTTAAATACGAAACAGTGCAAATTATCAAAATTATGAAGAGAAGAAATACATACATTTTCTTTTTCCATAGAGATCAACAGTAGGGATGGGATCAAGTTCAATATGTACTCACGAATCCGAGTCAATTTCTCGAAGTACTTATACATAGAGAGTTCGAATTCAATCAAAGTTCGACCCTGTTTGCGAGGTACTTGATCCCATCCAGTGTTGGGAAAATTTTATTTTAAATAATAAATAATTAAATAATAAATAAACGTGTGATTTTAATTGCAAATAATAACTGAACTTTTTATTTAAATATAAGTAATTTAAATAATTCCAAAAGTGATCTATTTATTATTTCTTATTTGCAAATAAAAGATTATTTATTATTTGAATTGAGGATTTGTCAATACAAATAATAATTGAAATTGTATTTGTAAATAACAATTAACTTTATTATTTTAAATAATTCATTTAGACTCGCTCAAATAATAAATAATTATTTTTTCTTTTTATTTGAATATCCAAATAACAAATAACTTTTTATTTAAATGTTTATTTATTTATTGTCCAACACTGATCCCATCCCTAGTCCATATTATGGCGAACAATGGACCACATCAGATTTGGATATTTGTTTAGAAGTTAGAACAATTAGGTTGCTGCGTGACATGAAAGAAATTTTGGAGAAAATTGCAATTGGTTGGAATTACAGAGAAAATACTAAAAGTTGTTGATTGGCTGATGAGATTAGCCAATTATATGGCATTTTTTTTTGCACTGACCAATCCACGTGCCCCAAGTGCACTCCGCGTGGACTAGTCAGTGCTGCTGTGGAGGGGGAAGCTGTCGCGTAACGGAATTTGGCAATGTGACGGAATCTCCGTCAGGTTTGATTCTCAGTGTACCTGGTCATTGACCGTCAGGCCCGGGCTCCAGACCCCTTGAAAATGTATATTTATGACGCGCAGTTAACTGTTGAGGCCAACAGATGTTTTGAAGCGACACATCTTGATGGATTACGGAAATTTGTTTCCTCAAAAACGATTGTACTAGCTTGCTCATCATAAATATACCGAACATCTGCATACCTAGTGTTGCCCAGATGCCACCGTCGTGTTTCGTAGAAATTGAGGGGTTTTATTTGAGCCATTGTGTCCACGGAAACAATTTGAAGAAGCGGTACAGACCAGTTTCCGTGATTAAAAAATACTGCCAAGCAACATGAATAGTAAGAAAAATAGTTAAAGGGAAAATGAACTTTTGTTTGCTAGACCAGGGGACAACAGCGGCGGACCGTTAATTTTGGGACCCTAGCCTAACACTGGGGACCTACCCAATTATAGCTCAATTACCAAAAATTTTTGCATAATTTATTTTTTCTAAAGAGGGTTATATGTATATTATATTATACTAGACTGTGAAGCTTTATGCAAAATAAAAATGTTCAGCATTGATTGTGGGAAGCAGAAATCAAATATATTTGACTTTGTTACATTAAAAACAACATTACAATGTTCTGAAATTTCTCTAATCTATTACTGTTTTATATGTACGTCAACCAACCAACTTCTTCATAAATGCATAAAGATCTACAGTTAATTATAACTTATATTAGTATGTAAGTTAATTATAACGGAAATATATTGATTAAGTAAATATTTAAAAGAAATATAAATGGTTAAACATTTTGGAAAAAGTGAGAAGTTATTGTAATTATATTTCCTTAATAGGAAAATTGATTTTCAACAAAATTGTTAACAATAATTTACCTTATTTTTGGTATTAATGAACCTAGTAAATCTAGCAAAGATTTACTTACAATAAAACGTTTCTGGAACAAATTGAATTAATGGACCACTCCTACTGTGTACATTACAGTGTACACTTTCAATGAAAACTAGAGAAAGTCATGCCGTTTCGTTTTTGCTATGATTTCCTATTTTCCTACATTTTAGACAAATGATATACGTATTTGGTGTTACGTGTAATGCTCGATTCCCGCTAATGATTTCCAACGAAAATTTTTTCGTAATTGCATAAGTCTGCGTGAAAGACATGATAAGCACCGCACACGCACACACAGACACGTAGCAACAACTAGACCTGTCAGGTTACATGTATCGAGCCATTTAATATAACGGCACAGGTGTATTTCGTGATATATTACCTGAGCACGATCTGGCGAATACGTTTGTATAAAACAGTATATCTTTACGAAATCAGAACCAATGAATCAGCGATAACGTTAACAGCTGCGTGGTCAGTTTACATGCAGAACTATTTACGTTAATCTGGAATAGATTTACTGTGGGTTGTAGTAAATTATTTAGAATCGTGGTTAATGAAAACGAATACTAGATCTTTGGTTATGTAATGACTATATGGTAGTAGTATTTATTAATTCGGCCTGGCGGCTAAGAAATTGGACTTGGTTTACAGTTCTCCTGTCACCCATCGATTCTTCCACCCATCCATCCATATCCCATGCCATACCCTATGCCTTATTGCTTATAATCAATGTTAATCTATTCTAATGTCTTACATCTAATATTGCCTCTCCCTCTCTCCTTTTGATTATTTCTTTCCTTTTTCTCGATACTCCTGAGAAGGGATGGGATCAAGTACCTCGCAAACAGGTTCGAACCTTGATTGATGGCATTCGAATTCTCTGTAAGTAGTTCGAAAAAAAAAATGGTACTCCCAAGTATACTCGAACCTTTGGGTGTTTGTGAAATCGTAGTACAACCGGACAGGGGATGATTCTACATGCAAAAATAAATCGAGAAAAGGAATAACATTTCTTCGTTCGGCAGCTCGTTTTCCAGAAAATCGAGTTCCGCCAGGTTCACGTGCTTCAGTATATGCACAAAGTAGAATTGGTTGATCATGGTCAGACGCGTCAGCCGAGTCAGACGATTGGCACGTATGCAATAGCACGTGTATTCGCTGCATTTTCAAACTCGATTTTCTCGAAAACGAGCTGCCAAACGAGAAAATATTATTCCTTTTTTCGACTTATTTTTTTAAGAAACTGTTTAAAATTAGCGCCAATTAAGTAACGGTCTTTGGAAGTACACTTTCAATAAAACACTGAAAACGATAGCAGTCCAGTCAACGAACAGGTGTAGAGGGAAATGGAAGGAACACAATTTTTAACTTTGGGACTTTGTTTGGACTAGTTATGAGGTAAACATACTAAAAGTCCCCGCTCCTAGAAGTTCCTCTTTTTCGGTTTTCTGCTTATATCTCGGAAACTATGCGTCCTAGCGATAAGATAATTCCATACAAAATTAAAGCTGACAAAGTGTGCCACAAGATTGATTGCATTCAGTTTTTCGCTATCTCGCATAGTTTCGGGGTATCAGCGCTCAAAGTTCACTAATTGTAAAAAAGAAATTTTTGCCTCACGCTTTTTGCCTTATTTGACAAACTAACTTTTCAGCAAAATTAGTGAACTTTGAGCGCTGATATCTCGGAAACTATGCGAGATAGCGAAAAGCTGAATCCAGAAAACCGAAAAAGGGGATCTTCAACGTGCACCTCGCTCAGTTTCTACGAGTGTGAACTTTTAGTACCTCCTAACTAGTCCAAACAAAGTCCCAAAGTTAAAAAAATTGTGTTCCTTCCATTTCCCTCTACAGCCCCCTTATGAGCATTCATTGACTGGACTATAGGGAGTTATAGTTAGTTAAAGGCATGTTTGAACCACTGCAGTTTTCGATTATAGCAATTCGAGCTTGCAATACATATTATGCTTCGGTTACCACGGACACCGACTAATCGGAACAGATTGCCTTTTAGAACCAATATCCGTGACGAGTTTCCGATGCGACCAATTTAACGGTGAACACTATCAAGTCGGATAGCGTAACTCGACCAAAGATTTGTCGGGAGCATCGGCTCGTAAATCGCGGATCGATTAGGACTCTGTGGAGCTCGCGGAAGGATGTGCGTGTTTAGCAACGGCTGCCGCGCCGGCCGGGCCGAGTTGAAGCGGTTTCTCGAGTTGATAAGAAAGAAATTCTCCCGGTGGCACGAAGGTCTCCACTCTGCACAGTAACGGTATCTACTAGAGCGTAGTCGAGATAACCGGAGGTATTACAACTTACCGGATGATTAATTATGCATACCACAGAAAATCGGAAGTAAAATCAGAAGTTAGTCCAGTCGATATACAGGGTGCGACAGAATCCGCGATATGAGCAAGGACAGGTGTTGTAATCCGCGCGAGACATAAATAACCAGAGACTCCGGATTTTTATGCATTTATCAAGGAATTGGCTGGGTGATATATGAAACAATAAAAGAATTTAAAAATCTAATTTTCTTTTATTTATAGTTTGATGTCGCATCAACTGCTAGGTTATTAGCGATATTATAAAATAAGTTAGGATTTCCCAGATAACGCAAAGACGTCTTAAAGACTTCTTAACGACGTCTGCTCCCGAACTTCTTGTGTTAAAGAACAGTACGTTTTTAGGATGTCTGTTTGACGTCTTAACCATCGCAAGGTAATGTGGGGTTTCAGAGAACCCAGCTTCAGATTTTTGAAAAGAATTTTTATACGAATAAAATTAAATCTGCTTGTTTACTTTTTATCCTGTGTTATTCTTTATCCCAAATTTATTAGAAACGAGGACGGAAAGGGTGGTCCCAGTCCCTTTTCGCATTACAAATCACATGTGTACAATGAAGTTTAATTATAGAAGATATATACATAGGATCGGGTATTATGTATAATGAATTGACTCTCACAATATGATAAAAAAGACAAATTTTTAAATGACCTTCGAAGAAGTTCTTCAAAAAGCTTTACATGTACAGTGAATTCGGACCAAATTGTTTCTTGTTTGGTGTCAGTTTAATGAGAAAATGTCGCAAATATATTGGTAAAATTTCATTAAAAATAAATAAAAAATAAAGAAGTTTCATTATTGTCGCGCCTTCGGCAGCGCGGTCCGTATTTACATGCAGTCCTTTTCTACATTCGGGGCGGTAGATGCGGCCACAGAAAAAAGATAGTATCCGGGCCCGATCTATGTCACAGCACAGAACCAAGAATCAACTTAGATTGGGCTTCACTGTTTTTCATTGATGAGAAACTCGCATAACCTCAACCCATATCATCAAATAAAGTCTGTCAAATGGACTTTTGCGCTCACCCAAGGGGACAGTAAGTGGCGCTAACTTATGAGACGGCCTGATATTATTGAAATTGACATTCTGATAAAACCAAGAAAGAACGCAAACACGTTTAAGAAATTACTGGCTGCATCTTCTTGGGGATAGAATTCTGTGGCAATTAATAATTCATTGTCTCAGGAAACGGGTTAGAAGTGACGTTGCCAGTGGTGTTACGCCTTTCGACTTCGCTGCGAACATTAATCAAGCCGTGAACACGGAAGACGTTCGGCGTTCTGCATAACGAGCCGCGGATGCGAGACGTTACCGCGTACCATTTGCCAAGATCCAAAGAAAAGAGAAAATAAGAAAAACCGAAAGTGTGATACGGATACACGAGAATTAGAATAATTTTAACTGCAGTCGACGACGAAAGTAAGTTAATGCTCCGCATGGAATACTTTAATTGGAAATAAACGATGTATGCCTACTTCTACCATATATGGTACAGTCGGGGACGATATTAAGTAACTCTTAAAAATCTCTAAAATTAACAGAGATATTCAAGTGCTAATTTTTACTGGACCGCCCTGTCTAACCAGTGGCGGCTCAAATCAAGTGGAGGCCCCAAGCGGCAAAAATTTTGGGGCCCTCGAACTCAAGTTAGAAATAGAAGTTGGAAGAAAATTCTCATAAACTTATTAACAAAAAGAAAAGTAATGAAAAATTTCATACCGTTACACATTAAATAAATTTATTTAGAAAGTCATAAAATTTAAAATTCGGGGCCCTATGATATGTTAGATCCGCCACTGTGCCTAACCCTCTCTTGTTCTTCCAATTTTTTATAGTCGTAAAACATATTGCACGATGAATACGTCCGAGCATCAGGAGTTAATTTTATTACGTAAAGATTCACGTATATGAAAAATGAACGAAGCCAACAGTCCAGTTATTATATAAGGCAGGTCGGAAAAATCGACACTTGATGTGCGCTGGTATCTGCCAATTACCAATATTGGCGAGATATCATCGATGGACAAGAATAAGTTGACTTCCATAGCAAGCACAAGGTAAGTACACACGACACTCGTTCTAGATATGTGTGTGCTTCGGAAGCAAAATACATATACATTCGACAAGATCGACAGATTGCAATGTAAGCGTTAACAGTTCGTTTAACAGCTCCGATATTTAGATTATCATCGGTCGTCGTCGACGCGATGAATTTCTTCGCGGGTGATACCTGTCGGTGAGATCGGTCGTATGATATTGGCTGCGGTGATCGGCGTTGCGGTATCTTCGATACAAGTTAATAATTGCGAAACACTAACCGGTTAATTGGCTTCGCTACATACTTTATCAAACCACGTACGAGGTCGAGAAACTCCGCGATCGAGATAACGATCGACACCGTGCACGGGGACGGAACCCGTAGAAAATGACACGGTTTCATCGTGAATAGAAAGTGTCGGGTTTTCATCCACGAATATCATCGCCAGACGCCATTCGGTCATTCACAATTATCTACGCATTTTTTACTTCAACCTGTGTAGACCTTGTTTAGAAGGAACAACATTCAATTTAGTTTCCATTTCTTGCAATCGATGCAGACAATTTTTATTTCGTATAAAGATCCGCAGCCTACTCATCAACTATTCCATGAGGTTATTAATGAGGAACTATTACAGTACAATGAGCTAAATGCAGAGTTGGGCAAAAATTTAATCAAACATTGACGATTAAATTTCTACTTCAATCGTTAATCGGATAATTGATTAATGATTAACTGCCGATTAACATGCCATAACATTGGCGATTTTATATTGAAGTTTTCAGAATATGTACCATGTTTATATCATTATGTTAGTTGTGTCTCGTCGTGGTTATTAATGTGTATTTTTCCAGATTTTGCGAACAGGTGTAAAAAAATTGAAAATCTCCAAGAATTCGGAAAAAATTTATATTTTATATTGAAGTTTTGGAGATACCAGTTTTAAAAAAATTCAGTAATGAGATATTGTTGAAACCATTGTTTGTAATTTTTTCAGAATTTTTCATATAGTGCATTGTACTTTAAAAAATGTTCAAAATACCATTTTAAGACCCGAGGAGTTGAAAATTGAAAATATTGTACTACCACGTAAGAGTTCTTAATCATCAACCCCGATAAACTTAAATTAAAGCAATATGGAATAAAAGCACACGAAATTTGAAATTCTAAAAAATTGAAATTCCGTCCGATGGAATAAGCATCCTAATCTTAAATGGAAATCGGTTAAACGCGTAGAGTCTGTTCGCTTTCACTCACGCGAAAATGCTCTGAACGGAAGGATTTTATGAATTGAAAATGTAACTAGAAAAATGCTACACTCCTTGCGAAGAGTAACGGAATCCCATCGCTTTCGCGAAGAATGTTGCAGAATTGCAAATTACTGATGCGAGAAAGTATTCGCATAACTAATAATGTCCCCGTTACGTCATCACGTGTTAGACATTTGCTATAGAAAAGAGAGCATAACACGCCGTTTCGTGTAGTTCAAGTTTTATCGCACCTGTGAAATAATAATTATTTTGTTGCATCACTGCTTTGAAATTGTTCGATGGAGAAATCGTAGTTGTGTTTGGCAATTGTGAGTACTATTTATTTAGTTATTTGTACTGTGTAGTTCAAGTTTATCACATCTGTGAAATAATAATAATTTTACTGCATCACTGCTTCGAAATTGTTCAGGGGAAAAATCTTAGTTGTTTGGCAATTGTAAATACTATTTATTTAGTTATTTGTACCGGTATTTCCATTTTCCATCTACTGCTTACTCGAACGTTAGACGATCCCATCTCTACATTTGAGAGCACAGTATGGAAACACGCAATTCATTCTATCAATTAATCACCTGGCTATGCATTGAATGCTTCGGTTAATTACGGGAAGATGCACTTTGCTGAAGTGATTCCTTATCATAAGCTTCATTGCTAATAATTCAAGGTTTCACGAAACTAATATTAAAGCTAGTGCATTTCTAGTGCTACTTTTGGATTTTCCTACCGAGACGAACATTTCACTTGCGATGACTACAATCATGAAACATCTGTGTAATATAATTTGACGGAAAAACTACGTTTTTAAACTAAAAAATCCAATTATGCACTTCAAAATCATTCGTTGTTTCTTTTTGAAGATCATGTGATACACAGTTGGTAATTATTAAGGTGGTAATTATGAACTACTAACTGGATATGTAACTACTTATTAAGTACTTAATTATTAAGATGATCATTAGACTGCGGATGTTTATGCAATCTTCAATTTTTGTAGAGGAATTTTAAGAAAGTGGTGCTATTTTCATTGGTAATAGCATTTTTAGGTCCAAAATAGATAAAAATTGTACCAAGTTTTGTCGAGTTTGATACTCCAACAGTTCTTGAAAATTTTTATAAACCATAAATGCATAAATATATAATTACTTAATTATTTATTAATTATCACGTATTTTTATAAAGAGTTTTAAAAAATATATTCTTTCGTTTTTGTATTCATTTATTTGTTTAATTTGTTAAATTACAAACATATAAAGAAAAATGGAAAAATGTGGTGAAATGATGGAGATACTGTACTTTCTATGAAGATCGACGGTTTATCACGGATGTTGTTTACATTCAACATATAATTTTTGCAGAAAATCGATAAACTTAAAAATTCGTAGTGTATACATATGTACATACAAATGATACGAAACTATCAGGTCTAGTTTCAAGTTTACTTTGCAACTCATTTAGTTTTTTCAGAGTACATACTGATAAAAAGTTCTGATAACTCTGTAGTTGAATTCGAATTTATTTTCGATATACATTCCACTTTATTTCTAATTATTAGAGTGCGGATTGTAAATATCCATCCATGAGAAATTATTCAATAAATTTATTTCTTTTGGTATACAGGGTGTCCCAGAAATGTTGTTCTTCCTCGAAAGGGGTGATTCCCGAGGTCATTTGACCTAATCTTCAATTTCTAAATTACTTGGATAATTGCAATACAATGAAAATATTGTTAATTTACTAAAATGATTACCACTCGATACAAATATTTCTGCAATAAAAACTCTATTGAATAATTACTCTTTTCTTTTTAACACTCGAATTCTCGAATGAAGAAATTTATTAATAATTTCTAGTGACTACGATTGAAGAACTGCAGATGCATGCGTCTTCGCTAGCATCCGTTGTAACTTGTAACTGAATTAGTCGGTCGATGTCACTTCCCTAACCATAAGCCGTAAGCGACGTGTTAGACGAACCTACTTTAAAGACTCGCAACTTGTCAAATCATAATTCCACACATTAGCTTTTTGCAAAAAGCGTTCCGGATTTACTAGCTATCGTGATTATTCGACTTTCTCTTTTATCTTGCCGACAAGAACTTTCCGAGACAAGAATTGTTTAGACAAACCACACAATTAAAAATCACGAAATATGTCTGCCGCTTGGCTGGATGATGTACAGAGTGTTTCTTATCTGATGGCACAATTAGAAAGCAAGTGATTTTACATAAAAAATAAATCAATAATATAGAATACATTTCTTTAACTCTTAACTGGACCTTCAAAATTATCTAATATAATATTATATAACATAATACATTTATTCCTATCGAAATGGTAAAATAGAAACATAGTGAGATGTGGTAAAGTTTCTATTTTTTATTAGTAGTTAGACATTAAATAATTTGTGTGACTCTGAGGTGCCGCTAAAAACTGCTGTACCATTATTCAAAGTATTATTTACATTATTAAATATGTCGGTATCTAATCAATTACTAAACGTTTAGGTATTACACAAAATTTAAAAAATCATAGCAAATGGAAATATTCTACCTAGGAATAAATGTTTCATTTTCAAGTGAAAATTGCTTCGAGTGCAAAGGGTTAATAAAATTGAGTAGGCGTCATGGACCCCAATAGTTCGCTTGAGGGTTAATTGAACCCCCGTTTCCGAGGAAATAAATTTTGAAAAACGTCAGGTTCGTATGGATTGGTGCTTACTGTTTACAGAAAGTAGGACCGGTAGGTCATGCACAGACGTGTCAGCAGTCAGCAAATGCGTACACGTGTACACCATAGCTCGTTTACTCGACAAATTTTCAAATTCGTCTTTTTCGGAAACGATGTCTCGGATAACAAAATTGTATCCTGCATTTTCAGAACAATATCAAACCAGAAACACCTATAATGTTGAGCAACTAATTATGTTTAAATTGATTCTAAAATATTTTAAAAATAATAAGTTATACGCATACGTATATTAATTTACATTGTACTACTACTCCTTTGTATTTTTCTGTGGTGAAGTGAATCTTTTTCAAAAATTCGTACAACGTTTATATTACGAGCCGATGTACTCCACATAATGTATATTACAAGCATATTGTTAATGTACGAAAGCGCGTCTATACTGTACTGTATAGAGTATGGAGCATACAATTAAGCGTGATACCATCAAGCGTCACCTGATTGTCAAACGGGTCAATCACCGCGAAAAGAAACTGTTTGAAAAGAGAGAAAAAACATTCTGTCATCGTACCGTGGACTGGTAGAATTTTTAAAAAATTCTTTGAACGTCCGCCAAAAGTCTGTTGACCTTGGAATTCAAATTTGAACTGGCCGAGGTTTGCATAAACAATTACGCGCACGCGATGGACTTAAGATAGAAGATAAAAACTTACCGGAAGAACTCCAACGGTCCGAATATTCCATTAATGCCGCAGACCAATCGGTTAAATCTTCAGAGTTCGCCATAGTTGATCGACAGGATCTGTTTCTTCGCCACCGGCTCCACCGATGGTTGCTTGATAAATAAACTAGGATGTCTCCCTTGTCAGTGTAATATTGTACCGAATATTTCGTGCGACAACCGAAACACAACCGCACTTCCCGCGTTATCGTTGAACGGAACACACGGCCGATGCGAAACTTTGCACAACATACGTGAGAGCCAACGTTCTCGAAAGGAGATGAGAAACGAAGTCAGAGCACACACAGGCACTCAAAGCAGTCAATGATTACCTTACGACATCCAGTTCTGGTTTGCTGGTTCTCTGGTTCTCTCTATCCTTCTCCTCTCGTTTACCATTACAACACCACCTCACGCTCTTTCACGAGACTCATATATGTCCTGGTCGTCCTTGTTTCTCCACTTTCATTATATTTCAACGTACCTTTTCATTCTACTTACCGGCTCATTCGCACTGTTTATTTTTACGATCGGCTTACCACGAGGTCGTCTATCTCTACTATACTTGCATACGTGTGTGCGTCTCTGTGTATTTATCAACTGACGGCTACTGATTTAAATTGAATTATACCTCCAGTGTATTTACTTATCTTTACAAACTATATTCGTGGAATTTCTTATTTTATTAGATTTTTCATTAATCAATGATTATTACCAAAATCGAATCATCGTCGATAACAAAGCGATGCTGTTGCTGATACTTGACACAGACTGTCTGTGTACTTGATAAACGGATCGTAAGGATTCAACATTTTTGCAGATCTACTAGCATTTTTTGTAAAAGAACTCTTAAGTGTACGTTTCATTATGCAAATATGTATTGAGAAACGAAGAAAATAATCAAACGGCAAATAAATGTAGACCACAAATTTTTGTGAAATTTCTATTTTTCCATTTCCATTATTTTCAGAATATATTTCCTGAAAAGTTCGATATTTATATATTGTCATGTAACCTAATCATTGGTGACACTCTTGGTGCTTTAGAGATCTAAATTAATTTATTTATCGTTGTGCATTCAATAAAATAAAATCATGAAGTTCAAGAAAGACAACAGAATAAGATAAAAATGTTGTCTGTTAATATATGCAATTTAATTACTGAGAAAAAACTTTTTCTTACTCGTATGACATTATTGTGTACATTAAACAGGATATTAACAAGAAAACTAAAAATTTCTTTTGACCTAGAATATTTCCATTCTCTACTCTTACTCTAGTCTTTAGTCATTTATTTGATATAAAATAATTTAATTACGTAACAATTATGCTACGTTACTGATATAACAATATTTAGTGGTGCCTCAGAGTCGCCACTCGAGTGCCAATGGTTTTAGCCTTCTTTAACTTTAACTTTTTTAACTTTCTTTAGAAAGTCGATACAAAATTGATGTTTTACTTAAGGGGTACATAATAGTTTCCATTATTCTGAACTGGTATTTACTTTTTTACTTTCAAGAAACCAGCTGTGTTCGAGAAGTATTTTGCATTAGCTTCATTCACTTTCTTTTCTGCTGCTTGTGGATTTACAATTTCCAAGCCCTGTAAGAAACGAATACATTTAAATCGAGCGTAATTAGATTATACTACCTCTTTAACGTCGAATAAGAGAATAATAAAGACAGTGGTCGGCAAACTACAGCTCAATAAACGGAAAATTACTTTCAAGCAAATTGGAAATTCTCATTTCATCTTCGAACACTTTTGTGAACGTGTATCGTACATGTTTATATCACTTCACGTTCTCTTATAAATGCAATAAAAAAAACTTAGATGATTTTATTACAGATAGTAAGATCAACAACATTCGGAAAGTAGCTATTAAGAAACTACGTAGACGTACTATTAGCGTTATTATTAATTTACCTGTAATGGGGTAAACGCAACGCTGGATGCAGTACCAGACACCTGCTTTTTGACTGTCGTACTTCCACCCCATTGCTGCTGTTTCTGTAAATTTTTCTGAAGTGTCTTTGATATTCGTACTTTTGTTTTTTCATCAATTTGAGGTAATCTAATACGACCCGTTCCTGCTTTGCCAATCGTGCCACGCGTGTAACCGAGATCTTCTTGGTAGGCATCGTTTTCAATCTAAAAGCATATACAAACACGAAACATAAGAATACCATATGTATAGTATTACAAAAATGTAAAATATAAACACAATGAAACTTACGTCAGCGAAATTCATTCTGTTCGCGTGTTTTCTGAATTCGGTAATGGCGTAACGTTCTTTCATTTTTCTTACGCGTCTCCCACCGCGCTTCTTTCGACCTGGATCGATGGGTTTCGGTAAAGGCTTCACAAATTTGACAGGTGGTGGTTCTTGAAGTTTATCCAACTTTTTCTCTATTTCTTCACGGAACATTTGACCAATATGACCGTCTGTACTTTCGTGACAAGCGTCAACACGAGCAGCTAACATACTTTTGGCTGCTACCAGTCTTGCTGCTTTTCGCCTTAAGTCCTAAACAGATTAATCAGAAATAGAAATTAAACAATATACTAGAGTAGAAATATGGAAGAAGGGAACAAATATTGGAGAAAGGAGGAAGAAAGAGTGTGGATGATATGGGAGAGACACCTGGGAACGCTAAAACATCTAGCACAGGACTGTGAAGGTGTAGAGAGAATAAATATAAGTATAGAAAAAATAGTACAAGATAAAAGAGTGGGAGAAATAGTAGACTGACTTGTAAGCTATTAGGATAAATTAGCATCTAAAAGGCAAGAACAGGCTCGTGGTGATATCCGAAGGAGTTGATCCGGAAGTAATACGGAAAGCGGGTCATCGAATCAACAGTCTTCAGTCCATGGTGAGGAGAAAGGTTCTGAAAGGCGCCTGGACGGTGGGGTTATGGATGGGCACGGTCCTTTTTCCGGAAACCGTGTCGAGTTCCACAAAAGGATAGATTAGCATTTATTATAGATAAGTAATAAATGGATGGATGGATGGAGGGTTGGGTGATATAAGGCAAACGTTCTAAATCAAACCCAACTTCTTGGCCGCGAGGCCGAAATAAATAAATACTACTCCTACTACATTTAAAAATATGTGAAATACGTTTCCGTGTTACTCACAGGCGGAGTTTCTTGTACAATGTCGGAGTAATATATGAAACCAGTGTGAGGTAGAGTCGCCACTTGTGAAAACCCAGATAACGTCGCTTTCTGAGATCCTAGGACTAGAATGTTACATGATGGCATTTTTGATAATTTTGTTAAACCTCCGGCTACACCTGAAATATAACAACGCAATATATTAATGTACATATATGTAAAAGATATTTAAAAACTTGTACATGTTTAACACGTTCCGTGCCAAGCCGTTTTTGCTCTATTTTTCATTCAGGCCATTTGCTTTGTTCTATACTACATTTTTTATAATGCCTCATTCTTTCGGTGGACATATATTCTACAGTCTTAAATTTGTTATAAAATAGAGTCGGTGTGTACCACCACACAGTGGTACACGCGGTCTGAAGTTTAATATGTACCATCGGCGGTACACGTGGCACGGAACGTGTTAAAATAAGAACAATGTTTTAAAACTTACCCATAATTTTTGCTGCGGTAGATGCACCCACTATTACAGACAAATTTGGCGCAATAAATGCCATTCTACTCTCTACATATTCAAATATCTTCGATTTGCAATTATTCAATTCCACTGCCATGTCGCAAGCTTCGCAAATTGCTTCCTTTTCTTCTTCTGTGAGTAACTGTCTGTAAATATAACACACATTCATTTTTTTCTAATAGTAAACTTGATTATTATTATGTACAATTTATAATTTATTAAGCAATACATTACCCTTGTGTTGTTGATGCGGTAACTGATACAACCATAATTGTTGCTTGAGTAAGAAACTGTTGTAATGTTTCATTATTTTTTGCTCTATCTAAATCATTTCCTAATTCTCTAACTGTCATTACATACTCCAAAGGACCAACGACTAACGACTCCAATTCTGGAAACCTTTTCGAATATTTGTCTCTTGCAAATCTATGTATAGTAGCTGAAAAATATAATCTCTACTATTGGAACAGCCACCCACAATATTACCAACGCATAATATTATCAAATGAAACGGATAAAATTAATTTGTCTGTAAACCATAAAACATGTAATCAGACTTCCTGGTCGGTCCAAAAGCAAAGATAAATAGTTTCTTATAGTACAGCAAACTTATGGATTTTAATATTATGATTAGACTTCACAATTACAAAATCATTATAAGATTATTTAAAATTCCTAATATCAATTGCTTACCTATTTCGTCATCAATATCTACAGCCATATTATTAGCTTCAACAATAAGTTGATATTCAGGATCAGACTCGACAGGTCCAATGATATCTACAGACTTCCGTGGAACTTTACTATATTTTTCAATATGAGACATTACTTTCTTCAACTGCTCCGAGTCGCCTAATCTCGCTAATTCTCTCACAGAAGCAACTTTTATTTCTATAATCGAAAAAAGAGATTATTAGATGAAAATTCTGTAGCATTATTTACCTTGACAAGCATTAAGGTTAATTACCTTCTTCGATGGTTTTCGCGACCGAAGCCGGAATAAAATCCGGCTCCGGTTCTTCCATAATATGGTCGGAGTCATCATTTTCTTCAAGATCTGCTAAAAGCTCATCCGCTAACGACATGATTTTCCTACAGGAAAGATCTATACGTATGTAAATATTTTGCTAACCTCTTTCAACTCAAAAATTGAAGCGTTCCATAGCAGCGTCATCTATACAAGCAGTACGTTCGAAAACTAACACGGAATATGCTGCGGTGTTCTCAAAAACAAGTTGTTCGGATTGGTTAATGTTATAGACCCGGCTTCAGATAACATGCCGTGTTCCAAGATTACTTCATCTACAAGATGATGGATGCGGGCAAAGTGCTATAGTCTGTTGAGAAGTCTATCACAATATATATGTGCGATATTGAGTATTATAAAATACTTACTTGTGAAAAGATATACTTGTATCACGGTTTTGTCGTTCCTTACAATTCTTTATGCAACAAGTTTGCACCATTTTTCCAAATGTTTACGAAATAATGCATAAGTAAATAAATATACTTGTATACCTCGCTTTTATATCGCAATCCACTATTTTGAATTATCTTGTGACGTGACTTGTGGACACCAGATACTCCGTTATCTTGGAACACCAGTCCAAGGTCTCTGTGGGGCGCTAACGCCCCAGAACCGACGGACACCAAAATACATTGGGTGTCAGGTCTATTCCTATATCTCATCTTGTGGTTTTGCCTCTGATATACTCTTCCGCAACACTATTGAAAGACCGGCTTGGAGTAGGAGAAATCGGAAGTAAAGCGGATCATTGACTAACGAAAGAAAGAAAGAGAGAGAGAGAGAGAGAGAGAGAGAAATGAAAAAATGAATCGTTCCCTCCCCACCACAGAAAGAGAACCGTATGATCGTTGATGCACGATGTTCAAGAGGGATCATCGTCGCACGTATCGCAGTATCGACAAGGATAAAGAAAAAAGGAAAGGTCTTCCAGCGAATGACAGCGCGCAAAACCGATCACGCGGCCGAGTCAGGAGGTGCAGTTTCGGTCGGTGTCAGACACCGTATGTGTGTATGTGCCTGTTGTGTGCGTAGATACGTGTATGTATCACGGTAGTATCTCACAACAAATATGTCGTCGTGGTGGGGAGTACGTTTTCCCGTTCGTCGTTTCGCATATTTCTTCCCCCGCATTATTATCATGTAGTTCGGTGTATAGAAGAAGTTCTTGCACGTTTGTTTCCTCGGACAGTAGAAGAACACAAGTGTGCGTACGCGTATACGTGTTGTATGCGTGGAATACGGTGTCGATACGATTTGTTAGTTAACGGAGAAGAAGACGTTTTGTGCTCGGCATCAAAGGCGACAGGGGATCGTCTCCTACTCGAGGATAAAGTGCGATGAGCGCGAGTTAGTTCTCTTCCTCGGTAATTAGAACGATTATTTAATCATGTCCAATTCGCGAGGAACCAGAGAGGATCGTGTGGGCAGCCAACGGCGTGAGTCTCGCGATTAACGGTAGGTGTGTGGAGGGTTTAACCGAGTTGAGAACGACGACGTGTGTTTAACATTGTTGGCTCGGCTCAGCGGTCGCGTTCCCCGGTTACGCCTAGGTGAGAAATGCGGTTCTGAATCGCGCGACGTTCGCTGATCCCCGTGCAATCACGAACAGGTTGTTCACGGAAGGGGTGGTCCCTTCGTTACTTGCATTACGTTATACTTTACGTACGCACGTACGTGCTCGGGAATACTTACGGACTCGGACTCGTACTCGTGTACCACACTGAGAGCTGTGTGCGCGCGCGTGTGTGCGTCCGTGTGTGTGCGCGCGCGCGTGTATGTGTATGCGTGCACAGTGTTTAGACAATCAAGGATATATTCCTTCGGAAGGACGGCCTGACACGGAAAGACGGAAGAAAAAAAAGGACGGAAGGAAGAGGAGGGTAGCAGGGTAGCAAGATGGCGGGGTCCTTAACGTGGTCGTGTACTTGTTGCCTGCGGTTCAAGTTCAGCCCCGAGGAGATCGAGCAGCGTTACAAAAGTCAGGAGATCGATCGGATGCTGGAGAAAGATCGTCAGGCTCTCCGACGACAGGTCAAGCTGCTGCTCCTCGGGGCGGGCGAGAGCGGAAAGTCGACATTCCTTAAACAGATGCGAATTATTCACGGAATTAAGTTCGAGGTAGGACATCCTCCACTTCACGATCGAACACTTCCCTTCCGACGTGATCTTCTCTTTATTCGTTATTCCACGCATTTTCCATTCACTCGAGGAAATTTTTCCGATCCGACCGAATGATTGTCAGTGTTATTATCGCTGTTCAAATAGATTCTTCGTTTGCGAGAGAAGGTGGTTTACCGAAACACATGATTTCACATTTATAAGGGAGTTACTCTGACATACCATTCAATGGTTCTTGTAATTTTTCATTTAAAATCATTCAACTGTTATTCGACTGCTCGGTTGCAAAAGGACACGGCGAACTTCTCTTCCACATTCAAATTCTCATGATCTTCTACTTCCAATCAAAGTAATTGGCAATATTTTCTTTGCGAAATGTTCTCTAACCAAGTAATTAGTTTCAGATAAGAATTTCGACAAAGAATATTAGCCGTGTAACGATTAACGTAGACCATTGTATCTTTCTGTCTTTTTATTCTGTCGTTTGTCAGATTCGTTATTATGAAATCTATATCTTACTTGAAATTATAAAAATGCTTTCATAAGAAATGATGAAGTAAATATCTTTATTAGAGCACATATTACATAGTAAGAACCACGCAAAGTCTAAATAAATTAAATCTTATCATTTTTATGAGGCAGCACGTGTCTCTGTTACTATTATCTCTTTTAACTCTGTACGTTTAGCGTTAAACAAACTGTCAGTCATTTATGAAGAGATTTCATTGAGAGTCTGTTATTGATGTTTGTTTCTGAATAAACAAAAAATGTATACAAATGTAAACAAAATGTTCTACTTCCTTGAAAGGGATGATTTTTCTTGAAAATGTTCTTCGTGGTTTTGTTTAGGAGTTATTAATGAAAAACACGGACCAATCGACCAGCTTGGCCAACGCCAACGTCACATTCAGCGGAAGCCATTGTAGCTGTGTTTGTTGTTAATAACTTTTTAATAAGGCCGTGGAGAACATTTCCACAAAGGAAAAAGTTAATTTAATTGACCTTGGGTATCGCCTCTTTCAAGGAAGTACAATATTTTGGGGACACCCTGTATATTATTTATGAATAATGCCTATTGTTTATGGTATTCTTTTTCTCCTTTTCAGCCTGAATTGATCAAAGAATACCAACATGTAATTTATCAAAATATAATAAAAGGAATGAAGGTATTGGTTGATGCTCGTGACAAGCTGAATATTCCATGGGAGAACCCTAAAAACTATGATATTGGTTATCAATTACTGAAATTTGAAAATACTATGGTATTAGACGCTAGGTTATTTCTTCATTATGTGCCAGCTTTACGAAGTTTGTGGGAAGATGCATCGATCAGAAAAGCCTTTGATAGACGGAGAGAATTTCAATTAGTAAGATATTCTTGCTTGTTTTAAACACAAATATATAAATTTATTAATAATCACTAGTCACATCTCTGTTGTTTTTATACCTTACGAGAATATTTTTTCATTGCAGAGCGATTCGGTTCAATATTTCTTGGATAATCTTGACAGGATTGCGAGGACGGTAATTTCTATAATGTTTTCACGCTATTCCGATAATTACGATACAGCATTCTTTAATCGTTATAAATTTTATCATTTACAGGATTACGTACCTACACACCAGGATATCTTGCACTGTAGGAAAGCTACGAAAGGAATTTCAGAATTTGTTATACAAATTAATAATATCCCGTTTTTGTTTGTCGACGTCGGCGGACAGAGATCCCAAAGACAAAAGTGGTATCAATGTTTTGATTGTGTTACTTCTATACTCTTTCTTGTGTCATCATCTGAATTTGATCAAGTATTGTTGGAGGATAGGTACGTTATTATTTGGTTAATGTCTGTATACCGAAAAAAGATACAACTGTTAATAAAATATTCGTTATTTACAGGAGAACTAATCGATTGGAAGAATCGAAAAATATCTTTGACACGATAGTTAATAATATGATATTCGGTGGAATGTCTATCATTTTGTTTTTGAATAAAACTGATTTGTTAGACAAAAAAGTGAGATCGCCCGATACGAATGTTCGCTGGTACTTTCCACAGTTCACAGGGGATTCACGTTCTATGAAGGATGTGCAAAATTTTATATTGGATATGTTTATATGTGTCAAAAGGGACCCGAGAAAATCCCTGTTTCATCACTTCACTACTGCAGTGGACACGGAGAACATAAAAGTTGTATTTAACGCAGTCAAAGATACAATTTTGCATAGAAATTTGGAATCGCTGATGCTCCAATAATAATAGCTGTATGTATATATATATATTAAAAAGTGAAACCACTTCCGATCTGAAGGTATGCATTAAACATTTAGTGTTTGAAATATAGCAAACTAAAATGATAGTTCGTGTAAGGATTAGGACATTAATTAGAAAAAATGTTCTGGTAAGACAATACCAATGTGTGTGTGTACCAATGTAAATCACATGATTACCTCCGTTTATAACGGTAAATTAAACTTTTTTATAATAGTTTTATACATCAAAGGAAGTAAACGCTGCCTAATGAGAAAATATACATTGAAATTTTTTACTATACATATATATGTACATGTGTGTATATGCATATGTATTGTCGATGTCTCGTAACGTGGTACTCCGAAGAAATTTGCAAATCGTCTGATTGGTGAGACGCACACAGTTGAGTACCACTCATTCTCGCTATTCGCTGAGAAGGTTATCACTACTACTTCAGGTGTGTAGGATCGCGTGTCGGTGAACTTCGCTCTCCTTGCCCCTGTGTCGTTCCGCGTCTCACGTTATGAGACACTGACAATATGTAGGATGGGTTACCAGGAGAACTCGGAAATAAGTACAGATACGTTGAATTAAAACGATATTTAATGAAGTTTATAGAAAAGGTATATAGAATAAAAATGGCTCACACACACACACACATACACGATACTTTACATTCAGCAAGTTATCTTGAACTGCCTTCTCGGTCACGTCCACTGCTCGATAATCGTTTTCGTTAATCGTAATTTTTCACATACACATATTTTCGTTTTCTCACGTATCTGTGCATACATGTATATAAATGTTGTATACGTTTTGATAAGATGTTTCCATCCTCTTTTTATAAATATTAAAAGGTTGTAAGAAGACTTATATACATATACAATATATTGTACATAGTAACTTGTATTCTATACATTGTCAATATTAATGCTTTTACATATTTGTATAAAAAAAGGATCAGTTTGCTTAATAGTTCAACTAAGATTTTCTATTTTGTACAGATATTTAATCCAATGCTTCTTCCTTTTCTATGAAAATGTGTATTGAAAATACTGGTGGCATGACCGGTATTCGCAAACAGCCGCTTGCTGCACAAGACGACTACATTTGGCCTAAAAAAGATCGGACGCCCAGCTACTCTTCGTAGGGCAGTAAGACGGTTAAGCTATACTCGCCCTCAGATTGGTATATCGTTCCTGGAGCATCAATGATAATAACCTCTCAATACTGTTTGATCATCATCATTCATGTCGACAACACGGTCCACCCGTCCAGTATAGCTCTTCATCTTGTAAAGAGGACGGCATCCAATGTCGTACCTCTTCTGCGACAGTCTCCAGTAAGTTTTAGGATCCAAGTCGTAATAGAATGGCCTTTTTCTTTGTACGACGAAGTTTATAAGCCCCTTTTCTTCATATTTGTCTCGTCTCTTGATCACCTTAGCGCTTTTCAGCAAATGCGTCTAAAGTTCATCTTCGCATTCCAAATTGGATGATGCTAGCTAATCTTTGATCTGTTCACTTTATTTTTCTAAAGTTAAGATCTGTTTGGGAGTTGGCAGTTCTCTGCTCCTACCAGAGATTGAAATGTCTCTTACGCGCCTATTCTGAAGATAGCTCCTCTGATGCTCCTTTTAGTATTCTTGTGATTCTACTCCTCTTTCATTGGTTTTGTTCTCTTCTTCTTCTTCTTCTTCTTCTTCTTCTTCTTCTTCTTCTTCTTCTTCGGTGCAATGACTTCTTCGAAATGAAAATTCACGTAATCGCCAACTATTCGTACACTTACAATTCTAACTTACACTTCTGCTCCTACTTATACAGGAGTATCAACCTGTGTTCTCGCAAAACGAATCTTTTCCTGCAAGGATTTTCCTGCAAACAAGGCAATAAGCTCCACTCGTAAACGCATATCTGGTAAATTATCAGTTTCTGTGGGAACTCTCAAAAGCACACATTTGTTGAAGGCGTACGTAATCGCGCTTCCCGTCTCTTACGCAATATATATACCTTATTCTAAAAAAACGTCCGAGTTTGCTAAGCAGTCATACTGACGATTAGATTAGAGTAATCTAACTTCGGCTTTTCTTTTTAACAGTCTTCGCAAGCATAAGAGTAACTTATTTTCTATATAAGGTTTATTACGTTTGTTAACATTGAATTATTAAGTAACAAAGAAACCAAATACTAGATCCATGCCATATAAACCAAATGAAACTAACCAGTTTGTGTTCAAATTGCTGTGTACAAAAAAGCAATAATCTCATTTATTTTCTTCTTTAATTCGACTTCAGAATTGTACACAGGATTTCGATATTTCAATATAACCACATGATCTTTTTGTATTTTCGTGTTTGTTATATTTTTTCTTTCGGATTCGTTGTTTTTTTTTGTACTTCTACACATTGAAGTTCTGTTCTCTTTCTGCACAATAAATTACATTTTGTATAAGCCAATCAAATTAATATAATTCTAATACTTTAATATTATTTTTTCACTTATAGGTTGTTGTTTTTGTAATGTAAATTCCAGTATTTTTTACAATGAATTACAAAATTTTGATAGAAAGATTACAGTTTTTGTTTAGCGAATGCGCAATGCCTGTTCTATTAAACTTCGGCTTTAATAGAACCGGTACTTGTCGCAACATTACTATTTTTTAAGAAGATTTACATTAATCAGTATTATTATTTCTTGTATACAAAGATTCAAACAAAGTTGGTTTTTTCAATTTGTATGTAACAGCAATTTGTCAGAATCATGTTTAATCTCTTATTGTTATAAACATATGGGCTATAATGAAATAGTTGCAGCTATTCTATTTTATAGATTTTCGTTCATCATGAGTTTTGTAAATATACGACAGTCAGCAATACCTAATATTATTAAAATAGGACTATCGGATTGTAACAATTTAATCGGATAAGTTATATATTTTCATTTCGATCTGAAAATCATACCAATCAAAATTTCATTATAATAGATAACAACATTTCGAATTTAATTTATAAATATCGCTATAACCAAGGATTTTATGTAATAATGCATATGATGAAACCAAAGAGTTTTAAGTAAACCTAATGAACCTCTACGTAACTTATTTTCCATTAGCTTAATACAATGCGTAACATTATAAATATTCTCGGAAATATATTTGTATTCGTGCACACAATTTTAATCTGCAGTTTCGATCATGTATTAAGTATTACATAAAATCTTTGATTCTTCCGCTCTTTGCCTCAAAGAAATGGAAATGAAGAATACTTAAAAGTATTGTCATCGATATATATCAGTTGTTCTAAAACGGATGAGAATCAATATTTTGTTGTGTTTGTATATAAGAAGTTTTAGGCGTAGTATGATACATGATAATACAACATATTAGGAAGTTGAAATTTTTGCATGGTCTGTATCGTGCAAAGATATTGTATAACTTTGATAATTGGTGTATTTTTCTTTAACTGACGTTTTTACATTCCTATAAAGTTAATCAGGTCCACTTTAATCGATATGCTTAGAACGTTTTTAAATTGTACCACATTTTTCTAATGTAGGCGAATTATTACTGTCTGAAATGGAGTATTATTTTGAAAGATTTATATAAAATTTTATACAATTTTTATGTCCTGCATATATACAGAACCTATCTATCAATGGGGCCATTGATTAAACTGGTTTTACAGGTATTCGAGTAACTAATTAATCAATTAATACAAGTTTGTACATACAGGTACGATAGTTATGGTTAACTATGTACTGAAAATTGTAATTACCTGGTTAAACTATTTTTTTAAGTAACGAAATTAAAAGTATAGTAATATAAATTCACAAAGAAGTGTTGACGGATAATATTATTGTTCCTAAATGAAGTATCGAGTACACGAATGTAAACTGTTTTTATAATAATTTATACAAATTTCAGTACATAAAGTGAATTTAACCTAGAAGTACAAATTTACAGGCACGCTGCATGTTAAAACTAAGTGGAAAATGTTAGCAAATAAAAATTGTAAACATTGGAAAAACAGTCATCTAATACTACTGTGTATCTTCATAATAATGAATACTTCCAGTAAAATAAATCACATTGTATAAGGATTTTTTAAGAATTTTTATTAGAAAAAGAAAAAGTTAATTGTAGGTCTTTACCTGGAATTTTAAGATGTAGAACACATCTAAGAATTATGTAACAGTCATCACACAGTCTGGCTTTATAATTGTACGTAAAAAATAGTTTGTCTGGAAACGATTCGGTATATCAATCATTTTCATTAAGATTTTTCTAGTTATTAAATCGATACAATTTATTGCTAGAATTATGTTGAATTTGGAGTTGAATAAACAATTTATCATAGTGTACTGATATCTTTGGTACAATGGTTTACCGACTTCTATATTAATATCGTTATTTTTTAATATTTTCGTGTGATGAAATACTGTTAAGTGTATTATATTCCCAGTAACCTTATATGAAAAATTGTTTTTACTGGGTAATTATCAATATCCCATTAATTATGATGCGCATTCGGTTCATATAGTAATGGTAGCTACCTGGATATTTTAGGTATTAATTTGTTAATAATTGAATGCCTGGGCATCCGGTTTTCAAGGCCTTCGCTATCAACACTCATTGAGAATAAACATTTGGAACTTTTATACAAAAATTTAGAGGAAAATATACTCTTGATAATCACGCTGGGAGAGTCCATGTAGATATAATGTGTATGTAAAACGTCGCTAATTTAATAGAAAATTTTCATGATACTTAGGTCTAGGGGCGTGCGAGATCACGGTCGGGACGGGAATTTTTCTCGGGATCGGGATGGAATCCCGAAAATTCTCGGGAATCCCGGATATTCTCGGGAATCTCGCAGACCTCTACTTAAGTCATTTTTTACACGTACAGTTCATTTCATTGAAGACTTAAAAATATTACATACGTATATTTTTGTAATCAATTCAGAGCGAATACTGTTGACTTTATTACAAATTTATTTGCAACGTAAAAGTGAAAATGTTACTGAATGCTTTTATATACCGATCACATCACACTATGTATCATGTAAGTTTTCTGCCATGCTATTGCGAAGGAGAAGTATAAAGCGAAGAAGAATGATAAAACATCGCACGTTGTACGCGTACATGTTAAAAAACGTTTTATTATAATATGCGGACTGTGAAAGCATAGTAACTTTGTGATAGAACGTCGCGAAAAACGAGGAGAAGATAATTTTTATATTTTTAGAGAGGTGCAGAGATTATTTTAATCTGTTCAACTTAATCGATTTTACACATTTCAGTCTATATATGTGAAAAGAAATAAATGGAATTTAGATATTCTATGGTTACGATATCGTTGACGATGATACATCAGTGTTATATATAAATATATATATACATATATATTTACGTTTAAAACGATTTTATTATGATTTGTATTATACTTACATTAGGTACTTTTACACGCATACCTACATTCTCAAATCATGGGAAACGATGAACACTTGTAAACGGCCATAAACGGTAATATTGAATTGAAAAAGACAGATAGTATTTACAACGAACAAAACTGAGGGGAAGCGTTATTTGTAATTTATTGTAAATATGTGAAATTATGTTTTAAACATGTAATTATTGTTTTCAACCGTCGTAAAGCAATCGCTTTCGGATAGACTAACAACGAATATTTAGCCGTGTTAATGGAAGTAATTATACGATGAATATAAATTTATTTTCATTTATGAAAATGAATTTTCGGTACTGAACTTTTATAAGACTAAAACATTGAGTAGTATTTATAAATAGTACTAGATCTGTTCTTGGTTTCTAATCGAATCGAACAAATATTAGAACGACAATATTTTTTGTAAACTCGTCGATAATGTTTAACGAGATCGATAGAGAACCTTTTTTTTAAGTGGCGAATTATTTAGATACTATTTTTCAAAAGTTTTATAGAAAGCACAATTTTTTGATACGCTGCCAATACGTACAAATCGATATTCGTTTACATATGTGAATATTTTGTTTTAAGCGATTTATAATTAATTAAACGTACTCGCCAATCATGATGCTTGCACAAACACTTTAATTTAACTGCCTTAAGTAGGGCTCCGAATAATATCCGTTTCTCTTCTATAGATATTAAAAGATCGAATGTTTGTACGTTTATAAAGCCGTTTACAAGAACAAACTAAAGAAATATTTTTCATTTTCAATGGATTGTAAACGTTTATATGTATATACAAGCATTTCTTTTTCGAAAACTAAAAACACTTCTACCTTATTACGATGCAGCGTTTATACAAGTGTATAGACTGCAAACTTTCGAAAATATTCTCGCATATAATATATAGTCTGGAGCTCTAGTATTAAGTGGATTGCTTGCGTAATCATCATGCTGACAGTATGAGTTTGCATACGTCACAAATATAAAGAAAAATTTATGTTAAGCAGCAACAGTCAATCACACATTTGTTAAACATGATGTACAATCATGTTTGATCGCATATAGTTCAACTTTATATGCATTTTGCTATACATGATCTAAAGAATGTAGATATATTGTGCCTTTTGTATATTGTATATTTGTATATAAACATATTTTACATGAAATATTGTAATAATGTAGTCTATTCACATAAACAATAAATAAAATAAAACTTTAGAAAAAAAGAATATTTACTATAAATTATTCTTTACCTTTATATAGTTTAGTAAATCTTGCATTCATTTAAAGAATAAGACTTGCGAAGCGTCGCGAATGTGGAGAATAACGTATTAATAGTACATTGGTATCATTTTTATTTGTAATAAATTTTATACAAAGTGAAGCACATGCCTATTTAGCATAACTTATTTAATAAAATGCACAATATTTACACTTTTGCAAAAAGAAAATACATAAGATACGTTATTGTTTTTGCTGCAATCAATTGAAAATTTTCCTTTGCAGTTTAGCAACGAGTAATATTACTTACACAATATTAATAACATATAGATGTTATACTTATCTAAACATCACATTGTCAATTCGTCTAATGTTAGTAGTAATTACATTCCTTTAGAGCTACCGGCGCATTGAATATATTACAGTTATATTTACATTGCTTTATCGATAATATATATATATATTTACTCTTACGTTCCAACCGACCCAAGTACCCACAAATTTTCAGGGTTCAGCCGGGATTCGAACTATCGAGTCGAAAGTATTAAAAATATATCAGTTGGTTTCAGCGGGGCAATGAGCCGGTTCGTTCGTCTCGAGTGCGTGTGTCGAAATCAAGAATTAACGGTCACAGTGTTGTCAAACTGAAGACTACAACGAGTGCAGTAATGGTGGCTATGAATGGTGTTATCACAATCACTTTTACGCAGTGATAATGCTTGAATTACACAATTCGAATAAAATTTCATCGAAATAAGTGTAGAATTGACATCATTATACAGCGATTTTGAGAATAGCAAGATAACAGAATACGTCTGTAGTTGTATGGTGTGCGAGAGTGTGCTGTCTTACATTTTACTTTTTAAATTTAATATTGTCTCTTACGTTCCAACCGACCCAAGTCCCACGTATACGCATATATAATATCAAAACCGTACAAAAGTGAAAATACAATTTCATTATTCTCGAAAAAACTTGGGATATGTAAAAACTATCCAGAAAAAGGCATGTAGAAAGTTTGCGCATAATGTTGCTTGGCAATACGTTTCAAAATACATACTTCGAAAGATAAATTGTATAATTAGTTATTTTCTGATATCCATGTATCTTGGGTTACTCGGCAATGGACAACGCGAACGACTGTTACTGCAGTCAAGCGAACTATAACGCGTTCATTACGCAGTGGTGTGTAACCACCAATTCAGGCTCAGTTTTTAGGAATCGGTCGCAGTTTGAAAATATACGATCATACTGTTTGATTTCGAGTAACTTCGCTTTATTCGCGTTTACGTAAAAGATATTCTAAAAATAACTGTTTCGTTTCATGGTGTGATCTTGTTTTAAATATACTGCAGTGCCTGAAGATTTAAATTGCTCTATCGGTTTGATTGTTATCCTGAATTTTGCCGACACATGCCGTACCCCCCTATTTCTATTTGCTTTCATTTTATTCCATTCGTGTGAAACGCAGCTGAAATGCTCAATTATGTGCGTTATAGTAGAAACGACTGTGTTATATTCTAGTTTGTATTTATTGATATGTTGAGCGTATTTTGAGGTCCTGACGGAATGTACTAAGTTTGTGCTAACTCTATGTATTACATGTTACAAAACAATAGATTCTTTAAAAAGTTTCTTGACAAATCTAAACTGCACTACCGTTCGTTTGCTACTTAATTGTACTGTTTTAATGAAGATTAGAAGACAATTGACTTTCATATCTTCGGAAAAATATCCTGTAAAAATTTGCATTTTGGAACTTTAGAAGTTTTAGCGCTTTTAAGTATATGTAAGCTTTCCTTTCATTTGTGTGCAAAATAGTGATTCTGTCGTTAAAAAACTGCATGAGGTGATTTGGTTTCTTAGATCCATGGAATGTGACTTAATTAGTACCTGTAGTTTGTCGGCAGTCGTTTCATACACATATAAATTAAATACTTAAACTCGACTTCGAAATAAATGCGCTTCGTATTTCACAATTTTTTTCACCAGCTTCTTTTCCCTAGAAACTCTCTCTCTCTCTCTCACTCTCTCTCTCTCTCTCGAACAAAAATGACTAACACATATTACTTAAATTTACAAATTATAAATATCTCAAGCGCATATAACAATCAACAATAATTAAATGGGAACAATTTTCCGAGTCTAATCGTTTAAAGATATTAGTTATGGAAAACAATGCAAAAATAATTATACAATTTCTTTTTTTTTAATATGCATGTTTAACTAAGATTCTTACTAACGTTTTATGTAACAGGAAACACATTAAACAACTACTAAAATGACGGTGCTTTGTCACCGCGTTTACTAAAAATTCTAACGAAACAATTGTACCTGTTCTCGGAGGTCTAAATCTTGGTGGATGTACATAGAATTGTAGAAGTAACTTATACAGAATCTCGCAGAGATGCACGCAAACAAAACAAATCGAAGAAAGGAATACAAATCTTTTTCATTTGAAGCTTTACTGACAAAAAACCAAGTTTAAAAATTTATCATTATCAGGTATGTGTGAATCAATAGGAATCGGCTAACATATCTGTTAACGACCTATCGGCTTTACTCCAAAACTTTTGCTAACATATTTATGATATTTACCTACATCGTAGCGAGATATGATCACACTTTAAATAAGTAAATATGGTCCAAATTGTATGCTGTATTTAGATTCATTTTAATTAGAAAAATCTCACAAATACGTTAATAAAAGTTCTGTAAAAAAAGAATAAAAAATCAAAAACTTTCCTATCTTGCATTGAACATTGTAATCGACATACGTTAACGATTTATCGGCTTTACTTCTGTGCTTTTAAATACTAATGCACCCAATAAACTTTCAAACTCAATTATTTGAAGATCGAGGCCTCAACTAACAAACCAATTCAATTCTTTTTGTTTGACTCAATGTTCGCAAGTAAATCAGTTTTCCTCTTCGTTATATTACACAATCTGCGACATTCTGCACGTATAAATATCGAACAGTTCTTCTTGTTTTATGATTTTTACAATTGCACACACTATAAATCTTTTTGAAGATATTTCGCGCAATTAACTCTTTCACGTTCAGTAATTTGAAATTTTTATAAACACAATCTTACACTCATATTGACAAGTGTGTTCCGATTCTCCCAAGAGTGTAGAGATGTTCTCGTGTACAGCTTATTAAAAATTGATTTTAACTGTCTCGTTACTAGTGGATTATAATTGTCAAGCTGGATCCATTATAAATAATATATATATTCATCTACTTAATACGTATTTCTAACACTACTCTGCTTCGCAGTTGTTTACTCTTTTTGAAAGGTAAATATAGATGTCAAAAATATCAATAATTACATTTTACAATTTCCTCTACGAGTCTTCACGCACAACGTTTTGTATGCAAAATTTATTATGTTGCTTCAAATGGTAACCGTCGTAAAATCGAGTACCACCCCTGACAAAAATTATTCAGTCAAAATTGTGAATATGATTGTTAAACGAATTAATTGAACGCATATTAAATACGAAAAATATGCATTGCATGGTATTTTAGAAAAATGTTAATAAAATGACGTGTTCTCTTATCTTTTTACTAAGTATAGAATAATAATTTACCTAGCTCTATGTAAAGATTACAAAGAACTTTACATAGCATAGCATAGCAATAGAACATTTTCTAATATCTCTAACGATGGAGATGACGATAGACATTGTCAGACAAATTTTCAGAGTAATTGGTTCGTTTTGTACATTACGAAAAAGCAAACATATTTGTTTGTATATTAATACTTTAATTATATATGTGACGAGTTTTATTATTGTGTTTGCTTTTATCGGCAATGGAAATGTTTTCCACATTGAAAATATGAATATGTGATTACTTTTAATTTTTGAATAATTAATTTTTGCTAGGGGTAGAATAATGTTTAGAAGAGAATGTACCAGGCCGTGAAAGAGATATTTGACACGTTATCGAGAAATTATAGTGAAGGTGTAGTACGTAGTCTGTTATTTAGAAGGAAAAAATTTGTCCGTGTCAAAAATTGAACGAAAGACGGATTAAAGCTCTAATTCTTCAGCAGTGCGAGAGAGTCTGTGATTATCGATGCGTCTACGTTGACTACGCCTGACCGCGTCCGCTCGCCGATACGGTTCTGACCTGAGCCCAAGAAGAATGTCCTCCAGAGCACCATTATAAACTTCATCTTGCTGCAACAGTTTCTTCTCCTGAACCAACCTCGTTTTGTTTTTCAATTCGTTTATCACAGCGTCCTGCAAAGTCACAATCGTTTATTAGTCGCTCGTCCACAAATTAAAACCCATATAACAAATTTACTTATTTAGAGACACTACAACGATGAATTATCTGAAAATTTGCTAACAATAAACACCAATTGGAAACATTATTTTTAACAGTGA
Organism: Lasioglossum calceatum; assembly: GCA_963966675.1. NCBI lineage: Eukaryota > Metazoa > Arthropoda > Insecta > Hymenoptera > Halictidae > Lasioglossum > Lasioglossum calceatum. The sequence goes on from OZ016549.1 coordinate 8,803,875, forward strand.
AAAGATCTCTTTTATCATTGACTTCGTTTAGTTTTAGTACTACTCCTGGCAAAAATTATCCGATCGAACGAATCGAGCGTATATTAATTATAATTATTCATATTTCTATCATCGATAAAGGCAAGTGTAATGATAACACTTATCATTAGACTGGGGATCTTTACGCATTTATAGGAAAATAGAGTAAATGAAATACAAAATGGGTTATTCGGCAATTGATTAATAAATTGAAAAAATAAAAGTACATATGTATATTTATTGAAGCGTTTTGAGTATTGAGTCTTACGTTTCATTTGGACACCGTTCACGCGTGTCCAAATAAATATATAATTTGATATAAATAAATAATTAATTTCAAATGTTCTTCATGGGTGAAATTGATTTGCGAAAGGTTGAATTTGATTTGCAAAACGGTGAAATTGATGTATAAAAGGTTCAATTTGACTTACAAAAGGGTGAATTCGGAGTGCAAAACCTATAAAATAAAAGCTTTCTGCGCGTATAAAGGTTAAGGGGTAGAGTCGTTTTTTTCAGACTTGCAATGGTGCGGGATATGCGCCTTCTCATTTCTTGATAGTCCGTTATTGTCCTCAAAAGTCCTATTTTTACGTTTACGAGGCGTAATTTGCATTATTTGGAAGCATAAAGCTAACAATAAGCATGTAGCTATTTTCATGAAGCTGCGACAGTTAATAATTAGAGATGGGATCAAGTACCTTGCAAACAGGTTCGAACTTTGATTGATTGAATTCGAACTCTCTATAAGTACTTCGAAAAACAGAAATAGTACTCCTAAGCATACTCGAACCTATGCCAGACAGTTTCGAACCTTTTACAAGTATGTACTTTGGTAAATGGAAATAATACTTGCAAGTATATTCGAATCTTGGTCGAACAGATTCGAAACTTTTATGAATATAGTGCCGGAATTTCTCTGATTTTTCTAATCATTATTTTTTCTATCTTCAAAATCAATTATGTTGTCCTCTAATGCATAATTGAATTCAACATGTATAACTAATTTCATAATCGATCGGAAATATTATTCTTAAATAGTTACGAATTTGATAAAGAAAGTGCTCAAAACCTACTATGTACATATGCAGTTCTGATTTCCAAGATTCGAGTACTACTTGTGAAAGATCCGATTCCTTTCAACATCGAAGTACTTATAAGTATCTTTTCGAAACTTGTAAGTACTCATACCGAGGTTTGATATCAGTTTGTATAAAATGAATACTTTTCAAATATAATCATTGAAACATCATTGCTTTTAAGTAGTAATCGAAAACCATGAAATAAAACTTGTATATTGAATACTACTAATAATGCAAATTACGCCTCGTAAATGCAGAAATTGGAAATTTGGGGGCGATTTCGGCCTAGATTGATCTTTTATCTACCGCTTTTGATTACTGAAAAACTCCATCTTTGCATTATCGAGAAATGAGAAGGCGCTTGCTGCCGAATAATGCAAATTACGCTTTGTAAACGTAAAAATAGGAAATTTGAGGGCAATTGCTGCCTAGATTGATCTTTTATCTAGCGCTTTTGACTACTGAAAAATTCCATCTTTGCATTACCGAGAAATGAGCCAAATTACGCCTCGTTCACGTAAACGTAAAAATAGGACATTCGAGGGTGATCGCGGCATAGATTGATCTTTTATCTAGCACAGGGGTTCTTAAACTTATGTAATCCGAGGCCCCCCTCTTGAACAACATTTTTTTGCGGACCCCATCCCAATGCTAGACGTTTTTCTTCTTCATGTAGGGTTTTTCTTAAATGAGTTATTTGAACAAAAGCGAAAAGTTGGGGGATGTAAAGTTAATGTCAAAATTGTTTCGCGGACCCCCGATAAAGGCTATGCCTTTTACCATAGTTTAAGAACCTCTGATCTAGCGCTTTTGACTACTGAAAAACCCCATCTTTGCATTATCGAGAAACGAAAAGGCACTACCCCCTTACACCGATAAAGTTAACATTATTAATAGCGGTGCAATTTCTATGGCTACCAATGTAAATCTTAGAAATAAAAGTCTTATTCAAAGCTAGATTTTCTTATTATTAATAATTAATATCAAGTGCATCTAATGTAATTTCAAATTCTCAACTGTTGTACCGTTAATTCATATGCGTCTATTCTATGAGATTCTTGGCAGTAGCATAGGAAAGTGATAATAGAGGACTTCTCTCAGGCAACATCAATGCAAGCTAGAACACATGCCGATGCATCTTTTAATTCTCTCTTAATGGCAGGAATCGAATGGATATGTGTCTATACCACGGATTAGGGAAAACAGTTCATGGGTTAAATAAGACGAATCTTTGTAATTTTTCATTGAATCGCTTCGATGATTCCAGCATCCGAGACATAGTAGTACATACGTTGTCAGACTATGAACCGCAAGTACCATTGCCATACTTCATGTTTTTTAATAAGTTTTGGAAGATGGTAAAATAAGTGCTCGAAACTAAAATGTTATCTCATCGGTAGCAAATTATGTTTCTAAAGTACGGTTTGATATCTACGACGATAAAATCGTTGGTGGTTTTAATTGAAAAAGTAAGTCGAAAATACTCAAGATTTTATCACAATAAATTCCATTTATGAAAAACATGATTTAGACACATAATACTTCAGTTCAATGATTTTAAATATAAACGATTTGAGTGCATTATTATGTTGAACAAATGTCTTTCTTAATTCCTGGCAATTTTTTTATTCACGATAATTTTATTCACAATAGGTTCACAATAACTCCTGTTGGAACGGAATAAATAATCATTAATATATACTAACAAATTTTTTCCAATAAGACTTTTTTAGACAAGTATCTTTTACTTTCAAGAGTTCATTCAAGTTTTTTATAGGTTTTGCACTCAAAATTCATCCTTTTGCAAGCCAAATTCAGCCTTCTGCAAATCAATTTCACCCATTAAAAATATTTTAAATTAATTATTGATTTATCTAGATTCAGTTACTTCGATTTAGATTCAGAACATGTGTTGAAATTGATTTGAAAAACAGTGAAATTGTTTTACCAAAGGGTGTATTTGACTTGCGAAAGGGTGAATTTGGAGCGAAAAAAACCTGTCAATAAATTCTCACAATATCTCCGACTTACTTTTCCGCATAAAAATTTATTTACCGAAACGATTTTGTATAACGATGTAAGATTTATCTGAGAACTGTTTTCGAACGTGGTGTACAGTTTTCGGTATAGTTTTCCGCACAGATAATAAAAGCTGAACCTATACATGTGTTGTTTAAGAGTGCAGTGTATGTGCTAGTAGAATCATTAAATATATGTTATTAGGAGGAAGTGAGTGAGCACAGACTTACATGTTGTGAATTGTTACGTTCACTATATTGTTACGTTCTGAGCTCCAGTTCATTAAGATGCCGGTGTAACAGACTCTTGTTCGTGTTACAGCAAAATTTCGGTGACTTTAAATCCAAATAAATATGTAACAAATAAGAAAAATAGATGTTCGTGAGATACCTTTATAGACATTTCGTCTGTTCAGAAAAGAAAAACGAAAATAATGCGAAAAAAGAGCACTCTCGAAATAATAATCATTATAATTATATGTAAATAATCCCTGCAATATATCATGCTATCTCACAACATGCAGCGAAAAGAAATGCCGTGAAAATTAAGTTCCGCGGGAGCATTGAAATTTGTGAAAATTATTTCAAACGTTATTACTTTTCTTTTTTTTTTAATTGGATACGTTTAAGGAAGTGGCAGTGATATCGTCGGTTTCAACCATATTTTTTGTATTACAAAACAATGCACGGACATATGTACAAATATTTTGCAGTTATTTTGCAATTATGTATTATTTGTAAAAATTTTATTTCCGATGAATACGAAGGATATAGATGAATACGAGTGTGAAAAATTAACATGCCAAGGAAATCTTTGAAGACGACGTAGTACAATGACTCCCACTAATATTCGGACACTCTTAAAAAGACGATAACATTTTTTAATACTCGACCACACGATTTGAACTTTTTTGAGAAGTTAGAACAATTGGTTTGCTGCTCAACGTGTCAAAAGTTTTTGAGGAACCTTCAAGTTGTCGGAACTGCAGAAAAAGTACTAAAAGTTGTGTTTTGCAACTTTTTTATGTGGGCTTGTGCGCACACTTATGTGCGCCTTGCTCTCTTTAGACGTCGCTTAAACGTATCTTAATGTTTATAATGTTACAAAAAAAATTCTGTTCTATACAGAAGAACTTGCATTCTACGCGTGAAGCATTTCTATAACTTTTACAATTAAAGCAGAAGAAATTTTTAATTACACAGTATTAACATATTTTGAAGTATTCAGCAAATTAAAATCTATAAAAATAGCAAAATTGTTGTTGAACATTGTAATTAAATATATGTATATTATGCCCAAGTATTCTTGTTCTAAATACAACAAATATTTGGTTGAAATCTATTATTGTACTGCTGTAATATATCCTTGTTAGTGAAGGTAATTATCGTATTTCGCGTTTATTATTAAAAAGCTGACTTTCCGAATATAATACCGTCTTCAAGATCAGTTACAAATTAATCAAAATGTTCCACACAGTAACAATAGATAATGTTTCCCTGAACTGCACTGTATTAATGACTAGTAATGTTATAGAAGTGTAAAGATAGGCAATAACTTCTTTTGCAAAGCATAAAGCATGCGTTGTTATACAAAATGAATAAGTTCATTTGGAAATAAATAAATATGTTCGAAATTGCACTGCTATGTTTTGGAATGTAAGCTGTTAATCTCATGCCACGCGTACAAGGGGGAAGCATCAAACAATTTGTTTTGATAACTGATTTTTAACGAAGTTTGTTTGTTGTTGAAAAACTTTATAGATAGAGAATACACAAATCCCACATGGAAATATCAACCTTGATAATCATTAAAAAATTGAGCTTAGAGATTATAAGAAATAACAAGGAATTACTATAGTCTTTTATTTTACTCATGTATGGTATATTTTATATCTCTTTAAAATAGAGATACGATTGATGCTTCCTATACATTTCACTATAACACAATTCTCGCGTCTACATAATTGAACATTTGTTTATCAAATGTTATACAAATTATTAGTTATTGTGTTGATGCAAAATCAAAATTGAAACATTAATTGGGAATCAATTAATAAATAAACATAAACAAGAGGTTCATAGCATCGATGTTGAGAGAGAACGAGAGAAGGGGGAAGTACATACATATATATGAAAGTGTGTTTATGTAGTTATGTATAAATGTAATAAAAATGATTGAAACAACTTAAAGAGTGCGATGGAAAGTCCAATGAACAACTGAAAAATTAGTTCGATGCAATAAGCATGGTTTTCAGTATACGCAGTTATATGTACATATTGCAAACGTACGAAATAACAATTTGACTACGAGTGAAGCATTTAATAATGTAAAAATCATAAAGTTATAGGAAAAAAGTTAATAAGCTTAGCGAAAGGAAAGTAGACGACACATATCGGATGCAACTACATAATAATCACTTGTATGTTGCAACAAGGTATTTGTTAATAACGAAAATAAAATTATTCTAAATACAAAATAGTGAATGCATAACGTGCAAAATATTATGAGAAGAAAACAGATAATCGACTGTGATTTCGTTTACCCGAAAATAAAGAAAAAGGAATGTATAACAACTAAAATATACCTGCTGTTTCTTTTGGTTTAATTTATTTCGTTTAACGACTTCCTCCGAAGTATTTAAAGCCTCCGCAGCAGCAGCTTCCAACCTACGACGTTGTTCATTTTCTTGATCCGCAGCCTGTAAAAAGAGCTTGGCTTTGCATTATCTTTTCTTTTCAATTACAATATTAGCGATCCGTCAATGCACTTTAATTGGTCGTATCTTGTGTTTCTTTAAACTATAAAGATGTACGCGCATACCTATACACACTATGAGTTTAGTTCCTGAACTTCTAGCTGCTACTCTTTTATTAAATATTTACAACGAAATAAGCTAACCATAAGTAGAACCATGTTTCTGAAACATTTAGTTGTCCGTAGGACTATTCCAATTTGTAGTAACAGTAATGTTTATGTCGTTTAAAAATGACAATTCGTAGACTACTTTGATAAACATGAAAAATTCTAAAGTCAACAATTATTTCAATACCATTTCTCCAGTTTCTGTGTTCAATAATCTATTATTTAAATAGAAATGAAAAATATTTATGAATTTATTCATTTGGCTTTTCCTGACCTCTTCCGTGTATATTAATACTAGACTGCGGATTTATGCATTTTTGATAAAAATGGATGCATCTAATTTTTGACAGTAAAAAATTTGAAGAATTTAAATCTACTACTATATTTTATTTGCAACCTGTTAAACACATTCAGCAAGAAGTTAAATATCTATTTCACTCCAGCTTGTTGCGATTCAGGTAGAAAGTTTTTATTTTGCATAAATATTCGCAGTCTAACTACTTAATTCTGCAAAGACCCGCTAACAGTTCTTCAGTAACAAAAATCAGTATACAGTAAGCTTTTCTGATTAGGAAAGAAGATTAGGAGAGAACAACATTTTGTAAGCACTAAATTAATATAACAAATGTTTACCTTAAATGCCCTCGCGAACCTAACAAGAAGGGAGAAGAAGGTATTAGCGTCGACTTGTCTCGGACTTTCTCCGAAGAATTCAACGCATTCTCGAAACGCGTCACCAGCAGTTCGAGCATCTGATTTTAACCGACGTAACTTTTCTTCAGAGTTATTCAAGAAATCTCGCAGTACCGTGTTATGTTTTTCTTTACCACGAAGTTCGAATTCTTTCTTTACAAGATCCATACCCTTCTCCAACTCATGGACGTCTGTAGTTATATTTTCTAGCGAAACTGAATTCAGAAAAGTAAAATAATGTTGTATAATATTATAATAATAGGAGAGATGTGGTAGTTCAATTACGAAAAGAAGACGTGAATTCATCTATAAGCTTAGAAAAATTATCTGAATAATTATTTAATCTGACTTAAATATTAGAATTCCAAATAAAAATTTATTTAATTAATAGATAATTTAAAATATACGAAAAACGCGGAAGGCCTTTACATTCGAATTAATTGAATATGCATTCTTGTTGTCTTTAATAAATACCGTATTTTTCACTATTTTAAAGTATTTTCGATAGATTGAATTAAATTATTTGAAGAAGAAGTCTTAGAAACAAGTATAATTAAAATATTAGTAGACGTACCTGTTGCAGCTTTATCGATATACATAAGTTCAGATTCGAAATTAATAAGTTCTGGGAACTTGACTCGTATCGTAGCTACGATATAATGTAAGAGACACATTCTCTTATCTGTCGATTTCGTATCGAGCAATGTATCTAAGCTCTGCAGTTTAAATCCATATGCTGGCCCTCGTTTACTACTGTTTAAATAGTTCCCAAAAGCAAGAATTATTTCTAATACTGCTCGAAGTTTCTTCGAACTCTTGACGGAACTCGATGCGGATATCACAGCATATATTTGTGGAGTAATAAGGTGTAAATTGTCAAAAAAGTTTCCAATGTAGTTCATAATGGACAACTTGGTCGATATCCTTTCCACTTTACCCAGTTGCATTAAAAATTTGTCCTCTTCGGTCAGAAGATTTACGTTCTTCTTCTCTATGATGTACTCCCTATATGCTTTGATCTGTAACGTAATATATTTTTTAAGTTTCTATGTTTCTGTCTGTCGTTTGGATAGTTCGATAGACAACTGCTAACGGCAACAGCTCAAATTAGCAGGCAATTAATGTGTCTCTACTTTATTTTAAAATGGAATACAACATACTTCTTGATCCGTAGGCACCATACGTTGCAGTAACTCCACATTTTCCAGTGAAAGCACTTTCAAGTCTAAAGCGTTCACAGCTGAGATGACTTTTTCTACCGGCATTTCCATTTTTCTTCGCGATATAGCTACAAGAATACAAAAAGAAACGGGTTTATAGATCAAGGTTTCTAATTGAAAATGGGACGCATTATAATTTTAGGTGTACGTACCAATATTTCGTAATCTAGTATGTTCTAAGAGGGATACATTTTCCGGTTTCTTGAAGCGTTTACTAGGGAAACTATGAAGTCCGTCAATTTCGTTTGTACCGTTAGCTATGTGACCTCCCATACCAATTTTGAATCTCTCTTCGAAATCGGAGAAGTCTATGTAATTATGCAATCGATCGTCATCCAATTCGTTAAAAATGGTGCCTCGGACTTGGTTAGGCTTTAAGGCGATCCAATTGAGCGTAGGCAGCTTATACTTCGTTTGAACCTGCAACGAATAAATATAAATGAAGTAACTGATATAATACAAACTATAAAATGCGACTACAAATTCAATGTATAATGTAATAGACAATTTATTTAGTTGTTTGTGTGGACTTTTCTGCGCAATTATTCGAATCGAAGATCCATTCAGTTTGATCCATGTTTCAGACGTCTTCATTATTATAGATTTACCAAGGCTACTGTGTTCCTTTCGAGTGAATTCTCTGATGAACTCGTAAGTACGTATGATTTTGAAACAACCGATACTTACACAGAATACTGAATGAATATGAAATAACTAGCATGTCGAGTATGATTTTAAGCGACACACGCACCTTTCGTTTAATAGTCATTGCTCCATCCGGTGCTTGCATCATGCCGGCAGGTGGTGGTGGTATAGGCGCAGGTGGAGGTATTTTTTGATCTCCTGGAGAAAGAGCCGCCATAGGAGGCGGCGGCGGACACGGAGGTGGCGGCGGCGGTGGTGGTGCAGGAGCCAACGGTGGGCTTTGTTCTAACGTTGGCGATGGCGTCGAATTAAAGGTAGGTGTCGTGACGTGTTCTGAATTACTCAGAGGACTCGTCGCAGGTCCATTTCGAAGATTCCCTGCTGACATTTATTCAAACATAGAACATGGCTCTCCAATATTTTCTCATTTCATTGATGCAGATTATTCCAGATGAAATATTACTTTTCATTTAACACTGGCTGAAACTATTAGAACAGCTGCCTACCTTCCAGTTACGATGACGTTTTGATATGTTCTGAGGGTAGGTAGCTGTTTTACAATTTTGTGAGTTTCACACAAGATTCAAGACGAGAAATATGCTACCTACTACAATCTAATTATTGAAGAAATAAATATTTACCAGTAGAACTCTTGGTAAGTGTACCCGTAAGGGTCTCCAACTCGATGATCTTGTTTTCCAGGACGCTTTGTCTTCGAGCAGAATCTTGTTTCTGTCTTTTCAGGGCTGCGAGTTCCTCCTCCACTGATCGACGAGCTTCCACTGCGTCAGCGTATTCTACTTTTAGTGCACCTAGTTCAGTCTCTAATTCCGCTAATTTCGCAAGGGATTCCCTCTCCAATTCTGCCATTCTGTCGTGAGCCTGTTTTTATTGCGTAACCAATTTCATTAATTTACTCTTTTGTGCAACGAAAGAGTTGATAAGGCTGTGCTTTACTTACGTGACCAAGTTCATCTTCCAGCTCAGCAACCTTCTCTAAAGCGGCAGTCTTTGTTTCACTGTCTTCCATTAAGGCAGCTACATCGAATACATTATCTAAATACGCAGAGATTTGAACCTGTGGAAATAATAACAGTATAAGATACATGGGGCATGTTTTCTTTTCAGTTCTCTAAGACTCTAAGTAATCATTTCATTAAAACAAACGTAATTTTAATCCGTGCTAACTCATTACCAAGAATATTTTTAAGATTTATTTTCAATAATCCTATGTATCGGTTGATAACCAGTTGATAATCATTTTTAAATCAGTTTTTCTTTCCTTCATTGAGTATTACGTGTTTTACAATGTTAACGAGGACGTGTATTTTTATATTTTCGATATTTTTAGAACTTTTGAATATATCAGAGATTTAAAAAATATAAATATTGTAAAAGCATTTTGAAGCGATAAAATATGACAATAAATTATTTGAATAACATTTCTGAACTCTTAATGGACCAGCATGATTTTTATTTTATTATGAAAACGTTTAGTTGCTTTCATACTTACAGGTATAGAGAGACGAAACAATAGAGGAATACCAATTACTTTGACAATATAAAAGTCAATATACATGATTTCTTAACCTTCATGTTCTGTGCGAAACGTACTGATTTATAATTACATTCAAACGCATAAAAATTGCGTAGAGTTTAAATTAAAAACTTTTACGCGTAAAAATCTTTTATATATTCATCTGGGTCAGATTCACAGGTGCCGAGCGTATGGATTGATATAATTCGTAATTAGCATACCCGTTTAATTAACCAGAATATCTTGAAGGATAAGAATTGAAATTTGACATAATTAACATTGTAAAGAAGTAATACATATTTTTTGGAGTTTTATTATTAATGATCACGATGTTTCTATTTATATACAGTTTAATTGAATCTAATCTGATAATCGATAGGGGGCAAACCAGTTTCCGAACAATCGATAGTTTATGTAATCGGTACAGATTAATTAGTATTCACGTCAAATGATTTGTTATAAGAATATTTTAAAATATTATTATACGTGTATATCATTCACGTAAATTTATTTCAGTCGACCGATAGATTTGAAATATACTTTTAAACAATACTTGAACGTTTTGTGGAATTGTACTATCTACCAACCTGCAAATCCTCACTCTCTGTATGCCTAAGTTTCTCCAGATACTCGTCCAGTCCGAGTTTAGTAAATTCATATTGCAAGTGTACCCTGAAATTCATATCTTCTACCGAGTGGACAACGATGTTCACGAATTGCATACAGGCAACCATGAATTCTATGTGAAAACTGTCGTATTGTGTGAAGTACGCCATCAGCGTTGTAAATCTTCGCCTTTCCGAGCACACTTCCTTGAAATTGTCAAACGCCGACAGTATAATTTCGTGGCCACCCTTCACGAGGCAGATAGCAGCAAGAAGCTCTAGCACTAAGGCTTTCGTTCTGCAACAACAGTATTCTTATTCCCATATTTGCAATTGACTAACGATTATTCGACATTGGAAGAAGAAACGATATATTTACCTTAAACTTTTGTGCATTAGACTGAGCGCGATGCAATTAATCGCTTCTCGATGCTGAATAACCATGTTGAAACCGTACTGTAACAGAATTTCATACTTGTAACAATGAAATTATGATCAGGATTTATGTAAAATGTTCTTAATCAATTGCAAAACACAAGAGTCTAGATGTCAGCTTAACAACTCGAAAATATGTTCTCAAAGAATTAGACTAGAATTTTGCAAATTAACGGAGCTACAAGCACGTTGGAGGTTTTTAAACGACTCATTTTAATCAGAAACAAAGTGGGACGAATATCTTGAGAAAGGTTGTACAAGAAAATTATATAAAAATTAAAAAAGTTAGCATTGGTATTATTTTTGAGAACACCCATTTCGTCGATAAGAAGGCGAAACGAATCAGCAGCTGACAAAATTGCTCGTTTTATCGGAGCCGGAGTCCTTGTACCAATTCACCTGTATACAGTTTCGTACCTTGTTATTCATAATGGCACGCATGCACAGTATGCAAACGTGAATGTCATCTTTCGCTTCGCCCATATTCAACCGAGCGACATGCCGAGATCTCCTTTTAACACCAGGACTATCCTTGAGCTCGTGGAGTGGCGGCCTGAGGCATCCGTTATTTAGGGGTGAAGTGTCTCCGGAACCAGCTGGAAAGTGATCGCATTGTTTACATTAACTAATTCTTTCCGCAATAAAGAAATCGCAAATATTTACATATTTACGTGTTTGACAAAATTTTTTAACAAGCTGAGTGCCACACAGTGTGCCCATAGAGGTCATACAGAATCGAAACAACTTACAGTGGTGTGGATAAAAGAAAGTTTAATCTTCCCTCTGCGTGTGGGGTGCAGATGCACCCCAGGTTGACAAAAGCGCAAATAAAAAGTTTGACGAATGGAAAATTTCCAAAAATTTCCTAGGAATCATATCTCTCTCTGATATGTCTCAAATTTTTTAAGTATTGTTTATAAAATTTTATAAATACTTATGCAGACCAATTTTTCTTTCACTTTGCAACGAAAGTTTATGGGATCCAATTATCCCCTTATACACAGTTAACATTAGCATAGCAGTACACAGAGTTAAGGTTTAAATTGGAATTCCTCTGCATGAGTATTAATAACTTTAATACTAGGCTTTCTAATGTTGGTAACCAGTCAGCGAATCTTTATGCAACATAAAAATCGTTTGCATCAGTTGCAAGCCACTGGGGCCAAACAGAACTTTCTTTTTCCCTCAAATGATTTTAGTAAGTTGAAATTCTTCGTGTTTTTCGTGAGTTGAGACAACTTTATAATGGCAACTATTTATTTCTCTCATAAATGTATAAAATACACAGTTTATTAGCCCTTTGCATTCCGAATTATTTTTCTATTTTGTTACCAAAAACTCTACTATTTGAAGTGTTTGAAATTTACTTCAAAGGACAGTTCCTTGGCTGCTACTTATTTTATACAATTTTGTTTACTAGTTATATTAAATATAGCTCTCAAACTTTGTTGTAATTTATACTTATTTTTAACTAAAAACTAAGCAATTAAATACATAAAGGAAGAACCAAATATTGTACATATAAAAACCCGTTTTATTTACATTTTTCCTTCTTGACAAAGGAGTGCAAAGCGTTAAACAAAACCTGTAGACCTGCATAGGTTGCATCTTTTATGTCGTGTTACTTTTTTTCTTAAAACAAACGGTTCTCAAAAACATCTAGAAAAATGTCAGAACAGAATCAAAACATTTTTTCTGAAATTTAAAAACTGAAGCTTGTTTTCATTATCTTTTATCAATGAACATTAACGAAAACTGTATATGTTCTTTTTAACTATTACGGAACTTATTTCTTTTTAATTGCATATTATTTTCAAGGAAATTGCGTATATTTCCTGGAATAAAAGTTTAAAAAATGTTCAGGTTTCACTTTATCAAGGGTATAGTTCTTATAAAGAGAACTACGTTTTGAAAGCTCTCTGAAATGAACCGTTAAATAAATATGAGCGAATTCGTACGACGCGACGTTGTCCGGGCGAGGCAAGCGAAGCGATACGCCTCGGCTGGGCGAGGCAGGCAATGCGATAACGCGTTGGTCGCTGAACAACGCGACGCGCAACGCCTGGCCCGGCCCGGCCGGGCTGCGGCGCCGACCTACGCGTTATCGCATTGCCTGCCTCGCCCGGTCGATTCCGAGAAAACATCGTACGGATTCGCTTATATTTGACGGTTCATTTTAGAAGGCTTTTCGAAACGTAGATCACCCTTGATAAAGTGGAACCTGAACTTTCATTTGATTTCTAATAAAGGATAATACACATTTTTCGTTAATGCTTGCTGATGAAATTATCTTCCATGGACACATACTTCAGTTTTCAAATTTCAGAAACGATGTTTTTGTTTTGACATTTTTCTTAATTTTTACGAAAACCGTTTGTTTTACGAATGAAGTAATACGACATAAAAGACGCAGCCTGTCCAGATCTACAGGTTTTGTCTAACATATTTTTCGATACAGTCAATAATTTAGAAGATATTCGAGAAAAACGAGGAAATTTTCTTGTGGAAAATTTGTTCAATGACTATGAATAATAAATAATAATTTAGTATTATCACAATACTAAATATTTAATCGAATAATTTGTCAATACAAATAACAACCTAAATTATAGACTTCGTAGAATTTAGACTTGCTTAAATAATAAATCATTTTTTTTTATTTGAATATCCAAATAAAAAATAACTTGTTATTTAAATATTACCCAACACTGTAGAAGGGGAAGGTAAAGTGGGGACACAAGTCTTAATCTGGCAACTCTGAAGTAGCTATACTTAAATACTATTGTACAATATAATATACATAGATTGGTGTATTTCGTGTCGGGGGCCATCGTACCAATGCTTACCGGTTTGCAATTTTTCTTCGGAGCTCGTGTGACATTCTAAAAGACGTTGCTCGTGCCTCATCATAAGCAATCTGAAGCTGAGGTAGTCTATCAGGGCATCCAAGCCTTGGTTTTCCTCGTCAAGGAACTCCCTGACCCATCTGAAGTTTATACGTGTCGTGAGTTTTATAAAAATAAAGTTTTATTCACAATAAAACAAAATATTTACGCGTTTGCATTTATACTCCTGCATAATTCAATTTTGTATGCTCACGTTACTTTACTGTCATTTTACACGCTAAATAATAATCCAACAAAATGATCTTTCTATTTTCCTTTCCTCGGAATTATTTGACTATTTAAAAATTATATCAATTACATTTTCTGGCAATCAAAGATATTAGTGATTTCTTAAATATTTTCATTTGGGAACATTAGCCATTTTCCAAACAACCGACGAATTGAACCGTTTTTTTAACCACTGGTAATGAGAAGATGTTGTTCAGAATTTGTTTGTGTGCTGTACCGATATACCCGATCCCGTATCGGATTACAACCGAGGCAGCTCCGTGGCCCCTCGCGGGCTATGCCCCGCAGTGGAGGGGATATTCATTTTTCTTAGATCAGGGAGTTCCAACATGTAGCTCGCGAACTACTCGAGGCACCTTCCCCGCTTAGGTTCTTCCCTCACTCTTACACTTTATCGTTATATGAATAGTAGAACACACATACATTGTGACAGTCGAACTTCGTCCCTGTTCCCTTCCGCGCGGCCACTGCCACCACTGCCACCACTGCCTCCCCACTCACTAAGTCTACGGGTGTACGTAGTGGTCAGAAGAGGTTGGTGGGGACCTTGTGGTTGTCGGAGGGGAATAAGTTGGAACTCCCTGTCTTAGATCGTACAGTTCCCGTTTTCTTAGATCGAATATTTACTGTATTTCACACTCCATAACGTGATTAAATATAAAATGCCAAGGTATTCAACTAATTTATGCATTCAACAGAAGTATTAGACATTTTCCACGTATTTCTATTAGAAAAGCATTTGACGCTGCCCATCACCGTTCAGAAGCATGTATTGCAGCATCTCGAAAGAAATATCATTCGAACTTACTCTATATGATTCGTTCGTAAAGAGATTTCCAAATCCCGAAGTACTTGTGTCGACGTTGACTCTCCAACTATCTTTCTTTTCTGGAAAAACGCAAGGAAACGATACGTCTATATAATCGTTAGTATCCGTTGTTCAGTATTGTTGAGCGAAAACGAACCAAAAATAAACGATTTTTTTTCACAGCTCAAGAACAAAAGAATGTATCAACATGAATATAGTGGATCATTAATACGTACATTATACAACCGTAAACGAAAAAAATTATTTGCAAAAGAATAATAAACGAGACAATTCCAACATTTGTTTATGTTCAGTATTATTTTGAGAAACCATTATGAAAATTGCGATACTTAAATAAACCGTCATACTTATGTAAATAAGTGGAACATTAGAAACAAAATATTATTTGTTCACTCGTTGTGAACAGGTTTGCACAAATTCAACAATGATGCTATATTTTTTTATCTAGAAGTTGTTCAACTAATATGCTACTTTTCTCACACACACATTTTTTTGTGTAAAAGTGGATTTAACAACAATAGTTGCATTTTATAAAAATATTTGAGAAGTGTTTTTATAGTTTATTTTCCTGCAAAACGTGTTGCTTTCTTCGGTTACGTTGTGTATTACATTTTACTCACTATATGCATGATTATATCTTTACTTTGGTGCAATTCGCGTTGTAACGTAAAAGAGACGAAAAGATGAACACATAAGATTTAGATAAAAATGTTTTTTTGATTGTAACATACTCGATGGCTTCGCGACGCTTTTGGATCCAGGTAGGTACGTAATTTTGCTAGGTAATGTGATGGTGGATCCTTGGCTTGCACTCTTTCCTGAAAACAGAAATGTGGAACATTTATATTTTGATATTAAATAGACAAATTACAGTGACTCACATTAGTGACCACACACTCTTCAAATCAGAATAACTTTTTTTGCAAATGGAGCAAACGACTTCCATTAATGAAAATTTTGACAGACTGATCGAAATTGCGAAGGTGACTTTAAAAAAGTGGAGGTGTCCTTGTCTATTTGTCGAAGTAAATTTACTTTTGAAAGAAAGCTACTGAAAAAATATCAACCACATTGTAGTTAAAAAATACAGTGACTTTAAAAGAGTGGAGGTGACCTTGTCTTTTTCTTCAAGTAAATTTACTTTTTAAATTTGAAAGCTACTGAAAAAATGGAAAAATATCAACCGCATTGTAGTTAAAAAAATACAGTGACATTTGAAAAAGTGGAGGTGACCTTGTCTATTTGTTGAAGTAAATTAATATTGCAATTTGTGGTCAATCGAAGGCTACTAAAAAATGGGAAAATAAAGAGGTTGGAAAATACCGACCACAATAAAGTGGTTGGAAAATAGAGTGAAGTCTGGGGAGTGGGGTTACAAGGTGATCCTACAAGTGATCCTGCATTATAACTTTACGGATGATGCATTAGCCTGTTATCGATTAAATAAGCAATACCAATGTGGCTATTGTCTCTACAAATTAGTATAAAGTTTTAGCGCCCTATTAGAATTTACGAGTACATAAAGTGCTATCGCGGCTCACAGCCACGCCAAACCAATAACTTTGTATGTATTATCCCTAGTTATACGAGCAGCGCCGCGCGATACAGCTTAGCAGAATCAAAACTGACAAATGGGAAGAAAAATGTAAAAAAATGATATTTCACTGTTACCAAATAACTGTACAATATAAAGTACAAATTATACATAAAAGCCGACTGGCGCATCGATCGATAAATGTTTACTTACAGAATACGCAAAATGTAAAATCTTTCGTTTAACACTCATTTTTCATTTGTCCAAAGCACAGAACTACAATATTTTTCTGATGGGTGCAATCTTTCTTTCTTTACAAACTTTAAACATTTATAGGACATAAAGATGATGAAACACCAATTTTCATACAATTGAATAGAGCGTCATTTTACCGAGATCATTAATAATGATGTGTATACCTACTTCCGCAATCTGCTTGTTACGAGCTGATCATGTTATTACAGTGCAAGGGGTTAACGTTGTATGTGTATGTATACATACAGTGAGACTCCAACTAATATTTGGACACTCTTAAAAAGACGAGACTTATAACTAGACAGCGGATCTTTATGCGAAATAAAAATTTTGTACTTGGACTGTAACAAACTGGATGGAAGTG
Source organism: Lasioglossum calceatum (assembly GCA_963966675.1). Classification (NCBI taxonomy): domain Eukaryota; kingdom Metazoa; phylum Arthropoda; class Insecta; order Hymenoptera; family Halictidae; genus Lasioglossum; species Lasioglossum calceatum. The sequence goes on from OZ016549.1 coordinate 8,821,104, forward strand.
GAAGTTTATTTTCTATCTTAATGTGTTTAATAGATTGAAAATAATGTAACAGTATTTCTAAATTTTGCTAATGGTTTTACTTTTCTAAATTACACCTACTCATTTTTGTCATAAATGGATAAAATCCGCTGTCTACTTATAACATATGTCGAGATTTATAATATATGTCAATTTCATCAATATCCATGAGGAAGTGAGGTTTCGTCGAGTTTACCCATCCAAAATAGTAACGTATCTACAGGGTGTACCAGATAAAGTGTTACAAGCTGTTTTCTCGGAATCTAATGAAGATATCAACTTAATTTTTTTATAAAAATTAAAGGGTCAAGGAGGGTTAATATTTCAGAATGTATTAAATTTTTGGGGGTAACTTTTTGGGGGAGAAAGGGGGACCGCCAACATTTTTTAAAATTCTAAGTATTGATTTTTTTTATTGCGCATAGTTACAGAATTATAACGAATAATTTGTCATCCCTACTTTTAACGTTTTAACTTTTTCCCCTCAATTCGTGTCAATTTCCCTGATCTGGCGACTCCGTGTACGATGGCCTCTGTTTCAGTATGCAGTAGTTTGAAATGCAATGAAGTAGGGATATCGTAGGAATGATTGAAGAAATGGAATAAAATAAAACATGCACAATATATGTATGTAATAATACTATATATATTATTAACTATTAATTTTTACAAGATATTTAAAACTCTCTCTCTCTCTCTTAGTTACACGGTAGGACCTCGATCAACCGGCTTGATCGGGAGACAAACAGCCCGGATCAATTAAGGCCCGGTGGATAATTAAAATGTACATTATATTCCAAAATAACTTTTTTTTTTAAACTTATTTCCCTTCATAATATAATTATTAGACTGCGGATCTTTATGCATTTACATAAAAATTGAGTAGATGAAATTCAAATTTGTTGGAAAATTAAAAAAATTGAAGATGTCAAAATATGATTTCTCCTCTATTAAAATCATTAAGGGTAGAAACAACATTTAGTTTCTATTTCTTGCAATCGATGCAGACAACTTTTATTTTGCATAAAGATTCGCACTCTCTAATAATCATATTTAAAAACATTTTTCTTTATAACGGGGATCCGGTTAATCGAGGTTCTACTGTACTTCGAAACACTGTTCATTTTCTAGATTTACGGGTCCCGCGTAACGCAGTATTCGTATAATCGGGGACGGATGCTGTTTCGACTAATCCAGATGTACACATTCCCGAAGCTTGTGCGTCTCCTTCCGCAGATAACTGTTGCTGGATCCTTCTCATATCGGCATCGAAAATAATATTATTGATAGCGTGCTTCACGTGTGTCAACGTTCGCGCATCGTATTTCCGCAATTCGTTCGCGACGTGTTGGCCAAACGTGAAATAAGGATCTGTATTGATTACGTCCATTCTTTCTTGCAGCATAGTGAAAAGTTTCTCAAGTGTGTGACCTTCCTCGCTAGGAGGTGAGGTCATGCGCCTTTTCTTCTTAGTTGATGTTGGCGGCAGTTTGAGAGGATCGGCACAGTTCGTTTGTGGCGCATTGTAACTGGTCCCAGCGTGCATTTCGTCAACTGTTTCAATCATAACTTCGGCATGCGCAAGATCCATCCCGTTTTGTTCGTCCATTGACACATCTGTTTCTGTCTATAATGGACAAAGAGCATAGTGTTCATTTTACCACGTTTTTCTTAGCTCGCTTTCGTATTACTGAAATTTTTAAGATAATTCATCCATTGTTACGTTCCCTGCATATTGTAAAACAATTGGTTTCTTCTTGCGAGATGCATTTCTTTAACACTTTCACTAGAATCTAATAAGTAGACTGCGGATCTTTGTGCGAAATCAAAATTAGACATTTTACTTTCACTTTAGTTATTTGAACAAGCTGAAAATTATAAATTGGCATTCCTAAATCATTTTATCCTTCTACTGTTTCAAGTTGCACCTACTCATTTTTGCCATAAATGCATAAAATCCGCAGTATAGTACTAATTAGTGTTACTAGTATACAGAGTGTCCCAAAAATGCAGCCAAATGCAAATTTATATTTTTCACTAATAATTTTAATGTAGTCGAAATAATATATATCAATACTCTTAAAGTCATTTAAACTTTTCACGGTTTTAAATTAATAATTTCTAAACATATTTGCACCCAAACAAATTTATATTGCAATCCAATAAATTAATCCTTATTGGAAATTCTTCATTAATTCGCTATGAAAGTTTCATTAAAAAACGTGACTTTTAACTTAACTTTTTGAATCCAATAACAATCGACGGATCGATACATATCAAAGTCACAGTTCGAAGCCTGGAGCAGCGAGCACTGTTACCGATCGAGCACTTTCTAAGTTCAGGGGGTGTAAAATTTGTGATGTCCGAGAGAGTTCAAAATTCTTCTCGCGAATCTAGCGTGTTAGTATTATCAACTTACTTGAAAAAACTTACTTTAGTCAACACTTCCATAGCCTGAGTCGTGTTGTCCCGATCGGACAAAAAGTTAAAACAATCAAAAGCGAACCATTTCGACACATAAATGTCTCCCTTTCCTACAAGAAAAACAAATGCAACCTATCTTATAATTATCTTTGGCATCGACAGCAGTTTTTAAAACCGAGTAATAAATAATAATCAGACACGATTTTAATTATTCACCTACAGGCGAATAGTTAAATATATGGATACATACCTGACCGAGTAATGAGACTTTTCTTTTGCCGCGATCTTTCTCTTCTATAAGTACCCATTAGAGATTTCATTTTGTTTTTGAGTTCGGCAACAGGTAAGTTTAGAATCGAACTTATTTCTCTCCATGAGTTCTCTCTTATCGCGCTGTTGTGATAGTCGTAGTGTTTCGGGTCCCACAACGATCGGTGTCTTTTGTATAGTTCTATGAAAATTTTACACTTCTCGTTGTCCATGCTCGAGAATGAACCGTGTGCCATGGAGGCCAGAGCACTTGAAAGCCGTTTGAACAGAACAAGCAGATCGCAGTGAGGCAGCCCGAAGCACGATGGAAACCCGACTGGCAGCGACTCGATCCGAGGCAGACTCGGGACGAGGCAAACATGGAGGCGCGACAGGTATCTACGTCACGAGCCGTGCCTCGCGAGGCAGTCCAACTTATAGCGATGGGGTCGAGCTCGACGCGAGCACAAACGGAAAAACAAGAGTACAGAGTTCGCGCAAACTTCCTCGAAACGACACACCCGAGCAAACAGATAGCGCGTTCAACATGATTTTCATTTATTTACACATTGCAACTGGAATTTCTTTCTGCACACTATTTCAGAGTACGTCTTATGCATTTTTGACGAAAATGAGTAGGTAAAATATAAAACAGTACTCGGTCTTTATGAAACTTGTATACATATACATATACATTCTATAAATAATTGGCCCCAGCATGACGCGAGCTCCGATTTTTTAATTTTTTATTTAACCATTTGCACTCGATTGTCCCCTCTGAGGAGACATCGTAAGTCTAGCATATCACTCGGATGTCCCCTCTGAGGAGACATCAAAGTTTATCAGTAATTACGGGGAATCAATTTATTCCAGTGCAACTTTTTGAGAAATGCATGTTTCCTGAAGTTTTCTGTTGAAATGACACAAGAAATCAAATGAAAAAATGGTAGAATTACTAAGATATATTATTTATTTATTTAATGTTGCTTCGACATCAAAGGTCATTAGCAACACGGTACATTTTCTTACAATATTTTATACATATTTGTATTTTTGATATACTGGGCAAGACCGGCGATATACTCCTCAGAACTCAGAATCTAACAGAATGGCTAAGGATCCAGGCAACAGCATTTTTCCTTTCATTCTCATATTTTTTGCATTCTATTATTAGATCATTCATGTTAACTGGTACTTTACATATATCGCAGATCGTGTTTTCTTTTTTATTTAACAAAATTGAATGGGTTATTTCCGAGTGGAAAAAGATATCAGCCGGTTTTTCAAAGTGGCGCCGAGTTGCTGGTAGGTAACGTCCGGGATGGCTCCGAGTTCAAAGGGTTAAAATATAGTACTATCTCATGAGATATCCGGGTACTCGGGTAATTTTCGAGTTCCCAGGTATCTCATAAGTCATAGCTCTAATTCATACAATATCCTTCCTACAGTATGCTATCAAAAATTATACCATAGCTTAACAGATCCAGCTCGGAGAGTTTAATAAGATGCATTTTGTCGGAGTCTATACAGGGTGTCCCATTTAAATCGACCCAGTCGAATATCTCCGAAGCTATTGATGATACTAAAAAATGTTCCAGACGAAAGTTAAACGGTACCAGGGGGCACACTTTCGCACATTGGACAAGAACATGAGTGGAGCCAGCTCGCATAATAAACCAGACGGGAGAAATGCGAAAAGCGGAGCCCCGTCTGGCCCTCCAGCGAGCCAGAAGTTGAGGGAGGAAAGGGCATAAGTCCTGGACGTGTGGTTTTTTTAGTGGGTATTCGGGAAACCGAAGACTTGTTTCCCCCGAGTCCCGCACTACCCTCCTGGGGGTGTACGCAAATTTATTTTTACCACACGTCCGTAAACTAAAAAAAGGGGGGCACACTTTCGCATGTAGATATCTTTTCAACAAAGTCAACTTTGTTTTTAAGTAGAAGCGTATATGTTTTAATACACTACTCGATGCTACTCGTTATTCACTACATAAAAGTACTAAATTACTTATAGTGAAAAAGCATTAGTTTAGAAGATATTTTGATTTAAATATTGAGTACTTTGGAGTTACTGACGCGAAAGAAGCACGAGGCTTGCGGAAAGTATTAAATCGATGTGAACAGGACCGCGTGTACGCATCTGAGGATCTTCGCTCGTGTACTAGGGATGCTGCACGTTTTTTGCGACCCGTGTCCGTTGTCTCGTATTATAGCACGGCTTGCATTACATCCGTGTCGGGTGGAAACAGGGTTCACACTAAATACCCGGTAACGTAGCCCGTTGCTGGTCGCCGACAATCTTCGAGGGACTATTACACTTGAGAAAAAATTTGTATTGTATCAACCTTCATCTCCCGCCAGACATACGGTGAACCACGAAAGTATCTGGACGCACTTTGACACTAAAACTACCACTACCGGTCAAATGACCGGTTTCATATATTTCATCTTATAATTATTGAAATTATGAAGTTGCTTACATGAAGATTTATTCTATACATTTCTTTATCCAAGCACATATTGTAATAAAAATTGCAATAAATCTAAATAAATAGCAACTTGTCATTTTTGTAAGCTAAAACATTTTCATCGCTTTTATTTCTCGGTAGGTTTAGTGTTAAAAGTTAAAAGAGTATAACTTTTTTATGATCGAACCAAACGACCTGACTTTTTTTTAGCAATTGGAAGAATTGATTTACCAAATGACATGCAGAAAAGATTTTGAAAAAATTAAAATTGTGCGTTAATAAAATACCCTGAATAGTTATATTTATAATTTAATGAATTCCTGTATTTTCACACATGAGTACACGAAGTTAAAGAATTACTACGGATTAACTGTAGAAAATCTCGAGCAATTAAAGTGGCTGCTCGATAAGTGAGAAGCTTGGGACTTTGTTTCGAGACCGGATTCATAGTTATCGAGCGGTCAATAACACGCGCGCTGTGCTCGTCTTTCTATATCGAGCGGGGGCGTTCGAAGTCCACGCTTAAAGGGCTCTCACTTATCGAGCAACTATGCACTACTATACCTACAAAGAAAAAAGACTGGGGTTTTTATTCGACACGTTTATAGTTTTATTTCTTTAATGCTGCATCCATTGGACAATTTTTTTGTTAGATAGTTACGTCCTCGATTTAGTTAAAGATGGATGATTTTATAAAAATGTAATAAAATTAATGAAACGATTAAAAGTAGAAATACATTTTTATCGAATTTCCATTTCTGGTAATTGACTTCGGGAATTTTTATTTCCCATAAAAATCCAATCATTACTAGACTACGGATCTTTATGCAATTATGGCTTTTGAAAATTTTCAAAAAATGCTAGGGTATAAAATACGACAGAATCTAGTACGATTTTCATTTATTTCAGATCTAAAGAGGTTACTACCACGGAAAACAAGAGATTCTGCTTTATACGACGTTCTTAAAATTTGTCTACAAAAATTGAAAATTGCATGAACACCCGCGGTCTAGTCATTAACTTTTTCAAGATTTCAGGGAAATCAATGTTTACCATTTCCATGAATTTTTGCCTATTGTTTATCAGCTGATTATCACGTCATACAAAGCGGTGGAAGCGTTCGAGATAATCTGAAAAGCGTAGCTGCTTAATCTCCACGGATTTCGTTCCCTTCGATCCAGACGACTCGTTAAATCCATTTTGTACTTTCTACAGTACCGGCAAAGCTCGCGAGGGAGGAAAAAGTAATTTCCACTCGAGACGAATTCCACCCTAGCTGTTTAACTCTCGTCGGTTTAACGAGCCGAATGGTCCACCTAAACCGCAGAAACCTTTCATGAACTTTTTCGGGAAATCCTTTATACCTTTCCCTTTCACTGGTTCAGAACACAAAAGCAACTGAAGTACACGCAAAATCGTTCTGGTCGTTCATAAAAAAGAGGAGTTTCAAAAGCCATTTTACACGAATGAAGGCAGCTAGTGTCCAACTTACAAAACAGATTACGGTTTTCCTTTATATGATTAAAACATGTCCAGCTAATTTCTTTTTATTACGAACACATGACAGTCTTCCTTTTGTAAACATTTTCTCTGTCCATGTTCGCGAACACGTGGAAACAGTTTATCATGCGCATATGTATTTTAAAGATTCGATATAAACAGTATAATGATAAAATATTTACAGAACTAATGCCCTGCTTTACTATCCCTCTTCAAAACTTATCGGATTAATTGAACCGATTCTGTTACCCGAAAAAGTGACGATTAATTAAGATTTACCAGCAATTTAATAACTGTGTTAAATGTCAGTAATGATCAGTTTTACATTCGACTGTGAATGCGCTGTCCTTAGATGGTCTCGTTATGCAAGATCAAGCTTTGCTGCATTCAAGAAAATCGCGCAACAAGTGACGTAGTTTTACGATACCCTCCATCATCTACGCCCTTCATGGATCAGAAGAGATGTATCTTTCGATAACACCTTCGCCCAACCTCGATTAAGCCAACACCACCTATTGTTGATTAAACTCGAGATTAAACTCACTTAAGTGTACCTCTAGAAGCGCAGATGGGGTAGGCAAATGACTAAATATGTTTTTATACTGCATTGGTCTTCATAATACACGGTGTCAAATAAAAGTCTGAGACCTTAGCAGACTGTACAATATGTTAATATAATAATAATAATAATAATAATAATTAGACTCCGGTACCTCGCGCAAAATAAAAATTGTTTGCATTAATTACAAGCAGAGGGAACCAAGTAGAGAAATTCTTTTATCTATCAACTGATTGCATAAGTTCGTCCCCGATTTGAAAATAAAATTCAATGGTTAAATTTTAAAGGTGTGATTAGAGATTGGTTAAATTAAAATTAAAAAATGGTTAAATTTTCTACAATTAGAAAAGAATGGTGACTATATCTATAATTGATTAATAAAGTTGTATTCTTTATTTAACCATTGAATTTTATTTTCAAATCGGGCACGAACTTATGCAATCATCTAATATATATAATACATTAATATCCTTATAAAGAATGTCCCAAACATGTACGTCCTTGCAAGGGGTGATTCCCTTGGTTATTAGACTCTGGATCTTTATGCATTTTTCGAAAATTTTCAAAAAATACTAGAATATAAAATACGACAGAATTTAGTACGATTCTTTTAGCTACATTACAGTTGTATAAATTCCATTAGATTAATGAAAAATGGAAAGACACGTTCCCTCTTTTAATTATTCCGCCTCGATTAATTTCATTAAGTTAATGGTTTACGCGTAAGTTAAAGTGACACTTACATTCGACCACTCGGTATAAAATACGGGTCGTGGACCCGCATTCATTGGTCGGTGCGGAATTAAATGGGAACAAAGCGGGCGAGGATCTCATTGTAAGAACGCGCCGATTAACAATACGTTCGTCAAGTTAAAGGCGGATTACGTCATTCTCATGATTCGTCACAATGGTAACAGTGCGTCAATTTTTTTCGCGAGGTAATATTAAGAAAGAGAATAAATGTCTACTTCATTTCAGTTTGTTGCAATTCAGGTGGAAAATTTTCACGACATTATCACAATATTACACGGAACGATTTGAAGAGGTAGGAAGCATGTAAAGTTGTCGGTTTCTCATTGGTGAATTTATTACCCCAATTGATTACGTTCACCGTGTTTAATAGGCTAGAGCAGCGTGTAAATTGGCTAGCAATTGCCGATCTAATATACCGTGTACACTTACTTGATCACATATGATGTCCCACTTCTTTTCGTTGTCGTACTGTTTCAACAGTTTTGCCTTATCCGGCGGCAAATCCATTGAAGCCTGAAACATATAAGATAACCAACGTATTATATTTTCAAGTCTTACTTGTTATAAATTATATATTATTTTATCCATCTTAACCCTTCAAATGCCTCGTTCAATCTTGAAAGTGTGTATCTGTATATTGAATTATTTTTTCTGCCGTGATGAGTATATTTATCATTAACTAAAAAATCTCATCGGAATCGGTTTACGCAGGAAAAACGACACGCATCGAAAGATGTACGATTCTACGGATAAGCAGAAACTAATCAAAAGTCGTGAAAGACTACGATTTTCACAATTTTTAACCGCTTGTAGCTCGTGCGTATGTCAATCGATTTCGATGAAATTTTCAGCATGTGTGTAACTGCTACAAAGTGGTATGTACCTCGGTGTACGATCTTAATCTGTTCCTGATGTTTGGACTTATACCGAATAGGATGTATACCAAACCAACCTTTCCCATAAGAAGTAATGTAAAAATGATTAATCCGTTCTCATGTAAAAAAATTCCTATTGATATTATATTATACCTATATTAATGAGGTTGTAAAATAATTTAAACACTGTTTAAACACATAAATAAAAGAAATTTTATTATAGATTTTTAAATTTAAACTCTGCTTCATGTTAAAATTCATCAAAAAGAAACAAATGATATTCTATTCTGTGGAAGGAGAGTCCCCTTGCAATAAAACCTGACATTCTGGTGTTTTTTCTTTTTCCATCTTCTGATCGATTAATGCGTAAACTGAGATTTTTTGAAATTGTGACATGCGGCGTTCTTCCTTGGAGCCACAGCATTATGATCTCCTAACTGAATTAAGTTTGTGTGCCGAAGGCGTTTTACGCATTAAAATAGATCAATAATTAAATCTCTTTACCGAGAGTCGCTTGCTAATTATTCAAACACGCGAATCTCTTGAGATTTCCGAACATCCTTTCCAGTCCGAGCTATTCTCGTTAGCGTAATGAAGTCATCGGTCGGGATCGGGAAAAAAGAACCGTGGGACGACCATCTAAGGGCTGACTTTGCTGAAGAACCTCCACTCTTACTGCTTTCAGCCGTTTTTATGCATAGAATGATTCATGGCGACACGACGATAAGTGCACTTCCGCTCAACGAGCTATTTTTCGATACCAATTTTTAATCTACTCCACACAGCTATTTCAGTATTTAATTTTCATGGATATTTAATAATCTATGAAAATTGGGCACGAGCTTATACAATCGTCTCATATTACAGTAATCACTTGAATGTAAACTTGATTAGAAACTGTATTAATTGTTTTATATGCTGAACTCTTTCTGTAATCGATTACTGAATACAATACAAGAAAATTGATAATAAAATTGATATAATACCTCGTACATTCCTTAAATGTTTAGTAATTGATTTGATAGCAACATATTTAATAATGTAAATCATATTTTGTGCTAGGAGGGTTAAACTTTTCTATCAGTGTTTTATACATTTCTCCGAAACCTATTTTAGCTGAACGTTATTTAAATGCATAGATAAATAAAATTCAAAATTTCATTTTCAGAAATACACAACTTCATTGCCAATAGAGAAATGTAACTTTTCAAATTGATGTAGTTTATAATCCCATTTATGAATTCGCGTATAAGTTTGGAATATGAGTTCGCGTTAGATCACACGATAGTACAATAGCACGTTCCGACCCAGAAATTACGTAAATTGTAAGTTCCGCGGTTACGTTTTAAGTGCTACCTTATTAAGCGAGCTCGTAATGAAATATTATGCGCGTTGTATTTGTGTAAAGTAACGAAACAAGAGTTCGCAAAACAAGTATAATAGTCGATCGGAACGTTGAGGATTTCTAGGGTACACGCTATGCGATTCGCATCCTTCACACGTTAGCATGCAAGGTTCAACCTTTACCGAGTTAAATCGAAATCCTTATCTGCGATGTTCTACTTAAGTTAATATAATCTAACCTCCAATTTTTAAAAAAATTATACGTTTCGTTCGCCAAAGAGACGCGAAAATTTATATTATACAAGGAACGTCTCTTGAAAAAGTGTTCTTGCTAAACGGATATTTCAAAATTTATATAATTCCAGGAAAATAATGTTTACATAAAACATAAGTGTTCTAGAAGGGAAACATTAGCAAGGTTTGAAACGTGGGTTATCTACGTATGAGGTGTGTTAAAAAATAACGGGAATTTTGTAATTTCGCGGGTTGTATTAGTCCGATTCACGCTATTTTTTCTTTGTTGTGTTGGTAAACATGTCTAAAAAGTGTCTGTGCATTCGTTGTATTCGATATTTAGTCTATTGTCAGCTATCGAGAAGGTTACATGTGGCTTGGTACGATCTGCGATTGTTTGTGGCGAAACAATTGATGGCTTTTGCAGCACGATAATACACCTGCTCACACTTCATTGCTTGTTCGTGATTTTTTGGCCAAAACAAACACTGTAATGATGACCCAGCCTCCATATTCACAAGACACGGCCTCGTGCGACCTTTTCTTGTTTCAAAAAATAAAGAGAACCTTAAAGAGACGTTGTTATCCCAAAGATCGAGCTCCAGAAGTGTTTCGAGGATTGGAAGAACTTTGAAATACTTTGAAGGTGATAACTGGACTGCGGATCTTCGTGCATTTATGAAGAAATTCGCTGGGTGAAATATAAAACAATAACAGATAAGAAAAATTAAAGAATGTTGTAACGTTGTTTTTAATCCAACAAAATCATTAAGGGATTAAATCAATTTTTATTTCACTCCTGCTGCCCATAATCAATGCGGAACATTTTTATTTTGCATAAAGATCCGCAGACTATATTTACGAATAGACGACATTGTTTCCGAAAAATGAAAATTCCTGTTATTTTTTTAACACACCTTATAAATATGCCACAATGTGATTGATTAGAAATAAATATTAAATAACGGTGGTTTTTGTTATAAACTGAAGTGGCATACTTCTCTAGCACGTTTGTTCTACGTACGCAAGCCAAAAGAAAAATTTTATTAGCAATGCAAATTAGGAAGGAATAGAAATGGCGTGACAACTAAGACCATCCTTGGTGTCATGTCAATAGTCACATTTTACTTGCAAGGACAACGCCACAAAGATAATGCATAACTACTCATAGTTTTGCATATCGTACCTGCACGTTCAGTTGTTTTTAGAACAAGTTTAAGGTAATTACGTTGATAACTCCTGAACAAAGCCGTGGAAAACATTTTCGCAAAGGAAAAAGTTACTTCGAATGACCTGAGGAATCACCCTTTCAAGGAAGTACAATTTTGGGACACCCTATATGTATATTTTAAAGAGGGTACATCTTTATTGTTGCGAATTCAATTGTATTGTATAGATTTACATGCGCCATAAATATATTATGACCTAGGGTATGGTTTTTTGTTCATTAAACTATAAACCCATAATATCAATGATCGTCAAAGCAAGTTCGAAAGTATTGGGTTGTGTAACAAATTCCCGCGTTTTTTGTATTTTATTTTTTCCCCGCAATTTTGTGTTTTGTTAGGTAAAGTAAATATATGTATTCGCAAGTCTTTTTCTTGCTCTACAAACCTATCTGCTTCAATTTTTCGAATTCATTAATTTTAATCAATTTTCAAGCTTTTTCAATGGAAGTTCCAGGAGGCAGAAAAATTCATTTTCGACATCTGCTCGACATCTCACTCAAGTTGTATGGCACCTAAGCTCCAAGTTTTTGGTCGACATGGCGAAAATGAATTTTTCTGCCTCCTGGAACTTCCATTGAAAAAGCCTGAAAATTGATTAAAATGAATAAATTCGAAAAATTGAAGCAGACTTGTCAGCATCTTGTCAGCCCCATTGTACCATTCATCTTTGTCCTTACCATATTTAACGTGTCTTTAGAAACAACAAAGATATTTGAGGTGCAAACGTTAGGTGACTCACCCTGTATACTTTACCTAACAAAACACAAAATTGCGGGAAAAAATGAAATACAAATACCGCGGGAATTTATTACACAACCCAATAGTTTGCATTTCATTGTGCAAGCGAAATCTATGATAACATTCGCGGGACAGCGATATTTCGTTTTCATTTCGAGATAATAACAAACGCGGCTGATGATTGCCAGTGATGTATACACTATAATATCCTGATTAGCAAATTAATTGCCTACTGTTTACGCTCTAAAGAACTCGATCATCAAGTCCGCGTATTAGAACAGTACCTCTAGATATAAGAACCTCGTTATGGGTTTCTTTTTCTAAGCAACGATTTTTCATGCGTTTTAGTACGCCACGGAGAAAGCTAACACACGTTCCCCTTCGGTGATCAAAATGAATATTAATTTCCAGCGAGGTAATGCATGTTCCGTGAAAATCGTTTCCGTCTCGCAACAACTATTTATTTACACTGAACGAACAAAGAGGAACAGTAATTTTCTGCGGCAGCACGATATTTGCACAGCTATGAGTCACTTTTTCTAAATCAACTCCCACTTCATAAGGTGCTGTCTAGTTCAACAATAAATCTCATTATCAGAGCCGTGACCGATAAGATGTATATATTCATGAGGGAGAATGACAACATTCTGGGAACATTTCGTGACTAAACTGCGGATTTTTATGCGAAATAAAAATTTTCCACCTGAAATGCAACAAAACAGAGTGACATAGAAAATTTTCTCTCTTAATATGTTCAACAGTTTGAAATTGATATAAAAGTATTTTTGTCATAAATGCATAAAATCCGCTGTCTATTAATTACATTATTGTGAAATATTAACATTTCTAAGTTGAAAAGAACATTTTAATACAACGACAGAGTTTGAGAATCAAGTTTGAACAGATCGAATTCAAGTCAAATAATTCATTAATTAATTCGTGAATTTACAAGTTAGCTCAATGGCATAATAATTGGAACAAGTACCCTACACTCTTTCTTAGAACCCACAGAGTAACACCTTACCTATGAACTACCCAAAATTTGGCCACTTTTTAACAATCCTCCACCATCATTGTTAGTATTTAGAATCGCTTTCGTATGAAAGTTCCTTCACTCTTTGTGTAAGAATCTGCAGTACTACGTTAATAAACAGAGAATCGTTGGGTTACATTTGTCCCCGATAACATCGCGGTGTATGTAAGCGGACTGGTTGGACACGTTAATTGCGAAACCATCTGTTTATCATGCTCAATGCTCCGCTGGCATCCGTGCAAGAACCCGAGACCGTCTCGTAGAACGTTTAAGTACCATATTTGGATTTATAGTTTCAATGCGAGTCCACTGTGAAGCTGTATCTGGCCGACTTGGTAAGAACAAGCCAATTTTATTCTATCGGAAAATCGATGAGGTAATATACAGGGTGTTCCCAAAATGTTGTACTTCCTTGAATAGAACCAACTCCTCACCAATTCCTCAGATGATTTGCAGTAACTTTTTTCTGTACGAAAACGGTCTCCGCGGTTTTGTTAAAGAGTTATTAACGAAAAACATGGATCAATCAGAGCGTGGCTACAGCGGACAGACTCCGCCTCGGCGACAAATGTCGCAGGGCGTGGCGTTGTCATTGGCTGAGCCGAAATCCGTCCCTCAGAATATCTTCTTTAAGGGGATAGACTCGTTTCCAGGATTGCAAGGGTGCGGGATGCGCGTTCTCATTTCTCAATAATGCAAAGATGAAGTTTTTCGGTAATCAAAAGCGCTAGATAAAAAATCAATCTAGGCCGCAATGGTCCTCAAAAATTCCTATTTTTACGTTTACGAGGCGTAATTTGGATTATGTGGCAGCATGAAGCTGGCGCAGCTTTATGAAAATAGCTACATGCGCAGATTCATGCTTCCAAATAATGCAAATTACGCTGCCGAATAATAAAGCCACAGTGCAAAATTCAGTCTTTACTGGTTTGCACAATAGATCGTGTTGTATACGGATCGCTATAGATTACATGTGAAACATGTGTTCTGATAATCGAGGTTTTACTAAATCGTCGACGGAACACGCAAATATGTTCTGAATTTTGTCGTGCTTGGTCTCCTTTTAATCAGAAAAATGTCACGGATATGTTGATAAAAGTTTCATAAAAATATAGTTAAAGCCAATTTGTGCTAATTTCTCTTACACAGACACACATATGTTAAGATATTATTCTAGCTACATCATGGTGAAATCTATAAAAAAAAGTTCTCTTTTTATCCGCATCTCTTTCTATATCTGGTTTTCATTTATTTTCTTCCATGTTTACAGATCGGACAGGATACGATAGTGCGTTCAATCGGATTCATTGTGTCACATATGTTGCACCTCTTTTTTATCAAATATATAGGGTGTTCACGCTATTACTAGCCGGCGTTTTTCTTGCAAATAATAAATATTAGAAAAAATTGCAGACACAAATACTGCCTTTTTTACAAGAAACGTAATAGCGTATGTTATTTTTTCGTGTTTGCACTGTTTTTTTTTTAGAAATGAAGGTTTCAATTTTTAAATGGAATTCTATATTTTTATATCAGACGGAAACATGTGTCCAGCCAAATTCATTTATATAAGACACGATGAAATATTTCGAATGCAACCTCGAACTTTTTTGCAGTCCTTCGATGTCGACAATTTTCCGAGATTTAGCTTTTCAAGAAACAGTATCTGCTTTCCTGTGATATTTAGTAAGTCGTATAGTTCGAAGTAGTAAAAGATATCTCAAGTTTTGCAGAAATCTCCTGATACGACATTCCTTTTTTAGGAAGCTTCAAGCTTCAATTTGTCATCGTTGATCTTATCTGTAGCCGCTTATGTAAACTAGAGTGACTCTTATGTACACTTAAAGATAGTTCCAATTAATAAGAAATGTGCAAAGTTTGAGTCCGATCGGATAACGGGAGAATGTGTCCCCGGGCCCTTAAACATTAAAATAATTAATTAAATGCTCATAAAATCGAATATCTTCTAAATTATTGACTGTATCGAAAAATGTATTCGACAAAACCTGTACATGAAAAATTGATTTTATAATAGCTCAAACCTTTCTGAATAAAACAAAAAAAAAATAGCTGAATCGGGCAAACAGTTCCAGTGATAAATATTCGTAATGAGTGAAAAATTACAAACTTCGAAGGCCTGCCATTTTTAAACAAACTCTATACTGGCAAAATGATGACTTACCCCCCCCCCCCCTATTTTCAAATGGACTACAACATATTTCATTCAGAATTTTTCATATTTTGGCTAAAAATTCTTCCCTGCAGTGCCATAATGAAGAGTTTTTTTTCATAATTTTTCAAAGTGTCCTAAGAGTACGATAAAAAAGATCAATCGAAGATACATCAGAGGGTACTTTTTTGTTAAAATAATAGGGCGCGTCTAAATTCTGATACGCACCGTAGTACTGTCGCTCGGCAGACCCGACGATGCGACATTTACGGGGATATGCGCTACCATAGTGATGAAAAAATAGAAATGCTTACTGTAAGACCGACGACATAATTTATAAGACTCGATCGAATGTACCGGTTAGATCGATGAAGGTATATAAGCGTATGAAGCGAAGGCGGAAGCAAAAAGGCAGTTTTCCTTCATTAATACTCTATAAAAGTGTCATAGAGTCTCTCGATGGCGGCACCGCGACGCGCCGGGAGGGTCGTCGGCACAAAATGGATGTGCTCGCGAGGCGATCAATCGCGGAAAGTCCCCTTCAGAAGAATCATACGGTTAGCCGGTTCCACGTTTCTCTGACCAGTTGTTTCCCATCCAACAATCGATGCCAGGGGGTGAGGGCTGCGTCTCTCTTTTGTGGTGTACCAACACTCCTTCGCGTCGCTCACCCTGCTGATGTGTACGCTAGCCTAGATGACTGCGTCGATGGACTATCACACAAAAGGTTCCACCATCGCGCCATGAACACAATCGAGAATCAGTTAAAGTACTTGAAGCAATGATGGAAACCTTCTAGGGTTGTGTAGCGCGTACGCCCACTCGGTCCTTTCCCCGGTACCATTTGTACCCTAACAAACCTAATCCCTACGCGCATTTTTCTTTTCCTCGCAACGAGCGTTATGGGTGGGTGATGCGCCATAAATAATTCTGGAGGGCTCTCAGATTCGTTCTCCTGAATTAATTACGATTGATTCTTCATTGCTGGGTACACAACGTCTGCAAGCTCGTCCCCCAGGCGATCTTGTGCTAACCATGACAATTTGTTATCTATCTAGGTAGGCACATTATCGTTGTTCAAAGTTTATTCTTATCCTAGTGTCAACAATAAATCGAACCGTTTACAAATACGCTTGGGATGAATTATCTGTGGCATTCATTTGTACAGAATCTACGGGAGTTTGCACTATAATATCGAGCCAGACTCGTAATGACTTCCTTCAAGCTGGAGTAAAATGTTATTTTGTTGTTGTCGATTTTTTTGACAATGACAAAAATCATTTGCTTTCTAAGCATCAGCAATGATAATTATTAGACAGCGGATCTTTATACAAAATAAAAATGTTCTACGCGAATTACGACAAACTGGAGTGAAATAGAAATTGATTTCCTTTCTTAACACGTTTAATATTTTTAAATTGTTCTAATGGTTTTACTGTTGTAAATTACACCTAACCATTTTTGCCATAAATGCATAAAATCCGCTGTCTAATAATTGTGGTCTTTCAGTTTTTCTTTAAATATCATTCAAGAAGATCTTATTTTTATTCTAAGGAAAATACAATTATTTATATGATGAACAAAGTATTTATCTGCAGTTCATTAAAATTATACTGCAAAATAATCAATAATTGATGTAAACCTTTAGTTAAATATTCGAATAGTTAACAATTGCTAATAAACTCACACTATTTGTTAATAAATACATTCCGCAAGAAGTGCTTTGTTATAATAACAATGTTCATTCTTATTATGCTACAACAATGATTTTAGAGCATACACTGGGCACAATGTGCTAGCGTTTAATTATACGAATGATCATAATGCATTTTCGCACTCGCATCATGTTTCCTTGTTACCACCGCGATGAGTCCCACGCGCTTGTTACCACATCCGCAAACGGTTTTTCGTTGTAACCAAAAACCTCATTTCTAATCAGTAGAATATTTGTTACATTAAATAGATTGCACTCTATTATATATACATACAAATAGTAATAACATTTTTATAAATTTTCAATCGAATCTCGAGTTTCATTTAATCCTGTAGTTGAAGAAACTGTTGAACACTATGTCAAAATCTAGTAGATAGATGGATCTGCATGGGCCTAACAACTAATAATTACTTACAATTGCCCTTATTAATTGTCTACACAGTAGCACTGATTGCAATGGACAACATCCTAGCATTGCTTACATTAAAAATCATTTAGAAAATACCTTCGTATATAATTACTAGTTTCTTGAACCAATACACTCGAGTCGATTTTTATTCGTGTAACCTTCGTATAAAAAAGGAAAATAAGAAAAAGCTACGGATTAAATTTTGTGCCCCTTTTAAAACCATACAACTTTTGTTTGAACCATTTTTCCATATGACAAACACTTTGTGAGTATTTATATGGTTTAGGTGGCATACTTTAGGTGAATGACCCAGTATGTACCAAGATGACTTGAATGGTAAAACTGGCATTTTGGAATCTGGCAGAGCTGTTGGAAAGGACTTCTGCTAACAGATTGAAAAATAGATGAATCGTGGGAGGAGGTTTGAAGAGGATGACGAAGAGATTACCCGAGGGATATTAGATGGGAGGCACATCACGAGGAGAAAAGAAGAAAGGAAAGAGTGGGGGCGTTAATAGGGATAAAGGGGGAAATAAAGGAACTGCAATCAGAATTAGAAGAGGAGGAGCAGGAGGCGATAGGCTTAAAAGTGGAACTGTGAGGTAGAAAACGGATGATGGTAATATGTAATGTGTATGTAGGATTTGGGGAATCAAGATTGAGAGAATTAATTATGGATTTATTAATAAAACGAGAAATTACCACAAACGAAACAATGAATTTACAGAGACACAAGCGACAACCAACACGCGACTGGGTCCAATGGAAATCATCGACACAGTTTTCACCGACAATAATTCACCGACTCCAGATTTGACCGACAATAACTTTGACCGACAACGACTTTAATCGACGACAGTGTTATTCGATATTAACTCTTTGCACTCGGAGATATTTTAACTCGAAAATTAAACATTTCTTCCGACCTAGAATATTTCCATAATACGTCATACAATGCCTAAATGTTTAATAATTGTTTAGATACTGACATATTCTCAAAAACAAAATTCTCTCCCTCTCTCAGAGTCACCATTCGAGTGCTAAGGGTTAATTTTGAAAAAGGAACAATTTTTTATGTGTAATTTGAGTGGTATCAAGTGGTCAATATGTATAGTGGCTAATATAGTGGTCAATATGTATAGTGGTTAATATAATGGTCAATATATATAGTGGTTAATATTATATTCATATATTTATATATATAATGTTAACCCAGAAACGGAGCTTATTATCTTTTACTTACTATAAATCATATATCTTATAAAACGAACGATAATTCAAAATCGAATGTATTATTTCGCAAGAATGGAATAGATTAAATGTAATCTTATCGTACAAGCATGTAATCAACGGCGATTCAATTGCAAAAGCAACCATGAGTGAATATTACTTTTTAGAAGTCGGAGCTTGAGATCCATGGTAATAGATCATTAATCGTGATTCTATCTCTTCCAAAATTGCATCCGATTTGTAGAAATACTGTATCTCTGGCTACATGTAATTACGTGGTAAAAGGCAAGTTCAATAAACCGAACTAAATCGAGTGCAAGTGTGCACGTCTGTGATTCCCCTCTCTCATATATGATTACCTTCTATTAATATAGCGTGGGGAGAGAGACAAAAATAGAACGGACACGCTATATATAGACAACACAAACAATATATAAAGTTATAATTGCCGATAAAAAAATATCCATAAACACGCATAACAAAAAAACTGTGATTTTATATTAGAAGTTGACACAATTCGTAATGTCATTACTAGACTGCGGATCTTTATGCAAAATAAAAAATGTTCGCAGTGATTGCAGGACACAGGAAGCAAATAAAAATTGTATTCTTCTTCTAATTATCCTACGAAGCTGAAACGAATACATTGATGTCCTTAAATATTTTTAACATATCCACTGCTTTAAGTTGCACGTGCCCATTTTTGTCATAAATTCATAAAACCCGCAGTCCAGTCATTATTACAGACAGGAAAAAATTTAATTGTGAGATCCTATTTTTTAATACTAGGTTCACGGAGCTCTAGAAATAACTATTTCACATTATTTTATAAACATAACAATCACGTGTCCAATTATTAAGTTTGTAAAGATGCTTCCCTGAGGAATGATTTGCCAAAATTTCTTTGGGTATATTATATTGGAAAAATGGCGAAAAATTGCGATAGACACATGCTTGTTATGTTTATAAAATAATGTGAAATAGGTATTTCTAGAGCTCCGTAAACCTAGTGTTAATAAGGTTGGTTTATGAAAGAATATTTTTAAAATTACTGGTCATGTGTGAAAATTTGATGAGTTAGCATGCACGACAATTCTAGTAATCTGTTCGCGCCGGATGTGTTGTCAGAAGAAGACAAAAGCCAAGACAACCGTTCTTGTTGGAAGTCCGCATCCGGAACGTACGCGCGCGGAAACGGCTTTTCATTAACAGTGACCTAACTACCAGGATAAATTTATCTGCACGCCGCGTCACTTCGACATTAGTTTTCCCCGTTCGCTGTGGTAATACAAACAAATCACGTTTCTCAAAATCACGAACCCCGGTCACGGTATTCCGTTACGCCAAATATGAATCATAGTTTCATAATTGAGTTTGGTATCGAATAATAAATTCCTTCGTGTTCGCGTAGCTTATAGTACGAGCCGACAAACGGTACCATTCTTTACGACATTCAGCGTAGAATGTAAAAAGATTTTTGATGATGACCATTTCGTGGTATCCGCGGCGCTGTATTGACAATAGAAAGCGTTTATGGCTTTTTGAACCGACTTCGTTCCGTAGTAAAGGCGGTGATAAACAGAGTACGAACGTTATGAAACAAAAAGAAAACTCTCCTCAAAGACAGTTTGTTTTATTCGAAGTCGATGCAGTTTCGAGTGAAATATGACAAACCCCTTTAATATTAAAATTCATTATGAAATTATTTTAATTTTGTAATTAAACCTCTCTGTAAAATTTTATTTCATCAAAATATTCACACCAAAATTGTTCTGTGAGAAGCCATTTATTGATGAAATATATTGTTCAAATGGAAATTATATTATATTATATTTCACATCCAACTATTTTACATCTTCAATTTTTAAACGTTTCCTATTTTGAATTTCATCTATTAAATTTTGTTATAAATGCATAAAGATCTGCAGTCTGAGAAATTGAAGTCGTTTGGTTCATTCATAAAAAAGTTATTCTGATTTAAAGTGTCAATTTGTCAGGATCAGTTTTGCTCCTAACTGTAGACTTAAATTACAGTAATTAGATCGTAATAATTAGATCACTAATGATATAGTACAAACAAAATCCTGCCAAATCATAATTACTTTCTCCCAGGATCCATAAGACATTAATATTGTCAAACTGAAAGAGATGAAGGTCACAGTCACAGATGAATCGAAGAAATCTCTAGCGAGCTCAAATGCATAAACCTTTTTAACGAACGATCTTGTTTGAGACCCATGAAATTGAATTCAATTCCTACGGTACATCGTGTTACTCCAGTATCACGCTTCTTCCGACGCCAATGAAATAATATTCTAACGGTGTCGAGAACGAAAATAATCTTTATTGGTGGGTTTGTCGGGGTTGCAGGCTATAGCTCGTTACACGGACACTGACCTTCGGACCAGCTTACAACAACGAACTAACTCCATTTTCTGATACCTTCATCGAAACTACTTTTTTACGAGCCTTTTAACACACCGGCATTTTTTCTCTGTTCATCTTTCTGTTCTTGCCTGTATTTTCTAACAAATTACAATTTTATCATTTGTTATTGTTCATAGATTATTTTAATCCATTTCGATTTAACCCTTAAGTGGACCTTCAAAATGTACATTAAAAATACAATAAGTTAATTAAATTATATTTAACCCTTTGCACTCGGTTGTCCCTTCTGAGGCACCACTAAAAATTGATGTATCATTATTCAAAATATTGTTTATATTATTAAATATATCGGTAACTAATCAATTACTAAACATTTAGGTATTGTATGAGGTATTATAACAATTACATATCCATAAAATTTCAAAAATCATAGAGAATGGAAATATTCTAGATCGGAAGAAATGTTTAATTTTCCAGTTAAAATAGCTCCGAGTGCAAAGGATTAATATTATATTTATATGTACTATTCACCTCCATCAAAATGGTAAATAGATACGTAGTGAAATAGTGTACCAAATTGTGTAAACAATTTTTTTTAACCCCTTGCCGTATTTGAACGAGTCAGAGTCATGAAGATTTTAACAAAGTTTAATAAATATGAATGTTACTCGTTTCTTTTTGGATGGAATAAAATTTAAATCGTTTGTAATTAATATTTAAAAATTAATATTTACTTCTACGACATTTTTAGGGATAAATAATTACACAGTTTGGTAGACATAATAATACGATACAACTTTTTTTAAATATCATTTGTGTTCTTGAGATATTTCACAGAAATTTTTTCAAGGGCTGATTTCACCCCTTCAATGCGAGAAGTAGCATAAACAGAAATAAGGTTGTTCAGTGCGACTTTAAATAACTGTTCTTTCATAGCGTTTATTTCCCTAATGCTGTTCGAAATGTATTAAATTATTTTGTATTTAGAAAAATGTTTACCTAAACTTAGGTCCACTGAATAATTCAACGGATTTATTTGATGTCACGCAGGTCGCCACGACAAGGCTCATTGACTCTAAATAGGTCCTCCTATTTCCGTTCCAACGATACCAGTCAACGATAACTCACGAAATATCCGAGAGGAGTTTGAACGGAAAAAGAAAGTTAGCTCCTCAGCGATAGGGAGGAAATCTATACACTATAAAAGTTTGTAGTATAAACTGGGCGTAGTCGGCGCCATTCAGTAATCGATTGCAAAAAGAATTCAGTGTAATACACATAATAAAATGTACTATGCAGTTGTTAATATTATTACGATATAAAAAACTTTAAATTGCCTTTTGTCCGTTGCACGCGTCGAACAAAATGGATTGTTAACGCATTATGTGAAAACAGGCGAATAATCAAAAGAAGGTTGACGTCGTATACATAGTTATACAGTATAGTGTGGCGAGGACGCCCCAGATTAGACGAGTGTTATCAATAGACTGCAGACGTTTATACAATTTTCAATTTTTGTAAGCAAATTTTAAGAATCTCGAGAATCAAATAAAATCTTGTTTTCCGTGGCAGTAGCCTTTTTAGATCTGAAATAAATGAAAATCGTATTAAATGCTGTCGTATTTTATATCCTAGCATTTTTTGAACATTTTCGAAAGTCATAATTACATAAAGATCCGCAGTCTAGTTATCAACATTGGAAAAGCCATCTAATATTAAAGGTATTAATATTCATATACAGAAATTCAGATTTTAGACTTTCTTTTGCCCGCCACTGTACACCAACGAATCTGTTATTCCATGTCCGCACGATAAAACAGTTCTCTGTATATCAACTTTCTAACTGATCTGTATAAAACTCTCTATCACGACACAAAGAGTAGGCTTGCAACACCGAAGACGCAAAACCAGTTCTTCCGTTGCAAATTATTTGCAGATTCATGCCGAAGAATGCTTAGGTTCTCATGAAACGGAAAGATTGGAGAAAGTCGCCTGCAAGAATGTTAAAGCGGCCGATACTGATCTGACAACCAGCAATAATAAATATTAGGGTAAATAGCGCAACGCGTGCTGGTGCAAAATATACGATTCAGAAACGACCGACTTCCCCTCTCGATTTATCGAAGATTCAACTACGTCGCAACAAGTGTAAGCATAATGATCAAACTTACTGATCGTTCACGTCAGCAATGGCTGGAGAAAATTATGATACAGTTTGATTATAATTAGACTACAGATGTTTATGCAAAATAAAAATTTTCTGCATCAATTTTACAAAACACAGGCCAAGGAAAAAGTTCTTTTCTTCTTTAATAATTTTAGTGAATTGAAAATAATACACTGGTATTTCTAAATTCTCTTCGCCTGTAATCTTTTTCAAATTGCATTTTCCCATTTTTGTAATAAATGCATAAAATCCGCAGTCTAGTTATAATTAATAATGGGGAAGTTAATGGTGAATAGAAGTGAGTACGCAATCGCTCCAGAGTATTGAAATTGTTAAAACTTCGCAGACATCATTCGAATACGAATAAACGCGAATAAAGTTTCACTTTGATCTATCGACTGCGTTTGTTCTTCTTCGTTTGTGCTCGCGGTGCCGTCTGCATTCAATCGTCGATGTTCGTTTGTGTTTGTTCACCAGATCGTAGACGCGGCTTTCGTTTATGATAATTCACGTTCGTTCGTTCTCACCCAGTTTGTTCGTGCTCGTTCGCTAGATTTCAGACGGAGCTTTCGCTTATGATAATTTATGTTCGTTCACGATCGTACTTACCCGTTTGTTCGGGCTCGATTGTTAAATATGAGCTGTGTATTACAGCATTTGATAGTAAATGGCCCGAGTTAGGTTTATACGAGTGTTTTATTGTAATTGATCGTCAGCATGGATGCTTTCATGTCGTAGATCTTAGCAATGCTTTCATTAAAAAAAGAAATTTTAAATGCGTCGTTAAAAGTTAAAACTGGATGAAAGAATGTATTGCATAGAAAATTATATCAGCAAGAAATTACGAATTTGAAAGATATTAATTCATACAAAACAATAGAAAATATAAAAGAAAAATATGAATTTTTGTGGAACATGATGAGAAATCTGCACTAGTAAACTGTAAAATGATAGCAGAACCGAAAATGTCGTTTGGTTGCGCTCAAAAACCGCAGACATCCTTTAAATTTCGAAGAATTAGCTGTCGTCAAGCACTTAAGGTTCGGCGAATTGCCGCCGGGGAGTCATTTGAGATCTGATGCAGCAGTCGTTTAAGGCCATTATAAACACATGTTCTGAACTGCTCGTCTATACGTGTATCATGCGTGTAGAATGAATATGCCGCATAATTGAAATTAGAAATGTAACTCGCTTTAAAAGGCTCATTCTCAGAGATATAAGTAAATGACACATACCCAACTGTCTTATTAATTATTCGGTTGGCAACTAAGTTCGCGACCTCCACATTTTCTCAAACAAAGTCATTCATACATATTTTTTAAGCACGAGTATTTTCTATCAAATTAATCGCAAAATTCAGAGCTTCCCAATGATATGCAGTTCAAAGGGAATGGTCACTGAATCAGGTTATAATGATACAATAAAAGAATTACAAAACAAAAGGTCGCAAATTTAGTTGCCAACCTAATAAAAGCAACTACCACAGAAAATAATATTCAATTTGTTACCACTTTCTTAAAATTTGTCTACAAAAATTAAAAATTGAATAAACATCCGCAGTATAATTATAATCGTAACAATATCGTGTTTGGTGTGATTTTAATTAGAAAAGCGAGACAAATATGGTAATAAAACTTATAAAAGTTGCAATCTTTCTAAGCTAGTGGTCGGGATAGAATTTGGACAGTTACGGTAGAGATGTTTGCGACAGCTACGGAGTGTAACGCGTAAAGTGTACATATTCGCATAACAGAATGATCGAAGAGTGGCATGTCCAGGTTTTAAAATTCATATAATAAAACAGGTGTGGGTAGTCTTATTGTACCGTATTTCTTGCGACAGTTACGGAAAAAATACTGTACTTATGGACGGTAGCGTGTCTACTTACAAGTAGACCGGTGCTCATCGAAACACTGGTAAACGTGAATGAGAGAGCGTCGTCTAAAATTAAGTGGTAACGTCACGTGTAGATACTTCGCGTGAATTGCCCATAGTGACATCATCTGCGCGAACTCACGTACAATTACCCATGTCTTTACCTCTTTCATTGCCACGCCCCTCTTACTCGGTTGCATTTTCCACTTCGCCTTTCTATTTCCTTCTTATTTTCTCCTCCACGTTTTCGTTTTATTCTGCTTTCGGTTTGATCTTATTTTTTTCCCGTATTTTTCGTCTCCATTCGATCGATATTCCCGTCCTACTGTTTTCTCTTCGCACAGGTGCGTGCAAAACTTGCGGCTGCAGTAGTTCAGTTTAGTAATGATGAAACCGTAAGCTTATTCTGACGCGGTTCACATTTCTTTCGACCACTGTCCGGCGGTTTGCGATTGCCTCGTAACATGGGAATGGATTCGACGATTATCGTGCTGCGTGTAAAAACAATTCGTAGGTATGCAGCAGCGACCAACAAAATTACACCACTCTTTAACCCTGTTGTCGTATCATTTTCTTTACGGTTACAGTGATTAAAACGTCTTTATCTCCAAAAATGTCGTAGAAGAGAAAAGAAAAATTATATTTTTCGTATGGCTATATTTTTGCAGACAAGTATGCAGTCTAATGATAATCATGTTGCATTGTTTCAATACAGATGTTTAGTAGTTTCACATAGTCGGATACAACAATATTGTAAAACCGCAGTCAGTAGCTGTTCATGCAAGATTTCATAAAAAAAACTTTGGTATTTTTAAA
Source organism: Lasioglossum calceatum (assembly GCA_963966675.1). Classification (NCBI taxonomy): domain Eukaryota; kingdom Metazoa; phylum Arthropoda; class Insecta; order Hymenoptera; family Halictidae; genus Lasioglossum; species Lasioglossum calceatum. The sequence continues at coordinate 8,847,297 of OZ016549.1, forward strand.
GTGGTGCGATTTCTATGTCCGTCACTGTATACATTACAGTAAAATTTTTTAAACGTACATATACACTGACTAGCGAATACACTAGCACACTATGTACCGCTAAAAAGTTCACCAACCGTGGCAGCAATTATAGTGAAAGCAGCATACGCGTGTGTATGTAAGCAACATCCACTGACTACGTCAATGAAACATTACAAAACCCGTTGAAAACAAACCTGTTTTTTGTGTGACGCGTGTTTATATGCGCAACAATGATCAATTCGAAGAAAATTGGAATAAGAATGTATTGATGTTGTTGAAATATGATTTATATGATCTATATATATGTATAGTCTTGCTCGTTTGATTATTAAGATGTGTTATAATGTCTGAATGGTCTGATTAGGTTTTTCTCGGTTTTCCTAATCCTAAGCAACAAATGTTGGACCATGTGTAGTTAGCCCCAGACAGAGCACCAGGAATACATTTCTTCATTCAATAATAGATTCAATTTTGAAGGGGCGTGTTGAAAAACAAAATTAATCTTTATTAAATATATGAAACCGTTGGTTGTTTGTTCATAGTATGTATCTTTCATTTTTCTAACCCGAATGATCCTCACTTGACGTGTTACATTCAAATAGTAAAGACGTGGTTTGCTTGTGCTGCTTCTCTCGTTATTGAATGAACTCCGTTGAGTTAATTTATATAAAGTGTGCGGATTATTTAATTAAATAATCTAATAGATATATGTAATAACAATGTAAATTATTCTTGCGCAACGTTTGTCTAAAATAATCATCGCACAATTCTATGTTTGCTAGACTAGAATAACAGATAAAACATTAACCGCTCGATACTTAAAATATCCCCTTTCAATTAAGATTAATTGGCTCGTAGTTTTGATGTACCGACAATTAGTCCAGCTATGAAATAATTGTTTCAGCAATTAATTTTTTTGGACCGTACAAATGGGAATTAGATTACACGTGCCGGCTATTCATTAATGCTATAAATGGAGAAAGAGAGTACAGGACCGTAACAAACTTCTCAAGTATGGACACGCTAACGTCCACTTGAATAATTGAGAAAAAATAGAATATAGTTTTAATATTCCTCTCAGCGACTTTGATTGATTAATCCATTGCAATTCGTATTATTACAGTCTATTGCAACTTCTAATTTTGTATACACTATTAACTGTAGTACCAGACGCACTCATTACACTAAAGCACCCCTTAAAGGAACATATGAATGTTGCTGGAAAAATAAACAATTAAAATAAAATAGTAAAATGATGGAAAATAATGAATAAAATATTTCCAATGGTCAAGATGACAATAGACATTGCCACCAGAATGTTCTCAATGCTTCGGGGTGGTTGTACCCTCCCTTGAACCAGTGTCTTAATGTGCTCATTCAGTATGAAAAAACTTAATATTTATGTATAAATATTTCTTTTCATATTTATTTTACATTTACCGTAATACATAGTTAACAGAAATACCTGTCACATTGAAAATATGAATAATAATAATTTTCTCCAGGGATAGCATAAATAAAAGAAAATAAAAACAAGACTATTGCATACGTTTGCATAATTCAGAAGGATATTTTACCGTTCTGCGAATAAATAATTTTCCGCAGACGCCAAACAGGTAACTAAAGGGGCAGCTTATTTTTGTAGAAATGAAAGTCTGCGAGGAACCTGTACTGAAAAATCGGCAAAGTTATGCAGGGAGGGGTCCGCTCGGAAATACTGAAAGCACGGTGGGTACAGAACGAATGATCACAGAGTGGGTTTCGAACATTTTCACTTGGGATCGTTTCAAGGAGAGTCGAAGGTTAGGGGAGGTTATGGCCCCCGAAGACCACGACCGCTGGAAACGCGTATGCGAGGGGACGTGAAAGCGCATATACGCGACCGAACACAGCCAGACGAGGGTGAAACGAGGGTAAAACAAGGGTGCACAGAACGTGCGGAGCCAGACTCGTTACCAGGGATGCAACCCTGGATACAAAACATTGCGTTCATACCGGTCCATGAACCGTGTAACTGATTAAACCCTTCTGCACGTTCTGAAACCGTATAACGCATTACTTCGCGTTGCTACCATAAAGGCGTGATTTTTAGTTTTAAAACCATAAACGAAATTTTAGCGTTAACACTAGACTGCAGATTTTATGCGTTCGGGGCAGAAACTGGGTGGATTAACCCTTAGCACTCGAATGGCGACTCTGAGGCATCACTAAAAATTGCTGTACCATTACCCAAAACATTGTTTCCGTTATTAAATATATTGGTATTGTGTGAGGTATTATACCAATTTAATATCCACATTAAACCCCCTTTAATACATATTAAAATATTAGCCCCCTTAACCATTTAATTAAAAAGAAAATGAAGTCGATATTTTTATTAGATTTTGAAAAAACAGATTATAAATTTAAACCTGTAAATTACAATAGCATTTTTTGATTGAAATATTTTATAACATCTGCAACCTGAAAACGGATGTTTATTATGCGACGACCCAATAAAATGTTGTCGAAGGAATGTTGGAGGCAATCAGTAATAATTAGACTGCGGATATTTATGCAAAATAAAAATTTTCTTCGTCAATTACAAGACACTGAGACCATATCAAAAATTCGTTCTATTTTTAACGATTTTAATAAATTGCAAATATCATATGGACGTTCTAAAATTGTTTTGATATCTTTACCGTTTTAAATTGCATCCACCCATTATTGTCATAAATGCATAAAATCCGCCGTCTAGTAATAATGAATAAATATATAATAACGACACGAGAAATGTATTTTTGCCAGTTTTCGCCAAAAAATTTGAAGAACCGTGGGACATGGTCTCTTTTAGTCCCGGCGCGTACAAGTCTGCATACCAACTTAATCGATAGACCCAGAATCGATTGAGAAACGTTTACAAGCGTGAACGGGCGTTTGCAAATCATCGTATCAGCTGTTTCAGCGGCGCAGTCCGTTGAAGCGTGATCGTAATCGCCGCGTGCTACATCGTATCCCTTTACAACGGAGGACTACAGAAGAGTTTTCGTCGAGGATAAAAAAACCGGGAATAACTGTGGTAGTGGGATTGTGCCGCAATACACACCGGTTAGTGACACACCTAGGATTGTCTGTTGTGGCAGTCGTCGAACTACCGGGCCGACACCCTCACCCACGTTACGGCTGAATAAACCTATGCATGTGTACTATAGCAACAGCCGATGCGATGGAGAAAACTGGAGGGAGATGCAGACCGATGATAGACAGAGGCAGAGCCGACGAACGCGTAGGACGGAGAGGGAAGAAGAGCCGAGGACAGAGACGGATCTCCAACTTGTGGGTTTCTACAAAGGATGAAGCCCGACCAGCGAGCAAGAAACCGAGGTACAAAGGCAAAGAGAAAACTTCTGGCGAAAAAGGGAGGCCTGACACCGAGAGACCATGTTCACCGGGAAAAAATGAGCGAACCATCTATCAAGACTCGTTGTTTACCGGGAACCGTCGAAGAACCGCTCAAGCGACGCGGCGCGGTACTTTGAAAATTTTCGCTTCAACTCGGCCGTAGCGACACATCGACCGTTCGCTCGTATTCGCAAAGAAAATAGAAAACGGTGAATAACTTAGACGAATCAACAAATTCGTACGTAACACGAGCGAACAAAAGAAAAGTTCACAGAGAATACATGAATGGGAATGAACGAGATGAAAAGTGAATGAACGACAGAGAAAGAGAATGATAAAAAGAGCAGATTTCAACTTGCAGCATATACACCGGGTGGTCCATTTGGATTGGAATTCCATGAACACTGTTCAACGGTTTTACGCTCGCAACAAGCCTAGCTGTGACGTCAGCGAAATGCTTAATCAGCGGAAATCCTTCCGGTGAACTTATCGTCCTGTCTCCTTCTGTTTCACTGACGTAACGTTAGGTTACGAATAGGGACAATGTTCTAAACTCGCCAATTAATCATTGCTGGAAACAACGAAGCAGTGTGATAGTAATTAAGAGAATACATAAATGGGGCATCATACAACATGTGCATCAACATTTTACGTTATTTTTTGCAGCTGTTTGTTCTCTATTTGTAACTATTCAAGTTGGAAAACGTCAGTTCCGCAACACTATTTCCGTTTACCATGTATGCTACTTTTTATTTGCATAATTATCTGAGAAGCATACATTAACTCTTTGCAGTCGAAGCCATTTTAACTCGAAAATTAAACATTCTTCCGACCTAGAATAAATCCATTATATATGATTTTTTTTTCATTTTATGGATATGAAATTGATATAATACCTCGTACAATACTTGAATGTGTAGTAATTGATTAGATACCAACATATTTAATAATGTAAACAATATTGTGAATAATGGTGCAGCCATTTTTAGTGGTGACTCGAGTGCTAAGGATTAACATTTCACGTTTATCTTTTGCGACTTATTCTATTCGTAACTACACGAGCAGGAAAACGTCAGTTACGCGACGCTGTTTTCATTAACCATGTAGGCTATTTTTATTTGCATAATTATCTGAGAAACGAATGGCATCATCGCCAGAATCATACACGATGAATCAGAAGATTTCGTGGCGAAACAATTGAAAGTCGGATGCAGAAAGGTCACGAGACTCGCGACGATGATAAAACTGGCTCTGCAAGTCCATTTGCGATCACCAAATGTTGGTTTACGTAAACGCACTCGTTTCTGAATTTATATCGGTAAAATGGCATTTTCTATTTGTTCATTTTTCATGTGATTTTATGAAGATAAAAAATATGTATAATTACTACGTTTAATGACGTTACGTATCTTCAAGGCGTTATAAAGGATTGAACTACCTAATTATCCCATACTGACTACATAGCTATATCTCAGCACAATTCTTTCAACTAATACAGATAGCTCTGCAGCAGAAATTGCGATTGTACAGGGTGTACAGAAATGTCCGGATCGATGAAGATCTGTAGAAAAAAGTTGCCGCAAAATTGTCCTTGACCTTGAGTTTCAAGGTCCGATTTTTTTATTGTACTTTTTATTGATGTATAATACACCTATGGCACTTAACATCAAACATTTTTTTACACCCCGTATATATATTCCCGAAGCAAATTGCTCTTTGATATTTCAAATAAGAAACGGTATAATGAGCACACGCGACTTTATCATATTCGACTATCGGTTTTATGCACCAATTATTATGCACGAATGAAGCTAATCTTATTTTCATTGAACTGTTCCCCAAAGATCAATTTCCTAATACAATAGGGCGTCAATTATCCGAACCAGCATTTCGTCATCGTTATCTCCATCACTTCTTGGAACTAGTGTATCGATTGACGCAACGGTACCGATTGATACAGCGGCATCAATTTCCAAATCAAGATTTAATAAATGTTTTATAACACCATCTTTTTAAATCCAAATTGAATGAAATAAATTGCTGTTCCATAATTACCACTCAAGAATATTTTTAATCAGTTTTAAAGTTGATCGATGGTCCTTCGTTGAGATTTTAGAAGTGATAATGTACCTAGCAACTTAAAGAATTAAAAAAATTACAATTTAAGGAATTATAGAAACAAATGCGTGATGCACATATGTTTATACAATTTATCTGAAGCTTTAGTAATTAATTAAATAAAGATAAATATAGTGATGTGAAAAAAGTACATTATGAATTGTTGAAATATTATTATGTTAACGTCTAAAGACGTAAATGTTCAATAACTAAAGTAGGGTCACGTAATTATATGAATCATTAGTGCAGTATTGTAAAATTTCATGCTGAAGACACGGAAACACCTACGCGATACGGTCGCATACTTCGCGCGAGAACTTCAAAGAGCAATTGTTCTTCGTCAAGATTGCAAATGTACAGGGCCCTTCAGGAACGCGCGTCTTCCTGCGATTATGATGCACATCTGCCGTCTTCTGGTATTTTTTGCGGTACCTCATCTGCGCATGCAATAACTCCTACATGTGTGGACCAGTCCATCCGTTCCCGATAAATCTTTTTTCAAAACAAATACGCCTGACTTCTCGTCGAGTCTTTTAACGGGAGATTAACGTTCTATACATAATACGTTTCTGATCATAAATAATTTTAAAAATACCATAAATGATTTTACGAATAGCACAAATTAATTACATAAAATCATTAGAAAATACCATAATTATTGATTTATTAATTTACGTTCCTGGGGATGACGTTTTGGCTCAGATCTAAAATTACTGTTGCTGTTGAAAGATTTAAAAAAGAAATCCTTAAACATGGACCACAAGCTTCCAAAAATCATGAAATTATTAAGTATTAAAAAAATATATACTTTTACAGTTTCCAAAAATTTCTATAGGAGACCAATTTGAAAAACAAGTTAATAAATCGATAACAAAAATAAACGCAACCTTTGTCCTATTCAGCAGACCAATGACTCCTACTTCACGGTCAAGCAAGAGCGTTTTGGCGCCACTGATAGCAGTGAGTCTCATACGTGCGGAGGGACGCTCATTTATGCTGCAGAAATAGCTCTATTCGCACGTGCATGCCATTTGGCTATAGGCCATTTTACGGCGTGCTTCCCACTCCTTTTCTTTGTCCTCTTTCATAAAGTCGATGGTTAGACAACGTTAACGGGTTGATTCTGCTTTTATTTGGCCTTTTCCATGCTGAGTGCCCTCCATAATTGAAGATCCCTAGTAGGAAACATTGTCTGTGCCAAATTGAACAAATTTCTGTTCTAATCGTTAAATAGTCTCTGGTGAATTTTAGTACAATCTCTTTTGTAAACAATTAATACAAGAACAGTTTATATTTCAGCCTCCTGGTCATGGTAAAGGACTTGGTTTACAACTTTTTCTATCCACTAAGCATTCTCTTACATCTAACAATAAAGTATATTTACATTCGCATTGCGAACAGTTAATAATAATGCTAAAAGTAGTACATATTACCAAGGTACCACCAGTAACTTAAATGCCGTCTGCAGAAAACAATGAACATTAAATATTATTATTTAATTAGGAAATTAGAAATAAAGAAAATTAAATATTCATTTGGAACACTTATATGAGGTTGTTGTGCATATGAAATATCCGACTTCACAATGCAAATGTTATGAAGTGTTTAGGTGAAAAACGAAGGTAAAATACGAATCTGATCTTTCAGGTTTTATCTGCAGTTTTGATTTATACAGGGTGTCCCAGGTTTTAGTATTCGCACTTTCTCAGTATGCACATTCTGTGGCACTAAATAAGAAAATATGTTATTTAAACATGTGTTACATAGAAAAAAGTTATTAAACATTTATAACAAAAATACGGAATACAAGCAACCGACTTATTTACTGCGAGCATTGGCTAGAATGGATCAGCAATATATACATTCAGTGTGTTTACGTAAGCTGTGTTTACTATCTAAGGTCGCCTCGTAGAGTAAATACATATATGTAATATAATACATTGATCCATTCGGGGCCAATGCTCGCAGTAACAGCAAATCTGTTACCATCCACCTTATTTCTGTATGTATTTGTATTTTTTTATATTTTTTTCTTATTTAGAAAATCTAGAAACATATTTATTATTTAGAAACATATTTTCTTATTTCTTATTTTTCTTGTCATAGAATATACGTACTGACAAAGTTTGAACATTAAACCCTGGTACACCCCGTATATTATTTTCCTTATTTTATAAAATCAGAATGTGTTTAACAAAATGAAAATGTACTGACTCGTCTGTGAAGATTTTCACTCGATTTCTTTGCAACAATTTTCCGCGTTTTTTTTTTAGTGTACCGTATACTTTCACATGGTTTGGGAAGGGAACTAGGATAATAGTAACAATGGCGTAAATTAAGACGATAATTGCAGGTGACCGACCCTATATGATTTAGTTATCGTCAAATGGAAGCTCCAGTGGTGACCCATCGGCGGGTCACGTCGGCAAATAAGAGCATCATCCGATGACTCACCGAGTGAGTTACGCCGTGCAGAACATGTCCAGCTTTCATCTAACATTTTGTTCACGTTACCCAAAATATAATAATCACGAACCATATTTTTGCTAATTTATTTTTTTATACTGCCTCAAATCCTCATCCACATTTTTATTAACTCTCAAACGCTTCTCAAAAATAGTTCACCAATGGTGTTTTATTCGTAATCCACCTTTTAAACAAATACAGCTCATACATAACATTCATAGGGAAATAAGAAAATGATATCTAAATCGTAAAATGGCTGATTTTTCATATACATTGCCGATAGGGGTCTGTACGTTCCAATAATAAAGCGACCACGCTTTTTAAAGTAATAATTACTTTACAAGTTGATGTAAAAATAAACGTCAAATTTTTTGAATTATTAATACATAAAATTTTTAAAATCTCCGCACAATTGGTACATAACAGAATTTCAAAAAATGGTAGTTTAACGCAATGCGTACCAAGAAAATTTCCTAAGGCATCAGGAATCGCCCAGTTCAAGGAAGCAAAACATTTTTGGGACACCCTGTATTATGCGAATGACGCAGTCATGCAGGAAACATCGCTGTCATTTGAATATAAAAAATATGTTGCAGTATCGTCACCAAGCAAGTGGACATATTAAAATTCAGACAGTAGTCGACGTCATAAATACTATCACTAAACCAGAAGCAAATAATTATGCGATAAGTGGCCCGGTCGAACAAGTTTTTCCTGGGCCGCTCAAAACACAACTACGAGGGTGAATCAACAATTATGCGAAATAAGGCTACATTTATTGATAAAACTGCACTACGAGTGGCGCGCACACATGGCTCGACGTCATTCAGTCTCTCCAATTTCCATTCGAAGCTGTAACTTAATATCGTGCTCCTCTCATTTCTTTTGGAGGCGTTAGGATATCTGCTCCAATATTAACGTGCAACAAACGAAAAAAGCTCTGTTATGGATCGTGTCGTCTGAAAGTATATCTGTACGTGTATAATTTCTAATTTTTAGTCATTAATAAAACTTTGCTACTAGTAAATAAAACTGAACAGCAATCTTCGAGTGGTCGCGTAGTTTCACAATTCAAAACAGACTAAAATTTATGAACTGCTACATATTTTAGTTTTTAGCAAGATATAATACATATAATTAGAAATTATTAAAAATTGTATCTTAAACAAAAAATGAATTTATTTAAAGTAAAATTTCACATATATATATATATATATACATAACGGATTATTTATGAATATTTATAATGAGTAATACACTTGAACAATTGTACGATCAATTGTTAGTGAAAGATTTTAATCAGAAAATCAGAAATAATTTTATTTATGTATTAATTTTACTGAACACAAAAAAAATTTCATTGAATAAAGGATCACAGTAACTTAAGTGATAAATAGACAGTGGATCTCCGTGCAAAATAAAAATTGTTTACCTTAATTGCAACAAACAGGAGTGAAGCAGGAATTTATTTTCATTGTTAATATGTTTAATAGGTTTGAAAATAACATAACAGTATTTTTAAATTCTTCTAATGCTCTTACCATTTGAAATTACATCTACTCATTTCTGTCATAAATGCATAAAAATCCGCTGTCTAGTGAAAGACCAGACTTGCAAATTATTCTTTCTTGGGGGCCAATGCCAAGCAATAATTGATAACATTCAGCGTAACCGACGAAACTCCTGCTATTACAGAGTTGGCTAACCAATACGGCCAGGACGAAGAAAAGTACGATGTCATGGTGCTCGTACGAAGCACGCAAACAAATGAATTCTGTCGCGTGTAGCAAAAGACTGGCGGGGACGACAAAACTGCAGCGTTAGCGGTATCGTCTGGACATCCTGTTTGCATCGTTGAAATCAGAATTCGAAGGACATTCAAACCGCTATATGTACGGCCGGAGAGAGGTAACCAAATAGGCGCGAACGCTTCCATTGTCATTTGGAGAGAGGTGTGCGCTGCGGCACATGCGAGTGTGGTTAGACTGCACAGTGCGAATGCGTGCGGACGCATGTATACGGTCGCATGCTCGCACACAGCCCAGCCGGTTTAATTCAGCCGGATAAATTGTACAAAGCTGTCTGCCGACGGATCCGCGTTAAAAATATCCCGCTACCGACACGTTCCCCAGTTTGTCGATAGTGAAAGCACTTCTGCGTTATTTCGTGTCTTCCAACGCGCGCGCGCTTACGTAATCGCGAAAACGCGTTTTCTTTCATATTCGCCGCCTCCCTTTCCAACGCGTCGAATCCGAATCGTTCGTTGCTCCTATCCAGTGCCGCAAGAATCGATCAAAACAGTTCGATTTTTCCGCGCCTCATTTTCCCCTTCCAGCACCATTGGATACTCAACATCCTCCACCAGTGTCGCAAGAAACGACCAAAACTGGTCGGTTTTACCTCTCCTCCTCCTGTTCCCCTTCCACTACCTCATTCTACCACCATGAGCATACTCCAATATCCACCACTAAGACCGTAGACTGGTCACGTATTAATCTGGCCATCAGAGAGGGGGTAAACTGTATTCCCCTCGATTCCCTCGATCTGGCGGCACTGCTCCTATCCTACATAATCCCCAATAGTACATCCAACGAGCAGAGTCGCCATATGAGGGGAGGGAGCACGAATTGAGGGGTTACCCTTTCTCTGCCAGTGCCGGATTAGTCACGTGACGTTGTGACACATGCACGAGCTTAGACCATATACAGTAAATCCTCTATAAACGCAAAAGCCTCGGGGAGGTTCGTTAGTGTACCCAGAGGGGAAGGGGGAATCGTCGCCGTATCTCATTCTGTATACATATTTATGTGAAAACTGTAACTGGGTCTAGAATTTATTTTGACAACAATGAAACTGAGCGGTTAGCAGATTTCTCTGTTAATTGTTAGTGAAAGCATTCATGTGTCCGGTTTCGCATACTATGACATAAAATTACGCAACAGAGGAACGTTCAGGCACTAATTTGATTTATATCTGGTTGAAACATTATAGTTCTCCGTTACAAACAGTACTTTCAAATAATGTAAAGGGAAACGCAGTTAGAAAGAAGTGGTCACTGTAAGAGTTGGATATTTTCTAACATGGAATGGATGCTTTAAATTCGATAACGAAGTAAAATAATTTTTGTTTTGCTAATCAACTGTTTTTAGTTCAATATTGAAGAAATTATTAAGAAACGTCGCAATTTCTGCGAACCGAAGAAACTAGAACGGAACTAGCAACAGTTGCCACTATGATTTATGACACTGTCGAAATTATTTATGGTCCAGAAATTGTATTGCCAGAAATTTTGTAATTAGAAAAAAGAAGGACAATATTCTAATAATAATATCAATAACGCTTGTCTTTTTGTATTTTACTAATTTGAAAATGCCGTAAGTAAAACTAGTAATCAAATTTATTTCCGCAAACCGCATGAATAAATGATACCTTCAACTAATATAAAATTAAACTATTTACCCTCATGACAAGAGGGATAATTAAATATACTAAAATTACGTAAGAGTAAAATAATAATTTGAATTATTTTCGTAAATCTCGTATAAATAAATTGTACAAGTAGTAAATAAGATTAAATTTACTCGTGTGAACAATATTGAACATATTAAACTTATACAAAAAGGTAAGAATCTTACGATATAAAACAGATTGAAAAACATTTCATAATTTATTTTTCTTTTATAGTACAGGTTTCTGCCGAAGAGAGGTTCCACGAAGTTCCTCATCCCTGACCAAAATATATTATCATGTACAGACGGAAACAGATTCGACTTTCTATTTTTAGTCCATTTCGTGAGAGTGACATTTGAGTGATCATTCTGCGTACGACATTAGGAGACGGAAAATGCTGTATTCAGTCCATCTGGCAAATCGTGTATACAATACATTCTAAACGAAACTATTTTATTTTTCCGATAGTCGATTTGCAATTTGAAAGATGCTTTGAAAAACTTAATTCACGAGCGTGTGAAAATACATATAATGCTGAATAGGATGAATAGGCGGACAGTTTGTCGCTAATGAAGTCACTGTTGTCGTGGATAATGAATTGCAAAAATTCCGAGAAAAATTGGGCGTTACATAAAACAGACAGAGAGCTCTTTTGATTCTTTCTGAATGCATTGCGATTCATATCTCGTATTCCTCACGGCGATCGTTAATATTAACCAGGCACACTGCTGATTTATTGACGACGACGAGACGACATGAGAAACACTGCTCGAAGACCCCTCTATATATAGAAACGTTGCTTTTATCTTTTCCTGTGGATATTTTCAGAGAAGCTTCGGTTCTTGGGCGGTATTGTTTAGCCTGAAAGAGACGCTTATCGGCAGGCACTGACCTTTTTTTTCCTCTCGTTTTCTATTCGATTTTTTTGGTCTTACGGACAGCATGTGTTCGTACATGTGCAATCATGGGCGGATGACCGAGCATCGCTCTACTCTGTCGATCGCCAGTTGCGATCGATGTTACATAGTGATGATTATTCGCAGAAACCAGAACGATTTCTGCGCGGCTTTGTGTTGTGTGAAAATACCGCGCCTCAGATAAGGTACATACTTAGATATCTCTCTGTACAGGGTGTCCCAAAAATGTACTTCCTTGAAAGGGGTGATTCCTGAGGTCACTTCAAGTTACTTTTTAAGTTGCGATAATGTTCTCCGCGGATTTGTTAGAGAGTTGTCAATAGACTGCGGATCTTTATGCAAAATAGAAACTATCTACTTGAATTGCAACAAGCTGGGCTTAAATAAATATTTAATTTCTTGTTGAATATATTTAATAGGTTAGAACTAATACAGTAGTATATTAAAATCCTTCAAATTTTTTTACTGTCAGAAATTAGACCCACCCATTTTTATCATAAATGCATAAAATCCGTAGTCTAGTTATGAACGACAAACGCAGACCAATCGGAGCACAGTAGCCGCGCTCTGATTGGTCCCTGTTTTCCGTCAATAACTCCTGAACAAAGCTGCGGAGAACTATATGTTCTCGGAAAGGAAACAGTTAAATACCTCAAGCAACCTCAGAAATCATCCCTCTCAAGGAAGCACAACATTTATGGGACACCTTTATGCTAGTGAAAACTACAAATCCACATGTAAAATTGGAGAATTGTTAGTTTTTACCCTCACACGGCGGACCTTCCTTACAACTACACATGATACAAATTTTTATTTACAGCTTGTTAATCTTTATGAACACATTTTTGAGGGTGCTTAAACCAGTTAGTCCTTCTGCTGTTCCTAATATAACGTGAATGACGATTCTAACCCTTATCACTCGAATTGTGACTCTGAGAAGCGCCACTAAAAATTGTTGCACCATTATTCAAAATATTATTTACATTATTAAATATGTGGGTATCTAATCAATTACTAAACATTTAGAGGTATTGTATGAGATATTATACCAATTTCATATCCATAAAATTTAAAAAATCATAGAGAATGGCAATATTCTAGCGAGGCAGAAATGTTTCATTTTCGAGATAAAACGGCTTCGAGTGCAAAGGGTTAATACTCTAGATCAGGGGTCGGCAAACTTTTTTTAGAAAGGGCCAGATCGTAAAATTTTCAGGCCTGGTGAGCCGGGTAACAAACTGAAGATATTTACATGGGTAATTCTACTCATAGAGCAACAAAAAAACAGGTTCCAAATTTTTTTAATAGGAAGTTTACACGTTTTAATCGGATATTTTTATACAATTTATTTTATTAATTTTCTTTATTTCATGTAATTTGATTTATTTTTAATTTTTTCATATAAAGAGCAATATTAACCTCGCGGATCGGATTAAAAACAGGCGTTTAATGCGTTAATTATCGCTGGATCGGTATACAGTGAAGTCTTGATCTAAGAAAACGGGAGCCTTAATCTGGCGACTCTGACAATGAGTGTAAAGTGTAAACATGCTGCGTAATCCGATAGGGAGTCGGGCATATCGGTGTGACACCTATTAATCCAATTACATACCAAACTTCTTTATTTTTCATTATTTTTTATGGGACTTTCACCAACTTATTTGTGGTTTTTTTTCATTAACTCTCTCCGGATCAAAAATACTTTAAGTCCAGCTAAAAATCTGAAAATTTGTGCGCAAGCTAATATGATAGTACTTAAGCCAAGAAAAATAATATTTTTCATCTGAGATATCTGAGATAAAAGAAAAACTATGGGATCACATAGATAGACAAGTCCGAAAACGATGTCCCAAATCTGAAAAGCATTTGTGGGACATCTTAGAATCCGAGTGGAACCTTATTGATACTGAAATAATGAAAAAGTTAATAGCCAGAATGCTACGACTAGTAATATAATTATTTTCTATCATTACCGGTGAGATATTTAATAAATTATTATTAAAATATGTTCTCTAACACTGAACGAACTGGGTATACATACAAGGTAATCTCTACCAAAGATATCATAACTTTTTTCAGGTAGTTATATGAATTAGTTATATGAATTGAGCGGCAGTGTACGTGAACAGATCGCGAGCAGTTATACGCAGTGTGAACCCTGCTTTATAGGCCCGTAAACAGAAAGCCTCGAGGACTGTTTAGCGCGGTGATCAAAGAAGCGATTGAATCCTATGGGATACGATTTTCACAAGGTTCTCCAAGAGTCCAATGTCTCGATAGGAAGAAAATTCTTGGTTCGAGCAGTTGACCATTTCGTTTGGAAACGGTCCAGCCGTATTGTCCCAGACGGACGTAGAAATGGGAGAGACAGAGAGAGAGAGGAGGAGAGGAGATGCGGTGTCGTTAGAAAGTGGGGAGGAGAAGGATAGAAAAGGAGTGGGCGTCGGACTGCGGAACGGTTTGGCTTTGGTTGTGAGAATGTTGAAGATTCTCGTGTTCAGCGGGAACCCTTGAGGAGGATCGTGCTTATGCTATCAAGCAAGCAACCATGTATGTATCTCTTCTGTAAGCTGGTGAGTCTATGCTTGTCCGGGCAATCCCTCAAGAATGCGGCAGAATCGGATACAGGTCCTGGAATGGAGCTAGCAATTTATGGAGGACCATCAAAATCATTACTTATGCTCACATGTGCCGCGAATGGCGTTAAATTAATCCTAACCCAAACCCGACCACACCTATCATTTTCATTCTGAAAGTGAAATCATTACATTTTATGCATTCATGGCAAAAATGAACAGGTGAAAGTTAAAATAGTAAGAGTCTTCTATAATAGTAAGAGCGTCCTTGTATGAAATGTTTTTCTAATAACGGTCACTATATGTATATATCATTTGGTGTTACATATTTCTTTTCTCACGTTATAATATCGTAAATTGATTACATTCTACAATTTTTAAAATTAATATAAGTAATAATACAGTACTCAAAGTACTAGCGAAAAGAGGGGAGAGTTTTGGTGTATTAATGTAATATCAATTTGTTTAAATTCACCATGCTTTGTTCTTATATATATATATTAATTGCAAGGTACTGGAACAAAAAAGTATTTGTTTCTTCGTTTAATAATTTTAATAAGTTGATGATAATAATTCCATACTCTCAAATTCTTGTCATTTTTCTACTACTTTATACTTTATATATATATCACAAATCAGAATATTTATATACCACTAAGACAATGAATTATTATTGTACAATTATTTTAGTGTTTAAATATCATATGTTAATCGTTATTATAATTATCAATTACTTAGAGCAATCGGTATTGATATTGGTTTTAAATATTATATTATTTTTCAATCATTTGAATAAAATAATTTCTATGTGAAACAACAAAATTATTTACAGCTTCAGAATTTTGTCGAAATTGATATGCATGAAATATGCAGTTATAGTTATGAAAATAAAATTGACAGTAGCTATGCTCTCCAAATTGTACGCATCGGTTTCGATTGCAAGCGAGATGAGAAATGGCTACAAAAATAGTATGGAGCAATTTGTACGTTATGGCACTTAATTTCCCTTTCACTTTACCGTCTCGAATCTATTCACAGTACGGTACCAGAGTTGCCGAAATGACTCGAGCATAATATCGCACAAAAATTCAAATATGCCACTTTTACAAGTTATAATTAAAGTATACATTCCTAATTTATTTATAATATCTTCCTGCTATTTATGTATAAACTATATGTAAAGTATTCAGTTAACATATAATATTTATACGTTTCTTTGAAAAGTATATAATATAATCAAATTTTACAGTGTCTGATATTATATTTCACATCTAATTTAAGAGGACAGATACAATAACAGATTTTCGCATTAATCCAGAAAGATATTTCAGTCGAAATAATTTTCTGCAAAATAATTTTCTGTATAAGCATATGTATTACACAATAAAGTAATTAAATCGTAAACACAATAATATTAGCTTTTTGTTACATAGGTATCGATAAAAAAAAGATAATTGAAAAATAATAATACATAGGTATTGATAAAAAAAATATAAGTTGCCCGAGTAAAGTAAATAAACACAAAGTTCTGATAAAATATCCTTCATTCTTCATTTCCATTCTTTTGTTTGAAGCTTCTCAAAATGAGAATTTTTAATTTACACAAAAATTGGTTGTTTGTATGTTATTATTCATCTTGCACACATGATTTATGAATGGTCTAATAAAAGGCATTATTCAGTGTCAATCAAAATTTTGTGTAATTCTAACCACAAGACGCTAAGTCAATATTTACACTGCGAAATTGCACTGCCTCGTATCAAATAGATCAGTACACACAATTTGCAAACAGTTTAAAGCGAATAAACCTTCTAATCATGATGCGGGCACAAGAAGAATAGAATGTCGGAGTATATTGGGTTTCCGTTTC
Organism: Lasioglossum calceatum; assembly: GCA_963966675.1. Taxonomy (NCBI): domain Eukaryota; kingdom Metazoa; phylum Arthropoda; class Insecta; order Hymenoptera; family Halictidae; genus Lasioglossum; species Lasioglossum calceatum. Next base: position 8,864,099 of record OZ016549.1, read on the forward strand.
TAGAGCGAGAGACACACAAGCACACAGAGAAAAACTCGCGCGGCCCTGGAACGATTCTCGTGAGTCAAACCACAGTTTCTACACGATGCACGACTAACTACTGATGACTCATCATCAAGCATTTATAATGAATCAAAATCTTACGATTGTCTATGCCTATACTGCCAAACTATCGCGTGATGGCTATGCAGACTGTGGACGATGTCGTTTCTTTATCGCTAGACAGCGGATTTTATGAATAATAAAAATTAATAAAAATGAGCAGATGAAATTTGGAACAGTGAAAAAATTTTAAGAATGTAGACATGAATTTTAACTAATCAAAATTATTAAAGAGCAAAAGGTACTACGCTAAAAGAAATTATTGGCAATTAAAGGACAATCGAAGAACATTAAATTGTACCATAATTGTATGTTTTAAGAATCGTTATGAGATACTGAACTGAAATGTTATAAAATTTATTGAAGTACCTTGCGGTCGTTAATGACTTCAATGTTGATACAACTATAAATAAACGTAATTGAATAAGAAAAAAAGACATTTCTCTTTGGTTTCTGTTTCTCGTATATAATCGATGCGCAAAACTTTTATTTTGCATAAAAAAAGATCAACAGTCTATTGATTACTGATAATATCTTTCTTACGTGTAGAATGTTTTTATTGATCAAATATTCCACATTAAATTAAAGGACCGGGCGCAACAAAGACTACAAAATATTCGTTGTGAGAAAACTGATCATAAAATGAAACTTAGTGTTATTTTTACGACATTATCACTATACTGAGATATCAAATAAAATAAAAATTGTAATTCATGCACTTTTTAGGTTTAACCATTTTAAGTAGAGAGAAACGCGCGTAGTTTTTCCATCTTCAGAGCATCGAAGACGCCAGATTAAGGCTTGTGTCCCCACTCTACCTTCCCCTTCTACGACGCTATTCCCCACGCTTCCGCCGCGGCCCGGTCACGTGACGCGTTTCGTCTCTGTCGCGCATGTGTCCGGTACTGGCACAGAGAGGGTAACTGTTTCCCTTAATTCGTGCTCACTACCCTCATCTGGCGACTCGGTTCAGCATTGAAGGAGATAAAGATGTTATTAATATATATTAGCAAAAATAGAAGAATAAACGTTAAATTTCGGTTCATGTAGTTCTAAAATATTTTGTTTGAGATTTGTATCGACTCATAATAAGATTTACATCTCTGTAAAAAATTAGAAACTAACAAATATTTCTCTATTTTGTTATTTACAAATTTTAACGAGGCCAGTTTGATCTCACTTCATGTTTACCAAGACCAAAGTTCCCTAACAAAATTTGGCAACTTTAACTTGTCACGATGAACCCGAGCAACTAAATATGACAACAAATATTTTTAATATTGATCATAGTATGTGCAACGTAATTTACAACGATGCTGCTACAACGATGAACCAGAGTTGCTATCGAGACTCCAATGTAACGCAACAACAGTTAGCCGCACCTTTAGGTCAAACGTGTACAAAAATTACAAACTCGCGTAACTGTTACAGTATTAGATTCTTCACTATTTTAAAATGACAGGGCTAGAAATATAATTAAAAGTCAATCTATTAGATTATCTAAAAATAAATTGTCATTTCTATGTGCTCGTAATGATAATTTATTATTTACTAACATCATTTATATTTTTGAAAATGAAAATGATAAATTTTAAAGAATCTGTATCAACAGAAATAATGATATACACTTTCCTAACGTTTCATTTTTAATTAAAAAATTGTTGTAAGTAATTATTAAACTGCGGATTTTATTCATAACAAAAATGAGTATGTGAAATATAAAACAGTGAAAGAACTCAAAGAATTCAAGAGCATCAATATATTAACATCAACTCATTAAAATTATTAGATGAAGAAGCGATTATATTTACTTGATCCCAGTATGTAGCTTGAAATTTTTATTTTGCATACAAATCCGCAGTTTAGTGATCTTTTTCTATTGAATCGTCAATAGTCCATTTCTCGAAATCTTGTGATTAAACACATGCCTCGGAACAGTACAGTGCACTCAAAATCGTCAACACAAAGACTTCACAGATGGAGATGATCTTCCGTTAGAGGGACAGAGACTTGGAGCGAAAGAGATTTATCGAAGGATTGCAAGTTAATGCGAACCGTAAAGGGATCTCTTTGTTTATGATATGTTCGTAGTTGTCACGATGGTCGTCTCGATGCGCAATCGAATCTTATTTGGTGAGAGCTGACTCTACGTGGGCGTGCATTTCTACTCTTTCTCCTTTTTAGTTCCTTCTCTTACCCTCTTTCTCTCTGCCACTGCATGAATTCTCGCTTTTGACCTTTCGACATTTTATCTTGACGGAAAAAAATTGACCCCTGTGCGGTCGGTGGCACGTACGACGAACACGCACACTTGTAAAGCAAAACGAAAAATTAGCATCCTTGAGAGAGTGTTCTTGTTTCTCATTTCCAAACATCGATTTTTTTCAATTTATTTAAGTATTGTGGAATATGTGTGTAAAGGCGTTTGAAGAATCCAACCCGCATGTCATATAACTCATAGTTGAATATTTAAACGCGTTTTTCTCGAAATCAAGTAGGTGATCAATTCACTTGACATTTTTAGAACTTCTGCGTCTACCTACCCTGTTATCGCATGAGCAAAACAATTTCTACTTTCGTCGTTTTTCCTTCTTTTTTTTTAACGTGCTAAGAAAAATATTTTAAAAAACAGTAATCCCAGTTCAAAATTCTCACATGATATTTGTGAAACACCACCATGTTTGCTGATATCTTTTTAACTGCCATTTTACTAAACTTAGTATTTCAAAATTCTAATATGCGGGAAAATGTTTAAATTTAAAATGTAATTGATTTAATCACACTACTCTTAAATTATCCATGTTAATAATGTTATATAATTATAAATTTGTTATATAATTATAAATAATGTTACATAATTATAAATCTAATTCTTACTTGAAGCTTTTAACGCTACAGCGTTAATCAATTGAATGTTCCTTTTTATCTTTACAATTTTTTAAATTTCATTTTCATACTACAATTGCCTATTAGAAATACTTACTAGTTTTATTTATTCACATTAACACTAGGTTCACGGGACCCGTCAATTGACAGGTTCTAATATTCTTAATTTGCTTATTATTAAGATTGTATAAAGATGCTTCCCTGAGGAATTATTTACCAAATTTATTTCTTTGTATAGACACATTCTTGTTACGTTTATAAAATACTGTGAAATAGTTATTTGTAGAGCACCGTAAACCTATTGTTAAAGTAACATTTTGTTTTGCGAACAATATTACCCATGCTATAAACGTTGCTTTAAAAAACCATCTTCATACTAAATTACTTCACCCTAACCATTTTGCACAGTTGAATTAAATTTTCTAAAATTATTGTTAAATAATAATTTTTCAATAATATGTAATATCAAAGGCGACCAAATTTTACCTTTAATATAACCACGTAGCTATCGGTAAGTATTAGGGTATTTTCTCGTGTATATGAGACAAACTTGAATTTGATTTGCATATGATTATCGATAATGCAAACAAAATAAATTGCATCCGACTGCTTCAGATTTTCCATTAAACTTGAATCACGATATGCAGATGGATACCGATACAGGGACGGCGAGCCCTAAAGTATCACAAGTTCACTCGAGTTCAAATATTAGCGGCTACATATAAGTTACAGGCCACACGTGTTAACACCGATCGGCGTGTTACTTACACGCCAAAATTACAAGATAAAATAAGACAGTGTCATGTTTTTCGTCAGCCCTTCTTGCATGATTGAGCAAGGCGCGCGGCGAGTGTGCTGCAGTGCATATTTCCGAATTTGATGAAGTACATTGATACGATAAATTATCGATTTGGTAAAACCTTATTACAATTGAAAACATTTTTCAAAGTTGAAAGAGAAAGCTGCATGCTATCAAATATCTTGAAAAATGTTAGACCCAGAGGAACATTATAATAATATAATAAAAATTATGTAACTATCATATAAAAATTAATAGGAAATGAATGAACGTTCAGCTAACTAAATGAACAGGAAAGTAATGTTTTCAATATACTATTGAAACAATTGCACCTTTCCTTACTAAATTCCTTGTTTATAATTTCTTTTTCATCCTAATAGTTTTCAAAGTATTAGACTATGTACATTAATTAGAACATAGAGTATAGAGGATTATTTTCACTCTTTTAATGTGTAAACGATGTCTCTCCGTACGATACTAATTGAAAATATTTAATTTACATTGCTGTTTTCATTAAGATTATCTCTGTTAAACACGGTTGCATCGACGAGACGAGACTAATTTCAGTATCCTCTTGACGCAATATTCGATAATTTGTGTGGCACCTGATTTACGGTCGATCAAAGCGATTCAATTAATATCCTATTATCGTTTGCGTTCACGCACATCGGCGTAAATGGGGCCTGCCTAGCGTTTTAAAAGATAGCTTTGTAAACGTCGTTTGTATGCGCGCATCAATGTATATTTCTTTGAAATATAGTGTACGGGCATCCGGCGCATTTTCAATGAATCGAGAGAGCACTTCACCGTGGAACAAAACACAAACAATCACAGACACATCGGTTTATCAGAAGATTGTCAAATCTTTACAGAAACACATAACCTTGAAAAGATACGAGAATCTACTAAAATGTCCTAAACGTCACTGCGTTTGATCATTCTCAGAACATACTACATACTACGTGAAAGTAAACATTGATACATATTCTCGGAATGTTTGACGTTCGGAGACTAGATATTAAATTGCCATTGATTATTGTTTCTATTTAGTTGTATAATTCGAGTGGCAGTAAATACACAGTAAATAAACTTGTTTAAAATGATTGTACACTTACTGCCACAGTAGCTGTGTGTATACAATCGTTTGAGAGTTTTTGAACGTATTGTACGAGAAGTGTGGCGAGGAAACTGTAGTGACAGTTTCCCGGATTCTGTGTGGACATACGTGAGAGGCACGAGAGCGTAAAAAAGGTAGCCGCGCGTCTAATCCGTGAGACACGCCGGATGCGCGCGTTAGGGGATTTATGGGATGATTAGGGGAGTATAAAATGTGGAAAACTCACGAGCACTTTGGTGAAGCGCCTCTCGAGCTCGACAGCGTCGGGCATCGGTTGCCTTGGCGCGCTACGGACGCTGCCACTCCGTGCGTGTGGTCCACCCAAACTTCCCATGCCAAGGCTAGGTTGACAGGATTGATGAGGCGCGCCGCCCTTGACACTACCGATGAACACCTCGCGCACACCGCCATCGCTCTCGCCGGCACGACTTTGCACGATCCCCATTGTTTCACTGGTCGCGTACGTATCCTGCGCTGTCTCAGCGCGAGAAAATCGTGGATGCACGACGGCAGGCGGTAGCGGCTCACCACTGTCACACCGAGTAGAAACGTCAACAATGACGATCGCGACACTCGCGACAGTTCATTCTCGCCGAAAAAACAGACCGCTTTTCTATTACGACAAACGTCGATAAGAAAACGACTCGAACCGGTCCGCGCCGGGCCGTGCAACAGGTACTAAGCCGTTCATTGTGGACAGAAACTCTCGCAAACGTGCGCGACCAAAGCACGATGTACACTCTACTACCCACACTAGACGAGACGTTCGCTGCATCTGCGATAATCTCGCTACTCCCAGCCGCAGCGCCATTACACATGCGTGGTACGAAACTCGCTCTAACGCCACCTGTATCGTCGCGGACCAGTTTCGATACACCACTTCCAGTTACGAAGTTGGTAGTCTTGTCACCGATTCATTTTCTCGAGATTGGCCCAGGTCACAGACTCGTTTTCAGGATTGCAAGGGTGCGGGATTCGCCTTCTCATTTCTCGATAATACAAACACGAGGTTTTTCGCTAGTCAAAAACGCTAGATAAAATATCGATTTAGGGCGCTATCTCCCTCTAAAGTCCTATTTTTTCGTTTACGAGGCGTAATTTGCATTATTCGACAGCATGTATATGTATATGCTTTCGAATAATGGAAATTACGCTGCCGAATAATGCAAATTACGCCTCGTAAACGAAAAAATAGGACCTTTGAGAGAGATAACGCTCTAGATCGATGTTTTATCTAGCGTTTTTGACTACTGGAAAAACCCGTGTTTGTATTATCGAGAAATGAGAAGGCGAATCCCGCACCCTTGCAATTCTGGAAAAAAGAGTCTACCCGCTACCCCCTTATATAGACTGAGCAAGTTGAAGCCAACAATGGCGGCGCGAGGTTATGCTATCTCATTCGCACACCGATAGTTGGTGGGGGCGCAGCGAGCCAGTCAACTCAAGAAGAGAGCATGACTCTTGCGATTGCTGTCTCTCTCACTCTCTGACCTGTCCCGGCTCCAGCGCTTCATACAGGCCGCGCAGTCTATCTCTATAAATAAGTCTATGGTCACAGGCTACAGTTCAATAAAATTTTAGATTGGTTTTGATATATAACTTCTTAATTGAAATCCGTTAACGAAGACAGACACGTAATTATTTAACTGTTTTATGATTGAAATTCTGAAATTCAAACGATATTTAAACTTATATCGATTCAAGGTATTGATATATATCGATATATATATATACACAAGGGACGTTACCGTTTCGAGATATCGATTGGTCAGCATAAGATAAATAGTATGGCGTCATACTAATATTTTGTTTTATAGGCAACATTGCTTGTAAATATTGATAGAATCTGTGAAAAAGTAATAGTGTAAACAAGATTTTGAAAATGAAAAAGTCTCCTTTAAGTACGCCAAGTAGCAGTAGGGAGAAGCAATGTTACAATTGGAAGTTACACGATCATAAAAATAGGACAGATTATAACTATGGTACAGAAGACAGTTATCAGAATTTGTCGCCAAATGAGGTACAAATGCATACGGGAAACGACTTTATTCCCTTGAATATTAGTACACCAGTGTCAGATCGAAAAAGATACAGTGGTAATTGGCATGGTTCTGGAGGTGGTCGTAATCATCGTAACTCAGGTAGTGGTGGATTTAACCATTACAGGAACAATTATCATGCAACCTCAAAATCAAATTACAATAATTCGTACTCTCCTTACAAGCACTCTGGCAAACAGTTTCATGGTCAGAAAAAGGTAATTTTCAATTATCATAGTGTGTATTGTTTCTATAGTGTGTAACCAACATATTTTTTCATATTTAGGGTTTCCAAAACAATGCACGCAAAGAGATTGACATATCAAGATACATAGATATGAAATCTTTTTTGGAGGATCCATGGGCAGAATTAGTAACAAGGTTAAGTAAATCAGAGGATACAAAGGGGGGGACATTGTCTAAAATTAAAGAGTCGCTTTCGTCACAGTCCATTTACGATATAACTTCTAAAACTTATTCCGAAAGTAAATCTATAAGAGACATTGACGATTCGTATCCTAGTCAAGAATCTAAACACGACTCTTCAATAGAGGTAACGTTGGGGTTGGATGATTCGGATGTTAGCGAATTATCAAAAACAGATAGTTCAATAAATTTAAAGCTTGACAGTGTAAGGTTCAGCGAAGACTCAAAAAATGAAAGCATTAACAGTAATAACGACAATGCTTTTGGTAACGCTCAAGAGGAACATGGTATGCGCGAGTTTTGTGGTACAAAGACGGACTCGGTCGAAGCTATTATATAACACTGACAAAGAACTCAACGTACAATTAAGAAAAAAGTGCAGCAATATGTTATGCATTGTACATAAAAATTCTCAGATGAATATAGGTATTGCAAAAATGATGAAACCTTAATGTCGGATTTTTGGAGTAATATTCTGACATATATTGATAAAAAAAAAATTTATAAAGTTTTTCGCAATGCAGTTTTCCTTTTATGAGGTAGCTCTATTGCAGAAGCATATCCGAAACGTATGCGAAATACAATGTATTAAGATTATCTTTGAAATTATATTTTCACCACAAGGCTGTGAAAAAAATGAATGTAGTTTACATGAATGAAATTGTGTATGTGCAATTTTTTAGTATGTACCAAGGGAATTACATATGTCAAGACACAAGGGAACATAAAACACCAATTTCTCACCAATAGAGTAAGATTCAACATTTAGCTACAATGCCATTGTGTGAATACAATTTAAGTTTGCTTTATCAGAGTCTTCAGTAAGGCAATGTTTATTACCATGAATGTTACTGAACGCTAACTATTAATTTCGTTTTTCAATGTATATGTCTATGTCTACTCCTTGTCCTGACAGTATAGAAGTATATAGAAACGTAACAATACGTACTAATATTTCGACACGTATGTACATAAATATGTTATAACATACGGGAATGTAGATTTAAGTATGGAATAATCAAGTGCAAACACGTGAGTTTAATTTCCAATTAGCAATACCTATTTTTATGTTAAATATGTCTTATGTTGTCCAAATTCTTCACTTGTACTACAATCCGGTACTTATACATATAACAGTGGAATATTTGTAACACTAAAATATAGCTAAATAGATTTGTATAATTGTTATTTTACATTTCATACAGAATTGTTTATTTCTGTCCTTTACACAAGTTTTATAGTATGTTTTAGTAAACAATGGATTGTAGTTAGTATTAAAAGTGACCTACATGTTTGAGTAACATGTCAACTTAATGTACAAATAACGATCTGGTACAAAACTTTGTATAATTTAAGAAATTAAAATTTCTTTCAAATTACAATTTTAAATATTCCTGTAAAGCATGTAATTGATCTTCGAAAAAGCAGTTGTATAAAAAACAGAATTGTATATAAATATATGAAAATTATATGATAATATTCAGTTCAACATTATAAATCTAAAACGTTATCCTCTTATATTTTTACTCCTGTGTCTCTCTTTTAAAATATGGTGGTTGATAGAAGTTGTATGCAATTATTTCTGAAATATTTTCATAAACTGATTTGTATGTAAAATACTGTCTGTGGGCGCTAACGTGTGTCAGGTTTATTTCTATATCTCGTCTGTGGTTACGTTTCGAACTATACAAAGCAGAATGCAGCCCATTCCAGATTCCAGTTCCAGTGTTGAGATATTGTGCAAGATTTCTCGCGCATGCTCGGCGATTTTAGCCTCAGTAAAATAAAACTGTCGATAAAATGGGGTACCTTGAGCACCCCGTAAAATATCGTACCTTTCCCGCTAATATGTATGATAACTACCTCAGTCCTTCAGGGTTTTGCTACTTCATCATCGTAATATAAATACGCTACTGTTTTGGCCGCCCATGCGCGTGAAATCTTGCACAATATCTCAGCAATGCTCTGCTTTTTCGAACTGACGCGGCGCGTGAGGAAGAAAAAAAGGCGTACTCGTGTATATAATACTCATCTATACAAAACATGTACAGTAAAGTCGCGACAGTCTCAACACCAGATGATTGCCAATAATTACTCGACTCACTATCCATTACTATCTTACTAAAGGCAGAGCGGTCTTTTCAAAAACCTAATAGTGGCAGAGAGCTGGTAATTTATGAGTTTATAATTTGTCGGTAACGTGAGTAACGTCAAGCCCGTCAAGCGGGCAAGCATTGCGCAAGGTGCACATGTATTGCAAATTGTTAGAAGTTTGTTGCATGTTTTGTAACTTTTGTATTGTCAAATAGGTACGTTGCCAGCGAAACGAATGCTCGAAGATAAATATGTCTCGTCGAAATAATGTTCCTTATTCCTTTCTAAGAAATACCGTAAATTGGTAACAAGAAAATAATAATGCTACATATAAGTATTTAAGTACCTGTACATTTATCATTACTGCGATCATGGAGACTGATGATCAAGATCTTAATAACGAAGTTGAAAATGTCTCAAAGGTTAGTTGCATTTAACACCAATATTTGTTTACGTTGCTAGTACACCCTTTAAAATTTGTTGAATAAATTTGTAAACAAATGATTTCAGGTGTTGTCTATCAGAAGCGAACAAAGCATTCTCTGTGAAGCATCAAAGGAAATTGAAAATCTTGTGAAAGCGAAGTTGCAAGGATGCGATTCCAATGATCCAACTTTGGAAAAATCTAAGGGTTTGAATGTCAATCAAAATAATGAAACTGATATTGTAGATAATTCACGAGTACTAGATTTACAGAAGCAAGTTCTCACTGGAGAAATAACTCCTTTCCAAGCAATTTCGAAACAATCTGATTCGTCGAAAACCGAAGGGTACATAGTGACATTTGAAACAATTCAACTTAATCTATAATGATATTTATAAACATTCTTATTTTAGATCAAACAAATCTTCGCATCTCCTCGATCTTGAAAAATACTTGCGACGGCAAGCTGAGCTTGCCAAACAAAGGAAAGAACTGAAGGAAAAGACAAAAATATCCAAAAACACGGATCAAACTCCATTAAAGAAATTAAAAATATCAAATGCCAAAGAATGTAAACTGGTAGAGCAAACGAGACCTAAAAACACGAAAAAGAAATTAACTACAGAAGTTAAAAAGGTGAAAAATTTCAATCAAAATCATAATTATACCGATAGAACGAGTCAAGAAAACGATTCCGTCGTAAGAAGCAAGCATTCTACAAGAACGTTATTTTCTTGCGGCACTTCAAATGATAATACAGACGGGTTGATTGAAAATACAGAGTCTGTAGATGTAGAAAGTGATTCTGGTAGCGAGTATGTTCCAAGTGACGAACAGATTGATTCAGGTAAATATTCATTTAAATAGAAGATGTTGTTTATATGTTGAAATTCTTAATGGATTAGAATCCTAATATTGTTTCATTCACAGAAGGTGAATCGGGACCATCTCGAAAGAAGAAAAAGACAGCTACAAAATCTGGTCACAAACAAAAGGGTATACATTGAAAACAATGATATAGTAAGACGTAATAAACATCTGCTGATGCGAATATTATATTTTAGTTTTTGACGATGGAGACGAACAAATGTACAGGCAGAGGGTAGAGGAAAGTGGACATCCAAAATCGGAACCGTTCCATAAAATAGATAATTTATTTAAAGTTCCACAATCTATATGGAAAAGATTATACAAGTATTGTGAAATGAATGTGCGCAATTAGTACTTGACTTGTCTTGTGTCGTTACTTACCTTGGTTTTTCGCATTGTTTTCAGATATCAACGGGTTTCTGTGCAATGGTTGTGGGAACTGCATTGTCGTAATCTAGGAGGTTTATTAGGAGATGAGATGGGACTGGGAAAAACTGTACAAATTATTGCATTTCTTGCGGGTTTGGATTGCAGTGAATTGCTTTCCGATGGTGGAAGGTAAGAATACATAAGCGTAACAATTGCCGCTCTATTCTATATATATTTTCTATACATACTGTGTCGCTTAATTCTTAAGATGTTCTAATCAGAAACTTATACCAGTTATAGAAACTGAAATATCAGAATACCGATATATCTGCATATACAATATTTACCGGTAATAATTTCGGTTTTTCGAATGTATATAGGATACATTAACTAATTTAGGTGACTGTGCTTCTTGACGGTTTTCGGATAAGTGGCACGCAGTTCCTTTTTATTTAGGGCAACCTTTGCATTGGAAAATCCGACAAAATATCTGTATTTATTTCGGTTTTGGTACATCCTCTTGGCATAATACCGATATAAAAATTTTACCGATATTAAGTACCTGATTCTAATAAGCAGTGTGTTCTGCTTAATAGATTTCGAGGATTAGGACCAAGCATAATTGTCTGCCCAGCTACATTGATGGAACAATGGGTGAAGCATTTTCATGACTGGTGGCCTATTCTAAGGGTGGTTATTTTACACCAATCTGGAACATACAACGGTCTGTTAAAATTCTATAGTATAGAATTCTATACCATAATAGAATCTTTGTGTACGTGTGCACACGTATACTTCAAACGTTATCCAACATTAAATATATTTTTATAGGTGATTTGGAATACCTATTACATTCCTTGAAATCCGGTGGCATTTTGATTACCTCTTATTCCGGAATACTCAACCATAAAGATTTGCTTATAGCTAATCGGTGGCACTACGTGATCCTCGACGAAGGACATAAAATAAGGAACCCACAGGCAAAAGTACTTTATCCCGATTTAGCCAGCTAGAACGAATTTCCAAGTCCGATGATCGTTCTAATTAGAATAGAATAAAGTAGAAAAGAAAAGGTCTAACCATTATGTATGATGATTTGCAGGTCAGTAAGGCGGTAAAAGAATTCTCCACTCCACACCGATTGTTATTGACTGGCAGTCCAATGCAGAATTCTCTGAAAGAATTGTGGTCTCTTTTTGACTTTATCTTACCAGGCAAACTAGGTACTCTACCTGCATTCCTGGAGCACTGCGTTAGCCCTATAACACGAGGAGGATACGCGAACGCTAGTGCTCTGCAAGAAGCAACGGCGCTTCAGGTCGCTACAATGCTCAAGGATGCTATTACACCATACATGCTTAGAAGAACGAAAAACGATGTTCAGCATCATGTTACTTTACCAGAGAAAAATGAACAGGTATTGTATTCGATTCATGATCCAATTTTCGGAGATTTTAACACTAAATCTACCGACCATTAAAAGTGATTAATGTGTACGGTATTATAAAAATAACAAGATTAAACTTATGTATATTTTGTGCGATTTTTACTGCAATATATACTCGAGTCAAAACATGTATTCAATCAATTCCCATGAAAACAACTTTACAATCTCAATAATTGTCAAATAAAAAATCTGAAATGGGTCATTTAACCCCTCGTGATAGGTGTAGTGTTAAAGAACGTGACTTTATGTTCAAGGTACTGTTCTGTAGTCTAACAGAGGAACAAAAGAAACTGTACAAGAGCTACTTGCGATCCGAGGATGTTTCCTTTATTTTACACGAAAGATATCACACGGAAAGCGGCAGATACAGAGCTCGACTACTGATAGCGTTGTCGGTGCTCAGAAAAATATGTAATCACCCTGATTTGTTTCTATTCACGAGTCCAATCGTAAGATCGCAAAAAATACATATATGTCGCTCTTTTTTTTTGTTATTTTGTTTGGTCGAACGTTACATTAAATGGAACGCGTATTTAGGATTCTGACGAAGACGTTGATTTATCAGAGGAATCGTTGGACAAATTTGGCTGTTGGAAACGTTCTGGAAAGATGACGGTGGTTCGATCCCTTCTGAAAATTTGGAAACAACAGGCTCATAGAGTACTACTGTTCACTCAAGGAAGACAAGTACGTGTTTGCAAAAAACTGAAAATTTCACTCGAAAAACCGTTGAATGTGAATTTGATATCTACGTATACTATACACAGATGATGCACGTGTTAGAGTCTTTGGTACAAAACGAGGAATACAAATATTTGAGGATGGACGGGACTACTCCCATGTCACAGCGGCAGGAAACAATCCGTTTGTTCAACAATGTACGCGTGTGTATTAATGTATGCACGTAGAATATTTTTACCTTTCTTTGTTTCTTTTCCGTTCTAGGATTCTTCGTACTTTGTGTTTTTATTGACCACTCGCGTCGGAGGATTAGGAGTAAATTTAACGGGAGCGGATCGAGTGATCATTTACGATCCAGATTGGAACCCAGCAACCGATGCACAAGCAAGAGAACGCGCTTGGAGAATAGGACAAAGTAAAAGAGTCACTGTCTACAGACTTATCACAGCCGGTACTATAGAAGAAAAGGTCCTTTTCGGAACTTTTAAAGCGTCTGTTTGTCAGTCAACACTCATGAAATCCTTTCAAATAACTTCTCTACTTTTTTCTTTTCTGATTAGATATACCACCGACAAATATTCAAGCTACTTCTTTCCAACAAAGTTTTGGAAGATCCTCGTCAACGAAGATTATTTAAAACTTCCGATTTGGTCGAGCTCTTTAATCTGAACGAGTCCATTGACGGACATCCCAGTGAATCCGATCACTTGTTCCGAGAGTCGAAATTAACGCCAACACCGACGGCTGCTAAATTTTCAACCAATAAGATTGAAAAAATGCGAAAATTGGCAGCCACGCTTAGCAAACGCATAGCACAAAAAGTTGTTAATTCTACTAGTACAACGCAGATCACAGTTGCGTCAGAGAGCAATTGTGTTCAAAATGATCACGGTAGTCAAGACCATGATGGTTTGAAACATGATAATCAATTGCCCAACTATAACATGATAGGGGATACGCTCGCAGGCGAGGTACAACTGGTACAAGAAGGCACAGAATCCAGTGCAGAGAAAAATAGTACTGTATCTGAAGGAACAGGCAAAGACAACGTACCACCAACGAACGATACAACGCGTAGCATTGTCGAAAGTCAAACAAACTGTAGAAATTCTGATATCCGCACGGACGAGATGGAATGCGAAACAACTGTGCCAAGTTCATCGTCCACCGATAGCAAGGTCACCGAAGTTTCAGAAAAATCCAACGAACAAAATAGCGAAGATATGGTAATAAAATCAACCAAATCGCATCGTAAACACAAACGCAAGAAAAAGGATTGTTCAATGGAAAACAGTGAGGTGTCTGCAATATTCGAAGGAGAACGTGTCTCGCACTTGATCGGCCGTCGACTTGGACGATCGGAAGAGGATCAAATTAAATCATCCGAAGACGATCAGTACGTGCTGGAGAAACTATTCGCTAAAGCAAGTAATGATATTTCTTATAAGCGTACACGAGCATAGATTTTTAATGCAACGATAGTAAATTGCATGAAACATTTCTTCTAAACTTCTTCTAGATGTCACATCTGCTTTTCAACATGAAAGAGTTTTATCGAATTCAGGGTACAATACGAATGATAATCCAATGCAACGTTTAGCTCGAGAAACAGCCCAAGAGAGTATGGATAACATACGTAAATCTCGAAAATGGTGTTGGAGACCCACGTGGGATTCTTCACCTACCATCAACGACTGATCAACTTTTCTTTATTGCCAGGGCGATATTACCATATACAGTAATTTATAGAATCTCTTTATTTTGTAATCTTCAATTTCCCCAGTCAGTACAAATATGTAAACTAAGCGAACAAACATCTTGTGTTATACATAGTATATGTATAATAATAAGGTACTTAGATTTTAAGGATTTTTCCTTAGAAACGAAAACAAAGTTTGTGTAAATAATTTCAGTTTCACGTATTTCATCTGAAAAACGTAATTATGCATGAAACTATTCTTATATTGTATGTACTTACGTACGTTGTCAATGGCTTCAGTGATTTCGATGGTTTCAAACAGAGATAACTTTCTCAATAATGGTATATTTCTTTTTTTACTTTAAGTATAAAATGTTATTTTATTGTTCATCATAGTTCTCTTGAACAACATTGACTTGAAAAGTAAATAAGAAAACAATAGAAAATGGTAACATACAAATGAGTCGACAGTGAAAGTAATTATTTCCCTGTTCAGTTGTTCAAATTACACAAAGTACTTTTTTCACTTTTCATTAAAAGAAACTATATTCCTTCAGTATAGACAAGTTACTACAATTTTATGTTCGACACGGCAATAATTATGCGAAAACATCTTCCACGAGACTGTTTTGTGTACTCGTGTAAACAATAGGCGAATGTACGATACAGCAGTAGTATATGTATCCTTTACGAAAGAACTTTGTAGGAACTTATCTATACTATACACAGTTATGGTTACTTGTACCGTTATACATATATACAAAACTATATACACTGGGTTGCTCATCGAACTCACTTCTGCACGTTCAGTTTAGTGTCTTAAAAATTTCTTTAGACTGGGACCCTTCCTGCCCAGAGGATCATCCGGAAACATTACTATGTCCCCAACGAAAGTTGGTGCCAATAATCGGTTTACAATCGTGTCGCGCCATTCTGGATTTTGCTCGTACAAGTCTCTGAACTGATCCGATGAAACCACAATACCTTTGCACATTGTCGCGTACTGTAATATATATCTTGAAAACGATAAAACCAATCCATTAGAAATTTCAGGAAACAAAATGGTGTTGGAAATATTGATCGCGAGAGAAATGTACTACCTACCGATCGTCGTACGGAGTTATCCGTTTTCCAGCTATAGATCGACTGGGCGTGAAGACCACTATACCTTCCGAGTACCATTTTTCAAGCAGCGGAGAAGTCGCAGATCTTCTATGTTGAGGTACAAATACCTTCACGGAGTGTCCTCTGGATTTAAAGAAGTTGATAACCAGCTTTAATCCCTTTTCCGAAAACGATTTTCCGTTTGTATGCCTAAAAAGCGGTGAAATACCAATATTATTCATATGTCCCTATTAACCCTACGATTTATTTTATGGTATCAATGATTAGAACTTTCTTCGTAGTTCGTAATTTCCTAAAAAAGGAGAAAATTGATATCTATTGTATGTCTACATGTTCCCCAATAACTATACATTAACAAAACTAAAATAGAATTTCATCTCGGTTTAAAGGAGATTAATAACATACATATTTATTAAACTGTGTTCAAAATCTTCAACACGAGACTGACACGATATTGTAGGGCAAGGGGCTAATTCAGTAAAATTGAATTAAAAAGATTGTCTTACAACATAGCGACGTTATTCCCGTCTATAACGATCTCTCTTAATCCTTTAGGTGGACATGTTACATGTTCTGGCAATACGCTGTTCAAAGGTTCATCGTTCGAAGCCGCATTTTGTACACTTGATGTACTAGGTTGCGTATCCTTTTCCTTCAACCTAAGCAAGCTTTTCTTTAATTTTGCTGATAACTTATGAAATGATTTTGGTTTTTCCATTGTTATTGAACCGCTTATATTTTGGGCTATGGGCAGTTTTAAATTGTTTTGGTTGAAAAGTAAATCAGTGTCATCGTTCATTTGCGCTTCCCTTGCATCATTGTCTTTCACGTTCTCCTTGTATCTTTTTGCAGTTATTAAGCAGTGAAGATTTGTTGGATCCGGACTACAGTCTATCATGAAAAGTCTATTATCTTTTACTTGAGTTACGTTAATCACTTCAGCTTCGTTTTCCTCGTCTCTGATTTCTCCTTCTTCCAATTCATCTTCCTCTTTATCCTGGTTTACCGTGGTTTCTTCACATGCTTCTCCTTCGTTTTTCTTTTCTTGATTTATAGATCCTGCTTCATCCTTCTCAAGATTTACCAAATTATCATTTGCCGTTCCTTCGTTTACAATATTGCTTTCCTTCGTTTGTGTATCCGACAAATCTATATTTTTAGATGACCACACTACAACAATATCGTCTGCACTCTGATCTACAGAATCCGATGTTACTGAAGAAACAATTTAAAATAAAATGCAAACCCAATTTAGTAGCTATGTAATATACATTGTACTCTTTTTACCTATGTTTTCATTGTCACTATCAGAATCTTCGGTGTCCGATATATAAATAGATTTTCGTTTTCTCGAGCGTAATAGAATAGGCGATCTTTTCCGTTTCAAAGTTCTATTCGAATTGTTGTCTAACCTTTCCACATATCTTGTTCCAGTTTTGCCCTTGTTTTTGCAACCATCTTTGTCTTTCTCGCTTTCATTGTCGCTTAGTATGATTATGCTGTCTTCACGCAAGCTATTGGTTCCAACGTTGAACAACAAGTTGTTTTCATTGTTTTCAACTTCACATTGTTTGGCTTTATTGGCGTTAAATCTTTGTTTCGCTTTCATTTGTTTCTTCCATCGTTTGCCACTGTAACAATAAAATAACTGTTATGATACATGATAATCTTGTGACCCCAAACACGTTTGTTCCAAAAAGTATCTTGAACATTGCGTTTCTATAATATATTTGGTTCGTATAAGCAAAGGTCGTAGGCACAAAATGAAGATATTTATTTATAGGAACAGAATATAGTATGGTATTGAATAAATCTATGAATAAATATCTTAATTTTTCCTTTGGCAACCCAATACATCGATACTATACAATGTATCATTAAAAATTTTTAATACCTTAACTGAATATGCCTCAGAGAACATTCGTAAAATGTATTTTTTTTTGTCTTAACAGCTTTCTTCTTCTCTTTTGCCGGCGTAGTATTTCGTTGATTCGAACTCGGTAATGTCTCACAAAAGATCACCGAATCATTTAAATCGCTCATTGTTCGCCCGTTTATTCTATTCGAAGAGTCTCGACGTAACAACGTGTACAATTTTAAAAAGGACAAAAACAAGATTCACAATTGTTCGTTGTAAATCAATAAAAAAAAGAAAGGATGTATCTCACAAAAATTTTGGTCGCACAAAAAATATAATATCTCGATACCACGAATACATATTAAATATTCACGTATTTTCAGTGACATTTATTACTTATTGCGAAATGTTTTATTCACGTTTTAGTCACGTTTCGTCGACATTGATCATACTGTAAATATTGTTAACAACAATTAGCTGCATATGAACTAATCCAAATTACATGTATTTAAATAGTTCAAAACAACACTGAAGTAGGTTATGTAGGTATTCAACTAAAACACACACTACGCGACACGAAACACCTTTTACAATGTCTTCAATTCGTAAATATTGTAATTAATAATTAAACGATGCAGTTGTTCGACGTAAATACGTATTTGATTGTTTTTTCAACACATTCTCACCCATCGTCCATTTATCATCCTCTATCAAGTGTTCGAACACGTGTTCGTAAAACTATATTATTATACCCTACTATAGATGCGTATATGTTTATATACATTATACATTGTCTGTCGATACGTTGTTGACTTGTAAGTACATGGATACCTACATATACGTGGTGTCCCAAAAATGTACTTCCTTTGAAAGGAGCGATTTTTGAGGTCATTTGAAGTAACTTCTTCCTTTGTGAAAATGTTCTTCGCAAGTTATCAACGAATTCCAGCTCGGCCAATGCCAACGCCACGCTCTGCGGGACCTATCACCTGATTGGTCCGCCCCTTGCCTTACGATATCGTGTCTGACTCGTCATGAATTTTCTGAACAGATTCTGATATGAATTCTATTTTGGTGTACAGCAGAGAGCTATTGGAGAATTTGGAACATTAAGCGTACAATAGATATAAATTTTCTCCTTTTTTAGGAAATTACGATCTACATAAAAGTGGAACCGTAAAATAAATCGTACGTAGGGCAAAGGGCGAATACCGGAAAGGCGAAACCGCGTAGAACATTTTCGTAGAGGAAGAAGTTATATTTGAAATGGCCTCAGAAATCACTATATATAGTACTACAAGGACCCCGGATCCCGATTATAAACGAATATGCGTTTAAATATGATTATATTAATGTTATATTATGAAGGGAAATATAAATTTTCAAAAATAAACAATTTATTTTGGAATATAATGATTATTTCCGGGCTGTTTGTTTCCCGATCAAGCCGGTTAATCGAGGTCCTATGTACTGTACTTATAAATGAGAGGAATTGAGAATACGATAAGTCAGGTAATTTTATAATAATTTAAAAATAATCAAAATAATGATACACAATGATATGACAATGATTGCAATGATACATCATTAAGTACCAACTTGATGAATCTTACGATGGTTGGTATATCTGAAACAAGTGAGTGTAAATCAGTGTAAATACGTAAATACGAATATAAACGGTACCAATTTCCTAATTATTTATTATTACGCGTATGAACATTTGAGAAGAGAATAAAGCGAAGGAAATCGGTCAGAGGCGATTGAAAAATCCTCTATAATATCGTCGATCTGAATACATTATATATGTATAGGCAGACAGTATATATATATATGTATAGGTATACAGCGATGCGCGTGTGATAGAATGGTTTTGAGCAGTTTTGAGTGGTAGCGCGGCAGGTAAGTTGGTAGGACCAATCGCGAGGAAAGCGGACGCGTAAAGCGGGAAGGGTGGAGCCGATTGGTTGAAATTCGTATTCGCTACGAGAGGTAGTGGTGGAACGGCACGGCAAGTGGCGAGAGGGCCGAGAGGAACGTGAGGTGGGAGGTGTAGCGAATGTGCGCTGGTCTGCTGGTCTGACCCGAACGCGGCTACATCCCCGTGCCAGACCAACGAGCAAGTAGTAACGCTAACGTTAGAATTTAGTCTTTTGTTTATCATTTATGTTTGTTTCACCGGGAAAAAGCAGAGGCCAAGAAACGTGGTATCGCCGGGGTGGGTAGCTGGTGCTCGGGGATCGGCTGATCGGCCAGATAGTACGGACCAGCACCAGTCGCACTGTCGCACGGCCGAAATTTTTCGGAGTGGATCCAAGTAGTCGAAAGCGTATTCAGGCAGCCTTCAACGTAAACAAAAATGGAGCTGGGGGAGGGACAGGCGAGAATTTGTCGACTTTGTGGCCAGTACGATAGCATGTACATCGACGTATTCAGCGATGAAGGCACCAAAAGACTTTTAGGCCTGAAAATCCATTCGAAAATCAACATTCTGGTGAGTAAACGGCAGAGGTGTGTCATGGGGTCTTCGGGCCCAAGTTCCATCGCAGAGGAGGGGGTTAGAAAAATGGCCGGGGGAGAAGAGTAAGCGAAGAAAAGATCTTCTCTTTCCTTTGTTGCTTTGTCTTTCTTTCCCCGAGCAATTTTCACGTCGCTTCGGTTTTATTTTCATTCACGATCGATTTTTTCGATATTTCTCCGTACATCTATTTTGAATAAACAACACAAAAATAGTGAATTTTTTCGTTATGTTTTAATTAGAGATACTTATTTTTCTGTGTTAACTCGAACGAATTTCAAAGTATTTATTTATTTTACGATTCGACACCGGTTTTACACGTGTAACAGTTTTTCACCAATATTTAACTCGATATTACTGTTGTCGAAAGATTAACAATACCTTGATATAGAAATAAGTATTAATATTTATAGGAGAGAGTTGAACGACGCGTTATCAATTGCATGCTGTATGATAATTATGCATTGTACCGAAATAAGATTCATATATTAGAAACGCTTTACTATTCTGCCGTGTCGTGTCATTTTAGCAAGGTATGCCTTGTAATATGTGTTTCGAGCGATATTTTGTTGTAGGGATAGAAGATAAGCTCGATGTTATGCGCAGCTAGAATGGGTACCAGATCATAGTTGACAATTTTGTCAATGGTGTATTTACAGAGCGGTAGGGTCTATAAGACGTTGTTAAAAGCAGTTGAAACGAGTGTAGTTATGGAATTGGATTGTCCGTTAAAAAATTAAAATCATACATATATTTAGTATTTAGGTATTTTGTTTGAATCACAGATAGATGAGAGGGATCCTCTGCCCAAGGCGATCTGTGTTCAGTGTCTGGGCAAGCTCGAATTCGTTTGCGACTTCCAAGAGGAGTGTCTTCGCACCCAACAAGTGTTACGCGATCGATACAATCTACCATCCTTAACAGAGATTGTAAGTTCGTATTCCATTTTAATTGCACAACTCTACCGCTCGTTCGTGATGCCACCGGAGCATGCGGCTCGTTTTTTTTTGCATTATTTTCAATCAAATTTAAACGAAGCGGAAAAGACAAAGCGATATCTGGTATTTCAGTGAGCAAAAGTTCTCTGTTTTCAATAATATTGTGATTCTCGTTAATACAACGTGGCTTTTCACATATTTTCGAGTACACGCCGAAATACCAGACTAGACTTTTCTAACCGTATAAATTAGTAAATTTCTGGTACCCATTTCTATCTACATTTCAATTTATCCCTAGGCTGAAGTAAAGACTGAAGAAACAGCACCAAGCACATCGACAAACAATAACAACAACGACATCGACAAAAACCTTAATCCTCCAGCCAAGGGAAGTGTTAAAGAAGTAGCACAACGCGTTTCGAAAACGACAGCGAAGACTCAGAGAAATTTACGAAGTCAACATCAAGCGAACAGTCACAGTAATGGTATCACTAGCAGCAGCAGTAACAGTAACAATAATGGCAATGGTATCAGTAACGAAGCTGCTAAAGATCAAACCACCGCTGAAAGCACAACAGAGGATAATACAGACAATATCGAAATTGTTCAGAGCATTGGAAATACACCCACGAGATGGCTCAGAAGTAGGCAAAACACAGAAACTACTTTGACGAATGAAGCAACAACCAATATACCGATCGCGAATAGGCTTAGAAGTCACGTTAGTACCGCTGCAGAGATAAGCGTGAATAGTCCTCGCAGTAATTCCAGCGAGACCAGTGGAAAACAACAAGATCCTAACACCATACAAATCCCAACGTCCGCTTTGAACAAGCTTCTGACCATTGTGTCGAATTCGCCAAACATAGAAGTGTCCGCAAAGGAATCGAGAAACCAAAGCATCGACACGGAAGATATCAGTTTCACGGTCGAATTGTGTAAAAAGGAGAGCGACGACATTGAGACGGTACGAGCCAGAGTATTTCCAGATCAAGGCTCGTGTTTGGTAGACCAGTCTATCGTTGGTCTTCTACAAAATCAAAGTTGCGTAGAGGTGAACAGTATAATAAACACTATCCTCAGTAGCAGTGTAAAGAATGGTAGTTCGACAAAGTCAAAGGATTCGGCCGAATTTGAGCAAAAATGGCGGGCTTCTCAGAACCCGGAACAACTGTTCAAGATCGATGGAGAGGAGATTCGCGTGGACGACAATGTGGAACACATCGTGACGGATAGTCAGAATGGTTACTCGTGCAAGCTGTGTTGTAAATTCTACGAACGTAAAGACAAATGTATGGTTCACGTGAAGACACATCTAGGGATCAAACAGTACACGTGTATTTTATGCAACGCGAAATTCGTATGCAAGTCCGACGTGATGAAACATATACGGTGCTCGCACACCAATCCTAGACCGATACAGTGTCCAAAATGTCCAAAGAGGTTCAAATCCAAGTTTTATCTAATGGAGCACGACAACGTGCACAAAGGCGTGAGGCCGTACGCTTGCCCGGATTGCGGTCAGAGTTACCATCACAAAGTATCGTTGCAGATACACATGAAATCGCATTTACCCCCACAGAACTTAGCTTGCGAGTATTGCGGTAAAGTGTTCCCGTATCGTACGAGACTGTTGAGTCACATCGCCAGCGTTCACCTGAAAAATCGTCGGAACTTCAGGTGCCGATTTTGCTACAATCTCTATTCGAGTCTTGCGGTTTTAAACGAACACATTAAAACGCGTCACGCGACTACCTACACTTGCGAAGTGTGTACCAAAACGTTCAAAGTCGCGTCAAAATACAAGGCTCACGTGTTGCAGCACACCAACCCTAAGCCTTTCGTGTGCACCGTTTGTAACAATAGATACGCGTCGAAAGCATTCCTGAACGAGCATCTACTGAAACACGAAGGGCTGAGGAAACATATTTGCCAAAAGTGTGGCGCGAGATTTGCCCAAGCTAGTCACTTGGCCGCGCATCGGCACGTGCACGGCGAAAAGAAGCACGCTTGTCCGGAATGCGGGCGAAAATTTAACAGACGCGACAACATGAAGGTACATAGAAAAAGACATTTCGAAGATAAAAAGACTGGTACCGTTAAACAGCAAAATGCTGGCACGGACGCAATTTCCGCGGTGTCCAACGAAAAATAACGGCTCGCAAACAGTTGTTCCGACATGTTCCGCTCTTGTTCTTATTCATGTTGTTGTCAACAATCTGTTACAACAATTTTTTACATTTCAACATAAAACAACACCCGGTAACGAGCAAAATGTTCCTTATCGTACATCGATCGGCAGAAGTTGATTTCACTGTATTCGAAATTCAACTTTCTTTTCTTCACACTTCATTTACTGTTACACGCCACTCGTCGTCTCTCGCCGCATGACAAAGTACTCGCAAAACGAACTGATTCGAATACCGTCGCGAATTCTTGGTCTAGGTTTAGAATATCGCGAGGGCTCGTTTTAAAGCGTTTTCATTTTTACCTTCATCTTTATTGAACCAAGCTGCAACGCGTATTGCCATGCCTGTCGATTGCATTACAACTGTAATCGTTCGAGTCACTTTCAGTCTTGTCGTTCGTATCGTATCATATTATATCATATATCATGTCATACTTTTTTGGTGCATTAGTCTTGTTTTGTACATAACGTAGTAAGCGTGCATTTAAGGAAGTATCGAGATCTTTTTTCAAGTATTCGTTCCATTTACATAAACGTAAACATGCTACCGATTCGGTTTTGCCAAGACTGCAATAAAAACGAGCTACCGGACAGAAATTCTTCCTGTCGAGTAATTGTTCAACAGAATATTTGACAAGCCGCGATCATGTATATTGATGGAAAGAGAGAGGCGTTTTGCAAAAGCGCCAATTCAGATCCCCGATAACAAGGAATCCAAACAATCGAATTCGATGCGATATTACAGCTTGAAAATTGTTTTGTACGTTTACCGCACAGTTAACTTCCTAAGATAGCTCGATTCACAAAAAAAGATTGCGCGAGTACAGCATGGATAGGGCTTCCAAAGTTGAATACCCTGACCGAAAGGGGCATAACAAAATATTTTCTATCTATTTTTACACAGCTGTTTTTAGATGAACTGGGACATTTTTACACGATACACGCGCAAGGTGTATTTTACTCTATTTTCGATTATATTTTACATATAAGACATATTTTATATGTACATAGATATTTGCCGAGTTTGAGAAGGACCCTGCAACGGGAAAACGCTACGATCTTATCGCGCGTACCTACACGATTACTTGACCGAGGTGTTCTTTTCAAACTAGTCGATCTATACAAGCGCAAGGATCCTGTAAAAACGCTCGTAGAAACGTAAACCTAAACGCTTAAAGACCTATACAACACTTGTTCGAGCGAAGTGTACTTGTTACGGACGATGCGGTCTTTCGCGGGAAAAGACCATCGACAATTGTTTTGCTGGATCCTACGTGAAAAGTAACCAAGTTTTCAATGCGAAGCTATATTAGCGTCCATCGTCGATCATGCTGCGAAATTTGTATGCGATCTACAGAGAAAAACGTAGGAACTATACGCAAGTGCCTTGAGGGACTCAATATGCATGTACATATATATACATTAGTATACATGTATATGTGTATATATGTATTTATTTGTTCTAGCGTTGTATGAGCGTCAAAACGATGACATAATCGTTCTTCCTTTTAAAAAAGGACGTCAATTTCAATTGGTCACTATTTGATAGTTTACTTTCTCTTGGCCTTCAAAGAACAGTCGAGTTCGAGCCTTAGTATAATTGTTAGGTGTATCGCATGAACCAGGACACCGGACTGTTATTTATCGACGAAGTGCTTTGATATTAACTATTTAAAAGAATCGAAAAAGGAAGAAAAGAGTCACCGGTGTATCCTGTTCGTGCAGCATTTATCCGTACGCTATCGTTCGTAGTTGTAAGTTCGTTTCTACTTTCGCATCGTTCTCCTCTTTTTCTATTAAAAATAGAAAAACTATCTATCTGAATTAGATGGAGCAGACGCGAAATGCGATGAACTTGCATTTACGATCGGTACCGTGAACACAAACATATCTTTTTTCTACGAAACAAAGTGTGCGCGTCTCGCTGTTGCACGTTTCAAGATTCAA
This sequence comes from Lasioglossum calceatum, assembly GCA_963966675.1. Classification (NCBI taxonomy): domain Eukaryota; kingdom Metazoa; phylum Arthropoda; class Insecta; order Hymenoptera; family Halictidae; genus Lasioglossum; species Lasioglossum calceatum. The sequence goes on from OZ016549.1 coordinate 8,889,623, forward strand.
TCGCAAAGAACTTTTCTACGATCATGGGTCGTTACTTTCCCTCGGAACGATTACCGATATACATACAGTAGATCGTGAGAAATAGAAAGTTGTTCACGCGAGAACTATCAACTGGTATCGCGCGAAAGATATTAACGTCTTAATATTATTATTATTATTACTACTACTATTATTATTATATACACTTTCCTCAAATAGCGATGTAAGCAATAACTCCTATTTTGTACGAGGCGTTTGTTAATCCGAAACTATTTTTCCATCTAGGAGACGATGTACTTGTCGATGGCATTACATTTTCTCATAAGCATAGCTGTTAATGCGTCGTTAAGATAGTGCCCAGTAAAGAATAATAAAAGCGTATATGATAATTTTTCGACAATAAAGAAGAATTTGTTCAACGATTCCACGACTCTTCTTAATAAAGGTTCAATATTTTTCAAATTCGATGAATATTCTTTCGATTTGATTCTTTGGAGCCGCGAGATCTATCTTTCCATCGTGTTTGCTCTCTATCTCTGGCCGTGTCGATGAGTCAATCATTTTGTTCCTTGGACCAGCCCAAGTCATTGTCAGACCAGCCTGGACATCGAAATTTCTTTTTGTTTGTTTCAGATAAAGGAGAACGACGGATTGCCGCACGTTGTTTGCTTGCGGTGCATTGGCGCGTTGGAGTTCTTGTGTGACTTTTACAGCTGTTGTCAGCTCACCCAAAACAAACTCTCCTTGTCGGAGGAAGCTGTAAGCTATAGCGATACGTTTGTCTGACTCGAGTCTGCATTCGTTTACATTACAATTACTTTGTTCTAGTACGTCGCAGCGTTAACGCGTTTCAGTGTCAGAACGGTCCCAAAGTATAATAGTATCTTCGATATTAGTCGACCCAAATACGTTGAAACGGTGAACCAAAGCATTTCCAATCTTTCAAATATTCGATTCTTTTCATCGATTATCGCAGAATTGTTCATTAGCGACTCGTGTCGTCTTGGCAGCATTCGGTTATCAATGATTGTATTTGTTAATACGTTGGTCTGTACGAATAGTTGATAATTCAAGGTTCTTTCTCTCCTCTCGAGTTTTTTCCAATGAAGTTGAATGTATGGCAGCGGTTAGACCTTTCTTTTGTGTTCGACAGAGCAAATACTCATCGGAGAATACACCTAGAAGAATACCGCAGCAGGAAAACGATGCGGAATCTAACAAGGAGAATGTTCTGCCATCTGCAAACGAAACGAAACGAAGAGGCAAAGTTGCATCGCCCACCAAGAAGGACCAGGCTACAAATGAAAACACATTGGACGATAGAAAACAGTCGGCTACGAACAACGCGATTGTTCAGGATCAAAATTTGAAGGACGAACAAAGCAACGACAATGCTTTAACACGCGGAAATCCGTTGTTGATGAAGGATATCTCGAAGAAAGGGTCGAAATCCTTGAACAGCTGTACAGTTTCAATGAAAAAAGACGAAGCGAACGATAAAATAGCTTTAGTAGAACCAAAACGACCCGCAAGAGGCCGGAAACCTCAATTACAGAAACTTAGAGAAGTTTGTGTGTCCTCGAATAGAATGAAAGAATCTCAGAAAGGTTCTGATGAGACGGAACGCGATGGGAATCAACGTAAGAGAAAGTGTCTGGGTACAATTTGCACGAACGGTATATCGAACGTAACCAAGAACGCTGCGATCTTGTCCAATCCGCAAATCGAGCTGCCATTGGAGAATAAAGTAGCAACGATAGCGACGATACCGTCGAGTAAACGCTATATTGAAAATGATGATGCGAATAAAGATTTAATCGGCGACGTAGCGGAGGTGACTTTGAAGGACGAGTCTTCAAACGAGGAAAGAAAAGAGGAGGGCCCCACAAAAAGCAAAGCGATATCTGTAATCGTGAAGCAAGAGAAAGCAGACGTAGAAGTAATTTCACAAGAAACTGGTAAACCGAATCAACTGGTTTGGATTCCAAATGAGATGCTGACAGAGGGACAACCGATCGATCAGGAACAAGAAATTGACCTGGACTTATCGTTACGGCTGAGTCCTGAATTGGACGATGATACGGAAACTTCTGATGTCGTCACTGCTCGTACCGATTCAAACGATTCAAACGATTCAAGCGATTCAAACGATTCAAGCGATTCAAGCGATTCAGACGATTCAGACGATTCAGACTATACCGACGATACCGAGCAGCCGAAAACAAATCTGCCGTCCGTAGAACAAACTCGCGCGACCGTTATAAGATCGTCGCGGGAAAGTCCTGTACCGGTAGTCGTTAAACCGGATGAGACCAGCAATATCGATGGTACCAAAAATAATTCGAGATCCGATTTACAGTTTTCCCGGGGTAAGATTTCCGAATTGATAAGCGAGAAGCAAAAAGAAGAGATCGAGACTTATTATAGAATTGATATGTCTGCCGTTAATGCGGAAGAAGTACAAAGAAATTTGACGGTAACCGACAAGAAGAACATTCGTTGCAACATCTGCGGAAGTTTTTATCTTCGGATGGACAAGTGTCAGGTAATTTTATTCTACATGTATCTGTCGCAAGAAAAGCATAAAACTGTCTAACTGTTAATTTGCAACTGGTTACAGGTACATATTTGGGGCCACTTGCAGATGAAACCGTTCCAATGCAAAGCGTGCGACTTCGCTACGGTAACTGTTAGCAACGTTCGTTGCCATATCAGGAAGAGTCATTTAAAGATCAAACCGTTTGGATGTAAACTTTGCGGAAAGAGTTACTCCACTTGCGGGTTATTGATGCAACATATTAATGGCCACACAGGAAACCGTCCATTTGAGTGTAAGATTTGCGATTTTCGTTGCGCGACTCGACAAATGCTAAGCTATCACAGCAGTGTTAATCACAAACCACTCAAGGTAACAGAAACATTTGTCAAATATAATCGATCGCATTGTATCGCACTCTATACCACTCAGCCTTTCGTTTCAATATTACAGGAAATCAATTGTAAAATTTGTGGCATAGAATTCTATTCGAGAAGCAAATTACGCACGCACATGCTCGTTCATAAGAAAGATAAAGTGGTCATGTGTAAACTATGTTCCGCTTATCTATCAAACGCGAAAGCATTGGAAACACACCACAAGAACCTTCACATGCAAGACTATGTCTGTAACATATGTGGCAAACATATGAAATCGAAAAAAGCCTTGCACAATCATCAAAACGTAAGCTATAGTTTTTTGTTTTCTTACTAACTTTCACTTAACGAAACCGAAAAATTTCACACGACGATTACCTACGAAATATTCCAGGTACATTCTACGGGAAAGTACAAGTGTACTTTATGCCCAAATGTGTACAAGAGCAGTCAAATACTGAAGGAGCATCTCTTGAAGCACGAAGGAATTAGGAAGTACAGGTGCAGTGATTGTGGCAAGACATTCGGACAACAGTCTCACTTGGCTGCTCACAAGGCAGTGCACAGCGGTGTTAGGTAAGTTGAACGAATAATATAATACAATAGTTTCTTTGCGTAATTTCTTCTTTGATACTGAACATTGCTCAATCGTTCGTCTTACTTTCGTTAGATTCTATTGTCCTGGATGCGAGAAATCTTTCAATCGTCACGACAACATGAAGATACATACGAAACGGTGTAAACCGTTCCTCGCAAATCCAGAACTGAAGAAGCTCTTAATAAAGAAAGAAAGGAGTTCTTCGACTAGCAAAATAAACAAGTCAATCGAAGATACGACCAGTAAGGATTCTTCATCGTTGAATTTCGAAAGTTTCTTCGAGAAAGAGACCGGCAATGAAGAGATATCGATAAAGACTGTAAACGACAAAGAAGAGACTGCAATGAAATTAGGGTTGAATATCTCTTGCATCGAATCCCCGGATAAATCGTGGATTCGCGATAATGTGTATCAAGAGGTAGGGGAGCTAACAGGATCTGCTGAACTCAGTGCGATTCAAATCGCCGAACCGAACGATACATTCATTTTAGAAAATGATAACGTAAGAATACTTGAGATATTATAGATTTGGGATCGGAAAGTTTCCAATTGCTTCTTGATGGAAGCGTGGCTAGAATCGATACAATCTCTGCACGTGCGCAAATCCCATTACGACAGTGCCGAACAGTACAAATTAGTAGAGTTCATTACTATTCAATGATTCGATGTTATCGATTTGTCGCACTGTTCATTACATACACCATACGCCATTTAAGAGTGCTTAAGCGTCAACGTGTCCAAAAGATCAAGTCGAACGATAATTCTGTGGTTGTCAGGAAGACCGTCGCATATTGCCGTTTAAAGATTCATTATTTTTTGAGCCTCCCGAATTTGTTGTCATGACTTTCTTTCTGGTAAATACGTAAATCCTATAAAGCTCAATTAATGCATAAACTGAAATTTTTTGAAACTATGACATGCGGCGTTTCTCCTTGCAACCACAGTATTAAGGTATTGCGCTTTTTCTCATACTCGACGCATTCGAACAATCAATCTTGTGCTTTCGTAGATTAGGATACTCATTAGTATGTATTAGTACATAAGACTTCTTTTATAGGGTTATATCGATGTTTTTCTAACGAAAATACGTTATATTTTCGCAACTTGTTCGATTAGTCTCGGATTAGGTCACTGTAAGAAAATCGACTTGCACGGAAGTCGAACCGTTTAGTTTTGACGGTATATTTGTAACGTCGTGCACGTCGACTTTCGTTCGAAGAGCTATCGAAAGCTCAGCCTTGTTGGAAACTTCGATTTCACGACCAAAGAAAGCGCCATTTTATTCATTAGTTAACACTACGAGTTTCGTCGAGGTTAGACGAAATGCTGTTACGCTTATTTCAGTTATAAGTAAAGAAATAAGACTGATATTTCTACAAAAATTCGCAACGGGAAGTTCCTACGTATAGCAATTAGGCCTCGATACAATGGAACGATCTCCGACTTGAAAAAACTTGGAATCTTAGAATAATGACTGTACCGATAGTTTTACAGATTTACAGACTTTTTACACCGTTTGACTTTCTACCATAATATTGGAGGACGATGATGAACAAATCCTTGCCTTTGAAACCAAAATGTTTGAAACAGAAGGAAAAATAAAATATTCTTTTTTAATATTACGCTTTATAATCTACTACTATCTATATACTAATTACTACTACGTTGTAATAATGGAAAAATTTGATGACTCTTTCGATGAACCGTCATGCAGATGTCGCCCAACATCTCGTTGTCTCTTCGAAATGGTATTCCATTTTAATTTTAATAATTATTCCAAACATCTTAATGTTGACGAGGGGGCAAGGTCTTGGCCAATGAACTGCTCGATAAGAAGAAAGGAAAAGAAAGGAGTCAGCTGGGTCTGGTGAAAGGTGGCATTGACCTAGATAACTCTGGTTCGCGTTAGATTTCAAATATACCGCTCTTTACGTGTCTTTACGTCTTCACGACATTTGTCTGCCGAACTTTGACGCGTAAACATCTCTTTTCCTCCATGTTACCTTGTGATAATCTTGCAAAGCCCATAATCGAAATTAATGAATCTATTAGTCTCGTAGAAAGTACAGTTTCAGTTGCTATTTAATATCGGCCTTGCCAGTGTTCTGTTAAATTGTAAGTTTGACAATTCGAATCGTGTTAAAAAAGAAAAACAACTGAAATCCCGGGTTCTGTCTGCCGCGCGTTTATTTGACGCGTAGTTGTTGGATCGGCAAACACAATAAACGCGAGTGTTTGTTAACCGCTAAGCCTCAAGAACGAATTTGCTTCTTCTTTTTGGACTAAACCACGATTGGAAGTGTTGCTCGATTATAAGCGAGTTTATGACGTTGATTCGACGCAATGGCTCAAACTGCACCGGAGTACAAATTGTTAAACGCGGAAAAGACCAAAGAAATGTTACAAGTATTTAAAGGTGAAAGAACGGGCTGGGTACTTGTCGGCACCAAAAACTGGTTTTTTCCATATAGGTACACCGAACAGGGTACAGGGTTTTACAATTTTAAAGCAAGACCCGATGACACTTGGGTCTTATCTTATCCGAGATCTGGTAAGTTCAGCATATTCTTTTTTAATGCTCTTCACGTTGCGTGGTAGACAAAAATTCGTGAAATAATTTTAAACGGATTCTCTTTCGAGGTACAACGTGGACTCAAGAATTGGTTTGGCTGTTATCAAATAATTTAGACTTTGAAAGGGCCGGGAAGGAGCTGCTCGCCGAACGATTTCCGTTCCTTGAGTTAGTATAATATGTGTAACGATTTTAAAACGGTAAAACACTATTTGAGAAAAATTAATAGTGCTAGCAAACACGAGATACTAAAAACAGCGTAATGTTGAGTACAGGTTTAGCATGTATAACCATCCGGAAGTAACGAACGAATTTTTGGAGATGAACAAGGGAGATAAAGACAAAGAGGATCTTTGCAGAAATATCGCGAAGCCAGGATACGAGGTCCTAGAAAAATTGTCATCTCCTAGATTCATTAAATCACATTTCCCATTAAGTTTATTGCCTGGAATTCTGGATACCGGTTGCAAGATAATATATGTCGCTCGAAATCCAAAAGATGTTGCTGTTTCCTGGTACCATTTGAACAAAGCTATAAAGACTCAAGGATACGCGGGTGATTTTCCAACGTTTTGGGATTATTTTCGGAATAATCTTAGTAAGTTCTGCGGAAGTTGCGAACAGCTTTAACGATAGAACGTACTCTACATATATCATATTTTTAGCACCCTGGAGTCCTTACTGGGAACACTTGAAGGAAGCATGGTCTTTTAAAGACCATCCGAACCTTCTATTTATGTTTTATGAGGAGATGCAGCATGTTAGTCGAATTAGATATTATATTAACTGCGATTAAGTGTTTCTTACCAATCCTTATTTTTGAAATTTTTATTTCAGGACTTTCCTAAAGCTATTAGAAAGATTTCCGAATTTCTTGGGAAGGTCTATACGAAGGATCAAATCAAACAATTAGTAGAATATTTGAACATCGAAAATTTCAAAAATAATCCAATGGTCAATTCATCAGAATTGAAAGACTGCAATATCATAACGGCAGGAACATTTGTTAGAAAAGGAGCAAGCGGTGGTTGGAGGGATATGTTCACTCCAGATCTCGACGCCAGTGCCAATCAGTGGATAGAAGAACATTTGAAAGGAACCGATTTCGTCTTTCCATATTTTAACAATAACGTCGACGATAATTGCTGTTGATATTTTGCACAAGCGGAATTGTTCGTTAAATTAAATTCAGCTCTTACGAAGAAATACTATTTAAAAACTTATTTATTTAACAAACTTATCCGAGTTTTCTATTCTAAACAACAACCAAACGCGCCAGTACGTTAGTCCTAAATGCATGTCGCAATTCTTTTTCTACTGCTACTGCAACAAGTTTTATCATTTCCCCTTTATTTTTTAATAAAGCACCTTTGCAGTAGCTTCCAGGACATTCTAACATTACCGAAGTAGAGATAGTACCATCATCCGCGACGTCAAAATGTTCGATTTTCACTTCAATTCTGTACGGTATATCGTTTGGAAGGAGGTCCATTAGTTTTGCTCTTATAGTTCCCGTCACTATAGTCTCGAGCGATTGATCGGTATACAAGTTTCCGTGATATTGCCAATCTCTCCCTTTAGCACAGTCGAGCAGATAATTCTAAAACATGCGTTAAAATATACAATCTCGCTAAATCGCTTTTATACCAGCACCGCTTAAATTGTAATAACGCATCTTACCCTTAGATCATCTACTCCGTCTCCATTCAGAGCAGATATCATAAAAACATCATCAAACTTTGGGAATTCTTCATTCTTTGTAAGCTGTGTTGTTAGATCTAGCAACACCTTTTTGTCTTTCAATTTATCGACTTTGTTAAAAATTAATATTAGAGGTGTACCATCTTTCTTGGTTCTTAACTGATTGACTGTGAAACTAGATATTATATGTCTAGTATATACATTGGTTACATCTTGTAGCATTCCTATTACATCTGCTTCCTGTATCGATAGTTTTGGATCCTTCTGAAACGTTTCGTTCAATTTATACTTTTTCATCTCGTGATGCGTCGTTAATCCAGGAGTATCCATAAAAACGATCTGTGTTTCGTCTTCTGAATACACAGCTTCCGCCTTATGAATCGTAGTGTGAACCTTCGAAGATGTTGGACATATCTACAAGCATCAGAATAATTGTTTAATACAGACAATAAACAAGACAGATTTATTAAATTTTAATATTCTTTAAATTTGAAATACCACTTCAAGATGCAGAAGGAATACTCACCGTTCTACGTACAATAGTATTTATTAACGTACTTTTTCCAGCATTTGGTAATCCTAAAATAGCAACTTTCAAGAACCTTGAATTTTCCCGGCGTAATATTAAATTGTCGTCAGGTTGTAGTATATATTCCTCGGGATTGTTTTCGACATGGCTCGTAGTACAATAAAACAAACATCGTTTGAACAATTGCTTTTCAATGCGAAACACACTACCTCCGATTGTAGCTAACATTGTTCACACCATGTAGAAGCCGTTTGATAAGAAACTATTGGTGTAATCACTTATTCGTATAATAAACTATTTAAATACATGTATACTGTACTGTCTTTTAGGTTATATGCGATGGTACATAACAACAGTTGTCGATATAGAGAATACATCGATAACAGAAAGTAATGTGAGATGTCGCGCAATGTAACAGAATAAAAAGGAAATTTCCTTTTCGGCGGAAAAGTCTCTCAACTGCTCTCAACTCTCATTGCCCATTGCGGTCGTGACCATAACCTACAACGAAGAGCAGACACCAAAAACTCCAAAAGGTCACTATATACATAATAGTATATGTAAATGTACTCAGTCTCAGTACTCATAAATGTAGTATATGTAGTGATGATAGTGATAGTGATCAGAGGAATTGAGGGGAATACAATTACTCTCCCTCTGCCAGTAACAAATTAGTCATGGTCAACGTGATAGTCAAAAGCACTAAATAGATAAAAGATCAATCTATTTATATATATATATGTAGGCCGCAATCGCCCCCAAATTTCCTATTTTTACGTTTACGAGGCGTAATTTGCGTTATTAGCTGTCGCAGTTTTATGAAAATAGCTATATGCGTAGCTGTAAGCTTCCAAATAATGCAAATTACGCCTCGTAAACATAAAAATAGGACTTTTGAGGGCAATTATTGGGGCCTAGATTGATTTTTTATTTAGCGCTTTTGACTACTGAAAAACCTCATCTTTGCATTATCGAGAAATGGAAACGAGAACTATATAATATCCCCCCAATTGTTCTTGGGCCTTGGGCCCAAAGACGATTCGGGATTCGGGATTCGGGACTATTCGGGAGCATTCGGAATCGGAGGGATATGACGGGATGACGACCGGCGACAGCCGAGGACGCGGCAAGGGCAAGCTTTGAGACGTCCGCCTATACATATAGGAAGATACTTACATTCTCTCTATATAAATATTACATTATATACATTATATACAAAACATTTATTCAATGCTTTGTCCGGTTCTCTACTCCTGCATTGACAAAGTGGAGGGGATACAGAGCTACTCAAAGCTATGCATATATATATACACATATTCTACCCCTACGTAGATATACATACAAAGTACTTATGTATACGTAGGTGGGGTGGCGTGTGGTACCAGAGTACCAGACAGTACCAGTATAGTAGAATCAGGTGCAATAGTACTGCAATAGTACACGCAAGTACACGGGTATAAATTTCGCAAGTGTTGGAGTATTGGTATTCCTGGTTTTAAATTAACAATGGCAGAAATTCAAGTCGCATCTTTGTTCCGCGTATCGACGTGCACATAAATGCAGAACGCAGATGTACAGACTGCCGTATTCACGTTGTATTCATCTGCAAAATTAATCGCGTGATCGAATTTTTCACGTTGCCAAAGCTGCGGCTACCTATATCGAGAATTGTTTCAAGTATATCTTTCTTGTAGAATGAACGCTAGAATGACGTCAATGCGATGCATCGATTTTAAATGCACGGGTAATGGAACTTGAGCTAGGACTAGGTATCAATGAAACGACTCTGTAAAAGCATTTGGAAAAGTGATCAGAAGGAAACGTTAGCTAGATCGAGGTTCCGATTACGTATAAACGAAGCGCCGCAATGAATGTTTGAGAAGGTTCAAACGGAGCATGCATTTCTGGATTGATAAACCGGCGGGCAGGTACTACGGTTTTACTGGCCGCCGATACCCCGCCACAGCTCTGCCAAAGACAAGCTACAGTAAGACCATTTGTACATTTCAAATTTCTTTTATTCGATTTATCATCTATCACAGTGTTTCCCAAAGTATGGTTCGCGTACCCCTAGGGGTGCAGGAAGAGTTTGGAGGGGTACTCACTGATTCTAGTGCAACAATTTGGTGCAGCGAGAGTTTACTGTTGTGTACAAAGGATGTACATGCCTGCTACTTAATACGATTGTTCTTAATGGGGGGTACTCAGTGTTACGACAGTCATAGATGGGATACACAGATGTCGAAACTTTGGAAAACACTGATTTATCACATTCTATAAACGTAAACTCGCAGCATCAACTAATAATAATTTTGCAGATCGACGCAGATACAATGTAGATTCAAGACAAATGGTGGCTACTCCGCTTCATCGGTTCCACAGCCTAAGCGCGACAGGAAACTCAGCTGGTCCTAGCAATGTAAATAACTGCAGAGCGATGCAAACAACGATAAGACCTAGTAATAATGAAAGTCAAAACAGTTTTCCTGTTGGCTCTACTCGACGCGTTCAACCGAACAACATCCCCAAGTAATTAAAGACAAAGGTCTACTAAGAGGATTCTGAGGAACATGTTCTTCCTATATACAGGGTGACTCACTCATACATCTCTATCGGGAGAAAGTTGCTTTATAAATGATTCGCCCTTGATCATAACTTTTCTACACAAGGATATGAATATTTACAGTATCATGGTAGAACCAACAACCATAATATTAAAGTCTAACTTATTTGTTCACAGTAATGTAACAACGGCTGGGAATAATCAGTTAATATTGTCGAATACTACCCCGAATGGAACGAATATGAGTCTCTTGTTTTTCTCAGACTTTAACGACACGCTACTAGCAAGATTCAATTTGAGACGCTGCGTTTGTACGATATTTATAGTTACAATAGGATTCGTCGCCGCTGGAAAATTTTACTTTAGAGACGAGGTAAGTCGAAACGCACAGATTTATCTTGAATATAATTTCTGGATCGATAATACTGGTACTCGTTAAACAGGGACAAGGTATAGAGCTATTTGTATTTTGGGGCTTGTTGCCATTAATATTGTTCGTGTGTTTGTATTTTACTCTGTGTCGGCGAAATCAACGCGATACTAACCAGGAACATCATATACGAGAAGAACACAGTACAGAGGAGCACATTGCTACCGTAACGACTCCGAACGCATTGACCAACGAAACTATAAAACCGATTTCGGTAGTGAGACAGAATCCACCGCCACCCTATCATATTGCCATTTTAATTCCACCGCCTAATTTATTGGAGGAAGCTCCTCCTCCTACATATGACAAAGTCGTGCGATAAATTAATATTACTGTTAATGCTGCGTCCTGTCCGTGAGCGCAATTGCCATTTACCATTATTAATTGACTTAACTTTACAACAATGACGACTGAATGTAACCGAGTTTGTTTCAACTATAAGTACATTGAATGTGTGCGACTACTTTCTGGCAGCATTTCTGTTGTTACCATGTGGATTTTGAAGCGAGGTTGTATCTTGTACTCTTCTTAGAATAGTAACGAAAATTTTACGGTAATCCGTGTGGGCGATCGCAGTGGACAACATCTAACATGTACATTAGCCGCTAACGTCCACCCCGTCCACCTGATGCAAGGTCGCAGGGCTGTAGAGGGTGGCAGGACGCCATTTTGAATACATACTTGGACCACCCTGTTGTGGTCGTCGTGGTCGTGGACTTTACGTCCCTGTACGATCCCGTTGTGTTGAGAGGTTTATGACAGATCGCTGCTATTCAATTGAAATTCGGGCATCATGTACTCGCCCGAGGTGTAATTTTTATGGCCTGTTTTCCGCAAAATCTAAAAAATAGCAAGTTCAGTCGTCCCTGTCATAAACCTATTCGTACCAAAGATTCTACTTAAAATGAAATTGTCGAAACAATATCGTTCTAAGTAGGCACGAAATGTCTATTCCAGTATGGAACAATTACCAAATCGATAACGCTAAGTCATAATACATATATAGGACTATTTTTTCATGTATTGAATTTTTTAAAGACGAAACTTATTCGTACCACATACCATTGGTGGTACATTATCAAACTGTATCTAAATGTTCCAGTATCGAGCTTTTAATTTACTTACAGGAAGAACAGAGAAAAATCAAAGAAACAGAAATAAAAGTAGGTGAAGGCATCAACAAATTTCCTCTCGCGCAAAGCACAGAAGACACTATTATGGGCATTACACAATGTCCGAGCCAAATTATGATTAGCCGAAAAATATCTACCATTTTTATATGTTCGAACGTTCACATGTGATTTATTTAAATTAAGACATAAACGTAAGTAGAAGTTAGAACATTTACAAGAAAGCAACGTGTTCCTTTATCTTTTTCTAAAGTATAAGAACACCTTCTGCACAAGAAGAAACAAACTATGTAATTGTAAATTACACTAAATTATACGTACAATATGATTGTTCACTCCAAGGAAAAAACAAAGTATTATTTGGTAACATGAACTGCTCACATCTCTCGTAAAACGTAAATAAAACATTCGGTACTATAATGTGGATTAAACAATAACGTTTACGGTATAACAATTAATAAAGAAAATACAAGCTAAGCGTTATTTGTGTTTTATATTGTTTAATTATACACATATACATAGTATGAGTAAGTGTGTAGGTACATACATACCGCGCGCACAAGCACACATACATAGTCTCTGAAATCTTTTGACAACTATGCCAGAAAACTCGACTAACATTTACTATTGTGTTCAATTTGTTTTTGACACTGTCATAAATGTATACGCACACACACATAAATTGTTAGCTTATATAGTAACTTTGCTTTTTGCAGTTAAAACAAATTCATATAATATATCTCATCGTATAGAATATTTTAATATTTCTAATTAACAATGAACTTCAAGCTATACCTTTGCGCGTTAAAATATAGCTCGAAATAAGAAAAGTATAGTAGCGTTTTTGCTTTCTCTCTCTTTCTCTCGCTCTCGCTCTCATTTGAAGTACCAAACTGTTACAAATTTCTAAGCTACGCTACACTCTTACGTAACTTTCTCGCATGATAATGAAGCGTAGATGCTTCTTTTTGTATACATACATACATATATCTACATATAACGTGCTCAGATATCATTTCATTTCATTATGAGATTTACATGTTTAAAAAAAGATTCGCATCTTCACGCATCATACTTAAAAAATACAGTAATTGCACCAATACGTAGATGAAAAATGCATTTAATAATATACAACGTAAAACGAATATGGGTATAAATTATAATGCAATAGACATATGTTGAATATGTCTTTGGTTTTTTTACATGCTTTTTTCGTTTATAAAAAATACAAACTCTGAATATCTCGAAGCTACACGTGAGTACAGACACGTAGAATCACATACATACATATATGTACGTGTTATAAAACAATGTGACTAAAAAAGGAATACCATACCATAGTATCCTTTAGCTTTACTTTGAAATGTAGTACAAGATTAAAACTTTAAAAGATAATTGGTGCATTTACAATATGTATACATATAAATATATTTCTTTCTCCCTTTGTACTAAAAAAAAAATGTGTATCTTTTATCGAAGTTTGATGAATTGGTAATGTTCTCTACGAAGTAAACGAAAATTCTTCTTCGAGAATTTCTTTTGGTACTTAATTGTAGACCGTACAGTACAGTGATACTCTGGTATATCACTGGAAGGTAAAAATTATTCAAATTTCACGATATCCATTGATTTGGACTTGTCTTTCGTTTAGTTGCTACTACACAGACATACAAAACTAGTATTTTACAAGATTATACATCCTCGATAAATATGATGAAAATATTATGTACGTTTTGTTGAAATTAATAAGTTGTTAGGGCAATAATATATTTATGAAAATACCGAATCTAGCGAAACAATAACGTCTCGTATCGAATGAAACTAAATCGTTAATTAAACGATGCTTTCGAATTCGATTGAACGATCAGTCGAGTATAATACATCTGCGAAGGCACTTGCATAGCTAGAATTATATCTATGCATTGATCAGTGACAGTTCAAAACGACAAAACTACTTCATTATACATATATGATATACAGGGTGAGTCACCTAACGTTGCCACCTCAAATATCTTTGTTGTTTTTAAATTTTACCATTCAGCTTTGTCCTTTAGACATTTGGTGTATCTTTAAAAACAACAAAGATATTTAAGGTGGCAATGTTAGGTGACTCACCCTGTATGTATAATGTGTTTCGTGAGAGAAGTTTACTTTTGTAAAATCGGTTCTGTAACTCTGTGTAATAGAATCGTTAGAAAGGCTACACATGTAAAAATGTCTATCGGGAATTATTAACGAAAGTAGGAAATTTCGTTATCGTTCTGTGCAATTTGTGATAATCGTGAACTGGCGAAGGTTTAGTTCTTCGTATTATAGGTACGATACATTGTGACAGAGTAGTATAGAAATTTCAGTGCTAAAGCTATGATTCATGATTCGCTTACTCTAGTACGCACTGTGTTTAGTTTAGACTCTCTGAATTTCAAACAACTTTACGTCGGTATCATACCAGATCGGTGGTTCAACGTTTCTAAGGTATATAACGCCCCACATGTATGTTCTGAACCAAGCGGTTGTTCCTGCGTTTGGTTGGTATCGCCTGATAAGTATGGGGTGCGGTACCGGTAGCAGACCAACCAAGGTACCGTGCTGTAAAAACTTCAGAATTTCGCTTTCATCTGTTAGACCCCTAAAAATTGATATAAGTATACGAATGAGATACCATTTACAATACTTCAGAATGTTTCATGGAATGATGTTTATAAAATGATGCTTACTTATCGATGCATATTTTCTCAACTTGAGGTACAAGAACTTGAAGTAATCTCATAATGGTTTGCAATGGAAGTTTACTTTTCCATTGGTACACCCATTCGCTGGAAGGAACCCACTGATTTATATTATTGGACTGATTCGTGTGTTCCGCAACCCTGATACCGCCTTTCTGCCGGATCAAAACACGAAACATCGTGTTTAATTTACACCTATTAAATATTAAATATGAATTGTTTACAATTCTCATTTACCGGTATAACCGAAGTTTTAGTAGAGGCCGTTAAGTCTTCCGAACTATCGGTATTACTCTCATGATTGAGTTTTCCTACATCAACGTTTACCGAGGGACTTAATGGATGCGCAGACTCTTTCTCGGTCATCTTTTCAATGCCTGTAATAACAAATTTACTTAGTATCTTATTAACAGTAGTTTTGATAAATCAGCCAATGTAATGTTAATAATGTCACAATGGAAATGTGGAAAACCTGGAGTTTCCAACAAAGATGCTTTCAAGGTTCCAGGTTCTGCAGGTTGAGCGGGATGCGATCCCTCCATCGCAGCCTCGTTAACATTTTCACTGGATGTACTAGCGGGCACGTGTCGACGTTGTCTTTTACTAAGAGATTTCGCGATTGTATTACGATCGCTTGGTAAATTCGCCAATGCATGGAACACTTGTCTCTTACGTATTATCGTGTACACCAAATTACTGTTACCATCGAATTGGTACTGATAACATATGAAATGTTCATTATGTTTATTCTAGCTAGTCACTACTCATGTATACGAAATTAATTACCTGAATAATATTATTAAAAATTTCAAGGAGGAAAAACACTAGATGGTGATTAGTAGGTGCCGAGAATAAGAACCATGGTGTACTAAATGCTTCGAGTAAATGCAATAATTTTGTACTAGCTACCATCGACAGCGTTTTAAGATATGGTGACACGTTGACTAAAATTGTTAGTAGGCAATCGAACAACGGTTGCAATCTTTGGTGGCCTGTTGTGATTATTTTGTAGAAAACGGTGACTAACAAATCGGCATGTGTACCTGTAAACATCCTATTTGTAATTCAGTTTTCACGGAATCAAATGAGATAATCAAAACGGTACTTGAATACCTGTAAAGACTGGAATATCCATTGGTACTGTTGCCGTATACGGTTTATTCAGTCTAACGCCGAAATTTCGCTCGCCGCTCAACAAAAGCAGAATAAATACACCGATGTGCATTAATCCAACTCGAGCTGCGAAATTTAGTTTCGGTTATATGTACATGTTCTTTTCAGAAAATTCCTTTAGACTTTAGATAAATGAATGCTTACATTGATCTGCACGCGAGTCATTCAGGTGATATAGTATGGGTACCAGTACTTCGAGAACGTCAGAACTTTTCAATACATAATATAAAAACTTTTTATTATAATCGCACATCTTCCAAAAGAATACCAACAATTCTTGGTGGAAGTGTACTTTTTTAGTTGAATTTGGTAAATACGTTTGCATCAACGGGTTGTTCAATAATCTTGTAATACCTTTTAGTACAAACTGGAAATCTGTAAAAATGCTGGTTATTATTCATTGTCGTGTATGTACGAATATCGAACGCGTATCGAATGAATATTTAATATACCACATAGCTTGTCTTACAAAATCTTACCTTCGTCTCTATGGATACGACTTAAATAATTAATAAATAAATTATCTCCTAGAGTTCCTTCTTCTAATGGAGCACCGCCGCTAGTATCGTGATCCAGCGTTACTATGAGAATTTGCAATGAAACGTCGACTAGAGGTTCTAAAGAGTCGGTAAACAATAAGT
Organism: Lasioglossum calceatum; assembly: GCA_963966675.1. Taxonomy (NCBI): domain Eukaryota; kingdom Metazoa; phylum Arthropoda; class Insecta; order Hymenoptera; family Halictidae; genus Lasioglossum; species Lasioglossum calceatum. Next base: position 8,906,581 of record OZ016549.1, read on the forward strand.
GATTGTATGGTACTCCGAGTCCAACAGGATCATAAGCACACACCGTATTCAATAGCGAAGTGAACATAGGTAAAGCGTGTCTAGAACCGACAGAATAATATTTCAATTAACAATTCAAACTATCTGATCAGCTTATAGGGAAAATCGTTACAATTTACCGATTTTCAGCGCTAGTCAAATGTTGGATCCACCTATTTGGAGTAATAGAAAGGTCCATGGGAGGATTGTACATGGTTTCGCTGAAACATGTGAGCAACAATTTCAGTAACTCTGTTCTATTGGAATCCAAAATTGGATATCTTGGAGGCGAGTGAGCAAATCCCACGCCAGCTTCCCAAATATATTCGCAGCTATCTATGGATTGCAATTCTTCTGCTTTATCCTGCCAAAAAGAAGATATTTTGAAATTGGATAGGCTTCTGAACAGAGGCTGGTACTTACAGGTCCAGATTTTCTATTCGCAGCTACCGTAAAATCAGGGCAGAATAACAAATCCTGAAAGAATAGCAAACATGAAATACACTGGATACAGAGAACGATAATGTTGTTATGTCTTCAAATATATAAATAAATGATCTTACGCAAAGTGCGTTAAGCAAGGAATGTGCCAAAGGTACGCTTTCTTCATCCTCTTTACCAGGCAAACTAGACCAAAAAAATCCTTTCCAATCGGCATCTTCGAAAATGTAAGGCAATAATCTTGTTAACAGACGACAACAATTTAAAACAGTTTGCTGTTCTCTCTGCGTTCTACAGCTATTGTCGACTGCCTTTACTAATTTCTCCACTGCTTTGTAACATAACGTAGCCAAATTACACGGTACTTCTTCTCTTAGTACACGAATTTCTGGTGCAGGAATTAGAGTAAATATATCTTGAACGTTAGTCACATTCTCAGACCAAAATTGATCCCAGAATGTATCATCTGCGGCGTCGATCACCTACAATTAAACACACAAACAGGTACTTTCTTTAACCTAAACCATATTTGTCAAAATGCATTTCTGCCATTACGAAATACATGAAATTCAATTTCATTTGCGAAGAAGGAATATAATTGACCATTCACGTAAAAAAGTATAATCCTCGTTACAATCAACTGTTTGGTGTACTAACACTAACATTTGTACAAGGTATACCGAAACGTCAAACGTATCATATGCTTTCAGATTACAATAACAAACAACAATTTTTACCTGCGTTTTCGATGTCAACTGAACAACCGCTTTGCGAAAATTCAACTTTGTGTCAGCATTTCCCATATTGATGTAGTTTTCGTCAACTTATAGTTAACTGTTCCAGTATTATATCAGAAAAACGATCTGTCTCGTACTAAACAAGAACGATCACGATCACCGCCATGTTTACACGCTGAATAGCAAAACAGTGTTACCAATTGGGATTTCTTTCCCTTCTTACAATCCACTTACAATCGTTAGATGATATTTTTCCTAATTCGAGAGTCGCAAACACATAGGTAGAGGCATTTACAGGAAATAATTTTTTAACGTACTTCCACTGGTAAATGGATACTTCATTCATTCTTGTAATGTTCGAAAAAAAATGTTTGTATAGTAAAAAGATACAAATTCAGAGAGGATAAACTGCAGATTTATTATGTACAATAGAAAAAGAGAAATACATTTCTCCGCAATTACATATCTTACAATGTAGTACATAGAAGAGATATACATATATGTGTACAAAGTATTATATACATAACATTCATTATTTTCTATATTTTCCTTGAATCCATACTCGGTACATTTTCAGTTGTTTCCCTCTATTAACTTGCAGTCTCTTGTCTACCAGATTTTGTTCTTCTCTGAAGCGACAACTCGTAAACAAAGTTCGAACTTCTTCTGCAAATGAAATAGGTCGTTCGAAATTAAATGAATCTGATGTCTGTATTAGTATTGATACGAATGGTTGAACAGAGTACCTTGTGTAAAGAAATATACTCTGGTTCCATCGCCTCTAGCATAAAAATTCTCTGCGAGGCAGCTCCCTTTTTTAAATCGCAATTGCGCCAAGTCGTGCCTTCCATAATCTCTAAATAAGACCAGCCCACCCGGTTTTAAATATTTGTATACTTGCTGTACTAGATGCATCATTCTGTAGAAGAAGCATAACGTGTTATTGTGACGATATATGTATCTAATTATAAGTAAAGGAACTGCATACTTGTCAGGATGTATCGCGGAAAGGACAAATATTAAAATTACTATGTCCAAACTTTCTAAATCAAAAGGCATTTCCCATTCCCGATGCGTCGCGTCCAATACAAACGCTTTGCACCTGGATGTATCGTATGCAGGATTTTGCTTGAGTATATCTATCGCTTTTGTAGAAAAATCGCAACAATACACAAACAAGTTTGGGTCTGTGTTGTACAAAAGTATCGGAAACACTGTATTTCCTACCCCGCAACCAATTTCCAGAATTTTATTTCCATCGCTATTAGGAAGAACAAGAGTTTTTCCATCACTTTCCGTGTTATTTTCATCTTGGACCTCTGTCGTGTACCTCAACGGTTGATTAATATTTTGTTTCACTGTAGTTGGAGCTAATTCTGGAAATTCAGTGAACAACCAGTGTCTGTCTTTGAAAAATCTGAAACGTATTTAAAATATGAGCTTAGAACAGCAAATAATCAAACGGGTTAAGTATATACGGTTCATCTACATACTTATTGTCGTGAATCCCATAAAATTTGTCCCAATATTGATTAGCTTCTTGTTCGTATTTCACTATTTTCTCATCTGAAAGAGTGACAATCGAATTTTCATTTACTTTTTTGCGAGCCAGATTTTCTTGTTCCTCGTCCCACATTACGTTGTCCCTTTAAAGTAGAGTTGTAAAGAAATAATTGTCAGTATATATGTTACTGGAAGAATGTATTGATCAGGTCAATAAGGAGACATTAGTAGTTAGACTGTGGATGTTTATGCAATGTTCAATTTTTGTAGACAAATTTTAAGAAAGTGAAATAAACTAGAATCTTATTTCCAGTGGTAGTAGCCTTTGCAGATCTGAAATAAATAAAAATTGTACTAAATTCTATCGAATTTATATTCTATCCTTTCTTGAAAATTTTCATAACTCATAAATGCATAAAGACCCGCAGCCTAATAATCGTTATCCAAAAGTAATTAAACCGGTAGGTTTCTCGGTTGGAGTTCCTCGATTGGATTCCATAGATAAACATAGGTGACAAATAAGACTTGTACATAGAATTTCGACTTGATTTTATCGCTTAACACCAAACCTACCGAGCCTTAAAAGTAACTGGTGCATATTCCCTTACAAAAATGACAAGATTGATTTTATTTAGACTTTGTGCAGCTTCTATTGTAATACGTGCTTTACTAAAGATATCTATACAATCATTTTTTATGGAATCATTTGTATTGTTTGAATAATTGTAAAATAAAAAATCTGGAACTGGTCATTTTGACGGGTGGTGGTAGATTTAGTGTTAATACAATGCGACATTAAATAGCATCTCTGTATCAAAGAAACCATCGTTTTTAGGTTAACATTTCTGAACCCGGAGTGGGCTAATGAAAAAGTGTTTAAAAAACATTGGATCTTTACCACGCATTATGTTGAAATACATTGTCATTGTCAGAGATAGTTCTCTTGCCAAATTGGGGCCTCTTTTCGTTCGAGCGATCTAGCTCTACTCGAGACACGCTCTCTTCCATGTTGACTTGGTTTCGTGTTTCGCGCGCGTTCGATCGAGTGTAGCGTGTAGCGTACCTGTATGTAAATCTAAATTGTATATATTTGGTGTAGTACAATACCTAAATACGCATGTAACGTATGATTAGGTATTTACACGTGCGTGTACGCACAAGATCGAAACTCGATTGATCGAGAAACCAAGAAAAAAGGCTGACCAATTGTGAAAACAAACGTGTTCACCTATACATATATATATAGAAATGTGATTCACAAGATCACACGAGATTCATTGATCAATTGATCACTAGGGACACAGGGACAGCAGGAAGTAGGAACAGAGACAAATTGACGAACATTCAGAAAGATATTCGCGTGCTTCACATTTTTATTTGAATATATGTAATTTCACTAATTTCTATATGAATGACTCGTATGTTATGATTAGACTGCGGATATTTATGCAAAATAAAAATTGTCTGTACCATTTGCAAGAGACTGAAGTCAGATAGACGTCATTTTAATAAGCTGAAAACATTAGATTGGCATCATTAGATCATTGTAACTTTTTCACTGGTTTAAATGGCACCTACTCGTTTTTCCCATAAATGCATAAACATCCGCAGTCTGGTTATGATCTTCACAGTGTTGTCGATTGTAGCAAAACCTATTAACCGAAAGATGACGTAAGTATACTTATATATATGTATCTCTTTCTATTTACAAATGTAGATGCGAAAGAAATAGGACATTGTTTTCGTCTGAATCTGGTCATGGAACATGGATGATCCTGCGATAGGATTCTCCCGAATCAACGACCTAGGTTGTTAACACATACATATGTATAATATAGGCTGGTCGCGTAGTGTACTGTGTACCGAAGAATGGGTGTGACGGTTCCAGGGGGAGCAGATTGAGGGTGGTACATTGCGTCATTGGATGATTGGTACCACAGGAACGAATAGCGTGTCTCTTTTTTCCTCTCTTTTCTTCCAATCGATACGATCAACTATACATATAGCTCGTACGAAATTTTCATCGAATCGTTCGATCAAGGCGGAACGCGTTCGACAAATGGAATACAAATCACTTAACGTTTCGGAGAAACTTTTTTCGTAAAATTTCGAATTTGTTTGCTCAGATATATTACGTAAATCCGGGCGCGAAGTATCGATTTTGTCTATGTTGTGGTTAAAAATACGCGATATTAATATTGAAATTTCTTATTTGTTTAGATTACAGCGATTTATGGATAAGAGGATAAAGCAACGATTTAACCCTTGTGTAGTCAACCAAAATGTATAGATTATTTAAAAACTTTCTGTATTTAACATGTTTGACAAATTAATATATTAGAGAGTAAAGAATGGACATTCAGGGAAATTTTGTAATATTTTTTAGAGGGACATTAACAAACTGTTGAATGGAATACAGTAAATGGGTACCTGGGTACCCGGTTGACTACACAAGGGTTAATTATCGTTGAGCGCAAGGCTAGCAGGAAGCCCATGAAAGTAGAATGTCATCTCATCCGAAAAAACGATCAAGTAAACTGGAAGGTCCTGGATATACTAGATTTTCAACAGCAACACCAAGGAACACGAAGCAACGCCAGGCAACACGTTGCTAAGGGCTACAAGCTTCTTCTTCCGTTACTGCATGGTGCTTCGTGCCTCGTCGTGGGTGGCTACCGTGATGTCCTAATCCCGCTAAGTCCCTAGGGGTGAGATCGATACATCCATGCCTCTTTCTCTCATGTTTTCACGGGGGTTAGTACCCCTTCGAGTCAATTACCGCCAATCCGAAAAATATTTATTATTCCAAATAATATAGGAAAATATCTGATTCCACAGTTTCATTCTGCGTTCATGTTTGTTGTGGGTTGTTCAAAGAAAAGGAATCTTTCCATATAGCGCAAACCGAATCTTCGTTCGAACAATTGTCGCCGAGGAATTCGCGGAAAGGGGAAGGGTTTGCGCAGACAAAACGGAAGCTTTGGGACATGCGCACGGAATGGTACACGGGGACAAAAGAAATAAGCGGCAGCCCGAACTCGGAGGCCGAAAAGGAATTCTTTGGATTATTCTTCGCGCGGATTATTCCGAGAATGGGAGGAGAATGAATTATGGCGGAACAGACCAGGTCCATGCGACAGAGGACAGGAATTCGAAATTTGACTGAGAACGTCGGATTCGAAACTCGATTCTTTTTTTATAACGATGTAATGTAATTATTAGGAAAATTATGAGCAGGGCTGTGAATCGAGGAAAAGAGGAGAGAAGAGAGAAGAAGATAGGGAGAGAAAGTCATGTAAACCGCATCACCGAGGCTCCTCCCTTTAGCTTTTTCGTACGATGGGATTGAACGTCGTGTTCCAGAATTTTAAGAGGGGTGGAAGAGTAGGAGGAGGAGGGGGCTCCTGGAATCTCTAATGTTTCTCAACTATTCGTCGCGTAGGTAGACGATAGATAATGGTATCGGTTATAGTTGGCGATCGTTCAAATAGTTTGGTTGTTTAATTTTTCATTCCTGTTTCTTCTCTTGCCTTGTGGAAACGTTCGTCGAGTCATTTACGTCGATGTACAACAGAACAATTTCAGCTATTTTCGGTTGGCTGTATTTTGCAGGAAGAACAAATGGCAGAAACGCTGGTCGGGATTATTTCGGTTGCCTCCCTCCTCCGCACGTTTTCACGTCGAAAAAAAGTCATTCGCCGAATTTCACTCGATCGCGGTGTAATTTATAGTTTTTTCGAGGAGTCGCGAGTGTCCGAACGCTGACGGAAAATGGTGCGTGCGTGCGAGCGAGCGCGCTATGCGGAAAGGGATGCAGAAACGACGTAGAGGCTGCGAGAAAGAGGGAAGCGGGAAAAGAAAGCGACAGAAAAAGATAAAACTGCTGGAGGGAGATGCAGGGAGATAGATGGAGTGAGAGAGGCCGTGGCGAAGCGTGGAAAAGGGAGAAACAGGGGAGAGGGTGAGAGAGGCAGAGGTAGAGGGAGAGGGAGAGGAAGGAGAGAGTAGAGAACTCTGCGCGCCGCAACGCTACGGGGTGGTTGCCCTCGTCTGCGCTTTGTGGGAAATGCCCGCTCAATAACGCGTAGGTCCTCGTCTGCCCCTTCTCACCCTCGGAAGCATCGCGGCAAGGGCCACTGCCCCAAAAGGCATGGCCATCCGTCGAACAACCCTTATCCCTGCTGCTATTCTCCCCCTCCCTCCCCCTTCCCAGAAGACACTCCTCTGTCGTTCTCATCCTCGTTCTCGTCCTTCGGCTTCTTCCCCTCCTTTTCTTTCCTTTCCGCCCCGTCCGAAAGGATCGAACCTTGTCCTTACGCCTCGTCCTCCTTGTTTCCTCCGGCTGCAGACAGAGCCGATGGACGAGCCTCCTGCTGCATCGATTAATCTTCCGATCGCAGGATTTCTTCGCGCAGAACAGCAATCGGACATATTTTTCTTTCTTTCGCCGTCTCGAACAGTAACGGATCAAAACAGTTTCGTTCGGACGCGACGAGACAGTCGAAAAGACGCTGAGACATTTGATGGAAACAAAGGCGTATACACATGTACCTATACACGCATGTAGAAACCTAGTTCGCGAAATTGTTGCGACGACGCCCAGACCTGCTCCGCCGACCTGCAGAGCCGCAGAACCGTGGAGCCGCAGAGCCGCAGAGCCGCAGACCCGCAAACCTGCAGACCCGCAGACCCGTGCCACTTTATATCGAGCCGAGCGAGGCGACGCGTGACGCGACGTTTCAAAAGTATTATATTATTACTCTCTCTCTCCCTTGACGAATTCATCAAAGTTGTTGAACTTTTGGTTCAAATTTACGATGGAAATAGAGTCCTGCGATGGGACTCGTGGTGACCAATGAGCCAATGAGTCGACGCGCGACGCGACGGATCAAGTTACGGGATTGTGCGAAGGAGTAAGAGGGGTCGCCTCGATAATATAATTGCTCGAAGGAACGCGTACCACGTATCACGTACTGCGTATCGCGAACAATTTTCCTAGCCTATTTCTGATCCGCATCTTTCATTCGATCAACGCGTTGTCCATCTCTGGAGGCAGCCCCTTCGATGAACGTTCCATTAGCGGAAATAGATCGGATCCTCGTTTAAATTGACAAAATAGGTTCACTGATAGAAGCGTCATCCGAGAATATCAGTCGAACACGTTTTATATTTAACCGATGATTGTTTGACGAGCCAACTTACCGTATTACACATATAAATTTCTTCTTCTTTTCTCCTTTTCTTTTTCTTTTTGGCCGCATACCGATACGGCATATTGCACGATAAGAATGTTCAAAGTTGAGTAACTTTTGGTCGAAATTGCGAGATTCGAAAATGTTAGAAGACGATAAGAGGTGACACGATGACAAGGAATGGTCAATTTCATCTTTGCGTTTCAGCTTTTAGGGAAAGTGGTCGATATCGGCACAGTATTCCGAGGCACCTCACCCTCGTTCCAGGCATGGTGGAACCCCCAAAGATCGTTCGGGCAATGACCCCGAGATTATACATTCTACCGGTATAGGGTGGTACAGGGTTATTCCCCTTGAATTTGTCCGCGGAACTGTATCTTTCAACGAATCGCATCCAAGTCGCAGTCGCTGTCGCAGTCGCAATCGCAGTGCGACACAAAAACACGACGATTTGTCGTTGAAAATGATAGACAACCGAACAAAAAAGTCGATAACGATCGCGAAGAAAGTCTTTACGAGTAGCCAAGGGGACAATCGTAAAAAGAGAAACGTGAACAGTAAAGAGAATCTACGAACAATCGAGGTCAAGCGGAAGAAAATACACTTTGGCATCACCGATCGAGATTTCCGGACGGTTTGATCGTCGATCGATCAACCTCCATCCCTCGATTCTCAAGATTACAAAATTGATCGTTGTTAAAGCCGAACGGTTTCGTTCGACAATTGTTCCTCTAGGAGGAGCGGTTGCGTAAATATACAATACAGATAATACATATCTGTAACGATGCCGATAATAGGCCGATGGCATTTATAAGCCACGTCCAGTCGCACGTTGTATCCATCGTCCCACGGATCGATAAATGCTCTTCTTGTTTCGCAGGACCCATTTTTCTTCGGCAAGTATCATATCTCCCGTAAGGACAAATCCCCTCTCGCGGACTCGTCGACCACGAGGCTTCTACACACCGAATCGACTGTTGCTGACACAGTTGAACAATGAAATATCCAAATATGGTAGTCGGAAGGAAGATCGTTTCGGACCTATAATTCGAAATTGCTGATTTCAGAACTTTCGAACGCGTAAGCAACTAAGGGCGAACAGGATACACGTTAGAGCCCGGGGATTGAAGATCGACGCCGTTCATTAAGCATCAGCACGTCGGTGGTGGAATTTCGGTGGCGGTTCAGGGAAAAAGCACAATCGTACGAATACAGTCCAGTTGGGATAACTCCGATTCGGATTTTAACAGCACGCGTGCAAATAGATGCGTGGATGTAGGTACCGGCCGCTCGTATCTATTTATAACGGCGACGGATAGCGAGGCAATTGACCGCGTGGCCTTGACTTCCTGTTGACCCGAGTGCCCCCAGTGGATTTTGGTGTACCTCGTCGAATTTGTCGCCGCAACATGCGACACGCGACACGCGACCCGCGACATGCGACAAGCGACACACGACGTGCAACATTCGAAAATTGTATCCATATCGTTAATTTTATCAGTTTTGTCTAGTTTGCGTTTCCCGATTCGCCGATTGAGCCAAGTACCGCCGTCGAGACGCCCGGTGAACAAAATACCGGTTCCTCGCGGATTCGATCGATTAGGAAACCACCGACGACATCGTCCATTACCTCGGGACTAAAAATTAGTAAATTTAATTGGATTGAAACATCGGTCTCTGCGTCGAAATGCTACTTCCATCGATGACAACCGTTCGCAATTTTTAATCAACGTCGTCGGTGGGAAGCTTTTGAAAAATAACGCGTTCGACCTTCCTATCGTGGGATTGACGGGTCCACGGGTGGCGTGGCATGTTTATAGCCGCCATTTATAACGGTGCCAAAAATTGATCTCGTGGCATCGCGTCGTCACTCGAAAGTAGACTAAAGAATACATTTTTCTTTTTGTTTGATCTGACAACAAACGCGAATCCCGATAGATATTCCTTGGATAAAACGGAAACGATTTGATTTGTTGCGACTTGTTGTAACTTTCGAGACAACGGTCCGTTACCGAAAATCAGCCGCATCGATTCTCCGCGAATAACTTTGTTTAGCTTATACAGGTCCGTGTGGTTTTTTTGTGCAATCGGTAGGAAACCTGTTCGGTACGAGCAGCAACGGAATGTCTGAGTGGCTGCCGTCCTCTCATCTCCAAACGCGTGCAATTCCACGCGTAGTAGAACAAGTCGACCAGGTGAGATCGTTTCATTCTGCAAGGGACATTTTTGTTTCGCAATCATCTCCGAAAGGAGGAGGTGCGGCTGTTCGAGACTGCTCCCGCGGAATCCTCGGAGAACAAGCAGGGAGCAACCGGAAGGGGATCGATGAGAAAAGGGGGAAATATGCGCGTGGAATATACATGGAAAAATAGAAACAAAAAAAAAATACATTGAGCGGTTCGTCTTGAAACAAGTTTCGTTGACCAATGCGAATCGTGTACAGCACCGATTCGAATTCATTGTCAGCCATCCTACTTTTATGGGTGAAACTGCATCTACCTACCTGGCCGCTTCGCCTTTATTTCGTAAATCGTTTGGGACCATTGTCCGTGAAACTTTGTAAACTATTTATTGATGTCGCTGTAAAATGTGCTTTCTGCATTCATCTAATTGCACCCGGAGGTGGACGAATGCGATTAGGGACAAGGGAACGAAGGAGAACAAGAGACCGAGATGGTAGTGAAGGCAGAGAAGCCAGAGAAGGAGAGGGGAATAACCCGTAGGAGGTTGTGGAGGATGTCGAGAAACGAAGGCTAACGGCCTTGACCTTGTCCGTGACTTTGTGGCAAACGCAGAGAGGAGAGACAGAAAGGCAAGGGGAAAGAAAGAGAGAGCGAGAGAGAGAGAGTGAGAGAGGGGCAACGAGAGGGAGAGGCAAGAAAAGACATTGGTCAAAACAAAGTGGCCTGGTTCCTCGATTGTGTCTCGTCGATGTCTACCTGCGTGATCCAGCGGCAGGCTAATCCAGGTAAACGACCATCCGATCTTAACGACCGACAATAACGATGCGTCGACTGGGGCCGTCGAAAAGGAACGACTCACAACCGTTCATCAACCGTGAGGACAAACTCTTATAAGCCCAATGACTCACGATAGATCTTCGGTTATTCAGTTAATGGCAGAATTTAGGTGCAATACGCGTCATTCTAACGGAAGCGTGCGTCAGTTTGACGTTGCTGCGAAAACAGCGATTGCGAATGCGGCTGACCTTATCTTGGGGCCTCGGGAAAACGTGCGTCTCTATCTCTATCTCTCTCTCGTTCTCCGTGTTTGCGTACAATTTAAGTCATTCGCTTCCTGCTTTTACGAACAATAAGTCTAGCAAAGATATTTTATTACTATCGCATTCCGTTTATAACGTATGAAACGAGGGGTTAAGTGTTCCTATCAATTTCTTTCCTTTGTAATTTACTCTGTACGCAATCGCGAAACCGTAGTCTCTTAGTTTCGACACAATACTCTTCTTGCAACCCGATATTATATAATGCAACAATTTCTCTTAGCATGATAGTGGCTCGATCGCATCTACGCGAAAAAATTATGAAGCAATATTAATTGATAGCCGAACAAAAAAATTCGCGGCAACAATTGACCTAAAACAGAGGCAAGAATAGTTCTGGATCGAACGGTACGATGCAAATCGATCTTGAACGACTATCGATCTTCCGATCGATTCAGTAGAAGATTGCGCGCATCGTCGCAGGTTGCAGTGATCGATTTAGATCAAAGATTACGCCGTTGGTTCGATAGCACGCTACGAATGAGAAATGTCGATGACCGGAAAGGAAATTATCGAGATTCATCGTTAAGCAAAAAAAAAAGAAACAGAAGGGGAGAAGATGCGAGGATAGAAGAAGAGAGAAAAGAAAAGAAAGGAAGAAGGGGAGATGCGACGGGAAAATCTTGTCTCCTGACCTCGAGGGAGTAGGAGAAGTGAGTGAGGTCGTTCCACGATCGATAACGCGAGTCTCTTGCGAGAAGGTGCAAAAGAACCTCGTTGGGTACTGACGAAAGGGCCGAAAGAATCGATCTCGTCCTATGAAAAGAAAGAACCGACGAGACGTCGACCAAGAGGAAACGGGACGCTAAATACCTACCGGTTTTTCTTCTTTGGTAGATGCTCGGCGTAGAGCAAACGCGAAAGAGAATATAGTAGTGGAGAGAGGAGAAGCGGGGAGAGGAGAGGAGAAACTTTGGTACTATCTCAGGTAGATTTCTACATAAGAGGGCATACGGCACACACGTTTATTGCCGCATCGCGAAGGGTCGCGACCGAGAGAGAGAGAGAGAGAGAGAGAGGGAGAGAGGGAACGGGCGAGCGAGCTGGCACGGGGGTGAGTACACCACCACCCGCCACTGTCTGTCGTCCGTTTTCTCTCTCTTCTTTTTTCATTCTGTTCCCTCGCATCGTCCTTCACTGGCGGTCCTCGTCTGTGACGGGGCGTTGTTATAAGCGGTCTCCTTTCTGCTCTCCACTCGTTGATTCGCATGTCTGCCAACTGCGCCACGCTACAGCTAAAGCCGAATCGCCGAAGCCAAAGCCGAAGCCGAGATCTGCCGAAACCCGTCGAGAAAACCGTGACGTAGCGTTCACGGGTACAGATAACGCGGGTACGGGTACGAACTCGGGTACAGGCGGTATGCATCGGCCATCCCTTCTCGCTACGTCATTCGTTTAGGCAGACAGGGCTACGTCTGTCCTTGTCGATCGCGCGACAAAACCGTTAGTTGCGTTCTCGTTCAGCTCGACGGGCTCGTAAGATATCGGTCTCGCAGTCTCGCGTACAGCGTACAGTCGTACAGCGTACGTACAGAGTACAGAGCAGCGTGCAGGCGGTGCAGGCGTGCAGGCAGGCATACAGACGTAGAGGCGTAGAGCGCTTACGGCTTACGGCGATACACCGGGTTTGCGTGTGTTGAGTGGCGGTCGTGCAGACAGGTGCGGCCGCCGGAGCCCCACCGTTGGTAGTAGGACGACAGCGCCTCCGTGCGGCGACTCTCCTCAGTTTCGGGCAAGATGGGCGAACCTCGCCGGGCAGTAGCTTAGACTCTACCTACAAGACAACACATACACTAAATGTTTCCTAACCACAAGTAACAATTAATTGTACATTTATTTTATTTAAGGGAACACAAACTCTATTTTTGTAATATGCTGTATTAGTAGTGCTCCGTGGAATTTGTACGATAGTAAAACGACGAAAAAGAAGAAAAGGTGCGAGGCCACGCGCGAGACAGAACGGACGAAGACGGGATACGACGAAAAGCACCGAAAAAGATAGGAAGGTTTCGCGACACATCTCTCTCGGGAAGACCAAGCAAGCGGTGAAGCGCGGAACAGCCGAACAAACCGACCCGACCGGAAAAAGACGAGCAAAAGCAGGAACGAGGAAAACGGTGAAACGGAAAGAAGGACGCGTGAAACCAGGCAGAGGATCGGGAGAAGACGGCGACCGAAACGACGAGGACAACGATAAAAAGGGGACAATCCCGACGAAGACGGCAACGAGGTGGATAAGGACGATCGTACCGCAACTGTGGCCGCCACTGAAGCTGAAAACGACGGCGAAATAGGTGATAACTCTCCGTCAATCGTTGGTTCGGCTCTCGGTGTAGCCTAGCCGATTTTTCTCGGTGTGGTGCGTGTTTTAATAACGAGTTACGACTACGTGGAGAAAAGTGTGCGACCGATAGCAGCAGTGAAGTGTATAGCCGACACACCCTCTTGACACTCTACATCCGTCTCGGTATCGCCATCGGTTCAGCTCTCTATCCCTTCGTTTTGTATCTTGCTCGTTTACCAGCATACTTTTACGACATTTACGTGGGTACGCGCGTGTACATTCGGTCAGTGCAGCAGATAAGCCGCGCACACATCCCTCTTCCCTCCGTCTCTCCTCCTCATTTTGGATCTTCCTCCTGTCGCGACCCCATCTTTCTCTCTTTCTCTCTCTCTTTATCTCTCTCTCTTTCCCTCTCTGTGTGTGTGTCTTTCTCTCTGTGCGTGTGTCTCTTTTTCTCTCTCCCTCTCTTTTTCTCCCTCTCTCTCCCCCTTCCCCTCCCTCCACCCTGCCTTGGTCCGTCTCTCTTGCTTCGTTACTCTCTGTGATCACCGTATACCGTGGTCTCGTTTCGTTACATACGGTGCAAAAGTGATTAATCGTATCTGCGACTGGACGCATCGGATTTCATTCGGTCTTTTAAAACCGATAATACCGACTGACCGGCTATTGCTTCCCTTTGCCTTCGGTCCGTAACCATACGTACCGTACTTCGTCCTAGGTCTACCCCCTCCCGGCAAGCCCCCCCTCGTTTTACGAAGCGTCTCACCCACACCTATTCGTCCTCTCTCTCTCTCTCTCTCTCTCTCTCTCTCTCTCTCTCTCTATTCCTCGGTCTTTTACTGCCTCCGCTCCACCCTGGTTTATCGGCCGATCAGAGTGCAAATTCGTTCGTGACTGTGCTGTGTGGGTTCTGCATCTAACCAGTGTCGGAAAGGCATAACGAAAAACACGGCTGACGCCGCTCTCTTGGCAACGCCAGACCAAAAGCCAGCAACGACATATAAGTACGATTAGAGAGAAGCGCGCGCGAGAAACAGAACAAGAGAGAGAGAAGGAAGAAAGACAGTTTGCCCGTAGTAATAGGACCGACGGGATTCGGTATCGTTTCGTTCGGGCGCCGCGAGCGATAACACTGCTAACATGTCCGTGAGAATGGAAAACGTAGCCGCGCCAAGGAAACTCAACTACAAAATGATGGTGAGTACCGAAATGCGATTATTTTCTCTTGATTTTTCTGTTCCGTCCCGTCCCATCCCGTCTCGTCCCTTCTCGGCTCGGTTCGTCTCGCCTGGTCTCGTCTCGTTTCGTCTCGTGTCATCCCGTATCGTGTAGTATCGTGTGGTATCGTGTGGTATCGGTGCCGGGTGAAACGTGTGCCGGCCGCATCACGCGTTCAACGTTCATGCCGTTTAGAGAGCGTGCGTGCATAGTTACTTGTGTATACACGCTCTTGGAAAACGTAGCATTACCATGGGGGCGACCGATGGCCACGAACCTTGCGGAACCAACGTAGTTTGACAGTTTGCCGCGGGGCGTCTGCTGCCCCACCCAGTCTCCTCTTTCTGTCCCCCACTTTAACCTCTCGAGAGACCGTCTTCGCGTATCCTTTGCTTCTCTCTTCCTTCCTTTCCTTCCTTCCGTCCTTCCTACCTTCATACTATCCTTCTCCCTGGCCAATCTCTCTTTCCTTCCTCCTTTTCTTTCTCTTTTCGTTCTTCCGTTGTTTCATTATTTCACCGCATTCTAGAGCAACGATACTTTTCAAATTCATGTTTTACAAGTACGCTTTTAATTGGTTCGAAGTGCCGTTCGTTTTACGAATTTTCAAATTTCATCGCGAACATCGCGTGCTCGTAAACGAAGAATATTCTTTGGATCGGATATTAGCGGTTGACGTTGGTGACAGTTTGTTGAATGACACACGTGTTACGATTGATTATACATAGTTTACCACTGATATTGATTTTTATTTTTTGTATTCACCGTTTCGAAAATATCTTTATTTTTAATTGTAACGAGTGCAGTGGCGCAACAGTGTCCGTATTAATTTAATCGGTGAGCCGAAAAGAAAGCAGAGAACTATGCGACCAATGAATTTCTACGAGTCTTCCAGTTCGCTATCATTTAAGAATGTCATTCTAGCCGAATAGTGACAGATCGATAAATATTATCTGCGAAATAGTGAAATTTTTGCAGTCCACGCTTGTGAAATCAGGTTCTTAATCTCATTCGTACGGTCCTGGCATTCTGCGCAGACTCGTGCCGTCTCTTCCTGTTCTCTGCCTAGATACATTCAATTGATATGCTTTTCGCAGAATAATTCGTACATATTCTTTAAACTTGCGCGTCGAGTGTTCTTAACCGAATAAATATTGATTAATTATCGTGCACCGTTCGAAACTCGGCCGATCGTAATTACTCTTCGATCAGAGTTGTTCGTTCGACTTTGACGAACCAACGCGAACGTAATTCCATTATCTCATTCAAGTGCATATTTTCGTGCAAAGTTCTTTCGAAACTTGCCAGGTAGAAGCTCGCCCAACACGCATAGAAAATTATTCAAAATAGTCGAGACATCTTCATTGATATTTAATCGAATCTCTCCGTGAGTAATGCGATTTGATTGTTCGTGAAAGTTCGCGAAACCGCTATCCGGAAACATTCTTAATCTACACATTGAAATTAGACCTAACGCCTGTCAGTGTAGCCAACTTGATCGCACGCTTTTATTAATGTACAATGACATTGATCATCAATGATAATCACGATGAACATGTTTCTATCTCGAGGGGAATACGTCAACGACATTCGTTTCCAATGAAAGATTCGCAACGGTGCGCGCGCGCGCGCGTCAAGTCGAGCACAATATTGTTTGAAAATATTGTTATCAACGTCGTCGATAATTCCTTGTTTCGTTCTTCTCTGTACTCTGATTATTATGAACGTAGCCATTGGAAAGGTTATCACATGCTAAATGCGTTCGAACACATTGACGTGCAAACAGCTGTTCTTTTCAGTGTTGCCAACCACCGCACCGCACCGGTTCGATACCGTCCGCTCCTTTCATTCTTGAAATCGATTAGTACCGCATCGATAACTTCTATTTTATCCACCAAGCTGATTTCGTCGAAATTTTACCGGGGATATAGCAATCTCCCGATATCGACGAATAATCTCTACCTCTCGACACTCGACACTCGATAGATCGTTGACGTTCGTTGTTACATTTCGCTTGAAAGATCGCGACGACTAGCGTTGCCGACTGTTGACAGTTCGCCACGTTTCGCTGTCCTCGTAGGAACTTCGAACTCGGCAATTTATAGCGTTTAACAATTTTTTTTTGCTTATTTTACGTCGCTTTTGGAACTCCTATTCAGGAATTATTTCGCGACGGGACCTACAATTTTTATAAGGTGGGCTTCGAACCACAGTTTAAAATGGTGCGTTTAACATTAATTAAGAAAACAGACACAATATTTTTCATCGAGATTCGTTTCGTGCTTTTTCACAGTCGTTTTATCCTCTTCTAACTTCGCTCGTGCTAATATCTTTCAATCATTTCATCGACTAAGACGTCGGAAACCTGTAAATATTTCGGTGGAAAGTTGATCATATTGCAATCCATATCGCAGGAGTGCCCCGGGAAACGCTAAAGCTTCGATAAATATTAACAAAACCGTTCAAACTTGATTCTCATTGCAACGCTTGAATATTCATCGTTGCAATTGTAATTTATTTATCAAAGTCTTCACGCACCACGATAAATATAAATGTTGATCAACGTGTTTCTACCAATGTACAAGTGTTTACGATCCCCGAGCGGGTGCCAGTTCTTCCGGGTGCTCGAAACAAAGTGTATATCGAGGCGTTCAGAATTTTCCTGATTCTCGAGTGTCGTCGAAACTTTAGTTTCAACACTAAACCTACCACTGCTGGTCGAATAACCGGTTTTATATTATTATGGAAATTGAGTCGATACATTTCTTTGTCCCAGCACATATTGTAATAAATAAATAGAGCCTCGACATTTTTGCAGGCTAAAACATCGCTTTTAGTGCTCGGTAGGTTTAGTGTTAACTATACGCTGCCAGTTGTTTTACAGGAAAAAGAAAAGAAATGATAAACAATCAACGAAATATCGCGTACTATTGCGCGGTATGCAGAAGCGTATAGTTTCCTTGACAACCTAACGAGCCTCGCGAAACGCATCCATGACCAGTGCAAAGTTGTCGTTTGCTTTAATCTAAGCATGACATTTATAATGCGTGCTCGCGTGCCTTTATCTTGCGCGCGCACGCACGCGCAAACGATCGGCATGTAGGTTGCTCGCATGCTCCTCGCATCCAGTGCCAGGCCCGATCTCCCATTGTTGTTAAAACGAGACGGCACAGCAAATATCGCTAATGAATTTTTATTTTATTAAGTACGCGTGGAACGAATTTCTCTCGACCAACTTATTTTCCTCGTCTTCGGTACAACCTCGAAGCACCTGATGTAACCGAGAGGCGTGTCGGTAGCAGCGTCTTCGGAGAATTCGGTGCAAGTTCTACAACTTCGTTGAAATAGTCTTGGATGACAAGCTGAACGCTTCGTAACGAACAATCTTTCTCGGGAACGGCCTAACAATAAAGCCTAAGGCATTCGCAACGACAAGGCGAGCAGCTCGCGTACGTAATCGCGATTGAAACAAATCGGTCCAATTATCGTTATGGTTATGAATTCTGCGCGTCCATCAACGAAACGCAAGCCATCTGTAGACGTTCCATCGAAGTCGAATTGTTTGCAAAACTGTCCGCGCGGAAGCGTTTTTGGATCAATGTATTTCCAGGGAGGGGAGGAGGAACAGGCTGGAACGGCGTTGCGAAAAATCGGATAAGGAAATTCGTCCGAATGAAAGACTTGCCGCTGGTCTTTTTACCACGCTTATTATTATTACCACGCTTATATTAACTTGCCGTGTTGTTGTATGTGACAAATCTTGTAATCGAATTTTAAATTTCTTTCCATGGCCTTGCTTACGAAGACAATAAAAGTAGAAAATAAAATATATAAAAGAAGCCTTTTAAAAACCACGCTTATATCAAAATGCACTAAAGAGGAGAAAATGATTTTTTTCCTGGTTCTCCATAAAATACCGAATCTACTTAAATGATTAAAAATATTTTTCCCCAGAAATTTAAGCAATTAGTGCAAAATTTCTTCTGTTATAAAATTAGTGTCGGAATATAGATAGAAAAATTTAATATAAATTTAAATAAAATCATGACATTAGTGACTATAAAAATAAAAGCGTGGAGCGCTAAACTATATTGACGTAATCTTCGTGGGCGCTCCACGCTTTTATTTTTATAGTCACTAATGTCATGATTTTATTTAAATTTATATTTATTATATACTAATTTTGTAACAGAAGTAATTTTGAACTAATTGCTTAAAATTTTGGGGGAAAATATTATTAATCATTTAACTGGATTCGGTATTTTATGGAGAACTAGGAAACCAGGAATTTCCCCGTTTTAGTGCATTTTAAAATAAGTGTTTTCCAGTGTTCTTGAAATCTTGAAATTAACTCGGGAATTCGTTTCGTAGGTGCGTTATTATTTTATTATTATATTATTTTCAACCTATTGAAAATATTAAGAAAGAAAGTCAATGTCTACTTCACTCCAGATTATTGCATTTCAGGTAGAACATTTTGATTTTGCATAAAGATCCTCTGTCTAGTTATTAGTTTTCCAGCTTGTTGTCTTCCTAGTTCCTCGCCACCGACGGCCATCTATGTAAACATTATTCTCCGCGATAAAGTAGTAATTCCAATAGGCACGTTCATGAAAGAAAAGGGTTGGTCTTTGAATGTTTCCGAACGCAACCGGGAATCGGCGAATCGTTCGTGTAACGATAGACTCGGAGAGACAGGAAGGAAGAAAAAGTAATTGGCTCGGATCTGTATCGGGGTTGTAAAAGTGTTCTCTTAATGGAGAACGGGTTCGAGAAATAGAAAGGAAAAAATGGCCGGTGGAAATTTTAATATAGGGAAAAGGCGGCTCAGCTCGGCTCTGCTCGGCTCGGCTCGACGATTCGGTTTGTAGGTGGATACGAGGTGTATGCGAACCGAAGGTAGGTGGTGGAGGCGAAACCGAGCGAACGATTAAAGGGAAGAGAGAAAGAGAGAAACGCGGCGAATGCGTGGGGTCGGGCGGGGAAGTGCGGAGCCCAAAGGGTGGCAGGGCCGGGGTAGGGTGCACAGAGAATAGACGCAGCAAGGATATCGATTATTCGCGGTTGCAGCGTCTGCAAGGCCTTCCCTTCGTCGACCGAGGACGAACATCCGGATATCTCGACGATACACCGAATTCAGATTACATCGAATTTTTCTCTTCCGGTTTTCAAATACATCTCGATCGAGTTGCGCGTTTGTTACGCGAATAAGGGGGGTGGCGCGCTGGTGCGTGTATTCAAGAGGGCGGGTCGTTCGCGAAGCACGGTCAGCCTGCTCAAAAACTATCTTTCTTTTTCGCTCTTTTTCCTTCCGCCCCATTGTGTCGCTTTTGGAAAATTCTCTATCTCGTGGCGAGAGCCGCAGTCGAAGGGTGTTACGAATCCCCACTAATTCGCTGAAGCCAATAATCCAGCATCCGGGAAAAGACAGAGGATCAAAATCTCAAAGCATTGAGCCCGGAGTTTCAAAATTTAGGGAGAATATCGACATTTTTAAGGACATCAAGATCAAAAAAATATTCTGTTATAGACGGCGTAAGGGAACGAAAAAGTATGATTAAACACGATTGAACACATTTAATGCGTTCGGCCAAATACGTCCCTCAGAGACAATGAGCGAAAATATGTAAATTCAGCATTTGCGCTCGTCATCAACGATATATCGCGACGACGAAGAAAAAGAGACGAGCTTGTCTGTGATTTTGACATTGTCTTTGTCGGCGGGATCCCTTACCATTTGTCTCAATTCGTGCTCTCTTAGGGGCCGATCAATTTCATGATTACGTGATTACGATCATTCCTGCGCCGCATGCCTCACGCCGCGACGCTTATGATGGTTGCAACGGTTATGACGGTTACGATGGCGTGGCATGGCGGTGCTGCAGATCAATATATGTAATACGGTCTATCTTGCGTTTTTCCAAACGTTTATTTCTCTTTTCGCACCGTTTCGAAAGTTCTCGCGCCTCGAGGTATTCTTGGAACGTTCGCGTTACCCGATAGAGGACCTATTCTCGCCATCTCGTTTCGCTTCGATCTGATCGAGGATCATAAAGTAAGATTTAGGGCGGGGCGCGTCGGAATTCGTGAATTCACGGAGCCGACTCGCGGAGCAAATCTAACACCGAATTCCTCCTCTGGGTTTACTTCGACTGGACGATTGCCAAAGTTATGTGTATAATTACGATCGTGTCAGTGTTTGATGTTCGCTGTTCGATGTCTCTTTTCATATTCGTTGTTCGTTCCCTGTCTCTCCAAGAAGAAGATTTTTAACTGTTCGCTTGATTTCGAGCACGAGTTCTATCGAAGAATCCTTCAAATAAGAAGATTCGTTGCGTTAGATCCGTCCCGTTACATAAACGAAGCACTCCGGTGTCCATCAGTTTCCAACGCTGGCAACGGCAGCCGATTACACGATAACAAAAGACATTCTCGGAATGCAATCGCTAGAACACGGGCACGATAGGTGATAACGGAGAGTGACGTAAGAAATAGGCAGTGTTCTCGCGTACGAATGATAATGGCTACGTTCGAACGCGGCGACGGCGTTGGCTTGAAAATCTGTCGTATCTTCGTCTAAACATACTTCACAGAGCTCGTTCGTTGGCCTGCTTTATTGTAAACGGCCGATCGCAGCGATTAGGCGGCTCGCGATAAAACGAGAACAACCGAGTGTCCCGAACCTGATAAGGGCGAACAAGATAGCGAAAGGGAAAGTCGAAGACGAGTAGCGCATCGGCGAATGAATCACCGGAACCGAGACTGATTCGTCGGCGCACCGATCGCGTTCGGAGCGTCTGCAGGCTGTTGGAGAAAAGCTGTTGTGCATACTACAGCAATTGCAATGGCGGACGGTGCGAACTAGATCTACGTTTGAAACGTAAAATTCGTTGCTCCGAAGATTGTGACGCACGCTCGCCATCGAGGATTGAGGCGTCAAGGTCGTTAAATGTTCACCTTCCGTGCAACCACATAAAGGTCGATCTTCATTATACTCCACTTATATAAAATATTGAAACATGCGTTTTAAATGGAACTGTTCACACGATATTACACGGACCGACACCGACCAGGATTCTCGCGAAGAATGTCCCGGAACGAAACGTCTCCTTCGTTCGAATGAAACTTTTACCGTACAAATAATTGTATTTTTTAAATCTTCGTCTAAGAGTATGGCGGGAAGAGCCAGTTCCTCGTCGCTGTTCGATCCGCTCATTTTGACTGTTTTACGTCAACTGACGTACGGTCTTGCCGTTGTCGGTACGTGACAGTCCTCCGTGCCGTGCAGTGTAGACCGAATTTAATTCGGATTATCTTTGCGTTCGTGATCGAACACGTGGTTGCAGCTTCGAGCGTTCGATAGCCTCGAGTGCCTACATCGAAAACAACGATACATCGGCTATTAGAAATCGATCGTTCCTCGGCGATTCGCGGCGAAGGGAGTTGCGGGAGCCGCGTCGACTTCACGAGTTCAACAGGACAATCGACCAGCGTCCGACAAACCTTGACATTATACCTAGCCGGGAGACCTTGAACCAAAAACGTATCGTTTCCGAACGCGCGACACGTTTCGTCGGAGTCGCGCAGCGTGGAGTATAGTTCGGAGGACTGCCGAAGCCACACCACGCCATGCCACGCCACACCGGGCCGTTGCTATTTGCTATCCGACTATTTCTAAATGTAGTAGATGAACCAGTTAATGCTTGGCCAGTGGATGCGGTCGATGATGGATGACCAGACATCCGATCGCTTTCGATTTCACGTAGGACGTGCAATAAATTAACGAAACCCTTCGTCCTTTCTGTTCGTCGACGAGTTGGACGTTGAAGCTCGACCTTGAGACGACCTTGAGCCACATCGTTGACTTCGATGAAGTCGAATTGCCAAAGAAACTCTGTTGAACATTCTCTAGAAGCAATCGGTCGGACGAGATTGAACGCGCGAGAGACGGTCGCCGCATCGACTCGCTGCGTTATCGTATCGATAGACACCGTATCGAACGCATACATATCTAAGCTGCTCCGTGGCTGCACGCGTGAGCACTGTGCGACAGAGACTCGTTACAGCCGCGACGGTTTTCCGGAACATTTTCCATACTCGTCCCAGGATTGAAAATCATGGGTGCATCGACCTTGCAAGAATTCCATCGAAATGAAACTTCCGTTGTTCGAAATGCTCGATGAAATGCGTACTGAGCGAAGAAGCTCGGTAAATCGGGAAAGGATAAGCTGCGGGGAGGGTGGCGTGCGGTGGGCGAAGAGGAAGAAGTAACGCGAAAGCGATTGGATTCGGAGGCGTTTCGTTGGTCTCGCGTGCGCGCGGTACACTCGTGGAGGAACGGTATCGAGCCTATCTCGAACGGCCGATCTCGTTGTTTCGCAAAGTAAAGACACGGAAGCACGCGATCTCGGTTAATAATACTCGGTTGCCCCAAACTCGGCTAAAGGGTGTCAGACTCGAGGCCGGACCAGGCAACCGACCAGTTATCCATCCGTTTTCATCCTGGGTGAGATCTGGGTTGCATCCCCTAGAGCCAGCCCTTGATGACACCCGCGCAAATCGTTGGGTCGTTGGAGAATTTCTGATTTTCAAGTTGCAATGCGGGTACCGCGTATAACGTACCCAAAGAGCGTCTTGGAAGCTTGTTTTCGAGCGAGCTGCGCACGTGTACAAGACCTATTCGAGAAATGAACTTTTCTTCCGGTGGAATTACTGGAATGACGATTTTGTTATGCGGCGAAACCAATGATCGTTTGCTTTCGAACGTTTTCCTCTGTGTTTTTCTTATCGAGTCTGCTGAACGGTGTGTTGATCCGATAGCAGCGTTACGAGCCACCGGCTACTGACAGGCAGCGCAACGCAACGCGACGCGACGTGACGCGACGCGTATGCAGTGAAAGTTTCGAAAGACGCGGTGGTTTCTTTTTGAAATTACAGCTGATAACGACAGGAACAGGACTGGCAACGCTTTACAAAGCGTTCACGCGCGATGCATGCCTGCACGTCTGACTTTTATCTCGTTAATTAGCGGTCGTGATCGCCGATCGATCGGCGATTCCATGCGTGCGCTGGCAAGACCGCGGGCAACAGCGATTATATAAAACGACTTTCGTTTTTGCGTTTCGAGGAAAAAAGCGCTGGGATTGCGTTAAAAATTGATGAACGGGAAAAAGCAAGTCTAACTAGCAGTGCGATTTCTCGCGGGTACGACAACCTCGATCCAAACCGATAGAATTGCTGCGAGACAGAACCGTCGATTAGTCGCGACGAATTTAACACGTGTCGGAAGCTTTAGCAACGAAAATTTGCGATATGCTGTTCCGGCGCGGAACGACGCGGCGCAGCGAGGGAAATACATAACGATAAACGCGTGTCAACGCGTTTCAATGTCCTTCGAGCGTTTGGACAGATTCCCGGCTCAACAGGTTTCGTGGCATCGAAATCCATCCACGACGCGCGTAGCTCGTCGAAACTGGCGAACGGTATCGCGAAGACTGTTCGTTTCCGGTATCACAACACGTTCGCTTATCGTTCGGCATGCACACGGTGGCCCACGAGACTTTCGGTAATTTTGCAGGATTTTATGGGTCACCGTGTACACGTTTCGTTTCCACGTCGAACATCGTACTAAATCATGCTTCCTCTTTTCTGTTTCAGGTAAGTTCCTCGTTATTCCCAAGAAGACCGGAACCGATTAATCCGAGCCCGTTGCCCTAGGTACGTTTCCGTATTTGTTCGAATCCTTGCGTTTCTAACTTTGGACCGATTAGGTGAAGCACCGTCGACCTCGCGGATCGTCGACACTTTGCGCAAGGCCGCAAATTAGCACGTGAATCGCTCGGTGAGTCGCGATACTTTATTAGCGCCTCTGACACCGACAACCAACACTAGCACCAACGCAGGCGATCGGTGAGCATTGAAGAGAAAACATCAATTTTCGATCGAGGGTCTCGTTGAAGTCGCTTCCCAACGATCTCCTCGATCTTTGTGACGGTGGGATCTCTAAAAATCGTCTGGACGCAGCGTTTTTGGACGTAACTTTCTCCTGTGCATCTGGACGCTCGAGTTTCCGGCCCCAGGATTGCAAAACGCTGCGTCCAGACGGGTTTAGGAGATATCCCACCTTTGAAAAGACCTAGGGAATCGATTCTAAGACGAACGACCGCGCTATTCTTCCGTAATTCGTATCGCGCAACGTAACACGCGCTGCAGGTCAAATCGTCTATGTAGATTGCCCCCATGCGTTTCGTTTCGCGAACGTACTTGAAGCAGAAATACGGTCAAGCAGAAGGTAAACGCGTCGCGCTGTGTGTCGCGCACTCGCTTGCCTCGAGCTCGGCCTTGCTGGTACAACGATCCGAAAGTAATTAATCGTGTACTTCGGCGCGAGAGCGAAAGCGAAATCGAAATCGAGGTACACCGCCTAGTATCCGGCGGTTTGCGTTCAGGGTATCAGGACAGAGGTATCGATACGTCGAAGAAATTTTAGAAGACCTTGTAGAAGAACTTCGCAAAATATCTGCTAGACTTTCGAGTCGGTATTCGAATCGATCGGAGAGTATGAATTCCTGGGACCTTTGGTCAGGCGCCGTCTCCGCGTCTTTTCAAGGTGAAGGAACGAAATGTCCGGTATGCGCTGGCGAAGAGGAACTCTTTCGAGCAGAGACGAGCGAGTCTGGTTCCCTCTTATTTGTACCTTCTCGCTATTCTTCCCCCACTGCTCTTGCAGCGTCACCTCACCTCACCTCACCTCGCCTTGCCACACCTCGCATCTTATCGATTCGCCGATCCGCGCGTTCACGCGTCTCATTGTTCGTGCCTGAACTGCCTCGAAAATGCTGGGTACCCTTCGAAAATATAGGATAAAGCTAATCGGTAGGGGTGGGAGGGCCGAGCCGCGGGTCGGGGGTTGACGACTGTGATACCGAACAATATAAATTTTCGACCCGATTTCGACTTATATCCGAAGATTCCGGGTAACCGCGTATCACAAATTTCCGGGTACCTGCCCATTCCTACTAATTAGATCCAAGTTGGGGGCAGGCCGGATTAAGCCTCGTAGCAGAAGTAGCAAATGCTACGGGCCCCGCGCTTCTGGGGGCCTCGCTCCATACAAAAAGCGCGTTTCATCGAAGAGTCACCGCAACGAACGATATTTTTGCTAAAAAAAGGCCCTGGTACAAAGCCTAGGGTCTCGTGATAACATTTACTACGGGTCCCGCGCTGGCTTAATCCGGCACTGGTTGGGGGTCTCCCACGGTGACGACATACAGCCGTCGTTGTTCCCGGTAAATAGCTAACAGAGTCTTCATAATTGACATTGACAGGTGCATCGTAAATGCACGCGGTATCGTTCCTGGATCCATTCTCGCAAATATGAAGGGCGTTTTTCAACCTATTCTCTCTACTCTGTCGCGCTGTGCATTGCAAACGCATTGCCTGTGTTGCGTTCGGAACGTAAACGATTTTTCTGATGATAACGTATATTCTAAAAAAGAAGTTCGTCCGGGGATGAAACGTAAATCGCGTGACTGCGCGTGAGCAGGTTGCGGGAGCGGGAGCAGGAGCGAGAGCAAGAGCGGGAGCGCGAGTAGTCCGATACCTGTACGCGTACGGTCTATATCTGTTGGCAGCGTGCTCGCCGGCTGCATGTATTTTGACCGTGAAGCAGCAAACGGGATTAAACCGAGACGCAACCCTGACGCGCAGTGAACTCTATCTGGTCGCTTCGTCGAGTGCGAGAGCGTTCGGCTCGCTCGCTCGATAGCGCCGCGATCGCATGCGAGAATCGTAGCGCCGCAACGTTGCTTCTTACCAGTTGTTCTGTGTATTCTGGTGTATTTCGAACTGTTCGGGATCCAGTATCGAAGAACGCGTCGCGAGACGTGGGTCGAGGATTGCGGAATACAATTTCATTTACTGGGAACAGATCGTCTATCGTTCAACGTTCACTGCAGAAGAGGAAGAATCGATTTCGCAGTTGTAACGCGAATGCGCTTGCTAATAGAGCGTAACATGCGTTCGAGATGGTACAACCGATGCCGTTTGCCCTGGTACGGTATGTGGGACATCCAGATCTCTATCGGGTCCTGCTGTAGGATAGATGCGCTACACGTTTACAGTATATCAGTAGACAGCGGATCTTTATGCAAAATAAACATTTTCCACCCGAATTCTAACAAACTAGAGTGAAATAGAAATTCATCTTGTTTGTTTTACCTTACAAAAATGATTAAACTGTATTTACATACTGAGCACCAATATTGTGTACTATTTTTATTACAGTATATGCTGGAATAAAGAAATTTATCGAAACATTTCCCATGGAAGTAGCTGTATAATTTTAATAGTCGTGAAATAACCACCGGCGGTGGAAGGTTTAGTGTTACTATTTCTAGTAACTGTATTTTTAAATTCTTATAATGTTTTTACTGTTTCAAATTATACCTACATGCTTCTGTCATAAATGCATAAAATCTGCTGACTATATACGCTCACCGAAATTTCTATAAAGTCACTGTGTTTTGTGCCCGTGCGAAATCAATACGGGCCTGTTTATGTACTACTTCTTTAAGGCCTGGTTTACGTTGCATTTTTGTCCAGAAGAATCTGAAACTTGTTGCACACGTCTTGTTGTTACTGGGAGCTCCAATTCTGCTCGAAATTATGCTGCATTTTTCCTTTAATAATGAATGTTGTCTCTGACTATTTTTTGTTACCACTTTTAAAATGATTTTTCCGTCATTTTCACGTAAATTGAGATAATTATTAATCACAGTATATGACCGAATAATTTTCTTAGCAATTGCGCGATTAGAGCAGCCCATATCTTTATAAGCATCGATTGATGCTTTTCTTCCGCTTGTTATCTAGTAAATAGTAAACACAGCGGTCTAGAGTGGTCTTTGTAGAGTCTAGACTTCCTCTATCCGAGTGTCAACAAGGCACAAACCAGATATTTGTAAAATATCTATGAAAATGAAGATGACTTTATAGAAATTTCGGCCACTGTGTTAGTATAGAAGAGCTCGCGTTTCTTGCAATATCAAATCCATCCCCGAAACGGGACTATGCCGATTTGTTTCTGTCTCTCTGTCGAAGGTAGTTTGCATTCGCGCAAGGATTGTCAACCGGTGTTCCGGGAGACGCCCTGCTCTCGAAGAGGTACCATCGAGCTGTAAAAAAAACTCGTGAAACTGTCCGCGGATGAAACACGATATTACCGTGACCAAACCACCGCGCACCGATTGGAAAACTGGATACGCCAGCTATTCGAAATGACAAGGCATCATTAGACACTCTATCGATACGTTACTAACATGCGAAGCGTATCGATACACAACTAGTCGATCGGTATTATCTTACAAACTATCTCGTGTTGCATTCGCTCGGAAACGTTTCGGTTATTCCGAAACCGTTAGGGAACGTTGCTCCATCGTCGAATTATCTCCGAATACATTTTCGTTTAGTTTTTGCTTGCGCGAACCAGCAACACCGGATACCGCTAGTCGACGCGTCGGATATCTGGTCAACCGATTCTTCTTCCGATAGAAAAGAATCGTTCCATTCCATGGGAAGTCGACGCAGATAGTTGATTAATTAGTTTCCGGTTCACCGCTCAGCGCTTGCCTGTCGCTGCTAGCCGCGTCGATAAATCTTTGCGAGTACGTAGACGAAGCAGGAACGAGTACCGTAGGAGGTAATCGACACGCGTAATTAATTCTTACATTTTCAATACCGATCGTTCCGCTACCTTCGATAAATTTCCACTGGCAAATCTGCTGTACTAAAGCAGGAATAACATAAAAATTGATTTCATCCCTTAACGATTTTTTTTACATTCAAAGCAACGTTACAGCATTCTTGAATTTTTAAAATCTTCTACTGTTTTCTATCCCCTTGCCTTACAATATCGTGTCAGACTCGTGATTGGGGATTCTGAACGGAGTCTAATAAATATGTATATTATTAATTTCTTTTAAACCGAGATGTTTATCGGAGAACATGTAGGCATTATAGATCTTCTTTTTAGGAAATTACGAACTACATACAAAGAAAGTTCTCAACACTGAAACCGTAAAATAAATCGTAGGGCAAGGGGCTATTTCACCCAACACATTTCTTCATAAATGCATACAGAGATCCTCATAGTGATTAGTAGACTGCGGATTTATGACAAAAATGGGTACGTACAATTTAAAACAGTGGATATATTACAAAGATTTAAGGCCACCAGTGTATTAGTTTCACCTTAATAAGATAATTAAAAGAAGAAAGAAATTTTTATTTGGCTCCTGTGCCTTGTAATCAATACAAACATTTTTTATTTTGCATAAAGATCCGCAGTCTAGTGATTAGTAAATATTCGTCTCGGTACTTTGCGATCTTCTTAAGATTTCCTCCTCGTCTCGAGCTTCCGTGCTCGTCTTCGATGCGAATCTTCCTACCAACCGTGTTATCTTCTAACAGTTGTTTTCTGTAAATTCCGAAACCGTTAAATCGAAGCGATTTTGTGTCGCGTCGCGAGATGCTCAGAGATTGATGGTCCAGTACGCGTTCTGTATCAGAGGACACGTAGTACATACCTATGTCCACGAGTTTCATCGCGCGAATGGTCGACGAATCGAATTACCCGTACACTGGTCCCCTCTACGATCGCTTAGGTCAGTTGTTGACTGTATTGTATTAGGAGTTAGCCTCCTTTCTTTCGTTGTGACCTAATCGCTAGGCCCTAGACCCTAGACTATGATGAAGGAGCACCGCGCGTCGGAGCTCGACGGAACGATAACGAGACGAACGATTTGCCCGTAGATTCCAGCGCGCCGCGCCGGTTCAATTGAACGGCATGCAGACAACGTGGCCGTTGGTCACTGCGAAATAGAGAACGACGTGTGAAATGGGTATCGTGATGTACCGACCGGATGTTACTTCCTGCTTACCACGTCTGCGCATCGTTGTAACGTGTACCGTACCTAGCGATGGGAATAAGACGACTCGAGACCGAGGGCAGCTTTACCCTCGATTCTCGCCGAACTTTACCCCCGCGACGCGTTTCGACGAACCCGCTCATAATCATTGCTGGCTCGCGAGTCATCGACCATGAGCAGCGCGTCTCTTCAGCTTCTCGCTAGTTCGGAACCTGCGAAATCACTGCGCAGACTACTCGATGCACCGGATCCTTTAAGGTCGGTTTATCTTAGCCCGTCGAACAGAGCCTTATTACCCTGGTTTTGTATCCAGTATTTTATTTTTTTGGAAAATACAGGGTAGTATGTCCGACTGGCCTGTACTGGCTAAGATAAACCGACCTTTATCCGACTATTCGACGCTCTCAAACTGTTATGGCAATCCTCGGATTATTGTGTATAATCTAGCGTGCTCTCAGGCATTCGAACCGCCTCGATTGCTTACTCGCAGAGGCGTATACTCGTGTAGACATTTTACAGCTGCTCGAAGACGCGGTAGCTCCAAGACTCATGGAAATGTTGTTGCATCGATGCGAATCAGTACTTGCTCGTTTATCGTCGCGGTGTTCGATAAATTGAGGATTTTGAAAGGCGACATGCCGATTCGTTGGCGGTGAACGAGAATCATTCCTATCGGGATAAATCCCGTTCCAGTTGAAAATATATCGGTGTTCGATAGGAAAACCAGAAGATGCGGAACGAGTGCACTCGGCCCGTGCAGGAAACAGAGTCGACACGCGAGTTCGCTGATAACCGGGTTTCCGAGGAATCCGATATCTCGTTACACCCCCTTCGATCTCGGATACTCGAAGAACACGCAAATGCGTCGGCTGGTTAGGCGGCTAGCCTTGCTGCTGGTTCCAAGATAAACGGAAGACGAAATTGTTTGCATCCTCGGCTTATCTTTCCTTCCTGTTAACCTTTCGCAGTCGGAGCTATTTTAACTAGAGAGTTAAACATTTCTTCCGACCTAGAATAATTACATTGTATATGATAATTAGACTCCGGATTTTATGCATTTATGACAAAAATCGGCACGTACAATTTAAAGCAGTGGACATGTTAAAAATATTTAAGGACATCAATGTATTAGTTTCAGCTTGATAGGATAATTAAAAGAAGAATACAATTTTTATTTCGCTCCTGCGTCCTGCAATCAATGCGAACACTTTTCATTTTGCATAAAGATCCGCAGTCTAATGATAATGATATTTATGAGAAGGTGTAATTTCTAGGTGTAATTTGAAACAGTCAAAGCATTAGAAGAATTTAAAAATATTGTTTTCAACCTATTAAAAATATTAATTATGGTCAATTAGTAGTTTTCTCGTTTTCAAGGATGGTCAACTTCTGAAACAATTATTGTATTTTCAGAAATGTCTATAAAATATGAGTAATACGATCAGTAATCTTTCTTACACAATGTAAGAAGTTCAAACAGCATTTGCACGCATGGAGTCTCTCTATTTAATAAAGGATAAAACACATTTACTGTTATTCACACAGAGAACTTTTCTTAATCGGTCAGCTATTGGAGCTTTTATCTTACACCAACTTTTAGTAGTGACTCTGAGTCACCCCTCGACTGCTGAGGGTTAACACCGATAGAGGGAGGGAAAGGTGAAGAAAGGAGGGCAGAGAAAGACAGAGAGAAAGAGATCGTTAAGTAGTGCAGGAAACGACAAGGTTCGAGTTTCATGATAAGTGATTTACAGCCGTGACTTTCAGACTCGGCTATTGCTGTGCGCTCGAGACAGCGTTCTTTCTCTCTCTCTCTCCGCGTTTCGTTGCAGGTTCGTTTTTCCTTTTGGAGGCGCGTTTCGTATCCGGGCGAACGGTAAACGGTGTTATCAGAACTATGCCAAAAATGCAAATCGACGGGCGGGAGGGATAGGAGGGGCAGGGCTTTCTAAAGGAGCACGGAGAATGCAACGCATCGAAAGTCCTGGAAATACTTGTTCCCCCGCTGCCGCGATCACGACAGCCGCAACTGGCGCGGCGCGGAGGCTCGAGAAAGTCTTTCTCCGACGCGACCGAGCGTTCTCGTCGTCGATTTATTTTTGGCGTTGCCTGGCAATCAACCGGCCGTAAGTCGTGTCCCGTACACCTTTGATTATTCTGACAAGAAAATTGAGCTCGCTCCTCCTCTCCGTTTCTCGATGATTCAGCGACGTTCGCTTCTTCGACAAAGGAAGCGCGTCGCTTGACGCAGTTGCGTTACGAACAACAGTTTTTCTTCTCTGTCCGATAAACAGATGAAAGGGATCGATCGGAAAAGTTCGCTCGCAGCAATCGGAAAGCAAACGCTTTCGACAACGAAGCGATCTCGAATGCTGGAACAAATATGTACGGCCGAGCAGTAGAGAATAGAAAATTCTCCTGTAGTTTCAGATAAGCGGTTCGGCTATCTTATCGTTGCATTCGTAACTAATTGTAGGTTTTCGGTGCTCGAGCAGCGACACCGGAACTCGTCTGGCTCTCCTATTATAATATTGTTCGACTGTACAACGGAGGTCAAACTCGACAGATAAGCAGCCGAGCTATACATACACGCGTATCGCATAATAATAATTTCAGCGAGCGCGCTTCTACGTGAATGTATCTCCGTGGATAGCTCGATTAAAGCAGCGAGTCTGCCCGCGACGATATCGTTTCAAGTGTACGTATGTATTTCCCGTTGATGCGCGAAACACCGTCTCGCAAATCATCCGCGCGATTCTCGTTAGAACGAGAAACGAGGCACGCGGACCCGCAGATTATTTTCAGAATTATCCTGTTGATTCTATGTTTATCGGGGTCGGCGCGGCAGAAGTGAAATCGCTCCGCGGATTTCGCTCGTCGACTTCAAAATATGTGTACCGGATTCCGTTCGAAGTTCAATGTCAGTCACGGTGGGTCCCAAGATCCTGATAAGACGATCGTCCCGAGTCACAAGGCGCTTCCAATATTCACCGCTCACGACAGCAATGCAAATTCAACGTGTCCGATCTCGAAAATGTCGGGAACGTAAGTTCACGCATCCAAGACGATCCACGAATCTTCATTGCGATCGATCGATGGATCGGGTCGGAGCAAGCAATTTTAGAATTCGCTGAATCTCGTCGACGACAAACATTTCATAGAAATACAAGTCTGTTCGTTCAAGTTTTACTCGCGGGTTTTCCGATCTGTACGCCGCGATTAAGGCCTGTTCGCATCTATCCACGAGCAAATATATTTGGCAACCGACCAACGGACCAACCGATTGTACTCGCACGTAATACATCGTACCTACGTATCAGCATACTTATGTAAGAAATGTCGGATAAGGGAACGTCGACAGCGCGACGCGTACCCATCCAGGGAAAACCCAAAGTACCTAGGGGTGCAAGCAGCGAACACGCTGGCAACAAGGTGTCCTTAGGACTTTCTTTTTTTCTTTCTTTAAAGACGTGGAAAAAACTACATTAACATACACCCAGAAGGGGTAGTGTGAGACTCGGGGACACAGGTGGTCGGTGTCCCCAATACCCACTAAAAAAACCACACGTCTAGGACTGAGAGCCCTTTCCTCGCTCTCGAATGTCCTTGTGGACAGCCAGGGCCTCGCTTTTTTCATTTCTCCTGACTGCCTCTTTTCCCGGACTCAATTCCACTCCTGTTTTTTTCTAAAAATGGTGTCCTTAGGACTGGAGTTTACCTGAGCGATCACTCTTCCAGTGACGCCCGGAGTGTAAAGTACTTAGAGCTTCTTAATAAATCGCACTCTTCGCGGACGGCTTCACCGTCAATAGTTGTTCTCATATGTCGCCCACACCAGTCATCCTTCCACATAACGTATACCGGGTATTTCATCTAACTTGACCACCTTAAATATCTTTGTTGCTTTTAAAGATACGTCAAATGTCTGAAGGACAAAGTTGAATGGTAAAATGGGGCTCGTACATACCAAAAAAATTTTTGTTTTTATATAATTTTTTTGAGATATGAAGGTCACCTTCATTTTTTTTAAATGGAATGAGGTATCTTTTAATACATCAATCGATGCAGCTGGACATTCGTTATAAAAAGGTACTAACCTATGTATGTCGAAAAGTTAGTAGGTCAGGAGATACTTCAATTTAAATAATTCTAAAACATCATTACTGTCGTATTAAGACATTAACGTTTATTTACTAGTGTAACGTCTTAGTACGACAGCAATGGTGTTTTAGAATTATTTAAATTGAAATATGTATCTCCTGAACTACTAACATTTACATTTACATATAGCTCAATAGACTATTTTCCTACACTGACGAGAGTCCCCGTAATACGCTCGCTAAAGACATTGGCTGACACGAATTTGCCGTGCAAATTGTTCCGAATGAGAAAGCGTAACCTTTTTTACCTCGAAATAACGAATCTACAGTGAATGTTTCAGTATTTTCAAAAGAAATCGTGCCTTACAATTTTCACGGTTTCGTACGTTGTACGATACATAGTTCGTTTTAAAGTCGCTCTGTACAAAGGGATACGGTAATCAACATAGAAATCGTCCAGGGTTTAATTTCTTTTGTCGCGGTCGTGTATCACCGTTGCGCCGCAAGTCTCGTCTCGGCTCGGCTCGGCTCGGCTTAGCAGTCTCAAGGCAATAGAATAAATCGCCCCGAATACTTCGTACAGTTTGTCGCTCGGTTACTCATCGTTTCCCGTTCGGAATTGTGCTTGTCGTCAATCGTCTATCGTAAACCGTCAACTATCAACGTGTTTATCGCTCTTCGCATCGCGTCGGGAAATGCACTTTGCGTGATCCTGTTTTGAATTAACTTTGTTGCATTCGACCTGCAACCGATGGTACACGTTAAACTATCCATTCAGACATATTTACTTAATGCGGTAAGACCATATATTTTATAACAAGTTCAACACTATAGAACTTATTTCCACCAAAAGAATGAGGAAAGCTGATGTGACCATTCGTCCCGTTTTTAGGTAGTCTGTCCCGTTGTCCCCAAGTACATCTTCGGGACGCCGAAATGTCCCGTTTTTAGAAAGAGAACAACGCACGGTAACAATTTCAAAAAAGGACGCGAAAAATCTAAAAATCATCCGACGGTAGCGTCTACTCTAGCCTAGGGCACGCTAATAAGCAGGGCTTCGGAGTCGGTAGATAAAATTCTTAACTCCAACTCCGACTCCAACTACTCTTTTTTTTTACCTCCGATTCCGACTCCGACTCTCCAAATTGAAAAAAATACGTACTCCAAATAATTAAGAGTTGTAATAAAACTGAATAAATAGTTGAAATATTGTATTAAAGTCTAAGAATATGGAACAGATAACTCGGATACAACACAACACTTGTTTGCTACTTTCTCACTTTCAGAAAATAGTTAGAAGTATAGTAGATCGAATATTAGCAATTTATTTATGTATACATAAGTCTATTAATGATTTATAAACAAAAGAGCCAGAGTTGGAGTCGGAGTCGATATATTTTTTTCCGAATCTGACTCCGACCCCGGGAGTCGATACATAGCTTTCTCTAACTCCGGCTCCGACTCCAGTGATCAGCAATTACTCCCAAACTCCGACTCCGAAGCCCTGCTAATAAGTCTCGCACATTGTAAGTGAACAGAAGCCTGCAGTTCGCTCGCTCCTCGGTTGCGAGTATGCACATACACTGAAGAGTTTGTTCTTCATTAATAAATAGAAACTATGAAGATATATGCGTTTTCTTGAATAGACATACTATAACCTAAAAATTAAGAGATGTCCTGTTCTGAGGAAAAAAATAAGTGGTCACGTTAGATATAGCCATACAAGAAATATAAGTTTTCTATTCCCTTGTACGACATTTTGGGGGATGAAGACGTTTTAATCACTCTAAAGAAGCGCGACAATAATTCTGATTTTCTGGTTTGCAGGGTACGAACGGTCCGAGACCGACGTACGTGGGTGCTAACAATGGCAATGCCGGTGGAGCCGGGGGCGGCGGTGGCGCCGGAGGTGGCGTCGGCGTAGGTCCAGCGAGTGGCGGCGGCGGTGGAGGCGGTGGAGGTGGAGGTGGCGGCGGAGGGGGTGGAGGAGGTGGGCACGGATTGAAGGGAAACACCGGCGGCGGTCCACGAGGCGGGAATCCGGTACAGTATCGTGCGAGCGGCGCAGCGGCCTGGGGTGCAGCGCCACCCTCTCACGCGGCTGCGGCTGCTTACCCACCGTACACGAGGTACCCGAGCGCAGCGGCCGCGGCTGTGGCGGCCGGTCAGATGCCCGTCGGAGCACAGCAACTACCGCCTACGGCGAATCCTTACGCCACCGCCTCCTACGCACAACACGCGTCGGTAAGATTTGCTCTCCCTCACTCTCACTCGTCTCCCACCCCCATCTTCTTACCTACCTCCCTTTACAGGGTGTTCACGCTATTACTAGCCAGCGTTCTTCTTGTGAATAGTAAATATTAGAAAAAAATGAAAGAGGAAAAAAGTATACTGTTTTTTATACGCAGCACAATGGGGTATGTAATTGTGGTAATTATTTAGAAGTTTACCCTCCTCACCGATTTTGATGACCTTGAAATATGTTGTCAAGATCATCATACTGAACAACTTTCCCCTATACATGTTACCGCCGCTCGGCCTTAGTTATTGAGATATTTGAAAAAATCTTTAGTCAAATTTACTTCTGCATTTTCGTCTGCGTGGTCGCCGCCCCCTTCCACGACCTAACCACAACTCACTCTATTCGCATAATCTTTTCATTGTAGATGTCATCCAGAATTTAGGTTTAGGTTTAGGTCTGGATTAGGTTTTGGGAGAAATATGGATAGCGAGTCTTCGCAACTGCACCAATCTTCGGTTCAAAAGATGTTAGAATAGGATAGAGATAGCCCTGGGCTATAAATAAAGAATAAGAGAAAAGTTTGAGTTCAGTCTACAAGAGTGAAACAATCTGCAAATTCTGGATGACATCTACAATGGAAAGATTATGCGAATAGAGTGAGTTGTGGTTAGGTTGTGGGAGGGAATACGGAAAATTCAATTCAGTACCAGCAATACTTTTTTTCGAATATCTTGAAAACTAAAAGAGACCCCTTCATATGTGAAAAGGAGAAAGTTGTTCAAAATGTCGAAATCTATACCATATTTAAATTTCATCAAAATCGGAGAGGAGTATCTCTTTTCAAATAATTACCAGTTTTTACGAATATCTCGAAAACTAAAATCGAGCGGCGGTAACATGTAAGGAAAAGTTGTTCAGAATGATGACCTTGACAACATATTTTAAGCTCATCAAAATCGGTCAGGAGGGCAAACTTCTAAATAATTTTTTTGTGTTTATATTATTTTATTAGATATGAAGGTGACCCTCAATTTCTTTAAATGGAATGCTGTATATTATTTTATATCACATGAAAGCGTGTGTCTAGACGAATTCATCCGTATACATACTGCACAGCATATAGTTCAACTTCACTTAAGTAATAATCAAATATATTTTGTTTATAGTCGTATCTATATTTTGGCTTGGATGTTTTTACAGTATGGACAACGGGTACCCACGGCCTCCTCCCCAGCTAACACCAATAGTAGTTCTAGCAGCGCCAATGGTAGTCAAAGCGGGACAATGAGCACAAGCCTTAGCAATAATGCTATACAAGGACAGCAGGCGGAACAACTATCGAAAACAAATTTGTATATCCGGGGCCTCAACCAAAATACAACCGACAAAGACCTTGTTAACATGTGTTCTCAGTAAGTCGCTCGTGCGATATTAAACGACGAGAAGAAGAACTATACTAGTTTCTATGTAGGGAGAACGTGACGTTTCTAATACATATTGTGTTTTTGCAGATATGGAACTATCACCTCTACAAAGGCAATTTTGGATAAAAACACAAATAAATGTAAAGGTACTTCTTCAAATTCATTATACTACGTTTTGATTTTGTAAAAATTGGAATTCGGTAACTGCATGGACCTAGATATATCTGTGCGTGTTAATTTTTATTGGAATTGTGTGTTGCAGGTTATGGATTTGTAGACTTTGAGTCACCAGTGGCGGCAGAGGGTGCTGTGAAAGCACTGGTCGCCAAGGGCATCCAAGCGCAGATGGCGAAAGTGGGTATCTGGTTGCTCCGTAGACTGCCCAGTGTACGTTGGTTGTGCATGCAAGTACAGTAATACCAGAGTAACAGTAAACCTTTCTTCTCTTTCTTTTTTCTGTTTCCCCTTTCTTTCTTTCTTACTTTCTGTTCTCTCTTTTTCTCTCTCGCTCTCTCGCTCTTTGTCTCACTGTTTCTCTATCTCTATTACCTCTTTTTTTGTTTCTGTTTTTGTTTTCTTTGTTTTCCTTCTGTCTAAACTATCACCCCGTTCTATGTCCATCTGTGGTCCTTCTGTTTTTGCATTTTTTCACGTACTCCTTATACCCCCACTGATACTTAATTATTAAATGCCATTAATTTGAGAGAAATTCTTATTCCAGTACTACTGTGACAAACAGACATACAGTATATGCAGTACTTTGATAGATTATTCATAATATAAAGTTGGATAAGAAAGTACTGAAAATTTAATTGCAGTGGATGCCATGGTTGTCTTGAAACGATACGTTTGTCGATGCGTCTCTTGCTAACTCGTTTTCGAGTTTCGAATTTACTTATACATTTTCCCGCAGACTTTATTATGATCGTTATATAATAGTTTACCCTCTTACTTTACCTCTTTTGATAATGAAAATTGAATTGTTATCATCACAAGTCATAACAGCTTGTCGTTTCATAAAGAAGGAAAAAAACAAAGTTGTCATTTAAAAAGTGGATTCTACAATAAAGAGCCCGGTATAAAATTCTTCGAAATATCCACTTTGAAATAAGACCTCCAGAAAGGCAAGCATGGCATTGTATCAATGGCATCATTGCTCTGCTCTCAGCCCCTCTAGACACGCTTAGAAATTATTATCTTGACAAAAATTACTTAGTATTCCATAATTGTTGCGTTATGTAGGAAATTTGTTGTTAGCATAGTGATATCGGATCAAAGCAAGACTAGAAGTATTGCAAGGACCACTTGAAGATAAATCGAAAATATTTATGTGTAACGACAAGTGAGAAAGGCTAGTTACAGCTACAGATACAGTTACAGTTACAGTTACAGTCACAGTTACAGTTACAGTTGCAGTTACCAATATTGCATAATATAATAAAGTAACCAAGTAATCGAACCGAAAGTAATCTTCACTGAAAAGCAGTACTATCACTAGAGGGGTAATTTCGAGTACACGCTATATTTTCATTGATACTAACATCTGGAGAAAACGAAAAGCGTTTGAAAAAGGAAAAGTAAACTTTTGTAATGCATTATCTACAGGAATATTTATACGAATCCGAAGAATATATATTTTGTTAACAGTGAAAATATAGTAGCAGGCAATTATGCATAATTTCCAAATAAGTCAATTAGAAGAGAAAATACCTATTAAAGAAACAGTAAGACTCATCCTATTGGAACCTGTCTCACTTGTCTGACAATCTCTAGTATTCACCAGTTCTGTCTATCATTCTGCCTTACGTACCTACCAAACTGTCGACGCTTGTTGCTATACCTCGGCCACAAATTGCTGATACTGCTGTGTCGATACGTTTATAATTCATGTTTGAAAAATTACACTCGTTTCAGCACTAAACGCAGCCTTTAGCAACCATCCAATGTACTCGATTTAATGTTATTGTCTGTGTCTACGCGTAAAAGTAAAATTAAAAAAATTAGCAGCCCACCGTTGTACTGTTAAAATCATAACACATCAAGAATTTGTTTCGTTAACATTGCAACGAGCAATTAGATTTTAGATTTGACACTTTCACGGTATAGCAATAGAAATTTGACGCGAGTTGTCCGCGTTGTGATGCTTCCCTTGCAAATATCACAAGGGATAACTTAAATTTAATGTAATTTTCGAATTTTCATCAACTATATTCTACATACATACGCACATTGCAAAATCGAAGTGGTAGAAGAGTAACTCCTGCCTACTCGCGTACAATTGTTACTCGGATAAACTAACTTGGCATGGTTCTTCTAATCTGGCCGCGGTAAAAGCACGGGGTGCCATCAGCAGCTGTGATGATGTCAGTCGCATGTGATATGATACAACTAAATAATGTACCCGTTATTAACTGTCCTCAGGGTACATGGTACTTACTTACCAGTTAGTGGTGCTATGTGAAGATCAGGTGTTATCTTATTCGTGGGGTGTTGGTTGGCTCTGATTGACACACTTGGCTTAAATAATAAAGTTTAACCAGCACACCAAGCAAAGTTGGATGTGTATATAGGAACGATGGATATGTTTTACAATAGAAGAAAATATTTTGTTGCAACGAGAAGTAATTTGAACGTTTTGTTCGTTATTACCGTCGCCCTTCCATTCTCCTACGTTGTATACGTAATAACATCTGTGAACGTATTCTTTTCTATTCGAAAACGAAACTGTTATTCCCTCATAAAATCCTGTATACACATTCGCACTTGATCAAGATGTAAATCATTTTATTGAGAATAAAAAGTCATTAAGATATATTATAGTTTTATCACACACACTCGCACACGTATGTATACGTACTTGTGCTTGGCATTTGTACGTGTACTTATACGTATGCGTGCATATGTATATAATATTTCGATAAATATATATATACATATATAATGCCATCAGCTTGGCTTATATCATAATATTTTCATTATTTATTCTTTTGTTTTAATGCATTCGCAAGATTGAAGTAAATTGTCGTAAAGTATAAGTATATTCAAGTAACTGTAGAGTTGATTGATTTTTTGAGAGAAATGGTGGATCTCAAAATATGCTTGAGGGTGCATAAATATCGAATTCAAGTTAGAGTTGAGTTTAATGTACACATATGTTGTATACGTATATGCGTACATGTATGTACTATACACATAT
The DNA here is from genome assembly GCA_963966675.1 of Lasioglossum calceatum. NCBI lineage: Eukaryota > Metazoa > Arthropoda > Insecta > Hymenoptera > Halictidae > Lasioglossum > Lasioglossum calceatum. The sequence continues at coordinate 8,947,143 of OZ016549.1, forward strand.
CTGTATACATATTTTCCTTTTCATTCCTTTGCGTGTGAAAGTCATATTGCGAAGAAAATTTAAGCATGAACACATGTATATGTATGTGCATATATCTTACATACAATGTGTTTTCTGCGATAACTGTGAGATATATTAGCTCACTTTCATTTTCTGTCTCACAATGTAATTGTATATATGTGAACATGCCTGTGCTTTTTATCATGCTTGTATCTAATAACGTGTCATATGTGATTGGAACTATATTACCGCTTTGAATGGTTACTCTTGATATTGTCTAGTAAAACGTGATTAGATGGTTTGCGTTACGTACTTGTGACTTATCACATAAGCATATACGATCCTTTCAACCGAATACAGAGAGTCCTAGAGAAACAGTTACAAGCGCAAAAACGATGCGAATGTTCTCTATTCAATTTTTATCGTTGCATCGTTTGTGTAATAGAAGAAGATTTTCAAATTACATTAATACTTGATACATTTCTCACACACACATTATATAGAGAAAGAAACAGCGAGAGAGCAAGCGAGAGAAAGAGAGAGAGTGAGAGCGAGAGAGAGAGAGAGAGAAAGTTTACATATCGATAACAACCTAACGATACTCTTTCGATTACTTTCATTAAGTAAGAAATGATTGCACAGGCGATATTCACTAAACAACTTTTATCCTAAATCTATCCCTTGTTCATGAAATAGTTGAAAAAAATGGCGTCTGCTCGTTTGCGATTCGCGCTTACCCTTGATTCAGTAATCAGAAGTTTTATTAAGAAAATAAAACACAATGTACTTTACGTGTGAGCATGCTTTGCACATAAATGGCAGGATACATTTGAATTTGATTCGAGAACAAGCATCCGTAAAGCAAATTTGGAGAACCACCAGAATGTGGTAACGTAATGCCCCGAAGCATGACAACCTCTCAATATTAAGAATTAATAATTATCTTGATTCGTACTATAAAACTTTTTCAATATTTGTTGACTCGTATTACTCAAAGTTAGATTAAAATGATTATCATAGTTTAATGGTCCTTATAGTAGCGCACACCTTGTAGATTTATGTAATTTTTTGACATACAGAAAGTATTAACGAAAGATTTCTTTTAAATACTATGTAAAATGTAAATTTTAGTTTTTCAAGTTTCTTGCATTTTCGTATTGGTAAACTATTTGATTTTGAGTTATCATTTTAACATTCGAAGTAGATACACAACGAAGAAAGAACTTCAATTCGAATTGATGTACAAAAAATATATATATATCGTGACCAACTTCTGAAGTTTATATTTTCTGACCGAGACATTGGACTAAACTTTGTTCCAATATTTACAAAAATCGTCATGGTAGCGATATCGTCTGTGCACTCATTTTCAAATCATATTTATACAGAAACATGCAAACGTTACCTATACTTCGGTCATGAATGTTAAAATGATAGATATGATACCTTTTTGAAATTTCTATTTCTATAAATACATATTTTACATATCCAGGAATGTACTACAATAAGTTGCATAGTATTTTTACTCTCTTCTCAGCAACAGGAGCAGGACCCCACCAATTTGTATATTGCAAATCTACCGTTGAACTTCAAAGAAAATGATGTTGAAGGATTACTCGCTCAGTATGGGCAAGTTATTTCAACGCGTATATTACGCGACACTGCTGGACAAAGTAAAGGTGTCGGATTTGCAAGGTTAGATATAGGGTTTAGGACGTTTAGGTATAAGGTTCTTGATATATTTATTCGTACTAATAAATAACTTATACATTTCTCTTTAGAATGGAATCCAAAGAAAAATGTGAACAGATAATCCAGATGTTTAACGGAAAGGCATTGCAAGGGGCTAAAGACCCTTTGTTGGTGAAATTCGCTGATGGCGGTAATAAGAAAAAGTCATTATACAAAAATGCAATATGGAGAGAAACTGGAGAGGTAATTCATTCTCTTGGATTGAAAAGAAACATTTAATTACACACAGGTGATCCTTGTAATAGAATAGAACAAACCGTGTTCTGCTCAACACTAAGAAATGTATTTTTGTCTTTATGTTTTCTATCAAGCACCTATGACTATACAGCGGATCTTTATGCAAAACAAAAATTTTTTGTAACCACCTGGAATGAAATGGAAACTCATTTTCTTTCTTGACCTCTTAGCGTACTCGCCCAAGTTAATCGGGTTCAAGAAAACGATCTTTTGGTTTCAGTTTTGGTTTTCTATATAAATACAGCCAAATATATTCGTTGGTGTAAGAAAAATTGGTGGAAAAACGACCGCTTCTGAATTTTTAATTTTTAATATGGTTAACACTAGGTTTACGCAGCTCTAGAAATACCTACTTCGCATTATTTTATAAACATAACAAGCATGTGTCTATCCAAATTTTTGGCCATTTTTCCAATAATATATACCCAAAGAAATAAATTTGGTAAATAATTCCTCAGGGAAGCATCTTTACAATCGTAATAATTGAAAATTAAGAATATTAGAATCCGTCATTTTGACGGGTCCCGTAAACCTAGTGTTAATTAATAGAAAATAATATAACAATGTTTATAAATTCTACTCTTGTTTTCACTGTGTCGAATTACACCTGCTAATTTTTGGTACAAATGCATAGAATCCGCTGTCTGCTGATGAGTACTGCAAACTTAAAAAAAACGGACAGAGAAAAATCGAGTAATCTCAGGAACGCGTTAAAATGTACAAGGATTATCTGTGTTGTATATGTATGCGTATAGAGTACAGAGTATTACGGTGAGGTGATTCTTATGCATATCACGCGCGCGCGTATGTTCACAGAACATGGCACTGAATTATGATACAAGCGGCGTCGGTCAAAATGGGGTTGCAACCACTCACATGCTACCTGCAGCCACTTTAACGCAATATAGTCGTCATTACGGCCAAGCATTACCTGGCTACAGCGTACCAGGAGCCCCATGGGTTACTCCTTATTTGGTGCAGACTGCCCCTCCACACATGCAACAGGTTGACGTGAGTTTTTGTACAAATTTTTCGTTGTTTTTCTTTTACTTGCACATTTCGAATATTTCTATGATTTTGTATACCTTTTGTATTTGGAGTATTCGGGGCGCTTATACGGAGCTCTTTCGACATTTTTATGATAATTGGACTGCGGATCTTTATGCAAAATACAAATATTTTTCCTGAATTATAACAAACCGGAGTGAAATAGAAATTTATTTTTTTTGTCAATATAGATAGAAGGTTAAAAATAACATAACAGAATTTTTAAATTCTTCTAATGTTTTCACTGTTTTGAATTACATCTACTCATTTTTGTTATAAATGCATAAACATCCGCTGTCTAATGATAATTGATAAGGATCATAGAAATACTCGGTATCGAGAACCTAACGGAAATGTAATGTTACAGATGATGCCATCTGCAGATCCTAGCAACCCACAGTACAGTATGATTCCTCAGATTACAACGCAAATGTCTACATTGCATCTTGGCACTGGTTCCGTAAGTTTCTTTGCTTCTTCTTTCGTACATACATTGTATCCGGGTAACGTTTCTAGCTTCGAATCATCATCTATTGCAATATTGCATTTTCCAGTACATAGCAGCAAGCCCACATCCTTATCCTTACACTACTTACCCTCCTAGCATTATTCATACCATGCCATTGGGTGATTCTGAACAGACAAGTAATGCGGCATCTCCTGATGACTCCTATCAACAATACCAAGCTCAGCAGCCTAAGTAGGCTATGGTTTTTAGGTATGAACAATCTACATTTATATCTGTTTCTATATCTACATATATACATGACTAGACTGCGGATCTTTATGCAAAATAAAAGATCTCTGCGACGATTCGAAGACACAGAGGCAAAATAAAAATTTCTTGTTTTAATTATTTTATTGAACTGAAACTAATACGTTGATTTTCTTAAATTTTCTAAATATAATAAAATCCACAGTCTAGACATAACCGTTTCCGTGCAATGCACACACTCTAGCATAGAGAAGGTTTTGAAATAAACACAAATATATTTTGGGTGAGTTGTATGTAAATTTGTAATTGTGGTATTTCAGATACGATTACACCGAGGGTTATGTAAGTTAGGAGAACAACACCTGTTGATACGAAGGATTATATTAATGAAGAATAGATGAGACTAAATACATTACATAAAGTCAGATAAGATTCTTCCTCATGATAATTGACTTGCCAGCCATCTTTTATACATTTTATCCACCAGATAAATAGGTGAAAGTAGTTAATATTTTCCAACGATTAGAGAATGAATGTTGTCATAAGAAGGGGGTACGAGTGCTTGTGTCATCTACATTGTTCGGCACCAGCACGGCTCCATACGCTGTAATCGCCAACACATCATTACGACAGTGACAAAAAAAAATTGATATTCTGCGACGGACAGTTTAGTGTCAAGCTGATAGGCTTCCAGGATTAACTTTAGGTATTACATTTACTAAGGAGACGATAAGTCGAAGCTGAACGCTTGAGAGTGTGAATAAATATTTTAACAAAAGAAAAAAGTGTAAACTATAAAAGAAACGCTGCTCAGAAATATACAAAGGAGAATTCTTCCCAAGAAATAATAATAATAATACTACTACTAATAATAATAATATACAGAGAAACAAAAGCACTTCCAATGCTAGAGTTGATAAAGAAAAGAAAAAAAAATCATTCAAATTCAGATTCTCAGTTGATTGTAATCAGTACCTACCGGACTTGTGCCAGCTGGCTGGCCGGTGGCTGAGCTGCAAAAGAAGAGGCGATCGATCAGTGTTTTTTTACCCTACGAAGATGCTGAGAACAAAACTCTTCCTTAACAGCACACAACCACCCCATCCACAAATTGCACACACAGAACACATACGTACACACACACGTACATACAAACACACGCGTGCGTACACATAGGGACGAAAAAATAGACAGAGAGGGAGACAGACAGACACACGGACAGACGAACAGGCAGGCAGGCAGACACAGACAGATAGACAGATTATTTCTTTTTGTTTTCTTCTGTTTTTTGTTCAGACATTCCAAGCCAGGCACATATATTGTATGTATGTATTGCCACGCGGAGATTTTTATCTACTTTTTACGAGTACAGTTCGCGGTTCTCTTTTTTAAATCACGGACGAATAATATATTTTCAAATAGACAGAAGAAAGAGATGTGAATACTTGAAGGAAACAAGATTAGCGAAAAAAAGGGAAAAAAAAGAAATGAAAATAAGAGTAAAAACGAGAGAAGCTTTATTTCTAAAAAGGAAAGAAAAACCTTTTTCAGGATAACATGTAATTATTGTAACAATGAACGAAAGGAACATAGTACTTTTTAGAGGATTTATATTTATGAGTACAGTTACTACGAATCGAATATCAGTTTTAATTGTACAGTGAATACAGATATTTTTTTTAGAATTGTGCCTTTTCAGACAAATCCGCTAGAGAAGGATATGCTGAAAAAATAATTATAATATATTTTTACGTCGGTATGTAATATTGCGAAACTTGAGCCAAATTTTGATCTTCTAGTTAAGAGAATATAATTGTTTTTGCGTTGTAGCCAGTTAAATATCACTGCGTTTGTTTTTTGGTTATTCGGATTTCGAATAGATTTTGTATGTGTATAGTTGCCACTAACGGGATTGGGAGGCGGGCCGAGAAACACGCTGTGCGGCCCGCGGTGCGGAGTCTTAGGAACAATAAAGAAAATCAAACGGCGGTTTCTCGATTTGTAAAACAAGATATTGAAATGCATATACACCACCGCTCGAGAAGGAAGTGCAAGAGAACGAGAGAGAGAGAGAGAGAGAGAGAGAGAGAGAGAAAGAGAGAGAGAGAGAGAGAGAGAGAGAGAGAGAGAGAGAGCGAGAGAGGAAGAACGAAAGAGAGAACGAAAGAAGTAAAACAAGTAGGCGCGTTACGACGGAGAGAATACGAGAATAGATAGAGTGTAAATTAATTTATTATATCGAACGAACGAACGAACGCGTTATTAAATGGGTGAAGAAGAAATTAAAAAAAGAAAATAACCGAAAAACCAGAGGAGATTCGGATAATGGGACTGGAGGAGAACGACGAGCGAGAGGAAGAAAAAAAAAAGAAAGAAAAGACGAGACGAACGGGGATAAAGTCGAGGATTTTTTTATCTGTACGAGATCTCGCAGCGACTCGTGAGCAACACGAAAAGGAACACGAAAAACAAAAAAAAACACCCTCCTCTCCTGCGTTCCTCTAAGCCCGTTTCTTTTTATATCCGGCACAACAGTTTTCACGTTGTCTGACTTGAATCGAGTCGAGGAACGATTAGCAGAAAGCTTTCTACCAAATATTGCGAGCTCCGGGCTCGAAGTGGCGGGCAGGTAGTTAGATAGAGTTAGAGGCGAACGTAGCTATTATTATAATATTACAATAATGACGCTGTATTATTATAATTAACGATTACTATTATTGACGTCATCTAAAGTATGAAAGATTTTTACACTGTTGAGACTTGAAGTAAATAATATATTTAGTTTATTTTGGTACATCACGATTTGATGACAAGAGATAAAAGATGAAAAAAGTGGTATGAGCTATTTTTTAAGAGACCGATTATTACTCGATTTGAGTCCATGCATTAAGGGAGATTTAAAAAAAAATAATAAGAGAGCGAGAAGACGATAGAAAGAAAGAGAGAAATGAAGGAGGAAAGAGGAAAAGAAAAAAGGTAGAGAGGCGAAAGGGAGAAACTATTTGCAAGCGTGTAATTGTTGCACAAGCGATTGTCACCACGACTGACAACAAAAATCACATGTGATTTAATAGTGAATTTTGAAGAATTTTACTAATAGACTTGTACTAAATAACTAATTATTATTGTGACGACCAAACAAAAAAGTGAGCAGCATTCGTTGCTAAACAAGCGGAAGAGCGACAGTTCGGCCGACTAAGAAAAAAAAAATAAATAACGCCAGCTCCCGCAGATACGGAGCCGCACTGGAGAGCGGGTAGAAAGAGGGGAAAGGAAGAGAGAGAATCATAGTGAAAGGTATAACGGTGCGAAAGGAATAAAGAGAGTGGGCGAATGAAAGGAAGAGTGAAACGTACGTGACGAAAGCATGGGAGTAGTCTCCGAGGTTAAAGAAGCAAATGAAAAGAACCGGTGGAGAACGAGAGAGAGAGAGAGATCGCGCGATTGAGAGCGAGAAAGAGGACGAATGAAAGCGAAGAATAGGGAACGAGAGCGAGCGCAACTATTGTATGGAAGATCGAAAAAAGGACACACAGCGTGAGATGTTGTGTAGTTAGTGTTGACTATGAATAGGCTAGGCACCATTTTGGATAGGAAGTAACCGATTAAGCGATTAAGTTTAGGTAAATAATTTAGACGATAGCTAGGTTACAACTGCCTCTCCATGTTTTGGACGCATCCGGGCGAGGCACCGTTCAGCCTATGCACCTCGCACCCGTCAAGACTGACTGGCTATTCATATTAATAATAAATATATTATTCTACAACATATTATCTACTGTAATATAAATAGTAAGGACTGCTTGCTGCGCACCGCGGGTCGGGTGCTTGGGCTGACCGGGCGTGGTTTACGAAGGAAAAGAAAAACCATTTTGGAACTCTGTTTCCAAGCAATGCTGCTTTCCGTAAGCTTTCTTTAGAATTCTAGCGATAGCCTCTTCTTAGATTATAGAGTCACACATGAACACAGGCACCCGCGCACACGCAGAGAAGGAGACACACGTACACACACACAAACAGGCGCATACACACTTTACACATACACACGGTCACACGTAGTCGTAGGCTGACTGTAGAAAGATGAGAATAAAATGAAAAAAACGTAGGATGTTTTTTAAGTAAAATGAAAAAAAGTTAGATTAGTCGAGAATCGGCTTAAGCGAAGCGGAGTCGAGTTGACTCTGATGATGTCGCGAGCGCATCATCGTACTTCGACTTGTACAGTCCCTTAGGTTTATCGAGTTTTAAGTCATGTTGTTTTTTCATTGTTAAGCAATAGGTTTTTTTCCATTTTCTTTTGTTTTGTTTTCTCTTCTTTTCTAGGTGCAACGAGAGATTTTTTATGTTGATCCTTCTTCATTATCGGATTCCTCCTTGCGTTACCCTCCCCCCATATCGTATAGATTCGAATTCTTTCGTGTCGCGAGACAGGACGAAGAGACGCACGTGATTCTCCGGAACAAATAACGTGTGCCGTCTGTTTAATAGATTGTTTTCTCTATTTCCTTTTCGTTCCGTTTCGTTTTCGTCTCCTCCGCCACATAATACTGTTACTGCGGTGTGCGACCAACGAGAACACAGAGAAATGAAACAATTCTCGGGACAATGTCGCGAGTTACGTCGATTTCGCGCGCGCGTGTATGTCGCATCCGTGATCGAGGATCGATTTAAGGGAGGATAAAAAAAAATGGAAAATTGCGACGAAGAAGAAAGAAAAAAATATACCTAGGTTCGGATATTTTAAGATGGCGAGGCATAGCACGTAATGAAAATTCTAGATTAAGGCAAGTGTGTCATAGCTAGTTAAGATAGGGACTCTTAGTAGTCGATAGGTGCTGTATTAAAAAAAAAAAAAAGATGAACACGATGATCATGATAATTATGATGATGACGACGATGACGATGACGACGACGACGATAACGATGACAATGATGATGATAATGATGATAATGATGGCGAAGAATGACGATGATAAATGACAAAGCAGTAAAACAACAACAACAAAGTTGAACAACGGTCAGAATTAGATTTTTCATGAAACTTGAAATAAGAACAGGGCATACGCCACTAAAAGTGCCCTTAGTTTATTTTGGATCGTTTAAAAACGCTAGTCTTTGTGTGAGGTAATGTGGGGGTTAGATAGGGTCTTCTAAAAAAGATAAATGGAAAAAGAGCAAAAAAATAGTACGATACAAAGTGAAAACAGAAAGGGAAATGATAGTAAAATAGGGTGAGAGAGAGAGAGGGAGAGAAAGTGACAATGGTATCAATCCAAGAGTGAAAGGAAAAGGGAGAGAGAGAGAGAGAGAAAGGGGGGAGAGAGAGAGAGCGTGTTTGTGACATTGAGCATGTGGTATGCAAGTGTATGCATAATTTAGAAATGCGTACTTTAATACCATCTGCCTATTACACGATACAGACTGCAGACACACTGTTACTGTAAACTGCACACTGCGTGTGCACGCTCTAAATCTAAATCGTCACTCTACACCTATTTGTATTAGGGAGCGTGTACCAAACAGTTCTAGAGTTACTTACAAGTACGGTTTGGTATATTTCGAAGTGAAAGAATCAAATTCTTAATTATTATCGTCCCTTATTTTTGATCAATAAACGATCTGTTTTGGGGATTTATTCGAATCAATTTCTTTTCCTTTCCTGAGTTTGGTCAGACCAAGGCATCGTTTCGCTAGAATTATTGGTATATATAATTATTAGTAGACTGCGGATTTTATGCATTTATGATCAAAATGGGTGGATCTAATTTTTTACAGTAAAGAAATTCGAAGAATTTAAATATACCACTGTACATTATTTTCACTCTATTAAATATATTCAGCAAGAAATTCAATATTTATTTCACCCGAGCTTGTTGCAATTCAGGTGGAAAGTTTTTATTTTGCATACAGATCCGCAGTCTATATATTAGCAACGATAACGTATGACTTACGATTGCAAAGTTGCTTTTCTTCAGTAACTTTAATATATAATATATTTTTGCTTTACGTTCCAACAAATTCGGCAACCCGTGCCCAGGTCTGATTTCAATGCGGTGGATATATCGGTATAATGTCTCTTTTGCATCTCTCTTCGTCCACAGAGAGTGAATCCCCAAATAACAAAAAATTTTACTATATATCTTAAGCATGCCTTTTCTATCCATTATATCAGATCTTGTTTAACGAACGTTGTAGAGCGCACTGTTTTCGTATTCGAACGTGATACACGAGAAAGGGATAAACGAAATATATAAAAGTCTGCAAAAGAAAACGTTAATCTCGTACAAAAATCAGTGACTGTATTTACACGTGACTCCACACTGAATATGCCTTCTATCGAATCAAGTAGCGACTTATTGTATATGCCTTTTTCGAACGAAAACGGAGAATAAAATCTCAACTAACATGGTTTCTAATATTCTTTTAGGCTTGAGAAAGAAATTAAAGAGCGCCTGAGAGCGAGTGAGGGATGAGAGAAAGAATGAACGAACGCGCGCGCGCGTGTGTGTGTGCGTGTATGTGTACGCGTGTGTGCGAGGGAGAAAGAGATCAAAGAATTTCACCGAGCGAAAAGAGAAACACGTTCCTCAACACGGTTTTTGAGAAAAGGAAGATTAAAGAAACGATCACTATTGTGTACACTAACGCGTAGCAGTACAGCATGTGCAATAGACTGAACGACATTGTCCCCTGTAAGTAAATATTAAAATCGTAAGCCCCCCCATTTCCCCCACATTATCCTAAGGTATTGTGTAATACATCCAGCGTCCGCCTCTATTATAAACCGACGGTAGCGATTATTTCTTGCGAGACAGAAGACCACGGAGAATTACCATGCCGATAACGTTCGACTTTTGGCAATACGGCGGTAGAACGTAAAACGAACGAGTCTTTTTCTTAGGTACTTTTAAAAGCATACCTTGCGCTGATGCGAATTTGTACTGTTTTTGAGTAAATGCTTTTCATTTGTGCGCAATAAATTTGAAATTCTTTGCAAAGAAAGAAAGACAAGCAAACAAACAGGAAAATAATACATCTAGGTGCTGACAATGTACGAAAGATTACTAGATCTCTCCTCTTTTGTCAATTAAGTGGTGGTTTTGTAACGATGTAAAATACGAGGGTAAATTAAAAACTTGACAACACATTGCAAAAGAAATTATTGAAATAAAAGTGGGAAGTTTTATTTGACGACGCTGAGTGCTATTTCTTGGGCTGTTCGATGTCTTTTTTTGCCATGTGCCAAGAACACGTGTTTTTTCTTTAGTCATTTTCCTTGTATCGCACGAATCACATTTGTTATGAAAGTAATTTGTAAATTGCCCGAGTACACACATTACATTTCGTTTTTCGCATTCACGTTTATTTCGATATACGTCGATGCAACCACGAGCGTTGAGTAGTCGTTCGTTTCTATTCTTTTATGGATTACAGATTACAGTTTACAGCGATTCACGATGCGATCGGTAGATTTTATCGGCGGCGATCCATTCACCTCTATTTCGTTTCAATGATTACATTGTTTGATTTCGAGTCAAATAAATATGAAAATAATAAAAAAAAAAATATCTCTTGATTTGCAGTTAACAGACGAGATTTTAGTTTGCACTGCTGCATCATGAATTATACACTGTGACGTTACCGTAGCATTTGCCAGCATTAACGGTGAATGTGCTTCGATTTAAATATTCTCACAGTGTTATCCGCACCTCCGGATACCATGAATTTCGGGTTCGACCAATTGCAGCACAATACTTTGTCTTCGTGCCCGGAGAGATCGTATAATGGTGCTTTAGGGCTAAGGGCAAACGTTATTTTCAAAAATCTTGCACACGTTATTTCTATTATCGCGCTATTTAATCACAATTTTGTTTTCTTTACTATACCTCCTAGTGTCCCAAAGTTTCATATCGTTGTCGTACGCTCCTGAAATAAATAAATTCTCGTCCAAGGTCGACCACCTTACAGATTGCACCCATTGCGTGTGAGAAGTGAACAATGTTTTCACAAGCGTGCCCTCTGAAAGTAATTGTAACTCACATTACAGTAATGTAACGTAATTAACAATTAAAACTCGGGCTCTGAACGTACCCGTAGATCTTGGATCGTATAACCTGATGTGCCTATCGGCGGATGCTGCTATTACAGACCGACATAAAGGCGAATAATCTATGTCGAAGAAACTTTTGTTGCCAGCAAGCTCGTGTTTGATTCCACCTAACTCCGAGTCCCATACTTTTATCGTGTGGTCCCACGCACACGTTATAAGTTCCGTTTTGTCTGACCACACTATACTACTGATGGCTTCTTTATGACCTTTCATTGTTCTTTTGGGAACCTGGAAAAATTCCAATTATACCTGTTACACAGCAACATTGATGAATTGTATCTACTTGCGTTAAACTTACCCTTGTTTTACCGTGCTCCGATTTCAATCGTTTCGACGTAGACTCGCCGTCTTCGTTTTCGTCTTGATTGGCTAAGAAAACACCAATAGAAAGATGGATATATCGTATTCTTTCAAAATACTCTCCAGTCTCTTAGAATATTTTCTTTTATACCTACACGTAGACCAAAGCTTGACCATTGTATCCCAAGCTCCGGTTGCCATTATAGTCTTGTCGTAATTAACGCTGACCGCTTCCAGTCCACGTTCGTGTCCTCTGCATACGTGTATACAGTCCACAGAATTCTCCGCGATATTCCAGTCCCATATTATAGCCGTTTGATCTTGAGACGCGCTGCACATTTCAATCATATCTACAAATTATTTGAAAAGACGTGTGCTTCTCCCAACCATTTACCTAACGAAGCTAGCTGTGTCTTCGTTCAACGATATCCATGCTACAGCTTTGATGGGCGACGTATGTCCCGGAATTACAAGATGGTGTTTCCCTTTAGACGTCCAGATATGCAAAGTGTTATCGTAACAACCAGTCAATATCCTATGGAAAGCACAATTTTCCATGAAGAAAATGAGTTTTTAACATAGAATTATCGATCTACGTTAAAAAATTTTAGCATATAAATAACCATTTCTCGCAAACAGCAACGGTAGATACCCAATCGTCATGTATAAGACAGTCTTGAGGTTCTGGCGGTGGATACTTTTCAACGTATTCAACATTTATCACCTCCTCGGTAGATACACCTTTATCTGTTATGTGCTCTAATAACGAAGAACGCAGAAACTGGGAGCACACCAGAAAGTCAAATTCTATTTCACTTTTTATATCGGCTGATTCTATAATTAAAAACATGTTTTCAGTTAATATAATTCATCGACATGAATTCGCTGTTTAGTAATCAATGGGGTTACCTTTTAAAAGCTCATTTACGAGAGTATTCAATTCAATCGGTACTATAGCCGTATGCACAGACAATGGAAAGTCTGGGACTGCGAATCTGTAGTTGATAAAATAGTGTGTTATTAAATATATTTCGTATTTTGGAATACGATAAATTAACCTCCTAAATAGTCTCTGTCACAAGAAATAGTCGAATAGTGTAAATACTTACTGTTCTTGTTTTGTGACAAATCTTATTTGGATTTGTGGAGCACTACTGTTCATTCCAGTATTAGCCATTTTAACGATTTAACTACTTATCTGCTATTATATTATATATCTATTTATTCTTTTACAAAATACAGAGACAGAGGTTACACGTGCATTTACCAATACTGTCATAGACTATACGCATACGCGACCGGCAAAGATTTGTTTGTCCTAGCTTTTCTGGACGATTGATGATGGCGCCATTCGTGACAAAATAGGTAAACGTGGTAAACACACTGACACACTGATATATATTTTATCACAGCCTACTCTAGTACTAGATCTTTTAGGCGTCTTTTAGGCTTCTTTTATGCATCTTTTTGGAGGTCTTTCAGGCATCTTTCAGACGTCTTTTTCAGACGCACAAAATCTTCAAATTTAAGAAAAGGTTATAAAAATAATTAGAATCTATCTTTCTATTATATAAAATAGTTCTGTAGTTTCTGTCACTCTAAAACGCTGAGCGGGTTGCCTTCTGAAGGAGAACCGAAAATTGAGCGACGTGACAGTGTGTATTTTTCAGAGAGAGAGAGCGCGCGAGTGAGACAGCGAGAGAGATAGTAGGAGAGAGAGCGAGAGAAAGAGAGAGAAATACACACTAGTACGTCGCTCAATTCTCGGTTCCCCTTCAGAAGGCAACCCGCTCGGCGTGCTCAATTTTCGGTTCCCCTTCAGAAGGCAACCCGCTCGGCGTTATAGGGCGACAGAAATCAAAAAACTATTTTATATAATGGAAAGATATTTATATTTTTTTTTTTTTTCAGTCTCCTAATAACACGTATAAAATAGAAAACGCTCTTCAAAGTAAAGGAAGCTCAAATGTATTCCCCTGTAAATCATAGATTCGTTTCACGGCCTCCGATACCGTATTCATTTCTACGCACGGCATTGGCACCATCTCGTATAAAAGTTGAACCATTGCTAATAGATCGAACAACATATGAGGATTGTCAGCCACATTACACTCGTAAAGAGCGTCAACATAGTAGTCTAATTTCCGTAGCGCCTGCATAATTGTCATCTTGTCACCACTATGTCTGACCAAAGTCTACAATCAAACATGTAAAGAATAAAATTTTATCAACTTATAACTTTCGGATTTTAATTATACGATTGAAAACTGCGTACTAGCCACGACTTCAGTTTGTAATATAATGGCCAGTCTTCTCGGCACGTTAAACAATCGCAGATAAATTTATACTGTTCCTTAAGCTTCTTTTGCCTATCAGCTTTCGGAGTAAGCGCATAGAGTTGACCATAATTGTCAAATATCTTGAAAAATATAATTAACATCGATAAGTTACAATAACATTATGTTATTATTAATATTATCACTAGACTGCAGATTTTATGCAATTATGGCAAAAAAGGGTGGGTACAATTTAAGATAGAATAAAGATTAAGAGAATGTAGAAACATGAACTTACTATTTTCAATGTATTAAAATTATTAAAGGATAAACAATCTTTTACTTGGCCCCTTCTTTGTAAAATTAATGCACAAAATTTCTATTTTGCATAAAGATCCGCAGTCTAATTATCACACACCTGTTTGCCTGACTTAATAGGATACATGGCTATCACCGCCTTCTCCTTATTCCGTGAAACCTTCGTTATGTTTGGATCGCAATTGTGATTTAGCAAACTGCAAAACGGCAGTGCAAACACACCATGTTCAATCAAATCTAGGCCGACCAGCTCCATGGACTGTAAATATCGATTTCATTGTTGAGTCTTAAATTTTCTACTAATAAGAGATTATTAGGTCGAGTCATTTCTCTGGCATTGGATGATGTACAGACGTTGTTACAATTTCTTAGCAAAAGCAGAAATTATTTATGGCTCGATCTAATAAATTACCACAATTTTTATGGTTTCTTTTCTTTCGCAACATACAGTATGGCAATTACTAGGAATCATTTGTTCGTGTCTTAACAAGAGACCACCGAAAAATGTGACATCTGGGTTCGACCTCAATAGAGACAAATTATCCTCTAGTGGAGTACCGAACATATTAGTGCATGTAGCCAGAAAATACAAAATGAAACAAGAATCTAAGGATCTTCTAATCAAGTCGCTGACCGAACGCTTTTCTGTATTGGTTACGAGACTTAACAGACTTCTGTACTGATCGCTTTCATAGGTGCCATTCTTAGAGAAGCCTTTCGTACGAGGATCTGAAAATATTTAATCGGAATTAGTACTGTACGTATATAAAGTAATTGTAGTCCTAATAGAAAACGATTGTTCCTATGTTTAGCAAAATCTACAACAGCGATTCTCATTATAGTTACCATTGTGACCGTCAACTTGTACCAACTCTTTTCTTAAAGCATCTATACTACTTTGTCTTACAGCCTGTACAGCTATTCTTAAGGCAAGTAAGTCCATTTTAAGGAAATCCATATTTAATAAGGAAGGAAATACTGCACATTCCACGTCGTGATACTTCTCCCATTCCTCTGCTCTACATTCTTCGGAGCAATACATCGCGTAAGTGCAACTATTGCAGGGTATATTGGCCCAGCATACCTTTAAGCAATGCGAGCAGTGAGTGTGCAGTTTTTTACTACTCAACAATGTCGAATAAGCTTTCTCCACGATAATTGTTTCTCCAATCTCTATATCACGAGCAGCCACAACATGCCTACCGTAAGCTTTGCTGTACTTTATGCTTATCGCATCCGACGCGCATGGAATCTCGCTGTTATAAGTCTTGATTTTAAAAGGACAAAGTTCGTCAGC
Organism: Lasioglossum calceatum; assembly: GCA_963966675.1. Lineage (NCBI taxonomy): Eukaryota > Metazoa > Arthropoda > Insecta > Hymenoptera > Halictidae > Lasioglossum > Lasioglossum calceatum. The sequence continues at coordinate 8,963,195 of OZ016549.1, forward strand.
CAATTTGCTCTTATCGATGTTATGGGAAAATTTTTGTTTCTGCAAACCCTCCAAACACGCAGTTCTTCTGGTATTTACTTTGAATTTTAAATTGTCTGGATATGGTAACGCTAACGCTCTATCTATATCTTTGATGGATTCTTCGTATTTACGCAACTTGTACAGAACTGCGGATCTATTGGCGTATGATATTGCAAGCTGTTTGGATGAACACGGCGCATTAGCTATACTTTGAGTATACAGTTTCAAAGCATCTACGCACTTGGTCTGTGTCAAAGGACTGGAAACAAATATCCTGTTAGCCTGCGTTCTCAATTCCTCAGATTTCTTATCGTTTTTCAGATCGTAATGTACTTCTGGAGTTATATCATAATCTGACATAAGAGATAAGGTATATTTTATTCTCTCTTCGTCTGTGCATAATCTTTTGAATTTAAGGATGACTTGTTGGCTCATACCGGCCTCAAGTAGTTTCACGTTTAGTGCGAGTATTATTTTCTCCATTTTCCTGAATATTAATACTGCACAGGTGACAACACGAAGATAGTACCAGAGAGGATATGAGAGTACTCACACCCGGGGTCTTTTTTGCAACCACTTTTGTTAGTATAGACAAAAATAAAGAATATCCAGGTTTAGCACGAAACAGAACCTACTCCTACCAGTGTCGCCAGATCGAGAAAATCGAGGGGAATACAGGTACCCCCTCTCTGATGACTAAACCAGTCTACGTCTACGGCACGGCACTGATATATATACTATATATATCAGTGCAGTATATATATCAGTGCGGCACGGGCATCGTGATCTTAGACTGTTGGAGTATGCGCATAGTGCTGGAATGGGATAGTGGAAAGGGAAAAGGAGGAGGGTAAGAGGCGCCCGTTTCCGCGCCTCTCTGGCGACACACACTGTCTGGCATCACTGCTTCAGGACTGTTCAGGACCTTCAGATAACTGCAGATAACGCTCAGTATGATGATTTCAACTATTTCATTTTCCATTCAGAACAAAATCGTCGATGGTGATGTCACAAAATAAACGATTTAGCATGGAATGACCCATAGATATTCAAGTTGCAGAAATGGTTCCATTATTAGTTAATCCTTTTGAGTCATTCGCTTTTGTTATCTCGCTTTTATGCGGAACAGCAATTATTGTGTATGAACTGCTCAGGTACGCTAATAAATTATTTCACCGTTATTTGCCATCCCTAACATTCAGTAAGGAAACCCATCGGCTATATAATCCGGCTCAAAGTCACTTTTACCGTCTTATCCGGCTATACTCTTTACGTAGAAATACGAACGGGAAACCGATACTTTCATGAGTCATCAAAACGTTTTCAATACTTTCGTAGAGTATCAAACGGGTATCGATTGAATTGATACCAAATACCTTACATTTCAATACGTATCGATACTTCCCATTGAGTACTTTGGTATCGAATTGATTGAATATCATCAATAGTATCGGTTTCGATTCGATCACTACGATGTGAGTCCCATAATGTGGCCACTGGTGATCTACAGTGATTTGAAATTCAGACAAAGAAAGATAAAAAGGTAGGAAGGTACCATTGAAGTAAAAGTCTATTCACTGTAATTGTTATTTTAATAAGCTTGAATTTCGAAAATGATGCTAATTCGCTCGGTCCACGGAATTGTTGGATTCTGGTTGATCATCGGTGTCAAGTTCAATGGAACTCTCATCGGTTTCAACCTACGAGAAAATATAATCTATTACGTTCAGAATACACGCGAAATACCAAAGAAACGGAATAACGTATAATCGAAATACCTTTTCCCCCAATGCAAGCAATCTTTCCTTGTAGAGCAGAATTTTGCCATCTTGTTCCGTTAAAAGTTCCAGAAGATCTTCTTGGTCCTTTTTCAATTTATCCAGTTCATCAGATTTCTCTTTGAATTTCTGCTCGAACGCAGTCTTCTCATCTTTTTCCTCGAGTTTTTGCTTGTACTCATTAATCGCAGCAACGTACTCTGACAAGCGATTTTCCAATTCGCTAATAATGTTTCTACATTTCTCCAGCTCCGCGGAATCCGTGTTGTTTACCATGTCAGTAGATTCCACAGTATTTTCCGACACCATATTAGTTTGTGCTACGCGTAATACTAAATTTTGATCTTTCAAGTGATTGATGGTAGAGTGAAGATCATGGATTTGTGCCTGCAAACACAATAGGCGTGCAAAGTAATATAAACGGTGAGACGTGTGGCTTCGAATTGCGGAAATACTATTCACGAAAATCTACTGTACCGTACTTCGAGTTCATGTTTTTCCTTAACAAGCGATTCCGTGATTTGGTTCAGTTTTTGTATCTGTAAATCTTGTTCTCGAATAACTTCCTTGTATTGAGCTACCAAAACGGAGTCTGGGGGTATTGGTGATGTAATCTGATTTTTATGATGCAGGCTGCTCGTATCAACAACCGACTTCGTAATTATACCTGAAAAGTAGAAAGGAAATATATTGTGTGTATACAGTGATTATACGAGATGAGATTAGATTAGATTAGAAATTTGCGATGGTTACTCACCTTCTAACGCTTTCAATAATCTACAAAATTCATAGTCCAATAACAGTTCTGAAGGAGTCTTCGCCGAAGACTGAGGATGTTTTAACGTTCTGGAATACACCTCGTGCCTAGCGAGACCACCAATTGCGTCCTGGAATCTTTCTAATCCTATTCTGTTCTCGATCAAATCACACAGTTTCTCCTGAAATGAATACATTAATCTATTCTCTTTCAGACCTGAGCATGTATTGTTCGCGTTGCTTCGTTTTTATCGTATCTCTTTTCAATTCGCAATACCTTTGTATAATTCGAAACGCTGTTGTCATTAAAATGTATACACAATCCGATGAGTATAGCGCACATACTTTGCAGCAAAGTCTCTTGTAAATCATCGTTATTTTCTTGCGAGGATAGCAACGCGGTTAAATAAGCCACGGATGAATTGATAAGTAAGAATGATTTAACCGCTGCCGGGCAATATGCGGTCCACCTGCAAAGTAGTATTAAAAGACCCAGTTTGCATTGCGTTTTGTTCCCTTGCTGAAGTAACATGACGCATTGTTGCATCAATGACACCGGTGGCTTCCCGATATTCGTCGCAAGAAGTACACGCAACAACTGTTCCTTTTGCGTGCCTTCATCGATCAACGCGTGAGACAACGCCACCGCGGAAAACCAATTCGACAAAGAATCCGGGGAGAATAATCCTCCGCATAACAACTGTCCTAGCAATATTATATTCGTCAAATATTTCACTTTTGTTGCGCATCACGGTGCAAACGGTTTATTGTATGTTGTATTAGGAAGAACAATATAGATGGTCACAAACCTGTTGTCAATGATGGCATCTCGTTACCTTGCGGCAGCAACGTCTGAATCAATTGACTTTGTCCTATTTCGTTTCTGTATAGGAAACATTGAAAGCAATAAAGAACGGAACATCGTAACACGAACGGTTGTTTCTCGTTTACCATGGACATCAGTAGAACAACGATCGCAGGTCTGGAAAGTGGTATGCTATAGTAGTTTCGGAAAATCTTGCAAAAGTAATGATAAGATGCGATATTTTCAAATAGTGTAGGGGTGTGCGAGCACCTGAAAATGTCGAGTCGGATCGTAACGAGAATTTTTTTCGAGATCGAGACAAGTTCTCGGAAATTTTGAAATTCTCGATTATGTCAAGGTTCCCGAAAATGTTCGAGATTCTCGAAGGTTTCGGGATTCTCGAAATTAAAAAATTTTAGGGTATTTGTACTGGACTACCGTTACAAGACTCGCTTTAAAACCAATCGTGGTATGTACGAGATTTCCGATATTTGATCCCGAAAACCACGTTATGAAACTTATTCATTGAATCTTCTTTTTTAATCTCTTTTAGAATCTCGACATAATTGAGAATCCCTACATTTTCGGGTTCTCGCACGCCCCGAGTATCCTACATCTGTGGTTGTCAGAAAAAACGCCGCATGTCACAACTTCCAAAAATTTGAGTTTACGCATTAACTGAACTTTATAAGATTTAGGTATTTACCAGGAGAAACGTTCTGAAAATAAATTCGAAAGGCTCAAAAAAATAATGCAATTTAACCGATGTCCTGTGTGAAAGCATTAGTGATCACAACTTTAAACGGTAATATCTCGAAAGTGAAAGTATGTGACATGCGGCGTTCTTGTTGATAACCACAGATATATCGTTGAACCGAATTTTACCTAGGAGGGCTGCTAGGTGCCATCACTCCTGCTAAGAATTCTTGATTACTGGCATTTCCTCGGATAACTTCGGCCACCGTGTTAATCGTTTCCGTTAAAACATCCGCAGGCACACCACTAGTCATTAATATATTACATAGAGCTTGAAGTAGTCCACACGCTCTCATGATTTGCTGGCAATTTGTTACAGCCTTCAAAAACGATACTTTCGTCAAAATGATTTACAAATCGATGTAGAAAAAGACTGAATCCGAAGCCTGTGTTTACCTGAGCAGGTCCACTCGGTGTTACCAATGCACGAACCACTTGTACCATGCAATGGACGTTCGAAACCTTTTGTGGACTCCATCCAGCCAAGGGGCTGTCTTCGACTTCCGGTGGAATTTGAAACATCGGCGTCAATTTCTGAATATAACTACCTAAAATACAGCAGCAAACATAATATAATATGTCGCTGTACATGCATTGCACAAAAATATTACCTTCTTTAAAAAAATTTAAGTTGCTTATGTTTCCTCTTAAAAGGTTCAACATAAGCAACAAACAGTCTTCTACCACGATACCGCCTTCCGCGTTACCTTCTTGTGCGATAACATCGAAAATTCTGTCGAAAGCATTTTCGAATGCAACAATTTTTTGAATGTTTGCGTTACCTTTTGTTAATTGAATCAGAAGCAATAATACCTATAATAATATTGTTAATTACTATTTCTGAGAGTACTCGACGAGACACAGAAATATGCCATACGTCTGGATACAATAATTATTACTAGACTGCGGATCTTTATGCAAAATAAAAATCTTCTCCGTCGCTTACAAGATGCAGGAACCATATAAAAATTTATTCTTGTCTTTAACAATTGTATGCTTAAATCGTTCTAATGTTTTTACTGTTTTAAGTTACATAAAGTCCGCAGTAATTATTACATACATCGTTGCGAATCACTTCTCTGCTGTCTCCGAGAAGATCCATTAATTTAGACACGCCCATAGGACAGATTAAAATTATCTCTTGTATATCCTTCGGTCGGTTGGTTAATAAATTCATCAATAATTTCAACGCTGGCCATCTAACGTTAAAGTCGAACTCTTCTAAAAGCATCAATACTGCTCCAACACTATCGGAATTCTTAATAAATATTTCTGTAAATTGTTCTCCTACTTTATTCTCTGGCCCGTGCTTATCCACTGAAACATTCCGAATTTCTATTAAGTATACAGTCTAATTTCCAAAAGCATAAGCATACCGGTAAATAAGCTCGTTACCTTCTTCGTCGAATGTTCTGGGATTAGTTATGTTACACAGAGTGTCCAACGCTAAACTAGTAATTTCGCAATCAGTTCTGTCGACGTCCAAAGTTTGTCTCAACGCCTCCATCCCTTGAGCTCCGACTTCGACACGATAAGTACGGGAAAGAGCTTTGAGTGCTCGACAAGCATCTCGTCTGTCGTTTAACAGGGTCGAAGATTGTAACCTGTCTACCAGGCGTTCCACCTGTACAGATCATATCAAATGAAACACAAAGTTATCGGTGAACAAAATAGAATAGGTGTAGAAAGACAATATTTCCAGAAACCATGCAAGAAACGATCGTTTTATTGTTTGCTGTCGACGAGCGTCCAACAACTTTGAAATGTTAAACGGTACGAGACACGAGGACAATAATGTCAAAACAAATGTTTATTAAAAAAGTGTTAAAAAAGTGTATCATACCATATCCGCACCAGACGGTTCATGTTCCACGTTCGTAGAACCTAAAACCGACTTCAAACTACTTTTAAAGTATTCCATTTTTCTTGACAATATGACAGCCGTAAACTACACGTCACACGTCGTCGACGACATTTTCGGTTAACCAAAGTTACTGCAACAATATCGATGTTTAGTAGAGTAGAGGGCGGTAACAACGAAAATGTTGGAAAATGTTCATTGGCACATTGGGAAACTCGAAACGTTTCATATATATCTAGATATACAATATAATGGATAAAATATATACATTATATATTATATTATAGTTCTTATATGCATACGTATATATACATATACATATATATGCATATTTACATTGTATACGTATATATATATAACCTATGTGAATACTTGAATACACATATATATGTATATGTATGCATAAATATATGTATGTGTATGTACTTTTTTATAAGATTTTGCATACTCGTTTGGAACCTATCAATGAATAGACAGATATACATAAATTAAATTCGTCGACAATAAGGGTAAATCGGAGATTGATTATGCACACAGCTCACAAAAACAGTAGTGCAACATGTATAAAGATTACTAAATACATATTCCGATATGTGTCCACGGTAGAAAATGCCGTATCAACTTCTGTCGGTATTGCGTCATACGCGCTGGCAGAAAATAATGAATTTTTGTAGAACCTCTTTTTGTAAGTGCTGTAATATATATAGAGTTAGAATGGATGAATTATTGTACTTGGATCTCTTCGCCGATGAAATTATATATATTCACGTATGTATACATATACACATATATATATATATATATACAGTCATGCAGTCACATTATTAGTATTCGTAACTTTTTTATAATGGTACCAAACGACCTGATGTTTTGTAAGCAATTAGAATTAGATTTTCCAAAAATTACAATGTACAAGGTTGCATGCAAAAAAATAAAAAAGGCATTTTTTAAAACTTTTTTATTTGGTTAAATTTAAAATATATGTTTTGTAGATCTATAATATGTAGATACACGCACATGCTGAAAATTTGATCGAAATCGATTGACATACACACGAGCTACAAGCGTTTAAAAATGGTGAAAATCATGGTTTTTCACGACTTTTGATCAGTTTCTGCTCAAAATCCACAGAATCGTACATCTTTCGATGCGTGTTGTTTTTTTCTGCGTCAACCGATTTCGATGAAATTTTCAGCATTTCTATAACTAACATAGATCTACGAAACATATATATTAAAAATTTTCATTAAGGGCCCAAATAAAAAAGTTTTAAAAAATGCCTTTGTTATATTTGCATGCAACCTTGTAAATTGTAATTTTTGGAAAATCTTTTCTGTACATCATTTAGTGAACCAATGCTTCTAATCGCTTACAAAACATCAGGTCGTTTTGTACAATTATAAAAAAGTTATTCCGTTTTAAAGGGCGTACGAATACTTATATATGCGACTGACTATATGTATATAAATGTGTGTATATATATTATATTCAATATATTATTATATATACATATTATAGATCTTCGACAATAGCCGACAAATCAGCCATAGCCATAAGTCGTAATGGTAAAACAAGTCGCATATTCAACAGGTTCTTTTTCTCGAAACGTACGGATAAAGATTACGTAGCGATAGAACAAATATATACACACGATAGTAATAGTTGCATCGTGCATATAGTCAGCAGTTCTATTTTTATAAACAGCATAAAGACCGAAGAAACAGGAGGAACAAAACGTTCGAAATACGCCTGAATTTTCATCATTCGTCTTACGTAATATAGTACATTTATTGCGAGATCCTTGATCTCTGATGTTTTCGTTTCGTTCCGAGTAACGATCAAATACAAGCGCTTCCTTGTATTTCCAAATTCTAGCGAAAGGCAAATCAACGATCAATTTTGATAAAGTAACGGATTAGTAATGTTTTTGTTTGTAACGGTCTATGTACAACAGATAGTATACATATACACGCGATCGATGATTCTATTGTATAAACTCATCCACAATCGATTCGGAGTCATTCTTTCTCTTGATTTCATCATTCGATTAGTTTGTCCAGTCTCTCACGTGTTTACACGTTCGATACACCCCGCTCGTCGTTTTCTTCATCTTTCTCATATGTATTATGCGCGAACGATGAATCGTACAAACATCAACTTCTATTTACTTCGTTGCGTTGTCTATTTTAATTTTAGTTTTAGAAACCCTATACCAATATACCCGAAGCTCGACGCTTAGGCCTAGCGACTGTCAGATCGCACGAGCACGTATGCACTCACGCATACACTCGCGTATATATCGCATACATGCGCACGCATATATGCATTTCTACACAGCGCTTTAACTCGATCAAGTTATAGCTTGTACAGCTTATAGTCGATAAATGAATCGACTATAAACTGAAACAAAAGAAAACAAGCAAAGAACAGGTCACTGGATACAGTAAGAAACAAATAAAAATGCGACGGAAAGGCAACAACAGGGTGTAGCGCGAGTCAAGTAAAAAGAGAGAGAAAAAAGGACGAGGAGACGAGAAAGAGAGGAAGAGAGAGAAAGAGAGGGAGAGTGCGGACAAAGAGACAGCGGTACATACATGTATATATGCTCTCTTACACGGTTATACCATACTGGTTTCATGGCGAAATTATAAACGATTTGGTAAACAGGTATATGCGGATGGATAGAAACGAATATACTCGCAGAAATACGAACAAGGTTTAAATGTGTATGTACTGTGTATATACGGTCATGTATTCATATGTTCGAAATCCTTGCGGGAGACCGCGATTGTTAAATTGGAATGGATGGGAGAAAACGATGAAACTGTTAGTTATTATATCTATATAGGCTGCGGATTTTATGCATTTATGACGAAAATGGACGCGTAAAATTGAAAGCAGTGGACGAATTAAGAAGATTTAACGACATCAGTGTATTACTTTCAGCAAGAAAGAAATTTCAATTCGGCTCCTGTGTCTTGTAATCAATGCAAACATTTTTTATTTTGCATAAAGATCCACAGTCTAGTTATATCGCTTGCTTAGAAGAGACAGCGATACATAAATGTAGGTGCTCTGTTACACTGTTATACCATACTGGTATCATGGTGAAATTATAAACGATTTGGTAAACAGGTATACATACGGATGGATAGGAACGAATACCCGCAAAAATACGAACAAAAGTTTAAATGTGTATGTACTGTATGTACGTTCACGTATTCGTATGTCCGAAATCCTTGCGGGAGACCGCGATTGTTAAATTGGAATGGATGGGAGAAAACGATGAAACGAAGCGGAGACTCGACAACTCGAGTGAAAAAAGGGAAACGAAGATGTAGAACGGCAATAGGCTGCAACGAAGTCGAAACAAGCCGACTCGTTCGACGATGGTGAAGGAAAACGGTACCGAAGTTAATCGAACGAGCAGAAGCGGAAACAGCCGAAGTGGACACAGTGAGAAACATCACGTAGCCCGTAGCCGGTGTTGCTAGGCGGCTTGTCGGAGTCCGATGGAAGGGAAAAATCACGAGAGTGGGGATTGCCGGTATAAAAGTCGCGTCATCGGTGCCGGCGAATCAGTTGTTGAACTATAGAAACCGTGCGTTATCGTTGATTTTTCGTATTCTCGTCGTAAGCGTCGATTCGAGTGAAAGTTACACACGAAAAACAATATCGATTCTTTTGCGTTCAGGTGTTTGGATGAAAAAAAGAGTGATCTTACCGCTGACACGGGATTTGTGTAAATCGCCACCGAAAAATCGATATCCTGGAGCATTGGATACAAACGCGAGCTCGTAACACTGTGTCTTACGTTTATTCGAGAAAGGTCGTGCCAACGTTAATCGTCTTTGGAACATGGAGGTTTTGCCATGTCCCGTCAACGTAAATTTCAGCAACACCAGAGGTAAATTTTATAGTGGTTTCTCTGCATATACATATATTTAAATATATATATATGTATATTTAAATACCAGCGAGACAAGCATTCGTGTACCGTGATAGTTGCTAGGATCCTGTCCGAACTCGTTTCAGCTGATTTTACGAATCAGCTGATTTTAGACGGAAATGGAACGACGATTTTGGTTAGGTTTTACGACGATCTCTGAAAGATCTTGTTTCCCTATCATTCACTCGGAAACACATACTCGATAACGCGTCGTCTTAAAGTTGATCAAACCGAAAACTAATTAAGGCAAAAAATTGGTAGGACAGCTTTTTCACGTACACCGTAACGCCGCGCTTATGCGCACGCGCGTTGAGAGAGAGAGTGTGTGTGTACGTGTACATACAGTGAAGCTGTAATTTCCTGAAAAGTGTAGGTACTCTGTTCTGTTCACCGGCACACGCACGTATACCGGTGTACATGTCGATGTATATTTGTATGTAACACATAGAGACGCGTACAGTATACGTATACGAGAGACGCGAGGTGCAGCGTTGGCTATAGTGGGGGGTATCGTGTATATGTATGTATATGTATACTTAATGTCCCTGCTTAGGAGTAGATAGCGTGCAACGGGTACGGTAGAGACTATTTAGATACGATTACGAATCCCCCTGATTGTCCGGATGGGTATTTTGATTGCATACAATCCTAAACGGTTGATTGTTTATCGATAGCTGAGACGGTGACCGATGAATTGGATGGAGCTTGTCAAGCGTTAGCAAAACGACTCGAAGTCGAGTTGAGAAGAGCAAAACATGCCCAGCTGGCGTGTGGAGAAGTTCTATTACCTGCCGATCTTTTGCCTAGAATAGCCAGAGAAGTTCTTAGTATGGCAGAAAACGAACCGTGTGGTCTGAGGTGAGTTAAACTTGGCAAGTCCGTTGGTCTTTCGTGCTTGAAAACGTTTACAACTTAACATGGTTTACATGATTGTTATTAATTGTTGATCTTGATTTCTTGCAGAGGTTGCAGTTTGTTCATCAGTTTCGAGACAGACAGCGTGTGTCGAAAACTATCGAAAATACAGTGTGATCCCAACGCCGTGTCCACCTTCGAGCTATACCTGACCTTGAAACAGGATCACACATCATGGCACATTCTATTACCTCAGTTTTTAAAGTAAGTTTGACTGCGCGATGCAAACCGAAAATTTCGAATACCCGAAGTCGGGTCGGGAACCGGGAAATTACTGATACTCGGGAATTAGAAAAATAGTGATAGTCAGGGATTCGAAAATTACTGATACTCGGGAACCCGAAAATTACTGATACTCGGGAATCTGAAAATTACTGATACTCGGGAACCCCAAAATTAATTACTAATACTCGAGAACCCCAAAATTACTGATACTCGGGAATCTGAAATTACTGATACTTGGGAACCCGAAAATTACTGATACTCGGGAACCCCAAAATTACTGATACTCGGGAACCCCAAAATTACTGATACTCGGGAACCCCAAAATTACTGATACTCGGGAACCCCAAAATTACTGATACTCGGGAATCTGAAAATTACTGATACTCGGGAATATGGAAATTACTGGTACCCGGGAACCGAAAATTATTAATACTCTGGAACCGAAAATTACTAATACTCAGGAACCCGAAAATCTATGAAGTTCGGGTCTCCGAACAATAAAAATATTCGGGTCCCGACACTCCCGACCCGAACCCGAATTTCCGCAAATGACGGTGTCTTAAACGAGGAGAACGATAATAGAAGCGTTTAACTCCAACTCGTCTGCTTTTCTTCTTTCAGAAATCTTACGAGGGGCGGTACCGTCATGATCAGTAGGGATTTCACTTTGGAGAAGAAGAAATTATACAGATCGTACCAACAAACGCAGTGAAGAGACGGACCGCTTGCGAATTCGCCTCGGTCGATTTCTGTCGGTATACATGATTGTTCCCGAGTCCAGAAAACTTTCAATTTCCGCGCGAAACGGGCACGACTTAAATTATTTTCATTAACACGTAATTCGTTCACCGTTTGGATATCGTGCATCGTACATTTGCTTGGTTTAGCTAACGCCTGCCAAACATTGCAATCGCGTCAACGATACGAGCCACCAAGACAGAGGCACATTGAAAGACTTCGAAACTGGAACATCAGGACAGAACGAAATGTGCGCCCCGAACTGCCAGGAAACTGTACCATCGTATTGCTGCGTACCTGTTGACAACGCGGGAGCGTTTAAAGAAACAATATTGTTTGTCTCATTCTCAGGCGAGAATTTTGTAAGATGATCGTGCAATTTGGCTGTGGTTTTAGCCGTTAACGTCGCAATCTGTTCAATGAAACAAGATCTACGCGTTCAACTATTGTGATAACAACACGAAATACGATAGGTTTGATAAATTTCAGAATAGCATTTCGATAGGAAACCGTTTCTATGCACGATTCCTTAGACGCGCGATGATCTAAAGGCATTTAAATGCACCGCGAAATTCGATCATTGTAATTGCAGACTCCAATTCCACGTCCAACCAAACTGTAGGAAATTTAGAAACGTTCGAAGGAATCGCGCAAAGAGACGCCTACGCTGGATAAGGAAAGAAACAGCAAATACTGTTGGATTGCTTCGTTCAACGAAGATGCGACGCGCTGCTAATATTTATTACGATACTGCGCGTACAGTATTCGACAACGTAATTTTTAGTCTTTAAAAACATTGCTATCGGACACTTGACTTTACATCCGTCCGATGTGAATTTCTACGATTCGTCCCGATATATGTGTTTCGCGTAACCGCGCTATTTGTTTTCCGTCGTTCCGACATCTCGATGCACGAGAGTTTCTCGAAGAACCTTGTTTTCTACCGCGGCAACATTATGGAACAATATTTCGAAAAGAGACACACGTTACAACTTCGTGCAAAAGCATTCCTTACGAAAGATTGAAATTAGCGTTAACAGTGGTCTTCCACAAAATATATAATATTTAATGCGCGCGCGCATGAGCTAAAGTTGATTAATTCAATGTACAAATTCTATGTATGTACATCAATTTTTGTGCGTGAGTACGATCGAGTGAGTGTGTGTTTGTGCGCGTGTACGCGCGCGTCGAATGCGTATAAATATATATATGTGTGTGTAGGTATACATATATATGAATTTATAAGACTGATCAACGTTAGAAGATACAAGTTTCGGAATAAGTTTTCGTAGTACAAGAATTTGCGTGTGCGTTTATCTCTGGAGCAAACAGAACGGAACGGAAGGTCGTGGATTTGTTGAAAACCGAGCGATCGGTTTGCAGCAAAGCGCGAATCCGAAAATGGTCGTTGGAAAAAAGAACACATCGTCTCGATGTTCTATTTGGAGATAAACGAAGATGGTAAAGATAAGAAAAATAACGTCGTATACGTGTGATGTTCGTTTGTATTGTTATTATCGATTACGTAGGAAACAGAGTATAAAATGCTGTTACGTATATTTTGTACTTTAGTAAAAAGAAAAAATTAGAAATAACAAAGAGAAACCTAGGAACATAACACGATAGAATCTTTAATTTTTTATATATGTTATTACTGTTAGTTATATCGCTTGCTTAGAAACACAACAGACGAATAAGACCGGAAACAGCGATTGCAACTGCAAAGTAGTGCAAATTTTCTTTTATCCGACTTTTTTTTTCTATATAAAGAGATTTTTGTTGATGTGCTACCTCGGACCTATTCAAACGGCTGTCTATGCGTATACTATGTATAATCTTTGAGATTTTTAACGTTGTAAGGAGTTTGTATTTTCCTTGAACTCTTTGCCGCCTATATGTGATGTTGATTTTAATTTGTGATTTTACTATTAAATTCAAAATGGAAAATAAAGTTTCGAATGTTTTAATATATACATCTGACACCACTGTCTTTTTCAAAATTTCAAAATCGTGTTTGTATTCGGAAAAACGAAAGAAGAAACTGGTTGTTGTGGTAAACAGAAGGGTAGATACGACAGTGAACGCTTCCTGCGTTTATTCAATTAATTTCAATCAAATTTATCCGTTATCGTTTATTGGTCGCGTACACTTTTTACGTACGAACAAACTGAAGAACTTATTATTCATCGGGAATGCCTGCAATCTTGAATTTTTCTCTCTGTGGACTATTCGTTAGTCATACATTAAGTATTTACCTATATCCTGACAAGAGACAGTATTATGTTACGTTATGCTATTCTATGCTATGCTATACATACATACACCTTGATTATCGGTCAAGTTTCTAGCGATCGGTCTTCCCTTGCTCGTTCTCTTTATTCTTGATGCATCGTCAGTAGTTAAACTATTCGACCTGGGACATACACGCCCGTTTGCTTGGTTCTTTGAGAGATTTGAATCGCAACGGATCAATTCTCGCGTTTCAGAACTGTTATTGTTTTGGTAGAAAGATGGGGTTTTGGAACAAAAATGTCTGACGACTTTTCGAATATCCAGCGATCGACGGGGGATGGTTCTGGTTGGGTATCGACCACGGTTGGACACAATGATTTCTCCGAAATCATTTTTGGAAGTTCCAGCCACTACGGAATAAAACGTAAAAGGCTACTAGTACCCTAGCTCGATTTCAGTAATTGAAAAATAGCTTTCCAGCATGATTCGATGTTTAACAATTTTATCCAGATATCGATACTTGCGTTGAATACACGCAGCCATATCGTGCGAAGGCATCGACTCGTGAATTCGAACGACTTTCTTTTCAAATAGCGTTCGCAGATTTCGTTCGCCGCTGCGTCAACGATTTCGTTGCAAATAGAAACAATTAGGTGTCCGACCTGTTCTTCCCGCGTGAACTTCTGCCACTTGGCCTCCGAAAATTGATGAGGAACGCAACGAGCAATCGTCTTCGCTTCAAACATCTCTTTGCTTCGAATTCGTCTTCTCAATTCGGCCTGAATTGCTCGCGTATTTCTCGAAAGCAAACGATACCAAAAGAAAAGAAAACTTGGCTCAGGGCTGTTCGCGAATTCTGCGACGAAGTTCGCACACCTCTCGTAACACATTTCAGTTATAATAACGTTTCTTCCTTTTCTATTTCTCATATTTTATTCATTCGTTCGTTCATTCATTTATTGTCACAAAAATGTTTCTTCCGTTGCGTACGCTGCACAATAGCGGACACGGAACAAACTAATTAAGTTAGTTCGTTGGTATATGGAACATTTGTACATAGTTATACATATAATATAAATCTCTATACGCGTGATCGCGTTAATACGAATAAATACCATACGACCAATTTGCCAAGTGAATAGGTATAAGTGTAGATCGCGTTACAATACACCCTCTCTACTTGATGCGCTAGAACTGGAAAAATTACAAAAAAAATCAGTAGATCTAACAGATACTTCTCGGTATGCGATTCGTAAAAACGAATTTTACGAGGAACGATTCTACTCTTTGCATAATCAGGTCGATCGGGGACAAGAGTTGAAATAATCATAGAAAATTCCGAGTAATCACGAAACACAACACTACCGAAGAACGGCTACGGACGATAGATAAATAGTATTTGCGGTACGAGTATGTACCAAAGTTTTGTTGCTCGACAGAAATTGTTAACGCTGATCGCAGCAAAATACACGGCACTGCAAGCAATTCTTTCTCGGACAAATTCCATAAAAAACGAACGAACGAACAACTGGTCGTTAAAAAGATCGCTGCAACTCCAACCGAGAGAATCTCTACGAGTCTTGTACGCGAAACGAGACTGATCATGCGAACGAGATCCCGCGGGCCAGCAAACGAGTCCGCGCTTTCGGAAGCTTTCGATAATACTGATCTCGCTTTTGACTGGTTATCGCGTAGACTTGGCCGTTTCTTTCTCTCTCTCTCTCTTTCTTTCAATCTCTTTCTCTCCCTCCGCCTCTCTCTCTCTCTCTCTCTCTCTCTCTCTCTCTCTCTCTCGTTCGTTCAACAATGTTTGCCCTCGTTCCGGTCGCAGGGCTAAAAGGGAATGACAGAAAAAAAAGATAGATCGTTCGAGTGAAAAACAAGTGATCGCCGGTTCAAGCCATAACTTCCGTTATAACGCCACCGGATACAGGAAGCCCGGTCGAGCCCATCAAAGCCAGATCTATTTCCCGCGCGGCTTGCCTGCCCTCCGTGATCGCCCAAACCACCAAAGACTGTCCACGTCGGCAATCTAAGTGAACCAAAGAGGTATTCGCGTGAATATTTTATTGTTCGGGCTAACGACAACCAAAAGTTATACAGTGTTTTCTCGATATATGTCCCATCATCAATAAAACACTGTACTCCGCAGAGAAGTAAGAAAAACCTCACCTCCAGCCGCGTACGTCCCGGTCAAATTTGTTTGGTATCGACCGGGTGCAGTTTTATAGTTGCCCCTCTCGTCCATCGCAGTTTCCAATTCGCTTGCAATGTACTTCTCAGGGCCCAAGAATCCCATCGCGAGCAATACCAAATCGCATTTGTACACCTACGGAAGAACAGGAGAAACAAAAGTCGAAAATCCGGACGAATGTATGAAACGTCGAGCATGTACGAGATATTCAATGGAATTACCTTCTCCGTTCCGGGAACTTGTTCCATTTTCCAACGGCCGTTCTCCATCGTCCACGAGACCGTGATCGTTTTAATTCCGCTCACGTGGCCGTTTCCATCGTCTACGAATTCCTGTGACGAAACACGCGAAATGTAACGTAAATCCATCCGACAGAAGATCGAGAACTCGCGTTTGAATTTCACTTACTTTGCTTAAAGTGCTGAACTGACGCGGATCTCGTCCAAACTTGAGGGAAACTTCTTCGTGACCGTAGTCCACTTTGAATACTCGGGGGAATTGTGGCCAGGGGTTATCCGCAGCCCTCTTGCTCGGAGGTTCCGGTAAAATTTCGAAGGTCGTAATCGATTTGGCACCCTATCGATAAGATAAGACAAGAGAATCGACTCGTGAAGGAATGTTTACACGCGATTGTTGCGAGTGACATACCTGTCGCAACGACGTGGCTATGCAATCGCATCCAGTGTCACCGCCACCTATTATAATAACGTCTTTGTCTTTTGCCATCAGACGCATGTCGAGAGGAGCATCGTTTCCCATTTGTTTCTTCTGCCAATGCTCCAAGAAGCTAACAGCGAAATGAATGCCGTCGAGTTGCCGACCAGGTATTTCCAAATCTCTAGGCCAGGTTGCTCCGGTGCAAAGCAACAACGCGTCGTACAGTTCGCGTAGCTCCTGCGATTTCCACAAAAGTCAGATGTGTCGTATATATATAACATAATACAGGCCTCGGAATTAATGTCTCAATAGTTATCATAATTATCAATAGACTGCGGATTTTATGCATTTATGCCAAAATTGATTGGGTGTAATTTCAAACAATAAAGAGATTACAAGAATGTAAGAGTATCAATACATTTCTTACAATATATATACATTTAATTTTATTGGGCTGACAAGAAAGTAATTTCGGTATTTTAAGGTGAAATAAAACCCAATCTTTTTTATTCAAGCAATGAACTTTCACTAATGACGATGACGATTTTATTTCACCTTAAAATACCGAAATTACTTTCTTGCCAACCCAATATTATATTTATTTTTCGCATGCATGCCACGCTAACCTTGGTAGAGATACTTTTTCCAACGTCGACGCCCGTTTTGAAGGTAATCCCCTCCGCAGCGAGAAGGGACACTCTCCTTTGTACGACTTGTTTCGACAGCTTCATCGTCGGTATTCCGTACTGTAGAAGACCACCAATTCGATCGTTTCTCTCGAAAACGGTTACCGTATGTCCTGCCTTGTTCAACTGATGGGCCGCAGCTAAG
This sequence comes from Lasioglossum calceatum, assembly GCA_963966675.1. Taxonomy (NCBI): domain Eukaryota; kingdom Metazoa; phylum Arthropoda; class Insecta; order Hymenoptera; family Halictidae; genus Lasioglossum; species Lasioglossum calceatum. The sequence goes on from OZ016549.1 coordinate 8,980,913, forward strand.
CCTGCTGGTCCAGAGCCGACCACGGCAACTCGTCGTCCAGTTCTCGTTTTAGGCGGATGCGGCTGGATCCAACCCTGCTCAAAGGCATGATCGATGATGGCGCATTCGATGTTCTTTATAGTGACAGCTGGTTCGGATATCCCCAAAACGCAAGCACCCTCGCACGGAGCAGGGCAAACTCTCCCTGTGAACTCTAGCAATAACACATCGAATTCGATGAATTGGACGAATCAGTTTATTTCGAAAGCAATCACTTTCGAAAGACGCGTATCCTGCCCTACTCTATCCTATCCAATCTTAGCGAAGAAACATTATGCCTCGTACCAACCTGGGAAGTTATTGGTTTGTAGCAATTGGTTCAAAGCTTCCTTCCAGTTCGACTGGAAAATCAGATCGTTCCATTTAGGAATAATGTTTCCTAGTGGACAACCGTGGCTGCTCTGGCAGAACGGTACACCACATTCCATGCATCGTGCCGCTTGAGTACGCAGCCCTTTGCGAACTCCTTGGAAATTATAGATCTCCTGCCAGTCGTTTACGCGATCTACGGCAGGTCGATATACCGCTGTCTGTCTTTTGTACTTCATAAATCCTCTAAACAAACAATATTACATGACTCGGAGTGCGATTTCGGTCTCGATCTCGATTTAATGGAACGGTACGAATATGGATATGTTCCTGTACTCGTTCTCATTCTATTCTTACCTTATTTTGTCCAATTTTCGCTGCTCCATATCAATATCCACGATAGCGTCCTCGATATCTTTCAGGTGAGTATTCAACGGTGTTTGAATATTTCCATTCAACAGTGGTTGCACAAGCTTCGCTTCCTCGAGTTGTTTCAACGCACGCTGATATTCGTACGGGAACACCTTGAAAGCAAACAAAAAAAATTATTTCTGCTTTGAATTATTATGATTACTCCTAAAAGCGAATGCGACATACCTTGACGAATCGCGTGGTCGGTTCGGGCCACAGCATCAGCAAGTCCTTCGCGATCAAGGAATCAGTCTTTTCGACAAACTCTTCGAGAAGAGTTTTCACGTAATTTATATCTTCGGTGTTGACCAGAGGAAGTAGTTCCACCATTTCGGGGTTACATTTACTGAAAAATCAATTCGAGGATCAGTTCGAACGTGTTTCACGATCCGATACGATAAAACACAGATTTACTGCTCGCAACGGTACCTCTTGAAAGAGCCGTCCACGTCCAACACGTAGGCTATTCCACCGGACATTCCAGCTGCGAAATTTCGTCCGGTCAGGCCCAAAATAACCGCGCAACCACCCGTCATGTATTCGCATCCATGATCTCCCACACCTTCGACGACAACAGTCGCTCCACTGTTGCGGACGCTGAACCTTTCGGCAGCGATACCTCGGAAGTAAGCTTTACCGGAAGTTGCGCCGTAAAGGCAAACATTGCCGACAATCACGTTCGCCACGGAATCGAATATAGAATCCTTGGGAGGGTATATAATGATCTCTCCTCCGCAGAGTCCCTAAGGGTATAGATATAATGGAGCGTTGAAGATCGAGGATCAAACCTCAAACAATGTAATTAAATGCGACTGTTTATAGCGGAGCGGTGACGAGAATATAGCAGTGCACATAGAAACAAAAATCACCGCACCACTATACAGGGTGAACCACGAAAGCTCGCGAAAGCTCATGAAAGCTCTCTTGGAACCATGCTATATCTGGTCAAATCATTTTCAATCCGACTGCTAATAACAGAGTAATCGCTACTGGTCACGATTCGTAGTTCACCCTTATTCCCGTGCTAAGAGAGCAACGCAAGTACGTTTCAAAGCAATTGGGATTATAGCACGTTACAGCATTCTCCGTCTATGTACTCACTTTCCCAACGTAGTCGTTCGCGTCACCTTCGAGCACGATGTGAACACCTTTAGTCATGAAAGCGCAAAAGCTCTGTCCAGCGGAACCTTTCATCTTGATGTTGATACTACCCTCGGGAAGACCATCTTCGCCGTACAATCTACGAGTAAAACGCTACTTAATAACACCTAAATTATAGAAAATAATTCAAATCGACGCGGTAGAACGAAACGGAGAATGCAAACTTACTTTGATATGTGATAGCTTAAAGTCGACGCGAATGCCCGGCACTCGTTATTGATATTTAATTCCATATCGACACGGTCCCGTTTCCCATCGAGTACGTCCCTCGCTAACTCGATCACACGATTGTCTAGACGATTTTCCAATTGGAAATCCTGCGTCATCGATCCACCTTTAATGTTCACTCCTGGGCGGAGTTCCAGCGCACTGCGCAATATATTATCGAGGTTTAGCGTCCTAGCTTTCTCGATGGACAAGTTTTTCCGAACTCTCAAGAAATCTGTGCGTCCAATTAGATCTTGGAACTTACGGATGCCCAGCGCAGCCATATACGAGCGTACCTGATCGAATGAACAATATATTATTCTCGGTACTCTTGTTCAATTCGATTCGAACTAGAGATCGCGGGTTTGAACGTGTACTAAAATACACGTGTGCACGTGGTACGTGGACCGTGTAGTACGAATTTAATCCCTTGCCATATTTTAACGAGTCACACTCGTCATGAAGATTTTGAACAAAATGAAATAAAATTTGATTCGTTTGTATCAATGTTTAAGCATTGAAATAAATGTAGCCTTACAAAAAATATGTAACGGAACCTTCAATTCTTACTACCCGGTTCACGTACCACGTGTCTTTATAGACACGTGAAATAGGGATCTCTAATTCGAACCGGAACCGAATCGAATCGATTCGCAACGCACCTCCTCCGCTAACGCGAAGAAAAAGTTGATAACGTCTTCTGGTTTCCCTTCGAATTTCTTTCGCAGTACGGGATCCTGAGTCGCAATGCCTACGGGGCACGTGTTCAAATGACATTTCCTCATCATCGTGCAGCCCATAGAAATCAATGGTGCAGTGCTGAATCCAAATTCGTCCGCTCCCAGTAGAGCCGCTACTACGATGTCGAATCCAGTGCGCAATTGTCCGTCCGCCTGAACCACAACGCGCGAACGAAGATTGTTCAAGGTTAGAACCTGATGAGTCTCCGCGATTCCCAATTCCCATGGTAAACCCGCGGATTTGATTCCCGTCCAACTGCTGGCACCAGTTCCACCATCGTGACCAGATATTACGATGTGTTCCGCTTTTCCCTGTTTCGAGAAATTTTCATGATTGAAATCGAGTGGGAAAAACACTCGAGGAAGATCGTTACCTTGGCCACGCCTGCCGCGACTACGCCTACCCCTACTTCCGACACCAGCTTCACGGAAATACGAGCTTTGGGATTCGCACATTTCAAATCGTAAATCAGCTCTGCGAGGTCCTCGATCGAATAGATGTCGTGATGAGGCGGTGGCGAAATTAATCCCACGCCTGCCACCGAATGCCTGGTTGCGGCTATCTCGGCGGTCACCTGTGAGCAATGTGTACAATTTGAGTATGCGGATCTCTCTTCCATCTTCGCTGATTCGCATAGAGCACATTGTACAGAGTGTTTCTATTTCAGAGTGTAAACTATTTTATTTCATATGTCTACAGGGTGTCCTAACATGGTATAAACGTGGAGGGGATAATTCTATTTGGTAATTCTTGGAGTTCAATGTTAAGATCAATTTTGCGATCCATTATTTTAACAAATCTCCACCTATCCAGAGGTGCAGAATCATTTTGAAACGACCAGTACGTGCTCACCCTTACCTTGTAACCAGGCAATTCACCACCTTCACCCGGTTTCGCTCCTTGCGCCATTTTAATTTGAAGATCGTCAGCGTTCGCCAAGTAGCTTGAGGTCACGCCGAACCGGCCACTGGCAACTTGCTTGATAGCCGATCGTTTATTAAACTCTGGATCCTGATCGAGATATCTGCAGCAAGATAATCTTGATCGAATGACAGCACTTCGAAAGTGGTGAGGTTTCAAATATGTCTCTCCCTCTCTCTTACCTATCCGCGTTCTCGCCTCCTTCGCCGGTGTTCGATTTGCCTCCGATACGATTCATCGCGATCGCTAATGTTGAATGAGCTTCCATCGAAATACTGCCAAAGCTCATGGCACCGGTTGCAAAACGCTTGACAATTTCGGTGGCGGGTTCGACTTGTTCGATGGGTATAGAATTGTTTGGGGTTTCGTTGAACTCCAACTGACCTCGCAACGTACAGGCTGTTACCATCTCCATTGTAGTTTTCCTATATTTCTCGTACGCACTTTGGTTCTTCGAATTAACGTACTCCTAGAAATTCAACGAGAGAATGAATACAAGATGAATACAATGGAGTCAAGCTTGCACGACGCCGTTTCGCCGGAGACAATCGAGCCAGTTTACCTGTAAATTGGCGACGCTGTCCGGGTCGTTGATGTGTTTCTCTCCGCCGGCTCGCCAATGGTAAATTCCTGGATTGCGAATGACAAACATATCCATTGGTTTATTCCAGTAGGTTATCTGATGTCTTTCGTACGCTTCTCTCGCCAAGATATCGAACGTGACACCACCGATGCGCGACTGCGTGCCCTGTCAAATGAAAAACCGAGTAGAAAGAAGAAACAAACCGTGTTTTTTCGTCACAGTACTGTGCGGTGTAGTGCGATACGTCATTGAAAGTGTGTAATCACAGATCATTTATTCATGAATTGGATCCAGTTTCTAATCATTCGTACCTCGATCGCGTTTGAGTCGATCGAAAATAAAATAGTCAACGTACCTTGAAACATTTGTCGATCACCTCGTCCGACAAACCGACCGCTTCGAAAATTTGAGCTCCTTTGTACGATTGCAACGTAGAGATTCCCATCTTCGCCATAACCTTGGCAATACCCCTTTCCATCGCATCCGCGTAATTCTACAAGATTTGAGAAGGAAGAATCATTTATAACATCTCGCAGAATGAAGATTGGTAAACAGTGGCGGGTTTAACGGTAAGCGGACAGGCCGCGTGGGGCCCCGGGATACCACAGCAAAATTCAATTTATTTATAAAAAATTAAAACAACTTTTTCAATTTTCAATTGTGAATTATGCTTATTTTTAATACCACGAAGGATGTAGGCTATGTTAAAGACTAAACTACTTCCGCTACTGAATTCTAATAGGCTAGTTTCTGCCGCTTCGGGCCTCCATTCTACCTTATTCGCCAGTGTTTGTAAAAGCCAACATTCGTAGACTCTTTGTCGAACTCACCGCGCACAAAGCATCATCGGTCAACGCCGAATCGAGCACACCGTCCGCTCGAAGATTCCTCGCCATCTCGAATACGAGATACGGGCAAATCGCGTCGGCTCCGTAACCGAGTAGCAAACAAATCTGATGGACCTCTCTGGCTTCGGCCGTTTCAACGATCAGGCCGACTTTCATGCGTTGCCTTTCTTCGATTAAATTGTGATGCACCGCTCCTAGAGTCAGTAGACTGCTCACTGGAACTCTGCGAACCATCGATGTCGCGAAACATTAGACAACGACAAACGACAAGCAACATGCGACAACGTTTCTGCTCACCTGTCCGGTCCTCCGTCTCGATCCGAAAGAATCAGAAACTGATAACCGTCTCTCGCAGCTTGCGTCGCTTCGCGGTTAACGCGCTCCAGCGTAGGCTGCAAACCGGATGGACCGTCCTCCACAGGATAAGTCGTGTCGATCACTTTGCTCTTCCACCCGCGGTACTTTGTACGTTTGACTATTTCCAAATCTATCAACGATAGTATCGGTTGCGGCAGAAATAATCTATGAACTTGCAGCTCGTTCGGCTCCAAAATATTACTCTCCGGTCCGATGGGACACAACATCGACATCACGATCTTTTCTCGGAACGGATCGATCGGTGGATTCGTGACCTGTTGGCATGTTGTTTCCAAAATAAACGTAATTAGTAGTCTGCGGATCTTGATTGCAAGGAATAGAAACTAAATTGAATGTTATTTCTTCCCTGAATGATTTTAATAGAATAGAAATCATATACTGACAAGTTCAGTTTTTTAAACTGTAACTCTCTTTTTACACTCTATTTACCCTTTGTAAATAATTACCGCTCGGGGAAACTTGGAGAAAATCGAATCGTACAAACCTGTGCGAACAGCTGTTTGAAGTACTCGTAGATGAGTGGTTGAAATTGGGAAAGACAAGCGAGCGGCGCATCGTTTCCCATCGAGCCTAGCGCTTCTTTCCTAAACACGCAGATGATTAGAAAATTGTCGGTGAACAGTCTCCCGGCTGTCGAGAATAAAATAAAGTTAACTTACTTGGATTGCATCATCGGTAGCAACAACATGTTGATAGTTTCGAGCGTGTATCCATAAAGAGAGAGCCTTTTGTCGCCTCCCCAAACTCGATTCACAGCAGATATCGGATTCGTATCGGACTCGTTTCTCTTGGGAATCTGCGAGGATTGTTGGGCAGCTACGCGAAGCGCTTCCGTGTCCGCTGAGCGTAATTCTTCCATCGTGATCTGGGGAAATTAGAAATAAAGAAAATCGATCGATCAAAAACAATATACCATTCGGAGGAGTCTTTGCGTGCACGCGGAACGTAGTTGTTCATGCACGACACATGTACAAACGTGTACGAACATGAACACGAACACGAGCACGATCGGGAATACGAAACTCACCATCTGTGTGCCGTTATAGCACGATCATCGTTCGTGCAACGAGAGGTTTGCAAAAACAAAAAGAAACGAATCCATTTAGTATTTAGTATCTAGCAACTTGAATACAAGTAAATAGTCCAATAGTCCAATAGTCGAATACTCGAATAGCCGAACAGTAGAGAGAGAGGGTTCAACGTGAAGCAATGAAAGGAAAGAGGGCGGCGGTTTAGTATAGTGACAACGTCTGCGGTGGTGGGTGTTAGGGCGTATGGTGAGGGGGAAGGAGGGTAATACAACACCGAAAAAATTATTTTGCGGAAATGAACGGTTACCGAGATATTCGCAAAAACTATAATTATTTTTAAAAAGGCACCCTTCCGATTTTGATGGCAATTTTGAAAAGTACTTCAAATAAAAGTTGTAGGTCTCATCGAAATACACATTTCATGTCCTATTAATTTTTGTCATAAAGGCAATAGTTTTTGAGAAAAACGATATTAATATATAATATGCGCGGACGGGCCGGCCCTCTCCGCCCCCACTACATAACCCTAACCAATTCTGATCTATCATCTTTCTCAGAAACTATTGCCTTTATGACAAAAATCAGTAGGACATAAAATGTGTATTTTGATGAGATCTACAACTTTTATCTGAAGTATTTTTCAAAATTTCCATTATTTACGGAAGTAAATAAAAAAACTATAATTTTTATTTGCGCCAATTTTCACTATCATACTATATTAGTAATCAGCACGTCAAAATACGTAAGAATCCAGAGTATAAAAAAAATCGGAGGGATGGGCTTTTCGGAAGTGCACCCTAAAATAATAAATAAAATAAAATAATAAATAAAATAACTGTGTAATACATAATTACGTAAAAATAAATGCTTATTTGAGATTTGTGCAATCCAAAGATTTTTACTTCGCTCCTTATAATTATATCGTGTCCCGCGCGTTAAAGAGCGATCGTGAGGTCGCAAACGTTAAACTTTATATAGTGCTTCTAAAAGATGAAAAAAATAGAAATAACCCACCCTAACCCAGACCTGAACTAGACCTATTTTTATTTTTATTTTCCGACCCATGCGCTGCCAGGGACGTGCACGCATACGTTAGATCCCGATGCAGTAGCAGTAGCAGTTTTTTGCGAATATCTCGACAACCGTTCATTTCCGCAAAATAATTCTGTCGGTTTCGTATTACCCCCTTCCCCCTTCGCCATACACGCGCCTAACACCCACCACCGCAGGCGTTGTCACTATACTAAACTTCTGCCGGAAAGAGGACCAACAAAAGAGAGATGACAGATGAAAAAAAAAAGAAATGAACGCTTGTTATGATACTGTACCTGGTACTTCAACCATGACGAATGAGGTCTGCTTCTAGCAATCTGCAACTTTAGTTCAACGTCTTGTATAATCCTCTTCTCGAGGGTGTCGACCAGTAGCATTCTTCCGGGCTTCAAGCGACTCTGCAAATAAAACGAAACGCAAATAATCATCGTTGAACAGTATGTACAACCATTCAACGGTCACACGACGGCACTCGATGACGATCCTACGAAGAACTATACAAACCTACTCCCTAAATGAGAAATTATACATCACACATGACATGTTCAAAAATAAATAAAACACAATATGATCCTCTAACTGCGAAAACACTAAAGCGACACGATAGAACAAATTATGAGAGACGAGGGCCGTCCGTTTTTACCGAGAGATTCATCTCTCCTGTAAAATTGATTCGACAAGCAGATGAGAAAGTATACAATACAAGACAATATAGAAACATGCCCGAGATCAGTTCGAGCAAAACCTGTTGCTGCAGATGTACTTGCGAATTGATCGTGGGCATACTTTTACAGGGATATCGGGAGAAAGGTAAAAAGAGAAAAGGATGAAAAGGCGAGGGGAGCAGTGGCGAACAACGAAAGACGAAAGACGAAAGGAAGACGGAAGAAAAGTACGCCCGACGATGACCATGGCAAGGAAGATTCTCGATCGTTTCCTGTATCGGTTAGCTTGAAAAAAAGAAAAGAAAACGAGCCCGCTGCCTTTGATAATGCGTTCCCAACTGGTTCGATTGAAGTTCAATTGACATTCGATTGAAATTCGATCCGTATCCACGAATTAAGAAAGATTTCCTCGTAGCACAGAGCACAGTCTTCCTAGTTCGTCCTAGTTCGTCCTCCTGGAGTCCTAGAGCTGAAATGTTGCCTGTCGTACAGAACAAAGAGGAAGCATATCGAAGCGCGCAGATGAAGTCGTCCGCTAAAAGTCAATTTCGACTAGAAAACTTTGATCCGGAAGGTGGGCCTGATCGGTGATGTGTCTACTTCCTCGTTTACCTTCAGGATTACATTGCTGGGTGGAGTATCATAGACGCCCACTTCGGACGCCATCACCATCATGTTATCCTTAGTGACGTAGAAGCGCGACGGGCGCAGGCCGTTTCTGCCAAACAAAAATTCAAAAAAGTCTTTTGTATTACCACCTCAGTGTCGCGGATTATTATCAACTGATTGTGAGACTATATTCTTGTTCGCTTTGTTTTCTCGCATTGTCTTCCTGTTAGCGCTCGTTTACGTATGCGTGTTCACGCGCACCCATGTACATGTAATGCGCGGCATGTACACGTGTACGCGTGTACACGTACACGTACACGACACACATGTATACATACCACAGAGACATTTATACATATATACGAGTATATATAAATATGTATATAAAATACACATACAATATACATACATATATACATATACGTATATACAATATATGTATACATACATATGCACACACACGTATATGTATAAATAAAACCACGTGCCCGTTTCCTTTCGTCCTCCACTCTCGATCATCGTTCACGCTCTCACGCTCTCACGCTCTCGTTCATGCTCTCGTCCGTCTACGTTTCTCATCTCACTATCGCTCTCCTCGGCGATGTCACGTGCCTAATAGTATATCTAATGCCGGCGCAAGCAATCTCTGTTTCATTTCCTTCGTACGATTCAATTCCAGTTATCACGCGTACACGTTAATCAGACTTTCAAACAAGAAGGAATGTCAGCCTCGTTGCGATTTACGTTTTCAGTATAGTAACTCGTATACGACGAAATAGTACGTAGAAAAAGATGAAACGAACATATTCACGCTAAACTCTAAATATTATTCTCCAAGTCTTCGCCTCTCCTTTACTCTTTCTTCTTCTGTTCCGACTCTCTGTCTCGAGATCGTACAGGCACGCTGCATACGCACACAATGTACAGCTAGCTTCGCCATAAACAAAAACAGTGGGAACAAGATAAAAAGGTAATGACACAGATCTTCGTGGGCAGTGAAAACGGTTGCAAGGTCGAAGCAGCGGAATTGAAAGTGGTTCGCGTGATCGAGGAGAGCGAAGAAAACGGGCAGAAAACTCGTGGCGGTTTGAATCGGGCGAGATGGAGAGAAAAAAAGAAGAACGTCGGTTCTACCTGTCGAGAATAGCTCCAACGTAACGGCCATCGGTAAAGGTCAGGAGAGCTGGCCCATCCCAAGGTTCCATCGCGCAAGCAGCCCAGTGATAGAAGTCCCGTTTCTCGGTTGCCATCGTCAGGTCGTTCTGCCAAGCTTCCGGAACCATTGTCATTACAGCCTAAACGCGAAATTCGTTCCACAGGATGTTAATCGAATCGAGTAACGGTATACACGTATACGGTAGCGTATGGGGCAAGCAACATTGCATTCGTTACCTCTGGCAACGATCGTTCACCAGCCATCACTAAGAATTCGAGCACGCAGTCAGCAGCTCCGGAATCGGACAAATTTGGTTCTACCACGGGATATAGTTGTTTCAATTGTTCGCCGTATATCGTACTGCTCATCACACCTTCTCGGGCTTTCATAAAGTTCACGTTTCCCCTTAAGGTGTTGATTTCTCCGTTGTGCGCCAACAATCTATTAAACGAGCATTCGTTGGTTCGATCCTAATCGTCCATTGAGGTCGGCAGCTTAAGGAGGTAGACTCGTTTTTCCAGGATAATGCTAAGATGGGGTTTTGCAGTAGTCAGAAGCGCTAGATAAAAGATCAATCTAAACCGCAGTCGCCCTCAAAGACCTACTTTTGTGTGTTACAAGGTGTAATTTGCATTATTCGGATGCATGTAACTGTCGCAGCTTTATGCTTCCGAATAATGCAAATTAGTAAACGTAAAAATAGGATTAGACGCGACTACGGCCTAGACTGATCTTTTATCTAGCGCTTTTGACTACTGAAAACCCCACCTTTGCATTACCGAGAAATTTCAATCCTGGACACGAGACTACCCCCTTAAAAGGGCAAACAGCATTTAACGGAATGTTCGATTGTAGCAACTGCTTACCGAAGTGGATGCGCCCTTTCCCAACTCGGGAACGTGTTGGTGGAAAATCTTGTGTGAACCAGCGTCAAATACGTCTCGAACTTCGGGGACTGCATCGATAGGCGAAAACAAACGCGTCGATAAATAAATAAATGAACGAGTATGTATACCAAGGTGGACAGCGTCGGCGCAACATTGTTTTCTCTATGCTCACCTTCAAATCCAGAAAATAAAGCCACAGCTGATCCGCCGTCAATTGACCTTTGTAAACAATCGTTCGCAAGGAGAGCGAACATATATAGTATCTAATTCCCGGTCGTGGTATAGAGTGGGACGATCTCTTTCTGAGTACAAAAACCTGTAGATTCCACGTATGAAGAATTATCAATAAGTAGCTACTCGAACGAGCAACAGCCTTCGACGATATGCGAAATTTGAACTTTACCTGACGTGCGAGACTGGCATCGTCTTGATCACCGGTAACAAACACTTGACGCATATAAGGCTCGCTTTTCTGCGCCACTCGACCAATCTTTGTATTGTCGGTTGGAACATCGTGCCAGCAAATTACCTGCAGAACAAAAATATGATAGAGCAACGAACAACTCGAAAAAGAAAAGACCAAATTAAAGATCGAATTTTAAATAGTTCCCTACCCTGAGGTTGCATTCCTCGGCCAACTTTTCGAACTGTGCCTCCGTCTGTTCGTGCGAGCTCTTGTCCAGAAACAATATGCCGGTGGCATAGCGGCCAAACGGTGGCAGCTCGACATTTTGTTCTTTGCTGGAGAGAAACGAAAGGAAACGATAACGAGCATTTTCTTGTACAGCAAAATGGAAAATGCGAGTATAATATCGCACCCTTGCGACAAAAAGTGACACAAGTCAAAGAACCTGATTTTTGAGTGGTCAATTGACCGGTTCCAGAATTTTTATTTCACAATAATTGTAATTATAAAGACGCTTACTAAGTAAATATATTTAGTAGCACAGATGTTATAATATAAACTGCACAAAGTTAAAATAAATTTAATCTTGTTATTTTTAAAACTCTGTAGGTTTAGTGTCAATGAATTCTGTAAATATCATTTCGTAAGGCATCAAAAGCGTAGTAACTTAACTTCATTGTCTAGCTGCCAAGTAGAATTTGTGTCGTTCAACAACAAAACAACAACTCAAAATATATCAGTTCTGTATGGGTCAGATACAAATCAAAAATGTCACAAGTCAAAGGGTTGTAAGGCTAAAATGACATTATTGTTTACTTCGAGATTACATCCTGGCTACCAATAGCTATTGACGCCTCTACAATATTCTACTATATTAGAAAAAGTTTTTCACTGTTCCTGAAAAACGTAGTTTTTTTACTTGTGTCAATTTTGTTGCAAGGGTGCAATGTAACACCAGAGAGAATATGAGAGTGCTCTGGGGTTTTTCTGCCACTCCTTTTGTCAGTAGACAGAGACAGACCATATTCAAGTTTAGGGTATATGGATATAGGTTCTGTCTTCGCCTATGCTGACAAAACTGGTGGCAGAAAAGACACCGGACATGAGCACTCTCATTTCCTGTCTGATAATACATGCACGTTCTCGACTGAAAGTCAATATGGAGATAAAACCGAAAAACATTTGATCGATCGTGAATCACGCCGGCGATACGTGGAACGAGAAATCTTGACCCCGACCATAAATCACATTGTGTCCAGCGTACACAGTACTCTACGTTAACCGGAAGGCAAGTCAGTGGAGGAAAGAGGAAAATGAAACAGAAGGAGAGCAAGGACACGATACATTGACGAGAAACGAAGAAATAAGAGTTTTAGTCGCATCGCGACTAGCGAGGTTCGGTAATAGCAGACAACTATATATAGCGGAGACGATAAGAAGGTAAACACGCAGTAACTGTTGCGACGTAGACACACGTACGTAACACGATAACCTAGAAATTACGATGCCGTGAACTCGCGGCTGTGATAAAATCGTCTCGCGCTTCGTTGGTGACACTACGTCAGAGGGGCTGATAAGATGAAGAAAAAACGAAACCGTCGTACCACGAATCTTGGTTATCTCTTACCGAACTTGCTCGGCATAATACTCGTGCGGAATTGCGCAAAGTACACCGGCCCCGTCTCCGGTGTCGTTATCGCAGGCGCAAGCACCGCGGTGGTTCATGCGGGCCGATAAAATCTCCGCATCGCGAACAATCTGCCAACAGATCACGAAAACAAATTTGTCAAAGGATCAGAGAAAAATTCGAAATTTGTTGAAAATTCAAAAATAGGGGGCGGACTTCCCTGCCTTACCTTGTGCGATTTTTTTCCATCTATAGCCACGATGAATCCAACGCCGCAAGCATCTTTCTCGAGAGATGGATCGTACAGAGCCTGTTTCGGAGGGAATGACCAACTCTCGACTCCATTCATATTTTCAGTCTGAAACAAAGGTCGAAATGCGATAAAGTGAGTGTCGGTGCTCTAGATTCCGGAAAACGTCGTATCTTATCGTATCGTACCATCGCGCGGAGCATGTCTCGGTTTTCGCGTCGCGGCGATGCACCCCGCGAGCGGACTAACGCGCAACGATCATACATATGCAATCTATGTATACGGCCTAGAACCTAGGATAGTGCGCGGCAGTTTGAACATGATCGATCACCACCGCTAGCGCCTGCAGTAGCGCCACATCGTCAGTGTTACCGCGACCGCGACCGCCACCGACGTCGATACCGATACCGATAAACCGCTGCTCGTTACGTAAACCCGTGCGCAACACTCGCACGCTTAATGCAATAGATAAACTATATCCGCTGAGGAAAAGGGGGGAGAGAGCGCGCGTGCGAGAGAGAGAGACAGAGAGATCGCAAACAATCGAACCCAGGAAACATTCCGACCGAGCAAACGTTCGGAGCAGTTCTTGCTTTCGAAGTCTGAGGGTCTCGCCGAAACAAGGACAAACGACATGAGTAGACCGCGGATCTTTATGCATTTATAGCAAAATTGAATAGATGAAATTGAAAATTGTTGGAAGATATAACAAATTGAACATGTCAGTACATGATTTCTCCGCTATTAATCCTTTGCACTCGGAGCTATTTTAACTCGAAAATTAAACGCGTTTCTTCTGATCTAGAATATTTCCATTCCTTGTGATTTTTTAAATTTTATGGATATGAAAATGGTATGACAGCACATATAATTCTTAAATGTTTAGTAATTGAGTAGGTACACAGCAATTTTTAGTGGCGCTAAAATCATTAAGGGGAGAAATAACATTGAATTTCATTTCTATTTCTTTGAATCGATGCAGACAATTTTTATTTTGCATTAGCACGCGTCGATATATGTATATGTATACGTAGATAATTAGAGTAATTCGAGCGTTTCCTAAGATCGACGGTGATCCTTCACGTTGGTTAGCGCTCGATTCTATCTTCCTCTTTCAGACTGTTCGCGGAAGCATACTATCTGAAATACGATGATGCGGCGCGAATTCTATCCGCAAAAGAATCGATACCGTCGGCACGGAGGTCACCTCTGTGTCAAGTTTCGCGCGATCGGTAACCAAGTACTATAATTCTACGGTACGAACATACTCGATCTCCTTTTCTCCCGAAGGTAACCTGAGAAATTCAAGCCACGAGGGTAGCTCAAAGTATGTACGTCGAATCGATCAGATCGCTGCCTACCGAGAATCGCGTTTGCGCGGCTGCGTGCCATCGCAAATCGCAAATCGATTGCAACTACGCGATAGAGCGTCGAAAAATTAGACAATCGAAAATCTTGTTCGTTCAATAGTATAGATTGTATAGATATAGATACTCGGCAATATTTCGACCGTGTAAGAATAACGTCCCCCACCCCTTAACGCGTCATCCCTTCGTCGCTTCACCCCCTCCACCGATGCGATCATCGCGATCGACGCGATCGAACGAACGAGAATTTGTACGAAATCAAATAATTGATCGGGCCACGCTTTATCGAGTACCTAACAATCATTTATTTTCGTTCGAATTCGATCACGAGGTAACCTTGGCAGAGATGGTGCGTTCGAGATTTCAAGCGATCACCAATTCCTCGACATTGTCAGCGTATCGCTGACGTCGCTTTCCTTCTCTTTCCTTCGACGTTATCTTCCGGCGTGCAATAACTCTGAGTAATACTTTTTTTCATGACATTTCACAGCTTCTCGCCGGGTCGAGTCACGTCGAACGTAATACGCGTCTTCTACGCACTTCCGTATTATTATTATTATTTATTATAGACGGACCGAGATCCTTTTACATAAGTGTTTACAATAGAAAAGGATAAGGGACTACACGCATAATAACAAATAATAACAAAGAAGGGACGCGCACAGAAAATAATGGTACAAACGATATGGTATTATCCTCTAATCCTGCGTAATTGTTTTTTTAAAATTGTGCAGACTCAGTAAAGAAATCAATACGATTATAGAGAGTGCTAGTGTCTGCTATGATGCGATTTATTGAATTAATTAATCCATAAGTATTCTTTCAGGTTCTCAGCTTCCCCTCTTCGGAACCAAACGTTAGAGTCGAGCGAACGGATTTTTTTGTCTTCCGCTTCGAAGGCTAAGACGTCGCGATCAATTGCGTCGTTGAGTTTATCTACGAAGAAGTAATTCAATTTCACGATTCAATGATAAATTATAAATACGAGGCGTACGAAATCGTATCTAAGATTGCACAACGCGTACTTAACGGCATTACGAATTGTTGAACGGGAATCCCGATCGACACCGATCGTTTCACAAGTCTCCGCCACGTTCGTCGGAGTTGTCCAGCGAACACGTTTTACTCGATTCGCAACGCGTTACGTACAGGAAATTTTCATTTTCTTTTGTAAAATAAATCTGCCCATGCTTGAATCGGGACGGCTATTTATTTCAACGCGTAATCGATTCTCGTGGGGCAGGTTTTCCGTCTACTCGGCAACTCGACGGATAGGTCTAGCTGACGACAATATTTGGTTCGGTGCCAAAGTCCCGATAAAACCTGGAAAAGCGCTCGGTTTCCCTTAAAATACATTTCTATTTTGGCAACGAGAAAATCATTGATAAAGACCCGACCAAAAGCTCCGATATTTCATCTAGCCGAATTCTGTGGGCCCGACGTGTGCGCTGTGCATACCGATAGTGCATGCCAAACAAATCTTCTCTATCGTTATTCCTCGCGTTTATCTCTTACGCGTCTAGACGTCCAGAGCAAGAATAACCGTCGTGCTTCTCGAGACGGGAGTCCTTTTCACGACGACAATCAAATGGTATTTTCCTACTTATTGTTAGACGGATCTTTCATACCGTGTAACGTGTATCGCTAATCTGTCCAGCGACTCGTTCAATGCGTTCAATGCACAAGGGCAACATGCCGACCATCGTACTTACAATATTCCTGCTATCATTTGCGCAAAGCGTGCAGACTGTTTACAATCTCTGAAAATAATTATCTTCGATCGATTACCGAATATTAATTCGAACGATAATAATCCGATAACGTGTGGCGGGATTTCCTATCTCCCCTCCAGAGGAGGGATAATTCATGATATCCATAGAGAACAGCAGATTATATACAGTTCGAGGAGTACCATACTTCGAAAACACGGTTAACCTCAATTACTTCATTTGAAAAACCTAACGCGTGTCCTAAACGATGATGAACCTTAATCGCTCTTCGAGGAAGAACTACGCAACTCGGTGCGCACTGGAGTGTATCGATTTTAAATGGAAACTATATGTCCGATGACATGTATGGATTCGACCGAGAACAATCGGCGAGTTTGTACAAACAATTGACTAAGAGTCGACGAAACCTTTGGAGTTTTAAGTAAAATTAGTAACACCGTCCGTCTCGCCGGACTCGCATTTTTCGTCTGCAGTATGCACCCGTGCATACACAGCTTTCGATTGGTACAACGCGACGACACGTGCTAAATTACCAATAGGAACTAAATAGCAAACCAGTTCAGATCTCTCGTATATATTTGCACGAACGCGCAAATCGTAAAACGATCGACCAAGCTGTGCGAATGTGCGTGTATCGATCACGATCGTAAACCGCAAACCGTGAATTTTCAATCAAAAGCGCCGAAGTTCAAACAATTATGTAGCTGCTACGTAAACAGACCTTGTACCATTCGAACATTCGCAGCGAAGAGATTTTGCAGAAACGAGGAAGCAGAGAATGCTAGCACATCATCCAAGCGTCCGATGCACATACACACATTCTTGCCCGTTCACGAAACTCCATATCGAAATAATTCTTTTGTCTTATATTTCGTGTATTCTCGAAAAATATTGATTCACCGAGATATCCATTGAATAGGAAAACATAAAAAGGAAACAGAAGAACACCGTTCACATACCGTACGGCGACTCGAATAAGAAATAGAAATCCACTTACCTCCTTTCTTATGGTGAACCGATAATGGTGATGGAAATCGCACGTTTGCCCGTTTTACACGATTCTTTGCTCACTTTGCGCGAATGTATATACTTCGTTCGTTTTATCGATGTGTCCGTGTTGAATAAAAAAAAATATCTCGTCGTGATTTTTCGTGATATTCGACTTTACGGGTTCTTTTTGCTGCGATTTCTTTGCCAGACAGCTAACTCGGACCTAACCCAGACCGGGCGTTGCGTCGACAGACGCGTTTTAGCTGATCTCCTGTTCCTCGAAATGAAATTCTTCCGAAACGGTTTTTCTCAAACGAATCGATACAGAGATGTGTAACGCGACGAATCAACTTCCGAAATGTTTCGGAACCGACGGATACAAGATTTCAGCACCGTGATAAGTAGAAATTCGAAGGAAACCGTGATGAATCGGACGCGAATTGACCGACCCAACTGCTGCGACTCGACTAAATTTGAATCGAGGCAGTCGATCCTATCTAAAGAGCCGACTGCTAAGAAATTTTTACGTTCCGTTCCGGCAGTCGCGACGATGCCGCCTCCCTCGGCAAATTTCCAGTCAATGTCGGCTAAACCGTAACACGCGCACGCATCTGCGCTCTACCACTAGCGACGAGCTCTTCCAGACAACGCCGTATACCTCGGAACGTGATTCGATTGGCTGTTACGACATGGCCTGGAACGAATCGCGATATGCGCGATGGCGGCATCGATTGCGTCCGAAATTTTCGTGCGCTCCGCTTCTGTTGTTAGTTCCAGTTCTGATTATCATTCCGATTTAGGTTTATCAACTGGTGTACTGGTCTTTCACAAATATATTTCGACGATCGTCAACATTTTCAGCTATAAAGTTACTAGACAAATGAAATTTATTCGTTCGTCACATATTCCACAGACTTTCTTATCTCATTATTGGCTACTCTAGCATTACTTGTCTCCTAAATCGAACGAACAAGTTATATTTTCCATTTTTCAATAAAATTTCGCTAAAATTGGTCCATACGCGTACCCAATACAGTGATGTCCGGATGTACGGCCATGAATTGTCACCCCCTCATCACCCCCCAATTGTTGGAAGCGTTCGTTCAAGATCCGCTTCGACACGAGCAAACTTATTCTGGTCTTTTTCTCGCGCGGCCTACTTCTCGTTCTTACCGACACCGACCGAACAAATTATTGTAAAGTCAGTCGTGGTCGGTGGACATATGCCCGGACATTACTGTACTTCACGTCTGGCGAAAAACTTCAATTTCGTCTAGCGCATCTCGCATTCGTTTTTCGAATTACACGTGATCGTTTTCTCGTCCTCGTGTTTCTTATTCCCTTTCTCTCATCCTATATCGCTTATAATAATCAAAAAATATATGATCTTTCGACGCATTATCAATAATGTATAGAATAAATTGCTATGATACTTGCGAACAGGATTTACAGTTACAGATTACACGTTTCGTCGATAAATTGATTTTCCTTCAGCCAAACGTGGACATACGCATTAGCAAAAAATATAGTGCAGATGTATTGTACGCTTGCTATACACAACAAGAAAAATTATTCGCTTTCTACATACACTTTACGTTTGTCAAGGGTACGGGGAGGCAACCCTTTGAATACTCGTCCCATTTGCAAAAAACAATTTAACGAGTAACGATACCGAGGTCGGTTTTTACGGTAGAACATTTTCTTTGATCGCGTATGTAATATTCGAGGGGGAGAAAATTATTTAGTCTGTTTGGTCAGTGGTCATATTGAAAGGCACGGAATGGAATGGAGTCGAATGGAATCGAATGGAATGTCGCACGACCATCGACAGCATCGAGTCAAATCGAAACGATACGAGAATGGATTAAGGTCCAGCTAACGATGTACCAGGACTACACGTAATTTTTTCTACTTTAAAGCTGCCGACGAGTTGTTCGACGAGTCAGTTGAAGAACGTTCTATCGCGCGTTAAAGCTTTAAATGCTCGAGACTCGATAACGAAAACGTACGCACGCATAACGACAACAAACTCGTAGTGTCCTACTAAATACGGTATCAAATATAAATACGAAGCAACATAGCGAACAACAAGAACTTTTAAAAATTAAATTAATACTATCTATGTACATTCGTAAAATAGACTCTCTTTTTCATAATATGCTGCCACGACACACAGTAAACGTGTAACTTTTTCAGAACGGTATCTAACGCACAATTTTATTCGTTGGTTGTGGCCTTGTGACGCCAGCGTAAATATTAGACCAAACGTAGAGAAGAAACGGGGGTAAAAGAGAGATGGGAGGAGGAGAATCTAGTTGGAAAAATATATATCAACGAATCGAGCGTGCCTGGCATGGATCACTGATAAATAGGCGAATGGCGATTAAGGCTGTGCAAATATTCCTAATTTAAGTAATTCTATCGTTGTTTAGTCTCATTCGCATTATTGGTCGGAACTTGTTACAATTAGGTACGTATCGAGCAACACGATCGAAATAGGAAACCATCGAAAACGTTGCGCGTTACGACAACATAGTCAGCGTTCTCTTAGATAATTCGATTCTCCATGTTAGCTAACAAAACTAATACAGTTAAGTTTTTTCGTTTTAATTTCTATTGTTGTTGTTAACGATAGTAGGATTACCGCTGCCATTGTTATTGTTACCATTACTATTGCTGCAGCTACTATTGTTGTTGCTGTTAATAGTAGCAGAATTTCCTATGTTATCGATTTCGCGTTGAGCACGTGAAATTTTTACTTTGTCCCGTGGAGTTCCATCTTCTCCAGTCTCCATCGCAAACATTTTCATCTTTTCCTTAAAACTGAGCTTTTCAGGTACAGGCCCAACTTGGGAGTTTTGCTGTTGTTTCTGTTTCTCCGCCAATCGCCTTTGCCTCGGATCCCTGAAAAGAGCCAAATCAATGATAATAACCCACAGACGCAAAGAATCCGAGCAAGCGCTTCGAATTAGAAGCGGTAGCAGCACAACGGGAAAATCGTAATGTTACTTGTAAACTTCCTGCGCGCCTATAACACCGGGTGTACCGCCGGGAAGCGGGACACCGGATCCCTCGCAAGCCTTCGGAGACGCCAATAAGTTTTCTGCATCGTTGAGAAAATTCTGTAAAAGAAACAAGAAGTTAAACCGCTGAACCACAGCAGTATAGCAGATTGGGAATCTTACATTTGGGTCCTCTACAATGATGTCCATGGTCGAGGATGCAGCAGCACCGATTACGTTTCCAGACGAAACGTTTCGCTGCATCGATGTTTCCATGTTTGCGTTCGAGTCGTGAAACGATACTCTTTTAATGGACGTTGGCTGTTGCATATGAGTCGCCAACGAGATCATAGACGTCGCATTCACGTTATTCGATCTTAGAGTACCTTGTTGCGACATTATCGCGTAACTGGATCCTCGTTCCGGTGGCAAAGGTGCTTCGTTGTTTCCATTTTGGTTAGCTGAAGAATAAGTACACGAATAAACCAGATGGTTCGCTTTTCCGATTATGCAGCAAGATTTACTTACACGATACGTTCGGTCCATTGATAACCAAATTCTCTAATCGCAATATGCTCGGATGCAACGGTTGTTGTTGGTTTTTGTGTTGGGATTGCGAGTGTTGCTGTTGTTGTTGTTGTTGTTGTTGCTGTTGCTGGTGATGATGATGCATTTGTTGAAGCTGCTGTTGCTGTTTAGCATCTTCTTCCTTCTTTTTCAGAGTTTCGTCGAACTCGATTTGTTTTCGTTTAAGTTCGTCCTGTCTACGTTGCGTTTCTCTGTCTTCAGCGAGAGAACTGGTTTTGTGAGTAGCAGCCATGTGGATCAACGAAGACATCGGCATCTGTGCGAGATGATTTTGCGATTGATTGGTCTGCTCGCGTTGATGATTTTGTGGAAATTGCAAGCCCGAGTTCTCTTGCAGCAATGCCTGCGAAGAAATGCCTGAAACGCTTTGCGAAGGTTGCTGCGCTACGACGGGATGCGGAGAAATAGCGGTCGTAGGATGCATCGGTGTTCCCAAGGATTGGAGCCCGTGATTTCCGCGAACGGACTGAACGTTCGCCTTAGACGAGTTTGGACTTGGTTGTTCCTGCAGATTGGTTCGCTCTTGAATGTTGGCCGCGCGAAGCAGACCCTGAACCCTCTGTATACTCTCGGCATCCACATCGTTGCTTTCTTCGTCATCGTCTTGCTGATTAGCTGCTTCTTCGGCTCTTTTCTGAAAGTCTCTTTCCAATTGAAGAGCTCGAAGTTGTTCTTCCTGTTGGGAAGTTCTGTGAGGTAACGCGCTCAACTCGGCTATTTGCTGGTCTCGCCATTGTCTCGCAGCTTCTCTCCTCCGCGCTTGTTCCTAAACAATATACAGTACAATGATAACATTTCCCCCGATGTATCAGCTAGATTTCTATTTTATCGATTTTATCGTTATACATATATTCCCATTACTTTCTCGATTATTATTGCATGCTATCGCCGTAACTAATGACTGTCTCTACCGATATCGCTCTGCCATTACCATTATCATTACCTTTATAGTTTCTTTTATCTTTTATAACTTTTATCAATGCTACGATTACTATATGTATAGTATTACCGTCATTGCCACGAGATAGACGGCACTATTGTTACAATACCATGGCCATTGATAAGTTAAGAGGTTAAATCGATCGAATAGAAACGGGTTTTTACCGGCACACCGTACCTTCTCTCTTTCTTCCCGTTGCCAAGGATTAGTGGCGCTGTACTGGTACTGTCGCGGTTGTAACATAGTACCCGCGGTTCCGTTGGCAGGATAGTACCCTCCTCGAGGCGGGTCTTGCATGCTTGCTGTGTACCTGTCGGAGAAACGTGAGAAATCGGTGGGGTTAAAACGCCACTAAATTCCCCGAGTGATTTAGAGCATCGTATCGTACCTGGAATCCGACTGTTTGTTGTAAAGTGGATGCGTAGATGCGTTTGGCGGTGGCGGTGGCGGGCTCTCTCCGAAACCTTCTTCCGGAAGAGCGGGTCGTATCGGAACAACCTCGTTGGTTTGGACGGAATTGTTTCCTTCCGGCAGGGTCTGCGATCTATGTATATCGTTATCGCCGGAATACTGATCGTTTCGTAGATCGGAGCTGTCATTTAAATAATACTGTGATCCGACCATAAAATGTCGATTCTGGTCCGCGTAAGCTCTACTAGTTTCTTGATTATTCGACGAATCTTTTCCATAGTCGAACGATGGCATTCCGCCGTTCGACTGTAGGCGGATCGAATCAGTTTTCCCTCGGAACGGCGGTGTGCCATACTGAACGTGACCCAGATTCATTTGCTGCGTGCTTTGATGTTGATGCTGGTGTTGGTGTTGGTGCTGATGCTGCGATTGAAGCTGATGCTGATGCTGATGTTGATGCTGAAACTGATGTTGGTGCTGATGTTGATGCTGATGCTGAAGCTGATGCTGATGCTGATACTGATGTTGATGCGGGTGCTGATGCGCGGGCGGAGACTTTCCGTATTGAGCGACGTACTGTCCGTATTGCGAGTCCATGTAACCGTAAATTGAACCGGCGTTTTGTCTCGCGGCATGCCCGGTCGTCGGCGACATAATTGCCGGGGGCACTCCAGCCGACGGATTCGTTCCCAAATTCGGCGAGGAACCGATCGATTTCATCGGTCTCGTCGTCATGTTGGTCGCTTGAGCGGTTACGGTAGATTTAACGTTGTAGGCGGCAGGTCGATACTGAGCGATCGTGCCTGGTACTGGTACTGGTACAGGCAGCGGCACCGGAATAGATGCAGGAACCGGTACAGGAGTCGGTGCAGATGTCGATGTCGAAGACGGAGACGATACCGGTATCGTCGCCGAACCCGATACCGAGGACGACACCGATACACCACCGCGTAACTCTCGTCTTCGCACTTCCTCTTGCATTTCCTGGAGTTTCGCTTCTTGTCGTATTATATCCCGAGAGGATTGCGATCTCGGCGGTGGGCCTGCGGCTTGTTGCTGCGATTGCGTACCGAGAAAAGACTGCTGCTGAGTCTGAGATGCGTAAGCCGATATCGGTCTGTCTCTGGGCTGACCCGTCTCAAAACTATTCGGACGATTCAAAGAACTCTGAGAACCCCTCGAGCTCTTTTGCAGCTGTAGAGCATTTCTGAGAATGAAAATGGAAAGAAAATAGTAGATCGTACAACAGTACAAGAGCCAAGAGAGGATTATTAAGCGGATTACAAGTTACCTTTCATCCAAAAGTTGCGACGGACTGCATCGCTGCTTTGTCGACGGATCATGATTTCTATAGACGCTCAAATTTTGATAGAACCTTTCGGCTTCGTTGCTCTGAAGCGTAGCAGGAGCTGCTACTCCGATGGCATTCGAACTGCCGTTGTTCCCGGTGGTTTGACAGGGATTCAGATTTGGCGACGATTGTTGTCTGCTCACGAGTCCGCTCGGCGGCAACGTTCCGATTCGTATCGGATCGTGCAAGTTGTGACTCGAACTATTTCGAACAACGAACAACGTACAAGATGATACCGATACATGATTCATCAACGAGGATACTGAAAGTAATATTTACCGAGAACGCAGCGACGTCGAACCATTGATCGCCATCATCGAGGGAGGTTGCGCAACCGGTGGTGTAACGCTATTGCTGGACGATGCTCTACTGTATCCTGGGTTGAATACCTCGTGTTGTGGCTTCCCTTCGGTGCCAACGTCTGCAAACGGTGTATCGGTATTAAACGCGAGATTCTTATTATTCGAAGTAGTACATGAAATAGGTATTATTACACGGTAGAAAAACGACGAATCGTACAATTAACGAGGCACTGTTATCGACCTCATTTGTAATACGTATACGAGTGCGAGGTGCCGGTGCGAGCGTGAATGCGAACATCAATGCAGATGCGGATGAAACGAAAAACGCGAAAAGCGAAAGCGGGTCTCGTAGAAACGGACAGACACAGAAACTGTAAGAAACTGAAGAAAAGCGCGTCTCGACAAGGTAAAATTACCGTGAAAATTACTTACTGTGCAACGCTGGCACGGATTTGCTGGTATGCATTTGCTGCTGAGGAGCAGCGGCGTCGCGTCCAAGCCGTGACGGCAAATCTCGTTCACTCATGCGACGAGGTCCTGCGGTAAGCACAAGATGCAAAACACGATTTTCGATGGTTTATCGAGCTGGTACGTACAAAGAGTAAAACGTCGGGAACAAACGCGAACACGCATGCACATGGACGCAAACTACGTACACTCGTGTGCCTAACCGAGTGCACGAAAATGGAAAAGAAAAGAAAAGGTAAAATGAAAGCGAAAGCAAAAGCGAAAGCAAAGACAAAATGTAACACGCTATAAACATAGACGTACAAGAAGCAATAGTCGATCCGTCAAATATGTTCAATTTGTTCAATCAGTCTCGAAACTTGGGAGCGCATATTCTCGAGGAAATAACAATATAAAATGATTATTAAAAATGTATGCATGCGACAATATCTAAGAGATAACAGCTCGGTCTAATATTTTGCGTTCGAGCACTCGTCTATGTCATTCTATATAGTATAAGTACTAATTTTGTTCACAATCACGAGCGCGAGGCAAAAATAAATTCAGCGCCACGCAGACAGTTTGTAACCGATCAACGGAAAAATCCCGGCATGCGTGCTGAAAATTGGTGGGTTGGCGGGAGAAGCTCACCAGCGTCGGCGATCTTCCCAAATTTTTTCTAGGTGAATATCAATAAGCGTGCCGTGTACAACGATCGCTTTCAATCTCGCCAGGCATGTGACTTTAAAGAAACGGGAACGTAGGGCGTCGATTGCTTACGTAAAAGAGAATCGACTTGCACAGAGAATCGACCTAGCGAACTGCAAAACGTCCGTCGATACGCGATGGACTCGTTTGCCTCTGTTTCGTCGCTTGCCGACAACGCCTCACCGCATTTGTTGCCGTCGCAGTTCGATTCTTTCTCGCGCTGGTTGCATTCAGCCGAACAAATATTTTTTATTTCTGGTATACGTGTTCCGGGCTTAACGGCAGTACATAACGGAGTTTTATCGATCCAGCATTTGCTTCGTTCAGTTTCGTCCTTGGTGTCGTCGTCGCCATTGTTGGATCGCGAGCGTTGTTCCAATTTGTTTCTTTTCTTTATCACGAGGATCGATTTCTCCAAAGTTGGACAGGACTTGGATAATCGCTTGGACAATCGAGACTCGGCCGAGTTGATTTTCACGGCGTCCTTTCGAACGGGACGACGCTCGTCGATTCTATCAGTTGAAAATGAGAATTCATTTCCATCTGACGGACTCAGCAATCCAGTCGCATCGTCGAGATTAGACATTCTCTCGAGTTGCTCTATTATTCGTCGTTGTTCGGACAACGACAACTTATCTCTTTTATCAGCTTGTCTCTGATTTCGACGAAGAGGGAGATTTATCGCTTCCTTGTGTGTCGCTGAAAGCTCGTGCGCACTCGCAAAGCGTTTCCCTGCATCGGGCGAGACCCGCGAACGGTAACGCAAACTGCAATTCGCCTCGTCACTCGCTACACACTCGTCCGTTCTTCGTCTCAAATTCAGCTCGGACAAATATTCTTTGTCGACCACGGGGAATCGGTGTTTCGAACGTATTTCATAGACTTCGGGCGAAACAAAATTGGGTTCCGAAGCGAATTTTCTACGTGCCCCGGTCAACCTTCCGCTGACCACCGTCTCGGCCAATTCAGCGTTACCGAGCTTCGAAAAATGTCTAGCCAAAGCTGCGACCCTGCCATATCCAAGACGTACTTCCTCCGGCGATTGCCAACGTTTGTCGTAGTTCGACACATCGCTCGAGTTGTCGCTGTCCAAGCCAGATAAATCGAGATTCAATTCCGGGATGGTTGTAAACATCTTGGGAACCGAAGAAGCTTCCATCTCCGTCTCTGTTCCACACTCCCTCGATCCCGTCTTGTTCGTACCCTTTAATGGGTCCTCTTCCTTTCCCTCGTTCTCTAGTTCACGGTGTTGTTCGTTCGTTCTTTGACAAGTTGTTTCGGTCGCGTCGTTAGTTTCGATATAATCTTCGACGGTGAACTGAGCTCGACTCAATGATTCGACGGAACAGACTCGCAAAATACTATTATCGTCGATACCGTCGACGCCATCTCTATCACCACTACTACCACCACCACCACCACCACCACCATCAACCCCCTGACTACAGATAGTTTCGTAACCAAAATCCGGTGGGTGTTCATCTAGTTCGTCGAATTCGTCCAATTCATCCAATTCGTCAAGTTGGACGAGTCGATCCAATTGATCCAATTCGGGCGGTTCATCGGATAAAGGTTCGACCGTTTGATCAATATAAGGTATAGAATCGAGAGAAAAAGTTTCGCTGAGCGTCCTTTCGCCAACCGATAATGTATTCGAATCTCGAATCGACAAACTTACCTCTGCAGAGGTCGGAACGCGATTATCAGAGTGTACGCGTCCACCATGGGGAACGTTTGACACGTTTAAATCGATCAAACCGCGCGAATTATCCGACCGTAGGACAGGACCAGCTCTCATCAGCCAAGGCGGAGTCGCATCGGCGATTTGAATTGGCCGCGGAACCGTACCAACCAAACTTTCTCCCGGTAGCGGACATTTGATCGATACCGCGTCGACTATCCGAGCCGAGACATCGCTGTACGGAGGGACGCGCGAACGCGAATCGAACTCGCCTACTTCCACCTCGAAACGCGGAGAGAGAATCGCACCTGGTCTTGACATTTCGTCGATTGAACGTGTCCCCGAATCGACAGGGTGTCTTGGTACGCTCAACAAATTACCCATCGAATGCGACGTCGACTGCTGCCCGTTTGCTTCCTGAACCTCCGATGATGCCAAGTGTTCTGACTTGGGTCGCATCTTGTGCACTGCTTGGGAACAATCAGTTAGTAAAGCGTTAGTGAAGCGATCGTATCTGTAACTCTCGTGTTTTTGAGTTCTCGGATGTTCGAGTTCTCAAGTTCCCGCGAGCCAGACCGAGACAGCTGATGCAATACGAGGACGACCGGAGAAAGCAAAACGAGGATGTTTGAGCAAGTCCGTAGTTGTAGGAATTGTAAATGATCGCAGGAAGATATGGCCGCGAGAAACCTTTGACCGATCGGAAAAGCCTGGAGAAGGGCGCGAGATAAGAAGATGAATGGAAGACTAAGAAATAGAGACAAAGAGAGATGGACAGATGGAATAAACGATCGAAATAGGCGGATTCGTACCTCTAGTCATAACGGGTGAGGGTTGTGACAATAGGGTAGCCAGTCCATGGTATATGGCACCTTGCTTGGCAACTTCGAGGGTTACTATCGGACCGGTGCGCACCAAGTATTCGGCAGCTCTGAGAGAAAGATAGGTAGCTGATAATTGCGATCAAAAGGTTTTGCTAGTCGTTCGGAACAAAGTATACTCACTTTTCTTGAGTGATTCCGACCAAGCTCTGGCCGTCAACCTTCAGCAATTGATCGCCAGCCGTTAATCTACCGTCCTGTGCAACCATCGGGGAACCGTCGAAAAGAAAAGAGAATTAGTAGAGGAAAGTAACGTGAGATTTTCCGGAATTGGAGAAAAGTAGTCGTGGTTGTGGTCGTGAAAAGGCAAAGAATCGATGACCATCACGAACAAACAACTTGGTTTCTCCAACTCCACGAGATGTCTTTTCTTAATATAAGGAATTTGGAACTCACAGCGTCGGCCGCGCCGCCTGCAACAACGCTCTTTATGTATATTCCGAGCCTGTCTTGACCGGCACCCTATAAAATATGTAAAATACGGTAGTTGTAGTGAAGAAAGCTATAGGCATTATTATGGTATCGTATTTTAATATAGGGTACCTTTGCCGCGACGATGCTCAAGCCCATACCGTTGGTGGATTTGTGCAACTTGATCACGTGAATCTCCGGTTGAACAGAAGCGGAGCCCGTGTTGCAGGCATAGCCGCCCGATCGGTTGCTCATCGCGCTCGGACTTCGAAACTGAGAGCAATATCATTTCGTTTAGATAAAGCTGTATTTGAAAATGCTTTGATAATTGAACAAGCAAACTTCTCCACTCACGTTGTTGTAGTGATCTATCATGTATATGGTCCAATATCCACTACTGGTAGGCTGAGCCGCCATCCGACATAAACCGTCCCGTTGCAAGGGGGCCAAAAACTCGGCAAGCCCCGGCGGTACACCTCGAATCACCTCGCAGCTGTATCCATCCTCGGGAAGAAGAAGGGCCAAGCCCAGCGTAGGTTCCTCCTCCAGCCTGATCTCTCTGCCATCAGCTCGTGCGAGCGTATCGGCTACGCCTTCGGTCACCTGAAATTCAAGCTTGGCGTAACGGAACGAGACCAGTCGAGACGAGACGCACCGCGGGTCAATGCAACGCAATCGATCGCGGGCCAATCGCTACAAATTCAGCGAAGGAATGCGACGAAAGATAAGAAAAACGAGACGCTGGCGCGCGATCGAGACGACCGCACATACAATCGACTTACTCTGACTACGTTTTCGATCAACTCTGCCGGAAGCCTCGGCTCGTCCGCGGCTGGCTGATATTTTTGCAACAACGCCCTGACTTGAAGAGAATTTAGCTTAAAGCAGGTCGAGCTCAAGGTAGCGAGCTCCTCCGCGTTATATTTCGGCGCTTGGAGAAGATGAGTCGCTTGCATGATCGTCGCCAAGTGACACTGACTCGCAAGCTCGAGGCCCTGCCTCTCGGCCCAAGTCTCGAGAGCGTTCAATCTCGCTTTGAGCCGGCGACCGAACCATCTTACGCACAGGTTTGCGTTCGAAACCAGAGCGTTGAACGCCGTTGCGTTGATCGTGTGAAACAGATGACTGAACAACTGAATGGTAAGGGCGGCGTTCACTCTGCACCGCCTCAACAGGGCCATCGTGCTTGAAAATATCTGCAAAACTCCGGCTTCTTTGGCGGGTTCGTCGGCGTCGGCCATAAACTGTGACATAGCCGGGGCAAGCTCGAGAGAGATACACCGCACCAACGACGCGAATGCTTCGTGCACCGCTTCCGTCAAAATGTCTTGGGCCCTCGTTGAAAACGCTCCGACGTGACGATCGTTTTTCAGCATGTGCAACAATTCGGAGCCGTTTGCCAGCCACAGAGCCAACGATGATGCGTCCATGTACCGTTCCTGTCGACACACATCGTTTCTATCTTATATCAGTACATACACGTACATGTGTTTACTATCTATACTATGTCTAACAGCTGATCGTTACCTGGATTACTCGATGTATCGTACCGGCCACATTCCCCAGCATCACCGTCAGCCTGTGCGCTCTCTCCGTCGGCTGCAACTCCGGTCTATAATGCGTGCTCGCGCGATACCTCGCAGCCAGGTAAAGCGTATACGTTGGAGCCAGTTTGAACTGAGGCGCCGACGGTTCCACGTCCGTAATCACCGCATGGAAGAACGTTTCCTCCGTTTCCTCGAGAAACTCCAAAACCGCTGGTAGGATCGGGTCCGTTCCACGCGGTTGCCGCTCGTTTTGCAATTGTCTGTCAAATATATCAAATATTGTAGCATCGGCAATCTTTCGTTTCATCTTATTTGGCAACGTTCGATCGCGTTTCCCCATACTCGACCTAGCGCTAACATCCTATCTTTGCTGTCCTTCCTATATATCCTTCCTGTAATCTACAATCTACGATCTACAACTACAATCTACAATCTACAACATGTACGTCTCTATTACACTACTACACTCGTATATTCGCATGATCGCGAACGATATCAATAATAACGGACAGACGCGGCGAGCGGACCAAACGAGAAAGCCGCCGACGACGAAGACGACGACACCGCTTTTCGTCGACCCCGAGAGATGGAACCACCACTGCGTTACCTGTTACCGTCCCTGCTGCTAGTGAGACTGGCGGTCTCGACGTTTCCGTCAAGATCGAACGTAGTTTCGTAATTGTGCGTCGATTCCGGAGCAGGATTCGGACTTCGGGGAAGACAGACAGCAGCAGTGGCCGAAACGGGCGTCGACTTGTTCCGACTACACGAATGCGACGAAGATTGATCTTGACTCGGTTGGCCTTGCGCTTGTGTCTGCCCGCCGTTAGGAGTGCCAGACACCGACCCGTATCTTTCCGCGTTCGTCTCTTGGATGGTCAAGTCTGGGGATCGTCTACGGTACAGAAGCAAGTCGCGTGCAAGAAAAAACAAGCGAAACAAAAAGGAAAGGAAAACAAACGAAGTAAAAATGCAGAAAAAGCTCGAGAACGTGATACGCAAAGCTTTCGAACGACACGAATATATTTGAGCGCGCGTGGGCTCCTGCTCGAAACTAAATCACTACTCTCACCTTTGTATTTCGAACCTCGCCCCCGACTTCCAACTCCTGACTCCTGATTTCTGCCTAGAGTAGAGACTTTCCCTTCTTTCGCTTTACCTTCAACCGCTATAACTTTGAATCCACGCGTCGATTCACTCAGCTCATACACGATACCGTTTGGTTCTAGGACATTCGACTTGGAGCGAAACAACGGACCACGAACAAGCGAAACACGAGTGTACTCATATACCTATTCTAGTTTCCAGGCAAACGAGTGCGCTTACCGTTCGTAACCGTATTCGATCTGCCGTCCGGAATCATGGCGTTGCCTCATTCGTTCCTCGGGAGCTGGATCGATGAACCGGAAAGTATGCAATCTGCCAAATTTAACGATCGCGCCGTTCTACGAAGGAAAAGAAACAGTTGAATGGGCGCGAGATGCACTGCATTGCGATATGATGCGATAAGGCGCCTGGATGACGCGATAAGGCGCGATACGAGGCGATACGACGACACGCCCGAAAATAAAACAAGATTCGATTACCTGAAGTATCGTCGTCTGTTGTATCCTCTGATTGTTCACATAAGTGTGAGCGTCTCTGGAACAAGGCGTCAAAGTAACGATGTTTTCGGTAAAAGCGATCACGCAATGCCTCGGCATTACAGTGGGTCCGGTCAAAGTGAGGGTCTGTGCTTGAACCGCTTGCGGACCTACCGGTCTTTCAGAACCCACCTCCGTCACGTTAGGCTGTAACCGATGTCGAGTTCCTGCCCCGTGCGGAACGTCGCTGCCATCCGGATTCAGTTCCAACAAGAACGGCAATCTTTCGTCCTCGTACCTACAAACACCGAATTCCACAAACTATACACACTCACTGTCTCGACTACTCGTTCCATCCTCCTTTTCGCCTATTCACTGTACACCTCTCCTTTTCTTCGCTAACCTGTAATCGATTTCGTTCCATTTTCCATTAGGCTTTTTCTTCCGCTTCCGAGGCACGTAATCCGCGGGTCTTCTCCGAACGTGAAACATGATCGAACCTAAAAACAAAAATCGAAGCTGCTTGTACACGTGATAACACGATTGCGATAAATCGCACGAATTCTACACGCAACTTTTCAAACAGTTCTCCGACTAATTGTAAACCATCGAAGACGACTTCGTTCTATCATCCTCTTATTTTCCTGGTTTTTGCGGGTCGCGTATCTATAGGAGTACAGCGTGTCGTCTGTTGTCTGTCGTGTTTCGTACGTAGCGTGTCGAGCGTCGTGTGTCGCGTGGTCCGTTCCCGATTACTGACCTACATTGTTCGTATGCGTCGATACGGGAGAATTTTTTCGTTTCTACCATGTACCTCGATCGATACATGTATAGTTGTGAAACGGTACGGCATGTCTCGGTACGAAAACGCCGAAACACACGGATTCAAACCGGATACAGACAAAATTGCTTGCAGTCGTCGATCGATAGTCGAACACGAATGCGATAAGTTGTTCGAATCGGGTATTGTTAGACTGATCACATTCAACATACGCGGCGAAACGAATCGAATCGATTAGCTTCTACGAAGGCGACACCTTTGCGTTTATACTCGCAATCGCGTATATAAATTATTCGGAACCTGCTTTGTCATCAAAGGTACGAGTTGGACAAGGAATCGCGACATTGCGTAAACATCGAACAAAGTAACACGTCTTACGTCTGATTCCCCAATCCATCATGTTGCCTAGAAAACACCGATACTACTGTTGTGGTCCCTGAATGTGCCTCGTGGTCCCTTTCACGAAAAACGGGAAACTCCGTTAAGGTAAAGCGTTGGTCCCCTAAGTTTCAGTCTGTTCTCCGTGTGAGAAGTACTCGGCGAGTTATGAATAAAAGTATTCCTTTCGTACTCTGTTATCATCCGTTCTTATCGAACCTTTGGAACTTCTGGGTATAGTTGAATCGAATCGGAGAAAAATATGGCATTGCACGGGACGGCATCGCCTTTATGTACATTTTAATATTTAAAGTTTCGGTCCTCGCTGCCCGGAATGCCAGCGATTCGGTTGCTTCGTTTCGTTGGGCTCTAGCTCAGGCGTTTTCGTTGTCGTTGTCGTTGGCGTTGGGTAGGCTACGGATGACTATCGGAGTAACTCGGAAAAGGAATAATTCGCTTTTATGCATCCGGGCAGCTTGCATCCCAACTTACGTCCACGTTTACGAATCAGCCCATGTCGAAGTGCATCGCTCCTAGCGATTCGTAACATAACGCGGTTCTACCGCGTACCATGTGGCAAACCCTGCTCGCAGCGATATCTTTTCAAGGCGACAGATATCGCACGATATCGCACACAACCAAACCAATTTCGTCGCATCGTAACTGCGGTGCACAAGCCGAAATCAAAACTGCCCGCCGATACGAAAATAATCGAGCACGAAACGATACGTGTCTGTTCGCGTTCGCTTTGACTTTGGCCTTAGCGTCACAATTCTTCCTGATACGATAGTATGATCGACTGTCGCGCCTAGATGCTAGATTCCGACGTGTATGTAAGTAGTTGTGCAGAGCGGCTGAGCGGATTCGAATTCGAGCAACGCGGACGGAGTGTGTGGCCGCTCTGATCGTTGGTTCGCACGAGCAAACGGGCAAACGAGGAAGGGTCAAAACGCAAGCGCTTTCGCCCATCGACCGAGCACTAGTCCGTACGCAAGACCGTACGCGCGAAACGAACCAAACCATGCTCGCGACTCGACAACGTTCCTCGTTTAATCGTTCGATTCTATTTGAATCGATTAACCATTTCAATATTGAATATGGAATATCAGACACCGATTGCCGAATAAGAGGAAAAACCATTGAAGTTGAAACGATTAGGAATTCGAGCACCTTCGAACAGCCTCACCGCGCTTTTCGAATAGTAGAGGAACACTCACCGCGCGTAGAAGGATGATTCATTAGAATGGCCAACGGGCATTCGTCGTCGTCCAAAATGTACTCTTGTTGCGTACCGCCATTGCTGCTTTCGCTGTTTACCTATGCAACGTTGGTAGACCATAACAAGTTAAACGAGCCGATGATCGAACGTAGAAACTTGGGGAAGAGAAAAAAGACGACTAACCTGCACGAGACAGTACTGCTGCGAATCGACCTTCTCCAATCCGTATTTGGATAACATCTCGCGAACAACCTGTACTGCAGAGTCTCGCACGCTCAAAAGCAACGTTTTGTACGGAACGTCTTTGCACAGTGCCTCACCGTAGATCTTCAAGGTTCCGCCGGTGTCGGGGCCACCGTCTTTGCTGCGAAATTGTTGCAATTTCCTTTCCAGTTTTTGTTGACGCCGCCTCCGCATCACAGCTTCCGGATTCGAAATGCTTCTCGTGAAACTGGTTTCCGGCAACTCTGCAATCACAATCGACATTCCTTTACTTTTCCATTGTTTCGGGCGGCACCCTTCGTCACAGAAATTGTTCGACCGATCTGGAGACCCTTCTCGCAAATCAAACAGAAACTTATAGGCCGGTGTACATTTCGCCCGACCGTTCCCATTCCCGTTCCATCAATCCACCTCTTACCCGTGTAAAGTTTCTCTGCTACTCCATTCTGGTCGGTGGGAGCCGCGTTTTCGTCTTGTTCGGCGCTCTTGAGCCGACTGAGCTTCTCTTGCTTCTTCATCTGTTTCTTGTCGCGTTTACTCAACTTCCTACGAAAGCTGGATCCATCTGCGGAAGAAAATGCAACACCCTGCGCGTTGGTCTTGTCGTCGATTCTTCTCAGAAGAAACCGGCCTTCGCGATCGTCAATGTGCCAGTTCAATTGCACCAGCAATGGTTTCTCGTCGAGGCCGAGTTTGCGTTCCTCTGCGAACAGATTGAAACCGTTTTAACTTCGACCGATAAATTACATCTGTATATCATATTACCGTGGTATACATATATACAGAAAGAGGAGACACGCTTACACACTTACCGCCGTTTTCGTGAATCTCGTAAAGAGCATACTCTGGTACAGAAAGCATTCGCATGTCCGGACGGAATTTCTCGATAAGCGTTTCGATCACAGCTTGACTCGTTGCATCCGACGCTACTCGGATACACTTTGTTGCAACCTTCTGTCCGCTATCTTGGAAGTAGAACCTCATCACCCCGTGGAATTCCAAGTCCTGCAAAAATCCCATCAATGTAAGGAAAAGTCATCGTACATCTTCTCGCCCGATCAACGTAAATATAATCTATCGTCTCACCTCGTTTGGCTCCGAAAGCTCGAACAAGTCCAAACGGTTGGCGTTCCATTGTTGAATTACACCGCGCAGTGCCTCCCGCTCGGCTTTTTTACTTGTCGCGTCCGTGTCCATCCTGATGTAAAACATAAAGCATAAAACGTACATAGAACAGTCGATTTGCTACTTCAAAATTTCGCGCCATTCCGCTAATCGGCTGTCAAATGGTTTCGCTCGCTCGTACATCGATCGAACTGTTCGACTGGGAAACCAGTTTTCGAACGTTCGATTATTTGTAATCGGTACCGCGAATCAGACAGAAACCAAGGTGGACTCGTGTCCGACAAAAGGGAGGAAAAGGAGATCGGTACGAATCGGTTGCGATCGTCTCGACTCGAGATTTCTCGGATCTGCTCGTCGGGTCGCGTCGAACCGAACCGAGTCGAGTCGCGTCGACTCAAACCGTATCGAATCGGGCCAACACAGAGTGGAACGCGTCCACGAGTGAGTCGTCGCATACCGCATACCGTACATTCTTATCTGCTTCTACATACTATATACGACTACGTTCGGTCTTGAAACCTTAAAAGAGCGCTCGAGTAACTCGAACACGCTCGAGTACCCTCCACGCGATACACAATAACTCCGGGAGCACCTCTTCAGAACCTCGACCGACTCGCTTTTCATTTATGTTTTCATTTGCCCTGCCTTGATTTTTATCTGTATCTTTATCTTTATCCTCGTCCTTGTCGTCTTATATCTTATCTTATTGCTGGCGAAAACGTTTCGCAAATCTTTCGTCTCTTGTAAAATATTTTCATTTTCAAATGTACTATTTCAATTGCAAAAGAATATTTTCTAACCCTCGCAACCTAAATCTAACCAAAACGCAGGCCAAGCGAGCCCGGACCTGTAGCATACGCGCAATTATCGACTACACGTATAAAAAACGACGGCGTACACACCCCGACGCTTATTTCGAAAAACCAAAAATACGCGCGTTTTATTATTTGATAATTTCCAATTAATCCTCCCGGTTCGACGGTTAAATACGATTTCGAAGTTGAACGAGACGCAATGAATGGAAAAATGGACGAAGAAAGCGAATGAGAGAGGAAAGAGACAGAAACATGGAAAACAGGTGGATGCGTCATCGAATACTCACTCTTCCGAGACTGTCATTCTTCATGCGAGGTCGAACGAAATGCGAGACGAAACACCGAACACACGTAAATATACCGATTCCGTTGAATCCTTCCACATTCGCACGCGAAATTAAACGGGGAAAACGAGCGAGAGTGTTCGAGGCGCCCAGAAATGTCTGGCTGATACGGATATAACAACCGACCGCGATTGCGCGGTAAATCTTCTCGTTACACTCGCGAAAGTCGTCGGCTATGATACCTGTCGATTTTTATAAAGTCCACTACCGACCGACCTTCCCAAAGATCCAACGTGAACAAATATTCGTTGAAACTCGCTGGGTACACAGCATTATTCCACCTTCCGAAAAAGAGCGTGGCCGTTCAACGTGTTTGGCGTTACGCGACCCGTTACCGGAAACTGCGTCAACTTTTCGGACTCGCTTCGACTCGCGATCCTGTCACGATCTTTTGCCCCTTCCTCTCTCACTTCTCTGGCCATCCTTTATCACTTTCCTCGCCCTTCGATTATCACATACTCGTCGACGGTGCACAATCACGCGACCACTGTACGATCGCGATCACTCGAAAAACAAACGCCACACCCAAAGACTGTTTCGAGACGATCGAGTTCTACTACGCATAATACTCGAACGTATTTCTCGTCGTGTAATTACCAACCAACTGGCCGACGCGAACGGACTCGGAAATGCTTGGGCCTCAAAAGTGGGAGAGAAGAGAGAACGCGCTCGTCGTTCTACCTATCCCCACCACCTTTACTCCCACCACGGATGTTTCTTCTCCTACCCGTATCTACATTCCCATCCCTACATTCATACTCATCTATTGTACATCCTCATCCCCACTGTTTCTCTCCCTACTCCAAACCCTACCCTTGCTCTTACCCTTATCCTCATACCCGTACCCATACCCTTACCTTCAAACCCCCTCCTCTCACCCTCTCCCGTTTCTTTCACGATCTACCGATCCTGATTGCTATGCAATTTTCTTTCATTCTTCTTCCCTTTATCTTCTTCTGTTTTCATTTCTCGACTCGCTCACTTTCGAATCGCCTCCTTTCTCACATTTTTTTACCGATTTGCACGTGCACAGCGATCATTAAATTCAATCGTTTTCTACTTCTCTGTCGACAGCAAGTTATAAAGTGTCGATAGTCGTCAACGCGCATCGAGAGACCAACGAAACGAATCTAATTCTCATGGTACGGCTTCGTTGGTAACTTCGTTAGGTATTATACGTCGTTA
Organism: Lasioglossum calceatum; assembly: GCA_963966675.1. NCBI lineage: Eukaryota > Metazoa > Arthropoda > Insecta > Hymenoptera > Halictidae > Lasioglossum > Lasioglossum calceatum. The sequence continues at coordinate 9,018,203 of OZ016549.1, forward strand.
GACACCGAGCAAGGTATTCGCGATCTGCGATCGAACGACGAAGAGATTTTCCCATAAAATGGTCGGCGTACGTCATAATTTTGTTGACCCGTGCAACAAAATTATATCGTCGCGTCGGGGATGTCAAAGGTACGTGTCCGAGGATACATGCGAGAACGAGGTGGTCTGTTTATTGCCCTTAAGTAACCGTTTCCTGCTTGTTTCATTCGCTCGAGCTCGCCCAACGAACTCGCTAGCGAGCTAGTACATACACGGCTAGTCTTTTACTAGAACGTTCATCGTCTTGCATCCACTACAGTTCTCCTGAAAAAAAGTTTTACGTACCGCCAGGAACACGGCGTATTACATTACACAGATGCGGATTCCGAGAGTTATGTCGAAGAAACGAGTCGCGACATCAGAGCGAAAGTCTAAGACCGCACGCTCACGGCCAACGTCTAGAGCTCGAGATCCATTATTCAGTAATCTTTTGAAACGCTCGTGAAAAGAACTCTTTCTTCGGGCAGTATCGCGAGAATGGGCTTACGAAAAATTGATAAAACCCATAGAAACCTTTCCGACGGTACTATGGTGACGCGCGTCGATATTTTCTCCCCTTTGGCCATTTATTTTCTTATCCTTCTGTTACCGATTCCATTCTTATACTATTGTACAACATAAAATGATTCGAAGCTACTGTATACGATGGTACACCGTGCCACTTACATTTAGCGTATAATCGAGGAAAAACAAAAACGGGACAGTGCAATAATTCCTATAGATTTTGATACTTGATTACGATTCGCCTACCCTCGATCGACCGGATACGAATTACAATCCTTTCCGTTTGGTTACAACTTTCACTCGACGTATCAATGCGTCAACCGATTTAAAGGTATCGGATAAATTTGTGAAAGGTACATACAACGTTATTGCATCTGTACAGATTCGCGCTGTATACGGAATTAAGTAATCACAACATTGTGTATAGTTACAGTGTACCTGCTACAGATGAGAGATCAACGATACGCTTTATTACTATACGTACCGTGCGCTGTCGCGTCAACAATCACAACACAACGAAATCATCAAAATCATTTGTTCCACCTACATTTCCAAGCTCGTTGGTGAAATCTTTTCGTAATAAAAAGGGAATCTGATCTATTGTTAATTGGTCGATTTACGCATACGAACCTCTGCCGAGATGGCTTGCTACTTTTTCTTTCGGGAACACGGGCCACCTTGTTCGACGAACAACTATTTCACTCTTCGTGGCCGCGACACGTTTGACATCGGGAAAAGCTGTTTCGACGACGCGCGTCTTATGCATTCCATTCGCAAAACACACTGCATCCTGGAATTGACATCACCAACCACTTACTATTCGCACAAGCATGTCTAAGCCACCACCGTTCGAACCGACAACACGATTTCAATCACCATGATCCGAACGTAAATGTCCAAGTATCGTGAACTAACGGCTGTATGCTGTATGCTGCATGGAGTACGCAGCTTGTGCGCAAGCGCACAAGCGCACAATCGCAAGCGTGCGTACGGTCAGGCGAATCCGCGAATACGGAGCCTCTCGTGCGCGCACGCGCGTTTACATCGATAGATGCGCATACACACGTATTCTCAGTAACGGCGTAGGGTAGGGCGTTGTCGGGGATCGCCCGGGGCGCCAGACCTGTAGGGACGCCCCTGCCTCGTGTTCCCCCTCCCTCGACTCTCCCGCCGCATTTTAAACTTTGTAAAATAGTAAACAGTAAATAACTCTATTTATTTGAGAGTGTGCGTACAACTTTAAAAATCAAATATTGTATTTTGTCTTTATTTTCAATTTCAATTTTAAATATCATTGCTGGAAACAATGGTTAGAATTAAATACACTTATATGAGTATAAATATACTGTATGTTTATCAACAAACGAAGACTTTTTAAAACCTAGTTCGAAAATAGAAAAAATACAAGAAATGGAAATGCTAAAAAGATTTGAAAGTGGAAATGAAAAAATAAAAAACTTCAAAACAAAAAAGGAGTTACGTTACAAATGTTTCTGTGTCTACATCGTTAGCTCTGGCTGAAGCTAAGGGGAAAGTACTAAGAATTCTTGCGTTCATTCATTTATATTTATATCCGTTGCAGAAAGCTGCTAATTCATTTTCGTGCCCTTGGGCGCCATGATAATCTTAGCCGGGGTGCTACGGTGCTAGTGGTGCTAAAACCGCAGTGCGTATTCTTCAGTATTCTTATACAAACGATAAGAGTACGGAGTACTCTTGCTCTCTTACATGCTGATGGCGTTTGCTATAACAAATAGCTGAAATCGTTTCTATCTTATTCTGTTTTCGAGCTACGTCTTGAACGTTTTCATACACTATGTATGGGCGAATTGCGCGATGCGATTTTTTTCTGTGTGTACATATACTTACACATTATGCTAACACAATCACTAAATACGACAGAGAACCACTGTGCAAGTTATGAAACACGCATGCGCGGAACGTCCCTCTCAGAAACAACAAAACAACGTTCCTCGTACATTTTCTTTTACAGACATTTCGTGTACATCTCTATAGTACACATTTTCTGTTCTATCTTTTATCAGTTTTGTCGCCACCTGTCTACAGCAGTGATACATTTATTTTTCCGTGGAAATTCGTCCATTCGCGCCAATAAAAACTCTAACAGTACATATTTCGAATGTGGAATTCAAGATCCGCAATTTGCTGCAGCAGTCGCGTTTAAAATAGTAGCATTGCTTAGGAAAGTAAGTGTATTTGTGCAAAAGAAAGTTACAGACTAAAATGCAATACATTATATTTACATACCTAGCATAATGTATGCGAATGGGAAAACGCCACAGGTAACGCGAGTCCCGATAATTCCGACAGGTGTCGCTTCGTCATCTCGTTCAGGATCAGTGAAAATTCTTCAAACTTCGGTAACAATGTCGCGTTGTAATCGATTGATAATTGATAGATTCATACGGTATTTTCAGGTATCGTGTAACTATAAGAAAAAGTTCTGAGCTTGTATTAAATAATATAAAAAGAAACAGGGCGAGCGACACTCTCGCAATTGAAGTGAATGAACTGAAATGAAACTAAACAAGTGTTTGTTATTTATTTACGTTTGTGCCACTCGTTCTATGTACATATAGTACCACTCTCTGATAGTACCAGAGTACCAGATGGTACCAGAGAGGAAATGAGAGTGTGAGAGTGCGGAGAGTGCTCACGCCCAGGGCCCAGGGTCTTTTTTGTCAGCGCTTTTGTTAATATAGACAGAGACAGAGCATATCCAGGTTTAGCATGGAACAGAACCTATATTTCTAAATCCGTGGTTGTCAAGAAGAACATATGTAGGTCACATACGTTCACTTTCGAGATGCTTTGACATAGGATTGTATTATTTTCATGAGCCTTTCGAATTTGTTTTCGTGACTTTTCTTCTGGTAAATACGTAAATCCTATACTATAAAGTTTAATTATTGCGTACACTGAAATTGTTTGAAATTGTGACATGCGTGGACATGCGGCGTTTTTCCTGCCAACCACAGAAATATGGGTGTAGGTTCTGTTCCATGCTAAACCTGGATACGCTTTGTCTCTGTCTGTACCAGTCTGTACTGACAAAAGTGGTGGCAGAAAAGGCGTGTGCATTCTCGTATCCTCTTTGCTAGTAGGTATATACAATTTTATCGATGTTGATTACTTTGGAGCAAGAAATAGAAGAAGAATGTTACATACATATCTGCGATACGATAGGTACCACATAGTACAGTACTTATCCTGTCCTCTTCTACGCGGACGTGCTCTCGTACTTGCTCGTACTCGTGTGTATTTAGTCGCGTACGTTGCTTGCTGCGCATCTATCTACAGTCGCTACAGTCTACACTCTATTTACACGTCTATGTACACTCTACACGCAAGAATGAAAGGTGCATGTGGAGATTCGTCGATCACGGGAAACTGTTTCGAAGCAGCAGGATGAAAATCTTACGATTCACTGCCACTTGACGCATCGAAAAATCATAATTGAAAGCACCATGGAGGATGACACTGATATTTACGGGGATCTGGCGAATGTCGAGATCAAGTTAGAGGAGAATGTGAGTATCGTAACGCAAGCTCTTTTTCTTCGTGAATTAGGTTAAGTTTTGCATCACAGATGCAATCATACGATGCCCGCAGTTCGTAGCAAACCAGACGGAAAGTAATACTCGTGAATATGCGGAATTAAAGAAACAAATTGCAGAACTTACGACCAAGTTGGAAGATTGTCAAAATGTTAAGGAAACCTTGGAGGTGAATTTGGCCTCGTTATTGAAGACTGCTAAAGCGGAAATTACACGGAAAGATAAAGTGATCGAAGATCTGCGAAAACAGTAAGTATTTACACATTTTCTTTTCTGTCGCATCATCGAAACCACATATTTTTTTAATCCGATACAAATTGATGTAGGCTCGACGATATAATGTTCAAGAGAGGCGGACACTACAGAACGAACAATCGCTTTTGCAAAAAACCGACTTTTGTGGAGAACGTTACAAATCGTTGGCAGATAACTGAACAAATTTCTCTACCTCTCAGCCAAAATAAACACGAGTCAGCAGAAACAGATTCATCGTATAATCTAACCAAAAATTCTAACCTATCCAAGTCTACCTTAACGCCTCTTACAGTGTTTGGTGAACGGCTACTCAAAAGAATCGCCGAGACGCAGTCTATGGAGAAAAGAGCAAAGCAACCGAACAGATTCGGTAGTAATAATAGCAGCGGTATGACCATCGATGGATACGTGGTAGAAAGCGACAAAGAAAACGGCTCTGTGAAAGAATATTCCGAGAAGGAACGGTTTGCAGCAACGGATTGTTCAGCTGAAGGGAGAAACGAAATAGATTCCACGGACGTTGCAGGCATTGCGGATGGGGGAGAAAACGATGGAATGGATAGAACGATGAACATCAAGTGTATCAAGTCTGAAGTTAAAGAATGTGCACCGAGATCAACGAATAAAGAATCGTGCGAGGATGTCAATAATGTTTCCGATAAGAAACACGAGCATACGAGAACAAAGAGATTCGAATATTCGGAAAAATATACCGACCCGCGATTCAACACATATTCGAACACGGAGCGTAATCGCTACTCGTCCGTCGAACAACAAGACAGAAAGCGTAGTCATCGATCGTCCACCATCGCGGTTCAACCAAGTGAGAACGATGCGGATGAACGTTTCGCGAAGAGACACTGCAAGTCAGTCGAAAGATTGTCAATTACGACAGACGATTATCGATCGAGTAGCGTCGAGCGTCGTCGAATCAAGCAAAGAGAAGATCGTCGCACGAACGAAACGTGGGGAGATCGTCGATTGCGCGTGAGGCAACCTTCCTGCGAAAGTTCTCGAGACGATAGATATACGAGAAACAAATCGGACAAGTATAACAATTATCGGGAGAGATCGGTCAGGCGTTACGATAACAGTTCCGACGGCACGGATTGCTCGAAAACAGCTGCTAGGAGAGAATCTCGCGATCGCGATTCACGAAGTGTGGAGAAGTACGCGAGATCCATAAATAAACGAAGCGATCGTTCCGAGGATTATGAATGTCAACCGAAAGAGCGGTTAAGAAACGTCGCCAGGAGAGGGATCGACAAGTCTGACGGAGAAAAACTGATGAACCGTACACGACATTCTGAAACCTTGAAATCCGAAAAGGCCAGCGACACAAACAAATGTTTCGAAAGAAGCGATCGTCGTAGGTTTGCGGGAGAGACTCCTACGACGACGACGAAACTTGCCGATCTGTCGCGAAAACAACTGATCAGTCGGAACAAAGATTCCAAAAGTACGGATGCGAACGAAATTGCACTTGACAACGGCGAAAGACGCGAAAGATCGCAAGATCGTTGGACAAACGGTGACAAACCGGAACCATCAGTCATTTCGGTCGACGCAACAAATACAAACAACGTTATCAGTGCCGCTACCGCTACCACTAACGCTGTCGCGACGTGTTTTGCGACTGTTGTATCGCTGGACAAACAAACCGTCGGAAACGTCGAAAATAACGAGAGCGTGGAAAACGTTGAAAACATTGAGAAATTTATCCGTAATTACAACACCACCGATGGTAATGATCCTAAAAATAGTCTCGATAAAAGAAACGATACGTCGAAGATAGCGGAGGAACATGAATCAACGACAATCCACGTTTTCAAGGATCAGACCAATTTGGAGGAGCAACGCGACACGATTCGCTCGGATGACGTCAAATCTACTGAAACGAATACAAAGCTAGAGGCAGTCGAATCGAAGGATGCGCTTCAACAAGTTTCTCAAGGCTCCTCCAGGAATGATACAAAAGAAAACGAAACAACGACGGTACCGTCACTTGTAGAATATGAAGAATCCAACAAAGTATCAGAAAGTAATGATTTGATCGATTTAGCGGCCGATAAAGCATTAATTAACTCAAGAACAAATGAAGTACTTCCAAGTTCTAACACGAGTAATACTTTCCAAATTTCTGAACCAGGATGCAATGGTAATGTTAATGTCGACGGCGACGGTGATGATAAGGATAAGGATAAGGATAAGAGTAACGACAAAATTCGCTGTACAAATGTTCCCAGAGATGTCGAGGCCGATAAACCTAATGGTAATTGCGAATACACTGTTCCTGATATCACTAAAGGTAACGACGATGACTATGATCGCAATCATGAGAGTCTCGGCAACGTCAAAGTTCACAAGAAACCCAATGACGACGATCACAAAACCGTTCGAAACAAAGAAGGAGCGAGCAAGAAAGAAGGCAGAGCGAACCTTGCAGAGGAATTAGATGAAAAACTAGAAAACGAAGAAAGCAAGGTAAACAAGGGAAAGAAAGAGAATAGTAAAGCTGTGACGAAACAAGGACCACGCGAGACGGAAAAGTCGTCGATGAATTCCGACGGTACGAACAGGAAAAACACGTCTGCGAACGTACACGGAAAAATAATTGTGTTCGCACGGCGCAAAAAACCCGTACGCTTAGCAAACAATAATGCAAACATGACTGTCCTTATAAATAACAGTCTTAATAGTAGTTGATCCGACGTTAATTGTTCGATGAAAGGTAATTCTTTGGTAACAATTCGAGATAATAAGAGAGAGGTAGAGAGAGAGAGAGATAAGAGAGCGTATCAGAGAGAACCGATTGGAGCAACCCGACAAACGACAAACCGATGAATGTTGTCCGAAAAGAAGAATTTGTATAAAATGCTGTAAATAACAAGTTAAATGTGTACATACTGTTCAGTGGAAAGCAGTGTATCATAGTAAGTTTAACATGTTTCTTCCCAATGTTTGCCGTGTAGAATTTTTAATTCGAAACGAAACGATGAGCGTTACGGTAATCGATCCGTGTAACGACTACAACGTGTCTTCTATGTACATGTAGATTTTTCAAATCGAGCTAATAATCGAAACGTGTTTTTTCGCTATTCTGTTTAAATAAATATAATGAAATAAATTAGCATTGTGCGTAATTGATCACCGAAACAATAAAAGAAGTAAAGAATTTTGTTTAGAACGAACTCGACTCTAGAAACCCCACCAATTAGGTTACAGGACAGAAGGTAACGTGAAGCGACGCGACGACGCGACGCAGAGCGTCCTAGCGTCGCACACGCTCTGCGCTGTCGCAGAGTCGGAATAGACCGAACAAAACCGAGAGAGAGAGAGAATGGTAGAGAGCGCGCAAGAAAAAGAGAGAGTGCAAAAGAGAAGGATAGAGAAAGAGAGAGAGAAGAGGAAGTATGAACATTGATATATCGTGTACATAGCTGTCGTTTATAAGATTTGAATAATTCTGCAGAGCGCTGGTGAAAACAAGTTTCGAAAATCCATAGATATGTATAGGTAAGGGGCGGATGGTTTACCGAGCGTCCCTAAGTCGCGCATCACCCTGAATTCACGGCTACACCTCGTCGTTCGTCCAGCCCAGATTCCGATCGATTCTTCCGTACTGCTAGTGTTCGTGTCGCTAACAGCCTCGCGGTCCCGAAATATGGGCTCGATCGTCCTAAAGTCACTCTCGGTTCTCCTCGGAATATTTTTTGTTTTCGTCGGCACCATGAAGTTAACTTCGCACATCAGCAAGGATCTTCACAAGGACTTGGTGAGTCAAAGCTTGCATTTAGAATGTAATTATATAACAGAAATTTACCCCATCTTACGGGTCGCGTTTCACTCGACCGAGATTCTCTTTTCGCCAATATTCCCGTATTCGTTTCGACCCTGGCCCTGTCTGTTATCAGATCTCGCACCCTCTCTCATCTTTCCTACTCTAACTTTCGCACGTCACGACGTGCTTAACCGTTGTATCGTGCCGTGTCGTGTCGCGTTGCGTTGCGTTGCGTTGCGTTCTGCTCTGTTCTGTTGCGTTCCGATTCCGATACGTTCATTTTCCCTCGTCCACCCTCCTCGTACTCGACAATGCCCACTTTCGCGATAACGTGTATCGCGCAATCCCGAGTAGACCAACGATTTTGTCAATAGTTTGTTTTTATTCACCCTCTCGTTTCAACGAATTTCTACGAGTTGCAAGTTTACAGTTGCTTTCGCTACCAAGGCTACCTAACTACCGATCGTAACGCGCGCGTTTCCGTTTCTTTTTGCCCTCCCTTTATTTTCGGTATACCGAAAAAAACGATACTATTCTGCTACTCTAATTCCTGAATATCGGGTATCGAATATCGAACAATTCAAGAACTATGGAGACAGAGAAACCGATACAGGCTGACACGCGAGATTATTATAAAGAATGTAAAACAGTGTTGCGACAAGTAAACAACGATATCCATCCGATCGAGACATCGATGTTTGTTGATCGGTACGCGATCGGTTCATTGAAAAGATTCGAACGAACGGAAGTTTTGTAGAATACGATCAAATCTTGAGGTAATTCGGTTTGCTTCGATGCGACTCGTGAAAAGATTATTTTCGTCTGCTGTTGTTACTCAATGCCCAAAGTTATAGTTATAAACTGCGATCCTTTTGGTAATGGGCCAAATATCGTCGCGAGTGCCAGCGTTCGATGTTCACTGGCCAGACAATTGTGATAATTTTCTTTGCGCGAGTACCTATACATACACTATTCGTTGGTAAGGACAACCACCTTTTCCCTCGGTTACGATCGCTGTGTGTTGACCAGCGCGATCGCGTTGTTTGTTGATTTTTTCCAGAGAAAAGAATATGTCAAGTACGCAAAAGTGTTTCCCCTGTCTGGAACGTTGGACTTCAAAGTACCGAGCAAATGGTATAGAAGAGTTGTCGGATCGCTCGAGATCATCTGCGGACTTGCAATGGCGATAGTGCCCAGCCGTAAGAAAACAACGAAACAATCTACCTTTCCACTGTCCTGCTCCACCACATTGTGCGCCAGTTTCTCTACGTTACTTTGCTGACAACGTCTTACCTTTTCAGACAAGATAAAGAACGCGTCGAACGCGGTATTACTCTTATTAATGTTAATGGCCGTGTACTCTCATTACATGGTCAACGATAAATTCGAGAGGATCGCCCCAGCTTTGGTAAGAGTATAATAAAAACACCGACACACTGTTGAACATTAAATAATACCGCGAATGTACTTTTAGGTGTTCTTCTTCATGCTGACAGGACGTCTAGTGATAGACTGGCAATTGAGACGAGAGGACGCGCAATCGGTCACAGCGAACGGTTTAGACGATAAAACCAAAAAGCAGGATTGAATCCAAGACTGTTTGATGCGTACGCGTGCGAGTCAACGCGAGGCTTTGATTACGCGTACAGAATCCGAGATTATAGCCGACAGTCACGCTAAAAACTTCACGTTAACAAACAACAAGAAAGAAAAGAGTTTCACGGGTTTCGCTATCCTCACGATCTTCCACGTTTCGAGTCGAATGGAGATCAATTGATTCGACAACATCCGAAATTTGTTACTTCACCTCTGCGAATACTTATCGAATGTGATAATCGAATTTCCTATTCGTATTCGTATTCATATTCGTGTTCAAGTTCATGTTCATGTTCATATCCGCGTCTTATCGAGATCACCCCTAACAATAAGAGATAACGATACGGAAAAACCGCGAGATGGATTTCTACATCTCGAGCGAGTCGGTTCTTTCAAATTTCGAATAATGAATTGCGAATGACGAATTACGAATTCGGAAGAGCAAAACTATCGTTTCGATTGATAACCCAGTTACCTGCGGTATGGTATTATAATAATATAGTTGGCCGTGAAGGTCGATGTGAAACTTTAGCTCAAACACAAGGTATTAACTGCCATTCGAATTAATGTGTTCCCGTGATATTGTGTTAAGATGTACGTGTCCTTAGATGATAATTAATATCAGCATTTCAGTGCACTTTTCATTTCATCGTTTTTCCTTTTTAAGCACGTCCTTGATTCGATTTAGGCGAAAACGCGTTAACCAAAAGTTGTTGAATAGATCGAAAACAAGAACTGTGTCACTCATCCATCTACAATATCTATCGTTTGGTGCGTTTACAAGCAACCATAATTACCCATGTAATCGTAGATCGCGATACGTCCTTTAGTTAGCCTCGTCATCGTCATAGTCGTACAGATTTTTAATATTCCGACTCTCTCTCGTATCCAACAATAATCGAGGTTTGTCGGAAAGACCACATGAAATGAAGGGCACAGAATAATAAAAACGCACGGAACGGCATATTCGCAAATACAACAATCTCTTTTTTTTCAAACGATGAACGCACCGTAGCGATATCACTCAAAATTCTATTAAATATTCACATAATTAACCAAGAATCTGGTTCGTTCTTTAGGCTGATTAGTATTTTATAGCACGTAAGGACGCCATCAAATATTTTAGATACAAAAAACCATATTTACGATATCGATACTATATTATATATACAGTACATACTCATATACGTATTCATTTACAAACCTATACACATATTTACACGTACAAGTACACGTACACGGCTTTCTTTGTCGATTTCACATCAACGTTAAATTGTGCTTATCAAGCAGACGGACGAGCTCAAGCAATTCGATGCATAAACGTGTAAAAATCGTTCTATTAGTGTTTCTTATAGATAATATTTTCTCTCCTTTCCTATCTTCAAAACGTGAAAGAATAAGCAAAAATGTTAGAAGTTTATCTGTTGTACTCACGATGCAACAATATCATTATTTTTCATTCGTGTTCCTTTCGCGTATCGTAACACTGGAATCAGCCTTATGTTATGGTGATCAATTTCAATACAAGCATCGATTCACCTTCGATTTTTCAAGCATACAAGGACAAGTATGTTAAGAAGAGAAGAAACAGCTTTCGTTTTCGGTGTGGCTGTATGTAATAACGCAAACGGTTCAATAAATAACTTATAATTTTTAATTTTGTAACAATTTACATACTAAACGTACGTGTTTACAGCGAAGTCAATGAAAGAACAATCAACAATCCAGTTTAATCTGCGTCTTGGCCAGTAGTCAACAGATTTATAGCCTTTCGAAGATTTAATACGGCTGTCGGTACGTCGTCGTAATTTAAAGCGCTTCCAGCCCATTTGATAAGTTTCTGTGCCTTGTTCATTTGATCCAACGACAAGTTGATTCCTCCTAACAAACATGTTCAAGTCAAATCCCATATGATTCGGTCGAATTCGATACTATTTATATTTTACTGTAATACCTTCCGTTTCCGCTTTTGTATTCGGACGGTAGTTATCTGCAATTTCAGAAGACCCTTCGTCTATACTCCCTTTCTTAGGCATATTGTATGTTGTTGTATCGAACGAGTCAATGTTGCCGGTGTTACTTCTTCCGTTCGAATCGAAGGATGCTTCGCCTTCTTCTGGTTTCTCCTGACTTCCAGCACTGTTGTCTGCTCCGACTAAATCAACGAGATAACTGGACAATTACAAAATATAATCTACAGTATTGTTACCATTAGAACACCTTCGTCCATGCTATTACTTGAATCAAAACCTTCCATGTTGTCCTCTAAGGGTCCAGGTACAGGCGTCTCACCATTTTTCAAACAATTGTGAATATACGTTGCCTTCCATTTAGCATATTTTCCTTTCTGTATTGCTTCTTCGGTCAATTCACCGAATACAGTCAAAACGTCGTACAACAAGCCAGCAGAGAAAAAACTTTGAATTGTTGCTTTACTAAAATCACCAGCCCTATCTCTTTTATCCGCATACAGGAAAAGCTTGAGAGCCCAATTCTCTAAATGTGCTTGTGCGACTATATCATTTGTAATCGCTTCGTTCTCTCGTAATTCTTTCTTAGTTGTTTCCAACCAATCCATTAATTTTAGTAAGAAATTTGTTTGTTCCGTCGTTTTCGTTGAAAGTTTTAATCCTGTTTGAAGTGCGTATAGGCGACCTATAATTATTACCTACATTAGATTTTCAAGATGCACGAAAATATTCTATCGAGATCCGATACATACACCAGTAACTAACAACAGGATCTCGTTCATGATGACTGGCTGCTATCTTTAAATATTGCTCTATGCTTTTCAAAGGAGCTGGAACGTCCGGCAAATTTGGGTTAACCATGCTGCTCTCGTAAAAATCTCTCTGAAAAATAAGTTTTGCTTTTGTTCACTGTGCGTTGTTATCCCGTATTGTCTACTATATTTTCTGATAACACTTACGATAATTGGAATAAATCGTGCGGCAAAAATCTCACCGTGGAACGTTCTGTCAAAATTATTCGGCTACTTTATTCGTTTTATCAGCTTACCTTATCTTCTTTTAATCGATCTCTTTGTCGGTTGCGTGACAGTTAAAAATTCTTACATGCAATGTACAAAATAAAATTAATCTTCTTGGTTCGTTAAGTTTTTACACAGTTCCAATTCATTTCATCGAAACATCCTGTTTTGATGCATTACACATTACATGTAAATACACATAGTTACTTGCCTGCCTATATGTGTGCATCTGTATTATTTATGTGGAATAATGTGGATGTAGATTGTAGATAAATGCGTATATAATATAGGTATGTAGGTTATCAGGTATACTTACATATATATCTATCTAAATCTATGATCCATGTAAACATTTGGAAAAAAGTTAGGTAAAAAACGACAAACCGGTATAGAAATTATCTTTCCACAAGTAAGTATGTATATATTGTTCTTACTATTCTTTTTTTGTGAGGAAATAAAAATATGTACCCACATCCGTCATCTGGTGGATGGAGTAATCTTGGAACACGGCATTGCACGGCATGTTATCTGAAGCCGGGTCTGCAAGTATATAATATCTAAGGTCTATGTATACACTCAGAGAGGATATGAGAGTGCTCACGCCCGGGTTTTCGATGCCTCCGAATAGTCCGAATTGCTCCGAATCCTAGCCTGGATCAGATCCTAGACCGACGGTAGAGCGGTTTCCCCTGGTTCCCCCCTCCCACTCTTAGCCTGGATCAGATCCTAGACCGACGGTAGATCAGTGATGCCAGAATCGTGGGACGTGGTATTTTTCCCCTTCGCTCGCTCAGCCGACTCGACCCCCCACTCTGACGTACCATCGGCTTCTTACGTTGCTTCTACTGCGCACGCGCTATACACAAGCGTACTTCTAGTCTGTCCGTGTGAGCTGCCTATTCATCTTGGTACGCTTGTGTGTAGCGCGTGCGCAGTAGAAGCAACGTAAGGAGCCGATGGTACACCAGAGTGGGGGGCCGAGTCGGCTGAGCGAACGGAGGGGAAAAATACCACGTCCCACGATTCTGGCATCACTGCGGTAGAGCAGTGATGCCAGAATCGTGGGACGTGGTATTTTTCCCCTTCGCTCGCTCAGCTGCGCTCAGCCGACTCGTCCCCCCACTCTGACGTACCATCGGCTCCTTACGTTGCTTCTACTGCACACGCGCTACACACAAGCGTACCTCTAAGTCTGTCCGTGTGAGCTGCCTATTCGTATTGGTACGCTTGTGTGTAGCGCGTGCGCAGTAGAAGCAACGTAAGGAGCCGATGGTACGTCAGAGTGGGGGGCCGAGTCGGCTGAGCGAGCGAAGGGGAAAAATACCACGTCCCACGATTCTGGCATCACTGACTGGAAGTTCGAATTTATATTTATATACTTCCAGACGCATGCGTATTGAATTGAAAAACGCACGAGTTTCGCTTCTATAAGGACTAAGGACACTTTGTTGTGAAAATCGAAGAAAACTAAACCACGTGTTTGACATGTGACGGATAAACATTTCAGAAAGAAAACAGACTGACAAACGAAAAGAGAAAGCAGAAGGAAAAATGTCACGGCGTCCAGAACATTTAGCTCCACCCGATGTGGTAAGAATTAATTTATTAATCAGTTTGAAACACTTGATATAAATAGTCGAGTTCTTTTGCAGTTCTACAATGAATCAGAAGCTCGGAAGTACACGCAAAAGTAAGTTAATCATTTGATTTGTATTTATGCCTGTTCATTTCTTATACTTTCTTTTCACGAATTGATGATATTAGTTAACACGTATTTATAATCGTGCAGCTCTCGAATGATAGAGATACAAGAGCAAATGTGCAGACGCGCTATAGAGCTTCTCCTGTTGCCGGAAGACAAACCTTTCTTGCTTCTAGATATCGGATGCGGTTCTGGTCTAAGCGGTAGTGTTATCGAGGAGTATGGGCATACATGGATGGGAGTTGATATATCATCAGCTATGTTAGGCTAGTATATACCTGTTAAATGTAATTTTTTATGTACTACCTTTTAATCGTCCTATCTTGCTTAGCTTTTTTGATATTTCGTATCAACAGGTGTGGCGTTGGAAAGAGAAGTCGAGGGTGATCTAATGTTAGGGGACATGGGTCAGGGAATGCCGTTTCGAGCAGGAAGTTTCGACGGAGCAATTAGTATCTCCGCATTACAATGGTTATGCAACGCTGACAAAAGTTCACACGAACCGTTGAAGCGTGTATACAAATTTTTCTCCACATTATACTCGTGCTTATCGAGATCTGCACGAGCAGTCTTTCAGTTTTACCCTGAAAACAACGAACAAGTCGAATTAGTTACAACTCAAGCTACAAGAGCAGGTTTCTACGGCGGCGTTGTTGTAGATTTTCCAAACAGTACCAAAGCGAAAAAGTTCTTTCTGGTTCTAATGACTGGCGGACCCATGGCTCTTCCACAAGCTTTGGGTGTGAACGACGACAATAGTGTTATATCTTATGCAGCAAGAAGGTTGATATTTTAATAATCTTTAAACTTTAATAATCCCAAGTTCAACGTAAGCATTTATTCCTCTTCCTTTTTAGAGAGCAAATCAGGAAAGCTAGAGGTAAACCATTAAAAAAGAGCAGAGATTGGATTGCCGAGAAAAAGGAAAGACGACGAAGACAGGACAAGAAGGTTCCAAACGATTCAAAGTACACTGGAAGGAGAAGATGTGGTCGATTTTAATATGCTTTACCTTTCACATACTTTTTCGACGATACATTTCATCGTGTTTGTATCTTCGAGTCTATGCTCAGATGTATGTACATATATTTATATTTCTACAATGTTCATGAAATACAGAGATTTCGATAATTTCTTGAAATCTATTTGAACTTTGGTTTTAGTAGTACATGTCCAAGCGTGCAAGCATAGAAAATTCTGCAATCAATTCGTCCAGGTCAAAGAAGTATATGAATTGTATTTTGCGGAACTATACATACTAATAAGATTACTAACAAGAATATAATAAAATTAAAGATTCTTTACAACGTCTGTACCAACCATATCAAGTTATTCTACTCTGGTAACAAGAACTGAGACAAGCTTTTATGAATATCAGGGTGCACAGCCTTTTCCAGTTCTTCTCTATCTAACCAACAGTGCTTTAACTTGGAAGAAACATCTCCACTTATATACTTTGCTAGGAAATAGAATATTTTTGCTCCATCTTTTCCCTTGAGTCTTACATCTTTCGGATATTTGTATTTGTAGAAGCCAATCGGTGCGTTACCATAAAATTTTACTTTAATATTATTACCACAACATTCTTGCACAGTTCTTTGTGCAGTCTAAAAAAGAAAATGAGCGGACATTTACATATTAGAAATCGATGGGTCAATTTTCTATGAACAACATAGTAACAAGCCTTGCCTCTATCATAGTCTCCGTACTTTTACGTATGTTTTGTGGTGGAATCCAAACATCACCGTTTCCTATTTGTTCATTTACCAATAGCACTAAAGTTTTATCCAATTTACGATTCAACGATATTACAAGATTGTCTTCTTCAGCTTCCATAGTGCAAGAAATGGAATATAATATTAGCGTTTAGAATAACTCAACACTACGGAAGCAAATAAGGGAATAAGTAAATTTACCATACCATTTACTCTTGGCGCAAACTGAAATTTTTCCAATTCTTGTTTGCTAGAATCTTTGAAATCTTCCAAGTTTTGAGTACTAATTTTATCTACGTTTTCGTCTGTAGATGCTTCCTTCCTTTTTTGGCTTTTTTCCTTTTTCATCTGTATTTCAAAATCTGACAATAAACTGTTCTCGAACTCTATTTGATCTAACATCTGTTGATGTTGCGCTTCCACATCCTCCATTGGTTTTGTAATTATTGGATGACGTTCTAAACAAACGGCACTGAACAAATCCCATTTTCCGTCGGTTTCAATGTTTACTTGCGACAGTGTTCTAAATATAACCTTCGCTGCCGATGGAGTACCTGTACAGAACCTTTTCTTTTTGTTTCAAGTTATTATTTTAGTAATCTTATTTTTATGTAATAAAGATGTCCATGTTGTCCAATAAATATAAGTTGATCGAATTGTAAACAACGAGAATCGATGAAAGCTATCTTACCTCGAAATAACATAGCCGCATTGTTCAACGTATGACACGTTAATATTTTCTTTAACATTGTTGCGCTCCTTTTTTACATGCCTAAGTGAAGAATGAGAAAGAGAAAATTTCGATTTCAATTAACACTACGGTAGCACAGTGTAAAGAATAAGTTAACAGTGTAAGTACACTTTTTATACGGTATGCATAACAACGTGCTTATACGACTATATATTGGACTATATACATACAACATACAACCACATACTACATCATACAACTACTACCGTACTATTTACTATATATTTACTACTACACGACTACACGACGTGTAGGCCAGTGTAGGTGTAGACGGTGTAGTACACGTTTGATCGCATACATGTGTAATATAAATATAAAATATCGTTTGTGTAGATGGCGCTATTATTCCTCTACAGTGAAGTGAAGATCATTTATATTCACTCATATTTTATAATCGGACAGCACATTCTTCTCTATCAAGGTAAAATTATTTAACGATATTTGTAAAATACATGCTTGGTATCTTATTTCTACGTTTTGTTGACTGTTTTCAGCAATGGCACTTAAAATGTGGCACATCTGCGACACACTAGGAGAACAGTCATTTACGTTTTCAAGAACGAACACTGGAAAGTGTACAATTCGGAGATGATACGTAAAACAGGTGAAATGAAACTTTATGAATGCATATCGATTAAAATAGTCGCACCGAAACTGCCAGAACATACTTCTAAAAAAGGTATTGTTTAATTTTGAAACTTCTCGGAGTCGCTATTCGTATATGGCTAAATACGTACAACCTTTGTACCTTTTCGAACAAAGGTGTATTTGGCTGAATTATTTGTAAAAAAACATATATTCTAAGAGAATATCATAGCAATAGATTATAATTGTAATTATGTAAGTTATAGGCTATTAACAAAGGAGTGAATAGCTTGTACCTCAAATGACAGTAACAAAGTATATAATTATATACTACGTTAAATAGAGAATTAAAAATACACACATCACATGACAATTCTTTATTAATCGTTGAGAGAACATACTGAGATTCCATGTAGTAAAATATCAATGTAAGATAATCATTTACTCCGAACAGATATTCCGATGGACCCGTAAGCGAAGAGGCAAACACATGGAAGTACGATCCATTGTCGTTCCATGCGAAACAAGCTCAAGAAAGAATTCAAGAATTCGATAGATTGAATAGAGCGAGACATCTTCTCGATGCTATTTTCCTCACGAATGAATTAATTTCCGATGGTTCTGATGTTGAAATATTGAGTCTTGCTAACACGATAATAACAAGATTTAAGATTCTGGGAGTGTTTAATACATCAGTAGGCAAGTTGTATTTAATACATAATTATTTATCTTTCGATGCACTTTTTCAACAATGACCAACTTTTTTAGAGAATACTTATGAAAATACTAGGATATTAGTACTGAAGTCTTCTCACAGTGGTGTATATCATTGTTGTACATTTTGTTCGAGTGGGGGAAAGAAAGAAGCTACCTGCGGTTGCAGAGGAATTATGCCTGGTAATTAAAAGCATGCGAGAACCCAATGGTTGGGACTCCGGAGAATAATTCTGAAAATTTTTGAAAATCTGTGCTGGCCCAAATAAAATTCTCGACCCGATACTTTCGGGTTCTCGCACGCCTCTACTGATAATACACATTTCTTGAATAATATAATGAATAGACTGTAATTATTTTAGACCTACAAAGGCTACTACATACTTCTGAAAATAAGATTTTATTTGATTCCACTTTCTTAAAATTCGTCTATAAAAATTGCAAATTGCATAAACGTCCACAGTCTAATAATGAAGCACCACCGATCAATATTGTATACAATATGGTTATTTAATTAAAGGTGGATATCAAGGTTGCGGACACGGTCATGTAGGACATCCAGGTGTCAGCCATTGGTCTTGCTGCGGATCAGTTTTGAGACACGGACGTTGTTTGGCACTCCAAAGATACGTGCACCAGCTGCTAGTTTGATGCTGTTCATGATACATATATATTTGTATGTATATCATTATTTTTGTACATCAGTCTTTATTGAATACAAATAGCAATATAAAACGCCATAGAATGGAATGTTGTTGCGTATGCAGTTGAACATACCGCCCCTAAATTCATTTTCGTGAACATCTTACACGGTACCTCAAATGACAGTCTAATATTGTTGCTTTAAACCTATCGTTTATAACATCACATGACAATTCATACCTATATTTGACTTGTTCATTGACAAGAATCTTTTCTCGGTCCGTTTCTCCGAATGGGTATATATCAGTCTAAATCTTGAATAAATACTATGAGATAACATACCGATAGTCCATCGAAACAAAAGAATCTTTCGTTTCTTCGAAGGTAGTATTTAAAAGCGTATTTCGATCGTACTGTGTCAGAAGCACATTCAAAAGTGCTTTCGCCTTTTGCAATACTGTCGTCAAGTATAGAGCAATCCTTCTCCCAGCTCCGGATGCATTTTCGCAGGCGTGGCCGCGGTGTTGAGTACTCCACATACATTCCTTACATGTTACCTAAAAGAAAATGGCTTGTTTAAAATCACTCGTAAATGATTTAAGGGGGTAGACTCGTTTCTAGGATTGCAAGAGTGCGTGATGCGCCTTCTCATTTTTCGATAATGCAAAGATGCGGTTTTTCAGTAGTCGAAAGCGCTACATAAAAGATCAATCTAGGCCGCAATCGCCCTCGAAAGTACTATTTTTATGTTTGCGAGGCGTAAATTCATTATTTGGAAGCATGAAGTTGCGCATGTAGCTATTTTCATAAAGCTGCGACAGCTACATGCTGCCGAATCATGCAAATTACGCCTAGTAAACGTAAAAACAGGATTTTTGAGGGCGACTGTGGCCTAGACTGATCTATTATCTAGCTCTTTTGATTACTGAGAAACCGCATCTTTGCATTATCGAGAAATGAGAATCCTAGATACGAGTCTACCCCTTTAACAGTACGATAAAAGGATCGTGAACCTGTTGGCACGCGATACAATAAAATCTCAATGCGTGCGTAGGATGTTTTTGACATAGAGTGGTACGCCGCAATTTGGTAGCTTCCCAAAGCGGCCTTATCTTGTGCTTCGATGGCTTAATCTCCATGGTGATTAGCTGTTGATGTTCCATACCGCATTCTGTGCAGAAATTGCGGAGGCATGTGGAACATTGGACCGACGCCTTTAAAAAGCAATGTTTATATCAACTATTTCAATACAATTATCGCCTTATCGCAGAGTTAGTGGAACACGCTGTATTTAACTAAACCACATTGGCTAGAGAATAAGAATACTAATGCTTACAACCACTTCATTCGTGCAAACATCACAGAGAACTCTGTTTGCAAGTCTGCAGCGTATAGCGTCCATAACTAACCGATGTTGAAGAGGATAATGTGGAGGAGGTATCGGAGAACCAACGGTCGGCAATCGAAAATCACATAGAGGACACAGTTCATGGAAACTACTTTTCCTCTCTCGTGAATTGTTGATTTTTGTCAGTTTCGGGGAATTACAGGAACCTAGAGCCCACAGAAACATATATCAACAAAATATCTCGCGATTGTAATTCATAACTCTGTGTCACTTACGTTTGTTTAGTAATTCTGAAACACACAACGAACATATAGGATGCAAGCATGGTAAGAGTCTTGGCTCGTGCATCCTTTTACCGCATCTAGGACACCGGAAGTCTTTATCTTCCCCTGTCTGAAGGGAAGAAAAGATCTCTTCTTGGATGTACTCATTGCTTACTCGATCCTTTGCGTTGTAAGACGATTCAGAGGAAGGTTCGCACATGGAATTTGTACCGTTCGTGTTCCAAGAGATGGGCACTTTTGAATACACATCGTAACTAAATAAAAGAGAAACAGAAAATAACATACTACTATATAGAAACAAACTGGTGAAGTTGTGTCTCCGTTGTACTGTTTTCTACACTCTAATTTTGTAATCACCGAATGATTCATCGTCTTGCTCGGAATCGCGCAAACTCGGTGGACGAAATCAACGACAGAGGTGTCCATCTTTAGAATATCCGACGAAAGTAAAAATTTCGTACGGGGTGGGAAAAAGTGCAATAATAGTCTCGGAATAGTCTGCAGCGTACCAAGTCAATTAAAAATAGTTCTTACCGGACGCTTTTAGCGAAAGCCTGTGGATCTGCATTAACGGCCGGTTGGGTATCCGCCACTTTATTTTTTCGTTTAGGGAATGTACAATCTTGACTATTAAATCCGTTGTTCTCGTTCTCCTCATCCATCGACGTTCTCTCACCGCAGCAACTTGTTAAACGACACTTGGAGCATTTGACAAAATCCATAAACACACTGTTAGGCTGTCAAAGCTAACGCACAATATTGTACGAATTAATTATAGATACGCAAACCAGTCGTCGTTAATTTCCATAATTCCCAAAAGAGTGAATACAGATTGAAATATTCGCGAATGGAACCAAGTGATATAAAATACAAAATGATTTGTTGGTTTCGAACGTTATACTATCATAGAATTGATGTAAAACTCAACTTACCAAGTTGAAGAGAATTCTATCTGCCAGCACGCGCAGTGATGGTTTTCGACGATACAAATACCTTTTGCACTACTTCACGTTTGCCATAGCGTAACGAGTTAAAAATAACGCGAAGGCGGGCGCATGCGAAGCGAAACGCGACTGTTTTGTACCGAATTCCAAATCCTACTCGTTATTCGTTACGCAGTTTCAGCGGTTATCGTAATCGTACATTAATAAACATTAAATTACAATGACTACGAATGAATAAACGATGCAGGTGTAATATTCACAACTCTGTCAGCTATATGGATAACAAATTTTATTACTTATCCATACACGTGTAAAAATAAGATCGATGATATACATATTAAAGAGCAAGTATTACATACAAAGGATATATGCTTAAGGAATGATTACTATATATAAATACTAATTCCAATACTTTCTAAGGCCGTGAAAGAACGAATAAGTTCGATCATTGTGCTATGGTACCGCCTGTGTGTACAAACAGCGGTGCATCTACACGATTACACAATTAAAAAAGCCTCGAATTCAATTGTACAGTACAGATAAACGATATTAGTATCCCGAGAAGAAAAATCATCGAACTAGATATAAATAGAGGAAGTGAGCCTGTGTTCTCGGTATCCGCGTCAACGGATACTTAAGTACATCCGTGTCAGTTGAATTCTTTTATACAGATGGCAATTTCATCGGTTGAGGAAATCGTATGGAATCTTGTTAAGGTACATACTTAATATTACAGCCCTGTAAGTGACTAGTACTCTTTACGTTTTTGGCCAAACATACACGTGTGTGCGTCGCTTAATGAGATCTTATATTCTATACATCTCTGAAACACGAGGATCAATTTATGAAATCTGGTGCGTAACGCACCGATTAGATTTCTTTTTTTAAAGACTATATCCGTTACCTCATGTTTTCACTCTAGAACCCACTTTAATAAAACCATTTCGAGATTTACCGTTTCTTGCTTGACTGTTATTTTTCGTCTTGCGATGTTCGAATAAGACGTCGTCGGAGTCCGTGTCTGATTCGGATAGTACCATTTTATGCGTCGAAACTGCAAACAATTGTGCCAGTATTAATAATACGAAATTATTCACGGTTAACGAGTATATAAGAATATCATACACGTGCTGCTATCGTCTTCCGGTTCCGGTTGTAACAAGGAATAACGAGGAGGTTTTTTCTTAGCACGAAGCGAACGTCGTTTTCCTGTGCATATTCTTTGGCATAAGCAAACCAAACCCCATACCAGACCAACCCAACACACAACCAAAGATAGCAGCGCGATTATCACGTAAAGAATGCTCCAATCTGGAAAATTATATTTCTACCGTTATTTAGAATTTTTCGGAAATGTAATATATTTTATTAACGAATATAGGGCTGCTCTTTCCCTTGCTTAACCAGAAATTTTTGCCATTTTCCTATGTTATCCGGTAGATTGATCCTGGAGGATCAATGGTTCGAAAGTTATAAATGTTTAAAGTTGAGCGATTTCCAGTATTTGTGACAGGTTAGCGCCGCCATGTTTTTGGAATCTACGTGATCCACATCAACGCGTGCTTGTGGTGCCAACTTTAAACATTTATAACTTTTAAACCATTGATCCTCCAGGGTCGAAACTTTGATTTCTCACATCTTCTCGTCTAAATCTACTGGGTAACATAGGAAAAGGGAAGAAATTTATAGGAGAAAACCAAAAATTCTGGTTACGCAAGGAAAAGTTTACCCGAATATAGTTTAACTTACCGCAGTTGGAATCACCGTTACCGAAATATTTCTGTATTAAATTCTGCATCCAGAATGCCTCACACATACACGATCTTGTCTCTTGGTCGCATACGCCATGACCTACAATCAAGTTTTTTTGTGATATCGATAAATCAGTCGGATTTTTAAAGTGCTCGAATTAGAGTGATGAACGTACCCGAGCATTTATTTTGGCACACAGCGGTGTCGATATTCGCGACAGATAACTGAAGTAGTCCGGAGTCTTGTCTCAGTTTTTCTTTCAACCGCTTAACCACTTCCGGTCCCGGCATAGTCGTTTGTCCTCCTTTCTTCTCGACGTAAAACACCAACACTGCTCTGCCAGTGTGAGGCTCCGCTCTTAAGTTCCGTACAATAATCGATGCTTCGTCCCGCAGCAACATTTGCAACTTCACCACCAACGAATTCTTTTGAGACACCGTCAGCATGTTCGCTCCGATGTTTAACGTCAACTCGACCAAATGTAACAATTGTGTATCTAGAAAAAGTTTGCTTAAATTTCGTTATAGAACATCGATATGCAGTTTCTCTTTCTTCGTACCAACCTGACTTCACTATAACCGACACAGTGTCTTCGCTACTGAGTCCTTGATCGTCCACTACTTTCAATCTGAAAACGTATCTACCTGGGACGATATCGGTTAGCTAGAATTGAAGAATGATAATGACATTTCATTTATTTGAAGTGTACACCCAATTTAAATGTTATTACCATAAGAACCGGTGACTTGTCTGTATCTTGAATTACAGTACCAATAGCAAGACTAGACGAATCCCTTATCCATATCCATTCCTTGATTCTTAAGTCATCGGTTGATTGAGTACCATTAATAATCAGGGCACCAATGGGCGCGATTACAACCTGATCGCCTCCCGCGTTTGCTTTAGGTGGCGCATTTTTATCTATAAAATCAAATTACCTCTATTACATTTTGAACCATTGGAATCCGGTGAGATTCGAGTAGTATTTCATGCATACTTTGCGTAACTTTTACGTTCACGGTATCGGAGTCTTTATTCCCGTTATCGTCGATTACAGTTAACTTAAACTCATAGTCGCCTTTGGTTAGTTTTGTTACATTGGTAATTGATTCGTTAACAGCAGAGAACTCTGCATTGCTGGGCCCACTGTTAAATGAAGTTTCTTATTATAATGTTATATCGGGAGGATTAACCCTTAGCACTCGAGTGGCAATTCAATATATTTCTTTTGCATTATTGCATTTGTTTATATTGTATTTAGTAAATTACTAAACATTTAAGTATTCCGAGTGCAAAGGAGTAGCATCTAAAATGAAAGTTTACCTGACTTGTTCCCAGTGATATGATACAATTTTAATGTCATCTTTACTTTTGTGACCATCCAGTAGAGTTTTCGTTTCCGGCAGAGCTATCGTTATATCTTCGCCGGCATCGGCTGTTCAAAATACAAGTATAGAATGAAACATTTCTATTCGGAATAGAAATATGCGTGGTTCCAGATCGTATCATTACCTTTGGGTGGTTTATTCGTTGGTGGTTTTACAAACACGTGGACCTCAGATGTCGAAGACTGCTCCGAGTCGTCCGTTACTTTTAGCACGAACGTATACATTCCCTCTTCTAAATTAGACAGTTGTAAGTATGGCGTTCTTGTGTTTTGCATGTCCACCGCTTTGTTCTGATCAGAGGGACTTTTCGTCCACTCCCAGCTCGCGATTCCGTGGTCATCGGTGCTCAAGTTACCATTCAGAGTAAGCGTATTCTGGGGTAAGTATATAATTATATCCTGCCCCGCGTTCGCGCTAGGAGGATAATCGGTTACTTTCAGTACAGTTATGTTAGCGCTAGTAGAGTTCGTGATATGATCAGAATCTTCCACAGTCAACCTAGCAAAAAAAAACATATTGAACTGACGTAGTATATCCAGAGGTGTGTGAGAATCCCGAAATTTTTCGAAATTCTCGCACCAATTTACATGTACAATAGTTTACGAAACAGAATGCTAACTTAAAAGTGTAATTGCCCGGAATAAGATTGTCCAACTGTAACGTGGGAGTATCGACTAGATTCGGTTGATAACCAATAGGTCCTTGTTGCAGTCCCCAATGATAAGAAATGACTCGATCGTCATCTTTACTCGATGACCCATCTAGCACAGCTCCGGTATTCGGAAGTTTTACGACTTGCGATGCAGGCGAGATTATGGCTGTCGGTGCTTGATTTATTCTTTTGGCTGTAAACGATAATAAAGTCTGTTATTAACAAATTATGTTGACCGTTAGAGAATTTTCTAACGAGTATAACTCACGTGGTAGAACGCTGACATTCGCGTACGCTTCACCATAAGCATTGGGACTGTTTACAGTCACCTTAAACGTGTATAAACCCTCGGACAAGTTACTCAATTTAACAGTCATACTATTTTGATCGCCCATGCTGCCAGTGTATCTTTCCGGTTGACTTAGGAGACTCCAAGCGTAATTGTAATGCTCATTCTCCTGCTCCGCAGGCACAGTATAGGCAGACAATGTTACTGCGTTCTCTGGTAAACGAACTTCCTTCGAAACCGCGGAAACTAACAAACGTTTCATCGGCGGCGCTATCGACGCGGTAGAATCTTTCAGAATCTGCGCTTTTATCTGCGGTGTTACACCGAGTTCCATATCTTCGTCCGGGACGCAAACTCCTACCGCAAACCCGTACAAATTAGAAAAGGAAAAATCAGAGTATCGTACGTAGACTGCGGATTTTATGCATTCACGGAAGGAAACAATTCTTTGCATAAAGATCGGCAGTCTGAAACGATTTCTAGAAAAATAACCACACCTTCCATGTTGTGTTTGAAACCAATGGAGCATTGACATATACCGACATCAGATTTATCTGGATCTTTAACACATATTTCGTTCTCCGAACAAGTCGCTTGAGTGATGCAAGTCATATCATTCAATCCGCCGAAAAGAATACGGTATCTATCAGTACCGTCCATAAGAGGAGGACTGAAAAATATATTGTAAATATTTCTATAACTGCTAGAAATTTTTATGAAAACATTGTTTCCTTACCCAGCATCCTCGTGCATGTGTTTCAATAATTCACTCCACATTTCATCCTCTTCGACAGGCTTAACTAACACCATGCTCGGTGGATTCTCGCTAGCTAGATCGATCCTGTATAAAGGTAAACATATCTTGGAGTTCTCGCATTGCAGATGGTAACAGGTGTTGTTATGCATAAGGGCCACGTTGCATTTAGGCTTGGTGCAGCAGACATAGATGCAATGTTGAAGGCCGATCACATGTGGCTGACTAGCGTACATTCCGCTCGAAAGATTTCCTCGAGGTGTGTAGCTTGTGTACACCCTGGGATACAAACCGGGACATACCATTTGCCATGTAGTGTCCCAGTGGGACAAGTCGCCAATACAATTACCAAAAGGTAATAAATACAGTCCCAAATAAAAGATTTCCAGCATTGTAACTGAAAGAAGAATCGAGTGTATAAAACATATTCGCTGTACAGGGTGTCAGGCAACTTTCTACGTAAATTCCATCGGTGCATGTATTCTATTCAAGAAGATAATTACTAGATTAAGGATCTTTATGCAAAATAAAAATGTTCTGCATTTATTGTGGGAGGCAGGAATAAAATAAACATTAATTTCATCCCTTAATTACTGTGTTACATTAAAAACAACATTGCAGTATTCTTAAATTTTTCTAATCTTTTACTGTTTTATATTTTACCAAACCAATTCCTTCACAAATGTATAAAGATCCGTAGTCTAGTAATTACTTTAAATCTCTTTTGTCGAGTGTGACTTGACATCGGAGAAAGAAGAATGTAAATAAAACAGTTATTTTTCAGTTAAAAACAAATACAAGTTCCACAATTACAACAAAGTTTGAGAGCTATATTTAACACTAGATTTACGGAACTCTAGAAATAACTATTTCACATTATTTTATAATCATAACAAGAATGTGTCTATCCAAATTTTTAGCCACTTTTCCAATAATGGATACCCAAAGAAACAAATTCGGTAAATAATTCCTCAGGAAAGCATCTTTACATTCTTAATAATTGCAAATTAAGAATATTGGAACCCGTCCATTTTGATGGTAAACCTAGTGTTAATATAATTAGTAAACAGAATGTTTAAAATAAGTAGCCGTCAAGGAACTGTCCTTGGAAGTAAATATCAAATAAAACAATTAAAATAGTAGGAAACTGTTGGCAACAAAATTAAAAAATAATTCGGAGAATATTTTCTCACTGTGTTCTTAGATAGTGCATGAATTTCGAGTAGTAGTACGTAAAAGCGAGCGATAAGAATGAATGTTTATATTGGCAGAATACTCCTATTTACCTGTTTATTCGCACACGACGAAGTAAATAGATGTCGAACGATAAAATGATCCCAGGAAATATTTCAGGTTACTTTACGAAACATCTGTCACCTTCGGAATTGGTTCACTATCGAACACCGACCGTAGACTGTCGTGGGATCGTTCCGCCGTTATTAACTCCGAATGGTGTGCAGACATACACGGTACAGGCTTATCATATATTAGCAGCATGTTATTATCAACGCCAACAGCTAATCAACTATAGGGGCAATTATCATATTTCCTGTTGCAGCGGAATAATGAAAGGTCGGCTGACGACGATAATATTTAGTCCGTCAATGGCACACACCACCACAATAAGAAATATTAGCTATATCGTTTAATTTACACTACGCATCAAACGCGCAAAAACAAATCCATTCGACCGAGTTCCTTGCTTGCCACGCTACTATCGTTTTGATAACCCGCACGCCTGAATCACCTGCGCGTGCCTGCGCACCCTATTAAAAACACAGATGTCGCGACAGGGAAAATAATTGACAGATAAACAGAACGTTCGTGAAATTACAGTAATTTCAAATTACTTTACACTTTCAATATTCCACGCGAGAGAAATTCTTCTATAAAAAAATACAGAACGTTCTAGAAGCTATTACTGATTATGCAAAACAGCTTATGGGTCGTCTTATATTTCGAACCGTTGAATAATAATTAGCGGAATTACTTTATACAGCGGCTATACATCGCATTATGGATTGCATAAAAAATTCTTTCTTTGAAACGCCTTGTTCTAATTTTAAGCTGGGCAATGTTTGCTATATATCTTGTTATAGTAATTTTTTGGAGATAGTTAAATTATATATATATAGTCTATATATTGTACAATCGTTAAAATTATACTATATTGTAATTTTGCTATTACTTGGAATGGCAAACAAAAGTGGATGAATAAATATGTCTTAATGCGCGCTTATCGCTTTTCATTTATTTATTATTTATTATAGAAAATAAAATTATATATATTCTAGACTTTTTCTAATCTATTGCTGTTTTATATTTCACCCAACTAATTTCTTCATAAATGCATAAAGATCCGCAGTTTAGTATTTAAATTACGTAATTCAATTGCAAAATCCACCCTAGTGCAATATTTGAAATTTAAAATATGCCGCGCCGAGTGCGCGGAGTGGTAGTGCACAGTGGCGACCGAGCCGCCGCTGGCGAACTATTCCGAAACCTGTTTACGGCTGAGCATTCAAACACCGGAAAGAGGTATGAGCGAGTCGGTCGGCTTCGTCGTGGGTGGCCTGCGAGCGAACGTAACGTGTGTGTGGTCCGAGCGTTCGTATGCTGGATGCGGCTGTCGCGGGCGTAGAAGATGCAAGACGCTTTGTTCGGACGGACCGGAGTGCTTTCTCCGTGGCAGAATATAATCGGCGTCTGGTCTTGAACAAAGGGCCCAAAGGTACTCTATTTTTATTCGGGAAACGTTTTCGTTGTTTATCCGCGCGCCGTACACACGTGTGACGTTTTGTTTTTAATCGTGTTGATAGCGGCCTGGAGCGTTGCGC
This sequence comes from Lasioglossum calceatum, assembly GCA_963966675.1. Classification (NCBI taxonomy): domain Eukaryota; kingdom Metazoa; phylum Arthropoda; class Insecta; order Hymenoptera; family Halictidae; genus Lasioglossum; species Lasioglossum calceatum. Next base: position 9,047,302 of record OZ016549.1, read on the forward strand.
GTCGATTGCGAGGCCGAATAATGAATTACCATAAGCTAATTACGCCTCGGTAGTCGACAAGTATTAACCGAAACGAACGGAGCAGGTTCAAATTCATTTCTTTTACAGATGACACTTCTGATCTATTGTTTACTCGTGTTTCACCGAGTGTCGACGGAATTGACGCACGGTTTCCCTGGAAATGCCAATGGTGAAAATACAACCTGGAACACTCTAGATTTAACTGCCAGACACCGGATCAAGGACTCCAATTTCCTGCTGGAAAGATACCCCATAAGGGAACTACCATCAGATCCCTTGAATTGTAGAAGACCTGCAAAATGCGTGGAGCTGGAGAAGAGCACATGTATGGGCACAAGATTACCATACACAAGGACTACTTTGGACTTGATACCCGAACATATGACCCAGAATATGATAGAGGTATATTGAAGACATTTATTAAATATAAATATAAACATTAAATTCATTTTTCCTCAAGCTCCTCTTTAGTCAGCTCAACAGGTCAATCTTGTATAAAAGGAAAGGTAGCTTTCCCTTTGGAGAATTACCTGGGTGGCTCAGGTATACAGGGTCCCTATTTAAAGTCACCTCAGGTATTTCCTGTCCTGGTTCTTCTATTGCAATTTCTATATCCATGTGATTTACAGTTACTCTGTCCTGCAGTTCTACCTGAAGCAAATTCTGACTGCTGTGTACAATTGGTTGAAAACATCTTTTCTAATCTGTGTTCAAGCAACGCACAGGGTATTCTAAAAATTGTAGAACTGAAGGTTATCTAACGGACATATTATATATTATAATTACTTACAATGTACAACAGAAAAAATTATTTATATAAAAATTAGTGCATCCTGTTTAACCATTAGCACTCGAATGGTGACTCTGAGGAGCCACTAAAAATTGCTGTATCATTATTATCCAAAATATTGTTTACATTATTAAATATGTCGGTATCTAATCACTAGGCAAGGTAGAACAAAATAAAATCTTATTTTCAGTGGTAGTAGCCTTTGCAGAACTGAAATAATTTTTTTGTGATTCTGTGGCATTTTATATTCTAGCATTTTTTAAATCACTAATCACTTACTGAACATTTAGGCATTGTATGAGGTATTATACCAATTTAATAGGGAATGGAAATATTCTGGGTTGGAAGAAATGTTTAATTTTCGAGTTGAAATAGCCCTGTGTGGAAAGGATTAAATTGGAACACCTTGTATATTGTTGCTTTACTTTACAGGAAAGATTGCAAGTGCTACAAGCATTGAGGCACATACCAAAGTGTTGGGCAGTAGTTCAACCCCTGTTATGCTCGATATTCATGCCGAAATGCATCAACGACACTGTGGATTTGCCCTCTCAAGAGATGTGCAAGATAGTTTCGGGCCCCTGCAGAATTGTATTCAATCAAACGATCTGGCCAAGCTTCATCAAATGCGACAACACAGAGCTGTTTCCCAGATTATGCAAAAACGACATCAGGGAATTGAAATTCAACATCTCGGGCAAGTGTCTGAAACCTCTTGTCCCAACCGACAATGCACTGGCAATCTTCGAAGGAGTCGAAAGTTGTGGGACACAGTGCAATGACCCTTTGTTTACGCCGGACGAGCACAAGCAGATTCATTCTTTCATAGCTTGGGCAGCAGGAATTTGTGGCTCTTTCAACCTGTTTACAGTTGTGGGTACAATAAAACTAAACGATTCTTTTTATGTACAACTTGATCTTGCTGATTGATTATATTTTAGGTAACATTTTTAATCGATTGGAGGAGCGCAAACAAATATCCAGCCTTGGTCATATTCTATATAAATTGTTGCTTCATGATATCCTGTGTTGGATGGCTGGCTCAATTTATGAATGGGAGCAGAGAGGTGATAGTGTGCCGCAAAGATGGAACATTGAGAATGAGCGAACCTAGGTAAATATTAACTCTCAGAAAACACCTTTCCAATCTCAATAATTGTCAAATAAAAAATCTAAAATGGGTCACTCGACCCCTCAATAGGTTTAGCGTTAAATATTAATAATATTAAAATTTCGGGCAAATTGACGCTAGGGACAGACGAGGGTTAAAGAGAATTTTCAAGATCTCGACAAAAGAGGTACAAATAAAACTGTTAATATATTTTCAGCGGGGAGAATTTACTATGCGTTGTGGTATTCGTCCTGGTATATTACTCGCTTATGGCAGCTATGGTATGGTTTGTGATTCTGACATACGCTTGGCACATGAGTTTTCAAGCACTTGGCAAAATTCAAGACAGGATCGACAAGAAGGGCGCTTATTTCCACTTGATAGCTTGGTGTTTGCCTCTAGTATTAACAGTAACCATTATGGCATTAGGAGAGATAGATGGAAACAGCGTGACCGGTATATGTTTCGTCGGTTATGCCAACCACACAATTAGAATCTGGTTTCTGCTTGCTCCTGTGCTAATCGTATTAGTAGCCGGAGGATACTTTTTATCCAGAGGTAAGTTTCAGGGTTACATTTATCTGTATAAGTCTTCCATAATCAAAATAATCAGATATACTGTTTATATGCATTCCTAAAGATTGTAAGCTGTAAGTATTTTTTTCACAACTGCTCAAAACTTAGGGTAAAGGTACCAATTACTGGACACAAAACATACTTCTTCAAAATTAATATAAATAACATGAAGTACCTAGTATTACTTTATTTTTAAAAATAAAATTGATGTTTCCCCTTCGTATACATATAAATTAAAAGTATTACAATAATTTTTGTTTAAGATATAGAAAACATCAGTTACAAAACCTTATTCTCCGAGGCAACGCAATTTTTCGTGTCCGGTAAATAGGACCAAAACTTCGAATTAAAACTTCGTTAATATTTCTTTTGCTTTCCAACAAAATCGTCCAGAAAAATTTCACGATACAGAAGAAAGGTCGATCACCAATCGTTTATCACAGATAATGCAAAATAAATTACAGAATGCCTTGAAATTAATAAAAAACTTCCAAATCGTCACTAAATATCCGGTACCTTTACTAATTTAATTGGATCCTACTAATTTTTATCGCGTACAAAATTAATACTGTACCACTTCCAGGACTAATAACTCTGATACGATTGAAGATAACCAGCCAAGAAATCATATCCGAAAGGGCGAGCGCTAAAATACGCGAGACCATCGTGCGTATGGGTCTCTTTTCAATTTTCACGTTCGCCGCAGTCGTGGTGACATTTTATTGCCACATTTACGAGTTCCAACATTCGTGGCAGTGGCGTCAGAGCTTCAGAAACTATACGATGTAAGAACAACGTTCATCAAATGTCCTGAGACACAACTCTTCATGCGAAACTTGAATTTTCTCAGTATACTGTGTTTCATTCACAGATGTGCGATAACGACGAAATACTTGGACATTTCCGAATGCAAAATGGAGGTCCGACCGAGTGCAGCTAAGATGCAGCTGCATTTACTTCTACCATTTTTCTCTGGTATTCTCATGTCTTCGTGGGTGTGGACTAGTTCGACCGTGGACACGTGGACCAGATTTCTGCGACGGTAGAACCTCACATTCCATATTCGTTTATCAAAGTACTATACCACATGTATCAATCATTTCGTTTCATTCCAGAACGTTCAATTGCGAGACTGAAGAGCCGATCAGACTGAAGAAACACAAGGTGATCGCACAAGCGTTTGCGAAAAGGAAAACTTTCAACAATGCCGGTCGCTTATCCATCAGTTTCCACAACACGCACGAAGATCCGGTCGGTTTAAACTTTGATTTGAACTCGGTAGCGTCTCAAGACTTCAGCTCGACATGGGCTGCCGCTTTGCCGAAATTAGTTACGCGTAGATGCGCGCTGGTCGGTGGAACAGGTTCGGTGTCCAGTAATCGGAGAAACTCCGTAGACTCGGAGATCAGTTTCAGCGTACGTCGTGTGTCGGTGGAGTCTCGCAGGAATTCGTTGGACTCGCAGATATCCGTACAAATAGCAGAGCTGAAGACAACGCGCAAGGTAGCTAGTAGTTCCCGAGGTCGGCGAGGGAAGCGTCGCCGGGACTTTAGGAAATCGAGATCTGGCAAAGTGGGCCCGTTGTTCAGGAGAGGGAGCACCACGTCACAGGAGAGTCAACTCGGCGCTCAAATACTGTCAGCGTTGACTATAGGCGGGGACTCGAGGGTGCCAGCGATTCAGGTGCCGAATATGAAGAGACGTTCGGCGATCACCGGCCTGGATGAACGAGCGCTGAACCCGAAACTGTTCGACGGGAAGAATGTGAATACGCTACTGCCATTCTTATTCCCAGGACACAGCAACAGCGAGGAGATCAGCAGCGAAAAGCAGCATCAAGGTGTCACGGGAAATGATATGGACATTGAGTGCGAGAATATTGAGAAGGACGATCAGGAGGATCAAGACAGCGAGACTGACGATAGTCAGGCGGAAGAGGAGACGAAGATGTTGGAGCCCGAGGAGCCGCACGAGCGTAGCAAAAGTAAAACTAGCAATAAGAGCTCGAAGAGTTACGAGAGCGTTCGAAGAAGCAGGGAAGGTCACAGGAGTAAATATTTCCTTCAAGACGAGGCGATTTTGAAACACCTGTTTCAAGAATCCAATGATATTAAATTGAAAAATGAAAGTGATATAATAGAGGCGTATAAGAAAGCGGGAATGGGGAATCTGGCGTCCAGTTTGAACTCGTGTTGTCCGGAATTAACGAGACTGAAACCGGATGTGCAGAACGCCAATGCCCGGGAAATGGCGACGCAAACGTCGCTTCCTTTAGACATTTTAGAGATGGAGGAGTTGAAGCAAAGCATAGACGAGATCATTAATAGTCGGCATTGCAGCTCAAAGGGGACGCAAATTTCGCCGCAATTAGGCAAGAGCAAAAACATTGCTGTGTAGATTAGATTAAGGAAGTGACTGCGACCAAGCGATTGGTATGAACTGTTCCTCTATTCGTTTAACGACTGCACTGTTAACTTTTTTTTCTCTACTACTTTTCTTACCTGTGGTTACAACGTTTCCTGAAAAAGAAATCGAAGTTGTACGATATTCTAATCAGTGCTAAGATCGCATGATATTCGTAGTTTTATATTCGTTGTCCGCGACTGTATATTTAAAAGTGCAATAGGATAATCTCAATGTGTAAATAACTCGGACGCAACGCCACATATTGTTACTTTTATACGTTTTATTACCGACAAATAAGATCTCGACCCTAGTAGTAAAATAATTCAGAATTTACGATGACACCGAAAGTTATACACGTATCGCAACATTTTTTCCCTGTTTTTTTGATATTGAACGTTTTCAATTTAGCTTTAATATTGCTCTGTACATTACAGTATTTTACAATGTGTACATCCTACAGTACTTAGATTATATACAAATATTTTTTACGAACATTTTGAACTTGTTATTACTATACCGACCATTTTTTTCGTTTTTTTATGATTTATGCGAAATGTGTGCTAGATACGGTGATTGACCATTAATTCTAGAAAATGGCAATTTTGTAAAGTAACTCGTAACAATTCTCGAAAGATTATTCATGAATCGACGAACTTCAGAGAAGTGTTCCGACTTTTTAATCTCGCTGGTAATACCTCTATAAAAAATGTAGTTTGAAGTCACTATGCACGCAGCACGATATAAAACGGAATCGGTGATTATTTCTGTAAATATTTTCTAACCTAAGTTAGAGAATTCGTTACAAGAAAATCTTCCTCTAGAAAAATGAATAAGCCTTGAGATCTTCGAGAGAGAGTGTATGGCTACTAGAAAAACCTCTCCAACTTCGTATAACAATATTTCCTAGTATCGTATTAATATTTTGAGAGATCTCAGTCGTCACGCTATACGTGCCTAACCCCGTTTAATTATAGAAAGGGTCTATACCCGGTTATCGATAATTGATATTCAATGAAACTATTTATCTCTGCCCTGCCCTAAATTATCCGAGGTAACCGTAACACATGCCAACTTGTATCGTTCGCTTGAACGTGTGTTGCCGGTAATCTTCGTGAATTTTTCCACAGAGTGACAAACGCCTATCGAAAATAACAATTTTTATTCAACTTTGTCTAGACGTAACAAAAGGTATTAACAAATTCTTCGTCCGCTAAGTGTTCTTATCCTTGTACACTATACAAAAATGGGGGAGGGGTAACAGTCGAATTTGATTCTGCCTGTCCTTTTAGAAACCCATTGTGGCGTCAACCTCGGTAATTACTCATTTCTTTCTCTGTCTGCGAAACGTCGCCGGTCCTCTTGACGATCCTCTCTCTCTCACCTTCACCAAACTGGTCGGTCACTTACGGCAACGTATTTTTCCCCTATACTCGGTACAAATAGATCCCGGTTTTAATCTCGAGAAAGAATAGCATGCAGAGAATGGTGTCTGTATAACATACGCTCCTCCAAAACGCGAAACACACATATATAAGTCACACACGTAAACACAGTTCGTTGTTTCTCCGTACCATGTGTCCTCCCATTCACGTATTCCGTTCAGTACTTTCCATGTTTATTGTCATGATCACGAAGGTCGTCGACCGTACAAAAAGAATGGCCGTCTATTGTATCGCGTGTACGTTAATTCACCCCACTGCACCCCTAAGCATTGAGACGCTGTTTTAGTCTGTTACTTGCTTTAACACTAAACCTACCGAGCCTTAAAAGTAACTGGAACATGTTCCTTCATAAAAATGAAAAGAATGATTTTATTTAGACTTTGTGCGGCTCCTATTGCAATGCGTGCTCTACATGCCTATACAATCATTTTTATTATTTCAATAATTGTAGAATAAACAATCTGGAACCGGTCATGTTGACCGGTGGTGGTAGGTTTAGTGTTAATACACAGCGACGGTCGATATATTTACTGTTAACGTTTCCACAACAATCTTAACGGAGTTCCAACACTCAGACGCGGCAGCGTACGTTCGTGTATGATGTTCTTAATGCTCTCAATTTATTTACATCGGAACGAATAATCAGGCACTGTACAGTGTGTAGTGTGTCAGAGTTACAATTAGTTTTCCCCTTTGCAGCGCGCACATGAGACAGAAACCACATGAGATCGTAACATGCATGCTTCAGCAGCCGCGTAACCCTCGGCGAGCGATTTACCAAAAAGACCGCATTTCATTCGTTACCTTTTGAGCGTGTGTTCCGTTTCTTTGTTGACTTTTTGAAAATGTTTTTGTTTTTCTTCCGTTCGTTCGTTTGTAAAAAGTCACGCGCCGTTTTCGTCTTTGCATGCACAGTACGAGTATATTATTGGTATCAAATGACTGAGCCGGAGAGCGCATGGGGTACGAGGGGTAGAGAATGTTTTGTTTGAGTTTGTTTTATTCACCACCACCCCGGAGAAGGTCGAATATGATCGAAGGCAGCGACTAACCACCGGGCGAGGCTACTTGCTCTTGGCATGAGACTTTTGTTGTTGTTTATTGTGTTCGTTACCCCAAACGAAGTTGTCGATCGCCTCCCCCGCGAAATACAAGATTCCATTAACGACGATCATCGACGACATGAACAGCAGCCTCACTGGAACCGACATCAGGGACAGTAACGGATACACCCAGATACCGCTCTTGTAATTGATCACGTGCATCCTGAAATTTTCCTACATAAAATCGGGTCTCTTTGATCGCAATGGCTGTAGAAAGCCATTAGAAATATTGTAGTTGCAGAAAAGCTTCCCCTATGAATTTTCATAGTTCTTTAATGTGCTGCAGAAGTCAACGCTGCGCAGAAATTTTGAAAAAAAATTATAGATAACGGAGAGATAAATGTTTATACCAAACTAAGTAGATGGATCCGAATATCGCAACGATGCTCAGACCATGCAGTCGTCGCGGATACTGTCTCGGCGCCATGATCATTTCTATCAACGTCGAGATCAACACCATCGTGTGCATCAGATGGTTCAACCACCATGGGAAATAGGGGTCAAGCACCTTCGGGAATACTAATTCGCGATCTATGAACATCAGACTCCAGAACACTATCGTTACGAACTGCAACGTATCAATAAATAAGCGATTATACAGTTGAATAAAATATTCGTTGATCAGAATAATTACCGCAGCTATTGGAAAGCCTAGGGACGCGTGCAGAATGTCCTTGAACTTGCGAATTAAGGGCGGTTTCTTCGGGTTGACGGCGTTCGTGCCGAACCAATCGTTCAGCATACATATTAAGAAGAATATTGCTTGGAGAATCTGAAACAGATAGGCATGGATCAGTAACGACATCGATCAAAGGTCGCAACTATGAAAAACTTCGTTCTTTTGATATCTTGAATATTTGCATTTATGATTGACACGAATTGAACACAATAAATTATATCGGATTGCCGGCATTATCATGGACAGTTTCCTGTGGCCGTATTTATGAATTATTCGCAAAAAGTGCTGAGACAAACATCGTATTCTGGAATAAATTCATCATTCAATCTTCGTCTCTTACAATTGATGCAAAATAATTTTAATTATTGCCCGCAAGTCCGAGCTGTCGCAATGATAAATCCGAGCTGTTGTTATTTCTTAAAATTATTTTACGATGCAGATGAGTAGGTCGTTAATTTCCAGCGAATGAGTCAATAACAAATAGTAAACAGGTTCTATGGAAAAATTTGGTGCGCTGTAATATTAGCTGGTTGTATCACGTCGCGTGCTGTAATTTAGAGTTTGCTTGGAGTGGCGCTCTAGCAATTGAGCTCGCCACTCTTTGGATAGCATAGCTCTCGCAGTATCAACGTGAAGTAATCATAAAATAATTAACTGGCGGCGAATGGCCACGAGCGTGCTCAATTGTTTGGTTCAAATCTTCACCAGCTGCATTGCCTAACTGTTCGTTCGTTGAAGAGAAAATTCCTAACCCGTCTCATAACTTCCGAAATCAATTAGTGTGAATGCAAAAAGTCAAGAACACTCGATTCACACGGTTCATGCTTCAATGGCAGGGACTTGAACGGTGAACCTCTTCGATTCAAGGACGAACCGAGACATCTCTCACCCTACTCATTATATCTTCACGTCTAATTAATTACTGTAATTATACTCTTATGCATGGACGAGAGCCTAGACACTTCTATTGTCTATTATATTACTCGGAATCCCTAAAAAACAGTCGCAACTCGCTGCGAGTATAATTGTAAAGTCTTCATAAAATAATAAGCGGGACGGTGCTGTACGATCTTAGTCCGTTCGCCTACCCTCTCCACTGCGGAGCGTACAATTACAAAACTTCTTTATTTTTCATTATTTTTTAATGGGACTATCGCCAACTTATTTGTGGCATTTTTCTTGTTAGCACTAAACGCGATATAATTTGAACTTAATTGACTTGGAAGTTTCGCCGCGGTCGGTGAGATCACAAAAAAATAGTCACATTTGTTCCTCGTAAAAATGTTTCATCAAATACGATATTTCACGAAACATTCAAGCAAATTCCCGGGAAAAAATGATGGATTCTATGAGTATGTATTGTGCTGTTTTTTTACTCTGGCTAATGCGGGGTTGCGGACGTCACTCATCTGCAATGTGTTAAAATTATTCTGCAGTGCAGAAAAATGGACTTAGTGAACTAGTGATTTTTTAACCTAATGTTAATGTTTGCCAACATTCGACTACGCGATGTTCACTAGTGCCTTGAACAATTGGCTAAATTCAAAATACATATTGGTGATTTGTTCTTGGAACCTTCTGTGCAGTGCCGTAACGAGGGTATGAAGCGCCTGTGGCAAGAGTCTAATTTGCGCTACCTGACAAAAAAAATAAAAGATTTTAATGTAACAAGTTAAATTTTACCAAATGCAATATATTAAATACTATTAACCTCATCAAAATGAGTTGCCTGTATATACAATAAAGTATTTGTCAAGGTATTCGTATGAATAAATAATCTATAACCTAAATAAGAATAAATTTTTATTCATATTCAATGACGACAACATAAAAGAAATACAAAACATAGATATATGTTAAAATAATATAATAAAAACATAAAACAGTTCAGCATATTTTACAAAGTACTTTTTCTCGCTTTTTCATTTGCAATTTAATGTTTTGGCAAATTCTTTTTCAACTGATATTATAGACATGTTTGTTAATCGCTCTTGTCCAATAGAAGAACTATAAGGTACGATTTTACAATTTTTAATTTGCTAAACGAACGTTTACAGGAAGCTGTTGTTACAGGTATTACTATGAAAATCCTTAATGATATGTCTAGATTTGGATACGTGTTTTGTAACGAGAGTTCGTAATTTTTTTGCAAGATTTGAAAAGCGTCCAAGCGACGCTCAACCGGGTCGGTATCCTTTGTTTTGCGCCCCAAACCCAGTTGCGCCCGTGGCGGGCGTCTTCGTCGCCACGCCTTCGTTACGGCACTGCTTCTGTGCAATAATTCTCGGAAGTAACTTGAATACTTTTGCGCGATGCAATACTAACCACGTTCCAGAACGTAAGGAACTTAAACTTCCCGGCGTATCCAGCAAACATTTTCGAAACATCCGGGGGCACGTACAGCACAAGGAACCCGTAATACGTCGTGAAAACGGATTGCACGCTCGCGATCACGTGGAACACAGCCAGTAAGCCTTCACGCATCATCATTTTCTGTGGTCTGGAAATCGTGTTTAATTTCGACAACAATCTATCGCGCCAGTGTACCAACGAGACGGGCGACCTTTCGATTTTAAATATCAGATCAATGATAAACAGAGTCCTCGTAAAATACAGTGGGTGTACAAAGTATTCGTACATCTTTCAAAAACTAATAACTTTTTTATAATTTGTACCAAACGACCTGATTTGTCAAAAAATTTTTCAAAGAATTATTTACAAGGTTACATGCAAAAATAAAAAAGGCATTTTTAAAAATTTTTTTATTTGGATCCTTAATGAAAATTTAAAATATATGTTTTGTAAATCTATGTTATTTATACACATGTTGAAAATTTCATCGAAATCGATTGACGTAGGAAAAAACGGCACGCATCGAAATATGTAAATTTTAAGCATAAACTAATGGAAAGTCGTGAAAGACTACGATTTTCACCATTTTTAATCGCTTGTAGCTCGTGTGTATGTTAATCGATTTCGAGGAAAATTTCAGCATGTGTATAACTAACATAAATCTACAAAACATAATTTTAAATTTTCATTGACTGCCCGAATAAAAAAGTTTTAAAAAATGCCTTTTTTATTTTTGCATATAACCTTGTAAATTATAATTTTTGGAAAATCTTTTTTACATATCATTTCGTAAACCAATGCTTCTAATTGATTATAAAAAATCAGATCGTTTGGTACAGTTATAAAAAAGTTATTAGTTTTTAAAAGGTGTACGAATACTTTGTACTGTAGATTCTACATGTCGAATGCACGATAGCTGTCTACCCTGATCCCAGAATTTCTTTGACAGTCGATTACGCCTATGCAATTTGCTCGACGTTTTCACAGTACGTTTGTTGTCGTTGTCGCGTCCCTGTCTGCTGACAGTGAAGCGAATAAAAATGAACGACTGAAAAACCGTTGACCGGTTTTTGCTCGATGACACTCATCATGCACACTCGTTTTTCCTTTTTCGTTCTCCTTTCTTTCGAATCCCACGGTTTCGCGGTGGCGGGACGTAACTTTCTTCCGGGGGCGACGTAACGACCAACCGTGAATTCGCAAATGAATATTTAAAATTAGAATCATTGTCGCGCGAGACCAACTCACTACTACTCACACTAAAAATAGACCGATTAGCCGCGCGTTCATTCAACTTTGCTCACAATACCTGATTACTATGTAGACTGCGGATCTTTATGCAAAATAAAGAATGTTTGCATTGATTGCAAGACACAGCAGCCAAATCAAAATTTCTTTCATCTTTTAGTTATCTCATTAACGCAAAACTTATACACTGGTGGCCTTAAATCTTTTTCATAGGTCCACTATTTTAAATTGTACATACCCATTTTTGTCATAAATGCATAAAATCCGCAGTCTACTGATTACAGTCACTTTTTCCATGATTCCTCGATCCGTCGCGTCATTACGGCGAGATTCCGCGTCGACCCTGAATCGATCTCGATATTATCTTCCGATGTTCTACATAATGCTTAGACAACGGATCTTTATGCATAATAAAAATTTACCACCTGAATTGCAACAAACTCTGAACACTAAACCTACCACGAGGGGTCAAATGACCCATTTTAGATTTTTTATTTGACAATTATTAAAATTGTAAAGGTATTTTCATGGGAATTTATTGAATATATTATTTCACTCCAGTAGACAGGGTGAGTCACCTAACATTGCCACCTCAAATATCTTTGTTGTTTTTAAAGATACGTCAAATGTCTGAAGGTCAAAGATGAATGGTAAAATGGGGCTCATACGATACCAAAAACATTTTTGTTTTTATGTAATTTTTTTTAGAGATATGAAGGTCACCATCATCTTTATAAATAGAATGACGTATTTTTAAATACATGCATCGATGCAGCTGGACATTCGTTATAAAGAAGTACTAATCTTTGTATGTCGAAAAGTTAGTAGTTCAGGAGATATTTCAATTTAAATAATTCTAATACATCATTACTGAATACTGATCGAATAAATATTTTTATAAAAATATATGCACGACTAATATACGCACACATTTCCCAAAACGACGTATGTTTTGCATATACGTTGTAATATTATATAATACATTGTGGTAATTATTAAAAAAATATTTAGTAGGTATTAATTTACGTAACAATTGCAGTCTCTGTAAATTACACGGAAGGAGTTTGAACAGTTTCTGCGTTATTTGTGTTCCATGCATAATGCATACACTTGTGAATTGTAAACGATACTCTCCAGTTTGTGTGAATTCAATTTAAATTCGCAACTTCGTTACAGACATTTTCAGTCCACTAAAAAGCACGGAAGTCCATTGTTTTCGTTGGAGATATTCAAAAGTACATATATATGTATATATTAATTTTAGAATGAATACTTTTTCTCCACATAATATCGCAGAGTCGCGCGTCGCCTATATACAGGGTATCCCACCCGATTTTGACATCCTGATTTTCTCGCTATTATTACTCACAGCAAAAAAATGTTTCAGCGGAGGCTTGAATGGTATCGAGTGGAGCATATTCTGATGTTATTAGTTTTTTCGTGAGTGGACGCGTAAAGGTCATATAAAGGTCAACTTTGTTTTTTTAAATGGAATGATTATAAAAAGGTACTAACCTATGTATGTCGAAAAGTTAGTAGTTCAGGAGATATTTCAATTTAAATAATTCTAAGACACCATTACTGTCGTACTAAGACGTCAGCGTTTATTTACTAGTGTCAAAATCGGGTGGGACACCCTGTATAAGCGACCAGCACCGAAACTGCAAAACAAGTACAAAAACGTTTATCTCGGAATTAGTAAAACGACCGTGTGTAGTTGCACAAATTCGTTATTGTAAACGAACTCGCTCGAAGTCCACATTTCACCTACGACCAAGACTTTTTCATTATAATCCTTTCATCTGATATTTCTGATACTAAATTGCAAGAAATTCCTATCTACTCCTCGAAACTATTCACCGACTCGAAATTTTTGTTATTTCTCCAGCAGAAATGGAAGAATAAAAATGCAGTTCCGATGCGCTATCCACAGAAAAGAGAACGAGGAAGGGGATAACATTTTTCCGGAGATAAGCTGTGTCAACGGGTTATTGTTATCGAGTGTCATCTATCAGTTTCACCAGCAGCCCGTCCGTTAGTGCACTATTTCCAGCGAACAGGACACGTTCGTATCGCTGGCGATGAAAAAAATATGAAAAAGGCGTTATCTCACGGGTTTTCGAGTTTTATCGGATATCCGGAAATGGTTCAATTTACGGTTCGATTTATCGATGACAGAATCCGGCTTTTTTCGGTCACATGTACGGCCTACCACAGAACGATATCGACCGCGACGATGGTCCGCGACTTACTGACGGATCAGCGAAAATGCAGAGGCCGAGAGAAAGAGAGAAATAGCTCGGCATGTGCGTGAAGCCTGCAATCCAGAGGAGGCCCGACCAGAAACCACGTTGCTGCAAACGATAGAGCGACGAGGATGGGGATAGAGACTTTACGAGAGGAGGCAAAGACGTACACACTAACAATAAGCGGGAGAAGACGCGCCAGTATCTATTTAGTGTGGATGACCCTGTGGACGTCATTGCCATTCTATGTTTGCCACCAGCACAGCCACTGGAGCATCAGAGATTTCAACACAATCGGAAAAGCACAGCTTCCCACATTGTCTCTGCCTTCAGCTATCAATTGCGCACAGCACAATATCATCTCAACTCGTTTATTCTAAACTCGTCTATGTAGTCAAAAACCACGACCTACATCCCCGCTTAAAAGTGTGTGGACACTTATCGTTGAAATTTGTGTACTATTCGATTGTTATTAGACGATATTTATTGTTAACAGCATCTTTATGCCAAATAAAAATTGTCTACATAAATTGCAAGAAATAGAAACTAAATTGAATGTTATTTCTTCCCTTAATGATTTCAAAAGAGGGGAAATCATATATTTGATATCTTCAATTTTTTAAATCTTTTAACAATTTTGAATGTCATCTACCTAATTTTACTGTAAATGCATAAAGGTCCGCAAACTATTTATTACATTTTATATAATATTTGCAGGTATTTCAGAATTTAATTGAAATAAAATTAAAACATTCCAGATTATCAGGAATACATACATATTTTCAGTCGTCAGTTGTTTCAAAATCTACCCAGAGATATTGTTTATCTTAATGAGTGCACCACAACACGATTTTGGCAGACTGCGCAACAGATAATTTCCATTTAAAATTTTCTTTATATTAGGTGAAGTAAAAAGTTCTGAGCGTTTTTCGCTTTATTTATATAAACGATAAACGCTCAGAACTTTTTACTTGACCTAATACTTTAAACCAGTGAAGCCTGTCGTACGCCCTATGCCTATGATCGACTTCTAAATTGCTTTCTGACGGTGACCGTGCTAGCGGGATTCGGCATCCTATTTTTTCCGATAGCGAGAGCATTGACATCGGTAAGTAAATAAACAGGGTATGTATATGGTGCAGCGTGGAAATAGGACAGGAATAAATGAAGGGACATTGGGGGCGTGTACGAAATGGATAAGGAACCAGAAAGAGAGAAAAATCTAGGTTGCGTCCCTCAATCTGCGCGAGCCTGGTGCGCGATAAATCTGTAATGGTTTTTAGTTCTGGTAAAAATGATTGCATTGGGAAACCAATATGTCACTCACGCACAAGAAAAACCTCACAACTCCTGGTTTTGTTTTCTATCTCATGAAATCACACGAAGTATCAATTACATGTATGTATATTTGAAGAAAAATGTCAACTCTAATTTTCTTAATTTTTTAAATATAATTATTAATTGTTTTTACTTGCAGCTACGGCTGGTTAAACTATTAAAGGAGTTTGAAGCATTTTTCTGTGAAATTTGTAATTTTTTATTTGTGCCGTTTTTCTTGTGCATGAGGAGATAAAAATCCATTTCACTGTTTAATTTCTATAAACAGAACCGTAAATAGCTAAATTATCACACATTTATGGATCAGCTTGCTCGAACCTGTGCTATCTACATAATTACAGTTTGAAAGCCAGGATCGATTTTGCTAACACACGTGGCAAAGCGGAAGACATCGAGGACTACAAGGAAACGATTGCAGCAATGTGTTACGTGATCTTCGGTGTCCCCGATTGCATAACACTTGAGAGTCCTTCGAACCAGTCGAAATATTCCTGACATTTAGTCCCGAACGTATCAACGTCTTTTTTGTAATTTGAATCGCGAAAAATCAAGCCTCGATACACGCAAGAATTTTGTCCGAACGGTTGAACGATGCGATTAGGATTAGTAAATTATTCGAATCGATCACATCGTTCGCGAAAATATGCATCGACCTTGTTATTATGGAACGCCTGCAATCACACGTCTTCATTGAATCACTTAAACTCGCACTGCTTCTAAGTAGGCGCAAAGGTTAGAATCTCAACTACTACTTCTATCTAACAGCTGTAGACTGCAATGTAATGCTTCTACATCTACATTGTTAAATACTGTATTATGTATCTCGCAAAGAGTTATCAATGAACTATGCAAATGTCTGCATCGAGTGTATGAAACACGAGTTAAGTAGAAATGTACTTTTTTAGTTCGATAGTTCACTGCAACGACATTACATTTATCTATTTTTGTCGTAAACGCATGAAATCCGTACGACGAGACGAGACACCAAACGTAAACAAAATATGCACGTGGCAACTGCGGATATGTACGTGCGCGGGAAGAGCAGCGGCGATAGTTATAATGTATAGGATGTCGTAAGTTGTCTAACGCTAGTCAATTATTACTTACAAGGCCGGCTTTGTATCGGTTAATAAAACGAATTACGCCGCATTGTAACCTGTATTTTTGTGGTTCCTGTATGTACAATGTAGAGAGGGCGAGTCACCTAAGACAAGCCACCTGAATAACTTCTATATTTTTTAAAATAGGAAGACATTATTCGGACAAAAGTTGTTTGGTGGAGGTGCTTAGCAGATTTGAAGGTCAACTCAGTTCTTTTTTTAAATGGAACATTGCCTGAAGCATTTACTTTACTTGTTTCTGACCTTAAATGACCTCGAATGACTATGTCGTTGAAATTGTCTCGCGGAGGGCTACAAACGTAGGAGTTCAATGATATGTAGTTCGATTTTAAAAAACTAAATTGACCGTCAAATATCCTATGAACCTCCACCTGGAAAAAAGTTATGTCCACCACGTAATGGGCCCCTCGAAACCAAACAACTTTTGTCTGAAACATTTCTTCCTGTCTTAAAAAATGTAGGAGTTATTCGGGTGGCTTGTCTTAGGTGACTTAACTTGTATACATAATTTGATTTATCGAGATAAATAAAAAGAACGATATCGAAACTCATTCGATATCAATCCCACCACAGTCGATTGAATCGACAGGTATTGGAATCGTTCCGATTCGAGTGACACTGTATTGAAAATGAGTTTGTATTTACTACATTGTTATTCAAACAATGAACAGCGTAGTAATGCATGTCAAGGAACACGTAATACGTGCAAACGCGCGTTTATTAATGAGGCTGACGACGGTACCGCGACGTCGGATACTTATTAAAACCTGTTCCAATTCCAGATTACCATTAGTAAGTAAACATTTTCATTCTAATAAAGAAGCCCCGCCATGCATGACGTAAATATCGCGTCTTCAGGTCCCATACAAATGTTCTGCGAGACAAGAAAATTCGTTGCAAACTGTGGCGCCATCTGTGAGAATTTTCACGATATAAAATATCGTAGAGGAAAATACTTCGCCCTTGGTAACGAATTCTCAGGAAAAACACAACAAACACACGATTAAACAATAACTGGCTGAAAAAATGAATGAACACGAACGTTTCGAATTTATGTTCACACTTCGCGAGCAACGTATGCGATTCTAGACGAAGCAAAACCTTTTAACATTTCTAATTTAAGTGAATACGATGACAGATGCCGGCACAACAACAACAAAAATATTGTCACAGAAATTCAAACACTGTTTTCACACAAAGACAAAATCGTCAGATTCGCTGGGAAAATAACACAATCGACAGGTATTCGACGTGTGTCATTTTGAAATTCTCGGCTCAGTGAAACCGTGAATGTATTTATATACATATTTTGTATTTTGAAATTCGTGAAAGTATAATGCTGAAAGAATTAGAGAAGCGACGACTTACCAGATTCCATATGGTCATGTATTTCAACATCCCCGGGTCGAAGTCTCTGATGGTGGCATTTGGACGCGGTAATTCCAGGTGAAATGCTTTGTACAGTGTGAACACATACGTCAAGAACATTGACGTATGGACGATTTGGTTTAACGTGTACGCCATGTCGCTGAACCGCTGGAAAACAGATAGGACTTTGTCAAACGGGTGCGTCCATTTCAAAGCTGGCCGTCTTTTGCTGAGCTTGCCACGACTGCCTCTGCAACCCCCCATGTTCTCGCCCCGGTTTTCGGCAATGATGACGTTGTAGGTTAGGTTCAACTGACAATCGGCAATCAATAGCCCGAATGGCTCCCTACCGTTCTACGCAACAATACTTTTTTCGGGCTTTCTGTCAACCTTTACACGCCACCCACAATGTTTCACCCTTACGCGCTCTGTTCTCTAAAAGCAGTTGCGTCAAAATCCTGAAATAACTATTCACCCTACTTCACTTCATATTTTCAAATAAATCGTGCTTCACTTGCAATTTCACATTTTCACCCTCATACAAAGTGTAACACCCACCCACGCGTAATACGAAAAATTCTAAAATCATTATTCACCCCACTTTAACTGTAATTTCACACTTTGACTCTCGTCGACATCATATCATAATACAGTAACGGAGAAGTAGGACACTGTACAGTACATATCTGAATCAGAATGTAGAATGAATTTTCACCCCGGGTTATACAAAATCAGCAATGGTTTTTTTGGGAATTTTTTGATCGACTTGTAAAGCAGAAATTTTTGTTTTCGATAATATGCAAAAACAATAATCAAAAAAACAATAAAAAGTGATATTTTTTTCCTGACTATACTGCCACTAAAAGAAGTTTGTGTGTGTGATTACTTTTTTTTTAAAGTAATGATCTTGAAAAAGTGTGGCACTTGATAGAGCATAGTTTACAAAAAATCCTGCATTATCTACTGGTTAATTACGGTGGACTATTAAGTAACTTTCGGCAGGTGAATTATTAATGATACAAATACCGCGGTTTCTTTCAGAAATTAATATTTCTTTTTAATTGGGAAGTAAATTGAACGGTTAACATTTATTGAATAGATTTAAATGTTTATCACAGCACACAACACTGATTACGGATGTTTTGGCGTTTCCGAATTCAATCAATTAAAGCCGCTCACGGTCAACAAGTAAATATTATGTTCAATCACGTTGAACTTTGATGAGGTTCATCTGCAAAATATTTTATCGCTGCCGTCTTCAACTCCGACACAACGTAACTGGTTGCTGTTAAAACCGCGATAGATACTGAGAAAGTCCGACAATCAATGACGAATGACATTTTACCGCTCATTATACTGTCTAATCAATTCTTTACGTCTTATTCTAATTCGAAATGTTGCATCGCCGCCAGGAGCTTCAATTTCACGTGTAGATCTTATGGAACCGCTGTATCTGTTAATACAGATAACAAATAGTACTTTTTTAAGATTGCAATGATAATTAAGGCTTTAACTGTGTCTAGAAACCACGACACGTACATATGTGTGTGGTATGTATATCTTTTTATAGATTTATTGAAATTTATTAATTTATTGGTTCTTAGGAATCGAGTAGGTTGCGCAGAATAAATAATATATATCAGGATAGATATTTACATATCAGTCACTTTTAGTGTTAGGCGGGTTAGTATTCATATAATACATAATGTGAAGGTCATATAAAAACACGGACCAATCGAGGCGCGACTACAGCGGGCGGATTCGAGCGTGACGTCGGTATTGGCCGAGCTGAAATCCGTCCGCTGTAACCGCGCTCTGATTGGTCCTCGTTTTTCCTTAACAGTTCCTTAATAAAGCCGCGGAGAAGATTTTCGCAAAGGAACAAGTTGCTGCAAATAATCCCGGGAACAACTTTCAAGGAGATACAACATTTTTTAGGCACTCTGTATAACTAAATTCGGACCTCAGACTTAACTCATTGCTAATGAAGGGACTATTAAGAGTTAAGTAGGACTAATCAATACCGATTGAAGATGACAACCAACGTATTAACCCTTTGCGCTCGGAACTAACGATCTAGAATATTTCCATTCTACATATGATTGTTTTCATTTTATGCATACGAAACGAATGCAATTTACTCGTATAATACTTAAATGTTTTCCTTTCGATGCAAATGGGCTGATAATGTCGAAAATATTTTGAATAATGATACAGCAATTTTTAGTGGCGCCCCGGGATGCTCACGTGATAAATTTTATCTTTCCAAGAGTAATATTTCCCAGATTTCATTGTAAGAATAAAAGATCGAAAGCGTAACTACCAGACTTCGACAGCAAATTGGGCTATTTTTAATCATTCTGTCGAAGGAGAATCAACAGTGCAACAGTTAACACCGTTCAAGGCAGCAAGCCAGAAACTCTTCTCGTGTCCGGGAATCATTTCGTTGTTTCGAACCCAGGAAGCGGCTTCCTAATTAAGTTCAAGTTTAGAGT
The DNA here is from genome assembly GCA_963966675.1 of Lasioglossum calceatum. Taxonomy (NCBI): domain Eukaryota; kingdom Metazoa; phylum Arthropoda; class Insecta; order Hymenoptera; family Halictidae; genus Lasioglossum; species Lasioglossum calceatum. The sequence goes on from OZ016549.1 coordinate 9,067,598, forward strand.
CTTTACATATCAATCGAGGTCATCATTCGCAGCCGCGATTAGGCAACAGTAGAGTGTGTCTTTCTTCAAAGAAAAAATAAAAACTTCTTTCTCTCATTTATGCTTTATAAAAATTTTCAAAAAATGTTGAAGTATCAAATTGGGCAGAATTTAGTAAGATTTTTATTTACTTTGAACCTACAAATGTTACAAAATAGGATTTTATTTCGTACCACTTTCTTCTTTCATAAAATCTGTATTTTCTTTATTCTTTGTCTACAAAAATTGAAAATTGCATAAACATCCGCAGTGTAATCATAACTATCACTTTAAGAATATTAACAAGCGGAATATAATGAATCGGCATTCTTAAATAATTTGATTCTTTCTACTAATCTTTGCCATAAATGTATAAAAGCCGCAGTCTGATCATTACTGTTGCAACCACGTCTTCGATATTTCTAGAACCAAAACGATCCAGAATGTTTGGAGCATCCGATCTCCGTTCGATTCGCCTCGATTCTTTTTTTAGCGGTCGCCTGTTTATAATCCTAACAGCAGAGCTACGCGTAATCGGAGTTGTACGAGCAGCGGGTCGCGTTATAATCAGTTTTAGATAACTGAATATAATGCGTTATCACGTGGCATCTTTGATAGTTCGCGAAGCCTCGCGGGATTCTTATCGTAGACATCGGTTCTCAAAGGCACTGCGTACTGTTCTACTGGCTAGTCCCACTTGTCTGACGTAATCCAATGTCTCGGGCATAACGGGGTTCTGTTACATTTACTCGGCTTGTAATTGAAGGAAATAGTTCAGTTACGAGGGCAACGCGGAACGGAAACCAACGAAAGATTCTGTGGAACGTGTCGGGATTTGTTTAGGGCAATCATTCCGGGAAAATCTAGCTGGTGATACTCGAGTTCGAAACGAAACAACAGACAATTTTAACTGATTTACCATTTTGGATTGGTACGATAGTACTTGTTCACTGTATATGTACTTGTTCACTGATACTTATTGCACGCACAATTGGTCGTACGCCAAATGCGTGCAACTACAACAGATCCAAAGATCGAACTAAACCTTAAATTAACTACCAGAAGCCTACCAGTCAGCTGTCCACGATCGTGCTACATCAAAGAGAACCTTAACAATTACTTTACCATCACTAGGCAGCGGATTTTATGCACTTATGACAAAAATAAGTATGTAGGTGTAATCGAAAAGAGTAAACACATTAGCAGAATTCAAACATGCTGTTGTATCATTCTCAACTTATATATATTAAACATATCAAGAAACAAAATAAAGAAAATTTTCACCAACAGTTAATTTCTAAACAGTACTTTAGTTACTTCACGACTGTAATCTTCCATAAAAATATTTGCTAGAAGATCCACAGCTCTTTAAATCATCAATTCCTGAAGTTCCATCATCATCGCTAATCATTGCTTCGCGGATTATAATTTTTTATGGACAGCTGAAAGGTCTCCTAAATCATGAACTCCTAAAACCCCACAAAACGAAGAAAACTCTGAAAATCCCAAAACATTCAGGTTTTCGAATGCTTTCCTGTGGCAACAGATAGACGACAGAAATTGGCGCTGGCACTTAATTAATATTTGCACACGTCTCTCGTCCAACATGAATGATGTCATAAGCTATGCAGACGCTTACCTAAAAGGACACGGATGGTTCTATCACAGCTATCACTGACTGACTATTCGATGTTTGAGCGGACGGAAACGAAGCAACGTACACTTTTACTGGTGCTGGAGGCTAGTTATTGTACTGAGCACTGACAGCCGATTGAGTCAGGCCTGGGCTCCACGCTGGAACCAGTCCCCCGATTTGCCGTTATCCTGTACCGTCCGGGCCTCTCGCAACGGGCGTTTGTAATCTGTTTGCGTGGCTCGTGTATCCCGTCTGGACACGATACTCTATCAGGCAATAAACACGAAATTTTCGGAAAGTTACGGTAGCCCCTCGCGCACAGTGGATTTTTCAAAAAAGCGGCACAAAATCAGCACGACTTGAACATTTCATTTAATCGCGTACATACAGTAGAATTGACTACACCTCATCATTTTATCAAGTTATGACTTAGTTTTTAGCTTCATCATCGATCATGATGGTTTTGTTTAACCAATTAATTTATTTTGTAAATGTTCAAGTAATTGAATAATTCAAGAGCTAATTAACGTAAGATACGATTTTTATATATACCGGTTGTGAGCTTGATACGCCTAAGCAGATTTTAAACAACTAAAGACTTGGAATTTCAAAAAAACGTACTTTGAATTAAAGTTAGCAAACAAAGTTCTAGACTAGGAGGATGAAATGCAATTAACGGCAATGGACTAAGAAAATTGCTAGTTTGCATACAGGTTTGCATACATTATCGAGTTTGTCTTTGGTACGATGCATCGTCTTTGTATGCGATAGTTGTGTGGTATCCCCTGAGGTTACATAATTAACATGCAATAATGCAATCACACCTAGACAGCTATGTCGCATCATTGCATGATTTTATTCCCGACTTCGTGATTTGGAACTATTAAAAGTATCAGAGCTTTAAGTTTCGAATGTTGCAATTTTCAGTAGTTATTTACTCGTATTTGCATTAATCGCGCGGTTAACGAAAACATGACGTCGCTGTTTCAGAAATTAGATGCTTGCAAAAAGCATTCGGCTGTCCCGGATTTGCGATACTTGCTGTTTCAGCAATTTGATAATGGTTCGTTTGTGCAATATGCGATAAATGCAACATGAGCGATACTATGTAGATTTATCTGGCGACCTTTGTCGGCGATGAATTTATAATTATAACAAAGATAAATACGTGGAAGAAGAAAAATAACGTTCAACAATCGTTGATCTTGACACCTTGATACGAAGCAATTTAACGTTTCTTTAAAAACTTACGAGAATGATTGAAAAATATAATTCCTGGAACGTTCTTACATTGTCATACAAACTTCTCCATGTGAAATTACAATCGGTAGCCAGGTGATTCGTCATGCAAATCTTTGTGTAGGTCACAATGCACGACAGTACTCGTAACTAATCGGTTTTTAATACTTACTCGAGCAGCCTATCCAATTATGTATTCTCGTGTCATCTAGAAGTTGAATGTAAACAAGTAGTGTCTGACTCTCAAGGATCAGAGAGACGAAGTTTTCATTTTCTTTTTGTGCAATAAGTTTTCCAGACCAGTTCTCATAAACTCCGCCGTAATTATTCAAAGTGTATTCAAATTGCAGCATAAATCTAATTATCATTTTTGTAATGGAGGAAATCAAAAACTTCAGTAGACAGTGGATTTTTTCTACCTGAATTGCAACAAGCTGGAGTGAAATAGAAATTTATTTTCTCTCTTCATACGTTTGACAGGTTAAAAATAATATAACAGTATTTTTAAATTCTTCTAGTATTTGTACTGTTTCAAATTGCGCCTACTCAGTTGTATCATAAATTCATAAAATCCGCTGTCTACGGAACAGGTAGCCATGCAACTATATTAAAGAGAAAACACGTCATCTTAAAATATCTTTTTTTACATCCAACCAAACCTGACCCAAGCTAAACCCAGCCGGACTGAACGAATCGGGCCCAACCGCACCGGAACGAATCCGAGTGAATCAAAAGGGACATGAGAGGGCCCTAAGTGAACCGAAGTGGATCGAAGCGAGTCCGAGCGGATCAGGGGAGCTAACTGAAGCGAGTAGAGGCGGGTCCAAACAGGTTGGAGCGAATTCGAGTCAAGAGAAAAATAAAAAAAACGTATTCATAGCAAAAACTTGCTCTCTCAGTTTGAATATAGTTCTGGATCTCACCGTCGTATATCGTAGAGGTCGTTGGAATCATTGATTTTTCAGAGTCGGTATTACAGATCCCTCGAATCGTATCGTAAAATTAGGAACTTTGAAATAAACGCTTTATGAATGCTCAGTTCACAATGATATTGTAATACCACATTGCTGTGATACCTTATTGAGCGGACAGCCCCCTTATTGTGCTCCGATTGTAGATCTTTAAGAAAAAGAAAAAATTGTGGTTGCAGGAAACAGGGGCTGAATAGAAATTTGTGTCCGTTCCTACTAATTTCTACAAGGTAAATATAATGTATTAATGCTCGTAAGTTCATTTTATTTCATTTTATTTAATTTGTGCTTAAATTGTCGACCTTTAGGCATAATAAAAATGTTTAGGTATCGGTTGTAGAAAACGGTAGTCAAGTAGAAGTTTATATCCGTCCTAATGAATTTCTATAGTTTAAAAGTAATGTAGCGACCTTTTCGCTGTTTTAAATCTAATTGTGTTTGCAAATTGCAAGCAGTCCTGGACATTTTTACCCAGAGAGAAATGCACGTTCTAGCTAGTAACCGCAGATTCCGTAAGAGGGTTTAGAACAGAATCGAATCGGTGACAGTTTCGAAAGGACAGTTTGGCGCCGAACGTTTTCTACGGCTGGTTTGCTAACGTTCACGTATTGCATCGCGTCTAATTTTTCCGCGGAGTCGTGCACCAGTGTCCGCGAATGAACGACGGGAAACAGCTTTCTTTATTTTTCATACTCGACGAAGAAGCGGACAAGTTTGATGCCCTGTATGCGGTTACGGTCATTCGATACGATCTACGCTGTTGACGTAGCATAAACAGGTAACTATGCACGACGAGTACATGCACCGCACGCTAACCAGGGAACGTCACAGGTCACAGCTTTTATTCCGAATGACTTTTCTTAGCTATTCGCTGAAACCTTGAACGTTTATTCGATTATTCGTGTCAGAAATATTCCTGGTTAACCATTGTTCTTCAATCTACCAATTCGTCCATTAATGTCAAATCGACGGGACAATGAAACATTCAATCAAATTTGCGAACCCCTTCTTTGAATATGACGAACGAAGGTGAGGTAGGTTATTTAGGTTCTAAATGAGACTTTTCAAAGCTAATAAAATTATTAACGCAGCTAACGAAATATTTAGAATCAGGGACTTGTAGAAAAATCATAAGTAAACTGCGGATCTTTTTATGCATTTATACCAAAATTGAGTATATGAATTTCGAAATGGTTGAAAAATTTTAAAAATTCAAGATGTCAATGTATAATTTCTGCTCGGAAGAAGTAACATTTAATTCAGTTTCTATTTTTTGCAATCGGTGCAGACAATTTTTATTTTGTATAAAAATTCGCAGTCTAATGATAAGGTTCACGAGCATGAAATTATGTCAAGAAAATAGGTATAGCTAAGGCCTACGTACACCATAAAACTCGGCCATGTTCCAAGTACGCCTCGCGGCTGTCAAAAGTCAGGAAAACGTTGGCGCCAGATTTGTTTTCATAACTCTCGATTTTCGACGAAACCATGGCTCGTAAAGGTTTGATCATACCGCGTGCGTGTGTTTACATGTTTTAATTAGCGAGTCCGAGTTACGTGAACCGTGATAAAGTCTTCCTTATGAGTTTTTCCGACCGTAATTATGTTCCCCTTCTTCGAAGAACAGAATTAACTAACTATATACCACGCACTTTCCTTTTCGTCTTTCTGTTTGTATTGTGTCTCGGTGATTTTATGTCTCCGTCAAGACGGAAGGGAAATCGATCAGTGCTCCGCGCTTATTACGCTACTGCATTTTATTGTCACGGCTCTAGTATCTGTTCAGTACTGTTCACAATGCGCAGATCTCACGGTTGGATGGCCAATAGTTCGTCATTGTTAACCCGTGCGAGGAAAAAGTAGTTTCAAATAATGCACCGGAATAGAACAATAACAAGGTTATAATGATCAGTTTAACTGCAATAATCTGTACAATTCATGACACAAAACACTTTTTTACCAGTTCCAAAAAATGAACAAATAATATCATTATGAAAAATCGTTTTTATCTTGTAAAAATGTCATCTATCATACAATTTTGAATAAACCGAAGATGGTGCTGCTTTATAACTCAATTTTGTAAATGATCGTGAAAATCGTCGTAACGTATCAGAAGCCCGAGAAATGGGTTGCAGCCACCTTTTACGGCGCCGAAAGAAACCGGTAACTTCTGTCTTTTTCTTCGGCGCTTGCTTCTACCGTTATGTTGCGTAATCTATGGCGGCGTCACCCGAACAGATCTGTTTTCGTCCTTCGACAGAGACAAACGCGTACCGCAAACAGGGGAAAAAACGAATCGGTTACTTGTACCGCGATGCAGTATCAAAACCACGTGATATTTTATAAACTGCCGTGCCGGTTCTGGCGATCGGCGGCGTTTCAGATGTAAGGTTATCCAGGACCAACCGTCTCGGTTGGACATTACCGAATCTCCATCTCCAACGGAAATGCACAATGATCTCTGGCGATTAATTCGCTAGATCAACCGATGCTATACATTGCCTGCAAAATTATTTCTCAATTGCATTTCATTGATTAACCCCTTGCCGTATTTTAACGAGTCACTAATAGAGGAGAAATCATATATTGACATCAATTTTTTAAATTTTCCAACCATTTTGAATTTCATTTACTCCATTTTCCTATAAATGCATAAAGATCTGTAGTCTACTAACAGATATGAATGTTACGCCATACTTTTTAAATGAAATATTTGATTCGTTTGTAATCAATATTTAAGCATTAAAATAAAGGTAAACATGCAAAAAATTTAAATTTTCTTTCCTCTTCTACATTTTTGGGGATAAAGGGAAAAATTTTTGGGGCCGTTTTAATAGCTGTAACTGTAAAGAAAATGATACGGAAAGGGGCGTTTCAGAGTCTCGTTTGGACTACGTCATCGAATTCCCAACAGCAATTCACGATTGCTTTCCACGATTCATTGCTGGATCCAGCGATGCACGTGGGCCGCAAAAGTATTTCTCAATTGCATTTAATTACATATGTAGGTTAGGTGACATGTATCCCCGCGGTGTCACACCGGCGCAAATGGCTATGGATTACGCCGCTTAATCTAAACCGCGATATCATTACAACGTGTCCTTGGCGGAATCGATCGGCTCTAGAATTGAATGGTTTCACGCCATAAAACAAGATTTCATTCCTGTAGCGTACAAAAAGTTGCGTTATCAATCAGCAGATTGTTCGATAGGACATACCTAACCAAACAGTCTGTAAAATGTACAATTTAATTGTAAGTATTTACTTTACGAAAACAAAAAGTTTACCGGCTGAAAGCTCGATATCACCATGATACGGCACTGACGGAATAAATTAGTTTCCAGCAAGTCACGGACATTTTGCAAGAACCATCGATTACTAATCGATCCAATAATTAATCCACGCTGCAACGCTTCTCGTCACGGTCGTTGCAGAACAATCAACAACGAAGATTTGTTTACTTTTCGATACGGTTACGTCAAAGTACAGTGCTGCACATTGGTCTCTATTTTCGTTGGATGTGGTCAGTGCGAAACCGTGCATCGTGCCGTCGTGTTAGAAATAATTGCGTGACTCGGCGGTTCGTTTCGCGAATCACGGGCAATTTCGCGACACGTTTCCCGAAGAATCGGGGAGTCGGTTTGCACGCGAAGCGGCCGGCAATTTTGCCGTCGGAGAAAAACCATCGAGGCCTTGCCGTTTCCTGGGTGTTGCCGTGGTTTGACCGAGCTGACAAAAAACCGGACGCGAAGCATCTGCTCGATTAATATTTCTGAGAAAGCCCGGCCACAGGTGTGCAAAGGAGACGACCGAGGCTAATCGCGCCGAGCCCCGTTTACACACATGCGAGCCCCTTAAACGCTGCAATTTGCCGAGCGTTCGCGTTCACCAATCGTTGCGACTTGCTTTAGTATCGTTTGAAGTTGCTGCGATCTATATACACCCGGAAAAAACATGATCGCTCAGTTCTGTCGGTAAAACAGATCCCAGTATTTACCATTTACACATTTATTTATGTTTTTATCCATTGGATACGTACACTACTGTGCAAAAGAAAGAAGCACCCGGCCATATTTAATAGAAAAGCGTAAAAAATCAAATAAGAATACAGTAAGTTTTGGAAAACGATTCCGCTGTTTAATTGAACAGTTCTGAGAATATGTGTCTGTGATAATACTTTATAAATTTATAAACTTTAAATGCAATAAATCAATCACTGTACAATAAAATTTCTACATAAAGATATTGCTTGCCATTATTTCTTATGATTATACTGGGTGCTTCTTTGCACAGTAGTTTAAGTTGCAATTAATACTTTAGCTATCGATATCTCTCAAATTAATCGTAACTATTGACTGAATGATTTTCAGTATTAAATTGAACAGAGACCACAGCGCAGTCAGTCTTGCCGCGCGGCGTTACCGAACGGCATTTTTACATAAGCGGGCCGAGCCGCTGCGAAAGAATAAATCACTGCTCTATAGAGCTGTAATTTACTGGAGCGAATTATGTAAATTCACAAAGTGCCCCGGATTTACCTTTCTTAAAATATGGTAGCCCCGCTGACGGCAGCATGTGTACCTGTAACCCGCAGGGGGTTAGACGACCCCGCCGTTATCGTGGAAACGTGTCCGAAACAATGGCACCGGTGCCTTTATACTCTCTCGAACAAGTGATGCAATTGAATTTTATGCACCTGCCTGCAACGCTACTAGCGGACGCTCGCATTTTTCGGGGGACAGGTTTACACGATAGCGTAACAAGAACGATCGGGTGAGTCAGCCGTACCGGTAACCGGCTTCGTCTCTTCTGTTTGTCTTTCTTCAACGTTCACGGCATTCACGGTGCCCCTTTTCTACCTTCGTCATCGTCGGTCTCTCCGCCATACCTTCCTTTCGGTTCTTCGTCCTTCTTCAGTTTGCTAACCTTTCTTCTCCTCCAGTTTTGCGTCGGCACAGGTTATCCTCTGTCTTCGTCCCTCTCCCTACCGATAGCATTACGCTTATCCTTTTCCGACTCGTTGTTTCCTCTTTCGATCTTATTCGATCCTGAAGTAGCGACGGGTTGCCTCGTCCTTCGTCTCGCGAGTTATCGAACAAATTTTCTGGATCCGAATTACTCACCTCCAGATCGTAAACGTTCGATGAGTTTTTATGAAATTCCACGAAACACTGCGATCAAGTATACATTATAAATCTGTACATGGACTGCGGATTTTATGCATTTCCAACATAAATTAGTAGATCAAATGGAAAACGGCAGAAACATATGAAGTGTATTATTTTCAACTCACTACAATTGTTCGAAACAGAAATAAACGTAGCTGCTGTATTTTCATTTTGCATAAGAATATTACCTCTTCCTATACATGGACATGATTTTTTATGAAATATCACGAAACACTGCGAACAAGTTTATATATTATATATCTGTACATATATGGACTGCGGATTTTATGCATTTCTGACAAAAATTAGTGAAAAACAGCAGAAACGTATAAAGAGTCTAAAGAACTATTGCAGTATTTTCAACTCCCTAAAATTGTTTAAAACAGAAATAAACGTAGCCGCTGAATTTTCATTTTGCATAAGAATCTGCAGTCCGTTGACAGCAAAGTTTCGCGCGGTTGAACGGACTCGGCGCGACTCGAGGCCATCGTTGCGCCGCGCCGGTCCTTTTCCTTGTCCAACCGAGCGCGCGATCATCTCGCCTTGAGTCGGTCTCGCTCGCTCCTTTGTTTCCCAATGGTCTAACACTTTCGAGCGAATCGCAACAGGCGACTTCATTGCGTGCCGTTCGCTCGTGACCGCTCGAGCAACGAGGTTCCTCCGCCGCGTTGATCCTTTGTCTCCGTTGTTCTCGAATTCGGCGGGTTCGAGCCGGTTATCGAGAAATGACTGATCAGTGACTTTAACGATCATTCCGTGATCCTTCTTAGTTCGATCCTGCGAGAAACTCTACGTGCCAGTGTGTATCGAGAGTGTGGAACGACAGTGACACAGCCGCAAACGAAACACCGAAGGAAAAACCGAAAGAAAACATCTTTGATCATCAAACGATCGTTTGACGTAAGTTCGACGTACGTTCGCGGTCGCTACGTACGATATCGTTTTACAGTGAACGCTGACAGCTATCGCTCGAGCGCATGCACGTCGCACAACAGTCCTTTGTAAATTCAGCTAATTAGCCGATTCCCGGAAGAATGTTCCGTAATGTGCGAACGTTAGTGGAACGAAAATAGTGTTTCGTTATGTGCTACGATAATCTTAATGGCTCTCGAACAGTACCGCGGAGCCAATTAACAGTTTGCAGCGTCCTTAATGGGTTCTTATATTCAATTACCAGTTATTTCATTCCAGAAGCTAGTACATCGGTGTGTCCGAACTATTGACGATTTCGAATCATTCGCGGGCCACGTTTCCAGCTTGAAACATGCGAAATTAGCTGCTGTAGGTTGTCGGAATATCTGATTGAAGGAGTTGAATTTGAATCGAAAGTTCAGGGACCTGCAATGGGGATAATAAGAAATAATAATCAGACAGATTCGTCATACGCGAACGGGTTCTCGGCGAAGTAAAAGTCCAGCAAAGCGGTTACGTTAGCGAGCGAACGAGTCCGAGACGGTGCGACTCAGCGGTGTTTCACCCAGAAGTGACTCATTCTGTCGTACAACAGTGTCTTGTTTGATGTTTCACTAATGAACGGTGCCTTTCATCCGTCGTTAACACACGCGCGCTCAATAAACATTGGTATTTCAGTTATTCGAACGACTGACAACGAACGGAATGTCGATAAAGAATATTGCGGAGCAAACACCGTCCCATTAGCAGAATTTCTTTTCATATTTCAAGAAGACGAAATACATAATTGGGATCATTAGTCTTTCACGCGTTGCTTAAAAAATGGAACACAAATATATAATTGCGATCATTAGTCTTTCGTGCATTGCTTTAATAGTCCTGGAAAATTGAGGGAACGATTATGTCTCAAACACCATTCCATTAGCAGGATTTTCTTTCGTATTTTTGGAAGATGAAACACAAACACGTAATGGCTTTCATTAGCCTTTTGTGCGTTGCTTGAAAAGTTGTGGAACATTGAAGGACTACATCTAGAATGACTATCTAATAGGTATCAAAGCTATTGAGATGACGGAGATCGGCTGGAAATTATTATTGCGAAACAGACATGGAGATAATCCACGGAGGAATAACTTTTTATTTGCTTAGTGGGAGCGCCTATTTTTAACTTGCCGTGTTTGCGGTGCGTTCGTCACCCATCATTTGTAAATAGAGGTTCGTTTATTGGTCCGAAAATCATCGATGAGACTCCTTGACCGTAATTTCATGCAACTTCGCGCAATCGAGAAATAAAGGTCACGCTTTATCCACATTTTGTAGCCGAGCATTTCACTCGCAAGTCTGGAGAAAATTGTTTATCCTTCCCGATCTTGGCTTTCGCCGTTTCGAAAATACACGCGATGTCAAGACATGGTCTACCTCTAAGGACGAACATGTAATTATAGGAGAAATAACAAAGTGTCGTTATTGCTTAATGTATTAGGTTGTTGCTTATGAAATGTTAAATTTTAGAATACAAATCTTATGAAATGTTTTGACCAAGAAATACTATCCTCAGTTTCGACTTGGATATCTAATTTGACTTTTAAACAAAGCTTGTTTCAGTCACAACCACTGTGGTAATGATTCTAAAATTAAACTTTTATAATTTCGAAAATGTGAATATCAGAAATATTTCACACAGTTGTGAAAGAAAAACTTGTAATTCATTGACAGAATATTTTCAGCGCGTAAAACGAAAGCTCCTTTATTTGTTTCTAGACTGCGGATTTTTATGCATTTATGAAGAAAATTAACTGGATGAAATATAAAAGATCCAGGAATATTGTCACATTGTTCCCAACGCAAAAAGACTATTAAGGGGTGAAATGAATTTTTATTTAGCTACTACATAGTTCCCACACTCGATGCACAATATTTTTATTTTGCACAAAGATCCGCGGTCTAGTTATTTCACTCTCGAGTCACCCACAAGATGAATTTTTGCAAAACTGTGAACTCGACTTGTAGAAAAGGTGAATTTAGCCTGTGTAAGGGTGAATTAGGTTCGCGAAGCCTGTATAATTAAAGTCCTCGGGCGAGAGAGACTTGGGTCACGTTCAGAATAGCTGTCCACCCCACTCCGTCCATTTAAACGCCATTAGTCCGGAGCGTTGATGGCGCGGTGGACAGTTATTATGACCGACGAGGTACGTCGGGTCCGTTCCTCAGAAAAACAGGGTGTAATGGCCGCCGCTAAATTGTTACAGAGATCCGTGGCAAAACAAGGAAAAGGGTTAACGAGATGTCCGAGTACTGCGAGTACATGTGGGACCCCACAAGGGGTCACGCGAGCACCGCTCTGGCGCGGAGCATTTACGAGGAGGAGGCCAGGTTCGACAAACGTGACAAGAAACTGGCCATTAAGACCGTACGGGCGATCTTGAGAGAAATGCCGGATGTAGGTAAGACGGAGTGTATCTACAAAAACGTTTCTACGGTACCCCTTGCCCGACAACATTGTTAAAACAACGAATGAAGACGCATTGCCAGCCGGCAGCTACTTATGACGTACAACATTCACGATTTACAGCCGAGAATTTCTTCGCAAAATTATTCGGCAGCAATCCTGAATCAATTTCAAGTCTAAACGAGCCTCGGGTCGGGACCCAAAAATGAGTGAATCCGAAAATCTATGGCATTTAATATAAATTTTATATTGTTCGGAGATTTATATCATAAATCTTCGGAAACTTTTTTCTATCAGTTTTTTTTGAAATACCAGCTCCTACTGGATGCGGACGCTTCAGGTCCGGATAACAATATTTTTTATTGATCCGCGTCGTCGGCGGATGCAATTGTTTATAACGACCGGGCACGAGACGGCTATTTGTATATTCAACTACGCGTGTCTCTGAAACATGGCAGCCGCCGTTCATCCCGGTCCGTTAACCATGATAAAACACCTTGTCTTGTTTCGTGCAAGCAAATGAACCCGCGGAGAGCCGGCGACGCCGAAGGAGTGTCTGATTCGCTTTCATCGCGTCGATCCACGAATTTCCGGCATAATATCCGTGTTCGAGTCGGCTTCCTGCCGGGCATTTTTCACGCTAGGCATTACAATGACCCGTCCTTGCTCCTAGACCTGAAGCACTGCACGGACGAATACATTACGCGTTTCCTGTTGGCCCGGAAGTATCGGACGGAGCAGGCTGCCGCTCTGATAGGCGCTTATCAGGCGCAAGTAGCACATCGACAGGATATCTTCGGCAATCTAACAGCGAGGGACCCGGCTCTGCAACGTGCGCTCCGCGCTGGAATACCAGGCGTGCTTCCGGCTCGAGATAGGTACTGATATACACAGCTCTTTGAATCATTTCTATGCCACTTTTACAGTGTACCAAATACCACTTTGACCAGGTATTTGAAATGTTAGTTAATGTCTTTTAAACGTTGCAGGAAAGGTAGATGCGTGCTGGTGATCCTAGCCTCGCAATGGGACCCCGCATCAGTTCCAGCACTATCTGTGCAAAGAGCTCTTTTCCTGGTGCTAGAAATTCTCATTCAAGATCCTCGAAATCAGGTAACTTCTTTATTGAAAATACGCCATTGGAGTGTCCAAAGAGAAAGTTCCTACGTATGTTTAGTTACAAATTACTGTAGACTATTTTTCTATTCTCTTTTTCAAATTTGTGTGTGTGTATCAATTATAGACTCTATTCTTGTTACCCACATCGACTGATCTCACTACATTATAATATTGGGCTGTTGCATGTGAAATGTTCGATTTTATCAGGAATTTTCATCTGGAAATACTATAGTTTTATGTATATCATTGGTCTAGTACGGCATTCGTTTCTTGTCAATTGGTCGGAAGAAATGATTCGTTTCCCTATTGTGGAAGATGTAGTGCTTGTAATTGAACGCTGTAGGACGGTGGAAAGGACAAAGATCCTCTGTGCAACTGGCTAACGGCGCTCCAATTTCTTTTGCAGCAATCCGGTTTCGTCGCTGTGGTAGATTGGAGCGGATTCTCTCTGCGACAAGGCGGTGCCTTGGGCGCAGCGGCACTGCGAAACCTAATAGCCGCTCTTCGTGGTCGATTTCCGGCGAGATTCAAAGCGATCCACTTCCTGTCGGCGCCGCTCTACGTCCAGGCCACCTTGGCCCTGGTGAAACCTTTCTTGGACGAAAAAACTCGGAACAAGGTACGGGCTAACCAACCGCTTCGTCATTTTCCATGTTGACTGTAACCTCTGTTGCTTCGACGGCGAAGTTAGTTTCAATTTGCATCGAGCATTATTGCCGGGCTTTTTGGCCTGGTTTCTCTGGCACTATCTCATTGTCAGTCTAGTTCAAATGTAGACCTGGCTTATCGCTAGAAACATAAATTCTAGCTTTGCTCCTGCAAGCTATTTTGAATGTGATCATTAGACTGCGATGTTTATACAATTATCAATTTTTCTAGGTGAATTTTAAGCAAGTGGAATCAAATGAAACGTCATTTTCAGCAACAGTAGCCTTTATAGATCTGGAATAAATAAAAATCGTATTAAATTTTGTGGAATTTTATATTCTAGCATTATTTGAACACATTTTTAGAAGCCATAAATGCATGAAGATCCGCAGTCTAGTGATCATTCTGCGATCTCCTTTGATTAATCAAAATTTGTCTAGACAATTCTGTCTGCTAATATTTTTTTAATTCTAACGAAGATACGTGGCGGTGATTAATAATATATTATTTTTCAATGGACGTAATACATAATAAGCGAATAGATCAATTTGTTTGAAACTTGACTTACACCACTCTCATACTCACCGGCATATATACTCAGAACACTTCGGGTCGCTATTGCAGAAGTACAAACACGGTTTTAGAGATGCGCATCTAGATAAAGAGTTAAATATTGGCTGGGAGATAATTCGAGGTTGTATAAATCCCGTTAGAGGATTGGTTCGCTTACAGGCCGTTTTTCTCGAGATGCGACTTCGAATGCGCAGGTTGTAGTTTGTTGATAACATTTTTGCATGAACGTTCACGATAGATCTACCTGCACGGGAACAATTTGAGTACGCTGCACGAGCACCTGCCTACTGACATCCTGCCAGCAGAATTGGGTGGCACGGGGCCAGCATTCAATCCAGGACTATGGGCAGAGCCAGTCATTCATTCAGCAATGAAGGAAGCTGAACTGGCTGCTATAAAAAAGGAGAACGAGCAGGCTGAGAACGATGGGAGGATGTGTGATAAAAAGATGGTAGAGTCCAGAAACGTGGAGAACCATAAGCGGAACGAGGAGAGCTGCATGGAATCTAGCAACGGCGTGAACAGAGAAAATGGAAGGCGATTTTTTAACCCTTTCGGAAGCTCGACGAAAAATCAGTCCGCTAAAAAGCCTGGAGCTAACGTAGAACTGAATTTAATTAACCATAGTAACGCAGAAGAGAGGGACGAGGGGAGAAGAGGAAGTAGAACGATAAGGAGAGACGAGGATCCTTACTGCGAGAGTAGGGATAGAATGTTAAACAATGGGAACAGCGATTACTTTAGTGATAAAAAGGAGTCGTACAAAGATGCGGAGGATAATTTGCTAACGTATCGGTCCGAGGCAAATTCTAACGACTATGAGAATTCGAATAGGATAGATAGCGACGACAGTAAAGAAAATTCGTTAGACAATAGATCAGAGAATGCTCTTATTGATACCAAGGGCGAGATACCTTCCGAAGAAACGAATCTCATAACGTAATTCCGTAGACGCGTATTAGTTTATAAAATGAATTGATCGAGTACTTACGCTGAACTTTTATACGGTATATTAGCTCCAGATTATCCGAATAACGAAACTTTTTTCATAGATTTTCGACGAAAGAAACGAGTAAAAGATAATGTAGTTTTTAGAATTCTTTTGATAGGCTTTAAGGAGTACCTTGTGATATGGTAAACGTTATTTAAACATTCATGAGGTGTATATTTTTCTCTCATGCATAAAAATGTTCACTTATTCGTATCGACGCGTTTAGATATCGTATTAGAGTACTTAAAGTAACAAGTGTCATCGAGTATAGCGTTTCTAAAATTGACTGAGCATTCAAGATTTGTATAGAAACATTTCCTTGGAACTATGACAAGTAAATTGCAAAAGAATTTTCGAGATCATGAATGCGAATGAGAATTTCATTTGTTTTTTTAAGCGTTTCTACGTGCATTTTTCGAAACGGGTTTTTCTCGACGAACAATTTATATTAGTCTTGTAAATATGTATTAAATTATTTATTGATATCAAATGTATCATGGAATTAAGGATCTCTTTATTACATATTTTTAAGACCGGTAGGAGACGTAGCCTTGAAAGAAAAACGTATTGTACTTATTAAGAATCTCTTATGACAGTATCGGAAAGAAACTTCGATAAACGCAGGAAATGTTATTGTATATTGATAAAATGTGTAAAGTATATTACTTGCAACGACGCATGTTTAGAATGAAACACGCACTGGCATATGCGACGAGCCAACTAAATTCTACGTCGATAATTACACACATTTATTAGAATGAAAAATTATAGTAGAATAATGGAATAAAAATTTATTATTTTAGTACATAAAATATATATGTATATGATTTTAACAGCAATACACATTATAAACGTAGAATCTTTTTAATACCTTATTACATTGCCGAAGAACACCCTTATTACCTTACAATTCTTTTTCCAATTTTTATCTTTCCCCCACTTTCATGCATACATACACATATTATCCCCCTCCCCCACATTTCACATTCCCCCTCTGTCTCGCTCTTTTTCGACTCGTATGAAAATAGAAAATCGTACATAGAGATCTATGATGAGGTATATAAAAAGCGGTAGTCAAATGTAATGCAACAGTTTGCTTAGGTACAAATGTTATTACATATCCTGTGGACACTGGTTTTGTTGGTTACAAATCAAATTGTTCGACATCAATTTATAAATATAAATATATGTATATGCGGTTACGAAAATTACGTAGGTTCTCTTTGATCGAAATCTGATTTCGAAATCGTTCGATTCAACATGATCACTACAATACCGCGCTTCGACAAAATACAATGGTCGGTTACAGAACCGTTCTCTACTTCTCGTATTACTTATAATAACGGGGACGACAGTATCGGTGCAGTCAGAATGTGAAGACGACTGTGTTCCTCGTAGTAACATTTAAAACAGTTAGAAACGCAACTGTAAACGGTATTTAGACATTCATATTAATATAGAAAATGCGGTTGCGTTTTATATCCACATTCTTAGCGTACTTCCCTCCGTCGTTGTGTATTCATAAATATGTTCAACAGAAAAGAAAATAATCATCGAGACGCAGACATCTATATTTTCAATACCAGAGTTTGTACTGTACCGTTACGAAATTACCAGAGTAGTAAATTTCTTGTACCGAAAAATAGTGATGGCTGGAGCTGTGGTTTCGCGCTCGCGTTATTGTCTACAAAACTTCGTTCGGCAGAACCCATCCTCCGAAACGTCGTTCCAATGCTTCGGCCACTGCTATTGTCATACGATCCTGATACAAACCGCCAATAACCTGTTGCAAACGCAATCGTAGCGATAAAAAATCATGCAGACTTTACTGCTGTATTTTCGACTGATTAGTGTACCTGAATGCCGATAGGAAGTCCTTGCCTGTTCAATCCCAACGGGCAAGTGGTGGCAGGCAAGCCTAGTACATTAAAAATCGCAGTGTACGAAAAGTTAAATGGCTTAATGAGCGGCTCGTAATGCATCGGCGCAGCCGTCGGATGTGTCGGATAGAAAAATATTCCTTTGTCACCCAAGATGTCCTACAATAGAAAAAAAACACAGTTAAACGAGCGATTACATCAGGCGCGTAGAGAAGGGAGAAAATCCGAATGTTCTGTGAATACATGCTTCCTAACAAATTCAATGATTGCTTTTCCCATATCAGGGAATATACAGGGTGTAAAATACCCTATATAGGGTGTAAAGAAATGTTTTCCGGATCGATGAAGATCTGTAATTAAACCGGAGCCGCAAAATTGTCCTTGATCTTGAATTCCATGGTCAAATTTGTCTTGATTGCATTGTATTTTACCTTTTTTCGCATGATGCATAAAACACAATGCAATAAAAACAAACAAACAAACCTTGAAATTCAAGATCAAGGACAAATTAGCGGCAGCTTTTTTTCTATCGGTCTTCATCGATCCGAAGATGTCGAATACGTCTACGGCAGCCAATACCCAACATTTCTTTACACCCTGCACATTGGTAAGAGACAATGCGTTTTTCGTCATAGCGGATAGAAGAATCGCATTCTGCATGCAAGAGGAAAATTCTCTGCTACTAACTAGGAGAACACGTTATACCATGGAAGACTAGCAGCAGTCAGACCAGAGAAAGAAATCACGTCCATTAACAAAGGATATAATAATCCGTAATTCGACCGTAAGAATGAATCGTTACTCTTGGTATCTTGCGCGATATTTTGTAAAGCGAGGCGAAGAAGAAGGGAGCCAATTCCAATCCTAATTGTATTATGAGTACGGTATGAATTCGAGGTATTACAAGATTCTATACAGAGAAGGCAAGAAATTCATTGACATATACTGTACAACTTTGTGTTTGTATATCGAACGATGATTGGCGTACCTGAAACTCCTGACAGAGTTCCTTACTTTCTTGGATCAGTTGTGTGTGCTTATCGCTCCCGTATTTCACGGCGAACCGTTCGAACATGGCAGTGAACAGTGCTATTATCGTGTGATTGCTCATGAACAGCATCCATTTCAACACCTCCCACCAAATGGTAATGTGACCTTTCCGATTGGTCAGTTCGTATGAGAAGTATCTCTCGTCTTTGCAAGTCATGTTCGCCGTCCAGAGTGTGATGCTCTTCTTCATCTTCTTAATATTGAGCTTGGTAGCTTTGACGTTATGCTCCTGCTTGAGATAACGTATCACGTCCTTCATGGCCCTCTTTATATCTAGATCCACCGGCGACGTCAAATACTGACCTCCGTCCTCTTCCATATAATAGAACTAAATTAAAATATACATGCATAACGTATCCTGTACAATTGCCAACTGCTAATTCTCATCGACTACGTTTCACAGGATCAATTCGACTATCTGAGAAAGCAGAAAGCTCATCCGTACCTCGATTTCTGAAAGGTTCACGTTCTTATCCAAGTTCAACATGTGCGCGTTCTTGTCCGCAAGAACTTTTAACGTGGGCTTCAGGTCTTGCGCGTGCCTACACATGGGACCAATCGCGAGCAACTGGTCCTGGTCATCGCTGTGAGTGCTCGGATATTGCCCGTCGTTCGAGACGATGCCTTTCGAAGGTTTGTGCCCAAAAATCCCATTGAAGTAACTCGGCATACGAATTGAACCTCCGATGTCCGAACCTATTCCCACTGGTGAGCCTGCTGCTGCTTGTATGCAACCTTCCCCTCCCGAAGATCCTCCAACAATGTGTCTGGTGTTGTAAGGATTTTTCGTGGTGCCATACAAACAGTTGCTAGTCTCCCACCACATCGCCAGCTCCGAAACGTTTGTCGTGGCAAGGGGAATTGCTCCCGCGGCTTTCATTAATCTCACCGATTCCGCGTCCCGTTCGGCCACTATGTTTTTCCGTGCAACTAGACCAGCTGTTTGCTTCATGTTTGCTATTCCTATACAGTCCTGCAGATTTTCAGATCGTTATCATCGATGTAGACGCGACGCTGGCTAACGTTCGTCGAGCACACTTTACCTTTGTAGTGAAAGGCACTCCGAAAAAGGGTTTCTCTTCAGCTAGTACTTCTGGAGACGGGGCGTTTCCAGATCTCAGGAGTTCATCGCACTTTCGCGCCTCTGCCAGAGCATCCTCGAAGCGATCCTCCACCACGCAATTCAACACCGGTTGAATTTCCTTTATCCTATCTATATAGGACTGTACTACGCTTTCTGAAGTCAACTGTAAAGACAAGATGATAGTTATTATTAGACGGCTGATGTTTATGCAAAATCAAAATTATTTGCATCAACTGCAACAAACAAGGGCCAAGTAATTTCTTTCATTCTTCAATAATGTTCTCCAGCTACAACTGATAAATTTTGCTTAAATTTTTATAATTTGTCCACTGTTTTAAATTGCAACTGCCCATTTTTCTATTAAATGCGTAGAGTCCGCAGTCTAGATATTACAAAGCAACATAAATGAAGTATAAATATTTGAACGCTCCTTACCTGTTTGTTTCGAATTTTCAACGCTAAGACTGTTGCACTGTTTAACAGAGTTACGTCCTTGATTGGCGGTGCACGGTCGGCAGGACCCTTTATCACGGCAATCAATTTAATTATTTGCCCAACTATGAACTCGAGCAGTCGGTGAATCACGTTCAACATTTGTGTTTTGTTCTGCATCGTGTTAGGATTTTTCGTCTTGCTGGACATTTATCTGGAAAGGGAAACGAACAGTCAGCAATTTCGTTTGTTTTCAAGATCAGTGTTTACGGTAACAATCGATCGCGGAAGTACGAAGTTCAGCAACATGCAGATACAAATACATCTAACAATTCAATCTCGGAAAATAAAAAATTCTTTCGATCGAGCTCAAGCAACGGGATAGCGTTGCAAAGTATTCACCGTTCCGTTCTCGTCCGCTTGCGTAAGCCGGTAACGTTTATTTTCGCGAATTACGTTATTCTAACGATCACTTTTGAGCCGGCGAACACACAAAACGCCATAACGACCGGCGCGACCGAATAAAACAATAAAGTGCCGAGTTCGAGACGGTGATTCACCGTTGTTCTCGTTGATCGAATTTCGTTGCACAACCGCTTGAACAATCCGCGCTGTTCGAGTTATTAAAAAAAAAATTACCACAGTCCAGGTGACTATAAAGCGTTATTTCCCGGCGGTTAAATAAATTTGCATAAAAACCTGAGTAACACTCGCAGGCCTGTCAGAGACTACGCACTTGACAATCGTTCAGATGACTTAAAAGATAACGTCTTCGACCGTAATATCGCTTAATCTCGCTTAATCTCGCTCAAATAACAGTGTGGGATAGTAGCATGTGTGCACGCGGTTACAATGCGAAGGTAGAGGAACACATACATGTGTCTAAACTTAAACAATGTGTCACCTAATGCCAGCCGCTCAATCTTCGGCTATGATGCTATCTTTCCATTTTTTAATTACTGTGTGTCTATTTTTAAATCATCTATATGTCGTGGCACTTAAACGCACACTTCCCCCCCCCCCCCAGCTAGTATGAAAATGTGCATTTCGCGATACATAACGCGGTGACCTTAATATTTCCAGGTTTAATTTACAGATTCATCTCTTTTTTACGAATAACTCCTTCGAAGGTCAACATATTATACATGGTTGAATTTGTCTTTTCATTAGCTGTAATGTTACACTAATCAAAATACGTCGTTCTATTTAAAAAAAACCATGATGACCTTGAAATATGGGAAAACATGACCTAGAGAAAAAATACTTCTCCGTCACAATAATTGCCCCATCGAACCAAACATTTTCTTGTATTCCTAAAAACAACGGAGATATTCTCGGTGTTAATCTTAGGTGAATAAATTTGTATCTTTGCAATCTCGATAATCGTTAATTTAAATCACCAAACAAAGGTCAGAATGACGTAAACCTAGCGTCAATTTGAATCGAAGAATGTGTTCAATATCCGAACAATTTTTTCTGGAATTTTTACTCGTAATGCAACTCGTCATTTGAAAATTCAAAATTGATTTTCTGTATGGACAATAATGATGAATAATGATCCCGTTATGCAATCCTGCATAAACCCGCTGTGCTACCGACATAACGTCACATTTCGTCACAAACGTCACCCGAAGGTTACGTATCGAAGCGAACAGCAACGAAAAAAATCTTTTCTACGTTCCCGGTGGGTACGAGAAACATTTGCTCCCCGGTGTATACGAGCGTTTTTGTCGTTACGTCGTTTAATAGCTGTTCGAAAAGGTCGCCGTATCGCGCCGACACGCGTGGCCCGCGTAATGGCACGTAGTTTCATAAAAAACATATTCGGCCAATAAAACTGTCGTACCACGCCGGAATAATATCTATCGGTTATCGAGATTCCAGACCATGCTTTCGACCGTGCTATTTGCTGCATTGCTCATACATTGTATTGTTGTATTCCGTTAATTAGTATTTTATTCGTTAGATACAACGGAACTTAATTGGTAGACTCGCTTCCGGAATTGCAAGGGTACGGGATGCGCTTTCTCATTTCTCGATGATGCAAAAATGGGGTTTTTGGGGGACCGCAATTTCGTCCCGATCCCGCGAGAAATTCCCGTCCCGACGGGATCTCGCCACTGATATATATATACTGATATATATCGCACACCCCTAGCTATTACACATTTCGCGAGTATCCGGATACTTTTGAGCGGTAGTGCGTATACAGGTTCCAACTGCAATGGGTTTAGGATAGGGGTGTGCCCCTAGTTTAGGAATTGTAAGGGCTAGAATAAGGTTAGAGTTTTGAAGATGACGTGGCCAGGCAAAGGTTCGAATATGATGCGGGAAGGATGAATCAGAGTTTGAGGATGAGTCAAGTATAAAACCATGACTTTGTATACGTAGTATTTTGGGTGAAAAACAGACAGCCGGGCGTCTATGTAGAATGAAATAACGATAGTATACAACAGTACTGTCTGGGGAAGTAACCGGTGACCTTGAGACGCGAATGAATTGGACTCTGCCATTTTATGGGAACACACACCACACACGCCGGTGTTTATCGATCGTCACGTGCTACGGAGCTCGGTTGTGGAACGTTTCATCGGTCGGTCAGAGTGAAATTCGTCGCTCATTCCACATTGTTCAACAAATTACGAGGTAATTGAAAGAGTCACGCATCCAAGGCTGTCTGCAGACGCGCGCACCATACGAGTTCGACAGTATTCGCTCGACCGGAAGTCGTTCGCTGCGACGGCCTCCACGAGAGGGCAAACCAAAACAAATCGTTCGTCCACGGTAAAAGTGACATAACCCGGTCTTCAACTGTCCTGAAACGTGTAACTATTAGGATGTTGCATATGGAACGTCCGATTTTACAATGTAAATCGCTTCGGCGCGAGAAAAAAGTCACGAATAAAAAAAATACTCCAAAAGAGCGCTTCAAAGTCCTCTGATAGCTGTGGCTGCAAGTAAAAACAAAAACCTAATAGTTATATAAAAAAAACTAAAAAAAGATTAGAGTTGTGTGCGACGTTTTTTTGCTGCATGAACGAAATGTTGTGAAGCAGTTTGATCAAGAAAAACATAAAATTATAAAGCTGATCTTTAAGGTCTTACCTTCAAGTTTTACTGATTGTTAGATATCCAATTTTACTTTTAAATGAAGTTTATTTCAATGTCAATCAGTACGACTGTCGAGTATTCTTTTTATACGAATGGAAACATAAAAATTCAATTTATACTGTAATACGATCAAGAGACTTTGTTGACAGAATATGTTGATTAGAATGACGGTTAAGCTTATTTTTAGAAGACGATTATAGTTGGTTAACGTTGCCGTTAAAAATCAGACATTTCATATAATTGCATTTTCCTAAGTCCTTTCATCGAAACAGCTGAAATAAGATACACGAAGTTAGAAGATAAAACGAGCGGCACACAACGTGCAGATAAAGGCAGAGTCTTTTGCAGCGAAACGCTTTGTTTGTGTCCAGTCCGGACATTTCAAATCGGCCGCCATACCACCACGTGAGTTTGACAGTAGCGTCCGCTAACCGGAAGTCACTCGCGGCGCATTTCAGGCAAATGGTGTCACTTCATCGGGCGTTTTCCATGAAGCAAACCAGCGTAACAGAGGAAGGTTGATGGATGTGGTCGATAAACGTGGAAGATAAGTTATCAAACGAGATCGAGACAGCTCATTGGCCGATTCACGGTCCATTGATAGCGATCGCATAATTACGCGTGTCGAACGCGGCTTGTTTACCGAGAAAGATATTCCGTAAACAGCTAAATGTCAATAATGAATTATTCAACACGTATTTGTCCAACACGTATGAAATAGTGACTGTTGTATTTCCAGTGTATATCTAACTGGCAAAGTGGAAGACACGCCTGAGGGGTCGTGTAAATATTTTGTTAACATTGAACGAACTTTAAACTCGTAAGCGATAAAATATGTGGTGAAAGTTTCTGCACGTTCATTTACTTACGGTAGAAATTTGATGGTCACATGGAGAAATTCGGAAGAAATTAATCAGTATCGTCTGTCACCTCACTGATCCAAAAATTATTTCACTGGTCACCGATAACGCGGTGTATGTCGATTGATACTCGCGAGCACTCTGTTACGCGTACACCTTTGCCGGCATCGACACTGTACGGCGTACGGGGTTCGCGCAAACGCTATAGCTGCCTTTTATGCGCCGGAGAGTATGTATTTCGCGGGTTGGGGATAGACAGTAAGATGGCCGCCAGGTAGCGACAAGAACAATACACCCGGCAATCCGATATTCCGCTGGCTTCCATATCCGTTACCAATTCGTCGAGACCCTACTTCTATTATTTATCAATTAGCGAATTCATATTTAACCGCACTGACAATATGTGCATAGAATAATTTCGATCATGGAAAATGACACTCCGGTTTATCGACTGCAGGAATCCATAAATTTCAACCAGAATTTAACATTTTAAATTGAAAACGTACTTTTTAATAAAATTTTAATTTAAAAACATTTATGAACAAAATCAGTTCGACCTGTTAAACATATTAAGAGAGAAAATAAATTTCTGTTTCACTTCAGTTGGTTGCAAATCCACTAGAAAATGTTTATCTTGCATAAAGATCCACTGTCTATTTATTATGGTGTAGTATTATTTTAGTAGTAGGAGTGGGTGGGTTCCAGGTACAAATCTAGGTAAATTAAATTTCGTCAAAGTAGTATTTCGTGTTGAAGTAGTTTTCACTGATAAGTCGTTTGTAGTTCAGACAATTGAACTACTGTCATTGTTACCGCTCGACTGTCACTTCTATTCACGAGGTTTGTTATGCCCTACACATGTATAGTTCGTTCGAATAGTTGCGCACGATTGACAGCTCCAATGGTTAACTTCACGCGACACCCGGCATTATGACAGTTTTATCTTTCCACCGCGTAAGCGAATGACAGGTTTTCAATATTACACAATGACACTGCTGGAAAAAAAAGTTTCCATTTTCTCTACGCTTTTTTCCAGCCTTTCGAGAAAGGGTTCTTTTTGTCGAAACTCAATTTATATTTCACGTTCGGCTTCGACTGGCTAGATATTACTAGACAGTGGATTTTATACATTTATGACAAAAATGAATAGGTGTAATTTGCGACAGTAAAAATATTCGACGAATTTAAAAACAACGTTATTATATTTCCAACCTATATTCAACATATTGAGAAGGAAAATATATTTTTATTTCACTCCAGTTTTTTGTAAATCAGGTAGAACGTTTTTATTTTGCATAAAGATCCGCAGTCTAGTTATTACAGACGACAAACAATTCTGTGGTTGTCAGGAAGAACGCAGCACATGACAATTTCAAAAAATTTCAGTTTACGCTTAATAGAATAATCTTTTATATCTTTAATAGTATTTACGTATTTACCAGAAAAAGTCATGAAAATAAATTCGATAGGCTGAAAAAATAATGCAATTTAACCGAGGCCCTATGTCAATGCATTAGCGATGAAAATTTTAAACGGCAATATCTCGAAAGTGTTAAATATGTGACATGCGGTGTTCTTCCTGACAACCACAGAATTAACAATCGCGATTTAGAACTAACCACGACGAATAATTTCCTTTACAGAAATAAACTTATAGTTGGAGTTATAGGCAAAAAATAAACGATTCGAACGAAATTGCGTTTACATCTCGGTTATACATACAGTGGTGCCTAAGGAAACGCAGGAAATTGTTATCTGGTATAACGGTATTCGAGCTACCGAAGCTCGAGTGTGTCGTGCCGACAGGAAGAGCACTCGAGGAATGCTATCCTCAAAATGTAGCTTACCTGGCTTCTGCGCGATCGCTGCTTCCCGAAGTATTAAGCTCCCGGTAGGAAGGCAACAATGTTCAGTAACACATTACCAAAATATTCAATTGAAGAAAAAAAACGTACATGCACGAGGATCGACTTCTCCGCTGGCACGAGTGAAAGTTGTCAACTTGAGGTTCATCCGGTGACTGATTTTCGAAAGCAGCCCAGATGGCAGCCCGGTCGCCATCTTGGAGTGGGGGTAAAGAGAGTAATGGCGTCGATGTGGTCGCGTGTTTGTGTGCGTGTGCGACAGGGTGAATGTCACTTTGTGACCACTTGCTTCGTTATCACTCGACAAAAGAACGTTCATTATCCTTGGTGATTTGAATATTGGCTGGTTCTCGCGGCGAGTTAACGATATGACGATATAGTGCTGGAAGAGACTGGCTCCTGTGTGTTCTCGACTTGAAATGCGGCTCAGGGTCGTCGGTCATCTGTTTGAGGTTAGGTTCGCCGCCGTGGCGGCTTTTCTGCGTTTCAATCGATTGTTGTTTTCGATACCGTTTTCCCTCGATCGATTCGATATTTTTTTCCATCTCCCAGGGAAATTCTCTGCATCGGTCGATCAAGAGCATAGATTTTTCATTGCAAATTCGTTTCTGTCGGTCGAACAGGAAACGACTTCGGTGGCTCAGTGATAGGCAGACGTGGACAAAAATAATATTCGATATTTATTTAACCCCTTGTCTTACAATGTATTGAGTTGATTGGTGCTTGGGTTTTTAAAGAATTCATTGCAACAAATCGCAATTGATCTATAACGATTAAATAATATA
The DNA here is from genome assembly GCA_963966675.1 of Lasioglossum calceatum. NCBI lineage: Eukaryota > Metazoa > Arthropoda > Insecta > Hymenoptera > Halictidae > Lasioglossum > Lasioglossum calceatum. Next base: position 9,094,389 of record OZ016549.1, read on the forward strand.
TAATCATTTTAATTGCATTAAATATTATCCAGTTTTGTTTTTAATAACGCCAATGGACTGCTGAATTTGGTTTTATCTTTATTTGAATGGTATAGATTCTGGAAAATTCGAAACTTTATTTCGGCCAGCGACGCGTTGCCTAGTGAGATGTACATAGGCATGCAATAGATATAAATTTTCTCCTTTTTTTGGGAAATTACGATCTACAAAATAGCTCTAATCACTGAAACCGTAAAATAAATCGTAGGGCAAGGGGTTAAGTACCGAAAATTCTGTCAGAACATGGAAATAAACAATCGATAGGTTTTCACATTGTTTCTGTGAAATAAATGAGTAAAAAGTTCGTAATGACTAGACTGCGGGTCTTTATGCAAAATAAAAAATGTTTGCATATTGATTGCAAGCCACAGAAGTGAAATAAAAATTTCTTCATTCTTTTAATTATCTGTTTATGCTGAAACCAATACGCTGATGTCTTTAAATGATTTTAATGTGCCCACTGCTTTGTTTTTGTCATAAATGCATAAAATCCGCAATCTAGTGATAACCTATATTTTATAACAATTGCTAAGAATTTGAGTTAGTCAATGAATGCGTGCGTAGTTCTCTTTTATCGACAAAGAAGTTTATAGACAACGCACTGTGTGGCGCCGCGAACTTAGTGATTCGATCTTATTATGCTCCCACTCTGTCATATTACTTATTACTCTTCTTTTTTTGCGTAACAGTGAGTCACGTAACTTCACATTACTGTCAGGTGGCGCATCTATGTATACAGACGTCTCGTGCTTGTTTATTTATTTGCTTATCGGCTAGATGAGAAACAAACAAGAACAAAACAAACCGAAAATTTGGTAAACATTTATACACAGTTTGATTATTTTTATAAACGTTATAATATTATTGTTGCATTTATCGAGACAAAAGAAAGATAAATTTCACCGTACTCGTGATAACTTTTATACGACCTTGAGCTCGAGCGTTTTCATTCGACAAAAAGAAATATTCAAATTTCGCGCGTTTGACAGACCATTATATTTAGGGGATTTTTCCAAGTAGATCGGAAAAATAATGCAATAACAGTATGACTTGGTATATTTTCATTGGTTGACATTCAGCTGCCATAATGGAACTTTATCGTTTCGTTTTATCAGTTTTTCAACGTAACCTAAAACGTAACGTTTTGACATTATCTTGACAAAAGCCACTTTTCTAGATGAAGTACCAATCTGCCAATTCATTTTCAAACCTTTCAGTTCAACCTCATTTCAATTTTTACCACTTTGTTTAATCATTTCAAAACAAGAAGTAAATGTCTGTATCGGTTAAGTAATTCGATTACTTAACCCCGTACAATGCCGCGGATGATTTCATTGTGACGAATTTTAGAGTATTTTTTATCTCGCTGCATTGAACTTTTAACCTATATAGCGTCAATATGTATTATTCCTCCGTCTGTCCGGCTTACTGAATAATACACGAAAACACCCGTTTATCGAACCAGTTCCTCATTTGAAGTTATGAATTGTTCAATCGGAATCCTCGACACTTATCCGAACACGATGGAACCCGATTAAAACAATCGAGGATATTTCCAATGGCGTACTCAATAATTTGAAGAAATATATAAATCTAGTGTAATATCTTTTTTTAATCGCTTTTTATTACTCTAGAAATTTGAGTGAAAGCGAGGCTAATATTTATAGCGCTCTTGTGCGTTTCACTTTCTATGTGTCGCAATAATTGTTTTATAATTCGTGCACATTTATTGCATGCACCTCCCCCCCCCCCCCGAGAAATTCGATGGCGCAACAATAATTCCGGAAAAATCCTCCCGGAAGGAATAGACAATCTTTTAGCCTCCCAAGATAAATACATTTTTATTCAATAAAATAACTACTTGAATACAAAATAAATATTTGCTAATGTGGTCGACACCTTTGTTTATGCTCGAAACACTAAATTTAAAGTTTCTATATGCGAGCAATTAAATGTTATTGTTGTCGTTTCATAGCATAAAAACACTGCAAATAAATAAAATATCAGTAATTAAAATTAAAATAACGATTGAAATAGTTGAAAAGTTGCAAGTTGCACGATCAAACTGCATTATCGAATCCAGTTTGAAAACCTTCAGTTACAGCGAACAATCGCTATCTTTCAGTCGGCGAACTTCTGTACGCTCAGCCGGCATTTCAAGCCTACCGGAAACGGCTTCAATAATTGAAACCTTGACCCAGCTATTCAGACCGTTCACAGGTTCAGAAACGGGCGGACGAGTACAAAAGTTTTTTTCGTTGTTCCCTCAGATCCGAGCCGGCGCTATGGTATAGTGAATGCCGGGTACTTTGAATCGTTAGCTGCCAGTGGAAATCGTTGGAACCGAGGTCGTCGAGGAAGATGAAGAAGAGTTTGGAGAGGGACGGGTCGGAGGAGAGCGGTTCGAAAGACGACGCCAAAGATATACAAGAGAAGATGAAGAATGTGGGCGTCAAGTCCTCATCGTCGGCCAGCGGGGCGGCTCGAGTGAAGCAGCTTCAAGAGTCCAACAAACCTATGAGCCAGCCAAAATCTTCCGGTTCTGCTACCGGTGAGCCAATCCTCTATGTCGCCATTCTCTCTAGCTTGTCATTGTTTGGATGTATTCGCACGGGTGTTTCCTGTTCATATGTTGTCTATACGGTTCGCCGGGAATGGGATATGGCCTGGGAAGTTGAAGAAGAAGAATTCTGTGGCAAGAGGACATAAACATCGTTTCACAGCAATGAGAGAATTAAAATACAACTGCTAATGCAAATGCACAGTTGGATTTGTTAAATGTCTGTAGTTGTTATGCAAGTTAGCAATGGGGAATGATGAAGAGCGTTGCAGAGGCGAAGGTGACGCGAGGGTCTTCCAACTTGCCAGGTCATGTCCCCGAGACACCCGAAACATCAGAATCCTCATTATCCAATTAACCGAAGGTCTCTCACCGCCGATTCACGCGCGAACTTCTTTTTGTGGTGCACGAATTCAATGGACACCTACGAACAGGACTCCTGAATGGGTCTCCATCATCGTGACGCCCGGTTCGCATTATTGGGTCAGGATAGGGCAGGGCAGGGCCAATCGGCGAATTCATTTTGTCCCCTGTCCTGTCCCGATAGTGAGAATTGGACTTATTCGAGGCCAAGAAATCGTTCCCCGTTCAAAAGGGAACGTATACGACGTGGGATTGGAACCACTGTCTTCGTACCCGGAAATTCATCCCGGTTTGCATTATTGGGTCAGGATAGGGTATGGCAGGGCCGATCGGTGTCACCATTTCTGTCCCCTGTCCTGTCCCGATAGTGAGAATCGGTGCTTGATCGAGCTCGAACGCCTAATTGCATTAAACCAGACACTGATAGTATGCTCGCTCGACGCGTTCACCGTTTACTCGACGACCAGGATCGCTAGATAGAACCGAAGCAATTGATAAAGCGAACCGTGACCAGTTCAGATCAACAACACGATCGATCATCTGAATGTTTAACCCTGGAGAAATAATGGAATTGCGGGTGGCGCGACAGGCAGCGTGTTGAATGTATGTTTTCTTTCTATGGGGTTTATGGGAGGCGTGGGCTCAAATTGCCTCCGAGGGCATTGACACCACGCCTACTCGAGAAGCCACGCCAGCACAGAAAAAAAGGAGCAATTCTTTCCTCTGACAATTCAGACAGGATAGACAAAGCAATGGAAAACACCGAACACATTCAGAAAATTCTTGACTAAAGTACAACTTAAACCTATTCGGTTCTTGCGTCCTGCAATCAATGTAAATCATAGCAAAGTCTTGGTGCATTGCGAGGACCTGTAAGCAGTGTTTCCATTGTTTTGTCCAGCCCCTTTCCAAGAAAACCTGCACGCCAGCGATCTGTAAAGATACGGAAGCCCAACTGTGCCAATGGCCCTCTTCTGCCGCGTACACACTTGGAAAATTCAAATACGATCCATCGGCACTTCCTCCTGTGATCGCATCCTCTATTCTTCTCCGACACTTGACACACACTGTCTGAATGGACTGCGCGACGAGCTCATCAGCGTCTCGAGCGTGTCGAAGAGAACAGAGCGGGCTTGATGCGATTGTCTTCGGAGCCGGTATCAGCCTGATCAATATCCCGTTAGGTTTGCCGCGTTTCGGTATTATAAATAGACCCGGCTATTGAACACTCGCCGACCTGGTATCGTCTTTTTCGCGGAACCGCCATCCCCGTATAAATAAATCGGCCCCGTTTCCCGGAGCCGCGAATGATAAACATTTTCGCAGGGATCGCGGGCAGGGTTTGCTCAAAGCTGCTCCTCCAGCTGCCCTCTCTCATCGGCGAGTCTGAGAGCCTCTCTGAGTGTTTGTTGATTCAAGATTTCACGCGTCCACGGCAAACCTAATTCGCAGCGCCGGGAAATTGCAATTCGCAACAGGAATTCAAAAGCAGGGCTCGGCACATTTTACTCGAAATGACAAATAATCATTTGGAATAATGAAATGTGTTAGATACTTTGTTATTTGTATTTTACAATTAACATACGAAATGGTAATTATTTACTTTAGCGATTCCTCATCATTCTGAACAATTCTTTAGTCACTTTAGAATAAACGCCTTGAATTGATAAAATCTGGATCAGCATGTCGTTTCCTAAATAATTTTTCATCCAGCACGAAACGATCGGTCTCCTCGATGGAAGCTACTTCGAATCTTGCCGAGTTATCGGACGCAAAGTGATCATTTCCTTGTACATCGCGCGAGAATAGGATCATCAACGGCGTTACTGGTTCAGTTACAAACCAAATAATGGGATCGGGATTCTGTTAGCTTTCGACGATGACGAACTATCATCAGAATTAGCAACAATTGTCTATTAAAACGATCAAGCGAAGAAATAACATTCTGTTTGCTTTCGACTTCTTGTAATCGATGCAATTTTTATTTCGCATAGAGATCCGCAATCTATTTATTTTCGGCTTTAAATCTTTCAGAAGATCAAGGATAAGATCTGAGAGTTTCTTCAACCTTGTTGCATCTTTCAAATTCTAAACAGATTTCGTACAATTAATTTACTATTTGCATTAGTGCGATTAATTTAGGAATTAATTTAGTTCAACATATAATGTGATGTGAAGTAACTGATAAACTGGTTTCTTTTTAATTTCGACTTAGACCACTTTCATAATTATGGGCACACATATTAGCAAAAACAAATTAATTTTTAAATCTTGACAATTAGCTCCCTCAGTCATATTACGAGCGACACAGCGGTGAACATGTTAGCAGGCTTTTAGTGGAGAAAGGGTTAAACGATAGGCAGTTGTAGGGAGAAAAATCGAAAGAAGCTCGGAGTGGGGATGGACTGGAAGCTATTGAAGAGTTCCACAGCTGTTTCGCAGCTCGTAAATTCGCGAAAATGCGCGAGCTAGTCGGGAGATCGTTCCGTACGCTGGCGAGCATTCGGAAAACATGATTTCTGGTGTTTTCCTCGAGAGCCACGCGCTCACTGGCGAGATCCTGCGTGTTAGGCACGCCGCCGTAGCTACTATATTGATCTACCTGTCCGAGGGCTATATCGGTCCGCGTGTTTCGGTGCAGTACCTTCTAGTCCACCAACGCGAGAGATCATTCGTCCTGGAGCTCCTCCGGCGATCACGTTTCATCTACAAAATAATCCTCGAAGCCTCTAAACGACTTCTTCATCCACTGGCCTCGGGACACCCCCTGCACCACGATGAATCCGCCAGAACTGGAAAAGACTTCGAACGGGGAACAGTGATCTGAAATCCTCTTTTCGTTTCGTTTTCCCTCTTCCGTTCGATCTCTGTGAATTTTCCGTGTCTTATTCCAAGCGTTCTGTGAATCGGTGTCGATCTCCTACGCGTTGGCAAACGCGTTTATGGTTCTTCCCATCCAGCGTCTCCACGGTCTCTCGTGCAGGTACGTTCCCGCCGAATCGCCGAATCCGATTTGCATCATTCACCTTCCCGATCACAGAAACGCGAGTTCTGCTGTTCAACAATTTCACCGTGTGATTTCTGTTTCGTTTTTCCGAGGTTTTATCAGCGTCAATATTTGCGTTGTGAGTCGGTTTAATTGATCACACTGTTTACCGTTCCGGAACTATCGTTTTGCGGTTTATCCGATTTTTTTTTTTTGTACAGCCCAGTTGCCCAACACGTCGATTAATTGGGCACCTTTTAGTGTTTTTCGTATCTGTCCTCCACGCAAGGAAGTAAACAATAATTGACGGAAGTGTGTCCAATGATCGGACCTCGTGCAATCAATTTCGTCTCCGAAGCAGTAAGATTTGTCTTCGATTGTAAACACTAGCGTAGGTTCGATAGAACGACCGGCAGCTCGCTCGAGATTAATGCAAATTTCACTCGGCGAGCATCGCGATGTAAATAAGTTATCCGCAAAGGGTGATTGCATATAACGCGGCGTAACGGTGAGCTAACTCCTTCCTAATTAATTAGCATCGCACACCGACGTCCACATTTCATCTCGCTACGTAAACGCGTCCGCCTCTTGCAATTTTAATACTATGTCGACGCTCGTCCCCGCGGCACCCAATATTTGATTTTGTTACGCATTTCACTTGCTCGCCCACGAAGCACTCTATTTTCGTCAAATCTCGCCACGCTCTTCGCCAATATTTTTCATTCAATTTCACCGCCGATCGATCGCACACACGCGAAAAAAAAACTTGAGTGCGTTATTGGCGACCAGGGGCGAGCTCTCTTTTGTCCCGACGCAAATGATTTTTGTTCTGATCGTTTCGAACGCGGTTTCCGTGACGATCAACGCTTCCTCGTTTCCTGTTTTAAGTTATTTCTGTGGTTGTAAGGAAGAACGCCGCACGTCACGTACTTTCAGTTTAAAGTTTTGATCATTAATTCTTCATACCGGACATCGGTAGAATTGCATTATTTTTTTTGAGCCTTTCGAATTTGTTTCCGTGACTTTTTGACCACGTTTATATTAACTTGCCGTGTTGCTGTATGCGTTAAATATTGTAATCGAATTTTAATCCTCTTCACATAATCCAATCTTGCTGAAATTTTGTACACACACTTGCTTCCGATGACAATAAAAGTAGAAAATAAAATATATAAAAAAGACATTTTAAACACCACGCTTATATTAAAATACACTAAAAAGGAGAAAATAATTTTTTTCCTGGTTCTCCGTAAGATACCGAATCCAGTTAAATGATTCATATTTTTCCCCAAAATTTTAAGCAATTTGTTCAAAATTTCTTCTGTTGTAAATTTAAATAAAATGATGACATTAGTGACTATAAATAAAAGCGTGGAGCGCCCACGAAGATTACGTCAATATAGTTTAGCGTTCCACGCTTCTAGTCACTCTAATATCATGATTTTATTTAAATTTATATTAAATTTTTCTATCTATTCCGACACTAATTTTATAACAGAAGAAATTTTGAAGTAATTGCTTAAAATTTTTGGGAAAAATAATATTAATCATTTAACTGGATCCGGTATTTTATGGAGAACCAGTAAAAAATTATTTTCTGCTTTTTAGTGCATTTTAATATAAGCGTGGTTTTTATTTTAAAAAGTATTTTTCATACATTTTTTCTGGTGAATACGTAATTCCTTAATTAATGCGTAAACTCAATTATTTTGAAATCGTTACATGCGGCGTTTCTTTCTCGCAACCACAAGTTTAGTTAACGGCGAAACTGCGTAATATTTTACAACATAATTCACTCATGTAATTCAACCCTCGTTTATGGACCCTGGCGGCCCGCTGTTCTTTAACGCTTCTGCTCCGAGGACTTTTTGCAGGTTAATAGAAACGTTAAAGGGCCACTTTACCGAACGTTCAAGGGACGGACATTCTAACTTTAATAATCCCATCGTCCCCGGGTACGGTCCTGTCCAATTTAATCGACGCTTCTCCCGCAATTTCGCGTGGTTAAATGTAAAATGCATTCGTTAGACTTTTCTCCGTTTCCATTAACGCATTACGATCCACTTTATCGCGCGGTTTGAAAGGCTGCTCGGAAATCTCGATTACTTGCATTCCTTTTATGTATTCTTAGACCGAGAGTGTCTCGTGCTCAATATTAAAATAAAAAGAGATCGGCTTCGTTTCATTTTTATTTTATCTTCGACGAAGAGTTTCTAGCTGCTAGGAGATACTTTCAGCGTGTTCTCAGTCTTATAAAATTGTGCACCTCCATCGATGGAATTGTGCTACGTTTTTGTCTCAGCTTTGAAATTTCAACCGTCTGAAACAATTCGAAAGTTTCCGCTCAATTGGAACAATGAAATTCATGAAACACGGAGGAAAAATAAAGTACGTGAAAGACACAGGAAAAATAAAGTACGTGAAACACACAGGAGAAAGAAAATGTATAAAACATACAGGAAAAAGAAAATGTATAAAACATACAGGAAAGATACGATGTATAGAACGCCAATGGAAAATGGAATGTATACAATACGGTTTTAATTAATGGAAGTAATGTATCTCGTATGAAGTGCGGTCATTTTTTCATTATTATACCGTCTCGTTGAATTTCAACGGATCCTAACACTGTAACGAAACGTCTCACAGTGGTGAGTTTGCCCGACATCGTGGCCAATATTGCATTTAAAACACCAATTACAATCACAATTATGAAAAATACAAAATAATTGTATACAAGTGACTTTACAATACTTCGTCACATAAAGTATCTTCATTTACATCAGGTTCTTCAAAAATTGTGTGACTTCGGGGGGGTATTGTCCCATCTTTTTTGTACATGACATCTTAATACTACTTATGTATGGATCAGATGAAACATGATTGTATACATTATATCTTTACTTTAATAGAGGTGAGCGAAATATTGGAAAACTTCTATTACATTTTAGTACTAAAGAATTACCTCGGCTGCAATATTTAACACTAAAATCTTACATTTTTCGCTATCTGAAGTATGGCGAACAGATCAGATTTAGTTAAATGATAAAAGAATTCTATCATTCAATATCTAGGTTAGGTTAGGTTAGGTTAAGGCTCCACAACACAACTTGTACCTTCTATGCACCTTTCTGCCTTGCTCGTAAATCCGTTCGCTATCTGAAGTCATCTGATAATAATTTGTACCAATAATATACCTCGTAATAACATTCTATTACCAGATATTTGTGTGGAAATAAATAATATTTTCACATACCCGGCCGCCAGTTTCAATTTTAATTTTGACATCAGATTCATTTTCAACGACACAAGAAACATGGGAATACTAATTTTCAAGAGAGTCCAATAAAGTCTTGGGTTACGCATCCGCCATATTGAATCCGCCATTTTGTGTTTTGTAATTTTGACATCAGATTCATATCCGACGGCACGAGAAATATGGGAGTACTAATTTTCAAGAAAGTCTGGGTCAATTTCAGTTTCTGGATTAATTGAATTAACAAAAATACGTTCTAAAAAATTGATGAATACATCATCGGATTTTCCCAAAACACCATCAATTATTGCCCCGTCATCCGAAAGTTAAATCCTTCCTTGAACAGAAGAAAAGTTTTCTTGTTCTTCAAGATGGTTTCCTCAACAAGGTGATAGGATAATAAAAGAATGGTCGGAGTGATCGCGATCGTAATGCGTTAATGATCGGGCCGTTTTCGCGGGCGAGGAATGCAGTTGATCAGGGCAGCAGCTGACGTTTTGGAATGTTCACGCAGGAGGATGATTAAAAGTACCCAGCCTCGAACGTTTCGATGAGAAAATGCCACGATGCTGCGGCGCGTCTTTGGTATCCGTCATGGACGGCGACGGGTCTCCGCAGAGTCTCGGTTTGCAGATTCAGGACGGTCAGTAATTAACGATAATTGCCTGTGGTAGCTTTTGCCCGCGTGCCCGGTTTTTCCGCGAACACTATTTCACACAGTTTCACACGCTTCGCTTCGTTTCCACGGGCGTACTGTTGCAGCGAGCTTAATCGCCATTAAACCAGCTCGATTTTTTAATTGAGTCGTTCCTTGCGCCACCGAGGATCTATGGATATCTGCGATTGACCTTCTTCATGCCGACGAGATGTCTCAGTAAAACGTGATTTGCTTGGTCGCTGAGATATTTCGCCGGGCAACGTTTTGTTGTTTGCTGATCACGCGGATCGTTCAATGCGAAACTGGTGGAAATTCATTTCTTCGAGGTTAATTTTTAACAGTGGGTCCAAAAGGACAACACTAAACTCCGATAAAATCGTTCAAAAATATAGTACAATTTCCACTCATTTTGAAGCTCGAAGCCTCTGCTTACGCAGACCATCGTTCATTTGGTAATTATTTAGAAGAAGGGCCTGCTCTCAGATATTGATGAAATTTAAATATTCCTATACATGTTACCGCCGCTCGATATTAGTTTTCGAGGTGTTCGTAAAAAACTATCGCTAATACTGTATTGAATTTTTCGTATTCCTGCACGCTCCGTGGCAACGTAAGCCTGTCCCGGCGCGGCGTTTGTTTACATTTTGCTTCTAGACACGCTGCGGAGATAAGAGAGAAAACAGGGTCTCACTCTGGTCATACATATATAGGGTAAGCTTTCAATTTTTAAAGACTACTCCTACATTTTCGTATGCGTGGTCGCTCCCGCCACCTAATCCAAACTAATTCTGATCGCATAATCTTCCCGTTGTCAATTTTAATTTATAATATTATATATTAGGTTCTCTCTCACCATTCCTACGCTACATCCCCATGACTCCCTGGGATACCATCTTCTCCCGCTGCCTTCTTCTCCTTTAATTTCTTTATCTGTAGAAGAATTTCTTCGTCTGTCCCCTCCTTCTCCGCGTGCGCTGGGCTGTCCCCTTTTCTTTTTTCCATTCTAATCGGTTCCTTTGATCCCCCTAGTAGTTTTGTGAAATAATATTATATATTATATAAGCAAAATGTAAACAAACGCCGCGCCGGGACAGGCTCACGTTGCTGCGATGCGTGCAGGAATACGAAAAATTCAATACAGTATTAGCAATAGCTTTTTACGAATATCTCGAAAACTAAACAATGACCTTGACAACATATTTCAAGATCATCAAAATCTGAGAGGAGGCCCTTCTTCTTAACAATTACCGTTCATTTCGATCTAGAATGTTTGAGCATGCTGTGGCGGTGGAAAACTGAGGACGCGTTCTTGATAAAAAGTGCTACAAATTGAATCATCTGTAAAAATATCTAAAAACTTTTTCTCGGATAAAAATGAACGATTAATAGCAAAGGCACAGCCCTCAGGCTTTAAAAGGGGCCCGGCTACATTCTTTGACATTATTGCGCTTTGTGGAACATTTATTTCGCTGTTCACTATTCAGTCACCGAGTTTCCTTGCTAGCACTGTTTCGCATTAAATGGATCCGAGGAAAAGTTTATTTGGAGGTAGATATTCTTTGTGTTATAGTATTAGAAGGTTTCTGTGTAAATGTTACGCGAGAATCAAACGCAGAGAAGCGTCGAGCTATCGACGAACGATCGCATAAGTTCCGCTTGCTATGTATTCCGGAAGCGTCTTCCCCCTTCTCTAGCGAGAAGCCGTTTTAAAAAGTTATGAACGACTGCGTGTTTATTTCTGTTTTTATATTTGGCAGCGCGTGCATGACCGCTGGTATTAAAGTCGGATGATCAGACGACGATAATTATTCTGTTAGCGAATGTAATTTAACATGAGTAGACTGCGGATCTTTATACATTTATGAAGAAATCGGTTGGGTGAAATATAAAACAGTAAAAGATGAGAAAAATTTAAGAATACTGTATTGTTGTTTTTAATTGTAACAAGGTCGTTAAGGGGTGAAACAAATTTTTATTTTATTCCTGCTTTCCACAATAGATGCAGAAGATTTTTATTTTGCATACAGATCCGCAGTCTAAACATGGATAAACGCTGGAGGCAGTGCCGCCAGATTAGGATTTGCGTCCCCACTCTACTTTCCGCCGCGGCCCGGTCACGTGACGCGTTTCGTCTCTGTCGTGCATGTGTCACAATGTCACGTGACCAATCCGGCAGAGTGGGGGTAACTTTTTCCCCTCGATTCGAGTCAATTCCCCTGATCTGGCGACGTCAAGAGACGCGACATTATGTTTTTAATTCTATCCGTCGACGACCAGATTTTCTAATACGCAAAACAAAGTTAACGGTTTAGTGATATTAATAAAAGTAGCCTGCGGATTTTTATGCGAAAGAAAAATCTTTGAAATTAGATGAAAATGTATTTCCATTAAATTCTTCGCAATTTTGTATTTTTAATCATCCATGCTTGCCATAAATGCATAAAGTTTGCAGTCTACGAATAAGATAGTGTAGAGTTTTTCATTTTTTTCTTAGAACTATTTGGCTTCACCTTGTAAACCAGTAGACCTTCGGTTGACGATATGCTAATATTATTTGTAACTACTGCTAACTATCCAATTTGACTGTTATACGATCCTCGAGTGAGAATTCGAGTCACGTTTAATTCGATATCGTTTATTTGAAATACAAATGGTTGGGTTGAAGTGCGCAACAATTGGTGAAATATTATCTGTAAAACTTCTTTTGGCTATCTGCTTTCCATTTATTGACAAAAGAGAGGATTTTGACCGATCAATTACAAAATTGTTGACTATGTTTTATTCAATGTTATATACAGGGTGGTCCGTTTAAATAAGGCCACCTAAATATCTCTTGAGGTTATTGTGATGCAAAAAATATTTGTTACGTAATGTACATGGTGCCAATGGACCAAATATCTGGCAAGAATATGTTTTCCCAAAGGTCATTTTTTTCAGAGTTTCAAGCTCATCGATGTTTTCTTATACATAACTACATTTTTTTTATTGCATCGAGTAACTGATCGAAAAATACATTCAGATATGTATAACAACATGACCTTGATCTTCGAACATTAAAGTTTTACCTTCAGATCAAGGTCAATGTCATGTTATTATACATATCTGAATGTATTTTTCGATCAGTTACACGATGCAATAAAAAAATGTAGTTATTGATAACTCAGAAAAAAATATTCGTGCCAGCTATTTGGTCTATTGACACCATGCACATTACGTAACAAATACACAATAACCTGAAGAGGTATTTAAAGTGGCCTTATTTAAACGGACCACCCTGTATACATATTCAAAGTTAATATTACATACGAGGAACGTATGAGCTACGGTAGAACCTCGATTGTCCGAACTAGTTTCGCATGTAATAATTTAAATTGAAGATTTCCCATATAAAAGTCAATAACAATTTCACCGAGGTAATATTCCCAAATAATCTATTATCCGAACAGAGCCACGCGACCCAATTGTTTCGATCAATCGAAGTTATACTGCATGCGATCGCAAAATGAATTATTCTCAGTGTTAGTTTGTTAAATCGTAGTCGAATGAACTGGTTGGCGCGTAGGCGTCGGCTGCTTTTTAATTCAACTTTCTCGGGAGTGGTAGCTGTTGATACAGAAATGTGGACATTGTTGAACATCATTTGTTTCTGTTATTGTTCACAGGCAATCCTCGAAATAAGACAGCACTCGCGCCCGGCCACAGTCTAATGGACTGGATCCGATTGACTAACTCTGGCGACGATTTAACAGGCGTTGGTGGCGTCTCTCAAGTTGTGTCTCTGTCTGAACTGGCCAATCATAACAAGCAGAATGACGCTTGGATCGCAATTAGAGGTACGGAACCTGTCGGAAACGTTTTTCTGACCAATTAACACTCTCTGGACTCTGGACGTCGTTATTCCACGCGTGGCATCTTTGAACCTGTCTAAAATTTTATTCCAGAGCTTTTTCCCATCGAAACAGATCAATTCATTGTTTCGTTGAAATTTTTAACCATACCTCTTGTGCATCTGTGACGTGCAACATTATTTGCTGTGGTTTTTGTGCGTTCGCGACGAAGCACTAGATGCATTAGATTCTAATTAGATTCTAATTAAATTCTAAGAGGATCATCACGTTATTTTCTAGGAAGAAATACATCCATATTTATTTCCTGTTCCTTGAAATGTCTGCAAACAATTTTTATTTTGCATAATGGTTCGCCGTTCAAGTATCCAAAGGCTGCTTGCTGGAAAACAACCGTTTGAATTTACTAAAACATTCTTAGCTACGTCGGTGTATGTAAATCTACAGTTGCGTAACAGTGGGCGACCAAAGTTTGAAGACCACTTGCACGAGTAGACGATTCTACATGAAAACAGTTCCTAAATGCAAGCCACGCTGAATTCTTATCACTTGTGTATGGAGTTTCGATAATCGGCAATAACAAACGCGCGAAATGAAGATGTTCTGCATCGACTCTGTGCAGCAGCGAACAAATAGAACTTGATTTCCACCCTTAAGACGAAAAATAATGATGATTTAAATTCCTAAATGAAAGGTACACGAAATTACATACGCGCAAAATAGAAATGTTGTGCATCGATTCTGTGCAGCAGAGAACAAATAGAACTTGATTTCCACCCGTAACAGTCTGAATACGTGAAAGGTGATAGAACAATGATCTTTAATTCCTGCGAGGTTCGTACCACTTTAAATTCGACCTACTAATTTTTCTCTGAAACGCGGAAAATCCGGAGTCCGTTGGGCAGCTACAAAATTCCTCGTGCCACGGGTCTAATAATTCGATCAGAGTACATATTCGGTACGTGTTTGAGTTACGAAAAGGGTGCTCGGAAGGGTCGATCGATGCTGCAGCAGCAAACGAAGTACACTCTGTCCATTCCGTTCCTTTGGAAACGCGATACTCTGGTTGAATCGCCGCTAATGGAGCTCTCCGAGCGAGTCACGAATCGCGAGAAACTGCGAGTTCAGCGAGCGTGTGCGGGACGAATGAAATAAGAGGATCCTCTTGAACGCGATTAGCTCGAGCTCGTAGCTTCTTTTCTGTTCCATTAATTTCCCTTCGGATCGTGTTAGGAGCGTTTTAGCGTAATCGATAGCACAGTGCTCGGTTATAAAAGCACGTTTAAGTATTTCATAAGAAAAGTGGATCCAGGTCACGGGAGACAAGAGCGCAACGTAGAAGAGAGAGAGAGAGAGAGAGAGAGAGAGAGAGAGAGAGAGACTGCTCGCTTTTTAGTCTGATTAAAATTGACACGAGACAGCATAATTCAATATTTGTCCCGGTGCTCGCTTTGACCGGCTACTTTAATTTCAATTATGGAATTCGCCGGCATTGCCTTCGATCTTGCAATTGCTCGTGCCAGCCTGTATGTACGTGTTTACTTTGTCCGGTTTACAAACGCGGTTTCACTCGCTACACGCCCTGTCTATCGATTACTTTGTACATTCTGTATCTGATCATTTCGAGGATAACGTTCCGCGAGAGTCATTAACGTCGCTCGACGAAGCGAGATTATACAAATTGGCTACATCCTATCGGGTGTAAATAGCGTCCAATGTCCGCAAAAAAATTGTATCTGCGTCGCGAGGAATCAGGAATCACGATCGAAACATTTATCGTGTTTATGCAATTCATTTCAATCGGCGACAATTGTACCTGCCATTTCGTGACAGCCCGTTTGATGAACTTCGGACATTAGCGTTTCATTAAACGATCCGACCGTAGCATAGTGGGGTATTTGGCCTGAAAAAGTGGAAAGAAGTCGACTTTTAAATTTTTGCGAATGCCATAAAATTTTTGTTGCCCGCCGTAGTTAAAGGTCTGAAGAATAAGGCTACAGTATTGTTTTTCTATTTATACCGGGTATTTCACCTAACTTGTCCACCTTAAATATCTTTGTTGTTTTTAAAGATACGTCAAATGTCTGAAGGCAATATTGTTCATAACATTTTTCTATATTTTTACAAATGACGGATATATTCAAGGTGGACATGAACACATGGACATGGACATTCTTATATGAAAGTTGGAAAAAAATTGAGGTGAATTTGATTTTTTAAATGCTGAAATGTATTTTGGATTTCATAATGTTGTAGCTGATCTTAAGACGAATATACCGATATATAATATTATAACCTTGAAGTTATAAATAACGCTAAAATAGTTTTTTCCACTTCTTCAGGTCAAATACCCCACTGTGCGTAGCGGCAATGAAAATTAATGATGCAAAGAATCCAATAAAATGCGCTTACAATCAGACGTTGTTGCTAAAAGATATAAATGTTCGAACAATTAGATGTATTTATGAAAGTGACGTAACTCGAAAGTCCAAACGAATTCATCCTTTCGCTTGTTATGTATTACGTCGATTAATTTTACTTTGTGATTATGATGGATGTCGGATGTTTATGCAATTTTCAATTTTTGTAAACGAATTTTACGAAAGTGAAATATAATAGACATTTTCCCTGGTAGTAACCTTTCTAGATCTGAAATAAATTAAAATCGTACTAAATTCTGTCATATCTGATATCCTAGCATTTATTGCAAACTTTCAAAAGCCATAATTGCATAAAGATCCGCAGTCTAATGATGAATAATGTTGGGGTGAACTGACAAATCGAATATAATATTTTTCGTTGTCCGTTTCAATTGCAGGAATCGTGTTCAACGTGACCCGTTACATGGACTTCCATCCAGGAGGGATCAGCGAATTGATGAGGGGCGTTGGCAAAGACGCGACGAAACTGTTCGAAAACGTGAGTCCAACTGTTTCGGGTCGGCACTCGATCAATTTGAGGAGCTTCTTCGACCGAGACGCTCCGCTGACGCCCAGAGTTGTGTTCAATTACAATTGAATTACTTCATGAAGTACAATTACAAAGTAATTCAATTACATTGTAGTCAATTATGTCGTAGTTCGAAATTTAGTCGCTTCATTCAATCTGGTGACACTGGTAAACGCGGACCGCCTCGATCGAAGGAGCTCGAAAAATTCCCGTAGATCGATGATTATTGTCACGTACCCATAGATCGTTTGTTGCAGGTTCACGCTTGGGTCAATTATCAGAGCATCCTTCAGAAATGCGTGGTTGGAAGACTGAGCCGTGGATCCATCAGCGGTCCATCCTCATCGACACCGGAAGACGCCTCTCCAGGTACCACAGATTGCGCCTCTGCTGCTCTGGGCCTAATTAGAAGTTGTACGGGTGAGGACTTCACCAGTCACCGCTTCAAAGAGCAACCTTAAGGGGTAGACTCGTTTTTCCAGGACTGCAAGGATGCGGGATGCGCCTTTTCTCAATAATGAAAAGATGGGGGTTTTCTGTAGTTAAAAGCACTAGATATAAGATAAATAAATAATGCGTAATTTGCATTATTCAGCAGCGTAATCGACACTATTCGGAAGCATACAACTGCGCTTGTGGCTATTTTACTTTTGAGGGCGATCGCGGCCCTAGATTAGGCATGGTCAATTCGTAGCTCGATCGGGGGCATTCTCTAGAGCACGTCTACCTTTTTCTATTCACTTTTATATTATAACTCTAATATTTTTAATTTTTTATGTAGAAATTATCTTAATTCTACCTAAGGAATACCCCCACTTCTCCGAGTTGCTCCGAGCACTACGGCCTCCATGGGGAGCGAGACGCGCGGCCGGGAGAAGTGCGGGTATTCCACGGGTATTCCTTGAGAATGCCTACGATCGAGCTACGAATTGTAGGCCATGCCTGGCCTAGATTGATCTTTTATGAGAAATGAGGAAAAACGAATCTACCACCTTAAGACTTCGAGGAGATCAATTTAAATGGGGCATTCTGTATATGTAATCAACAACGGTTAATTGTCTTTCATCAGGCACCAACACCCAAGACAGTGGTAGCGAAAGCGGTCTTGAAAACGTAAAGATGGACTGGAGGCAGACGTTGAACACAGTTACGCTGTTCTACCAAACGGTGAAAGACTATCCAGGCGTTCACTATCAAGTGAGGAGGATAAACGACTCGAAGCTGGTCTTCAAGCTGTTTTTCGAGAAGGATACAGTCACACATGAACTAGAGCTGGCAGCTCCGTTGGAGTGGCCGCCAGTTTGCAAGAATAACTTCGAAACCGCCGAGGTGAGAACAGGGATTTGTACAGGGAGTTGTACAGGAATACTTGAAAGGAGTACTTCAAAGATTTAATTCGTTCGAAAGTGGCTTGTTATTTGTAGACTCATTGTTCCAAAAGAGGATTGTGTAAATTTAATTTTATAGAAATGTATTTATTTAAATTATTAATTTTGTTATTTGTACTCCAGTCTCTCAGTCTCAGACTCAGTCCAGGTTCAATTGTCTGCACAGGTGGATTTCACGTTCACCAAGAAGAAGCCGGAGCTCTGGAAGACGCAGGGTAACCACACAATATGGCGGGAGCCAATCACAAACCATAGAACTTACAAAGAGTACACTGTAGTCTCAAACACAGCGCTTTCCAAGCTAGTCCACTTGCTAGTCCTACGAGCGAAGGACTCATTGGAATTAGTGCCCATTGGAAGACACATACAGGCCAGGATGAACGTGATGGGTAAGCTATTCTGCTTTCCTGACTGATCAAAAGGGTATAGCACGATTTTAATGAACAGAGGGTTTTTCCAAATATTAATTCAGTTTGGGGACACGTTTGTTCACCTTATCCACATACACCGTTTATTTGGTATTTGAAGAAGTAAATAGAGTGTTCAATTAATGGTATGAATTGCTTCTTTTGTTGTAGGGATGGAAATAACGAGATCATACACTCCTGTCCCACCGTGCCTTCACCCTGACGACATGGCGCCGAGTTACAAGTCCGACTGCGTGTGTCTGATGATCAAGAAGTACCAAAATGGCGCGCTGAGTCCGTCCATAACCGGCCTACAAGCCGGCCAGACCCTTGTGCTAAGCAATGCTTTAGGTGCCTTTGTAGTTGAATCCTTTGATCGTTATTCTGTCATTCACATGCTGGCCGGTGGCACGGGGCTGACCGCGATGCTTGGGATCATTCAGCGGGCTTTGGCAAGGCGTACTGTGTTAGTACACTTTCTTGATCAGACCTAGGTGAACTAGGTTGATCGCTTTAAAGTTAATAACTAGACTGCGGATCTTCATACAAAATAAAAATGGTCTGCATCTATTTCCTTCCTTCTTTAATGAGCTCAATGATTTCAAAATAATTATACATATCGACTTTCTTAAATTCTTGTAATATTTCTACTATTTTTAATTGCATCAACTCATTTCTGTCATGAAGGTATAAAATCCACAGTCTACTAATAATTCTTTTAATACTTAATGTACCGAGCACTAACAATGACTGACACTATCCTACGAACACTGTGACTGTGTTCTTATAAAGATGACAAGAGGTGATCGGGTTTTTCATTCATTTCAGAAAAACCATTAATCTCCTCAACTTCAACACAGACCAAGATAACATGTTCTACGTAAAGCAGCTGGAAAAAGCTAGCGCGAATACGAAGTGAGTGCGTCAACGTTTTCAAAAATGATTTTAATTAATGTCGGTTAATTGAAAATGGTATTTTTCAGGCTAACAGTCACGCATGTCCTCTCGCAACCGGACAGTAAATGGACGGGCATACGCGGCATCGTGTCCGATGATTTGTTGAGGCAGCTGATTGGACAACAGAAACCTGATGCGTGCATCTTCACCTGTGGTCCACCAGGATTCATTCAGACAGCGAAAAAGTAAACAGAATTATTTTTATTGAACTTATTTCCCTCGGACGTAAACATTCTCTTCTTGCAAGTGGCGCAGGCCATTTTTACTTTGCATAAAAATCCACAGTGTTTAGTGGTTCTGGAAAATTATTAGATTATTAGTGTCTATTTCCTTTTCACCATCTTTCACACTTTACGTGGAATAATTGTGACTAAAATTGTGTGTTATTTTCAGATCCATTCAAAACCTTGGCTGGAAACCCTACCAAACGTATATGTTCGACGACTAGCCGTCTTCAACGAAAGTATACCCACCCTCTCCCCTTTTGATACCGAAACTCTGATAGTCGAGCTTTCATTCAAGAAAACAATGACGCGTACCTCCGGGTTCTCGAGCGTGAGACACCCTTTTTGGATACTTTTACTCCTATTTCCGCCCACAGTGTCAGTAACCGGTGTGCATCAGCAGAGAACGATCAGTCTATTACTAAATCGTTATCTTCTTTTAACTATTTTTTCGAAAAATCGAGTCAAAAAAATATACTTCGAAATCTCAAGTGTAACTCGAGTACAACTTTAAAATTTCTACTTTTGCCTTGAATCTGGATTCGCGGAGGATTACTCTTCTACATTCTTCTAACAACATATCCGAATTGCACCGTCGCCATCGTAAAACACAGCTCCCGAACATCTCTGAGATTGATTTTGCTTTCTGTAAAGTATTGACGCTTTTTCTGTTGAATAAAAATAGCTTCTCTCTGGAAAGATGTATTGTTCACGATGACTATATTATTTCTATTAATTCTCAGAGTTTTAATGGTTCTCCAAGATGTTTTAACACAGTAACGTTATTTTATGTTTTATTATATGTTATTATGAATGTTTTTATTTTACATAAAGATCCGTAGTTTGATTATTAATAATGTATTGCATCGGTGCCTTAGCAAACATTGTTGTCCTAATTTATTTGCAGAGAATTTCGGGACGATCAGTGTAATCAGAGCTGGTCAGGGTGAAATTTACAAACAAACAGATCACAAAATTCAACAAATATTCAATGAAAGAATTACAAAATTTTCAGAGTATCCGTTCTGTCCAGTTGCTATCGAAATATAAACGCGGTTGCTCGAAAGTGTATGGTCAGCTGCTTCTCAAAACACGAACTTTTTCTGTGAAAAAGACGCGAATGACAAGAGTCGAAGGATGTACAGATAGTGATGACTCGTGCAACCGAAAGAAAATAGTGATGCAATTTTAGAATAATAAACTACGATGATTTTCATTTTTTCCTCCGAACACTGTAAGCGATCAATCACGATCGAGCAACAGCGTCCACTCTTTGTATCATATCTAGCAAACGCGACGAAAGAATAGGAGTATAAGGATCTTTAGATGAAAGTCGTAGGTTCTACAGATGCATACAACTCGTGAACAAATTATTTTTTATGGGAACCGTAATTTTAACACCATATCCGCGTTATACACTCCGTGGAGAGCTGTATTTTTAGCGATTTACCCGAGAAACGTATATATTTGGAAAAAACAGGCCGAAATATTGGTGCTATCGCTGTTCGAATAAAAATCTTTCGTTCGTTAAGAAAACCAAATATTGTGATTGCACTGTACTTTGGATTGATGTGCTTCGTTTCGTAAATCACGAATACAAAAACGGACGGGAAGCTTTAACACTAACCGTACCACGACCGGTTTCACATTTTTTTATTTTTTAATTATTGAAATTATGGAGATGCTTCCATCAGAAATTGTGAAGAATCTAAATAAGTTTAGTCTTGTAATTTTTATTAAACAATGTACATCCGACACATTTTTCAGCCGGTACGGTCAGCGTTAATGAGAAACGTTTAAACGTTGATTCGCAAGAGAGATGTATATTAGAACATTGGATCTTTCTGTTATGAAAATAAATTGTGCCAAAGTGAATGTAAGTAGAGCTCGAATCAATCGATTAGAAACGCGAACAACAGTGTGGCCTAATAGCAGATGCTCTCAGAGAACACTAAATAGAAGCCTGTACGTCGATCACCCGGATTTTTATCGGTTCCTTCGATCCTTGACGCGATCGAGGCGAGACTTGGGTGAATTTGTAGATAGAAATCGATGATTTTAGATCGCCAAGGAATTTTACTCATCGAATTGATTTACATAATCGATTGCGGATAGTGAGATTGATCCAAATTTTGGTCGGTCAGTTTCTTTCCCCCGTGAAACGCGATTCTTTGGAACTTATTCGAGTATGGACCACTTTCTGCATTTACGTACAAGTTACATAATACGCGTATATGTGTATGTATATGTGTGTACATAGTTGTTACCAGAAATAAATGAATATTTGATGGCTTTACGTACGTCTCTTTGTAATAAACCACTGCTTTTCAGAATTGTTCATGTTTATACCAGAAATTTTTGCCTTTTTCTTATATAATCCTGTAGATTTTGCCGAGAAAATCGACTGCGCTTGCAAATCTACGTTATCAACATCACCGCGTGCTTGTGCTGCCAATCATTATGCATTTATGGCTTCTGAAAGTTTTCAAAAAAGGGTGGAATATAAAATTCGGCAGAATTTAGTACAATTTTTATTTTGTTCTGAACTGCAAAGGCTACTATTTACCATTGGAAATAAGATTGTATTTTATTCCAGTTTCTTAAAATTCGTCTACAGAAATTGAAAATTGCATAAGCATCCGCAGTCTAAATAGTTATAAATATGAACTAGTTCAAAATGATAAATTTATCAGTGTATGTATGTATTGTGCATTGTGTTCGATACACTAAAGTCCCATAAGGTGTCAGCTGGTGTCAGCTCTATTCCACTCTATTCCTAATGTCTATTCCTAGTACATATATGTCATATATTTACTCTGCATGCAGTCTACCAATAGTGTACGTTGAAATTACTATAGCGGATTATAAAATTGCACTATCCAGAAATTTTCCCTCCGACTCACTCTGACTTTACTTTTCTGACAACTTGTTGCGTAAGTCAGCTGCTTAGGGCTTAGATATATAAGGTACCGGTCATGATATAATTATGTAGTGTCACTGAATATTGTGCAATTACATCTATTCATTACATTCTGTAAAATAAGTTATTACAAGTTAGTGCATTTCGTCTGGTAAGAATTTATGCAAATTACGTTGTATTTTCATTCGTTTCCTTATCAGTTAGATAACATTCCAACCAAAAGAATAGAATACAGAATACACTTTTAAAAATGGTGAATTCTAGTATTGTGTACCATATGTTTTTTCCAACTAAATATATTCATGTGCGTCGCATAAATTATATCTAGTAACAATGTGTTTTGATTAAATATATATAAGGCATATTACAATTTTTAATAATGTACCTTTTCACCAAGTCATTCTTTTATATGTATATGTACATAAATAACAACTGTAGATTTTATTTTACATGTAACATTTAAAACCATAAATCTTATTAGGCCATTATTACATACTAAGGTACAGTATATTCGAATTTCGAATGTTATCGGTAAATTGTGAATTTTATACATTTGTAATTTACATAAACAACTAAACTTAAATTTAATTTATCTCTGGCTCTATTTATGGAAATGGGATCATAAAATTGTATGTTTGTAATTAATTACTCGTAAATGTATGTTTAGATGTTTGCTAGGATTTGTGTGTTTGGAAGTAGTTCTAAAGTACCAATTTTATTATCCACATTAAGGAATATTAGAAACTATTCTGTTGTGATGTCTAAGTTCGATCTTCCCGATCGTTTGAAAGGCAACGATAAGTCTGTATGGTAAGTATAATGGATTGTATTAACACTCGAATGCACTGAATGATATAAATTAAATTTTTTCAGGGTTGAATATATACAACTCGCATTGAAATACAAACCGTTGAACTTGGGACAAGGATTTCCAGATTTTCATGCCCCTGAGAATGTAACGAAGGCTTTAAGCGAAGCAACTACCAGCGATAATCCTCTTTTAAATCAATATACTAGAGGATTTGTAAGTATCCGGTATAACTGCAAGGTCAATCATTATGTTTTATAAAATTTCATGTTGTTTCAGGGTCATCCACGCTTAGTAAACGCACTTTCCAAATTGTACTCAAAGCTTTTGAATCGTGAGTTGGATCCGAACAATGAAATTCTTGTTACAACTGGTGCATACGAAGCTTTATACTGTACATTGCAAGGCCACACAAACCCTGGTGACGAATGGATAATTATCGAACCCTTCTTCGATTGTTATGAACCTATGGTAAGATCTGCTGGCGGAGTACCTAGGTTCATCGCATTAAAACCAGTAAGTTTTACTTTGTGCAACTATTGTGTACATTTTACATGTTAATAAAAGTTCTTGAATTATGTATCGATTATTATTTAAGAAGAATAAAAATGGTCCCTTGAGTTCAGCTGATTGGGTATTCGACAGGCAAGAATTAGAAAGTCTGTTCAACAAGAAGACCAAAGGGATTATTATTAATACTCCGCATAATCCTGTGGGAAAAGTTTTCACTCTAGATGAATTACAATTTATTGCTAACTTAGCTAAGAAGTGGAATACAATTGTTATATCGGACGAAGTTTACGAATGGATTGTGTACGAACCATACAAACACATCAGAATTGGTATATTATTTATAGTATTACACTTATTCTATACAGAATATTTTATCTAACTGCTGACTATATTTTAGCAACGCTACCTAACATGTACGAACGTACAATTACCATTGGCTCTGCTGGTAAAACATTCAGTGTTACTGGATGGAAAATAGGATGGGCCTATGGTCCGGCTAATTTAATGCGTAACTTACAAGTTGTTCATCAAAATGCTGTATATACCTGCTGCACTCCGGTCCAAGTACATACTGAATGTGTTACATACAAAATAAAAACATGTGTAACACCTAATAATATTGATGTAAATATTCTAGGAAGCTATTGCCATCGGATTTGAACAAGAATTAGCAAAATTTGGCCAACCAGATTGTTACTTTGTCAGCTTAGCAAAGGAACTGGTGCCGAAACGGGATTATATGGCGAAATTTCTTAGCGATGTGGGAATGGTACCGACAATTCCTGAAGGTGGTTATTTCATGGTAGCTAATTGGACTGCTTTAGAAAATAAAGTCAAATTAGATGAAGAAACTGATGCAAACAAAGATTACCGGTTCACCAAGTGGATGACGAAACAAGTTGGAGTTCAAGGAATTCCGCCGTCCGCGTTTTATAGTGATGAACATAAACATCTTGGGGAAGATAACGTCCGATACTGTTTTATAAAAGTAAGGAAACAATTTATTATATGGACAGGGTGATTCTGGGAACTGGAACAAGTTACTGCTCTTTTTTAAGTAAAAATAGAAAAAAACGATAGAGGAAAAAATCGTATGTCATAATACGTTCTAACTTCCTATGACCTTGTTCTTTATGTGGATGCACTGATGCACCCGCCAGGTGCAGTTGCACTTTATTCTTAAATGCAATCCAATTTTTTTGTTACACCTATGTATAAGTTGTTCCCAGAATCACCCTGTATATACCACTGATACAAATACATTCTGCTCAATAATTGATTTATATTTCCTGCAGAAAGATGAGAATTTGAAGAAAGCAGCTGAGATTTTAATGAAATGGAAATCGCAATAGTAGAACGGATGATAGAAATCCATACTATTTAACTGGAACTTGTTACTTATTTTTTCAACACTATGCCATATGTATAATGAACCATATTGCACGTACTCGCTGCACTAGTATAATTTATTGCCAGTACAAAGATACCACAATTTATACGGATATTATACTATTACACATTTTATACGGAGAAGTCTCCACGCAACCATCTCTTTGCGTCCTTAGTATCAGCGCCGAAAGTTTTACCGAATCTGCAAGAAATAAATAAAGAATTTACAGTTTTTGAAGATACAGAGTGAAATTAATTTACCTGTATGTTTCACCGGGGACGTGACCAAGGTAGTTTGGTAGCATGCCGACGTGTTTGTGGTAGATCGTGCTTGGTTGAATTACGAGCGGTGGATCGGGACGTGTAATCGTTGCCGGTGCCCATTCGGTGCTTTGTCGTTTCCGGTAATTCGATGTGAATTCAGTTAGCGCGCTGTTTGTGGCGGGAACGTTTGAAACACCGAAATGTGCGTATCCGTATGGTATGTGACCGGCGTATCCTAAATAGACCACAAATATTTTAATTAATATTATTCTATGTAGATTTTTTTATATAGACCATAAAAAGGACTATTGATATATTTATCCTTTGGACTTCTTGGTCATCTATATAAGCAATGAAAGGTGTAGATATTGACACTCACGTCTAGCATTCTCACGAATGAAAGAGTATCGCATACGCTGTTCACTATCTGTAAGATCCATCTAATATTTGTTAGTGGTACACTTCCATGAATTATTTAGCATTAATAAAATCCAAATATATTTAGAGCGTCATAAATGAATTTAATGTAACAGTAAGGGTTAAATGTTTAGTGAAACAGTTGAATTTTAGACATGGAGGTTACAGAAAATGGCTACATAATCATTTGATGATAAATTCAAGGTATATAATGATTGGACTACGGGTTTCAGGAATTTATGACAAAAATATTTAAAAATATGAGGATATTATATTCTCTCTTGAAATTCCTTTTGCGAAACTCACGACTAATAAAGTATTTCTTGGGATTTGCGTTGTCCATGAAGTAGGGGGATGGCGAGTGGTCTTTAGGTTGTTCATATTGCTCCTCCAAAAATAGGTTTCTCATCACTCCAACACAGTCAGGACGAACAGCAAGCATAGGTAATTTGAATTCACTTTTAATAAGCTGTCACACACGTTAGGGAAAATGTTAAACATAATAATAAACTTGAATTTTCACAAAGAATTGTGTGTGCAAAGTTTTTACCAGACGATCTTCCAAGTTTCGTGGTTGACCATGGCCACTCTGCAGAGCTACAGTTTTCTTCAATTCATTGAGAGCAGCTTTATCTTTTAATTGCTGACGTTCAAATTCAGCAAGACCTTCCGTAGCAAGTACAGTATATCTTTGCCCGTTCCTGGCATTTAATCTTGGTGTAAAACCTAAAATAAAAAGTTTGTTGAATTTTGAAAAAATTTGTTAATCAACGTTTCCACGATACCTTCGTAGCCTGGCATGAGGGGATGATAATATATGGGGTCGGTCCTTTTGTATCGGGAATTTACAATGTCTATGTCATTTTTCGGCGGCCTTTGTACCTGCCAATTTAGAAATCACTGATTTTCAACACGTCTCTCAAATACACTTCAGTTTTCGAGATATTCGAAAGATATTTGATAATTACCTCGTAATCGTCGGTCACTCTATTCGATAAGATCAGCGTGTCTGCATGATTCACTGTTGGATCAAGAAGCAGTTTGTGTGTTACGCTTCCGTAAGTTTCGCCGCATCTATAGCGGTATTGAGGGCAATATCCAGCATATCTAAAATAAATAATTGTATTGATAAAAACTGTACGGGAGGAAATAATAAATTTGATTTCTTAGATACTGGATGTTTCAAATATTCAGAAGTTAAATATATGAACGTGACAAATATATTCAACTTTTCATTCAATTATATATGATATTATAAAAATTTATATTAGAACAAATATAATTTATATTTACCCGGGAACGAGATGTGGCTCCGGAGTGGCCAGTAATTCTGCTCCGGCGGTCATTATTAAAATTTTGCGAACAACACAACTGAATAATTCATTCAACCTAACTAAAATTTATTTACACAAGACTAAATGTTTCTACATTAATTTATCGTCATAACGCCAAATGGTCCGCCACGTTCCTGCGATTTAACACTTGAAGTTTAACTATTCTCTTCTATGTATATACAGGGTGGCCTAAAAATCGCTGGACCATTTAAAATTCGAATTCGTGTATAATAAGATAACAAGTATTTCCTGTACGATTTCTTCGACGTTTCTAATCCTAAAACTAATTTCAAAAAGATCAAGTCGTTTGGTTCAATTTTAGAAAAAGCTGTTTGTAGGGTGTTCTTGCAAGTCACCGTGCAAAGAAGAAAACATTTCAGTAAAAATTGCAGTTTCTTGCGATTTGCAATAAATCTAAGAATTCTTGCCTCTTTCAACGTCTGTCGTTCTTCACAGCATCAACCGATTTCGATAAAACTTCCACAATGTTCCGGAGTCCACTCATCACCTGCGAAGTTTCTGAAATCGAAGCTTCAAAATCTTCGACCTCCGAAGGAAAGTAACAGTGATGGAGGGTTCGCGGTGACTAAGAATCGGCGCTTTTATGCTTTGACTTTTAATTGCTGTTGCACATGCAGGCAGGATTAATTGCGGGCAGACTCGATGCGGCTTTATTTCACTGTGACTTTCAACGGATAACGAATTAAGGGAGCTGCTAATTGACCGCCGGGAGGGCCATCGTACCCGCTAGAGGCGAGGAATGAATTGATGTTGCTGGCTCTGTGGAGGGAGGACACGTTGCGTACACAAATGAAGGAGGTGTACGATCGACGATTCGCTTTCCAGTTTTCACGGGACTACCGTGGCGAAAAGAACTTAGAAATGTCACTTTCGAGTGGTTCGTGGACGGACAAGTAACAATTCCAACAGAAATGAAAAAGATAACGTGTTGTTGATAATCTTTTCTCTCTGTGCGCGAGCATTTCTATTCCCAAGCGTGTGCACCGGTAATCGAGCTATTGTTCGCAATGGATCAAACCAGATTACACGAGATGCAATCTGCTGTCTTTGAAATCGAAGGAATCTGCGATAATGATACCGCGACATTTTTTCATCTCGATATTATATGATAATACTCGCAGTTCGATATCAGCTACGCGACGCGAGACAACTGGAATCCAATTTTCCTTGTGACACGTCGATCGCAGGAGTTCCGTGAGATAAATATGTGGTTCCATCGGGAAACGAGTTCTATATTTTACGTAGACGCTGACATTAAGTCTACGGATCTCGCGGAGAATGATAAGGTGAGTGGAAAAAGCAATTTCACATTTTTCTTTGTTCCCTCGTCGTCGCGACGTGTCGGAATAATGACGACCATTGTTTATGTCAGCGTTGGGTGCAGGTCTTTATGTATTTTCTCGGATGAACAAAAATCGCAATGGATTTTTTTTTGACACTACATGTTGCCTTATAAAAATCACATCATAGAATTTATATAGGTTTCCGAAGATTTTTATTATATGTGCTTGGATATAAAAATGTGTGTAATCATTTTCAGTGAAAGCATCATTACAATTTCAATAATTGTAAGACAGTAAAACCAGAAACCGGTCATTTGACCGGCGGTGGTAGGTTTATTTACTGTTTACAAGTTGACTGTGTCATTTGAATTCATAAATCATCATCTAAAACACATTTGATTATTAAATCGTCCACGGACTGTAAACGCATCCATTGAGACGATAGAAAACACATTATTAGAGGTTAAGTTTCAGACAATGCAACAGCAAAAGTGAAACTCATGCGTGGCAACACTCGTTAATGAGCTATTCGTGTTCTTCGACATTGAAATGGAGCTACAGATCAGAAACCGTAAAATTAGCTGTTTGCAGTTCGTATAACATTTTACGGCGTTCCCTGTCGTGAGAAAAAATTGATATGCAGAATACGTTCAACCACAATGTGTACAATTCTCGTTGTTCATCAAATTAATATAACGTGCATGATACTAATAAGAAAATTAAAACATTGCGATCTTTTTCGTTCAGTCTTGAATAAAATAAATCATTTAATTGAATTGCAACAAACCGTAGTGACATAGAAATTTATTTTCTCTCTTAATATGTTCAGTAGGTTTTGAAAATGATATAAAAGTATTTTTAAATTCGTCTAATATTTTGTTATTCGATGTTGGAAGGACCGCCTCCGTTTACCG
Source organism: Lasioglossum calceatum (assembly GCA_963966675.1). Taxonomy (NCBI): domain Eukaryota; kingdom Metazoa; phylum Arthropoda; class Insecta; order Hymenoptera; family Halictidae; genus Lasioglossum; species Lasioglossum calceatum. The sequence goes on from OZ016549.1 coordinate 9,123,884, forward strand.
AAACCCGATCCTACGTAGATACTTAAGAGGTCAATGCACTGACAGAAACCCCGTGTGTTGCCTCGCAGAAGAGGTATCTTATCTTAAGGGTGCACTTAGGGGATGGTGGCCAGGTGTACACGAGGTAAATCAAACGCATTGCATCCGGCCCGTGTACGCTGCTATGTACACGCGCCGCGCGGTAAAGGAATAATAATTTTCTTCTCTCTTCCCCCGATGTTTTGTTTTGTGTCCCCGCGGCTGGCGCGACCAGACCGGAAGCTTTATTATCGCGCTGCTCGTTGTAAGCTGTGGGTGGACGTATAACTTAACCATAGGCAAAGATATGCGTGGTACAAACTCTGCGTCCGAGATTTATTCGACCAATTGCGGATAAAAGTCACCGCTCCTGGTGGATAATGATCGTATAAAGGGTGACCTGGATAGAGGGTCTGAATTATACTTGTCCGTTTCGACGCAGGATGAGTCTATTAACCCTTTGCACTCGGAGATATTTTCATTCGAAAATTAAACATTTCTTCCGACCGAAAATATTTCCATTCTCTATGATTTTTAAAATTTTAGGGATATGAAATTGGTACAGTAGCTCGTACAATACCTAAATGTTTAGTAATTGATTGGATACCGACATATTTAATAATGTATACAATATTTTGAATAATGGTAAACTAAGGATTAAATTGAAACCGTAACACTCGGCTTTGTTAACACTGGGCTTACGGAGCACGTAATTTTAGATTAACTTATAAAAATAACGCGACCGCATTTATTCCATTTCTAGCGACTTCATATAGAAATTAAAAGTACTGAGAAATACTAAATTATTACATAAAATAATTGAACTGAAAGTAACCAAACCACGTGTAAAAATATTTTTTTAGATTGACAAATAATAAGCCAGATAATATTAATACAAATGTTCGAATTGCATAATTATATACGATCTTTATGCAAAATAAAAAATGTTTGCGTTGTTTGCAAGACAGCTGTGCCAAATAAAAATTTCTTTCATAATTTAATCATCTTATTAAACTGAAACTAACACACTGGTGTCCTTGAATCTTTTTAATATGACCACTGCTTTAAATTGTGCGTAGCCATTTTTATCATAAATACATAAAATCCGCAGTCTAATAATGATGCAGCAATAAATGATACGTGACCTCAAATCGAAGTGAGCCTGCGAAACGGAAAAAAAACGAAAGTTTTCTGTTAGTCAGGCTAATGAATAATTATGTGGAAATTATAAGATGAATCATTCTCTCTGCGGAAGGTTACTGTAGTAGTCCGCACTGTAGGCAGCCATCGAGCAGGATTAAAGTTGTTTACAGTCCAGGGCGTTGTTCTTATCGCTAAGCTTCGTCAACAGCCGTAAATCATAGTAAGTGTACGAAGTTTCACAGTCTGATTGCATTGGATATGCATGCGCATTCTATTTTCTCTTTCTGTAGCGCCATAACCTTGCAATTAAAGCGTCGTTAGGCACGAAATAATAATTGGCGGCCAAACAGAACGATTTTTAGTCATTTGCCTTTGGATAGCATTCGATTTATGTTAATAATTTATGTTTAGTCATATGCTGCAAAAATTGAATACTAGGTATACCCATGGGTAAAAAACTATAAATCATTACCTTTGATGGTTAATAATTATTATTTCGTACTTAACGATTCTCTGATTATTAGCACGCGGAAAATAAAAATTTTCTTTTTCATTCGGGAAATTATTTACGACAACGAGGTAATTTACTAACACTATGTACATGTATTTCCTTTAAGATTTCTTAAACAATTTTCTTCGCAAATGGGAAATTATATTATATTTTACGTGCGCCCACACTTACTCTTATGGCTATAGTAACAAAAAAGTATCAATTTATTTCGATTAACCTGTCCCTGTATCGCCTAGCTATTCATTTCCCGGTGATGAAATTGAGTGTAACAAGAAGTTGAAATAATAATTAAGTAGACACACGTTGTGATAAAGATAACGAAGTATATGCACTTGAAAAAGTCTATTTATAAAAACCTTTGCAGGCTGGTTAACGATTAAATAAATATATCCATCGTGTGACAAACTCTTACGTGCGAAAGTTCGCACCTCGGTGTAATTCTTTTCTGTAAAGAGATAATTTCTCCCCTGTGAACAGTTCAACCGGCTACCGTGTTAGGCCGATGTACGCTGCCAATCATGCTCATTCACGTGATCACGCGGGGTGACAGTGATCGATCGTGGATCCCTCCCATGGTTTTCGACGCATCGTTCATCTGCGTACGTCTCACTTCCAAACGATAAACAAATAACGAAAATTACGATCGACTTATTACCCAACAGTTCAGTTAGTCACCGCTATACTTGTTTAACGGGCGTCACGTGATGGTGCTCTCTCGACACCTTGTCCATCTTCCATGTAACGAATTATTTGTAATTAATTCTACTTTATTTATATAAAAATAAATTTGTTCTACACAGAGTCGCCAGATTAACGAAGACTGTCTCCCCACTCTGACGGAGGCGAGATAACTCTTCCCCTTCTACTGACGGAGGGGAGATAACTTTTCCCCTCAATTCTTTCGAGTCAATGTCAATGTCAATTCCTCTGATTTGGCGACTCTGGTCCGTCTTTCACCACATAGTCTTAGCTAATACAAATGAATTTTTTTAGTTACAGTTAGTTAAATTCTGGCAACCTTATAATTCTTTTATTTTTTAATTCTTTTATCCGTATATTTGTGAGGTATAAAAATTGTGGGTGGTAATAAAAACTAATATCGTGTTTATTTTATTTTTGATAGAAAACATAGAAAGCTAAACTCGCCATAAAGAACTTCGCAATTTTTCCTACTGCATTGAGCGTTATTTTTTAAATAGAGTATTTACATTAATTGGTAAGAGAAGATATGATTTCTTATCACAAAAGTCTGTTCTTCAATTTAAAACCAAAAGCAAAAAAGAATATTAAATAGGATTGTCAGGGCATCGCATTAAAAAGAAGCTATTTATGTCGTGAAAAATTAAATTGTTCTAGTTTCTACATTTTCGAGGTTCATGAAAATTTAGGAAGCAATGTTGATGGACTTGATATCGATACGAGAAAGTTCATTTTAGGCACAACATAATATATATCACTGAAAATCTCGATCCGGACCACTGTGCGGAGCGGCGCGGCGCGGCGGAAGAAGCGCTTTAGCAGGGACCAAGAGGCAGACGGTGATCTGGCCGATGCAGAAACAAACGGTGCACATAATCGGCTGCAATGGCTAGCAGGCTAAAGTATCGCTAAGTACCGATCGTCCTCATTAACGTCATCGAGCGAGGTGGACAGTGATCGATTGCTCGGTTGGCTGTGTGCTCTTCAGGAGTCGCGCATGCATAATCGTGTGTACAGGGGGCAACGGCTCATGCGCAATCGATCGATCGATAAATTATGCACCGGAACGCCGGTGTACATACGTAAATCATGCGTCTGCCCTCCAGGTCCGGCCCTTTCGTTCCCGCTCTTCTAGTCGTCTCTTTCTATCTCCTCTTGTCCTGTTCGTTTTCTTTTCCATTATCATCGTCTCCGGTGTTTCCGCCTTCTCTTTCCGTCTTTGTGTCCTCCGCAGCTTGGAAATGGCATCCGTGTGCCGAGGTCTCGCGTCCGACTATAGTTCGTGCCGCGGATGTATCCGCATGATCGGCGTGACTCGCATCGTATTCGCCGCGCTGCATTGTTCCGGTCGCGCGGGCCGGGAATATCGGCGATGACCACGAGCCACGCGTTAGAAAATCAACGATGATCGCGAAGAAAGGGACACGTCAACTATACAGGCCCTTTTTTTTTACTTTCCACACGCAGAGCTCGTGCGAGCGCAACCAGACACTGAGTCATCCGCGTTTCATGCGCACGATGCGCGTGCACGCGCTCCGACGAACAAAGGGTGCAAGCGAACCCTTCCCTCCGCAGGATCATGTACCTACCTGTTAGTCCGCTCGGTATTCCGACGACGAGCCGATTGAAATGCTATCGATGACACCTACTCATTATTGAAAAAAAAGACACAATGTCTCGTTCTTTTCTCAAGGGACCTGTCTAAGCTCGATCGCACCGAGGTGTGTGAACCGAAGTCCCGATCGGACACGCACGGGAAATTGTTATCTAGATACAATACGCCGCACGGTGCCTGGAATACGCAGTTTGGCATTGTTCGTCGGATGAACGTTTGCTTAAATAATGCTCAACTTTTTAAGGAAGTTTTCGTCGGTGATTTATATTCGTTTCTTGATTCAATTAATTATGTTGAAAAAATATTTGACTAACTTACTGTACTTTGCGATGGTCTGAAATTTTAAGAAAATTTATTATTGATGAGTAGACAGCGGATCTTCATGCAAAATAAAAATTTTCTACCTGAATTGCAACAAACTGGAGTGAAATATCTATCTTCTCTTCAAATATTTATCTTCTCTTTAATGAGTTGAAAATAATTGTATAACACTATTTGCAGTCGTCTGAAATTTGAAGAGTTTATAATTGACGAGTAGACAGAATCAAAAGACAAAATCAAAATTTTCTATCTGAGTTGCAACGAACTGGAGTGAAATAGAAATTTATTTTGTGGGTTGAAAATGATATAACACTATTCTTCAATTCTTCTAATGTGTATACTATTTTAAATTACAGCTACCCATTTTTGTCATAAATGCATAAAATCTATTGATCTATCGATGAGCTGTAAAAATGCACCGTTCGGCTATGCGGGTTTTCTATCGTGACTGTATTTTGAGGAAATTTTCCTTGAAACGGCTGAAACAAAATTGTATTCCAGTTCCACCCGTGAAAGGGAATACCTTGATATTGCACAGTCGATATCCCGACAGGACGTACGAAATAGAATATTTCTTATTGCGTTCAGATGTCACGGAAATTGTAACTCATCGCTCCGCCGAATAGGCTTCCCACGGAAATAACGTAGTTCTCCCTTTCAACTGCAACAACTAATGGAAAGTACTTCACTGAAATACATTTATCAAGGACAATCGTGTGGTTTGTGGTTTTATCGAGTTCTTTCGATGACCGCAGTTTCTCGTGACCGTATTCCTCAGGATGTGGCGTGCAGTTCCTCGGGAGTCTTAGTAATTGACCTAAAAATATGCGCGGAAAGAGTGTCTGACACAAAGACTTGTTCATGGAAATTATGAGCGTACCTTCTTTCATAACAGAAGAAAAACAATTTATTATAACATTAACTAAAAAATTCGTTGAGTTACGAATCAAGTCGTCGTCACTTTTCAACAATTTATTGAGAAATTCTCAACTTCTGGTCTTAAAAAAATTGTTCCCTTTACTGTCAGCTTTTATTCGAAACATTTTTTCCTGAGGAAAGCTGGAAAAAATTAATTTTTCATGTAAATTATGTTGAAATGATGTAATTTATTATTTTAATACTAAATAACTTTTTCATAAGTAAATATATATTTTAACACATTACCGACCGGTAATTACTGTATAATTTTGAACGATCTATGGTACATGGCTGAACACTTTTTAATGGAACCTTCAATAGCAACAGCAATTTTCACTGTGAACTAACAAGTCACTCTCAATAACGTCATCTAATAGTTTCATTTAAGATTGCAATGTAAAAGAAAATTTCTATGCTTCCTTTTGATACAGCACAATTATTGAAAATCCTATTAATAGGCTTCCGGTAGGTAAAGTGTTAAGAAATGTTACGTCGGACAGCAAAAATGTAGAAACCGACTGTATTTCCGACTTTTCGGCCAAACACCGGTGGCGTCGGACGATTTATTCCTGAAAAACTGCTGGACTCATCTATCAGACGGAACAATTAAAGCTCTCGTTATGCATGCGCCGAGTGTACCTACCGTGTTCCAGTAAATAATAAGTTTCGACGCCCGGGCAATTCGTTGTCCAGCGGTGCGGAGCGGCGCGGCGCAGGGAATCTGAAAGCGCGAGTCGTTATTATTCAGACAGGCATTTACATTTACGTCCAATAAAGTAGCTGGCAAAGAAACAGTTCGAGTCCACCAACTTAATACGCTAGCGTGATTTATTCTATCCTGGTGGCGATCTTCCATAGACCTCCTGGAGACGCGGGGCTACTGGGTCAGGAAGTCATACTACATCATGTTGTACCAGGCCATATAAGCGGCTGCGTCTCAGAAACCCAGAACGTTGGTTCACGACGCGCCATCGTGTCTTGCCGATTCAACAGGGAAGCTACACGCTCAAGTTGAAACTATGATTTACAGCAACCCATCGGTACATTCCGCTGGAAAATTTCGCGCTCCTTTTTCACCGGGCCAGCGCGTGCAACTGACAATAGCTGTAACGAGTCAGGAACTACAACAGAGCAGAACATAATTCAGAGTAACATACTTCAAACTGCATTTATAACATTCATAGATACCGTAGTGGATTCACGAAATTCATAAAAAAAATGTTAACTAAATACGAGGGTTGTCTGAACAGTTTTGATCCTCAACGTGAAGATCTGCTTTGAAAGATGCCTGTGAAAATGTCAGGCATTTTGGACGGTCAGTTATTGTTCGACAGTCGTTTGTGTCAGGCGATGTCAGTGTTTTTGGAAAGGAAGTGTTGTTCCATCAAGACAACGAAACTGCTCACACTTCGCCGATCGCCATGGCCAAAATTCACGAATTGCACTTCGAATTGCTTGATCACCCACCGTATTCATAGATCTGGTCCCTAGCGACATTTTCCTGTTTCCTCAGTTTAAAGCTTCGCTTGGAGGACAGAGATTTTCATCGGACTAGGAGGTCATCGCATACGTAAACGCCTATTTTGCTTAGCAAGACGCCAACTACTATTTGGAAGAGTTAAAAAGGTTAGAATTAACTTAAAAGGAGACTATGTTCAAAAATAAAACTACATTTCACCGAAAAAGCACCTGTTTCCATGTTGCGCTCGAAACTTTTCAGACGAACCTCGTATTTGCGTGCCAGATAATTTTTTTCAGCGTCCTCAATGTCCCCGACGCTGCCGCGCATGCACCTGCACGCTTTTTCCCTGGAGCATCACTGCTGACATTAAAATCCGTGCAGAGATATTATGATGAAATGACCTTTGACATGAAAGGCAATATTAAGCCTGCGATATATTTCCATTGAGATCGTTCCAGCTTATTCATCTCTTCGCCGCACTGAGGCCCCGTGATCTCGAGAGAAATAAATCTCAGGCTTAACCGTAACTTCGGGTGTCGAAGGTCACCCTGAGTAAATCTAAATTAAAACGGAAATGGCCGAGCGTGTTTCTTCTCGGCGAAGCGAGGCGGAACTCGGTGTTTTCGTATCGATCGTTCGTTCGAGCTCGGTCAAAACAACAATTTTAAGTTCGTAAGAGGGAAGACTGTAACGCGCATGTAGAAATATTTCTTGATAGGTTTGAGGGAAACAGGTGTGTGTGTTCCTTTTTTTTCCCCGGCATTATTCTCAGTTATAGAGACAAGCACACGCGCGATCGCCCTTCAAAGGGTGTAATCATCCGTCGATTAATGGAAAAGATGTTGCTTGACCTTCTGGAAGATACACGATTATGCAACGAGTACCACGTGGGGCCACAGTTTCAACGTGCTTCTGGTGTTTCGTTTAATGAAACAAATAAAACAACATAGAGTTACACTGCTGTACAAAAGGAAGAAGCACCCAGTATAATTATAAGTAGACTGCGGATCTTTATGCAAAATAAAAATGTTTTGCATTGATTGTGAAAAGCAGGAATAACATAAAAATTGATTTTTGAAAGCAGCACAATATAACATCCTTGAATTTTTAAAATCTTTTACTGTTTTATATTTCGTCCAACCAGTTTCTTCATCAATGCATAAAGAACCGCAGTCTAATTATAAGATATAATGACAAACAATATCTTTAAGTAGAAATTGTATTGTACATACGTACAACGATTGGTTTATTGCATTTAAAGTATTAGATAATCCACAATAACACATATTCCCAGAACTATTCAATTAAACAGCGGAATCCTTTCACAAAACTTACTGTGTTCTTATTTGCTTTTTACGCTTTTCTATTAAATATGGCCGGGTGCTTCTTTCTTCTGCACAGTAGTGTATGTACGAGCACCACCAACGGCATAAATTGCAGCATTCTGTTGGCCCGGCGGCCATCATGTGCAACAATCTGCGGGTTCTAACAAATGAGCAATATTAACATTTACATTGTGTGTCAGGGGCTTCCTTCTGCACCGCGAGCGTGACTCATAACTGCCTATCGCGCCGGTTTTATAGTCGTGCCACTGTCATAATCTGTACACCCCCGACTATAGTGTGCGCACGATAGCGTGCTACGACAGTATCATTAAAGCACAAGATCATAGACACCGCGGAAAGTAGTTCACTCGTTGATTCACGTGAAATATTCCGCACAATCGGTAAACATACGCTGTATCCTCCACCTGGTACGCAATCAAGAACAGTGAAACTTAAGCCACTCTGAATCACGTTCAGATTAAGTAGAACTGTGGGTTGCTGACGTTGTTCAGCAGAATAGTATCTTGCACATAAGGCACCCCCGCAAGAGAAGTGGCACAAGTCAAAAAATGGCAATTTTGAGGTTATGTCATTGAAAAATATGTATGAAGTGCCCCAACATGCACGAAAAGTGTCACATCTCTATCTCGCAATTTATTCGAAGCTTAAGGTGGTATTCTGGCTTTGAATGACCAAAAAATCAGTTATTTTTGTAGAGTATAAAAATACAATACTTGAAGATATTTCAACTAACAATTCCACTCGGGAAAATAAATAAGCCATCAAGGTCCCAACATCTTGCATTTCAACAAGAACGAATAATTTATTACAGTTGTTATTCTACTCAGATTGTAGTAAATTGTTTCTATAAATACTATAAATACGATATGCATTTCAACGAGAACGAATAATTTATTAGAGTTGTTATTCTGCTCAGATTGTAGTAAATTGTTCCTATAAATACTATAAATACGGTAAATAAAATGCAAACACATTCAAATTCAAAGTAGTTTAGTGTTTCGCGGCGAATCACAGGGGGTTGTTCAGTCGACGCAGTGATTGGCTGGCGAGGGTAGCGGTAGGGGGGTGGGGGAAGTCTAGTGGGAGATTCGCGAGTGTATGTATACCACCGGCTCAGTATCGTCCGACCAGCGGTCAGGTGTGTTTCGTTGAAGCGGAAGTGTGTCTACCACAGAAGAATCGTCACTGTAACAGTTAATTCGTGTGTCACTTGTATTTTTCTTGTGCAAGGAACTGCATTCGCGATCAAGATATAGAAACGTGGCACCGTTCGACTGTAGTGGAACATCTCTTTTCCTCTCTCGTTCACGCGATGTGTATGGTTTCTCGACGTTCTGACATTCGATGCAAACGTGACCAGTGAAACATCGTACCCGCATGATCGTGTCGACGATACTTTCGAGCGTGACGGGTTTCCATCGGCGACACTCCAATGACGCCGGAAGGAACGCCGAGCTGACGGTGAGCGAAACTTTTTCAAATTCTTCGCCCGTGCTCGATGACGGTGCGCGCGCAGCCAACTTCACGCTGTCCGGTGTTGACAGCTGGCTTGTCTCGTTCGTAACGCTCCCTCGCTTGCCATTTACGGGATTGTCAATCACACGCATTGGCACATTTAGTTTTCGTTGATTTCAAAATTCATTTTTCCGAGCTAATTATGCCATTTGCACCGCTGTCCGTGGTTTACGAAACATAACGCGAAAGAATAAGTATCTATTTAGATTAGAAATAAACTGCGGATGATTATGCAATTTCCAATTTTTGTAGACAAATTTTAAGAAAGTGGAATGGAATGGAATACTATTTTTCATGGGAACAGCCTGTGTAGATCTAAAACAAATAAACATCGTACCAAATTCTATCGAATTTTATATTATAGCATTTCTTGAATATTTTCAGAATTATAATCGCTCACATTAGACACGATTCCATAGATTGTCATTGGATAGACACTCCGCGTGGTTTACGAAAAGTAACCTAACTCGAAATAATGAGTATCTAGATCAGAGGTAGGGTAAATTAATTTTTGAACGCGGTTCCATAGATTGTCATTCTATAAACACACCGCATGGTTTACGAAATATAATCTAATGAAAAACATTATCTATTTAGATTGGTTTCCATTGAATAGCTAAACTGTCCCACAGAATTCAATTCGAAGAATGCAAATGTTTTCACACCTTTTTCTGTAACATTTTCTAGAGAATTACCCAATAATGTTGAGAAAATTGTGTTTTTTGAGAGTAAAAATAAATTTGGAACGAGTCTGGCAGACTCTTCGAGTTTTAAGATTGAATAATCGAGGTTAAGTGTCAGTTTCCGTTACGGGTGCGTTTATTCCAGTAACTTTTAGTTCGAGGAGTAAATGGAACGCGATTGAAACCGGTTAACAAGCTGTCGAGACGCGTGCGAGACACGAGAAGCGATTCCGGCAGATTTCATTCCCTTTTTGTGTTTTTCACGTTCGCGGAGGAGGCGATATGTTGTTCCGTTTAAATTACGAGATAATCCGCGATGTATCATAATATTAACCGTCAATTTTGTATAGAATTGGAAGTTTCGAATGTTAGATGCTTGCGAACATTTATCATGTTTCATAGAAATGAGTTATTCCGTCTTCCATTTTGTATTTTATCGACTCGTTTCTCTGTGATAAATATGTATCTCAAAATCCCGATCTATTCATTAGAATTATTTCAATATTGGTGTCTATACTGTGAAATACTTCGGAAATCCAAGGAGACTGAAATTCTAATGGAACGAGAGTTATAAGCGGTTTTGAAGCGGTGAAAACTCGTTTGCTTTTAACATGTAATCCTTGAAGTGTTAAAACGTGTTCGCGCGATACTTGAAATTAAGTATTGCAGAATTTGTCGTAGCGAGAGACGAAACTTTCACTGCTCTCGATATGATTGATATCTTATTTCGAAACGGAAGTGCACAGCACTGTACAGCACATATTTAATAGCAGTTTACATGAAATATAATTCTTCATACCTCTATAAATATTATTAATAGATTATCTATGCACTTGTGATAGAAATGGGTGAAATACAAAATAGTAAAACGTATTTATTTATATATTTCCTATTTTAATCATTTTAATGAGTTAGAAATAAGAGGATAATATTTTTCGATTCTCTATACATGTTTACTGTTGCACATTTCATCACATTTTTTACTGAAATTCCTATTTTCTGAAAAATTGTGTTGAATGTTTCATAAAGATTTTCCTTCTGAATTTTACAATGGGTTCCGTTCGAGCCGCAATTACGTCAATTGCAGCCTGTTCGTTTTACAGGAGTGCGAAAGCGTTATTAAAGATACAATGCACTTTAAAATTACTATGGCGTCGGGCATTGTTGTAGTTTCACATCGGGCAGCGTAAGGAATTACACGGAAGCGCGGTTTGAGGAGATAGAAATTCTGTCGAATAATTGTTTGCCGCACGATTTAGCTCGGACATCTAATGTGTGGAACTATTTAAAACGCGTGGTTCGCACGTCAATGATACACATTTCGGGCCCTTGCGTGGACGGGCCATTGTCGACGACAGTGACAATAGGGAACAAAGTAAACGGGCTCGTTCACCGCGACCGTTATTCATTGTTATGCGCCGTGACGTGGCCCACGGGCGCGTTTAGCCTCGTTAAGAACAATTAAAAGTAACCGGCGAACCGAGTGTTGCTTAATTGCCGGCCCGCGAACCTTCTCAACAATAAGAGATACAACTCATCCGCTTACGAAAATCAAATGGTCGTTTTCTCTTCGAACGCTATCTCCCTTACAAAATTAGTGATAAGATCAAATAAACATTCGGTCTAAGAAAAACGGGAACTATACGATCTAAGAAAAACGCATATACTACTAATGCAATTACAAAACTTTTATATTTCTCATGATTTTTTAATGGGACTTTCACCAACTTGTTTGTGGCATTTTTCTGATTAAAATGATGCCAAACAGGATATAATTTGAGCTACGCGATCTAAGGAACAGCACGGTCCCGAGGGTTTTTCTTAGATCAGACACCTTACTGTGGATCTTTATAAAAATAAAAAATGTTTGCATTGATTATAGGACACAGGAGCCAAATAAAAATTATTTTCTTCTTTTAATTATCCTGTTAAGCTGGAAATAATACATTGATGTCTTTGAATATTTTTAACATGTCCACTGCTTTAAATTACGTATACCCATTTTTGTCATAAATGCATAAAATCCGCAGTCTATTTATCACATTTCTAACTACAAGTAAATTTCATTCTGTAAGAGCACGCTGATGGAACCAGTTACGTCACCAATATGAAGTTTAATTGAACCCATTTCCTTAGCACTAAGTTTCTGAAGATTTGATTGCGACAATTAGTGCTCTCATTAGCGTTTCCGTCTGTTCGTTTGCGAGCGACGGCGAAGCAGTCTGCGAATAAATGTTCGCTCTTTGTTGCGATCCTCCTTTTACCCTATCCCTCTTTTCTAGCTTTGAAAGAAATACGATACAATGCCGCGTTGTACGTCGGATTTACCGGATTCTCGAAAAATTCCTGATTTTCTCACGAAACCCACGGCGAATCCTCTTTCATTCTTCCCGTGGCACTTCTTCGCTGTTTCTTTTTTTCCGCGAGGCTTCAAGCGTTCCTGTAACGAGGACGTGTTATGCAAATTTGTGGATATTGTAGCTGGAACTGCAGAACACAATAATTCGGATCCCTCTATTGACCTGAACGCGGGGAAAGAATGAACAGGGATCTTGCGTTTGGTTGCGCACGCTCGTTAACAATTTCCGTGTGCTTCATTGTGCTGTTGCTCAGAATCCCTACTTGCCTTGTTTACATGCCAACCTTCCTTTTATTTCACTTTATTACACTGCAGGTGTTTATATAAATGAAGAGTGAAGTTTGTTTTGCGTATCCCCTGCGTTTTGTTGAGAATTTCCTTATCTCGCGTATATGAAAAGGTCGTCTCGTTAAGTATTATTCAAATTTTATTCACTTTGTTAAAATCATCCACATTTACATGTAGCATTTAATTGATTCGTTAATTTGTGTTGTTGCTAACCCTTACAGATGTGTTTGAAAAAGCTGCATAAAAATGTAAAGATTAAGAAAGAAACAGATTACACTGATTAGTTGTAAAGATGTTTATATAAATGAATATATGAAAAGGTTAAATATTATTCAAATTTCATTCACTTCGTTAAAATCATCCACATTTACATGTAGCATTTAATTGATTGGTTAATTTGCATTTTTGCTAACCCTTACTGTGGTAAACAGATGTCTTTGAAAAAGCTGCATCGAAATGTAAAGATTAAGAAAGAAACAGATTACACTGATTAGCTGTAAAGTATGCAACGCTGTCAACATATTCAACAAATAAAATAAAAGTATGTACATCGTAAAAATTCATCGTTGACCAATGATTGTTCGAATATAATCTGGGGTAAAAGAAGAAATTGCTGTTCACGATGCAAAACACGATAGACACGCGGTGTATACGAGGAATCGATAAAATTCAGTTCGTTTGGTGATTCGCGTGATTTCGTAAAATCACTTTGCTCTTGTTCCACAATTTAGCAACGTTTGCGTCTAATGGCGGACCCTGTCCGATCCCAGGCACTTGCTAATAACCAGGTAAAGAATTGGCGATGGCAGAGATTACGGGGTCACGTTCTAAAAATCGAGAAGAGTAAAAAAAAGAAGAAAGAAAAGGAAGAAATGAATCATCCTCTCATCTTTAAATTGAACACTCGCTGCATGAGGCGACCGGCTATATCCCCGGTCCACAATGTTGCCTCTCTCGCGGAATCCCTCGATATATCGACGGTGTGTTTTAATCGTAGATCGAATTAAAAATTTCCTCGTGGAATTATGATTATACGGCCGGTCGAGTCACGCTTTTAAGGCGAAATACTTCCACCGTATTACGATATTATCGGCGACGCGTTTAGGTCGTGCCTCGTGTGCGCCTTCGCCCGTCGCGAAATTAACCATTTCCCCGTCGCGGTAATTTCCTGGCCGGACTCGCCAGGCTATTTTATTGTTTAATAAATAATTTTCATCGTCCGCCTTATCCGCGACGGCTGGCCTCGCGTCCAGTAAACATATCGTAACCCGGATACCTAGTGCTATTGAAAGCGAGATATCCTTTTGATCATAAAACATCGATTTTTTCAACGTTTTCTTGAAAACACAATAGAAATAATTTCGTCCGACAGGCATACGTTTTCGTTATATTTTCAGCATGTTGTTCAAATTTTTTAAGATGTTGATATTTAGCATTTTTTATCGAAACAAATAAGTAATTTTTGTCGTAATATATTTGGACAACTTTGGATGAATTGTGGATGAAAATTTTTAGAGAAAAATTTCCATAAAATTGTTTATAAATTAACATCTTTGAGATTTGAGAATATTAATGGGGTAATCACTGCGGCAGATTTCAAATGTGATTAATCAAATTTGAAATGTGATTTTGTGAGACGACCATTGATTAATTGATTTGAGTCAGTTTTTCGAGGTTGTTAAACCGGATCCCCCTTTTTTTGTTTCCACCTGGAATCGTATACCAGTCCCTCGCACTCGTGACATGACATCAGGTGAATAGCAGAACTAAAGCGGACTCTTTCACGAAGTTTCGCGAGAAGCTACTTTGTGCTCGGCTGGAGCAACAAAATGGTGTAACATACTCGTGGCAAGTTGTTCACTTGTTCCTGGAAGCTTAAGGTGAATTTACTTCGCCGAAGATCGGGTTGCGTGTTGGTCGCGGTATCGGTTACAAGATTAAGCGAGACCCGGTACAAATAGCTGGAATAATAATAATAATGATTTCTTTATGGGGCACAACAAAACGACACGGTTGTTACGGAAAATAGGCGGTTTCAGGAATTGTATAATAGGAGAGAGCTGGACGCGTATAATAACAGGAGAAGCGGAGATCAGAATTATTTAGACTTGGAAGGATCAGAACACAAATAACAGCTTCATCTTCTACCCTGTTTGAAAAATATCTTAATCATAAAATCATAACTATGTTGTGGCACCCAAAATAAGAAGTTGCGCAAAACACCAATAAATCTATCTAAATATCTAATAAACGATTTCGGGTTCGGTAAACAAATTATTGAATACTTTTCCACTTAGAGAAGTACCAGTAAAAATGACTGGTATTGGTATAAGTAGCTATGATACAAAATTATTTTGATTCTGAATAAATTAAACAAAAATAGAATTCATTATATTACTCCTTTAGTTATTGCAGTAAAAGTCATTACGTCATTGCGGGAAAAAAATGTAACATGAAGTAGGAATATTAAAATGAAATTATAAAACCAGTCATTGCGACTGGTCTGGTAGTTCTAGTGTTAACAAGGTACATTTTATTCGGTATCCACCCTAAGAAAGATCATTTTAGATGGTCAAGTAAATTGTTGCACAGTCTACTTTGAGAGACAGGACCGAAGAAAGTCGCTAAAAGAGTTCCACGTTGACGGCAATCAATAATAACGAAGCGTCAACGTCACACGCAGTCACCTGATGCAGAGAATCGTTCAGAAATAGCCTAGCACCGCGCTAAGCGATTAAGAAAAGAACGGTGGCCGGCCAATGGAAAGGGGATAAGATTCAGGGGTCTGCCCACGCCTTCCTCCTGAAGATTGCGCGTATAAATACGCGTCCGCTTTGGGAATAATACGCACTCGTAGTAGATACCGAGCGAAAAGCATGCTCTATAAGTGGCCACTTGACGCTTTTTCCCTACCCTGGAAGTCGCCGCCGCCTGTACGCTCTTCTACCCTCATTGTGCGGACAAGAGGAAGAGGAGGACGCGCGTCCTGCTCGAGGACACGCACGAGCTAAGAAGCTCTCTTTCTCTCTTTCTCTGCGGTCGCCTACGCCACGTTCATGGTTATGCCTTATTTATGAGCACTACGATGCCCGTGTGCACTCGCTTCCGAGTGCGGACAAAAGCCAAGAAATATGCCCCACGTGGAAAGCGGAATTCCGATCGCCCGGCGTGCACGCGTCGAGTCGCGTCCCCGCGACGACTCCAGCGCGCAGCTGTGCCACTCTGATCCATTCACGAGCATTTCTTTCTTTTCTGATGAAAAATATCAATTTTTTTAGATGTAGTAAGTTCTACAATGTTGAAGTTAAAATATTGATGTTAATTCAGAGGAACGGGATGTTTATAAAAAAAACTGAATGACTTTAGAGTTTAGAGCAACCAAGGAAGATTTATTTGTCAATAAACATACGAGTAGTATGTTTCACATTTTGTATTATTTTCTTTTTTTTATCAAGGAATGCGTATTTTTCTTCAAATTGCTTTTTCGATTAAAAATCCGCCTTTACTTTTAATGACACCTTGATTTCCTTTTTGTAGAAGTTGCCAAAGATGTCCCTTTAGAAAAGTGCATTCCGAGCGTTGTCTCTACTGCCATATTATAGTCCTACCCATGCTGAATGACTTGTGTTTACCTCCAAAAGCAATTATTTTAGTGCTTTTTGGGCCACCCTGTGTACAATAAAATCTTAGAATTTTGTACTTTATGTTATCTCTCAAATATCTAGCTTGTATTTATTAGGGGTGGGCGGTTTGAATATATTATTTCTGAAAACTAATAAGGAGAAAGTGATTTTTGATTTAGTCAACTAGTCCTCCAGCAGAGTTGGGCATAGATCATTTAAAATTTTAATCAAAATTGATTGATTGATGTGTACGAATAAAAAAGGTAATCATTGAAAAATCGGAGACTAATTTAATCAATTGTTGAAGTTAATCGCCACACGGTCTATCTACAATATATACTATATACGAAAGAATGTAATCGTTAACCGCAATAATATACTAAAGTAAGAGTTTAATTGTTAATTGCGATTAACGATTGAAGTAGTAATTTATTCGTCAATCGTTGATTAAATTTTTGCCCAACAAGTGTACGAAAATGGTGTTGAAATTGAGGCTGTCTAGAAGCTACGAAATTGGATACGGGAGCTATCTGTTCCTGTGGAATTTTTACGGGAGGAACAAAAGCCAAAGAATATGCGCCACGTGGAAATTCCGATCGCATGCACGCACGCGTTGCTCCGAGGGGGATTTGAGTGCAGCTGTGCAGTTCTGCGCACCTCTGGTCCATTCACCAGGAGCATTACTCAACCCGAAAACCTTTTTTTCGGCTTTTATTGTGACATCGGCCAGAGTGATTAAACTATAGGGTAGGACTGAAAAGGTATTAGGTGACTCGGCGGCGGGTGTGCGCTCAAACACGCGTCACAGCGTCACAGCTGAATGTATTTAACCCTTGGATGGAGCGATGGTGACATATTAATGGGGGCACGCGTGCCTGCCGATGAAATTAATTGGTTGACGTGGTGGTGACCGGGGCTGGTAAATTATTAGGTGCTGTAATAAATTCATTCGCATTTTATAATTCGCAAATTAACCCTTCAGGGTTGCGCGACGTGCATTGTGCCGACTATGAAGAATATTTATTGGCTTCTTTTCAGAATATACAGCGACTCCCACTAATATTCGGACACTCTTAAAAACACCATAACTTTTTAAATATTGGACTATGCGATTAGAACTTTTTTGGGAAACTAGAGCAATTAGTTTACTACAGGATGTCAAAAGAAATTTTTTCAAAAATTGCATTTGGTTGGAATTGTAAAGAAAATACTAAAAGTTGCATTTTACAACTTTTTTATGCGGGCCTATATTGAAATTTTTAAAAATACGTTTTGTAGATCTGTGTCAATTATATATGCACTGTGAAAGTTTCATAGAAATCGGTTGATGCGGGGAAAAACGACAGTTGGAGACCGAAAATCGTGAAAAACTGCAATTTTTACCATCTTTAAACGTTTGTAGCTCATTACGACGTCGAGCGATCTTGATGAAATTTTGAGAACATGTTTAATTGATACAGATCCACGTAACGTGTTTTCTAAATTTTCCATATAAGCCCACTTAAAAAGTTGAAAAATACAACTTTTAGTATTTTCTCTGCAATTCCGTCAACTTGCAGTTTTTTTTAAAATTTTTGTCACGTTGTGTAGCAAACCAATTGTTCTAACTTCTCCAAAAATTTCATGTCGTATATTCCAATATTAAAAAAGTTATGGTGTTTTTAAGAGTGTCCGAATATTAGTGGAAGTCACTGTACATATTTAGTTTCCTATGAAAAATATCAAGAAATCTAAATCGTCGAGAAATCATAAAAATTCGTATTCCTTTATCAACAAGAGTTCTGGAATCTCGAGCATTTCCATTTACGTCGTCCGATATTACAGTTGGAAACGTCAGTTAATTATCTCGCATTATATAAGCGCATACGATCCGATGTAATCGTATAATTACATAATTGTCACTATTTGAAACGGTTAATAGAAATAATGACTCTGTCGCACTACGTAAATGAAGAATCTAAGAAGAGACGACTAAGTATGTCGATTTTAGTCGCAATATTTATCAATTAATAGAATTACTACGGTACAAAATACTTTATGTATTACACTAAAACAAAAAAATGATCGTAGAGTATAATCGTACCAGCGAACTTACATATTCTTATAATTTATTCAGCACTCGCTTCGGCGCGGTACTAAAATCGCATCAATATCCCTAGCACTCCGAAACGATAAAAGGAGAAAATTCCCGTGCACAGAACAATTAGTTCACGTTCCCGCGGACAAAATCAGAGAGGTCAACAAACATTGCGGATATCATACAAAAAGAAAACAGAAGCGAACAATACGGAACACTCAAGATCAAGGGACTATGAAGTAGCAGAAACTTCTTTACCACATCGTCATGAAAAAGAGCAGTGGAAAAAAAAAGAAAATGACTAAAGTTCAAGAGCTGCTCTCTGCTCGTTACAAGCACGCGTTCTCTCTCGCACGAAGGCGAATTAATATCACGCTCGCGAGGCGTTATCTCGATTAACGTTTGCCTACATGCAAATGAACATTGCAAAAACGGTTGTTGAATTGCACGGCGGATTGTTGAAACATTATTACATACTTAACAGGGCAGCATGTTAACAATAGGTTTTTTGCAAAAGCGCACGCGAGACCGGAGCTCCTCGGTTCCTGTTCGCCTGGTAACATTAATTTATTGGCTCGTTTTAAAGCGTGGCGCGCCAGCGCGTTGCCTCGCGCCTTGTCGATGCCATGCAAAAATGCTTTTGCAATGAGCACACAATGGCGGCGAAAGTATCGAGTTCAGGGACACGGTGCCCTCCCTCTTATGTTATTGCCAGTGCTGGGTGAAATACTATTTTAAATTATAAAGGAAAATATTTTCTTGAACTGTTGTTACTAGACTGTGAATCTTTATGCATTTATAGAAAAATTCAGTAGATGAAATTCAGTGTTGTTGGAAAATTTTTTTAATTAAAGATGTCAATATATAATTTCTCCTCTATTAAAATCAGGGAAGAAATAACATCCAATTTAGTTTCTCTTTCTTGATGAAATTCAAAGTTGCTGCAAAATTTTAAAAAATTGAAGATGTCGATAAATGATTTCTCTATTAAAATCATTAAGGGAAGAAATAACATCCAATTCGGTTTCTCTTTCTTCATGAAATTCAAAGTTGCTGCAAAATTTAAAAAAAAAAGATGTCAATAAATGATTTCTCTATTAAAATCATTAAGGGAAGAAATAACATCCAATTCGGTTTCTCTTTCTTCATGAAATTCAAAGTTGCTGCAAAATTTAAAAAAATTGAAGATGTCAATAAATGATTTCTCTATTAAAATCATTAAGGGAAGAAATAACATCCAATTCGGTTTCTCTTTCTTGATGAAATTCAAAGTTGTTGGAAAATTTTTAAATTAATTATGTCGATATATGATTTCTCCTCTATTAAAAACATTAATGTTGCCCTTAAGGGAAGCAATAACTTTGATTTCTCTTCTGAATCAAGAAATTTGGTTTCCCTTTCTTGCAATCGACGCAGGCAATTTTTATTTTGCACAAAATCCGCAGTCTAGTTATTACATTGATTAGTGTGAAATAATTATTTACGTTTATAGTCGTGTAATGAAATGTTTGTATATTTTATCCATGGAACAGCTGTGAATACGTCTTGACAGTTATAATTGTACATTATCACGGTTTCGCGAACAGCCCGCATTCTAGGGCGCAAATTATGCAACGAAAGTTTTGTAAACAAGCGATTCTAGAGCGATCCACCTGTTCAATTTGTTCGCAGAAAAACTTTCAGCAACCGTGTTGCTCTTGATCCGTCAGCGCCCGACGCGACGGTTGCTCAATGCAGGGGTGAATCACTATGCAATCTTCCCTCGCTTTATATTCGATTAGTGGGCGTGAAATATCGCTTTTATGCTCGAAAGAAGCTTCATTGTATCGTGAACTTTATTGGATCAATGTTGATAATTGATTTATAGTATACTTGTACAATACCCTTAGCGATGAAATCAGAGCGATAATTAAAAAGCTCGTTCATTAATGAGATGCGTCTTGGAAAGCATACAGGGTGTCCCACAAATGTTGTACCTCCTTCAATGGGGTGATTCTTTGAAGTAACTTTTTCCTTTGCGAAATTGTTCTCAGCAGTTTTGTTAACGAAACCGCGCAGACTTAGAAGACTTGGAACAAAGGAAAAAGTTACTTCAAATGACCTCAAGAATCAGCTCTTTTGAAGAATAATCGGTTGAATCGTGAAAATGGAATTCACGAAGACCGAGAAATATCTTGAGACAGTTTGGCAGGAGCCAAAGTGCTTTATTATTGCGGCAATGCTACACTATAGGTTGGCAGCCGCACCCGTTCGATAAAAGTTACGTAGTCGGAAATTTTTGTTGGACCCATCATGCTTCACGGACACTTGCCTCACGGATTATCCCCTATCTTCTGTAGTGTGAAATTTTCTCCTGGGTAAAAGGCTTGAAAGCGTTGATACCTTGACTGGATTTTATTCACAACTGCATTTATTTACAAATGGCGAACGTTTAGTGCACATTTTGAAATTTCATACTTTCTTCGATAATTCTTTAATGAAGCAGGTATGACAAACCCGAAGAATGTCGCCGAATCCTAGCAGAGTTGGGCCTTAATCGATTAAAATTTTAATCAAGATTGTTTGATTAATGTGTACGATTAAAAAAAGTAATCATTGAAAAATCGGTGATTGGTTCAATCGATTGATGAAGCTAATTGTCAATCGTTGATTAAAAGAAGAAATCATCGAAAAATCGGAGACTGATTTAATGAATTATAGAAGTTAATCGCCACACGGTCTATCCATAAATTGTAATGAGGAGGAAGATAGAGACAGAGAGCGGAGATGGAGAATTGACAGAAATATATCTCAACGAAATTTTTTCCAGTATACATACAGTTTTGATTCCGTATTTCATTTTGAAATTTCAGCAGTTAATCATTAATCAATTATCCGATTGACGATTACAATTGAAAAGAATGTAGTAGAAAATTCGTCAATCGTTGAGTAAATTATTTCCCAACTCTGACCCGTGGCAGTATAAATAAGACAAAAGCGTAAACGGTCAAGCAGACCGGAAGACCACACAGCAGAGTTAACGCAGTCCTATAATCCCACTATGCTCGAGCTATCCCGGAACCCGTCCACCGCACCGGTTCATTTCCATTTTCGCCGATCGCCGCCCGCACAATGGTCGCATTCTGTTTCCCGAATCAGTTGACAGGCCGTCTGCTCGAACACGCAGGTAAGCCGTGCACACGTGGCCGCTTTGGCGGTGTGGAACGGCGCGTAACTCGTGGACTCTCTCGAAACGAAACGGAACGAAACGAGACGAAATGAAACGAGAAACGTGCTCGGTGACAAGCGCACCTTCGCCGCTCACGTGTCCCTCTCGTGTCACGCACGCGTGTGCATTGCGCCGCGGAAGAGTCACGTGGTCCAACAGGCGCAACACACGACGCGTACCACACGTTCTCTCGTCTTCTGCTCGCCTGGTACACAAGCGATCAAGACGTTTGCGCAAATCGCGAAGCCGCGACGCGACGCGCCAAGCCGCGCCGAGCCGAGCCGCGTGTGCATCCGACGACGCGACGCGAGACGCCAGACGCAACGCACTCTCTCCTCTTCTTCTATCGCGCCTGTCTTTTCTTTGACCAGCCAACGAGCCAACGACGACTGCGCGCGGATGCGATACTTGCGATACACTCTAATCGAGTCTCGATTATATCAGTCAGTCGCAGTCAGTCGGCTCTGCTAGCCCGCGACAGGCTCCCGCAAATTTTAGTTAGACCCAGTTAGACCCTTCGCTACTGCAGATTCTCATATCACGCTCGACGCAAGCCGCGACATCGGTTTCTGACCTACGCTGCCAACGGCGTTGCTGTTTTGCCATTTTGCAATTTTAACTATTTTACACACTTTGGTATATTGCAATTTTTCCGATTTTGGAGATTCCAGATTGAATTTTATTAATGATTCCCCTTAGGGTTACGTTTCTTATACAACTTCTCCCTTTTCTTTTCCCCTTCGCGATACCCTTCACACTTCACGCCGTTTTTATCACAACCTTAATTCTACTTTACAATATTGTATTTCCAACTATTGCCAGTTTGTAATTGCTGCTAATTTGCAATTGTACCATTTTGATATTTTGAAATTTTCCGACTTTGCTATTTTGACATTTTTCCAATTTTGTCATTTTGTCATTCTGATATTTTGAAATTTTCCAATTTTGTCATTCTGATATTTTGAAATTTTGCAACTTTGCTATTTTGTCATTTTGTCATTCTGATATTTTGAAATTTTGCCACTTTGTTATTTTGACATTTTCTAATATTGTCATTCTGATATTTTGAAATTTTCCAACTTTGCCATTTGGCAATTTTGCCATTTTCCATTTTTTGTATTTTCGCCATTCTCCAAGTTTTGCACCTCCCGACGATCTTACCTTGAATCAAAAGCGAACTCTGCCATTTCCATCTAGTAGTATTTCATTATCCTCCGTTGCGAGTTGCAAACAGGGTTACTGGAACTCAATTGTACAATGCTCCAGCAAGTTCCCACGGTAGAAGTAGTAGAATCGAGATGTCGCTGTTCTGCTATCTAATTGTAAAACTGTTAGCAGTATATCTCAGCACTGTTTTATGAAATTCTGATTTTCGACTGAGTAAGTCAGAGAACTGTAACACATAACTGTTCACGGTGAAAACACCGGCGAGAGCGCATTGAATTCGTCAGTTTTACGTAAGAATCCTTAGCATGAAATTTATTCCACCTTGATTTTATTCATTCATCGTGTCAAGATCGTCTTATCCAGCAAGTCGGCCATTTCAAACGAAACAGAACGAACGATAACAACGAGGATGTTCCGTTCGACGGTGATTAATAACAGTTTCAAAGAGTTGCAAAAGCGGAATGTTCGTTTATGAAGTGAGAAGAACGGCCTTGAACTCAATAGTTACTTCGATATATTGGTGACTCACTGATTCTTTGTATGTAGGCGGTTGCGAACATGCTACACAATATCCAGACACTCGAGTCACCTTGGGCGCATTATACTTACCGCGATGTCGAATCAGTGACTTCGGTTACTTCAGACTTCAGATACGACAACGCTGTAATTTTCTATAGTCAACGTAATCACGGAGGAGTACTCTGACTATACATCAACCGCGGAATAATAGATGCATTAGTTACATTAATTTCTACGGTAGGGTTACTCGACAGACCTACGTTAGAAGGAATCGCATTCTTCAATTCTTTTCTCACATCGCTCACATGCTGTCTTCATTAACACTAAACCTACCGGGCTCTAAAAGCGATTAAAATGTTTTACCTTGTAAAAATGACAAGGCTCTACTTTTTTAGATTTTGTGCAACTTTTCTACCACGCTTATATTAACTTGCCGTGTTGTTGTATGCGTCAAATCTTGTAATCAAATTTTAAACCTCTTCCCATAATCCAATCTTGCTGAAATTTTGTACTTTGTAGAAAATGAAATATATAAAAGAAACTTTTTAAAAACCACGCTTATATTAAAATGCACTGAAAAGGAGAAAATCATTTTTTTCCTGGTTCTCCATAAAATACCGAATACAGTTAAATGATATTTTCCCCAAAATTTTAAGCAATTATGTAGTTCCAAAATTTTTCTGTTGTAAAATTAGTGTCAGAATAGATGGAAAAATTTAATATAAATCTAAATAAAATCATGACATTAGTGACTATAAAATTAAAGACGTGGAGCGCTAAACTATATTGACGTAATCTCCGTGGACGCTCCACGCTTTCATTTATAGTCACTGTCATAATTTTATTTAAATTTACAAAAGAAATTTTGATCTAATTGCTTAAAATTTTGTGGAAAAATATTATTAATAATTTAACTGGATTCGGTATTTTATTCGGTATTATTTTCTCCTTTTTAGTGCATTTTAATATAAGCTTTTGGTTTTTAAGTAGTTTTTTTTATATATTTTTACAATATGTGCTCTCTTAGATAAAGAAATTGATTGAATCAATTTCCATGTAAGCAACTTCATAATTTCAACAACTGTGAAATGGAAAATATAAATAAAACCGATCATGTGATCGGCTATGGTGGGTTTAGTGTTAAATACATTTTCAGCTAAATAGTTGTGCGTGCTCAAAATACAAAATCGATAAAACACTGTCACTTTAAAATTGAAGAGCTGGTAAATGTTATCAGGAGAGATCCAGCAACAATGACCTTCACCTGAAAATATGTTTTCAACATCAACATTCTGCTTTTCTAACTTTTCCACATAGTGGATGAACATATTATATAACAATTTAGCGAATTTGAGAAAATCAGCTTTGATAGGATGCATAACATGCTCCACCAACCGGAAAACTCTATTTTTTAAAAATGTCACTTAACATCCACTATAAATGATGGAAAATCGAATTAAAATTCATGGCAGCAACTAGACCGCAGATGTTTATGTAAAATGACATTTGACATTTGAAACGGTGACCACCGTCGTCACAACAACGTTCAATAAATAAATAAATAAAAAGAAATATATTAAATTTGTCTAGGTCAAACATTTTGTTTCATTTGTCATATTTGGACGTACTAATATAAATCCATAAAAATAAGAACGTTGTAATCCATACATTTTCAAATAATAAATTTAAGAATGTGTGAATTTCTTAAATTACACCATATTCAATATTCCTTTCATACTTCATTTTTGTAATGATTAGACTGCGGTTTTTATGCATTTATTACAAAAAAGGGTAGATGCAATTTAAACCGATAAAAGGATTAAATGCATCTAAGCATGTTTATGTATTATTTTTACCTCGTTGAAATTATTAACGGAAGAATGACCATTCTATTTTTCTTGTGTTTCATACGATCGATACGAACCATTTTTATTGTGCATAAAGATCCGCGGTCTAGTAATGATTGTTTGTAAATTACACCATGTTCAATATTCATTCCATACTTCATTTTTGTAACGATTGTTTGTAGAACGTCTTTCTAATATTTAAATTAAAATGTTTTATACATCACGAAGTATATTCACAAGACATGAATGGCGCAATTAGCTTTTCTTTCTGTGGCTCTAGCATACTGTGTGTATACAATTCTAAATTTACAATGTCGGGAGCGTGTCTCTTTTTCCTAGAAAGAGGATGCGCCCACAATCGTATCATTCAAATGATAATTACGTCTACGAATTAACAGAACCAGGGAACTCGTTCACGTTCCGCTGAAAAGAAAAGTGAAACGTTTCATGTTAGAAAGCGAGGGCATTAGTGCTGTCGCGGGCGCAATTATATCAAGAATGCTTGTACAGATAAGTGTTCAGGTTTCTTTTAAACGACACAGTTTTACAGATATTACATCCACGAAAAAATTGTTTCGAATTACCTGTCGTATTAGCCGTCTCGCAATTACGGCGAGGCTTAAGAACGCGAATGACGATGATGACACCGTCCAGAAATTAGGTGCAATGTCTTGTTATATTACATTTAATCGGAAATAATACGTGAAATTTAATATGGTTTTTATGGAGACGATGATGAGATTCGGAGCTCTCTTTATGCAGTGCTCTTGAACAAAATGACGTTATAAATTGAATGTGTAATGTTATTCATTGAATATCGCAAAAAACAGTGTACTTGTATCGTATTTAACAATGATTACTCGCAGTGACCGTAAATTAAAGGAAGAAATAAAATGAAAAACAGGATTAACATATTATTTCATGGTACTCTATGTTGTAACTTTTTCTACAAATATTTTTAAGAATTTTTAATGATATTTCTATGAATAATTCTGTTACATCTTTTTGATCATTTTCTTTTATCTGTACACAACACACGAGGTATCCAGTCAATAATGAAATTGGTTATAGCAAACAAATAATTATTTCATCATCAAAATTGTCTGAAAATTTCTTTTCAACAATTATCTTTTGTTGCATTATTTAATTTGTATTACTGTCTTATAGAATTGATGCCTTTTTACATAATTAATTGTTCGAACTTCAAGTATTAGATTGTTTTTGATATTAGTTTATCAAAAAATAGATATATTATATCGGTGATAAGGGTGATAAAATAATGGCTTTCGTAAAGCCTATTAAAAAACACTCAACGTCAACTTTAATCACCTTGGATTTCCCTTAGATTAATTATTGCGTAAGCTCAATCTATAAATGGGCTACGAATGAAGTTTCATCATCGACACGCAGAAAGCATGTTGAGATTAGCCGATCAAGAACGTTCCATTGTTTCAACCTTTTCCACAGAAGAAACTCCGAGTGTCCTATTTTGATAATCAAAATATGTACATCTATCAAAATTGATATTTATTATTTTCAAGTTGTTCCCGTTTGTAAACCGAAACGAAAATGGCACCGAGAAAGCTTGAACCATCAGCGACACGCAACACGAATTCCACGGCGAAGTAGTTGACTTGGTTATGACAGGTACGATAATTATTTTAGAATCCTCGTTCATGTACAGGACGCATGGGAATGTATGCTGTAGGTTGAATAATGCAACTGTTTATTTTGACAGCACTTCGTTTATAATAATTGCTGGGTTGGGTCAAGGCTTTTTTGTACAACAACACCTGAATAATTGTTGTAAATACAGTTAGGAGCAAAACTGATAACACACACTTTAAATCAGAATAACTTCTTTATGAATGGACCAAGCGACTTCAATTTCCCTGCAAGGCAGAATAATTAGTTTAGTAAATGACGTCTAAAAAATATGTTGGAAAAACGAATTTGGTCGGAATTGTGAAAAACAATAGTAAAAATTGATTTTTACAACTTTTTTAGC
Organism: Lasioglossum calceatum; assembly: GCA_963966675.1. NCBI lineage: Eukaryota > Metazoa > Arthropoda > Insecta > Hymenoptera > Halictidae > Lasioglossum > Lasioglossum calceatum. The sequence continues at coordinate 9,151,211 of OZ016549.1, forward strand.
TGGGCCAATAACGAAAATTTAAAACATGTGTTTGGTCAACTCGTATAAATTATATACGTTCTGAAAATTTCATTGAAATTGGTTGTTTGGTTTACGAGTTATAAACGATCATATTGGTAAAAGTTGCAATTTTTAAACATTTTCGGCCTTTTTACCACTTTTTCGTTTATATTTCGTAAACCAATTAACCAATTTCAATGAAATTTTCGGAGCGTATATAATTTATACAATTTGACCAAACAAATTTCTTAAATTTTACTATATTGTTTTTCACAATTCTGACCAAATGCATATTTTCAACATATTTTTCAGACGTCATTTACCAAACTAATTCTTCTAGCCTTACAGAGAAAATGAAGTCGTATGGTCCATTCATAAAAAAGTTATTCTGATTTAAAATGTGTGTGATCAGTTTTGCTCCTAACTGTACATAAATGCTATGGAAGACACTACAGGGTTTTTCACAATTTTACTAACCACGTATCGACAATTCTGATCTCAGCAAATAAAAAATAGCTCGAAATTTAAAATTACACCTCTGTATAAAAGACCCTGTATCACTGTGACAGTTAGAACCGCCATAATGGAACATCCTGTATAGTGGCGGAGAAACGCGATAGAAAAAAATGGTTCGAACGTCACAGCGGAAGTTGAAACCGTTCTCGTTGCGGAACCATAACGGGACGATCGTTTTATCTTTGTGCCAACTGTCGTTCACCGGTGCAACTCGAATGGAAAGGTTTAAATATCGACGTATCTATTGCGAATTCATAATAGCGCTGGCTTTAAAAATACTTTTCTCTTTTTTTATTAAGCTATAAAACCCCACATGGGACTATTAGCAGCACACATTACAAAGATAACTTGGAATCTAGGGTTGACAATATGGTAGAACATTTCCGAATACAACCATAAAGGTGCAAACGGGAGGTTGACAGTGAAGCAAAAATGATATTGGATTGAATCATATTCTATTATATTTCTCACGAAAACGATGGTAGTCCAATATAATTTTAAACATGCAAAGGCTTTTGTCCAGGTGCGGTAACTCTGTTTCATTTAAAGTTCAGGGATTTTTCATTGAAATATACGTTTGTTCCACGGTCGACTTCCACGGTCATGGTTAATATTAGTTCATTGGACAAGAGGCTTTCTGGATCAGTGATAGTTTCGGTAGGCCAAACATTTGCACTTTAAGCTTCTCGTGAAATAACCAATATTCCGCTTTTTTCCATCCCGGATTATAGAGAATAGAAATTGAAAAATTCAACTCCTACAGCTACTGTACTCCATTCTCTGTAATTAAAATCCAATCAACCCTTAATACCCTTAATACCCTGTGGATCTTTATGCAAAATAAAAATATTCTGCATTGATTTTGGGAAGTAGGAAGAAAATAAAAACTCATTTCATCACTTGATAACATTGTTACATTAAAAACAACGTTACAGCGTCCTTAAGTTTATTAAATCTATTACTGTTTTATATTTCACCCAATCAATTTCTTCATAAATGCATAAAGATCCGTGCAGTCTACATATCAGGCATAGGCACCGTTTGCGTGAAGCCTCGCATTCCCAGTCAAAGGTTAAGCGAGCACCAAACTATTTCCGATCGGTAGCTCAGAATAGCGGAGATACTCGAGCGTGTTTCCACTTAAATATTCCACCTTGAAAGATAATTAGCCGCGGTTCTGGCGTTATCGTTGTCTCTCATTGTTCTCGCGTGTTTCCTGGTCGGTATCGTTGGCATCGCTATCCCGCGTTGCGCGCATCGCGTTCCGCGGCGCGTGCGGGTTCACTTTAAGAGACCAGCAGCAAAGCAAGGGGTGCATCCAAAGGACGTCAGCTGCACGTTGATGTCTGGCGCAGACGTAATGCCACGCGTGTATCCGGAGAACAGAATGCACGCGGCACGTGCGCAAAGTATTACGACTTTCGCGGCATGCGCCATGGGCCAGGAGTCCAAGCGGAAGAAGCACGCGTCAACGCGATCAGGCGAGCCGCTCTCGTCCGAGTCCACCTTTTTTTTTTAGTTTGAGGCAGGCATGGTCAATTCGTGGCTCGATCGGAGGCATTCTCAAGGAAAACCCCCACTTCTCCCGCCCGCGCGACTCGCTCCCCGTGGCGGTATTCCTTGAGAATGTCTCCGATCGAGCTACGACTTGACCATGCCTGGTTTCAGGCCGTGTGGAGAAAATACATTTGCGTACAGCCCCGAAGAAGGGTAGTGTGGGACTCTGGGAAACAGGTCTTCGGTTCCCGCAATACCCACTAAAAAAACCACACGTTCGGGACTTACGCACTCCCTCAACTTCTGGCTCGCAGGAGGGCCAAACGGGGCCCCGTTTTTCGCATTTCTCCCGTCTTTTTTTTACAGATGTGGGGGAAAATACAATTACGTACACCCCGCCTAGATGACGACGGGGGGTAGTGTGGGGCTCACCTCTCAGGTGGTCGGAATAGGCATACCCACTAAAAACCTAACCACACCCGGGACAGTCAATGCACTGCCCCTCTACAAATCTAAGTGCCCGACCTATTTAGACATACATGGACCCGTTGTCCACATTACACATGTATATCCTAGGTTCGGGTCATTCACCACGCCTGTTCTTGGCTATATCGCGTTTCTCCCGTCTGACTTATTATGCGAGATGGCTCCACTCATGTTCTTGTCCAATCTCGCCCGAGTCCACCTGGTCTAGGGCTTGCAAGCCCGCACATCGGGATCCCGCATGATCCCGTGTCATTTTTTGGTACCGCGTCGAGTCATCAAAATTGCGCGGATCGCGACACACAAGATGAACTATCTCGATGTTCCATTGATACCAACTATTCGACCTACAAGTGTGTAGGCTGCACGAGCTTTTTCCAGGATATACAGTGTTCCCGCGATTGTTGTGAGAACCTCGGGGCTATCGAGTCTCAGGAAACGAAATTGTACAAAACATCAGGTCGTTTGGTACAATTATAAAAAAGTTATGCTGTTTTAAAGTGCGTTCAAATACTTTCGTGGCTCACTCTGTGCATTGTTTTTAATTGATGTCCTACAAGAGAAAATAAATCTGTCCGAGTGAAATTATACTATCCAGGTGACACTTTGTATCCTGTACAGACCCTATCGCCGCTAGCGTTGAACGTAGAAAAGGATAGCAAGTGAACCTCTGGAGACACTACTAATCCGAGTGACAAAACCTTCTCGTTTTTAATTATCATTCTGTGACACTTCTACTGACGTCTGCGCGATACTTTTCTGATTAAAATGAGTCTAAACACGACACAATTTGAATCATAATTACTCGTTTAATCCGTGACATAGCAGACCCTCTACCATCGAATCGATTCGGTGATAGGATGAATATTGAGTTGACAAGAAAGTTATTTCGGTATTTTAAGGTGAAATAGAGCCTAATTTTTTTATTCAAGCAATGAATTTTAATGAATATGATATGTTCCCTTTTGTTCGATGATCTTTTGCCAAAAAGAATAAATAAGAAAATATTTGATTGATTAAAGCTCATCGCTTGAATAAAGAAATTCGATTTTATTTCACCTTAAAATACCAAAATTACTTTCTTGCCAAGCCAATAATAACAATGAACTGGAATTCAGATATTTTCGAATCAAGGTCACGATTTCGTGCTCTCGTTCCTTTTCGTAACGAACACTCCGCTCTCCGACTAGGTTAACGTTGGGGGCCGTGGATTTTTTCCGGGGGACTGATTGCAATTCCTTCTGTCTAGAATTCTATCTTTTTACGACACGGAGCAATTCACTATGGACGTTAAACGCTATTAAGGCTCATTATCGCGAGGATTCTCGTCGGAAAGGCGGCGCCATCGCTCGCCGGAATTTATTGCGATGCAACAGAGTGATACAAAGACCAGGGATACACGCGTAGAAAACTGTATAATGGATGATACAGACCGCGGTAATCCTGTGTTACGGCTGCCTCTCACGTGTATCATCTTCCCTTCCAGCAACAGAAGCATTAATTAAGCAATTTGTCCCATTCATTTGACTTCGGGTTAACGTTATCGCTGGCTGCCAGCGGTAAAATATCTTCCAAGGTCGACGGCACATCTTCGACCGCGAGGAAAAACGACGCTAATCGCATTCAGGCAAAAAACGTCGGATCAGGTCTTAATCACGATCCGGGAGATGGATACTGATCTATAGCGGCAAGAAAATAATGCTCCGAAGATATTTTCTTTCGAAATATTAACGTACGCACCGTATCGCTAAAAACGCTGTGTACTGCTCGCGTTCATCGTAATTCGAACCGAAGAGAAAAATGAAAACTGTGTTCGCAGCATTTTGCCACATTATATTGGACTGGCAAGAAAGTAATTTCGGTATTTTAAGGTGCAATAAAACCCAATTTTTTTTGCTCGATGATCTTTTGCCATCTTTCTGGTAGCTTCACAATTCTACGCTCGTAAAACTTCTGGTCCTTATCGGCTAAAAACTCATCCAAGTGCGATATTATTCATTGCTATTCATTGATATTCATTGCTTGAATACAAAATTGGGTTTTGTATCACTTTAAAACACCGAAATTACTTTCTTGCCAATCCAATAATTATTTATTTTTATGTTGCTTATTTATAAACGTCGAAAAGCATAAATATTTGATATGTACGATCTAAGAAAAACGAGTATCCCCTCCACTGCGCGGCATTACATTACAAGTACTTTGCAGAGAATCTTCTAATGAAGATAGACTGTTGAAGAGAATCTTCTAATGAAGAGAATAAGACTGTTCCAATGAAAATATGTAATCGCATTAGGAAAAAGTTCTTGAGAACATTTTTTCTCGTAAAAAATAAGCGAGATATTGGGTTGGAATTAAATCTAAAATTCAGATATTCATTCATAGATTTATTCGATATAACATATTTTCCATTCTGTTCTACTACTTTTTGCCATTTTCGAGGTAACTTCAACAAGGTCAATTTCCGGTGCAACAAATACAGGTTATATCGGTCGGCGAGAAACTGGACGCCTAATTAAAATGGAAACGAAAATTGGACAATTTGTCGTCGAAGTAGTTCCCGATTAATTACGTTGTACGTTAAGATACGCGCCGTGCGAAAAAACCCCGAACGACCATTGTAAAATGCATTACGTCCGTCGGACTTTCGAGAAAAATTCAACGGTAACGAGTGTTCCTGGTGCGGTTTCTTTCGCGCTTTTGAAACAGGATCGTTTCTCTAGTAATGACTTCCCGGCGGAAAAAGTTTCAATTTATCCCTTGAGCAGAGAACGGGTAAATGTAATGGAACGATTCCATCAGGCTAATTATATCGAAAAGTCGATCCCCGACCGGGTGATGCAATTTTAAGTTCTTTGTGAAAGCAAGCCACCGCGTGATCGGCAATTAATGTTGTTTCTCCTGGTGCGCTCGTCCCCTCGCAAGCTCTCGGCGATTCTTAATAATTGCCGGTAGTATGTATAATGCCGTTTTTTTACGGCGATATTAATGGCAGCCCGTGGATCGATAATTAGAAACGATCGAATCTTTCTGCATTCTTCCGTCGGCGATCGATGTACACAGGAGTTCTCGCCTAATTTAACCATCATAAATTGTATTGGTTTGGAAAGAAAGTTCGTAGCGTTTTCAAATTAAGAATCGAAGATAGAATTAAGGGATTTATTCATATGTTTGTGGTAATCCGGTATATGCCCTTTATCCGTTCCTGATGTTTGGACTTATGCCGGATTGGACGTATACCAGACCAACCTATCTCATAAGAAGTAATGTAAAAATGATTAATCCGTCCTCATGTAAAAAAGAACTCCTATTGATATTACACTTACATTAATGGGGTTGTAAAATAATTTGAACACCGTTTAAACACACACAAATAAAAAATGAGATTTTATTATATTTATTTGTATTTATTTTAAATCTATCTTTATATTTGGACGCGACGACGTGACGCAACCCGTTAGCAACGACGCGTAACGTTTATCCGTCGTACAAGACAGTCATATTGTCCTTTGGAATTTTACACGCCTGTGTAAAGATTAAGTCTATTTTTAAAGTAAGGATTTAGACATCTGGTTTGCACGTTTACCGTCAAACAGCTGAGAGCCAAATGCTTGGGCGTACCTTTGTAACTGCTCAGCGAAAGAGCAATAAAATGTTTCTCATTTACCTGCATCCCTCTCCGTGCCGACGCAAGGAGAGGCGATATTATAATGATACAATAAAAGAATTACGAAACGAAAGGTCGCGAATTTAGTTGTCAACCTAATAATTCACAGCAATTGCAGTTTTATCAAAATCTTTTTTGCACGTCAATTGCGCATCAATTCTTCCAATTGCTCAAAAAAAGTCGTTTGGTCCAATCATAAGAAAGTTACACTGTTTTAAGGATGTTCTGGAGGTATATAAAAACGCAAGAAAATTTTCAAAAATTTGGCAAGATATAATTCTTACTAAATTAATGCAACTACCAAAGTGTAGGTTCGATTCACTGCACCGTTTAAGAATTATAGCAACTTAAAGTTTGCACGTTTTAACACGTCGTCTTATGGAGAATTCATAAAATTCCATTTCAAACCCTATTTAAACCTTGAAAAAACGCAACTAGAAACTCCAGTTTTTTTATATATAGGAAAAATTATGTAATTAATTATGTTCAGAATTTATTAGGATTCACTAAACAGTTACAGAGCAAAAAATTATAAACTGTTACAAAACACATGTAATGTTTATTTATGTTTTGTTTATTTTCAATAATAACCATGAATATATATATATATTGCTTTCTGAAGTATTTTTAATTTATTTAAATATTTATTTTTAACTTTTTATTGCGTAATTGATTGAATATCGCAAAATTATCTTGAAGTTCAAATCAGAGGGTACAATTATTCGCAAAAGTCACTTACAATTTTTTATAATGTGAAGACAATTTGATTAAAAAATAAATATAACATGAAATTCACTAACTAAACGAAAGCTTTTTAAATTAATCTATTTTTTTAATGCAAAATATACTCATGAATGGCTTTCATTGCCAATATATTGATGGATTTAGAATTTCTTGTACTTTTGTCTGCCATTGTACCTCCAGAACATCCTCAAATGCTTTCGTGGTTCACTGTATGTACATATGTACTGACGTTTCCCGAAAAAGAGAACCGCCAGTCCGAGGACGAGGGTAGCTTGAAAAAGCAGATGACGGTCGGATCGCAGCGATCAAGGCTAAAGTAGGGTAGACACGGAACACCCGGAAACCTTGAATAGCGCAAACTTTCCGAGACCTCTCTCGGCTGACTGGTTTGCCGGCGATTTTTCCGGGAGGTTAGCGCAACAATCGTAGCCAAGCTATCACGCACGTTCGATCTAATGGACAGCCGCAGGCCATCCAAGGAGATGGTCTCGAGAAGCCGAAGAAACCCGCGGTTCTCCTCTTCTTGTGTTCCGTCAATTCCGTTCTTCCGTTCCGTGGCACGTGATATCTGTCCATTGTCTCGGCTGTCCGTAACAATGGCGATACGGTGCGCGCGCGCGCTCTCGCCGGAAAAGGCTCTCTCGCGTGTTATCGTAACTCTTGAATTTAATGGCCACAGCGCGCAGCGCGCCGTTTGATTTATACGCGTCCCCGTTGGGGAAACGGTGGCCAACCCGCAACACAGAAATTTGTGTTCTTCGGACTCATCTCGCCATCTTGTTCGCGAACGCATCCGCGCGATCTGACCTCTCGCGAATCCACTCTTGCTAGCCGCTTGGCGCAATCCGCTTTTTCTTTTTTTTTTCTTTACCCCTCCGTCACGTTTTGCCGTTTCGTTTTATGACCAATCCAGTCGATAGTCGCCACGCTGGCGGTGAGTTTCCTGTATTTGGCCTGGTTCCATTTTCTACGAACGTTTTCTATATTTCGGACCCGATGACGTGGCGCCCAGACGCTTTTTCGTTGGCGAAAGCTCGCGGATCTGGAACAACCTCTTTAGGATCTCGCGAATTATTGCCGGAAATCGTTGACTTGTACGATCATGTGATTCAAGCGTTCTTTATTTTAGATGCGTCACATATTCAATTTGGATTAAGTAATTAAAAGATGCGCATACTGGTGTTATTTGATTCCTTGTCGGCTGACGCGTCAAGGACTTACGACGGTCAACTTTGATGTTTTAAGCGGAACCTTTGTATTTTTTTAATGTCAATCCCCTTTTATCGAGAATAAAAAGCTGCATCGTTTGGTGCACTACTAAGAGGTTCCATTGAAAAACATCGACGTTGACCTCCATAAGTCCTTGACGCGACCACCAAGAAGAAATCATTTAATCTTTTCTAATAACGCAACAATTAACCCCGTGATGAAGATTCCGAACAGATTCTAATAAAAATGGATGTCAATAATTTCCAATAACCGCGAAATACAATTCTATTTTGGTTTTGTTAATGTATAGCTCATGGAGAACATGGGGTAAAGTGCCCAAATATGGTATAGTCGCCTATTATGGCACTACCTTATATCTTGTAAATATCATATTTGGGCACTTTACCCTATAGTTATACAATAGATATAAGTTTTCTCCTTTTATTTTAGGAAATTACGATCTACAAAAAAGTTGTAATCACTGAAACTGTAAAATAAATCGTAGGGTAAGGGGTTAATGTTCCACGGTTATTGAAATTCGATAAAAAGTTCTTGGAGAACGAACATTCCGAGCATTCAAAATTTTTAATTCGAGACTGTCGGTTTTTAGTGTTCCGGTGACAATATTGACCAAAAACCTTTGTCCGTGACTTGCTTGGCAACTAACAACTAACACGCCGTGTTCCAGGTCTGTTAGCTACCCTGTGCACCTTTTTGTTCCCCGTTTGGTCGTCTATCGGGGTTCTTGCGCGAGCCGAGCCGCAGCCAACGTTGTTATATCAAGTTTTCATCTCGGCGAGCGCGCGCGTTATTAGATTTCTATTACCATACGAGTTTCCTGTTTTCTTGCCGGCGACGTGTTGTGTTCTTGCCGTCCGCGCGTAATCCAATAAAACTGGCGAACGGCCTTCTTTGCCGGGCCGTTTACGATGTTCAAACGAACAGACTCTCGCGACGCGCCGGCCCTTTGATCTTCCGAATGAATTTTCCTGTGCGCAAGCCGACCGTTTAATGAGTTTATTAGCGTCGATTGGGTAGAATTAAAAGATTGTAGTCGCGGGACCAGTGTCGCTAGAATCTACTAAAACTGGTCGATTTTTCCTTAACTCCTTTTTCCCTTACACTATTCCTTTCCAGCAGCATGAACATACTCCAACATCCCTCATTAATTGTAAGTCTGTAGACTGGTCGCGTATTAATCTGGTCATCAGAGAAGGGGAAAACTGTATTCCCCTCGATTTCCTCGATCTGGTGGCACTGCGCGGGACCAGTGTCGGAGTCGGAATTGGATTCGGAGTCGGATTCGCAGTCGGAGGTAAAAAAAGAGGAGTTGGAGTCGGAGTTGGAGTTAAGAATTTTGTCTACCGACTCCGAAGCCCTGGTTTTATCAGAATTTCTGTGTCGCAGTATCGTGGAAAGAGACAGCTAAAACATCGCTGTGCTTGATCGATACGTTTCGCATGGCCCCCTGTCAACAAGACAGCGGTGAAAATCAGTAAAACGCTAGAATAATTGAGATAGATCTGCAGAGATAGGTTTCATCGATCGTTCGAAGGAATCGGACTCACGGAGTCTTCTCTCTTTTGCGTCTTATTCGTTCCGCGGCTCTCCGACGCCCAACAGCTTTCCACCGTGTACATGTTATTACGATTACATTACCGTCAGCCACGACACGCTTCCTGGTTCCTTCTGACATAAAGCTGAAGCTTACGTAAGTGCGCCGGTTATGCCTATCTTAAATTCCTAGGTCGTTGTTAGTGCTCCCGCTCTCTCGGCGGCGTTCAACGTGCTCCTTCCAGTCGTTGATTCCGATCCGGGTCGACAGCTCCCGTCATCGTACCACGCCAAAACCGGGCCAGAATTTCGGGGAATTCATGAGCCAGCTCCACACACTCGGTAAGATTTTCAACGACAAAGACGTGAGCGTAGAATACAAGGTTAATGCCACCTACCCACGCCGGTGTAGGAGGGAATGGAGCAGTGGCGGTCACTCAAGCAATAATAAAACGAAAATATGGGGTGAAATATTTAGTTAAAGATACGTGTCGTGGATTTAAATTATTCGTTTACTCGAACAATTAAAAAAAAGATGCCTATCCATGGTGATGTAGGAGAGAATGGGGTAATGGCGGTCACTCGAGCAATAATAAAACGAAAATATGGGGTGAAATATTTAGTTAAAGATACGTGTCGTGAACTTAAATTATTCATTTACCCGAACAATTAAAAAAAATATGCCTATCCACGGTGATGTAGGAGAGAATGGGGTAATGGCGGTCACTCAAGCAATAATAAAACGAAAATATGGGGTGAAATATTTAGTTAAAAATACGTGTCGTGGATTTAAGTTATTCATTTACTCGACAATTAAAGAAAAGGTTAGTTTCACATTCATCTAAGTAGACTTTCTAAAAACAAAATATTTCTTGTGTCCCCACTCTATCTTCCCTTTCTACGACGCTATTCCCCACCCTCTCTCTCTCTCTCTCTCCCTCTCTCTCTCTCTCTCTCTCTCTCTCTCTCTCTCTCTCTCTCTCCATCAGGCGACTCCGCCCATACCTCTGGACAATAGTGGTCATTTTTCGAGCAATAACGATCTGATGGACCAAACAACTCAAGTCAACAAATTTTTTAAAATTGCTATTGCTCGGAATGTAGGAGAAAAAAGTGAAGACCACGATTTACAACTTTCTCACCTGTGCCTATGTATAATAAAAATGAAAAAATATGCTTAGATATGTGGATCACATTGATTAGGCAACATAGAACCATTTCACGTTTTTATTCGATACCGTTAGAGGAAAGTAAGCCTTCGACATTACTGATTGCACTACATGCTACATTTACAAGATAACACCGAAGCGATTTTACATATTATGCTAGACTGTTGGAGTACCGTAGGCCGCTGGTATTTCTAGTTTCGAAATCCAACTAAGATATTTTCGCCTGTAAACTGGACACAAGCTTGAAAACTCACCTCGACGGTCGTTCTCTCTCGCGAACACGTACTTATTTGCTAGCTATTGGCGAATAAGCTGTCCGAGAGTTGTTCCCGGGTCTGGATTAGGTTCACGAGATAGTCTGACTCTCGGGAACAACTTCCAACCGTAAGCGATTGCCTTCACGCTTCCAATTATTTCTTTTTGATACGGCCGGTCTGGACGTAGAACTTCATTGCTCCACGAACTGTTCGGACACCGAATGCGCGGATCGCGAATTGTTAGCAGACACGATCATCAGCACGATCATCGGCACGATTCTACAATCTAATTTTATTAGATCCTGAAATAGATATATTTTATTTTTGGAACACCCTGTATGTTCTAATTTTTTTCAGATGCGCCATACGACTCTAGCACTTTTTCTATAATAAATTACGCCTACTAATTTTGGCCATAAATGCATAAAATCCGCTGTCTAATTATTAATAATTCCAATCGACTTATAATGACCGGAAGATGTGTGGTTTAACATCCTGGAACAAATCAAAGTATTAAAAGAAGTTTACAACCGAAAGGAAATATAATTCATAAAATAATAAGTTCTCCGAAATAACAAAACATTTCCATTCATATTTTCGCTGTCTAAAGTTCACATTCCTTAGATCGTACAGTTCCCGTTTTCTTCGATCAAGACTTTACTGTAAATTGAAGCGCATTGCACTCAATAATCTTGTCTTGTGCACGTTTGAAAATATTCTTTGCGCAGACGTCGATTTTTGTTAGAATCATGAATGTTGCTTCAACATCAAAGGTCATTAGCAACACTTTCTTACAATATTTTATACATATTTGTATCTTTGACATTTATTAATGTAAAATATAAAGCAAAAATGAATTATTATCCTAGTCTCCTTCAGTAGTATGAGTACCATTGCATCTGAGAAGGGAGCGAGGAGTTTGGTGGTGTTTGCCGTTCGTATCAAGACACCGAACGACCGGAACAGTAAAAATGATTCGAACACTCTGTATACATCCTCGGCAGGTGATCTATTACCGATGGACAAGCAGTTAGAAATGCTGGAAACATGTTTCCAGGTGGCTCCTCCTTATTTTTAGAGTGACAGCATCTATCATTAGAAATGTGATCTTATCGAGACCGTCGTCGTCGTGTCGTCTAGCACACAATGTCGTGCCCAGTCCGATCTGGGTTAAACATACATTCCCAATGCCGTGTGTACCGCTACTTGACACTATCGTTTGATCACGAAATCGCGGGATTAACTGTGAATTTTCCGGGCAACGCATTGACAAATGTTCTCGGCGGCGTTTATGAGAAGAAAGCAGTTTGCGCGACACGTACAGCTTGTTTTGAGCGACCGTGTCAGCTGTAGCCTGCCACACAGGTTGCCGGGTCTTACTTTTATCGAACCTTTCTGGAAAAGTACCCAGTCAGCTCAATAACTCTCTGCTTTCCTGGAAATACCGAGCACGCCATAGCTTTTCCTCGTGAAATCATTTACGTTTCCTTGGGTTAAGCATTATACAGTTCCTAGAGCTAAACCAAATTTTTTTAGATTCTAAATATCATTTTAAAAGCTTTATTAGATCGTACAATTTATTTTTATTAGATCCTGAAATAGGATATAGATCCTACGGATTGTATTAGGTGTGCAAATAAGTTCCTTCCCCCATTTTTCTACGATCATAACTTCTGACTGAATTCGAATTACTTCCCGATTTTGGTGCCATCTGAAACAGCGTTCTGTTAGTTTTAAGAAGAGTCGTGACGAGCACTCTAATTTCCAGTCCTATGCAACAGTTTCAAGCAATATGACGTGCGAGAAGCATCATCTGCGTCACTGCTTACTCTTTGCATTTCAGCTTAAGAAATCAGCTGTTGAAGCTACTGCAATGGTTTGTGTGGCACTGGAAGAGAACACTGTATCTTGCAGAACATGCAAAGAGTGGTAAATACCAACGATTTAAAGCCGGAAATTTTTATTTGGGAGACGACGATCGTTCAGGTGCACCGAAAAAGTAATATGACAACGGTGGGTTAGGGGAATTGCTCAACGTAAATCCGACCCAGACGCAAGAAGAATTGACAGAATTGGCGGAAAGATTGGGAGTCACCAGACAAGATTTTGTTACATTTTATGTACGTAAAATATAATAAAATCTTGAATTTGGAAATAAAGGGGAAAGATTTGAGATTATACATAGAAACTTTAATAGTTGTGATTATGTCTCAGCCAGTATTCTTCCTTCCAACGACTTGAATTGATTTATACAGGCTGTCCCAAAAATATTGTACTTCCTTAGAAGGGAAGATCCTCAAAGAAAAAGTTACTTCAAACGATGCGAGGAATCATTCCTTTCGAGTACGTTTTTGGGACACTCTGTACAATTTACAATTGTATACAAAAATTGTGACAATGGTGTTAGCAGCGATAGCGCCATTTGTTCATTGCAAAACGAAAAAGTTCCAAGGACTTTCGAGTTCGTGCAAGGTTTTCTACATTTTTACCAAGTCGATTTGCAACAACAGGATTAGTTGAACGATAACAGTAAAAGCCGCTCGGGCGATCGATCAAACAGAAACTAAACAAAAATGTTGCGACTTTTTGCCATGCCAAGGCGCGAACTCAGTGGCACGGAAAGGAATGAAAATCAGAGCAAACGTGGAATGGATTTCGCGCGAGGACTATTAATTTGTCGTCGACCCAAATTGCGTGGCGGACGCACGACAACCGTGGATCATGTTTTTCACGCGTGCATATACATTATAGTAATATCTTAATAATACTCGATGTTCATATGTGAAAGACATGTGCAACGACATATGTGAAAATGTTATCCCCATTACCGCGACACGTATTTCTCAACAAGTACAGACTATACTCTCTCTAATACTAATTTAATGACGAAACTTTTTACTTATTCTTTTGCAAAACCTCTGGCAATGTATTCGTGGCGTTTTTCTGATTAAAACGAGACCAAACACGATACACTTCGAATTATATACAGGAATCAGCTGAAGCAGGCCACCTAAATATGTATCTCCTTTATTTTTAATGGCACAATGAGTATTTATCGCATAATTTAAATGGTATCGCGAAGGAGGAATATCTTAATAGAAGAACAATTTCTTTTGTCCGGTCATTTTTTCATAGTTTTTTCAAGGTCATCGTTATTTTTTTATCGGGAAAACTTATCTGTTTTTATTCCATCTTATAGCGGCTGAAAAAATACATTTGAATATGCTTAAGTCATTAACAAGATGGAATAAATAAAAAATAACGATGACCTTGAAAAAAACTATGAAAAAATGACCGGACAAAACAAATCGTTTTTCTATGATATTCCTCCTTCGATACCATTTAAATTATGCCATCAATATTTCTTTTGTGCCATTAAAAATAAAGGAGATATTTAGGTGGCCTCCTTCAGCTGAGACACCCTGTATTATTACTTGTTTAATCCACGATACAATGAAACCTCGATTATCCGAACCGACGATTTCCAGTAAACAGTTGAATCGAAAGCAAACCATACGCAACACGATTCATCACTGAATAACTATTCCATTATTCGAATCAGCATGGTCTACTAAATTAGTCCGGATAATAGAGATTCTACTGAAATATGATCGAAATTGTGTCGTGTTTGGTATCATTTTAATCAGGAAAATGTGGCGAATGTGTTGGCGAATGTTTCATAAAGAAACCATAGAAAAAAAATGTTTCTTTACCAATTTCTCATTTCTACATTTTGATGCCAGAAATAATGTTTGTACACGATATAAGCAACATCTCGATCCCGAAATTTTCATATATATCGAGACCTTACCGTATTCAATTCTATCAGATGCTCATGTGTGCGTATAATGAGAAATCTTCTTCTCATCGACATGAAGGAACGGTAGATCGGTTTCGACGACCATGGAAATGCGACGACATAGAAATCAGCGACAAACAGAGCGGAATGCGAGTAATGAAGCATGCGAAGCGCTATAAAAATATAGGAGGGGCACGGTTTTCGCAATCCGAACGAATATGGAGCGAAAGTTTTTTTGCATTTGCTCCGAAGACGATTTACTACGCAGGTTGAACGCGATCGTGAACTGTTTATCAGGTTTATATTGCGGTTGCGAGCGGTTTCGTTCGGCGAAGCGAACCCGATCGGAGATGAATCTGTCGCAAATCGTTCTCGCTGCAGCTAAATGCTGGTTATAGACTCGTTCGGAGAAAATTGACGCGGTAATTTATTGAAAATATACGGCGTGCAAGATAAACTGATGATTCGTGTGACAAAATAAAATATTGAAAGACACTTATTAAGGGGAGACTTTCATTGCAGGAGAATCAAGTCGTTTATATTTTTATTTACAAATTAGGACATTTGTGAATGATTTTCTTTTGTCCCATAAGTTGATTATAGTATCTATGTCATTAGTAGGTCGAAGATTTCGTTGATTTTTCGTAAGCAAGTACAAAAAGGATTAAGGGGAGACTGTCGATGCGTGGAAATTAAGAAACTGTCGGCTGTTAGGCGCACGACTCGGGTCTAATAATGCGATTATAGAGAGTAATGGGCACTTTCGAACGATTTGGGACATTCACAGACGATTTGCTTCTGTCTCATTCAAGTTAATTAGAGGAAAGTAGGCAATTATGGAATACAATTTTGTTTTTCAAATGTCACTCTTATAAATCAATCGATTTTCTTTATCCAAGCACATATTGTAATAAATAGACTGCGGATTTGATGAATTCATAACAAAAATGGGTATGTACAATTTAAAACAGTGGACCTATGAAAAAGATTTCAGGCCACCAGTGTATAAGTTTCACCTTAATGAGATAATTAACAGAAGAAAGACATTTGTTATTTGGCTCCTGTGTGTTGCAATCAATGCAAACATTTTTTATTTTGCATAAAGATACGCAGTCTAGTAATAAAAATTGCAAAAAATCTAAAGAAATAGAGCCTTGACATTTTTCTGGGCTAAAACATTTGAATCGCTTTTAGTGCTCGGTAGGTTTAGTTTGCCGTGTTGTTGTTGTATGCATAAAATCTTGTAATCGAATTTTAAAACTCTTCCCATAGTCCAATCTCGCTGACATTTCGTATACACACTTGCTTTCGATGACAATAAAAGTAAAAAATAAAATATATAAAAGCAACTTTTTAAAAGCCACGCTTATATTAAAATGCACTAAAAAGGAGAAAATAATTTTTTTCCTGGTTCTCCATAAAATACCGACTCCAGTTAAATGATTAATAATATTTTTCCCCAAAATTGTCAGCAATTACATAGTTCAAAAATTTCTTCTGTTGTAAAATTAGTGTCGGAATAGATGGAAAAATTTAATATAAATTTAAATAAAATCATGACATTAGTGACTATAAACTTTTTTAATCTACGTGGGCGCTCCACGCTTTCATTTTTATAGTCACTAATGTCATGATATTATTTAAATTTATATTAAATTTTTCCATCTATTCCGACACTAATTTTATAACAGAAGAAATTTTGGACTGCTGAAATTTTTTGTGAAAAATATTATTAATCATTTAACTGGATACGGTATTTTATGGAGAACCAGGATTAAAATTATTTTCTCCTTTCTAATGCATTTTAATATAAACGTGGTTTCTACAAATTTTTTTTAGTGTTAATCAGTTTGGTGGATTTGGTTGGATCCGTCCGAAAAGTTTCGATCCAATTAGTCCATATATGTATAGCTTTATCCAGGGCTGGCGGATAATTGCGACATTTCAGAACGCACACTCATCCGGCGGCATCAAGACAACGACTTATCTCGATCACGAGGAGCAGTCATCTCGCTTTAACATCGGCCTGGTATTATTGCTGTTCAAGACCGAGGAGTTCATACAGTCACGTATTCGCTATCAAATAGATCGATTCCGTGTCGGTACGATCCACTTAAAATACCTTTAATGCAAATCAGGCTTAATGCTCGTACGATTACCTTTCTCACTGGAACCTCGCAGCAGACGGAACGAATATCGAAGACGGCGCGCAAGCATTCTGAATATTCATCCATTAACGTGCTTCCCGTAATTTGATTACGTTACACTCGATCGATTGCGTCCGATCAATTTATCTTACATCACACACGCACTCCCCCTTTTTTCGTGTCTACCGCAGTCGATTTTACAATGGCTGCGATAAGCACCACCTGTTCTACAACGTGTTCTACAATGGGACCTCCTTTATATCACACTAGACTTACCAGGGACCGTCAAAATGACGGACTCTGAATTTCTTAACCCCTTGCCGTACTTTGACGAGCCAGATGAAGCTTTTTAACGAAGTCTAACAAATATGGATGTTACGCGTTTCATTTTAGATGAAATAAAATTGGATTCGTTTGTAATCAATAAACTGTGGATTTTATGCAGTTATGACAAGAATAGGTAAGCACAATTTAAAGCAGTGGACATATTAAAAAGATTTGAAGACATCAGCGTATTGGTTCCAGCTTAATCAGATAATTAAAAGAAGAAAGAAATTTTTATTTCCTACTCCTGTGTTTTGCAATCAATGCAAACATGTTTTATTTTGCGTAAAGATCCGCAGTCTAGTAATCAATATTTAAGCATTCAAATAAATGTAGCCATACAAAAAATATAAATTTTCTCTTCTCTTCTACGACATTTTTGTGCATAAAGACGTTTTAATCGCTGTAACTGTAAAGAAAATGGAACAGCAAGGGGTTAATTTATAATTATCGGGATTGCAAAGATTTATAGGAAAATTCCATACATTTATTCCTTAGGACGGGCATGTCAAACACGCGGCCCGACCAAAAACTACGGAATTGTTGCTGACAATTTACAACTGGAATTGATCGAAATGCACTGTGATTCCGTATTGAAACTATCAAAAAATATATGGATGTGTGATTCCAGATTTCTACAATTCTGTCGATCGATTCCCAATATGTCATGTGCAATCAGGCGTATTTCAGCTATGTTCGATAACAGTGGTAACACATATATGTGCGACCCACTATTTTCAAGGCACTATTCCGCTTAAAATAAGTACCCACTCGGCCTCTATTTTCGATTCCAAAAAAAAATTTATTTTGAACAAAATATTTATTTTCAAAAAATGTAACCTCTTTTGAAAAGCGCTGCCCTCCCCCCTGACCTAATCAAAACCAACTCGGTAAGCGGCGCGCGACCGTCACTACCAATATGACGGCGCTCTTACCTGTCAAAAACACTGCAGATTGCTCAACTTTAAGCAAGCATAACTCCTGAACCATTGATCCTACAGAATCGAAACTTCGATCTGCATCCGCGCCGGGTACAAATCTACTGGATTACATACCAAATACATCATAAATTATAGGAGGAAGGCACAAATTTTGATTCCGGTAAAGTAAAGAGCAGCCTCAATATTTGTTAGACTTTGTTAGAAACCTCCATCGCGAGTCCGGCTCGTCAAAATACGGCAAGGGGTTAAATACCGAGCGTAAACGGTGTCAAGAGAATCTTATCGCCGACCATATGTCAGCGAGAATTAATTGTGAGCGGGTAGCAACCAGGTGAATCTTGCCGGGAGTTCCGTGAACGGTTCCGCTGCAGCCGGCAAAGATCATCGAAGCATAGTACACGGGGGAATGTGAAACTTATGTCCCGATTCGTGCGTACCGTCTTATCTTCGTCGGAATTCGCGAGTACGCGCACGAGCGAGCGACCGTGCGGAGGGGTACCGAGGCCAAGAAAGCGTAACAAACGGAGATCATTATTAATTACACGGGCCGCGTCCGAGAGCAGGAAAAGTTGTTCGGCCCCGCGATCCGGCTTGCAAAACTTGTCGGGAAAGCGAAAAAGTTGACAATCCCGTGAAACGAATACTCGAACGGGGCCCGGTCGTTTTCTTCGTCCTCGGATCCTCGTTTTCCTTTGAAACGCTCTGAAACGCGCGACGACAGGCCTCGATCGGGAAATATTTCACGTGGTGCACTCGTTTCATGCAGATCTTAGAAGATAACGATTTTCTCGGGAAACGTCCGGCGCGCGGGATCCGCGACTTTTTCACGGTGTTATAGACGGAAGACGCTAATGGAACCAGCTAATAGTCCGGTATTTAACGGTTACCCATACCCATCGGTGATAACGAGAGAAGCTCGCTTCATAAACGTTAGATTGTGCAACGACGCGGCCATGCGATAAAGAGATCGCACCGGTGATACCTTTCCTCGCGGTTAGGAAGCTGCTTCGATCATTCCAGTCGTTGATACTCGGCCGTTTCGATCGTAAAATGTTCTTCAACAATGCGAACTTTCATTAGTTGAAACGCATTATTGGTCTCGATCGTCGTTTAGTTATCTAGAGCTGAAGCTGTAACGTTACAGTGGCCCACAAAAGTGTTCGTACACCCTTTAAAACAGAATAACCTTTTTATAATTGTACCAAACGACCTGATGTTTTGTAAGCAGTTAGAAGCACTGGTTTACTAAATGATGTGCAAAAAGAAAATTTTTTAAAAATTATAATTTACAAGGTTACATGCAAAAATGAAAAAGGCATCTTTCAAAACTTTTTTATTTGCGCCCTCAATGAAAATTTAAAATATATGTTTTGTAGATCTATGTTAGGTATACACATACTGAAAATTTCATCGAAATCGGTTGACGCTGACAAAAACGACACGCATCGAGAGATGTAAGAATCTGTAGATTTTAAGCAGAAAAATGAAGCAGTCTCGAACATCATCAATAGACTGCGGATCTTTATACAAAATAAAAAATGTTTGTATTGATCGCAATACACAGGAGCCAAATAAAAATTTCTTTCTTCTTTTAATTATCTCGTTAACGTGAAACTTATACGCTGGTGGCCTTAAATCTTTTTTATAGAGGTCCATTGTTTTAAATTGTACATACCCATTTTTGTCATAAATGCATAAAATCCACAGCCTAATCAATTAGAAAATTATAAGAATGGTCCGCCGTCCAAGCGACAAATGAAATTTTATCAAAATTCTTAACCTGTAATATTGTAACAATAAAACGAAGTGGAATACCCTCGGAGTAGATAAAATCGAATATCAGTTCTAAGTAAAGCCATCGACAAAAACCGACAGGAAAAGACCGATAAGATAGCCAACAGCAAATATTAGCGGGGTCGGAGTACCGTCCATATTTTTGAGATCCACTTTCGCTGAAAGATGCGATTATTAACCTCTTTTGTTTTAGCCGTATTTGAACGAGTCACGCGAAATAAAAAATAAAATTTAAATTTAAAATTTAAATTTAAAAAAAATATGAATTTGCTTTTCTCGCCTACGACATTTTTGGGGATAAAGACGGTTCAATAAAAAATAACTGTAAGAAAATGATACAGCAAGGGGCTAACTAAAAGGGCCTTGGATAAAAATGGTGTAAATATTTTTAAATTCAGCTACCGTTTGTCAAAGCAATATTTCTACATTTTTACGGCTTGATCTACTCATTTGTATCGTAAACGCATCGACACAGTCGAGTCAGCACCGTTCACTCAAATTGATGAACTCTCGAGGCGCATTCTTCAAAAAGTGGTACGACATTAATTTGCAAAAAGTGTGTCGCGGCAAGAGCAACATACATGCTTGCTGTATACTTAGCTGCCCACTCGATCACTGTAATGGAGTATCGAAAAGAGCGTCGAGCGCAATAAGAAATAACGTTTAGGTTCTATTGTAGTCTGCGTTCGATAAGGGTACGCTGCTAGCTCCATTATGGACCCGCGAGCTGCAGTTTGCAGTTTACTGTTTGCAGCGGAGCTCCGCGGCTCCGTAAATTCCGAATATGTATCGTGTAAACCGATCAGACAATGCAACACTCGGCTATGACGCAAATTGTTATCTGGCCACTATATCGATTCTCTATTTTATTCCGTTCCTGTCGTTAGCCATATGTCACCCAGCGTGTCGCGCGGCATTGTTTCAAGAAGCGACTCGAAAGGGTCTCTCGAAGCTACCGTCCAGTAGTTCCAACACGATAACCTCCAGTCGAATAAATTGTGACAGTGTCCGCGGTACATGTTTCTCCCTAACTGGAAACACGCCAGCCCCTAATCTAACGGGAAACCCGGCGAAAAAACGAAATCGTTTCTGTGACGACACCGTATCGCAGAAATATGTATCCGGGCACTAGACCGTGGAAATTTTATGCATTCGTAATATACGGGCTAGCGGTTAATATGCAAATCTGTATAATATGTAACGAAGTGTAGGACGATTCTATAATTTACGATTCTAGAATTTTTTTTTCTTTCTTAGAAAATTAACGCTTCCTATGTTTTTACTTAGACAAATATATGTATACCGGTATTTGCTGGTTATTTTCAATTTAATTGGTACAAGAAATTGATAAAAATTAGAAAACAAGTATGTATTTTGTCTTTTGATTATGAAATATTTAATGTCGTTTTGTAACTGAATTGATTATGCACATTTTAATATGCAATGAAGTGTAAGACGATACTATGTGCAAAAAGGAATCGGAAATGTATGATGAAATTTTTTTTCTTTTTTAGAAAATTAATACTTCCTATATTTTTACTTAGACAGGCAATATTTGCTGGTTATTTTCAATTTAATTTGTACAAGAAATTGTTCAAAATTGGAAACACGTCTTTTGTCTTTCAGAGTACATCTTAAGTGATAGAATTAATCCGTAATTTTATACCAATTTAGCTTTTAAACATTAGACTGTTAAACTGATCAACAAGGTAACATAAACAAACAGAAAAGTCGATGTCAAAGTGCGCTTCCCGTGGTTTCGTATTGAATTATAGCAATCAAGTTAGCGAAAGTACGATGTTAATTAACTCGCGGATACGCCATTAGCTTTAATAATGGCCTGCAGTGTTCCCGGGTTTGATGAAATTAAAGCTTGAATTCAAAGAAAATTCAATTTTATCTACGCGATACCGCTTTGTCGGTGGTGAACGGCCTTGAAATATAGGTTGTCGCACTCTCGAGACATACCATCGAACACTATTACAAAAATTATAGATTATTATGCTAAAGAAGGTTGCGAGGTGACCCGTATTTTCCTTGATGCATTTTCCTACTTCACTCAACACATGTCTATCTGTTACTATCTGAATATTGCAGATCTAATATCTTAATAAATGGGAACTGTATTAGTGGTTCGCAGTTGTAAGAAACAAAACAGATGAATACACACTTCATTAATAAAATTAGACTGCAGATATTTATGCAAAATAAAACATACATCCATACACACACATTTATTTCTTTGCTTAATAGTTGTAACGGGTTGAAAATAATGCGTCGGTAATTTTAAATTCTTCAACCCTTTGCACTCGAGTTGCGACTCGTAGGCGCCACTAATAATAATTCGTATAGCATTATTCAAAATATTTGTTGCATTATTTTTGTATTCGGTAAACTACTAAACGTGTTTAATATTTTCATAAACTACTGAAAATATTGCACGAGGTATTATGTCAGTTTTATATCGATAAAATCCTGAAAAACATATAAAATGGAAATATTTCAGGCCGGAAGAAAAATTCGGTTTTCGAATTAAAATAGTTCCGAGTGTAAAGGGTTAAATGTTTTTGATTTCGCGGTCTCATTGTCGAAACGTGATGTCCTTCAATTCCTGTCGAGATCTATGCAAGAAAAACATGAAGAAAAATAAAGAAAACAAGAAAGAACTAAGAAAACTGTACGTTCTAGGAAAAACTCGTACTTACGCTTGATCTTATTTAGATAAGTTTTTTTTAGAGTTATGAAGTTGTAGAATAGAAAATCCGGTTAATTTTTCTCTGATCCCGGGGAATGAAGGTTTTACGCGTTTAACAGTATTGCCTAACAGGTCGAATTGTCTCGTAGCCTATGGAAAGAGGTACGAAACCGGATACCAAATGGTGTCACGAACTCTTTCGCCGTGTCCGATTGCGAAAAATTGACGTACATACCCTCTTCGTCAAAAGGTATATCTCTTGAAAGGTCGTAGCACACGTAAAGGCCCGCACGGAAGGTATCCCTTTGTCGTACACCTGCCTCTTGTTTACCTGTACGTGTGCGCCCATGCAAACATGAGCGCCCGCATCGCTTAAGTAATCCCAAGCGTTCTTGCGCACGTGATACCATATGCACGAATTGTTTCCACGTGGCTGCGCGAATCATTTATAATGACGGTAATTCAGTGTACACCTCGGTATGGAACTGTTCCAGATTGGTCACAGTGGTGCACCTTTATTGTCCGAGCCCCTGTTAATCGAATATGTACCTTATTATCCTGTTATTCCTCTACCCTGTGGTTTCGATCTCCTGAGTAAGAGTATTACTCGAACATTTGTTATCTAAATTAGTAGGTGTAATCTATAAAACAGATTAGACTGCGGATTTTATGCATTTATGACAAAAATGAGTAGGTGTAATTTAAAATAGCAAAAATATTAGGAAAATTTAAACATACTATTATATTATTTTCAACCTACTAAACATAATTAGGAAGAAAATAAATTTCTAGTTCACTACAGTTTGTTGCAAATCAGGTAAGAAATTCTTATTTTGGATAAAGAACTGCAGTCTAGTAATGATATTAAAAAGACTTAAAGATACTGTTACATTATTCTCAACAAGAAATAAATCTCTATTTCACTCTAATTCGTTGTAATTCACGTAAAAAATTTTTGCTGCCGAATTTTTTACACACAATACATCTAAATAATGTGAACTTCAGTCAGTGAAAATTAGAATGGAAATCTTTTATGGTTTCAGAGCCCTTATCATTTTTTATAATTATATTTCCTTTCGGTTGTAAATTTCTTTTAATATTTTAATTAATTCCAGGATGTTGAACCACACATCTTCCGGTCTTTATAACTCGCTTGGAATTATTAATAATAGCGATTCCCGTTGGGGGAAGAGTACTATAAACCGCAGGAAAAAAATTGTTTCTATGAATAAAATATATTTAATGTCTTGTGAAAAAATGGAATTGAAAGTAACACAAATATTTTCATCATGAACGTTAATATAATTTCTACACGGGAGAAATAATGAAACAAAGTGTAACTTTCAGTTCAAAGTCAAAAGCATTTAAAAAAGACAATCACCTGTATCTTTACGAAAGGTTCAATGTAATCTCCTTAACTACCAGTTAATTTTCTGGAATGCAGATGACATACGTGCGTGTATGTCACAGTGATAAGAGTGTGAACATAAACGATAACAGCCAGCCCGCGTGAGGCTATAATTCGATGCATGGTGACGTAACACGTGACGGAGCAATGACTTTCACCTAAAGCCGGAAACCCGTGATTAACTAGTTTGCATGGTTTAGCGACGCTAAATGGCGTTTCCGTTGAACGACACCTTCGAATTCTTCAGTTGAAACTATTGGAAAAAGGCTCCGCGCAACATCTCTACCAACAAGCTCATATTTTGTTTCTCTACGAGGATTAAGAAAGAATTCCCGATCGTTCTGCTCAGATTAAAAGTAGCATTGCTGGTACATGGTGCAATTCAATGGTTGAGAACGGCGTTCGGACGGAACCAAGCTCATAAAGGGTGTTGTGCTACCTCTGGAACGATTATAGCTACGCCGTGGATGTTTATGTAAATTCGCAAGTTCGCATACCAATTTGTAAAAAAAGAAAATCGTCGCTCCCTCCGCTAGGTGGCGCTATAAACGCGTAAATATACGTAAACTGCAAAAGTTCGTGCGAATCCACGGTTTTGCAGAACCATTTAAACCGGCTGATATTAAATTAAACTCTATTTTCCTCGTTAATGGCTTCGGTGCATAGAGAATAAAATCAAATAGCATTCAACTATTTTAAACTGCTCGTTTCGTAGACGTTCGAATACTTTTATAGTCCTCGTAAAGATTTTCTTCGTTCCTCCTCAATTTTCCCGGAAAATCGACATTTTCTTTTTCGTTAATTCTTTGTGAAACTTTAGCAACATACTTGTGACATTTTTCTGGATAAAACGAGACCAAACACGACACAATTCGGAGCATGTCTGCTTGTTCAATTTCGAATTAGAAGAGCCTCGTTTATCTGAACTGATAGCTGAATTCTCCATTATACAAATACACGTTTCATACAAATTTTCAATACACATCAAGAGGTTTAATCTAACACTGTAATGAATAGTTCGGATAGTTCTCTAATGGTTCAAAAGTTATAACAAAATCTCACTGAATTTCTTGATCCAGACCACACTGAGGGTCGACGCGGTCGGCGAGATCACAAAAAATAGTAGAACTGTACGATCTAAGAAACAGCACGGACCCGAGGGTCTTTCTTAGATCGAGGCTTCACTGTATATGAGTAAAAATGTGTTTGTTTTTAATTATCCTTTCCGATGCTGTTAAGCTAGAACCACGGCGTGTTATACGTACTAGAATATCGCATTGGTTCGAATAGGCATCGATACGCTTGTGATTTAGTTTTTCCAAGAACGGCTACGTTAATTAACGGAGTACGTTCCCGTCGTTCCGTGACACCCTATACACAACGCCCAGCAGATTCTCGCCGCAGATAGTTGAACAACTTATGGCTGAAGCAGCAAGAATTATTGGAACAGTGCATACGTATTAGTTGGAACGTTCTTTCCATACTAGGGGAGTTTACGGTCGGAGCGGCAAGAATTATTTGAACACTGTTTATATCGCGATCGCGGCCATTGCCGTGCCTCCAAATCCTTCGCCGCTACTTACATCTGTTCACGGAGTTCCCCGGTCGTAGTACCAGGTGTATCGGAAAGATCGGCGTCATTATCGTCGCTGTTATCACTGTCCCGCGGGTAGCTGATAACGAACTGGCTCGACAAGAACAGTTAATGCCGCGCTTGTTCCGCTGGAACATGGACTTTGTTCATGTTTGTGCGCGAAACACCTATCGCCAGTGATAGTGTTCCCGTCGAAATCGACAAATTTATCAATCGCGCAACAAATTCCGCTATTTAAAATTATGTTTCGTACAATATGAAAAAGTGGCATGTGTTCGTTAATTTGTGAAATGTTTGAAATCGAATTAAACCGTTTAATTAGCAAAGCCTTATGGTATAAGTTGTAATTTTTAACACAACTATAATCTCTCCTGACAACCTTAAATCCGCATTCAGAAATATACAGTGTGGTACACGACAATGGCAAACGAAGACATATAGACTGCAGAACAAACGCGCAGGAAGTAACAATTTATGGCTGGGAAAGTGCTTTTACTTTTACCTCGAACTTCCTTATATTGCAAAGTGGTATTGCAGATGAGGAGGGGAAGCACAAATTCAGGAGAAAATTTGCCCTCTCTCTATCAGGATTAGCCACGTGAACAAGTCTTACTCTGGCGACTCTGAGGGCTAAAGATTTTCACAAAAAAAAGCAAAAGTTTCATTATTTTCGAGACTACCAGTTCGCGTAACGCCACAACAAAGGGTCTCCCATCGAACGAACCAGGATCGATGCTGTTGAAACCAATTAATTCCGCCCAATTAACATTGTGCAACGCCAATTACGAGCTCGTTGGGTCATAATGCGAAGAGTCGCTGCACCATTATCCCGGAAATCGTTTAAACAATGGTAACACTTCTGTCGCAAGTGTTCTGCACATTCTGATGCACATCGACGACGCGATAATAACAATTCTTTTCGCAAACGGTTCTCGTGAAATCTTGCGATCTTGTGGTTGTTGCATTGAAGGACAAAATGGCCGACCTCTAATTGCCACGAGTGTTCGAAATTCTTTTAACCAGACGTAATTCGGTGCACACAATCATTGGGAAGCAAAGTGTGCGCCGCGAGGCCGCGATAATAAGAAAATCGCCAGGATCGTCTCATCGACGGAGAAGAATGCAAACTATGGGGCCGATAAATCATCGAGCAGCGTCTCTCCGTGGATGAAACTTTCTATAGCAGACATTCATCACCGGGGAACAAATATTCACGGGAAAATAAAGAACGAATAAAGCCTGTCTCTCTCGGATTGCCTTCGAGTGGTGGTTTCCACTTATCTCGAGCGGAATAAGGGAACTGGAAAGAGTCGAAACGGTTCGGAACGAATAATCATCGGGAACGATGTCATGCAGGAAGAAGATAGACTCGAAACTATGGCTGGACTACACCCAGACGGTAAGAATCGATTGTATTCGTGCATCGTGATAACGGTTATCCGTATTGCCTGGACTATGGCGAGGGCCAGCGAACCGGGTTTCTAAGGGTAACCGAGTTAATAAATCGATGAGACGTTATCGTGCAGGATTGAATTCAGTGCTGCTCTCCGAGGAGGGTATTCGCCATTTTCTTTCCCTTTCTTCCTTCCTACTCTTCTCCTTCTTCTTCTTCATCCTCTTCGCCCCTTTTTTCCCCTCTCTCTTTGCTTTTTCTTCGAGCCTCGCGATTGAGTCACGATCAAGGCCAAAACAGTCGTCGGATGCTTTATGCCCCTCGATCCCTTTGTTCCGTCAAAGTGGAGTAAAACTCTCGTATTACGTCCGGGAAAATAATGGCTCGGGTTCGTTTCGCGTTCGACTCGGACGAAAACGGGTTTAATTTTTTACCACGACTCCCGCCGGAGTCTAGACACTCGCCGGATGACTGTCAAACATTTTCGGTGGCCACTCTGCGGGCCAGTTGATCAATACACTTCATACACTCGTCCTAATATCGAGAACAGGAAACGCTAAGTCTACCGTGACCCTGCAGTTGCACGGTCTTTTCTTTCCAGTGTCCGCGATAATGTTTCATTTAACACGTTGCAAGCATTTACTTGAACCGCCGCCGTAGTTGCAATATTGTGTTACGTGCAACGTGTCCTCTTGTACGATCTGGAACGAAATATTTTCAGAGGAAATCTGTAAACTATCCAAATATAATGCATTTATGACAAAAATGGCTATGTACAATTTAAAACAGTGGACCTACGAAAAAGCTTTTAGGCCACCAGTGTATAAGTTTCGCGTTAATGAGATAATTAAAAGAAGAAAGAAATGTTTATTTGGCTCCTGTGTCTTGCAATCGATACAAACATTTTTTATTTTGCATAAAGATCCGCAGTTTAATAATTAGCACTCGACTGGTGACTCTGAGAGAGGCGCCACTAATAATTGCTGTAAATACCATTATTCGAAATATTGTTTATATTATTAGATATGTCAGTATCTAATCAATTACTAAACATCTGGGTATTATATTGGGTTGGAACGAAAGTTCGTAACGTTTGTAAATTAAAATTTAAAGATATTTATTCATAGATTTATTCAATAACATAATTTTACATTCTGTTCTATTACTTTTTGCCATTTTCGAGGTAAGTTCTCGTGTTATTGAATAAACATATGAATAAATACCTTAATGTTATCTTCGATTCTTAATTTGAAGACGCTACGAACTTTCTTTCCAACCCAATATAATAAAAAAGAAATCATGAGGAATGGAAATATTCTAGATCGGAAGAAATGTTTAATTTTCGAGTTAGAATAGCTATGTACACAATTACTTTTTTATTTGTGGTTTTAAGAAATATACAAATATGGAAAGCTGTTAACGAAATGTTTGA
Source organism: Lasioglossum calceatum (assembly GCA_963966675.1). Classification (NCBI taxonomy): domain Eukaryota; kingdom Metazoa; phylum Arthropoda; class Insecta; order Hymenoptera; family Halictidae; genus Lasioglossum; species Lasioglossum calceatum. Next base: position 9,179,834 of record OZ016549.1, read on the forward strand.
CAAGCTCCATCAATGAAGATTTCGTTATTTTTACTGAAAGTTATTTTACAATTAGTATTGAACAAAAATGTGACTCGAGCGAAATCCTTTATCTCGATAAGCGGGCAATAAGATTATCATGCGGATGCGTTTATGCAAATTATAAAGCGATATCATAATTAGACGCCGCTATATGGCCATCGCCAGAGCTTGATTAAATTATAGTACTGGATAATATTGTACACTACAGTTACCGAGCATCCTATGTTTAACTAGTAAAATATAGGACAACGTTAAACAGAGGAGGTGCATTACATTGTTAAAAAAAGAAAAAAAACCTGTTAATAATAGACCGGCGTTCCGTTGACGCTTCCTGTGTGCCGGCATGCTATAAATCCCAGAATCGGTGACCGTAAACGACCCATTCGGTGTTATCAGTCGTTTCCAATAATTATAACGTGATAAATCATGACATGGGAAAACTTTGTATTGCGGTAAACGTTCAGCTGCGAGATGTCGTTCTACGACCGACGAATAAGAAGACTTAGAACAAATATGAATGATGATGATCTGTTTCGAATTCAAGTTTCGAGAACTTGCCGCTCGTTTCTCATTAACACGTTGGACGCTGATAAAATAACTTTCTCCGCAAAACAAAAATATCGATGTTACAATTACTGACCCGCGGATTTTTATGAAAAACATAAATTTCATTGTGCCAATTACGAGGATCAGGATGAGCTAGATAGAAAATTCCTCCTCTTATTTAATAGATAAATAATAATTAATTCAGTTTACCAATTACTCTTTCGACCCTGTTGCATTCCACGAATTGTAATGAAGGGCACAGTCGAACTTGTTGAAATTGATAATAATTTTTCGAGCAACACGCGAACCCTGTGGATTTGTTAAAAATCTATTTCGAAGGCGACTTCCGTAAAAACCGGATACACTTAGCCGGCGGCGCAAGAAGGTCTCGACGAAGTCGTTACCGAGTAATTGCACAACTATAGCAGGCGCTATAGTTGACGACCAGGCGCCGACCGGTAGAATCTCGTTTTCTAGGACAATCGCGTAGCCGAGAACGATCTCGTTCAGACAAGATCAAGAACGGCTGTACGCGTCGATAACATTCCAACGACGTTGATATCTGGTGTCGTTGTGGAAACGGAGTATGTACCTATGAGGGCAACGGTACCGCCTGTACACGTGATGTTCATTTTTATCTCGAATTGTTCGTTTATCATTCATACCAATCTGATCATCATATTTTTCAAAATTTTTGTATATTCCTTTTGTGGAGAGCAATCTGTCATTAACACCGAGTCTGCGTTCATTGATAGACTTCTGAACCCCTTGCGGGTTTATTAAAAAGAAAATTATCTGCATTAATTGTAAAGAGTGGGAACTATATAATAACTAGCATAATTCTTCATCAGAGTTGTGCAGAATTACAATTGAATTACTCGAGGAATTATAATTACAAAGTAATTGAATTATATTGTAATTCAGTTATACATACATATTGTAATTTATAATTCAGATCTTCATTCAATTAAATTACAATGTAATTCGTAATTGCAATTGGAGTACAATTACAAAATATGTTTTGATGAAATTACATTAATTACAAATTACGATGTAATTAAATTTAAAATTAGAAATTAAAGGGTAATAAAATAATTTTTAAACTCTCTCGTTGTTCTACATTTGTGATCGAACGAAATATTAATGTCATTGTCTTGAAGTTCCGCTTTTTTCAGAAAAGGTGAAAGACTCGTCCGGATAATAGCTACAACCAATTAATGCTTCTTTAAAAAGCATTAATTAAAGCTTCTTTAAAATGTTCCGCGCATAACTTTCACTAAGCGGAAGTAATTAATGTAATATCTTAGATAATAAGCGAAAAGTGCTTGCACGACATAAAGAGACTATGTGAGAGTTGCGATAACAATTATTCTGGAGGAATGCCGGTCCCGGATATCGGTTCCGAATGCATAGTTTCTATTAAAAAATATATAAATATATAATTCAATATACGAATACGAATAATTTCAATTTTCATTCAACATTAATACATAACATTACACACACATTATACATACATGACGTTACACAATGTTGAGATCGAAATTATTAACACATTCATATTGTATATCTATGTATATATTTTCTAATATAAATTATAAATACCGCGCAAACCTAACGCGTATATGAACGATAAAAACCCAGTGAATGTGAAGTGCCGTATTCCTCTTTCTAAACCAGTCGCGTCAACTCGTTAGAAATCTTGCAAAATCGGCCGAGTAGCGGACGAAGAATTTTAAGTACCGGCGATGATCCGATCGCTCAATCCCAGCACGCCGTGATCCGGAAAACTGTTTGTGTCAGCTGTTCGTTACTTTGACTTGTAATGACGTGGTGGGTGGAAACGCGCAGGTTAGTTTCACGGTTTACCTGAAAAAACGACATGTTTCGTTCACGTACGGATTACGTATGGCTTATTGGCGGCCCTACCTGTTTTCCTCTCATCACCAAAGAGACACGCACACACGCAGAAGCCGTGAACAACGTTCGTGTGTGCACACGTGAGCGCGAGCACGCGGAACAGGGCTACATATTTGTCTTTCCTTCTCGCTCTACCTGGTTTTCTTACTTTCTTCCTTATCCCCGCCTGACACCGTGGATCAGGGCTGCACTTAGGATTCTCTAGCTCCTGACTCTTTTAGACTGGCTTAGAACATACATACCGCATACTTATGAACCCGCCATAGGTACAAGATATGCTGTCCACAACTGACGTCACAGGATCTTTCGAAATCTAATTTCCGTTCGGTTGGTTTGGTCCATTATTTTGGTTGATTTGTAATCTATTGGTGTGAAAATCAGTTTCATTACGATCTTTTATTTATTACTGATTATAATTATGTCTATAGACAGCGGATTTCTATGCAAAATTAAAATTTTCCATCTGGATTGAAACAAACTCGAGTGAAATAGAAATTTTATTTTCTCTCTGCTAATGTGTTTACTGTTTTACATTACTCCTACTCGTTTTTATTATAAATTTATATCAGCTGTACACATAATACACGTCAATGTATTAAATGCGATTTATCAGATACCAAACCTAACCAAATTAATGTCTAATTCGTCCGACACTACGCGGTACAAGTAAAGAATATAAATTACATTATTCTGCTAAAATGTTTTTACTGTTTTAAATCACACCTACTCATTCTTATCATAAATGCATAAAATCTGCTATCTAAATATACCTCAATGTATTAAATGCAATTTATCAGATACCAAACCTAACCAAATTAATTTCTAATTCGTCCGACACTACGCGCGACAAGTATAGAATAAATATAATTTACATTACATAACTGTGTGCATTTCAGTTACACAATTGTTACTTTCACGGAAGAAAGAAAAAATCCTCGTTTCTCTTCGCACCGCGAATAATAATAATTTCCCAAATCCGAGTCTGCGACAACCCTCTCCCTACCATTCTTTACTCCCTCTCGGGCCTAACTGTCCACTCTCTGACTGACCAGTTCGTAACCAAAGTTCGACTCGCTTGCATTCGGTCTCCGTCGCGCGATACTAACTCGCCCGTTGCCGTGGTAACGACTAAATAATAACAAGGATATTTTCATTGATACGATGAAACAAAGATTATCTGGTAGTTCGAAGAAATAATCGAAGTGGTTTTTCGAAATTCGAAGTGCAATATGTCAGGTACGCGAAAACGTTCGGTCGTTTGCGTGACTGTTCGGCTAGGCTCGGTGACCTTCGGCTGGTCTCGGTTATTCTCGGCTACGTTCGTAACCGGCATCCTCGAGGAGGCGACGCACGACAGATGCCTCGAGGACCAGTGACAGAATGTTATGTCGAAATCAGGTAAAATTCAGTTGACTCGTGCGTGATTGTGCGGTGAAATCCGGGTGTGTATTATGTCGGCCACGTGTTCGGGATCTTTCACGAGGATCGGATAAACGTGCACCCCTTCGATCGAGAGAGAAAGGTAACATTAGATTATGTATTTAAATAAACCGCACTTTATTGTATAAATTAAACGTTTGCACTCGGAGCTATTTTGGCTCGAAAATTAAACATTTCTTCCGACCGAGAATATTTCTATTCCCTGTGATTTTTTAAATTGTATGGATACGAAATTGATATAATACCTCATACACTACCTAAATGCTTAGTAATTGATTAGATACCGACATATTTCATAATGCAAACAATATTTTGAATAATGGTACAGCAATTTTTAGTGGTGCCTCAGTCACCATTTGAGTGCTCAGGGTTAACTCAACAGAATTGATTCGATAACGAGAAAAGCACGAGCAAACATACACTATTTGTCGATGGTAGGAAGGACTGCAAAATGGAAATAACAATCTCATTAAAAAGATCAGTTTTTATCGTAATACATACAATCAAGAAACTTGATAGTCGTTTACAGAATACTTTAATTACATTGGTGTTTACTTTGATCAGTAATTTCATTTAGAATACCAGTTGAATTTGTTTAATGTTACTATTCAAAATCGGACATTTCATAAGCAACGTATGTAATTTTCCATACGAAAATCCTTGTGAAAAACAAAACTATCGAACGTTTGAAAATCTCACCGAAATACTTCAGCTTCGAACGAGACGTTCGTTAAAAATAAGAAAAAGAAAAATTGAATCGCGCGCTCTTATAAGCAGAACAAGTAGGATGTTCAACAGGTTGCTACGACATAGATTATATCAAAGACACGATGGTTAATGAGAGAAGCGTATGAAACAAGATTTACACGTAAAACGTGACGCGGACGGAACACATTCTTTTCGTTACGATCCGCCACGTTTCTCCTTCGATACGCTTTCAATTCAACAAGTTCCAGTTACAAGCATTGCAAAGTTGTATAGTATGACATCGATCAATTATCCGGTGTCAATTCGATGTGTCACGGTTAACTAAAACTGTTGCTACGCACACAGTGTGCAACAGTAATAAAAATTTGTCGCGCGCGCTATTTCTTCTAATTTAACACAGCGTGTGTATTACATTGTTTGCAATAATGCAGCTTGTCGCAATCGGCGAAGGCTGCAGAACGGATGACACGATTCCGTACTCGCTGTAACGTACGCGCGTGGACTCGTCAATTTAATGGAACCTAATTCCTTCAATGCCATGAGAAAACGATCCGACGAGAGAATCCTTGTTCAATCGGCGACGAATAACCTCTGTCCCTAAAATAATTGGACAAAAATCATTTCCCTAGTATGTACATACTTAGCATTTATGGTTGGCTAACCTCTTGGCCTACCATTATTGTAGTTGGTTAACCTCTTGCTGTAATATTTTCTTTACAGTTACAGCGATTAAAACGTCTTTGTCTCCACAAATGTCGTAGAAGAGCAAAGAGAATTTATATGTTCTGTATGGCTACATTTACTTTAATGCTCAAGTATTTATTATAAATTAATCAAATTTTATTTCATCTAAAAAGAAAGGCGTAACATTCATATTTGTTAGACTTCTTTTACAATCTCCATCACAGGTTTGACTCGTTCAAATACGGGGAAGAAGTTAAGAAATCTTGACAAAAATAAAAACATGAAGTGGTTCAAAAGACTTTTTTAACGCTAAACCTTTACAAGTGGTCGGTATGTACATGTTGCTTTATAAAATTAACAAAATTAAAGTTATTTGAACTTCGTGCAGTTTATCTTATAATGTCTGCTCTACTAAGTATATTTATTTAATTACTTGCCACGAAATCATCTTTATAATTTCAATAATTGTGAAATAAAAAATCTGGATCCAGTGTTAAGTCGTCGATCGTGTATGTATCCTTGCCTCGATCCGTGTCGCAGGATTTTGGTGAAATTGTGCCGTTCTACTTGCCGATTTCAATACCGGGTGCACTCGGGGTCAGGAGAAATGTGGTTACGTACAGTTATTGCGCGTTTCGTGCGATAATTATGGATCCTTGTTTGCCTGTTACGCCGGTACGGCGGAGAAAGTGTGTTTCCCAGTTATTGGAGAAGAGAATGCGACGTTTTCGTCACCCGAGTGCGTTGGCGCGCGATTATTTTTCGCATGGAACGCTGATTTTTATGAGAACGTGCAATGGTTGAAGACTGAACCGCGATGATGGCGGGAGAGGGAAGAAATGTTTGAAGTTGGCTCTCCTGACCTTTACACTTGCTACTTCTGAGGAAGAATTTGACGAACGGTCGAACCGTGAAACGGGTAACTGTACCAGAAAGAGAGGAGGCAGGCGTCTTGCCGAGTGGTGACGATTTACGACGAGGCCGTTTGACCTTCAATCCACGTACCACGCCGATGGACCAAACGAAAAACCGTTGGTCAACAACGGAGAAAGTCGCAGCACATTTTTTCGTCACCTTCGTGAGCCACTTTGTAACCTGAACTGGATACGTGGGTGTCGGATCTTGAGGACGCGTACTCCGCTTCCACTATATGGTCGATAAGTACGAAAACTGGGACGAAAATGAAAAACAATTATTGTAGAAATTGAAAATTTGTTACATCGTTTGATTCATTGACCCTTATATCGGTCACAATATTGTTTACATTGTTAGATATGTTGGTATCTAATCAATAAACTGCGGATTTTATGCATTCATGACAAAAAGGGGTAAGTGCAATTTAAAACAGTGTATTAGTTTCACCTTAATAAGATAATTAAAACAAGAAAGAAATTTGTTAGTTGGCTCCTGTGTCTTGCAATCAATGCAAACATTTTTTATTTTGCATAAAGATCCGCAGTCTACTAATCAATTACTACGCAGTTAACCCTTATACGATCCTCAGGGTAAAAATTCACCCATTTACTATTTTCGCATGCTGTAAAATCATTGATCCCTTTATGTTTATGTTGTGAGATGTATATCTTTAAAATGTGACGTTAAAAATGTAACATAATTCGTTGATTTCACGTGTGGAGCAAACGGGTGAATCATTATCCTAGTCTCTTTTATGCAACTATTCTTGAGGAGCTTATGAGGGTTAAGTATTGCCTGAGGTATTACAATAATTTCATATCCGTAAAATGAAAAAATTCATATACAATGGAATTATGTACATATATAGGATCCTTGTACAAAATAAAGATTGTCTACCTGAATTCCAACAAACTGGGGTGGGATAGAAAATATTTTCTTTCTTAACATGTTCAATACATTGAAAAATAATGCGATACTATTTTTAAATTATTCTAATGTTTTTACCGTTTCGAATTACGTCTACTCATTTTTATCATAAATGCATAGAATCCGCTGTCTAGTTATAGCACATGAAGATATTGAAATTCCTCTGCTATGAAATACGTTTCCTTCTGGAATTGCATGATTTGTTTCTACGTTCCTTGGGGATGTATAATTTCTCCCTCACTATACTGACAGCCTGAGAAACTTTCGTCCTAATAACTTGGTAACCTTGCAATCAACACAATCTGCTAGCCTCATAGGAATCACTTGGGTAAGATTCTATTAATGGCTACGTTGCGAATTTAATTCTCACGTGCACGGCAAGAATTTGCACTTATAACCTTCATAAGTGGCATAATCCGATACAGGAGACATCGATTACCAATGAATTTTGCTCAACAATTCACAAATAAATTTTTATACTATCTATGCTTTTAAATATTAATTCATGATACAACATAATTTTTTTAATAAATTCCAGTGCTAGAATAAACGAATGGAAAATATGAATGATTGTGTTATTAAGATTATTGGAATTGAACAAGGCATACAACAAAAAATTGAACGGAATTTCATAGTTCTATGCCAGCCAGTAAGAAATAACGCAGTATTAGGTTCATTATCCTTTCGTCCTACTTATGGTTGGTATAATTATGCAATCGAATTGAAATAACGCAATTGTTTGAATCCTGTCCAGCTAGATTTCTAATATGGTTGGAAATAACATGTTATGATTGATCGCACGGCGCTGACGTGCTCGTTGGCTTAGAATTCTTGGCATTCAGGACACGGACGAGTCATCTGCACTTTCTAGACATCGGACACGTATTCCTGCAGTCTTGGGGGATTCCTTGTGACGTCATGCAATACGAATTCGTCGAGTTGGGCAAAAGGTCAATTAAAAAATCTCCGAACGTTGTGTCACGTTCACTGGAACCGGAAATCGTGGACGAATTTTTTGTTTTCGATGTTATGGTCACTCCGGGTATTCACAAATCAAGGTCATGGGTCAATAATTTTTATATTGAAGAGAACTTTATTTCCGTAACACATTTGATGCATTTATCGCAAAAATAAGTGGGTGAAATATAAAACAACAGAGAGATAAAAATAATTCAAGAGCGTAGATATATTCTCGTCAACTTATTCTAATTGTTCGAAGCAGAAACAAATTCTTATTCGGTTCCAGCACCTTGTAATCGACCTAGACAATTTTTATTTTGCATAGATAATCACTATGAGCTCCCTAAAAAATAACAGATCAATTCGAATTATTTATTCATATTATCAAATGACTCTCGTTCCTACACTGTTCTCCACACGTTCATGCAACCAGTATCCTCAAGCTAGAGCCTGGAACAATCGTGAATATAGTAATTCGAATATAATGCGTGATTAAATATAAAAATAATAACTAAACTTCGGATTTGATGCATTTATCGTAAAAATAAGTGGATGAAATATAAGACAACAGAGAGATAAAAATAATTCAAGAGCGTAGATATATTCTCGTCAACTTATATCCAATTGTCGAAGCAGAAACAAATTCTTATTCGGTTCCAGCACCTTGTAATCGACCTAGACAATTTTTATTTTGCATAGATAATCATTATGTGCTCCCTAAAAAATAACAGATCAATTCGAATTATTTATTCATATTATCAAATGACTCTCGTTGCTACACTGTTCTCCACACGTTCATGCAACCAGCATCCTCAAGCTAGAGCCTGAAACAATCGTAAAGCGTTGCACCGCGCGCGTGCTTGGAACTGTTGAAAAAGACACGAAAATTGGTCTTCTGGAAACGCGGAAAAAGACAAGGCGGACGGACACACGATAGGATACGTCGCCGTGAAATTACAACGTGTCCCGGGTGTTCAAGAAAAACAAAGCTTATCATTAGAAAACGGCGTGATTTACCGTGGCGCAGCCGATAGATTAAAGGGTGTATTAATTGCGGCTGTAACTTAGCGCACAATCGGACGCAGGTGTGTATTGCGAGAAGAGGTATGTGGACGGAGACGTGGCGACTCGACTGGCGGACTCGAAAATCGAAGATCTCGATTTACTTTCCCTGGCGGCGAAAGAAAACCGCCGAGGAAGAAGAGGCCTGCGGCCGCTCACGGATACGTTTCTCGCAGCAGCCACTGTAATTACACCGTGTACAGCCGCGAAAATTTGCGGCTTCCTGCGATCCGTTGCTTCCATAAATTTACTGGCGGGCTCCGGTTTATTGCGCCACTGACAACGAATCTCTTTGCCCACCAGTCTTCCTGCCGAACGAAAAAGACGCCGCTACGCAAATTTATTGCTAATTCCATTGGGCCCCGTGCATAAAAAAAAAAGCAAACGCCTCTAGGTATTATGTCAAAGTAAATACTAGACTTCTTATGCGTAATATTTATTAGCACTACCTAGGTGGCGAATATCGGAAAATCTCGAGTTGGAGGAAAAGTTCTGTGTCGTATTTTAAATTTTAATATTATTCAATGATATCGTTTCCATTATTTGTAACAACCAGACTGCGGATATTCATGCAATTGTCAAGTTTCGTGGATAAATTTGAAGGAAGTGGAGTCATATGAAATTTTATTTTCACCGGTAATAGCCCTTGTAGGGTAAACTGTACAATGATTGGCACCCTAATCCGAAATCAAAGTAAAAATCTTTTTATCTTTTTTTGAAATGTTTAAACGAGCTTAACTTGCTATTATTATAAGCTAATAGAGGTTTTTCAGCAAAATCAAACAGTTTTACGAGTGATGAATCTTTTATTATAAAATATATTCAGTGAATAACAATCGTAGGACAAATAGTACAGTCATTGGCACAGTAAGAAGTATACGTTAAACAGGCTATTTGTTTTATAATTAAACATATACGCACTTATTACATCTGTAGTACAGTCCGAAATTAAGTTAAAAAACGATATAGTATACTTACTCGTCATGAAAATTTTAACAAAACAATTATTTACACTGCACCGTGGTCATCCCGTCGGTCTTACTGGATGTACCAGCGTTGCTAACAGTCATACGTGGAACTCTGTTATGAAAACTTACAACGTTGCTTTGAAATATAAATAAGAAGCAATATAAAATGATTTTCCATACCAGGAATTCTTACTATTTGCCGTTTAAATCAAAAGTGCCAATAACTACTGCAGTACCAGCAGTGGTACAGTTTACCCTAAATCCAAAATAAATGAAAAGACGTACTGAATTCTGTCAAATTGTACGTTCTAGGATTTTTTGAAAATTTCATACGCCATAAATGCATAAAGATCCGCAGTCTAGATAACCTGTCAATTCCTGTTTCCCAGTCATTCACTAGCAACATGTGTTTTTGATTTACAAGCAAAATTACCTATTTATCTGAAACACGACAAAACTTTCTCTCCATCCTAATACTTGGTGGTTCAAGTGTTTGTTTTGATGGAGGAACCTCCAGATTTTGTTATTTAGGTACATTGACGAGGGTACTAATCACTTCTCTGATCCGTTATCGATGCATCAAAACAATTTAATTTATTTATTTGTTGATGCCGTAAACCTTGTTTGGTTTATATAGCATACATTAGTATAACACTTTACAAAAAAAAACAATGAAGTATACAATAATGTAATCTGAAGTGAAATTAATATAAACGTCATGCGCTAAATCCTAATCTTGCATTTTTTGAGGAAATTAAAAATAAACATTAGTGCTGTAATGTCTCGTACGCTTAGAAAAAAATTAATAGTGTAGGGAGGATAGTGTTTACGATTGAGGAGCAGTCCTAACAGGTGTCCTCGTTCTGAATCATATTCTGGACATTGATGCATCAAAATAGTATTGTATTTACAAGACAAGATCTTCTATCAGGTAGCCCTATAAGCAATTATGTTGTCGTTCTTCTTAATACGAATGTTTATATGATTTTTTGCATAATCGAAATTTTTCATTAAGTATTGTTAGTATCAGAATGTTTTGGTACCAATGGCTTTACGGAAATGTGTACTGCGAAGGGTTATTATGTTCACCATCGTATTATTTTGCAACGAAACTACTATAATATTGAATCTACTGTGTGAATATTACTCGGTTATTTACAGTTAGTTTTGCAGAAACTCGGTCGCATATGTTAATTGGCGATGCGTACATATTTAAGTAAGCGAAACCGCCGAATGGCGTCGTCCGCAGCGAATATGTTAAACATATGGCTCCTAACGGTTCTATTTGTAATAACGGTTACGGTTCTCCGTTATTTACAAATTTGCACATGCGAGAAAAAAATACTATTCTATCCATTTTAATTTTTCTTACATTAACATACTAAACTCTTTGTCAGTTCTGCGAGTTAGTAGAACCACAGTTAAATAAAATAACATTTCGTTCGATTCAATTGGAATTCTTAATTCACCGGACTTCGAGGATCTTATCAATAACGTAATAAATAATAATGATAAAGAAACACCTTTATCGGGCGAAATAATGAGCATACAATTAATTCACGTTGCGAGTTGAAGACAGTAAACAAAATTTCCATTTTTACTAAACTGATGAATCGCAAACAAAGGGGAAAAATAATTTGTCCGCGTTCGATGCTCGCAAGGGAATCGATTCGACAAGTCCTCGGGCGTGCAATTAAATCGCGAGATGCTAATCGCAGCGAGAAGGAGAACGCGTCTTTTCAATTAGGGAACATTTCAAGGTAACGGAACCAAGCCGAGGAAATTTACGACGCGATTCGAGCCCGCTTCCTGACAATTGTTGAACTTTGTTTCACCATATATCGCTGCTGTTGTTTCATTCGGATCTATCCTGCAAACTTTTAGCGAGGGAGGATTGCGCTGCAGGTAAACAGATTGTAAAGATGGCACCCAAGCTGCGTTTCGTTGAACTCTTTTCAATAATACTGTTCCAAACAAATTGTCAAATGTTCAAATAATACAATGGTATTTTTAAATTCATTCAATTAAAGTTTTGCTGTTTTGTATTTCACTAATCTTTGTCATAAATAAATGCATCAAATCCGGAGTCTACTATTAGTTAATATGATGCCAATACAAACAGAGTCGTATTAAAATCATTTCTGCCAATATTTAATCTTGAAAATAACACTGCTGTTCCAAACAAATTGTTATACTCATTTTCAGTAACGAACAAAAATGGAGATCACTAAAAGCACTCGTATATTATAATAATTATTATTTCAAATAATAATGTAACGGACTTTTTAAATTCATTCAATTACAGTTTTCGAACAGAGTCATATTGAAATCATTTCTGCCGACATTTAATCGCGAAAATAGCAATCCAGTTTGGCAAGGTCCGTAGTGATCTCACGATAGAAGAAGCATAGAACAGAGCAGACTTTGAACCAAGGGCCGAACAATGAATCCCCATTTCATTTCTGCTGCCTCCCCGGATCCTTTTTATTGCTCGGTTGGCTTACCAGCTCTCGCAGGTCAGGTCCTTCCGGTTTTCGTGTTGTCTACACCTGGACGAATTCCAGGGTCTCGCCGAAGTCAGCCTTCAAGACTTTCCTCCTTGCGGAGCCAAGCGAAGGTCTTTTCGTCTTTCGTGGTTCCCATTGTTCCATCGCTTGGGTCGTACTAAAAGTCCCCGCTCGCTCTTTGATTTCGTGACCTGCACAGTTCGCGTGCATCGAAACGTTTCCGAACATGATCAATAACGACCGCACCGTCAATTCCAACTTATTATTAGACAGCGGATTTTATGCGATAAATTTATACAAATATTTTTTACGACAAAAATCTTTATGCAAAATAAACATGTTCTGCATTTATTGTGGGAAGCAGGAGTAAAATAAAAATTTATTTCATCTCTTAATGGCTTTGTTACATTGAAAACAACATTACAATATTTTTAAATTTTTCTAATCTTTTAATGCTTCGTATTTCACGCAATTTCTGCGTAAACGCATAAAGATCTTGTAATAACATCAGAAGAATTTGAAGATATTGTTATATTATTTTCAACCTTCTAAACATATTAAGAATGAAAATAAATTTCTATTCCGCTCAAGGTTGTTGCTATTCAGGTAGAAAATTTTTATTTTGCATAAAGATCCACTGTCTGCTGATTATACTGTAGTGCAGAAAGTATTTTCGACCCTCCTTTCTATTTTAACTTATCTTTTCATTTATTATTAAACCTACCCAGCTTGTAAAATGCAACAAGACGAGCATGTTAATAAATATTAGTTGCGTTGTTATTTTATTCTCCGTCAGATTTTTACAAAATGATTCATGAAAATGAGAATTTGCGTAAAGATCTTTATTCTATCTGTCTATTGCAGTGATTACTATTGCTCCTTGTGTCGAATTGACACAGTTTTTCCGAAATATGTTATACTGATCTGTTATTTGTGTGTAAAGTACGAAACTTTTGATTTTTAATTTTTTAAAGCGAAACACATAACCGGAAAACCTAAGATGCAAAAAAACTCATCAATTTGAATTAAAAAACATCAGAAAATGATCTTTTACCACCGTGTCGTGAAATGAAATGAGGGACGGAGAGGGCTAATATCCAAAGTTATTAAAAATTAATAAATTTCTTTAAAACATTTAGATGGTTTAGTGATCTCAAGAAGTATCTTGAAAAATGTATTCAGAATTGTAGAAGGGTCGTAATATGATGCTTCGTGTCACAATAATGATAGTTGACACTAAACCTGCCACTGCCGGTCAAATGACCGATTTTATATTTTCCATTTTACGATTATTGAAATTACGAAGCTGCTTACATAGGAATTGATTCGATAAATTAATTTTTCCAAGCACAATTGCAATAAAAATCGCACAAAATATAAGAAGCTATATAAACTAGTTGTAATTTAAGTTACTATTATGTATTGTTCAGAGAATTAATATGTAATATGTCAATATGTTCATGTATTGTTTATGCTACATAAACCATACTTGGTTTAAAGCATTAAATAAATAATAAACAGAGCTTTGTCATTTTTATAAGCTAAAACATATTAGGTGAAGTAAAAAGTTCTGAGCGTTTTTCTCATTCAAAATAAAGCGAAAAACGCTCAGAACTTTTTACTTCACCTAATATTAATCGCTTTTCGTGCTCGGTAGGGTTTAGTGTTAAACAATTTCTTGATCGCGTGTACGCAGCAGCCACGTAGTAAATACATAATCGTTCTGTACGATGTTTCAGATGGAAACCGAGGTGCGAACGCTCAAACAGGAGCTGGTTCGTACCCAGGAAGCCTTGAAGGCGGCCACAAAGAGGTGCCGTGACCTGGTGAAAGAGCTGGACAATCGCACCGTGGGTCATGAGTCCGAGAGGAGTCTCCGGGACCAGCAACTCTCGCGAATACTTCGCGCTCTGCTTGTCCTGGAGGCGAGGCTCAAGCAGGAGCAGAAATCGATTAGGCAACTGCTATGCGAGAAGGACAACGTCATTAGGAACCAACAGCTGGAGATCGCGAGGCTCAGGCGTTACACCAAGAACTACATCAAGTGCAAACGCGAGCAAACCCTTGGCAAAACATCGATAAAGATGGAAACGGCGAACGCGATCGACGAGTGCCACTTGCAATCCTCCAACGTCGAAGTAAATATCACAAAATTCCCTCTTTATAGTGCAGCGGAACTGTCGCGCAGATCTCTGCCGTAATTGTCAGAATTTTATCCGATTATTCGAATACCGAGCCAGCACATAAGTATTGTTATTATTAGACTTCGGATTTTATTCATTCATAACAAAAATGAGCAAGTGCAATTTCAAACAGTGAAGATATTAAAAGACTTATTAATGAAGAATACATAATAAATTTATATTTAGCTTCTGCGTCTTGCAATTGATGCACAAATTTTTATTTTGGATAAACATCCGGAGTCTAGTTATTATAAAAAAATATATAGGGTGTTCATTTGAAAACTTTCCAGCCGAATATCTCGAAAAGTATGAAAGATATTAAAAAACTGTAAAACACGTGTACAAGGATTTCGAGAGGGGGAAAGAGGGGGGCAGTATCAGTTTTTTATTTGGGTGGCGTTTTCAAGGTCATTTGAAGGTCAACCTTGTTTTTTCAAATGGAAACCTATATCTTTTATTATGGGATCTTATTGCACGTAAAAAGACCAGTAATTTTCGAAGGATACTTTTTTTTATCCGCGCACTAGTTTCGGAGATATTTAAAGAGAAGTAGAGCGGGTCATACTTTTCGAGATATTCGGCTGGAAAGGTTTCAAATGAACACCCTGTATATTAGTAGAGAATGCCCCAGAAGTGACTAAACCATTTTAAAATAGAATAACCTTTTTATATTTTTCTAATTTGCACTTTTATGCCACCCTGTATATATAATTATGTGTTATATTATTAGTCAAAAACAAAAGTTGATCACACCGCTAATGCTTGTGTACGATATCACAAAAGTTATGATTATTTTCGTTGCCCGACGCACAATATGTTTATAACTTTACATTACAGAAAATCAATATTTAAAAGGTCATAAGCTGATATATTTTATCTGTCGGAAGTCTGTTAACAGAATTCTTGATGAAAGACGATCTTGGAAATATGTACTCTTTTAAATGATCATTCCAAAAGAGGATTACAGTAAAATATTTTCTTGTTTATTCCTTTTGGGCAGAAGATCTTCGAACGAAAGGGAAAATATCTTATTCGTTACAGTTCATTGCTTGAATAAAAAAGTCGGCTCTATTTCCCTTTCAAATACCGAATTTCTTGCCAAACCAATAGATAGAATACATCGAGTACAAAATTGCGTTCGTTTAATGTCGGACATTTCATATGCAACAACCCAATAATAAACGAAAGAAGAAGTAATTAAATCTGTTTGGCCGCGGGAAATGTAAGATTGACTGCAAATCGGAATGTTTGATTTTTAGGCGGATCTCAGGCAGGACAACAGTATTAGCAAGGACATTCAGACGTTGAAATGCGAGATAATCACGAAGTTGAATCCGTCGGAAGTACCTGTTACGCTCGAGGGCTTGGACAGAGGAGTGAAGAAGACCCACAGCTTCGCCGGCAGCGATATCTCGAAAACGAGTCTAACTAGTAGCGAGAACACGGACGTGTCCATTATCACGACCACCACGGAGGGCAGTCCTTCGTTGTTGAGCACAGAAGGTTTCTGCGAAGGCGAGAGCACGGACGTTTCTCCTGGTTCGACGCTGAACAAATCTAGCAGATGTACACCGACCATGGTGACCGACAGTGAGAACGAGGCTACGATGATTTTCGACGACAACGACGACGAAGACACCATGATCGTTGAGAAAACCTCCAAGTTGCCCAAGAAGAAGATAGGTATAAGTAGATTAAAACCTCAGAAAGCTTGCAAAGAAATGGAGGCGATAGAGGCTACGAATATCGCGAGGACTGAAAGCAAGGACGATGGGATGGACTGCAATTTTGCCTCGGAGGATGAGGAGAAGGAACAAGAACCTATTTATGTTAACGCTTGCAACGAGACCAACACCAGGAACATGGAGCAAATTGAGACTGTCGCGGCGGAAGCGCCAAAAACCAGCGAGGACTATAGTAGTAATAGTAACGACGACGGTGGTACTAACAACGCCACTGAGAATAGCATGTAAGTATTAATGTACGAACAATTGAAGACCTTAGTGAAGAAACTGGATAAGCCTAGACATCGAAATCCATCAACAGTATACAAAAATATGTAGGACTTCGGCAAATATAGTTTGACTGAAACCTGGTTTTTGCACCGAGCCCTTCAATTATCATATAATATTAACAATGACAATAACAACGCCACTGAGAATAGCGTCAGTTAGTGAGTGTTAATGTACGAACAATTGAAGACCTTAGTGAAGAAACTGGATGAGCCTAGACTTTGAAAGCAATCAACAGTATACAAAAATATGTAGAACTTCGACAAATATAGTTTGACTGAAACCTGGTTTTTGCACCGAGGCTTTCAATTATTATTTAATACTTCGCTAACAGAAAACATAATTGGAAAGAATGTTTAGTTAACTTCTATCAAAATTGTTTGTAATTGTTTATTAAAGTCTCAATATTTAGTACTGATGTAACTTGAAACATTATTGGACAGGTACGAGCTAATAATGATGATGAGAAGCGTAAAATATAGAATAGCGATTAAGTCTAGTAATAATAGAACAGTTTTGGTTGAAGCTAACATTCAAATATATTTTTCAGAGCCCAAAAAATGGAGATCGAAGAGCAGAACACGGAAGAAACCAGCGGGAACTGGTACAGCGATCCGGACGAGGACAGAATCAACGACGACGTTTTTAGGCACAGCACGTATCGACCAAATAGCAACCACAACTCCGTGTTGGAATGCGTGAACCAGATTCTTTTGCGAGATATGGAGGAGGAGGAGAGCATACTCTCCGTGCCTAGAAGATTCAAGCATCGAGGGAAGATCGTCCGGTTTCAGCCAGCGAGGTTGTCGGACATCGAATCGGTGGGTTCTGAAATGGAAAGGAAAAATTCCGAAGAACCGAATACGGAACAGGTACCATCCACCGAGTTCCACGATGTTCCTGCAAACAGTTTCGAGCCTTCTGCTACTGAGGATGAGTTTGGAATGAGTCTTGCGCAAACTGTTCCTACGAACGTAACTACGAACATCGCCAGTCACGAGTCAAGTTTGGAAGAAGAGTCGGAAGAATCGAAAGCCATTCCCATTGTCATAATAGAGCCAAAGGTAGAAGTTGAGGAAGCGAGGAATACGTTCTCCTGTTCACAAGTGCAGAAAACGAAATCAGTTAGTACAAGTCCTCCATTGAAGCTGGAGATGATCGAGGAGAAAACCTGCCTGCAAATTTCTTCGAAAGGATTGACTATAGCGAAGAACCTCGACTACGAAGATATCGAGTCTTTACCGGAAATAATATCGCCTCCACCTAAAACGCCGCCGGCGTTACCGCCTAAGCCGCAATTCAAAAATAACACATTGATCCTGAAGAAGATCCCTAGTCCTTCGTTTCTGATCGATGAGACACGGAAGAAGCAGCCGTTGCTCGAGTCCGGTTCCTCCGAGCACAGCAAAAAGATTCTCGGTTTCATATCCTCGCCGTTAAAATCGGCAGGAATAAATGTAACTTCCGCGAGAAGTTTAAATTTCGATGACACGATTAATAAAGTCGCAGGAACGAACGAGGAAGGAAATTTCTGGAAGAATAGGTTCAATAATGTTCGTTCCTCGTTCCAGACGCGACAGAATAGTCTTGAACCTAATGCAGATCAGGCTAGGAAGGTACCAAGGGTAACTAACATAGTTCGTCACTTTGAAGAGTTCAAGATCGGCGGCGACTCTGATGAGCAAACGAAAGAAAGGAATAAAACGAAGGAGAAACACGTCCATTCCGAGTTCGATCAAGAGTTTGACATCAGGCAAAATTTTGAGGAGTTTAATCTTGACGAGTGCAATCTATCCGATGATCCAGACAGGCCAGAAGGCGATGGTTCGGAGAGACTTAACAATCTTGGGGCCACGGTTAGTCAGAACGAGAAAACTGCCACAACCAAAGACAATAATAATGTTCCTGTTACTACGACGACCAACTTGAGCAGCGGTTATGATCACTTCCTAGAAGCAACGGGTCTCAGCAATAAATCTATATTGACGCCCTCAAGGTTGCTGAGTAACCACAAAAGTATGCTGAAACCGAAAGACGTGAAATATAAGAATAAAATTAAAGCAACCGCTGTATTGGAGAAACACGGTGTTTCCACTACCAATAACACTACTCACGTTAGACATTGGACTGGACCGTTCGTCTGACGACTGGCCCAAGTTTTCCCAACGAACCTATTTCGACAAGAGCCTTGCGACGATGGGAGATAGTTGATTTATTTCGAATTAATTACTCCCGCTACTATTTGCTAAAGGTGAAAACAAATAAGGATCGCAGACTGTGCTGTGCGAATACGGTTTATTCGTAAATCGAATATATATAAAATATAAAACTGTAAATTATTATAAATATTCCTCTTACGATGCAATGCCTTTTCACATTTCTCTTGTTACGCGAGAGATACATAGGAATTAATTTATTTATAGCAGCTTCCATTCGAAAAGTATTCCGATGTGTTGTATGTATATTTTAATAAGATATTTCTTACATATTTATAACATTACTAATGGAAATAGTAAACGAGACAATTTATAGTTACGTGTATTTTAACGTAGATTTTCTTTGCTGTGAGATCGCGAATAAAATCTTTTATTGCGGGAACATGTTTTTGTTCTGTTGTTTTCTGTCGTAGAAAATTCAGAGTTAAAATAATAATCGAGTTACGAACGCGTTTATATGATTATGCGACCGTATATAATTCTGAAGTGAAATATGAGGAATGAATGAAATCTGTGAGATATATTAAATGTTTGCATTGAAATGAGTCTATGAGCCCGTAATTGCATCGTTACATAAACTGTATTATGTTCTGCTGGAAATGAATGATCAGGCTGCAGACAATAGTTTAAATTCGATGTGTATATACAAATATAAAATTTTTCCTAGTACTACTACTCCACCTCCGAAGCATCTACAACGCGAATTCTTATTTCTCAGTGTAAACAGTGTAAAGACAAACTATATATATGCACTATAAAAAGCACGAAAGTGCTGTACCCTACTAATTATGTATGTATCGATACAAGTCAACACGAGGATAAAAATAAGAATGTACTTGTTTTCTTTTTTTTTGTTGGAAATAAAATTAGAGATGACTTTATTGAAAGAATGTTGCATTTGATTAAGAAATAGGAGTACATCAGTACAATGTTAAATATTCTGTAATGATTTATAAACAACTAGAACGTATGATACAATTATATATAACTTCTACTATCTATAAAAATACAACGCAACTCTATAAAAATACAATACTAACTGTCACTGGTATCAAAATCTAAATAGGACGTGGAAGAAAAAAGTATATCGGAAAATGGACATTATTAAATATATCTGAACGTCATCTCACCGATACATATTAAAAAAGGGATTCCATTTTCGCGGGTTAGTAAATCACTCGTTCAGGCACTCTATTACACTTGGCTAGTGCTATATTATCAATACAAATGTATAGATATAGCTGTAACGTTGCATGAAGAATCACGCAATTTTCAGTTTGGCACAGTGGCTTCTTCAAGTTTCTCTTTCCGCGCGGAATTCGTAAAAAAACTGCAAGCAAAAATGTATATGTCGTAAATGAGTGACGATACTGTTGCGCTAAGAATACTGATTCAATTTTCATCTTACCTCCTTGTCCAAGTCTTTCTGAGACCAGACTTTGATCACAGGAAATTTATTCTGTAAATGATGCGATGGTTAAAAATAAATGAAAACCCATTTATATCTCGATTATAAAGAATTACTTACGGTAGAGGAATCAGAATGAACACTAAGACGTGGATTAAGGACAAATGGGACTCCATCCAAATCCGAAGACCCTGGCAATGTACCATAAATCGATGTGGCGCCTACGGATGACGACATTGTAGGTGGCTGTGGGGCTGGTCTTGTGGGCCTGATCCTTGCGCTAGGACTTAAAACTTCGTAATCCCTGTCGGTAGATTCATCTACGTCCTTTCCAGCACTTCCTCCGATTTGTGGGTAAATTCCGTTTGTTGGTTTTGGTGAGAACTTTGGTTTTGGTGGCCTTTCGGGAGCTGCTCTATGTGGAGTTCCATTCGATGGATTAGGAGATGCGTTTTGAAGTAAACTAAAGAACAAAGTATTAGGCATTGAATAGCGACTGTAACTGTTGTATGAATTCATTTAACAATTCTCTTAAGCCTTTGCGGACGAAAATTTTTTTTAAATATTAAAGAATATATTGCTCAGAGAAGTAGATCATTTATCAAAGTCTTGAGTGCGCAATTACATTATTTGTCTGCAACTTTAGGAATTGACATTCGTCCCCAAAGGGATAATAAAATGAACACTTACTCTATATTAACATACGATTGTGAGCTGGAATTCCCAGTTGCAATATCCACAGTTTTGTAGCAAACACAAACTCCGTTTATGACACTGCAAAGTCAACATTTTCAATGCAACTAGCAAATAAATGTTAAAAAGGTAAAAAATCTTGGAACTTACCCAGCAGCTACAAAACCATTTGGAGCCATTTTAGATGGATATACCTTATGCATAACCCTACTACATATAATAATATCAGTGACTGCTTTAGAGCATAATTCCTTATTCCTAACTTTATAGCACAGCTGTTTCTTCCTCCATGCCTTCTGCACTAAAATCGATTGTTAAAATGTACTAGACAAAAATGCTATTGCAATGAACAATATCCTGATCAGTCTTACGTATGCTCACTTGAATCTACAGTATATGCGATCATGCTGAATCCCTCGGGAGGAGTGTCTCGTTCGTTAATGACTGCTAGATCCTCCACCACGCAATGAGGTATCCCTTCAGACTTTGAAAAACATATGTATCTCCCTTTTTTCTTAATAAATAACCCACTTTCCCTCCACAGGTCGGCATCTGTATCTTGATCGTACGTTCGAGACACCTAAAGAAAAACCAAAGTCATTATAATTTCAATATAAAGTCAAACCAAGCCAAAAATATTGGGATGGAAAGAAAGTTCGTAGCGTTTTCAAATTAAGAATCGAAGATAAAATGAAGGTATTTATTCCATAACACGAGAAGTTACCTCTAAAATGACAAAAAGTAATAGAACAGGATGGAAAATATGTTATTGAATAAATATCTGAATTTTAGCTTTCAATTTTAACACTAAACCTACCACCACCGGAGAAATGACTGGTTCCAGATTTGTTATTTCACAATTATTGAAATTATAAAGATGCTTTCGTGGTGAATGATTAAATGTATATATTTAATAGCGCAGATATTATAGTATGGACCGCACAAAGTTCAAAGAAATTTAATCTTGTTCTTTTGACAAGCCACAATATGTGTACCGGGTACTTTTAAAGCTCTGTAGGTTTAGTGTTAATTTACAAATGATACAAACTTTTGTTCCAACCCAATACATATATGGAAAAGATTTTGCATTACTCACCACTGTAAAATTTGGCGGACACTTATCTATATCTTCAACAACGCTTATGGCAGTGATTGGCCTATCGTCAGGTAGCACTGATGACAATTGATGAACCAACATTTTGTTGCAATTTGTCTTCTTAGACATTGCTGCAACTCTGTTGAAAATGTTGGCACACAATTATTCCCACCATTCATGGACAAAAATCATTAGACCAGTTTTAATCATAACATACGAAACAAGAGAATAACTAATAACACTTTATCTGCTCGTAGATAAAACACTTATCATTCGAAGTTAATACATAAATCTTAGTGATTAAATCTCGAACATGTACAATGTACAAATGGACGGCTGGTAAAAAGAGATTTTTCGACGGGAAGGAAAAAGAAAACTCACGTATTAGATCGACCTTATAAAATAAATTGACAATATCAATTCACGCACTTCGAATCATCAGAGTTCACTGAACACAGCACGGGTCTACCCCCTACTTTATCTCGATGACCTATTTTTCGATCGATAAACAAATTTATGGTAGCCGTTCGTTCACTTTGTGTTTTATAAAACCGCACACGGTTCGAACGCGAATTTAATCGAACAAAGCTCGATCGAGTTTCGAAAACGTTCGCAATACCAGGGAATGACAGAGAAAAATATGTGAAATTCGACATTTCTTAGTCATCGTTAATATCCGGGTGTTTTTGCAATATATGTATATTTGCTTACCTTCGTAAACGACACACGACACGAATTTACGAGCTCCGCATATTTGCTCTCCTCCGTTTATCGTGCCGTTAATTCGTCGGATAATTAAACACGATCGAGCAACACGTCAGTTTTCGTCCGAGCCGCGATGGACCCGTATTTTCCACGCCACGCAATCTTATTCTTTGAAAGACTCATTCGTAACAAAGTGAAGGCAAGTGCTCGAACGCTTATGAATAAACAGAGAGAGGAGGGAAAGAACTGCCGACTGCCGAGTGAGGAGAGAAAGAAGGCAGAGGGAGTAGTATCGGAGAGAACGGTAATATACACACAGAACGAGAAGAACGCAAATACAGGGTGTTCCACATATAGTGTTACATATATATGTATTTTCTTTGGGACTATCGGCGATAGCAACGATTTTCTTTCTATTTTCGAACACTTCGAATTTCTTACCAATATTCATTATATCGATTTATGACGTACACCAAATTAATTGTTACAAGTAAACATACATTAGCACATTATATTATTGCATAATTTTGAAAAATCTGGGGTACACGGCTAAACGCTTTTTAATGGAACCTTCAATAGCAACAGCAATTTTCATTGTGAACTAACAAGTCACCTTCGATAACGTCATCTAATAGTTTCATTTAAGATTGCAATGTAAAAGAAAATTTCTATTTATGCTTTCTTTTGGTACAGCAAAATTATTGAAAATCCTATTAATAGGCTCTCGGTAGGTAAAGTGTTAAAAAAATTGGTTGGTCGTCTTGACAGCGAGAACAGTATGCGCGACAGGGTTCAGGATGCAATATGCAATCACATCGCGTTCTGAGAAGGTTACTTACAATTTACGGAATTTAGACGTCATTCTATTGTATAATGATAAAGCTGAAATGTATAATCACTGTCACCTGAATACGGCCGGACTGCGGTACGTATAACAGAGAAGGTCTTCGTGTGAACTTCGAAATGTAAGAATAGAAATTGATCTTGGATAGCTTCAAAGAAAATCACTTTTGTATAACACCATATATGAACTACCGTGTATATATACAATATGAGTTTATCAACTGTTCTCATACAAGCAATTTCATATTGACGTACAGTTATCGTAAATGGTATAAGCCACGAAACCGATAAGATTAAACTATTACACGCAAACACTGCCACTCATGTGAATTGCTTTTCTTTTCCTGCTTCTTCGTTAAATGTTCCGACTAAATTGATATCAATGACATCACTTGTACCACCACCACTACCACCACTGGCCACCATCATCACACCACCATCTTAACTGACTATAGGGTAGTGTGTTCAATAAGCTAACCTCTGTTTCCGTTCCTTCTTCACACCGTAAAATTATACGGTGGTTTTTTCTTTGTCAATCCTCCACGAATCCCTACGGGCCGGATGTTCGCTTGATAATACACTGACCGAAACTGAGTTCGAACGCGAGCTAGTCCAATGTTTTCCAAGCGATAAGAAAATGAACGAGGACCGTACGCCACCCCTCCATCAACATTCTTACCGCGAAACGTGTTTATAAACGACTTTTAACGCGATTCAAGCGCACGGCCGTCGTAAAACTTTCCCCAGTTGTGACCATGACACTCGGTTTGATCCTGTCTTAGACTATTGTATACTTTTGTATACTAATATACCCGAAACTTGTACACCCGTATAGCTACATATAGCTATAGGATATGCATAGGACGCAGTGTCCCAAGTTCCAAGTCCCAAGATAACGGAGTACGGAGTATGTACTACCAGAGAGTATATACTCTCTGGTACTACTAATAGTGTCGCAAGGTAATTCAAAATGGTATACAGAGCATTCAAAAGGGAAATTCAAAATTGTACATTATTTCGCAAACGTCAAGTAGACTGCGGATCTTTATGCATTTGTGGATTATAAAAATTTTCGAGAAATGCTGGAGTATCAAATTCTGCTGCATTTGATACGATTTTTATTTATTTTGGACCTACACGTGTTATTACAAATGTCTACAAAAACATCCGCAGTCTATTAATCATAATTAATCAAAAAGCAGACTATTAGAGTGAAAACTATTTTACTTTATAACCAGTAATTAGGAATAAGTATTACCTGTAAATAAATATTGTTATTGTTTTATATTATACGTATTACATTATACACAAAATTGTATATGTGTTGTAATCGACACATACATATATTAATATGTATGTAGAACAATTGTTCTTGCTATTCCTTTTTTAATATAAAGTAAGTTGTGAGGAAATAAATACGGAATTTATATTATTAATATATCTACATAATGAGTAGCACTATTCAAATTAAAAATGTGCATAGCGAAATAATTGCAATTATTATATACATATATGATGGCACACGCTTGAGATCAGAATAACCTTTTTGTGAATGCCGAGCGAGATGGACTAGTTTACTAGATGATATGTAATGAAAATTTTTAAAAAACTACGTTCAGTCTGAATCACGAAAGAAGTAGGAAATATTATATACAAAATGTAGAAATCACAATTTTTCACTATTTTTAGTGTATTTTTGCCATATTATATCCCACTACTCGGCGATTTTCACCGTACATATTGTAATGATATTCTGAGTCACTATCAAATTAGTTGTGGTTGTGACTATTAATAATGTGTATGCATTTTAGATGTAAGTAATATAATAACTACGACTACATTGGACTACATATACGAGTATTTATAACGAAATTTGGCGCGAAATAATGGAAAGTGCTGCCACAGTAAGTACCTTATATTCACCATAAGATGTCACCACCATAAACTTTAAGCACAGCCACAGCCTACTCTACTACTAGCCGTGCTGAAGGTAAAATGGCAACACTGCGAGAGTCCGATTGTCATATATATATATCAATATACCTAACCCAACCCACTCAATCAGACTCTCAATCTCCCCTACCGGCCTCTCAGTTTCCCGCGTAGTTTTCAAATGTTCTTATCGAAGTGTAATACACATAGTGTACTTATTATTATGTAGTATAGCTAATTTTCGAAAATAAAAGAGTGCAATAATGGAGGTAAGTATTATTTATTAACTTTTTAGGTTTTTATCTTTGTGTATAGAACATTTACTTAATAGAATCTATTGTTCTTTCAATACATTTCAATTTAGTATTAATAACATTTTAATAGTATCACAACTAAATTTTTACAAAAACATATGTATTATATACATACAGAGTTTTTCGAAAATTTGTTTTACATAGTTCTTTTCACAAGTTTTATACTATATTTATTAGTTAATAATGCCACGGCATTGTTGTGTCCCCAATTGTAAGGGAAATTATGATACTACTCTGACAGAAAATAATTATATTTCTATATTTTTATTCCCCAAAGATGAGCAATTGCGGATAAAATGGATGGCTGCTATTCCTCGTAAAAATTGGGCATCAACAAAATATTCTGCATTTTGTAGAAACTTATATCCGAAGGTATCAGAGTACTAATGGTGTACTGGAAAATTTTGTTGAGATATATCCGAATTCCATTTTTTCCAATTCACTATCAAAACGTGTGCTACCACAAAGAAAAGATCCTGTAGAGTATAGAGCGCAGAGAAAGAATAATTGAAAACCATGAAAATTTAGTTAGAGAGTTTATTGATTCTGATCTAATTAGTGGTTTCTTAAATTTAATAAACAATTATAAAGAAAAGCTTGTAATTTCGAACCATTGGAGTATCAAAATAACAAATTCAAAAATTTATTTTTGTATGCTTGTATGTAGTGATACTTTTGGTTTCTTGGTACTTAAAACACAGATTGTGATTAGTAATGACACGAAATTACAAGTTTTTCAAGAAGGTAATGAATTATTATTTCATGAATTGTGATGATGATAGTAATGATCTTCATAATCTTTCTGTTGATGTCAGCGGTTTTCCAGAACTTTTTGACAGTGATTATTTATCCACTTGTATTGTTGATGATTCCATGTATTCGGTTATGGGTTCCATTCTGTTGCAGAAAAATTAAATTGTAATATATGTAAATTATTAATTGTGGAGGATAAAGGTACAACTGTAAATAATGTATATTTTGATGATTTACAAAGGAGTGGTTTTCCCACTCCTACAGAAGATGTAACAATTGTATTTACTCACATGTGTGCAATAATCGAAGCCATAATAAACGTTCCTTTGGAATCAGATCTTCTGAAATCTGGAAATCATAAACACATTATATGTAAATTAATCATTTTTAGATAGATGCATTTGTGGTAAAGATTATCACAGTATTTTGTTTAAATTATCAATTTGTTCAAATATTTTACTAAATGATTATGTTAAAACTATAAACAATAGTCAATTAGAAATTAATGCACATATCATTTCTAAAAATTTATAATTATAATATATTACCTGCACAACTTTTCTCTGCAGTAACTGATTACCCAACCTTTTTGACGTCACTTAACCTCTTCGACTTCGTCACAATAATTTCGTCTATTTCAGGCTTCTATTAACTTATATATCCCTTCATTTATTTTCAAATGTTGCATTGTAGTCCAAAGATGATTTCCCATTGCTTCAAGCTTCTATTTTCTTAAAACCACTGGAAATATTTCAAATATTATGTATCACAACACCAAACTGTTCCGAGAGTCCACAAAATGTATACCGCATTTATAAATATTAATATGCTTTAATATCACTTCTACTTACCATAGTTATAATATTTACACATTGCTTAAACATAATTAACAACAAACTGTGTATTTTAACATAATTTTTTATGAAAAAAGCGTTAATTATAATCCCAAGCACAAGACTCCCGATATTGAAAACCGGACTCTCGAACTGTAAACACGACAGTGTTGCCAAGTTGTTCAGCACGGCTAGTAGTAGAGTAGGCTGTGGCACAGCCTACTCTACTACTAGCCGTGCTGAAGGTAAAATGGCAACACTGCGAGAGTCCGATTGTCATATATATATCAATATACCTAACCCAACCCACTCAATCAGACTCTCAATCTCCCCTACCGGCCTCTCAGTTTCCCGCGTAGTTTTCAAATGTTCTTATCGAAGTGTAGTACACATAGTGTACTTATTATTATGTAGTATAGCTAATTTTCGAAAATAAAAGAGTGCAATAATGGAGGTAAGTATTATTTATTAACTTTTTAGGTTTTTATCTTTGTGTATAGAACATTTACTTAATAGAATCTATTGTTCTTTCAATACATTTCAATTTAGTATTAATAACATTTTAATAGTATCACAACTAAATTTTTACAAAAACATATGTATTATATACATACAGAGTTTTTCGAAAATTTGTTTTACATAGTTCTTTTCACAAGTTTTATACTATATTTATTAGTTAATAATGCCACGGCATTGTTGTGTCCCCAATTGTAAGGGAAATTATGATACTACTCTGACAGAAAATAATTATATTTCTATATTTTTATTCCCCAAAGATGAGCAATTGCGGATAAAATGGATGGCTGCTATTCCTCGTAAAAATTGGGCATCAACAAAATATTCTGCATTTTGTAGAAACTTATATCCAAAGGTATCAGAGTACTAATGGTGTACTGGAAAATTTTTTGTTGAGATATATCCGAATTCCATTTTTTCCAATTCACTATCAAAACGTGTGCTACCACAAAGAAAAGATCCTGTAGAGTATAGAGCGCAGAGAAAGAATAATTGAAAACCATGAAAATTTAGTTAGAGAGTTTATTGATTCTGATCTAATTAGTGGTTTCTTAAATTTAATAAACAATTATAAAGAAAAGCTTGTAATTTCGAACCATTGGAGTATCAAAATAACAAATTCAAAAATTTATTTTTGCATGCTTGTATGTAGTGATACTTTTGGTTTCTTGGTACTTAAAACACAGATTGTGATTAGTAATGACACGAAATTACAAGTTTTTCAAGAAGGTAATGAATTATTATTTCATGAATTGTGATGATGATAGTAATGATCTTCATAATCTTTCTGTTGATGTCAGCGGTTTTCCAGAACTTTTTGACAGTGATTATTTATCCACTTGTATTGTTGATGATTCCATGTATTCGGTTATGGGTTCCATTCTGTTGCAGAAAAATTAAATTGTAATATATGTAAATTATTAATTGTGGAGGATAAAGGTACAACTGTAAATAATGTATATTTTGATGATTTACAAAGGAGTGGTTTTCCCACTCCTACAGAAGATGTAACAATTGTATTTACTCACATGTGTGCAATAATCGAAGCCATAATAAACGTTCCTTTGGAATCAGATCTTCTGAAATCTGGAAATCATAAACACATTATATGTAAATTAATCATTTTTAGATAGATGCATTTGTGGTAAAGATTATCACAGTATTTTGTTTAAATTATCAATTTGTTCAAATATTTTACTAAATGATTATGTTAAAACTATAGACAATAGTCAATTAGAAATTAATGCACATATCATTTCTAAAAATTTATAATTATAATATATTACCTGCACAACTTTTCTCTTCAGTAACTGATTACCCAACCTTTTTGACGTCACTTAACCTCTTCGACTTCGTCACAATAATTTCGTCTATTTCAGGCTTCTATTAACTTATATATCCCTTCATTCATTTTCAAATGTTGCATTGTAGTCCAAAGATGATTTCCCATTGCTTCAAGCTTCTATTTTCTTAAAACCACTGGAAATATTTCAAATATTATGTATCACAACACCAAACTGTTCCGAGAGTCCACAAAATGTATACCGCATTTATAAATATTAATATGCTTTAATATCACTTCTACTTACCATAGTTATAATATTTACACATTGCTTAAACATAATTAACAACAAACTGTGTATTTTAACATAATTTTTTATGAAAAAAGCGTTAATTATAATCCTAAGCACAAGACTCCCGATATTGAAAACCGGACTCTCGAACTGTAAACACGACAGTGTTGCCAAGTTGTTCAGCACGGCTAGTAGTAGAGTAGGCTGTGCTTTAAGCGATCTTTTCATTCCATAGTATATAATAACATTTATTGCATATGATAATATTAAAAAATTACAATAATTACGTTGGAATAATTGCAACTAGTATTTTAAATTTCTTACCGTGAATTAAATTGTTGAATATCGAATTTGAGTGGTATAGATGGCTCTGCGGTAGGATATCATTGCGTCCTTAGAGCATATATATCATATATGGTCTAAGATTGCGTCCGAACAGTGTCGCCAGATGAGCTCCAAACGGAGCTCACACATTCCCCTCATCTTCCCCTTCCACTATCCCATTCCAGCACCATGCGCACACTCCAACGTCTCCCACTAAGACCGTAGAGCACGGTGTCCAACGGTGTCCGTGCCGTAGACTAGACTGGTCATCAGAGAGGGGGTACTTGTATTCCCCTCGATTTCCTCGACCTGGCGACACTGCGTCCGAATGCACCGCACCCCGCACCGCTGAAGTGCAATAGAGTACAATCTGTAATGGATGCTGATGGCCCATGTCCCATGTTCGTATAATTCGTCGTCTCGAATGCAGTTGGAAGCGGTTGGAAGTTTGACCTTGTGACGAAATTGTTACAATGAAGAAACAATATTTTGTTAGATCGCAATTCACCTATTATCGGAGATCAGGAATTACATTCTTCTGAAGGTAAACACATTTATTTATACGTTTTCTGATTTATGTAATTAAAGTAAAATCATACGTAAAATAAAGTAAAATAGTAACATACTTATACTTATCATGTATGTATTATTAATGACCGTAGCTTTAAATTTCGATAAAATATACGTACTATTTAGACTTAGAAGGTGTAAGACATATTATACGATATAACAATTCTCATACAATAAAACTTCGCAGAAAGTGTTAATATTATTTGAATATAACGTTATGAGAGTAACAATATTGCACAATAAAATGTGGATAACATTTGAGTATTGCTAATAAAAATATGGATATGAGTCGAGTATTGCAAAATAACATTTGAATATTGTTAAATAAAATATGGATATGATTTGAGTATTGCTTAATAAAATATGGATGTGATCCGAAAATAATATGGATAAGTTTCAGTATTGCAAAGTAAAATATGGATAGGTTCGAGTATTGCAAAATAAAATGTGGACAACATTAGAGTATTGCTAATAAAAATATATATAGATTTCAGTATTGCAAAATAAAATATGGATAAGTTTCAGTATTGCAAAATAAAATATGGATATGATTTGAGTATTGCAAAATGAAATATGGATATGATTGGAATATTGCAAAATAAAATATGGATATGATCTGAGTATTGCAAAATAAAATATGGATAGGATTTGAGTATTGCAAAGTGAAATATGGATAGGTTTGAGTATTGCAAAATAAAATGTGGATAAGATTCAGTATTGCAAAATAAAATATGGATAAGTTTCAGTGATGCAAAATAGAATATGGATATGAATTGAGTATTACAAAATGAAATATGGATATGCTTCAGTATTGCAAAATGAAATATGGATATGTGTCAGTATTGCAAAATAAAATATGGATATGTGTCAGTATTGCAAAATAAAATATGGATATGTTTCAGTATTGCAAAATAAAATATGGATAAGTTTCAGTATTGAAAAATAAAATATGGATAAGTTCCAGTATTACAAAACAAAATATGGATAAGTTTCAGTATTGAACAATAAAATATGGATAAGTTTCAGTATTACAAAATAAAATATGGATATGATCTGAGTATTGCAAAATAAAATATGGATAGGTTTGAGTATTGCAAAATAAAGTATGGATAGGATTTGAGTATTGCGAAGTAAAATATGGATAGGTTTGAGTATTGCGAAGTAAAATGTGGATAAGATTCAGTATTGCAAAATAAAATATGGATAAGTTTCAGTATTGCAGAATAAAATATGGATAAGTTTCAGTATTACAAAATAAAATATGGATAAGATTCAGTATTGCAAAATAAAATATGGATAAGTTTCAGTATTACAAAATAGAATATGGATATGATTTGAGTATTACAAAATGAAATATGGATATGCTTCAGTATTGCAAAATGAAATATGGATATGTGTCAGTATTGCAAAATAAAATATGGATATGTTTCAGTATTGCAAAACAAAATATGGATAAGTTTCAGTATTGAAAAATAAAATATGGATAAGTTTCAGTATTACAAAATAAAATATGGATAAGTTTCAGTATTGAACAATAAAATATGGATAAGTTTCAGTATTACAAAATAAAATATGGATATGATCTGAGTATTGCAAAATAAAATATGGATATGATCTGAGTATTGCAAAATAAAATATGGATAGGATTTGAGTATTGCAAAGTAAAATATGGATAGGTTTAGTATTGCAAAATAAAATGTGGATAAGATTCAGTATTGCAAAATAAAATATGGATAAGTTTCAGTGTTGCAAAATAGAATATGGATATGATTGGAGTATTGCAAAATAAAATATGGATATGACTTGAGTATTGCAAAATAAAATATGGATACGATTTGAGTATTGCAAAGTAAAATATGGATAGGTTTGTGTATTGCAAAATAAAGTATGGATAGGATTTGAGTATTGCGAAGTAAAATATGGATAGGTTTGGGTATTGCGAAGTAAAATGTGGATAAGATTCAGTATTGCAAAATAAAATATGGATAAGTTTCAGTATTGCAAAATAAAATATGGATAAGTTTCAGTATTACAAAATAAAATATGGATATGATCTGAGTATTGCAAAATAAAATATGGATATGACTTGAGTATTGCAAAATAAAATATGGATAGGATTTGAGTATTGCAAAGTAAAATATGGATAGGTTTAGTATTGCAAAATAAAATGTGGATAAGATTCAGTATTGCAAAATAAAATATGGATAAGTTTCAGTGTTGCAAAATAGAATATGGATATGATTGGAGTATTGCAAAATAAAATATGGATATGATCTGTGAGTATTGCAAATAAAATATGGATACGATTTGAGTATTGCAAAGTAAAATATGGATAGGTTTGAGTATTGCAAAATAAAATATGGATAAGTTCAGTATTGCAAAATAGAATATGTATATGATCCGTGGATTGCAGAATAAATAATGGATATGATTTAAGTATTGCATAATAAAATATGGATATGATATTAGTGTTGCAAAATGAAATAAAGACACGTTTGTTGTAAAGTAGTTTATTGCAGAATCTTGTGTGATATAATGTTTGAAGATGAGCCTTTGTGGCAATAATGAATATCGTATAATTAAGGATTTAGTGCGAGATATTGAATTTCCAAATAAGATTACATATAATTTTGAAGTGTTTTTCGAATTAACATTAAAAATGCAGAAAAATGTTTAATAATCTCTTAATGCTTTCAGGTGTGTTTAAGATGTATATTTGAGGTGTATATCAGACTTGTTGAAGATTTACTATCATACACATATCCTTATGTTCCAATGTAAGTTCCAATATATAATAAATAAATAATTTACTGTAATAGTGTGTATTTGTTGTGTTCATATACGAATAAAAAAATTGTATAACATTATTATATGTGTGTTTCTTAATCTTATAAACGAGACTTTTATCATTGTAAAAATGATTTAATTACATTTTTCTGCGTTTCTAAATCATAATGAATTTTCAGGGGCGAATAAAAATAGAGAGTCACCATGTCTGTACAAATGTAAAAGTCAGTTGAATATTTCTAGAAGGAACATTGCTTACCTGGTAGACGCCTAAGCTATAGCAGTTATTGTGTTTGATGAGTAAGGGAATCTACCTGGAAGAGGACTGTGAATTTCAAAGACCCTTCGGGCATTTTGATCCTTCTTCACGACCTTGCAGTTACCTATCTTTCTATTGGTAAGACTTGAGTTCACGCGGGATTATCCCCACTCCTTTCATTTCCAACAGGCTCCTCAATCTTCAAGGTCTCAAGGTACCCCATAAAAATGCAAGCCACCAGCTACCCTAAGGGAGAGGGTAGCCTTGCCTTGAGAGCAGTGATGCCAGAATCGTGGACGCGAGGACGCTACCCCTCCATCGGCTCGGCCGGCGGGACCCCCCACTCTGACGCACCGTCCTCGCTCCACGTTGCTTCTGCTGCGCACGCGCTACACACGAACGTATCTCTACTCTGCCCGTGTGAGTGCCTGTTCGATTGCACGCGCGCTACACAACCAGCGTACCTCTACTCTGTCCGTGTGAACTACCTGCTCCACTGATCAACCCCGACGCTTTCCTTCGATTTTCACGTTGCCGAAGTTTTGGAAGAATGAGTCGGAAAGTCGGAATCTGGAGACAGCGCGCATTTGAATCCCGGCACGGCGCGGCGCGGCGCAATGCACATTTTGCTATAACTTTTGATCTAAAAAAGATATCGAAGCGAATTTTTTTTTAAAAAACCGGGTTTAATGGTCCATGCTAAAATATGTTTTGTATTTTTTAAATAATATTTTTCGTTGATTTTTAAGGTTAAGATAGTCTAGAGGACCCCCAACACAAATTGATTTTTAGTCAAACCATGCTGAATAAACAATTATGAAAAAATTCATGAATATTCTACCTAATAGCACACATTACTGAGATTTTTCGGTCATTTACGGACTGTATTACAGCCCTTTTCACTTGGCAGAAACAGATACAACAATATCTCTAGACCTTAATAAAACACTGGATTTATTACTGAATAAGACACCCAGTAAAGATAAAATACTTAAGAGTCAAGTCGATGCACAATTCCATGTAAAAAATGTTAAGTAGGCCTGAAACACAGTCCGTAAATGACTAGAAGCCGAAAGTACTGCAAGAATATTTTTCCAAAAAATTATTTTGCAATAGTCTAAACATAGTTAAAAAATATTTTTACAATGGGTTAACAACAATCATATGGTTAGGAACCGAAAAAACATCTGATTAACTTAGAAAAAAGAATTGACCTGACCGGGGATTCGTACCTGGTCCAAAAAGTCTTCAGCGGTTCCGCAGTCGGTGACCATAGCCGCTGCACCAACCGGCGCCGTTGAAATCACCATTCACATATTCGAATATATGTATATAGTATTAATTTCATTTTTTGTACTACGCAAGTTTTAAAGTCTGGGAGATGTTTCTCTGAACGTAGGAACGTTTAATATTACATAATATATTTTTTAGATTCAGAAAAGATAAGTATAACTTAGAAAAAACGCCGAAAAAAATGGTTTTTATTTTTTTTAACTATGTTCCACCACTCTCAGGAATTTGAAAAAAATTGAGCATAATACTTACGGTAATATCTCATTGCTAAATTAAATCTGTAGTAGTACCTTTTAGATTTCTATATGAAACCTGCATTTTTTCGATATTTTTCGTGTTTTTCATTTTTTACAACCAGAGTTTGCAACGGAAAAATCTATAAATGATACCTAATATGTGGCTTAGTATTCTAAATGTGTCAGATTTTTTTCAGAATTTTTAATTGTCAATAAATACGGAAAATGGGCCAAAAACTGGTTTTTCGATTTTTCTCAATAACTACCCTTACAGATGAGATATGGGGCTGAAACTTGGCAGAGCCGGGTCTTTTTTGGTAGGCTATCGAATGGTGCAAGCTCGATTAAAATCCCGCCGGGGGCGAATTTCACTACCAAACCCGGGTATAGCCTTTAAAGTATTTATAAAAGGTGTTTGCAATAGCATCTCCTAAACGGGCTGCTATTTTTCGCCAATTTCAGGAGAATTATGAGAACCCTCCTTTGAAAATTGTAAAATTATCGGATACACGCTGGCTTGCTAGGCATCAGTGTATTAAACGATTTTTACATCTTTGAGACGATTTAGTCCGATTTTTCAACGAGCAGACCTTTTCGGAAAGCTCGGCCGCTGCTAGGAAATTCTCTTCCTTCCTGAGCAGACATGATATCAAAGGATATTTCCTCTTTTTGGAATATGTCCTTGATACTCTAAACAGATTTAACGCCTTCTACCCAAAGTAGGAAAACGTTGGTGCAGGAGTTGCATCCCTCTTCAGCAGGGTTGCTTCGATTTTTTTTGCGGAAGTTTTTAAAACCAGCCCTTTTAGATTGGTTTAGCTTATTGTTAGTATGAGGAAGATGGATTTCTCGTCGAAATCAAATCACGTTCCACTAGATCAAGTGGAGCTTGGTTCCGGATGTCACGATTTTTTGGAAGAGGCAGTTAATGATGGAATGTCGGAAGTTGAGGGGTCCTCCTTCCGGGAAAATTGCTTGAGGTTTTATGTGACCTTAAGCAATGAACTGAGAAATCGTCTTCCTCATGACGATGTTTTCCTAAGGCAATTGACGGTTTTCAAACCGCCCGATTCCCTATTCAACAGCGACAGAGATTTAACTCTTCAAAATCTCGTAGTTGTCGCTAGTAAATTAGGGAATTGGAGTGCCGTAGATCTACAAAAAGAGTGGGACTTTTTGTACTACGGCACTTCCCGGTCGCAGAGAGACCAATGGTCGAATCTGTCTTTTGACGATATGTGGACAGTCATCTGTACCCAAAGATACCCGAATCAAGTTCTTCCTTTTCCCCTTCTGACTTCTTTAATAAACACGGTCAGATGTCTTCCACACTCGGACTCGTATGCAGGGTTGCCATATTTTATCCCCTCCGGCCCCTTACCCTTCCGCCTTCTCGCCCAGTTTCGCAGCGTACCTCTTCCCACTAACGCAGGCGACAGTGGCGACACGCGACGAGTGGGAAAAGTGGGAGCAGGTAAGGAAAATAACGGGTGTACTTTTGTTCCACGCGACGCTACGGACGGCTTAGCTTGAGTGAAGTGGTTTTCGAATTCAGTTTACAGCAGTTTACAGACTTTGGTGTGCAATCTAGCAAGAATCAAAGTTTTAGAGTGCCGTTTGCAGTATTTTATACTACGCATTATTTAAAATTATTGAGAAAGCAGGTAATGTATACATTGAATTTTAGGTTATGTAATCTGCTTTCTCAATAATTTTAAATAATGCGTAGTATAAAATACTGCAAACGGCACTCTAAAACTTTGATTCTTGCTAGATTGCACACCAAAGTCTGTAAACTGCTGTAAACTGAATTCGAAAACCACTTCACTCAAGCCAAGCCGTCCGTAGTGTCGCGTGGAACAAAAGTACACCCGTTATTTTCCTTACCTGCTCCCACTTTTCCCACTCGTCGCGTGTCGCCACTGTCGCCTGCGTTAGTGGGAAGAGGTACGCTGCGAAACTGGGCGAGAAGGCGGAAGGGTAAGGGGCCGGAGGGGATAAAATATGGCAACCCTGCTCGTATGCCGAGGCTGAGCGAATTTTTTCTTTGCTTCCCGACATAAAATCTATGAAAAGGAATAAAATAGGCACTGGCCTATTAAATTCCATGTGTGTGGTGCCCACATCCTTGAAAGCTAGAAAGGAGTCTAGTCGCACCATGTGTGTCGATGACAGACATTTATCCCTTATGTCGGGAAAGCATTTATATGCAAGTTCATCGCGCTAGCAAATTTATAAACAATTAACATTGCACGCGTTTACGAATTAGTGAGGTCGTATTTTCTTCGTTCATCGTTGGTTAGCTTAGTTCATAACAAACAGCCAAAATGCTATCTCCAGTTTCTTTGTCGCGTTTTTAATACTTTTTAATGGGTTGTTAACATTTTTTTATATTATTAGGAATTTATTTTAGTTAGTGACCATATATTCATCGATAAAAAGAGATAAGTATACGTTACTATTTATATTGAGTCCTACAAAATTGCAATTAGAATTACGATTTTAATTATGTCTACTTTTTCTTTGAATATAGCAATGTAGAGGACCATATAAAACCGCGTGGGTGTCAGCCCCAGTCAACCAGGCCGTCTCTGGCCGAACACGAGCCCGGCGGGCCGAGGGCAGGTAGCGAGACGGGCACTGTGTTGAAGGTCCCTCGAAGCGGCTCTAAGCCCACTGGGCCAAGGTTCTGACCAGGGACTATCCGCGCGGGAGGGCTCGTAACTTGGACCACGGCCGAATTTTGGCCGAACCGGCCCTCGGCCGAATTTTGGCCGAATTTTGGCCGATTTCGGGCCGCTGTAAGATGGCAGCACGGTGGCGCGAATGCCGTTGTAAGATGGCAGCACGGTGGCGCGAGTGCCGTTAGAGCCTGTTCAGACACGGCGATTTGAACCGTGCGGATCTTATTTGATTAGCTTTTATGTACCCGTTCGCAGGCATCCGCGCGGTCGAACAATCAAAAACAAAAATTGAATGTTACTTCTTCCCTCTGAACCCCTTGCCGTACCATTTTAATTCTCGGGAATCCCGAAAATTCTCGGCATATAGAATAATACAATATTTGGGGTTCTCAAAAGTGTCATCGTTATTATTGAACATTTCAGCAATCCGTATGAAAGGAATATTCCTGCAACGCAAGCACGTAGCAAACGATTATTTTCTACAGCAAGAAATGTTGTAATAGCTACTCGAACTAAATTACTGTCCGAAAATGTTGAAAAACTTGTTTTTCTACACGAAAATTTAAAATAGAATGTTTTATACCCACTATTTTTATAATATGCTGTTTTTATTCTACTCTCTACCTGTTACAATTAATGTTATAATTTTTAGTTTATTATTATCTTTTCAATCTTTTTTACCATGTTTTTATTAGCTCGCTTTCTTGTCTGTCTGTTTGTTTGTCTGTCAATTTTGCAATTGATTTTAAACTAACTTCTCGATGACCTAGAGACTTGAAATTTTAAGCTCAGAATTGGATGACAATGCAATATTTAAAAAAATTTTTTAAGAAAGCCTATGCGTTTATTATAATTTTAACTCTATCTTAAAATTATACACAAGTCATTTAGTCAAGTATACACAATATAAATGCGTTCCGTTGTAAAACCCTCCGCGCGAAGGAACAAGCGAGACAACAGGCGAGGCCCTTCCAGATGTATACCTCCCAACTATGTGATTTTTAGCCAGCCGAAGGAAGCACGTATTTGGACCTTTTATACTTCTATACCGCACGTCTCGCTCCCCGTGACGGCCCAAGTGCTCAGGCCCGTACCGCATGAAATGCGCGTGGCGCATTAGGGCGACACCGGTATCGATAGGTTTCCACATTACCACGGAGGTACTATCGTCAATAGGTTTTTCTCCGTGGTTTCCCCTGTAGGCCTATTCCACTATCTCGTATGATAATTTCGGAAGAAAAGTTTGAAAAATAAACTAGTAAGATTAGTTTGAAAAATAGTTTTGAATTCCATTGCCAAAATTTTATTCAGTCATTCAGAAAAACTTCTTCGTGGACGTTTAAAGACGTACTTGGTATATCATATATATCGAATGAAAGGTTAGACGTCGCTGCTCGCATCGCAGACGATAGAGTAGCATCATTCAACCGGGTGCGCTTTTCCGATTTAATACACCGAAATTATCATACGACATAGTGGAATAGGCCTACAGGGGAAACCACGGAAAAATAACGCATTGACGATAGTACCTCCATGGTAATGTGGAAACGTATCGATACCGGTGTCGCCCTAATGCGCCACGCACATATCATGCGGTACGGGCCTGAGCACGTGGGCCGCCACGGAGAGCGAGACGTGCGGGAGGCGCAGGCTCGAAATCGGGCCGAACAAGCAACCGTTGCCGACCACTGTTCTATACCGTTAGCAAAGTCGAGGGCTGATGTCGAGGCGACCCTTAAGATCGGAAGGATTTATGGTAGGAACTGGGCGTACGTGACGTTCTGAATAGGGACGCATGAGAATAAACAGAACTGTCCTCGGGCGATGGCGGGTGGGCACTTTGGGCCATCCAGCTATCTGAGCCCAGAACACAATAGTAGTACAATAAACACGGCCGGGCAACCCCACGGCCAGCCAGGTATCTCGGCATGAAACCGCTAACAAGCGAATGCTAAACTTGTTTATTTTTCGTAATCTTCTCGCGAAAGTGACACGAGCCAGTTCGTGGCGTTCTTCCGAATAAGAAAAGACTAAACTCGATAGAATTCGGACTGTGTCTAGTAGTTTTACTCGTGAAAGTATCTTCGAAATTTGTATTTGGATACAATTTTTGCCCATCCTCCGTGCTAGGGCGACGAAGCGACGAGGGGCCTCGGGCCCGGCCGTGTTTATTGCACCACTTGGCCAAGGCTCTCGAGGCCTTCGTCACTTCGTCGCCCTAGCCAGCAGAGAAGAGCAGAAATTGTATTTAAATACAAATTTCGAATATACTTTCACGAACAAAACTACTAGACACAGTCCTAATTCTATCGGGTTTAGTCTTTTCTTAATCGGAAGAACGCCCCGGACCCTCCTAGCATCGCTCCGTGAAAGAATTATGTGATATTTCATATAATAACCAAGTTCAGCAACTGCATTTTTAGCGATTTTACAACGATATACCGGGCTGGCCGTCGGGTTACCCGTGTTCATTCAAGCCTCGAGCTGGCCAAAAGGATCTTGAAGGATCCAAAAGGATCTTTGAATTAGATACAGATACTATTTACAAATGTATCCGTTGCTTCGAATCCTTCTGCTGCGGATAGAAAAGTATCTGATTAAATTTCGAATATAAAATACTTTTGTATCTAAATCCTCGAGTAACTAATTAGAAATTTTGTATGTATTATTCGTGATCCGAAAGTATCTAATTACATATTTTGCCCAACTCTCCGGCGGAGAGTTTAAAATGTATGCAAAAAACAAACAGACAAACAAGAAAGCGAGCTAATAAAAACGTGGTAAAAATCAACAACAATGGAAGTATACAGTAAAGCTTGATTCGGTCTGACGATCGCGCGCCGATTACCGAGCAGAACCGCTAGTAAATAATACATATTTTCTAACATATGTTTTTTGTTAGTTTCATTTTAGACATTTCGATTGAATTTCAAATTACAGTAATTGTAATTGTAATTGAAATTACGTTTTGTCCAACTCTGGTGTATAGCATGTGAAGAAAACAATCTATCCGGACATGGAATTGAATAAACCACAATTTTCTTGAAATTTTCCAAGTTTAGCACAGATTTCCAAGGCTAAACAACGTTCGCACTATAATCTCTCTGTCTCTCTCTCTCTATTTTTCCCATATACTCTGCAATATTTCTGCTGTGAGTTAGAAGAAAATTCATCGCTCTATCTCATTTTTATCGAAAGTTCTTTGGTTTCTACACAGAATTCATCGGTTTGTCCCACTGTGGGGCGCAGCCCTCATCATTAACCCCTTGCCCGACAATATCGAGTCAGATTCGTACAAAGTTTCTAAATAGAGTCTAATAAATATATGTATGCGATTAATTTCCTTTAAATGGAAATGAAATATTCTATCTTGGTTTTGTTAATGTAGGTACAGCTGTTGGAGAACATGTAGGCATACAATAGATATAAAGCTTTTCCTTTTTTAGTAAATTAAGAATTACCAAAAATGTTTTAATCACGCTGACATCGTTAAACAAAACCCCGAAAAAGCGCCTCGAACGCAATGAATGGCAGGGGTGTGTACCTACTGCGCGCACCTTTCTCAGAAACGCGAAAAGCAGAAGCAACAGTGATGGGATATTCGTGGGCCGTCGACTGCGCTTGCCTGTGTTGGTCCCTGTTCGTTTGCACGCGCGCTACACACAAGCATACCTCTACTCAGTCCGTGTGATACCTGCTCGACTGATTGACGCCGAGAGTTCCTTCGATTTTCACGTTACCGAAGTTTCGGAAGCATGAGGCGGAAAGTCGGAATTTGGAGACGGCGCGTATTTGAATCCCGGCACAGCGCGACGCGGCGCACTACGGGCCAAACCGACGAAATCTGTGTAAAAATCAAGGAACTTTCGATAGAAATGAGATAGAGCGATGAAATTTTTTTAAAATTAAAGCTGAAACTTTGCAAAATATGAAATAATTATGGAGATTGTGGTACGAACGTTTTTTAACCTTGAGAAAATTCGTTAAACTTGCACAATTTCAAGAAAATTGTGGTTTTTTCAATACCACGCGCGGAAAAAATTTTTTTTTAACATACGACACATCATTTCGTGTAGATTTTTTCACGCTGATTTCAAATCTTGTCTCAAAATTTGTCTACGACCTCAGGATTTTGCAAAACATCGATTTTTGTGAACAAAACTAATGTAATCATTTTTTCGTTGAAATGATTTGGTAACCCTCTAGTTTGAAGGAATATTGTATTCTCATATATAAAACACATAAAAAATAATCATAATGAAGTATTTGGACGTTTACTTAACGTATATCACTTGACGAACGATCACTTGACGTATCGCTACGATTATCGCTGGCGTGATATACGTTAAGTAAACGTCCAAATACTTCATTATGATTATTTTTTATGTGTTTTATATATGAGAATACAATATTCCTTCAAACTAGTGGGTTGCCAAATCATTTCAACGAAAAAATGATTACATTAGTTTTGTTCACAAAAATCGATGTTTTGCAAAATCCTGAGGTCGTAGACAAATTTTGAGACAAGATTTGAAATCAGCGTGAAAAAATCTACAGGAAATGATGTGTCGTATGTTAAAAAAAATTTTTTCCCGCGCGTGGTATTGAAAAAACCACAATTTTCTTAAAATTGTGCAAGTTTAACGAATTTTCTCAAGGTTAAAAAACGTTCGTACCAAAATCTTCATAATTATTTCATATTCTGCAAAGTTTCAGCTTTAATTTTAAAAAAATTTCATGGCTCTATCTCATTTCTATCGAAAGTTCTTTGATTTTTACACAGATTTCGTCTCACAGTGTCTCTAAAACTACAATACAAAATATGCATTTTCTCCGAATGTTTGGAGGTTTAAAACATGTTTCCGTAATCCGAAAAATCTGAAAAAAATACACATTAATAATCAGGAGGAGACACAACTAACGTAATAATATAAATGTGGTCAACTGAAGACTGATATAATATCGGCAATTTTATGTTTTCCGATTTGTTTAAAAATCGATTTTGCAACCAAAAATTTTGAAAAAAATCTCAGTCGTGTATGCTATTAACTAGAATATTCACAAATTTTTTCATAATTTTCTGTTGAACATGACGTGACTAAAAATCAATTTGGATGGACACTTTTGACCATTATCTTATCCGACTATACCTTTTAAGAATCAACGAAAACATTATTTACAAAATACAAAATATATTTCTGTTTGCATCATTAAACCTGATTTTGAAAAAAAAATTATCCCAAATTTCTCTTCGATATCTCTTTTAGATCAAAAGTTATAGCAAAATGTGCGCCGCGTCGCGCTGTGCCGGGATTCAAATGCGCGTCGTCTCCAAATTCCGACTTTCCGTCTCATGCTTCCGAAACTTCGGCAACGTGAAAATCGAAGGAACGCGTCGGCGTCTATCAGTCGAGCGGGTAGTTCACACGGACAGAGTAGAGGTACTGAGAGCTACGCTTGTGTGTAGCGCGCGTGCAAGCGAACAGGGACCAACACAGGCAACGCAGTCGACACGGATACGACGATACGTCAAGGAAGGGGAAACCAGCGACTCAGACGAACGGCCCACGGCCCACTGTTTCCGGCATCACTGCAGTCAGAAGCATCTGAGACGCGATCCGCGTGCCTTCTCAGGCTTTGCAAACCACCCTCGCGCGCGCGCGTCGATTTTCTGCTCGAGTTCTGTTTGAGTTCGTGTCCCGTTCGAGTTTGTGTTCTGTTCGAGTTCGTGTGGTTCTGTTCGGTAGTGACACCATTATGGATCGCCCTCGCATCAAAAACCCTGTAAGTATACATATGTAGTATGGATTGTTCTCAACAATCACGGAACCAATGAATAACTAGTCTTATGGAGGATCTATTTTTTTATACACTATAATTGTTTTGGATTTGGTCTAACTCCGCGTGAAGACGGAAAAACACCACTTTCGCACCAATTTTTGAATTTATCTCAAAAAATAAGCGTCCAGCGGAAAATCGAACTATACCACGCGATAGAGCAGACTTTTATCTTGAG
This sequence comes from Lasioglossum calceatum, assembly GCA_963966675.1. Classification (NCBI taxonomy): domain Eukaryota; kingdom Metazoa; phylum Arthropoda; class Insecta; order Hymenoptera; family Halictidae; genus Lasioglossum; species Lasioglossum calceatum. The sequence continues at coordinate 9,223,739 of OZ016549.1, forward strand.
AAACCACCCTATCAAGTTTGGAACGTCGACGTTTTTTTCGAACCAGAAAGCAAAATATCTTCGTCCGACATGAGTTGCGGCCAGTGGCGCTCTAGACGGTGTACGGCGCAGCGACGGGATACGGAGCGGCGAACGACCATTCTAGTAGTGAGCGCCACTGGCCGCAACTCATGTCGAGCGAAAATATTTTGCTTTCTGGTTCGAAAAAAACGTCGACGTTCGAAACTTGAAAGGGTGGTTGCTCAAGATAAAAGTCTGCTCTATCGCGTCGTATAGTTTGATTTTCCGCTGAACGCTTATTTTTTGAGATAAATTCAAAAATATCGTCAAAAATTGGTGCGAAAGTGGTGTCTTTCCGTCTTCAATCATCGTTTAAACATGTTTAAACAATTATAATGCATTAATATTATATATCACTGTATTCGGGAAAGTCCAAGGAATCTGTTGCTGTAAAGATCAATTCAATATCTTTTATATAATAACATCACAATATTTGTTCAAAGTTGAAAAATATGTCTTTTTTTTAAACTCCATTTTCTCAAAAACTGTACGTATGGGAGAAAAATTAAAAACAGATTCGGAATCAGCGCGAAAAACTCTATAAGAATCGCATAGTGGGAATCGAAATACAAAAATAAAGTTGAAATTTGTTGGACAGTATTATTTGAAGTTGTCTAAGAAATTGTAATATCATACGTATACATATAACAAAAAGTGTGGAAGAGATCTGTTATGGTTTCCCGCCTTGTAAATTTTCTTGTGTGATATTCTCTATGAGCCTGCTCAGACACTGCGGAAACCGCGCTTTTTCGACCGCGCGATTTTTGTTTTTGATTGTTCGATCGCGGGGATGCGTGTGAACGAATGCATAAACGCTAATGTAATAAGATCCACGCGGTTCAAATCGCGCGGTTTCCGCCGTGTCTGAACAGGCTCTAATACTTCGAAAGTCGTTATTCCATGGCCTCCACGGAAAATATTTCGATTGGTAGTGTAGCAGATTTTATTATGTCCGTTGCGTGAATTAATATTTTTTTTTTTGCGGTCCGCAGAGGAGGTAACGGCGTTCGGTGGTGAAAGTGCCGAATACAACAACGTCGTAAGTACATATAACGCATTACACCGATAATATAAGTAAGTGTATCAAATTTATGAATATGCAAACTGATGTTTATTTTTTTTCAGATTGCAGTTAAGGCATATTTCAACGATGCCCTTTCGGCGGAAATTATAAACGGGTATACGTTGGCGGGAACCAGGGGGTACGCAGGATTAAACAAGACGAAAATCCTGGAGGCCATGTATGGTAAGCATTGTGTAGATTTTTTATTTAATTTTATTTCATTATTAATTCATTGTTTAGTAATATTTATCTCGATTTCAACGAATGTTACAGCTGCTACCCGGCATTCGAGATCGTTTGACAGGCCGGACAAGAAAAACCTCCCCCGACGTTATCGCCGTCGCGCCGCCGCAGAACACAATCTGTGGGACGTCGCCCCCCCCCCCCCTCTCCACCATGGAACGGTGATGCTAAGGAAGTGCGCCGTAAGTATATTATAGTGAAATTATATAATAAAAGTGAGTATAGTCTAAGTCTAAACAATCAATATGCAAACTAATGTTTATTTTTTTTAGGTTGGGCACTTCGTTCAGTGCTCTTGCATTGATATGGTGGAATAGGCCTACAGGGGATACCACTGGAAAAAAAACGCAATCGGTTTCTCGAAGGAGGAGAAGGAGTAAGCTCTACGGCAACCGGGGAAGAGGAAGGACTCTAATTTCTGGTGTGGTGGTAAGTACAGGGTGGCGCAAAATTATCTTTATGGTTTGAATTCCTTCCAACTTTTTTATCTCGTCATTCTTTCAATTTTTTGTTTCGGAATGTTGTAAACAAGACTTCTAGAATTTAATATGGGAAGCTACACAACACTTCTGTGAACGAACAAAAATCATCGAATTTTATTTTGAAACGTCGAAACAATTGACCGTTGGTTTTCAAAATAAAATTCGATGATTTTTGTTCGTTGTTCTGTGTTGTGTGTCTTTCCATATTAAATTCTAGAAGTCTTGTTTACAACATTCTGAAACAAAACATAAAAATAAATTTTTAAAAAATACCACGTTTTTAAAACGGACTAAAAAGTGTGAAATAATGTTTCCTAGCCCCATACAGGTTCCTAACCCCATACAGATTGTGAATTTTGAATAGCTATGAAAATACTTGTAAGATTTAAAACGAAAAACGTGGGGCGCAAGATAATAGTAAGGACTGTAGAGAGTAGCACTATTCATGCATCAATTAATTATCTATGGCATGCGCCCCACGTTTTTCGTTTTAAATCTTACAAGTATTTTCATAGCTATTCAAAATTCACAATCTGTATGGGGTTAGGAACCTGTATGGGGCTAGGAAAGGTTATTTCACACTTTTTAGTCCGTTTTAAAAACGTGGTATTTTTTAAAAATTTATTTTGATTTGAATAATTTTTTTATCCGTTGAAAATTTCCAACTTCTTTGGTAATCCGCCAGTCTTGTCGATATCGCCGATATCGTATTTACTGAGGCTCGGATTCGAATCCCGGTCCAGTAACTACGATTTTTCTAATTACTATCTCGTAAACGCACAGTTTTTTAAAAAAATTTTTCTGAATATTCCATTGTCATCCAGTTCTGAGCTATGTTTAAAATTTCAAGTCTCTAGCGCATCGGGAAGTTAGTTTAAAATCAATTGCAAGATTTGTACCGAACAAACAGACAAACAAGAAAGCGAGCTAATAAAAACGTGGTAAAAGTCGGAAGAATGTTGAAATAAAAAAGTTCTAAAGAATTCAAACCATAAAGATCATTTTGCGCCACCCTGTATATTATTATGTACATGTATGAATATATTGTATATACTAATGATTTTCCTTGTATTTTGTAGATATCCTGTGTCACCGGCTACGAGAACAAAAAAATGAAATTGTAAGATAGATTTAAGTTGAAATAATAAAGAGAATTAATAAAGTGAACTAATAAATACAACGTTCATTGTTCCCCCATTTTGTATTATCCTTATCATATTTATGATAATTCTTCTTCTTCTCAAATTTCATTATTTAAATTATCATATTTAAGATTTAGTAGATAAATAAATTTTCGTTTCCCTTTTACGAAGAGGATTTTTTTTCAAAAACATGCAATCAATGGTACGGCAGGAAGGAAATTAACATTCAATTTTTGTTTTTGACTGTTCAAATCGCGCGGTTTTCGCCGTGTCTGAACTGGCTCTAACGGCATTCGCCGCATCGGTGCGACCGTGCTGCCCTCTTAAAACGGCTCGAAATCGGCCCAAATTCAGCCAAATTCAGCCAAAATTCAGCCAAAATTCGGCCAAAAATCGGCCGAGGGCCGGTTCGGCCAAAATTCGGCCGAGGGCAGGTTCGGCCAAAATTCGGCCGTGGTCCTAGTTACGAGCCCTGCCGCGCGGATAGTCCCTGGTCAGAAACAGGGATTTTTGCTTACGGGGGCGGTAATGAAATAGGACAACGTAAAATCATATTAGCAGATTCAAGAATGACATCAAAGAAAAGATAAGTTTATAGTTACATTAATGTTTTATTCTATCCTTTGCAATCGTGGCTAACAATTTTTTGTTTTTTTTTATGTTACAGAAAGGCAGGAGCCATTTAAAATCGATTTTCGTAACCGGAAATGCTATTGCAAACACCTTTTATAAATACTTCGAATTATATTATCGGTTCGTTAGGTATGAAATTTGACAAATGTGTTTGAATTTTAAATTTGTGTTATATTTGCCAAGTTTCATACTTAACGACCTGATATATGTAAAATGTCGTTACAATAATTATGTGATTACTACCCCGTAAGCAAAAATCCCTGTTTCTGACCAGGGACTATCCGCGCGGCAGGGCTCGTAACTAGGACCACGGCCGAATTTTGGCCGAACCTGCCCTCGGCCGAATTTTGGCCGAACCGGCCCTCGGCCGATTTTTGGCCGAATTTTGGCTGAATTTTGGCTGAATTTGGCTGAATTTGGGCCGATTTCGAGCCGTTTTAAGAGGGCAGCACGGTCGCACCGATGCGGCGAATGCCGTTAGAGCCAGTTCAGACACGGCGAAAACCGCGCGATTTGAACAGTCAAAAACAAAAATTGAATGTTAATTTCCTTCCTGCCGTACCATTGATTGCATGTTTTTGAAAAAAAATCCTCTTCGTAAAAGGGAAACGAAAATTTATTTATCTACTAAATCTTAAATATGATAATTTAAATAATGAAATTTGAGAAGAAGAAGAATTATCATAAATATGATAAGGATAATACAAAATGGGGGAACAATGAACGTTGTATTTATTAGTTCACTTTATTAATTCTCTTTATTATTTCAACTTAAATCTATCTTACAATTTCATTTTTTTGTTCTCGTAGCCGGTGACACAGGATATCTACAAAATACAAGGAAAATCATTAGTATATACAATATATTCATACATGTACATAATAATATACAGGGTGGCGCAAAATGATCTTTATGGTTTGAATTCTTTAGAACTTTTTTATTTCAACATTCTTCCGACTTTTACCACGTTTTTATTAGCTCGCTTTCTTGTTTGTCTGTTTGTTCGGTACAAATCTTGCAATTGATTTTAAACTAACTTCCCGATGCGCTAGAGACTTGAAATTTTAAACATAGCTCAGAACTGGATGACAATGGAATATTCAGAAAAATTTTTTTAAAAAACTGTGCGTTTACGAGATAGTAATTAGAAAAATCGTAGTTACTGGACCGGGATTCGAATCCGAGCCTCAGTAAATACGATATCGGCGATATCGACAAGACTGGCGGATTACCAAAGAAGTTGGAAATTTTCAACGGATAAAAAAATTATTCAAATCAAAATAAATTTTTAAAAAATACCACGTTTTTAAAACGGACTAAAAAGTGTGAAATAACCTTTCCTAGCCCCATACAGGTTCCTAACCCCATACAGATTGTGAATTTTGAATAGCTATGAAAATACTTGTAAGATTTAAAACGAAAAACGTGGGGCGCATGCCATAGATAATTAATTGATGCATGAATAGTGCTACTCTCTACAGTCCTTACTATTATCTTGCGCCCCACGTTTTTCGTTTTAAATCTTACAAGTATTTTCATAGCTATTCAAAATTCACAATCTGTATGGGGTTAGGAACCTGTATGGGGCTAGGAAACATTATTTCACACTTTTTAGTCCGTTTTAAAAACGTGGTATTTTTTAAAAATTTATTTTTATGTTTTGTTTCAGAATGTTGTAAACAAGACTTCTAGAATTTAATATGGAAAGACACACAACACAGAACAACGAACAAAAATCATCGAATTTTATTTTGAAAACCAACGGTCAATTGTTTCGACGTTTCAAAATAAAATTCGATGATTTTTGTTCGTTCACAGAAGTGTTGTGTAGCTTCCCATATTAAATTCTAGAAGTCTTGTTTACAACATTCCGAAACAAAAAATTGAAAGAATGACGAGATAAAAAAGTTGGAAGGAATTCAAACCATAAAGATAATTTTGCGCCACCCTGTACTTACCACCACACCAGAAATTAGAGTCCTTCCTCTTCCCCGGTTGCCGTAGAGCTTACTCCTTCTCCTCCTTCGAGAAACCGATTGCGTTTTTTTTCCAGTGGTATCCCCTGTAGGCCTATTCCACCATATCAATGCAAGAGCACTGAACGAAGTGCCCAACCTAAAAAAAATAAACATTAGTTTGCATATTGATTGTTTAGACTTAGACTATACTCACTTTTATTATATAATTTCACTATAATATACTTACGGCGCACTTCCTTAGCATCACCGTTCCATGGTGGAGAGGGGGGGGGGGGGGCGACGTCCCACAGATTGTGTTCTGCGGCGGCGCGACGGCGATAACGTCGGGGGAGGTTTTTCTTGTCCGGCCTGTCAAACGATCTCGAATGCCGGGTAGCAGCTGTAACATTCGTTGAAATCGAGATAAATATTACTAAACAATGAATTAATAATGAAATAAAATTAAATAAAAAATCTACACAATGCTTACCATACATGGCCTCCAGGATTTTCGTCTTGTTTAATCCTGCGTACCCCCTGGTTCCCGCCAACGTATACCCGTTTATAATTTCCGCCGAAAGGGCATCGTTGAAATATGCCTTAACTGCAATCTGAAAAAAAATAAACATCAGTTTGCATATTCATAAATTTGATACACTTACTTATATTATCGGTGTAATGCGTTATATGTACTTACGACGTTGTTGTATTCGGCACTTTCACCACCGAACGCCGTTACCTCCTCTGCGGACCGCAAAAAAAAAAATATTAATTCACGCAACGGACATAATAAAATCTGCTACACTACCAATCGAAATATTTTCCGTGGAGGCCATGGAATAACGACTTTCGAAGTATTAGAGCCTGTTCAGACACGGCGGAAACCGCGCGATTTGAACCGCGTGGATCTTATTACATTAGCGTTTATGCATTCGTTCACACGCATCCCCGCGATCGAACAATCAAAAACAAAAATCGCGCGGTCGAAAAAGCGCGGTTTCCGCAGTGTCTGAGCAGGCTCATAGAGAATATCACACAAGAAAATTTACAAGGCGGGAAACCATAACAGATCTCTTCCACACTTTTTGTTATATGTATACGTATGATATTACAATTTCTTAGACAACTTCAAATAATACTGTCCAACAAATTTCAACTTTATTTTTGTATTTCGATTCCCACTATGCGATTCTTATAGAGTTTTTCGCGCTGATTCCGAATCTGTTTTTAATTTTTCTCCCATACGTACAGTTTTTGAGAAAATGGAGTTTAAAAAAAAGACATATTTTTCAACTTTGAACAAATATTGTGATGTTATTATATAAAAGATATTGAATTGATCTTTACAGCAACAGATTCCTTGGACTTTCCCGAATACAGTGATATATAATATTAATGCATTATAATTGTTTAAACATGTTTAAACGATGATTGAAGACGGAAAGACACCACTTTCGCACCAATTTTTGACGATATTTTTGAATTTATCTCAAAAAATAAGCGTTCAGCGGAAAATCAAACTATACGACGCGATAGAGCAGACTTTTATCTTGAGCAACCACCCTTTCAAGTTTCGAACGTCGACGTTTTTTTCGAACCAGAAAGCAAAATATTTTCGCTCGACATGAGTTGCGGCCAGTGGCGCTCACTACTAGAATGGTCGTTCGCCGCTCCGTATCCCGTCGCTGCGCCGTACACCGTCTAGAGCGCCACTGGCCGCAACTCATGTCGGACGAAGATATTTTGCTTTCTGGTTCGAAAAAAACGTCGACGTTCCAAACTTGATAGGGTGGTTTCTCAAGATAAAAGTCTGCTCTATCGCGTGGTATAGTTCGATTTTCCGCTGGACGCTTATTTTTTGAGATAAATTCAAAAATTGGTGCGAAAGTGGTGTTTTTCCGTCTTCACGCGGAGTTAGACCAAATCCAAAACAATTATAGTGTATAAAAAAATAGATCCTCCATAAGACTAGTTATTCATTGGTTCCGTGATTGTTGAGAACAATCCATACTACATATGTATACTTACAGGGTTTTTGATGCGAGGGCGATCCATAATGGTGTCACTACCGAACAGAACCACACGAACTCGAACAGAACACAAACTCGAACGGGACACGAACTCAAACAGAACTCGAGCAGAAAATCGACGCGCGCGCGCGAGGGTGGTTTGCAAAGCCTGAGAAGGCACGCGGATCGCGTCTCAGATGCTTCTGACTGCAGTGATGCCGGAAACAGTGGGCCGTGGGCCGTTCGTCTGAGTCGCTGGTTTCCCCTTCCTTGACGTATCGTCGTATCCGTGTCGACTGCGTTGCCTGTGTTGGTCCCTGTTCGCTTGCACGCGCGCTACACACAAGCGTAGCTCTCAGTACCTCTACTCTGTCCGTGTGAACTACCCGCTCGACTGATAGACGCCGACGCGTTCCTTCGATTTTCACGTTGCCGAAGTTTCGGAAGCATGAGACGGAAAGTCGGAATTTGGAGACGACGCGCATTTGAATCCCGGCACAGCGCGACGCGGCGCACATTTTGCTATAACTTTTGATCTAAAAGAGATATCGAAGAGAAATTTGGGATAATTTTTTTTTCAAAATCAGGTTTAATGATGCAAACAGAAATATATTTTGTATTTTGTAAATAATGTTTTCGTTGATTCTTAAAAGGTATAGTCGGATAAGATAATGGTCAAAAGTGTCCATCCAAATTGATTTTTAGTCACGTCATGTTCAACAGAAAATTATGAAAAAATTTGTGAATATTCTAGTTAATAGCATACACGACTGAGATTTTTTTCAAAATTTTTGGTTGCAAAATCGATTTTTAAACAAATCGGAAAACATAAAATTGCCGATATTATATCAGTCTTCAGTTGACCACATTTATATTATTACGTTAGTTGTGTCTCCTCCTGATTATTAATGTGTATTTTTTTCAGATTTTTCGGATTACGGAAACATGTTTTAAACCTCCAAACATTCGGAGAAAATGCATATTTTGTATTGTAGTTTTAGAGACACTGTGAGACGAAATCTGTGTAAAAATCAAAGAACTTTCGATAGAAATGAGATAGAGCCATGAAATTTTTTTAAAATTAAAGCTGAAACTTTGCAGAATATGAAATAATTATGAAGATTTTGGTACGAACGTTTTTTAACCTTGAGAAAATTCGTTAAACTTGCACAATTTTAAGAAAATTGTGGTTTTTTCAATACCACGCGCGGGAAAAAATTTTTTTTAACATACGACACATCATTTCCTGTAGATTTTTTCACGCTGATTTCAAATCTTGTCTCAAAATTTGTCTACGACCTCAGGATTTTGCAAAACATCGATTTTTGTGAACAAAACTAATGTAATCATTTTTTCGTTGAAATGATTTGGCAACCCACTAGTTTGAAGGAATATTGTATTCTCATATATAAAACACATAAAAAATAATCATAATGAAGTATTTGGACGTTTACTTAACGTATATCACGCCAGCGATAATCGTAGCGATACGTCAAGTGATCGTTCGTCAAGTGATATACGTTAAGTAAACGTCCAAATACTTCATTATGATTATTTTTTATGTGTTTTATATATGAGAATACAATATTCCTTCAAACTAGAGGGTTACCAAATCATTTCAACGAAAAAATGATTACATTAGTTTTGTTCACAAAAATCGATGTTTTGCAAAATCCTGAGGTCGTAGACAAATTTTGAGACAAGATTTGAAATCAGCGTGAAAAAATCTACACGAAATGATGTGTCGTATGTTAAAAAAAAATTTTTTCCGCGCGTGGTATTGAAAAAACCACAATTTTCTTGAAATTGTGCAAGTTTAACGAATTTTCTCAAGGTTAAAAAACGTTCGTACCACAATCTCCATAATTATTTCATATTTTGCAAAGTTTCAGCTTTAATTTTAAAAAAATTTCATCGCTCTATCTCATTTCTATCGAAAGTTCCTTGATTTTTACACAGATTTCGTCGGTTTGGCCCGTAGTGCGCCGCGTCGCGCTGTGCCGGGATTCAAATACGCGCCGTCTCCAAATTCCGACTTTCCGCCTCATGCTTCCGAAACTTCGGTAACGTGAAAATCGAAGGAACTCTCGGCGTCAATCAGTCGAGCAGGTATCACACGGACTGAGTAGAGGTATGCTTGTGTGTAGCGCGCGTGCAAACGAACAGGGACCAACACAGGCAAGCGCAGTCGACGGCCCACGAATATCCCATCACTGTTGCTTCTGCTTTTCGCGTTTCTGAGAAAGGTGCGCGCAGTAGGTACACACCCCTGCCATTCATTGCGTTCGAGGCGCTTTTTCGGGGTTTTGTTTAACGATGTCAGCGTGATTAAAACATTTTTGGTAATTCTTAATTTACTAAAAAAGGAAAAGCTTTATATCTATTGTATGCCTACATGTTCTCCAACAGCTGTACCTACATTAACAAAACCAAGATAGAATATTTCATTTCCATTTAAAGGAAATTAATCGCATACATATATTTATTAGACTCTATTTAGAAACTTTGTACGAATCTGACTCGATATTGTCGGGCAAGGGGTTAATGATGAGGGCTGCGCCCCACAGTGGGACAAACCGATGAATTCTGTGTAGAAACCAAAGAACTTTCGATAAAAATGAGATAGAGCGATGAATTTTCTTCTAACTCACAGCAGAAATATTGCAGAGTATATGGGAAAAATAGAGAGAGAGAGACAGAGAGATTATAGTGCGAACGTTGTTTAGCCTTGGAAATCTGTGCTAAACTTGGAAAATTTCAAGAAAATTGTGGTTTATTCAATTCCATGTCCGGATAGATTGTTTTCTTCACATGCTATACACCAGAGTTGGACAAAACGTAATTTCAATTACAATTACAATTACTGTAATTTGAAATTCAATCGAAATGTCTAAAATGAAACTAACAAAAAACATATGTTAGAAAATATGTATTATTTACTAGCGGTTCTGCTCGGTAATCGGCGCGCGATCGTCAGACCGAATCAAGCTTTACTGTATACTTCCATTGTTGTTGATTTTTACCACGTTTTTATTAGCTCGCTTTCTTGTTTGTCTGTTTGTTTTTTGCATACATTTTAAACTCTCCGCCGGAGAGTTGGGCAAAATATGTAATTAGATACTTTCGGATCACGAATAATACATACAAAATTTCTAATTAGTTACTCGAGGATTTAGATACAAAAGTATTTTATATTCGAAATTTAATCAGATACTTTTCTATCCGCAGCAGAAGGATTCGAAGCAACGGATACATTTGTAAATAGTATCTGTATCTAATTCAAAGATCCTTTTGGATCCTTCAAGATCCTTTTGGCCAGCTCGAGGCTTGAATGAACACGGGTAACCCGACGGCCAGCCCGGTATATCGTTGTAAAATCGCTAAAAATGCAGTTGCTGAACTTGGTTATTATATGAAATATCACATAATTCTTTCACGGAGCGATGCTAGGAGGGTCCGGGGCGTTCTTCCGATTAAGAAAAGACTAAACCCGATAGAATTAGGACTGTGTCTAGTAGTTTTGTTCGTGAAAGTATATTCGAAATTTGTATTTAAATACAATTTCTGCTCTTCTCTGCTGGCTAGGGCGACGAAGTGACGAAGGCCTCGAGAGCCTTGGCCAAGTGGTGCAATAAACACGGCCGGGCCCGAGGCCCCTCGTCGCTTCGTCGCCCTAGCACGGAGGATGGGCAAAAATTGTATCCAAATACAAATTTCGAAGATACTTTCACGAGTAAAACTACTAGACACAGTCCGAATTCTATCGAGTTTAGTCTTTTCTTATTCGGAAGAACGCCACGAACTGGCTCGTGTCACTTTCGCGAGAAGATTACGAAAAATAAACAAGTTTAGCATTCGCTTGTTAGCGGTTTCATGCCGAGATACCTGGCTGGCCGTGGGGTTGCCCGGCCGTGTTTATTGTACTACTATTGTGTTCTGGGCTCAGATAGCTGGATGGCCCAAAGTGCCCACCCGCCATCGCCCGAGGACAGTTCTGTTTATTCTCATGCGTCCCTATTCAGAACGTCACGTACGCCCAGTTCCTACCATAAATCCTTCCGATCTTAAGGGTCGCCTCGACATCAGCCCTCGACTTTGCTAACGGTATAGAACAGTGGTCGGCAACGGTTGCTTGTTCGGCCCGATTTCGAGCCTGCGCCTCCCGCACGTCTCGCTCTCCGTGGCGGCCCACGTGCTCAGGCCCGTACCGCATGATATGTGCGTGGCGCATTAGGGCGACACCGGTATCGATACGTTTCCACATTACCATGGAGGTACTATCGTCAATGCGTTATTTTTCCGTGGTTTCCCCTGTAGGCCTATTCCACTATGTCGTATGATAATTTCGGTGTATTAAATCGGAAAAGCGCACCCGGTTGAATGATGCTACTCTATCGTCTGCGATGCGAGCAGCGACGTCTAACCTTTCATTCGATATATATGATATACCAAGTACGTCTTTAAACGTCCACGAAGAAGTTTTTCTGAATGACTGAATAAAATTTTGGCAATGGAATTCAAAACTATTTTTCAAACTAATCTTACTAGTTTATTTTTCAAACTTTTCTTCCGAAATTATCATACGAGATAGTGGAATAGGCCTACAGGGGAAACCACGGAGAAAAACCTATTGACGATAGTACCTCCGTGGTAATGTGGAAACCTATCGATACCGGTGTCGCCCTAATGCGCCACGCGCATTTCATGCGGTACGGGCCTGAGCACTTGGGCCGTCACGGGGAGCGAGACGTGCGGTATAGAAGTATAAAAGGTCCAAATACGTGCTTCCTTCGGCTGGCTAAAAATCACATAGTTGGGAGGTATACATCTGGAAGGGCCTCGCCTGTTGTCTCGCTTGTTCCTTCGCGCGGAGGGTTTTACAACGGAACGCATTTATATTGTGTATACTTGACTAAATGACTTGTGTATAATTTTAAGATAGAGTTAAAATTATAATAAACGCATAGGCTTTCTTAAAAAATTTTTTTAAATATTGCATTGTCATCCAATTCTGAGCTTAAAATTTCAAGTCTCTAGGTCATCGAGAAGTTAGTTTAAAATCAATTGCAAAATTGACAGACAAACAAACAGACAGACAAGAAAGCGAGCTAATAAAAACATGGTAAAAAAGATTGAAAAGATAATAATAAACTAAAAATTATAACATTAATTGTAACAGGTAGAGAGTAGAATAAAAACAGCATATTATAAAAATAGTGGGTATAAAACATTCTATTTTAAATTTTCGTGTAGAAAAACAAGTTTTTCAACATTTTCGGACAGTAATTTAGTTCGAGTAGCTATTACAACATTTCTTGCTGTAGAAAATAATCGTTTGCTACGTGCTTGCGTTGCAGGAATATTCCTTTCATACGGATTGCTGAAATGTTCAATAATAACGATGACACTTTTGAGAACCCCAAATATTGTATTATTCTATATGCCGAGAATTTTCGGGATTCCCGAGAATTAAAATGGTACGGCAAGGGGTTCAGAGGGAAGAAGTAACATTCAATTTTTGTTTTTGATTGTTCGACCGCGCGGATGCCTGCGAACGGGTACATAAAAGCTAATCAAATAAGATCCGCACGGTTCAAATCGCCGTGTCTGAACAGGCTCTAACGGCACTCGCGCCACCGTGCTGCCATCTTACAACGGCATTCGCGCCACCGTGCTGCCATCTTACAGCGGCCCGAAATCGGCCAAAATTCGGCCAAAATTCGGCCGAGGGCCGGTTCGGCCAAAATTCGGCCGTGGTCCAAGTTACGAGCCCTCCCGCGCGGATAGTCCCTGGTCAGAACCTTGGCCCAGTGGGCTTAGAGCCGCTTCGAGGGACCTTCAACACAGTGCCCGTCTCGCTACCTGCCCTCGGCCCGCCGGGCTCGTGTTCGGCCAGAGACGGCCTGGTTGACTGGGTAAGTTAGGAGTGATGCACATATGTATATTGAAATATATAACGTAAATAAAATATTTTATATTGCATTATCAAGTCTGTACATTATTTTTCTGATTATAAAAGTATTCAATATTACATAATACATCTACCAAAAAGTAAAGAAGTATCGAAAAAATTGATTTTGATTTTTTTAACACCGATACAATTTATAAAAAATTCTGAAAAAAATTAAGGACAATTGTTTCAATAATATCTGACTATTGAATTTTTATAAAACTGATATCTCGTAAACTTCAATACGAAATATGCATTTTCTTCGAATGTTTGGAGATTTTCAATTTTTTTAAACATGTTTGCATAATCCGAAAAATCTGAGAAAAATCTCAGTAATGTGTGCTATTAGGTAGAATATTCATGAATTTTTTCATAATTGTTTATTCAGCATGGTTTGACTAAAAATCAATTTGTGTTGGGGGTCCTCTAGACTATCTTAACCTTAAAAATCAACGAAAAATATTATTTAAAAAATACAAAACATATTTTAGCATGGACCATTAAACCCGGTTTTTTAAAAAAAAATTCGCTTCGATATCTTTTTTAGATCAAAAGTTATAGCAAAATGTGCATTGCGCCGCGCCGCGCCGTGCCGGGATTCAAATGCGCGCTGTCTCCAGATTCCGACTTTCCGACTCATTCTTCCAAAACTTCGGCAACGTGAAAATCGAAGGAAAGCGTCGGGGTTGATCAGTGGAGCAGGTAGTTCACACGGACAGAGTAGGGGTACGCTGGTTGTGTAGCGCGCGTGCAATCGAACAGGCACTCACACGGGCAGAGTAGAGATACGTTCGTGTGTAGCGCGTGCGCAGCAGAAGCAACGTGGAGCGAGGACGGTGCGTCAGAGTGGGGGGTCCCGCCGGCCGAGCCGATGGAGGGGTAGCGTCCTCGCGTCCACGATTCTGGCATCACTGCTTGAGAGCCTTCCATTTCCATTTCCATTTCGGAAATTCATATTCATTCATTCTGTGTGCCCGAGGCCGAGTGTGCCGTTCCTTCCGTTATTTTCGTTTTTAAATATCTGCACCATTTACATGCAAATTTTTACAATTTTAAAAATCATCATCTTTACGTGCACTTTTGTTTATCTTTTTTATTGTACTTATTTACCATAATTTTTCGACGCAATCAGGTAATTTTGTCATTGCATCCAAACATTATGAGTGCATAACCTTAAAAATGGTTTTTTGCTGCAGAAATGAAACCAAATTCATCGTCACGAAACGACGCTACTGAGAAGATGCTACGGAGACAAGAATGGAAACGGGAACAAGAACGACAACGACAACATGAGAGGTTAAAACAAAAGAAGATTTACGAGTATGAAATGCAACGCGCCCGTGAAAAAGGTTTGCAGCCTCCGAAACCTCCAAATCGCAGTAAGAGCCGAAGTAAATCTCCACGAAGTCGACCTAGAAGACCTTGTACTTCTAGCTCAACAAATACTCCAATTCTCTCTGAAAGGTAAATAAAACTTAATGAAAATTTATTATAGAAAACAGAATACGAAACAATTTTTCTTTTTAACAACAACACCATAAAACAAGAGTCTAAAATTTACTCTGCTTTATTTTTCTATAAAAGGCAAACATGCAGTCATTAAAAATTGGTTCATCGTATTTCAGATTAGAATCAGCAGATGGAACAGTGCCGTTATTTAAAGGACCTGAAGGCACAAAGATCAGTGCAGCTGAGCTACGCAGGATTAAAGTAGATATTCATCGAAATATTCCTGGAAAATCAACTGACTCAGATCTTCAGCGGGATATTATTAATCCTGAAGATGTAGTAGTCAAAAGAAGAGCGGGTAATTTATTGTTCACACACTACAATTTTTTAACAACTTTCTTAGTTATTCAATGAAGATTTCAAATGGAAAATAGCATCGTCGCTGAAGATGAATATTTCTAGAACCACCTACAAGTCACAATTGGGTAATTGAACTTTTTGAAGGATATCTCCATTCTCACGTAAAAATTAAATTTATTGTTATTCTTATATTAGTATCTAATTTTTAATTTGTTTAGATTATGTCTTGCAATATTTTATTGAGCTATAGATAAATATTTCAACATGGCTACGTCATGATTAGCATCACTTGAAGATGGGAAAATTTTGTCCGAAAACTTCTACAACTATGAAGATTATGGATTTCAATATACTAATGTGTCATCCATGATATTCAAGAATTTACACAAGGGTGCTTTTAATTTACAAAGTTAATAACAGTTTTAATTTATCCAGGATATAGCATATTTGGAATACAACGTTGGATCACAGTCGCGATCAAGTAATGTGCTATATGTAAGCACAATATTTTTTATTTAGAGTGTTTAATGCTTTGCTTCGCATATCCTTTGCTTGTCTTTGTATGTACTTTTTTAATTATGGTTTTGCACAATGCATTATGCTTCAGCTGTATTAACAACACAGGTTTTGTTGGTAAAAGCTAATTTTCCAAAGAATAGTATAGATCTTATAAATCTATACGTACGCGTTTCGTGTATTCTCTTGATGTTCTGGTGTAGGAATGTGTGCATGATGTTAAATGTATAGCGCTTTTAACTTTTTAAAAATACTTCATTTGCTACTATGGCAACAACTTGAAGATCTACTATGAAGACTTTTTACATTGCAATATTCTTCAACTGAAGTGGCAGAAGTGAATATCTATTTTTTTACACTTTTGTATAATATTTCAGTCTTAGTTTTTCCAATCTTTTACTTTAATTCTAAACCTCCCAAGCCTTAAAAGTAACTGGTACATGTTCCCTTATAAAAATGACAAGATTGATTTTATTTAGACTTTGCACGGCCCCTATTGTAATACGTGCTCTACTAAAGATATCTATACAACCTTTCCAAAGGATTCCAAATTCCTTATGGAATCATTTTTATTACTTCAATAATTATAAAATAAAAAATCTGGAACCAGTCGTTTTGACCGGTGGGGGTAGGTTTAGTGTTAATATTAAAAAGTTTCGTTTTTTCGTGATTCAAACAAAAACATGTATATAAATTGGTGGTTTCATCAATATGGAAGATTAGTTAACCATCCTTGAAGATATAAGTCATCTTGGAAGGTTTAACTACAAAATGTATCCGAGACAGTTTGTTCCATTTTTTAAAATTTGATTGGAAAAAACTGTTAATGTTTTCTAAATTGGTTTTGTATTGGATAAATGTCTCAAAAGTTAGGAATTTAAAAAATAATTGAACTTTATGAGTAGTTTGCAAAGTAAAAAAGATGTAAATAGAGAAAGCACTTAATATGGTTTGTATAAAGAAAATATTGGTCTAACTTGAAATTCTTATTAAAATATAACAATGTAAATTTAGCATTGCAGAGAAAATGCAATTTACAGAAAAATTAACTTTTATTAATTTATATTAAAAATATTCAGATGGAAGTTATTTTTTATACATTTGATAATAAGTTGATTCTGGCACTGAAGAAAGTTGTAAGCTATTGACATTCATCTGTAGATATAATGTTAATTTTGAGAAATAGTTTTGAAAACAACCAAAAAATATAATTTATAAAGACTAACGTAATCTGTTCAGATATTTTTATAACGTGTATTTAAGAAATACTTCAAACTAAATGTAAATTATAACGTAATTGCACTAATATATAATTTGTTTTTATGCTGGACATTAACAAAAATTGATTTAGTTTTTCCACTTGCAATAATACGATAGAATGTTTATACGGATAGCTTACAATTTTTCAAAGCTGTTCAATTTCTCTGAATAGCAACTTTAACATCTTCAAGGTCTGTCTGAGCTGCCAGTATTGCTTAACTGCTTATTTCATATCTATTGAAATTGTTTTTTCATTAGAAATTTGTCATTATAGGGGAAGGATCGAAACCAATATTTGAAAGGGAAGAAATCAAAGGAGTAGTCACTAAAACAGACGAAGTTGAAGAACATCGTACTGTTGTAACTGTAAATAATGACACTTCAGGTATGATTATTGAAGAATTAAAAATTACATATTTTGTATTTCATTTGTATTGGACTGCAATTTCCATTGTACAAGTGTATAATTTTTAATTTCTAGAAGGCAAGTCGAAAACGTTTAAAAAACGCTCGATGTCTTTGAGTCCAATCAGAAACCGAAGTCACAGTCCTCGACGTACATTGTCTCGTCATTCCAGGTTTGTGCCTGTACTGGCAATGTTTCTTTGCAAGAAAGCGAAGTTGTTACGATTAGCGTCAGCTAACTGTTATTAGACATTTTATTTAGTTATAAGTAGATTGCGGATCTTCATGCAAAATAAAAATGTTTTGCATTGATTGTGGGAAGTAGGAATAACATAAAAATTGATTTCATTCCTTCACGACTTTGTTACATTGAAAGCAACATTACAACAGTCTCGAATTTTTTAAATCTTTTACTGTTTTGTATTTCGTCCAACCAATTTATTCATGAATGCATAAAGATCCGCAGTCCAGTTATAAGATAAGATAAGGCTACGCAATTGTAATATGGATATGATATGCAATCAATTTGTGAACGAATGAAAATTAGATTATCGTTGAGAAAGTAGTTCACAAGTTAGAGTGCATTCGTAGTCATTATATCGAGTATTGCTATTGTACATATAGAAGGTAAACATAAAAATCTCGACTATTATTGCTGTATGGTTTAACATTATTCGTAAGTAATTTTAGCACATAAATTGTGTGTATAATTAAAATGCTTTGGCATTGCACATGTTATATATGTCTAAATTTATGTTTGATCTTTTAGTACTCAGAACTATATTAGTTGCATAATGTGCTACTAGCTTGTTCTTAGGCATGTTTTGTTTTTTGTTATTACAGTTTGTTTTGTTCTAGCTTTACTAATGCTTCCCAAGGGTACGGAGAACCGACAACATGGGACACGGACACGCTTTGCTATGTTCCTGATTGTATGCATATGCTTGCTTATGCTAATACCACAGCTTATATTTTAGCTTTCTATAATAATGGTCAATTTGTAGATTTTCTTGAAGGACGATGCAATAACATAAAATGTCTCGTGTGGGGAGGGCTATGCTTTTATCTCTTGTATTTAAAGTAACATCGGTTTTAAGACTAGGATACTTACGTGGATAGTCTTATGTAGAGTTTGTAAATTCAGAAACCATTGAAATCTTTTTTGTTCAGTGATGAACATTTTTATCAGTTTTACTAGTGCTATATAATTATCGAAAAAGTCCTTATTTCGTTTAAATATGGTGCAGAAACTCAAAGAGTATTGCTTGATATCACTATTATATTCAGGTAGCATATTGAGAACACAAATATTAATGAAAGTAGCATAGAGGTAAGTAACTTCAAATATGAAGATTATATTAAAAACGGATAAATGGATAATATAATTGGATAATATAAATGGATAATAGAATTTCTTAAAATATTTCACATATTTTCTAACTTTCGCTTTGCATATGTCTTGTCTGCACTTTTAATAGAACTGCACAGCTTATAGTATTTTCTTACATGTTTATAATGCATTTTGTAATAATTGCTGTGCGATTACTTATGACTATACTGCGGATTTATGCATTTATGGCAAAAATCGGTGGATGTGATTTAAAACAGTAAGAACATTAAGACGATTTAAGGATATCCATATGTTATTTTCTATTTGTTACAATTGGTAAAAACAAGAAATTTTAGACAATTTAAGAACGCTCGTATGTTAATCCCGATTTATTAAAATTGTTGAAAATAGAAAAAAAGTTTTATACGGCTTCTGTGTCTTGCAATGAATGGACAATTTTTATTTTGCATAAAGATCCGCAGTCTACTTATAACTTTTAAAAAAGTGCAAGGGAAAGTATATTGAATATAAGGATTTTACAGGTTTAATATACAATATTAAATACTGGTTTTACTGGGTAAGTTTACATAAATTACCGATATTTTCATAAGAAAATTCGTTAATATGGGTGAGGAAGGGTAAAGAATATTTTATGGAATTTGATATTGCATAACTGGTCATTAATGATCAATAGTGTTTGTATAAACTGCAAAAACACATGTAAATATATACACCCAGGTGTTGATATACGTTTGTTGATAGTGTTTGGTAGTTTACTATATACTTACACAAAGTTAATATGGATATGAATAAAACAATATGGATTTCACAAAAGTATTGCACTATAGATATAAGTTTAGTTATTAAGATTAGCATTATATTAAGTTCATTCATGATTAATGTAAGAAATATTTGGAAAATCGATCTGTTTGTTAACTTTTTATTCTCTTTTAGGCATGAAGACTCGAAACACGAGGACAGAAGAAGTTATAGAGACGACAGGTAAATCTTTTAATTTCGTTAACGTGTATATTGTGTCCTTTTTTAAATTTGCTTCATTGAATTATTATATTCTTTGTTTAGGGAAAGGTATCGCAGCAGGAACGGAAGTAGGGAGTATAAAAACAGTTACAGAGACAAGGAGAGACGACGTACTGAGTCACACATTGATGTAGAAGACCAAGACAGAAGAAGTCGTGATCATTCGCGTTCAAGGGAGAGGGAAGAACGCAAATGGGATAGAGGTTTTCGTCACAGGTGTGTCACGGAATATTTCCTATATGATGCGTTCGTGAGAATTAAATTTAATAATTTAATCTAAACACAAATACTGTTTAGGGATGAAAGATCTCATCGAGATGGGGACAGGGAACAAAGAGTTCCTCCGCCTCATTACATGGGACAAATTCCTGTTCCCATTTATTATAGCGTACGTATGTTAGCGAAGATAAACATTTTCCAATTTATATGACAGAATTCTAATTTATTATATTTCTGCAGTTTCCGCCAAGACCTATCATGATGGCGCCTTTCATGCCACATGGTAGGCACCCACCCATGATGGGACCTATACGGCCATTCCCGCCAAGATTTAGTCCTTCCAATCCTAGTAAGTACAGGTCCAAGAACTTTTTAATGATTCTACAAATGGATTTCTAATTGTTTTGTATTTTATACAGGATTTGGGCCTATGTTTTAGGATAGTTAGGATATTTAGGTATTTGGATTGTTTACGTTTTTAATGTTTTAAAATAAAACGAATTTATACCGATTTTATTCCTGTCACTACAAATCTTTTAACCTGTAGTTAATTTAAAATTGCTTACTAAAAAGTGCACACTGTATTTTTGTACTTTCTGTATTATACTTGCACAATTTTTATGTAAAACACATTAATATGTTTTAAAAATGTGATGATAATTACCGTACGCTAGTTTTCTATTGATCGATAATTGTGAATGAATAAATGCAAGCTGATATTTAAAAAGTGTGGTGTCATTATTTCATATACAGTAGGACCTCGATTAACCGGATCCCGATTATAAACAAATATGCGTTTAAATATGATTATATTATGAAAGGAAATAAATGTTCAAAAATCAAAAATTTATTTTAGAATATAATGTATTTACATTTTAATTCTTTTCCTCGGGTCTCGATTAATCACCGGGCTTTAATTTATCCGGGTTGTTAATCTCCCGATCATATTATCTTTATATTTTACTGTGGCGGCTACCTCCTACGCTCGAAAGCAGGGCCCAGAATCGTGGACGCGAGGACGCTACCCCTCCATCGGCTCGGCCAGCGGGACCCCCCACTCTGACGCACCGTCCTCGCTCCACGTTGCTTCTGCTGCGCACGCGCTACACACGAAAGTATCTCTACTCTGCCCGTGTGAGTGCCTGTTCGATTGCACGCGCGCTACACACCCAGCGTACCTCTACTCTGTCCGTGTGAACTACCTGCTCCACTGATCAACCCCGACGCTTTCCTTCGATTTTCACGTTGCCGAAGTTTTGGAAGAATGAGTCGGAAAGTCGGAATCTGGAGACAGCGCGCATTTGAATCCCGGCACGGCGCGGCGCGGCGCAATGCACATTTTGCTATAACTTTTGATCTAAAAAAGATATCGAAGCGAATTTTTTTTTAAAAAACCCGGGTTTAATGGTCCATGCTAAAATATGTTTTGTATTTTTTAAATAATATTTTTCGTTGATTTTTAAGGTCTATAGTATAGGATAGTCTAGAGGACCCCCAACACAAATTGATTTTTAGTGAAACCATGCTGAATAAACAATTATGAAAAAATTCATGAATATTCTACCTAATAGCACACATTACTGAGATTTTTCTCAGATTTTTCGGATTATGCAAACATGTTTAAAAAAATTGAAAATCTCCAAACATTCGAAGAAAATGCATATTTCGTATTGAAGTTTACGAGATACCAGTTTTATAAAAATTCAGTAGTCAGATATTATTGAAACAATTGTCCTTAATTTTTTTCAGAATTTTTTATAAATTGTATCGGTGTTAAAAAAATCAAAATCAATTTTTTCGATACTTCTTTACTTTTTTGAAGATGTATTATATAATATTGAATACTTTTATAATCAGAAAAATAATGTACAGACTTGATAATGCAATATAAAATATTTTATTTACGTTATATATTTCAATATACATATGTGCATCACTCCTAACTTGGTAATCACATAATTATTGTAACGACATTTTACTTGGCAAATATAACACAAATTTAAAATTCAAACACATTTGTCAAATTTCATACCTAACGAACCGATAATATAATTTGAAGTATTTATAAAAGGTGTTTGCAATAGCATTTCCGGTTACGAAAATCGATTTTAAAAGGCTCCTGCCTTTCTGTAACATAAAAAAAAAACAAAAAATTGTTAGCCATGATTGCAAAGGATAGAATAAAACATTAATGTAACTATAAACTTATCTTTTCTTTGAAGTCATTCTTGAATCTGCTAATATGATTTTACGTTGTCCTATTTCATTACCGCTGACACCCACGCGGTTTTATATGGTCCTCTACATTGCTATATTCAAAGAAAAAGGAGACATAATTAAAATCGTAATTCTAATTGCAATTTTGTAGGACTCAATATAAATAGTAACGTATACTTATCTCTTTTTATCGATGAATATGGTCACTAACTAAAATAAATTCCTAATAATATAAAAAAATGTTGACAACCCATTAAAAAGTATTAAAAACGCGACAAAGAAACTGGAGATAGCATTTTGGCTGTTTGTTATGAACTAAGCTAACCAACGATGAACGAAGAAAATACGACCTCACTAATTCGTAAACGCGTGCAATGTTAATTGTTTATAAATTTGCTAGCGCGATGAACTTGCATATAAATGCTTTCCCGACATAAGGGATAAATCTCTGTCATCGACACACATGGTGCGACTATAGACTCCTGTCTAGATTTCACACAAATGTGTTTGAAATTTGTGTTTTATTTGTCAAGTTTCATACTTAACGACCTGATAATTTAAAGTATTTATAAAAGGTGTTTGCAATAGCATCTCCTAAACGGGCTGCTATTTTTCGCCAATTTCAGGAGAGTTATGAGAACCCTCCTTTGAAAATTGTAAAATTATCGGATACACGCTGGCTTGCTAGGCATCAGTGTGTTAAACGATTTTTACATCATTGGGACGATTTAGTCCGATTTTTCAACGAGCAGACCTTTTCGGAAATCTCGGCTGCTGCTAGGAAATTCTCTTCCTTCCTGAGCAGACATGATATCAAAGGATATTTCCTCTTTTTGGAATATGTCCTTGATACTCTAAACAGATTTAACGCCTTCTACCCAAAGTAGGAAAACGTTGGTGCAGGAGTTGCATCCCTCTTCAGCAGGGTTGCTTCGATTTTTTTTGCGGAAGTTTTTAAAACCATCCCTTTTAGATTGGTTTAGCTTATTGTTAGTATGAGGAAGGTGGATTTCTCGTCGAAATCAAATCAAGTTCCACTAGATCAAGTGGAGCTTGGTTCCGGATGCCACGATTTTTTTTTGGAAGAGGCAGTTAAAGATGGAATGTCGGAAGTTGATGGGTCCTCCTTCCGGGAAAATTGCTTGAGGTTTTATGTGATCTTAAGCAATGAACTGAGAAATCGTCTTCCTCATGACGATGTTTTCCTAAGGCAATTGACGGTTTTCAAACCGCCCGATTCCCTATTCAACAGCGACAGAGATTTAACTCTTCAAAATCTCGTAGCTGTCGCTAGTAAATTAGGGAATTGGAGTGCCGTAGATCTACAAAAAAGAGTGGGACTTTTTGTACTACGGCACTTCCCGGTCGCAGAGAGACCAATGGTCGAATCTGTCTTTTGACGATATGTGGACAGTCATCTGTACCCAAAGATACCCGAATCAAGTTCTTCCTTTCCCCCTTCTGACTTCTTTAATAAACACGGTCAGATATCTTCCACACTCGGACTCGTATGCCGAGGCTGAGCGAATTTTTTCTTTGCTTCCCGACATAAAATCTATGAAAAGGAATAAAATAGGCACTGGCCTATTAAATTCCATGTGTGTGGTGCCCACATCCTTGAAAGCTAGACAGGAGTCTAGTCGCACCATGTGTGTCGATGACAGAGATTTATCCCTTATGTCGGGAAAGCATTTATATGCAAGTTCATCGCGCTAGCAAATTTATAAACAATTAACATTGCACGCGTTTACGAATTAGTGAGGTCGTATTTTCTTCGTTCATCGTTGGTTAGCTTAGTTCATAACAAACAGCCAAAATGCTATCTCCAGTTTCTTTGTCGCGTTTTTAATACTTTTTAATGGGTTGTTAACATTTTTTTATATTATTAGGAATTTATTTTAGTTAGTGACCATATTCATCGATAAAAAGAGATAAGTATATACGTTACTATTTATATTGAGTCCTACAAAATTGCAATTAGAATTACGATTTTAATTATGTCTCCTTTTTCTTTGAATATAGCAATGTAGAGGACCATATAAAACCGCGTGGGTGTCAGCGGTAATGAAATAGGACAACGTAAAATCATATTAGCAGATTCAAGAATGACTTCAAAGAAAAGATAAGTTTATAGTTACATTAATGTTTTATTCTATCCTTTGCAATCATGGCTAACAATTTTTTGGTTTTTTTTATGTTACAGAAAGGCAGGAGCCCTTTAAAATCGATTTTCGTAACCGGAAATGCTATTGCAAACACCTTTTATAAATACTTCAAATTATATTATCGGTTCGTTAGGTATGAAATTTGACAAATGTGTTTGAATTTTAAATTTGTGTTATATTTGCCAAGTTTCATACTTAACGACCTGATATATGTAAAATGTCGTTACAATAATTATGTGATTACCAAGTTAGGAGTGATGCACATATGTATATTGAAATATATAACGTAAATAAAATATTTTATATTGCATTATCAAGTCTGTACATTATTTTTCTGATGATAAAAGTATTCAATATTATATAATACATCTACAAAAAAGTAAAGAAGTATCGAAAAAATTGATTTTGATTTTTTTAACACCGATACAATTTATGAAAAATTCTGAAAAAAATTAAGGACAATTGTTTCAATAATATCTGACTACTGAATTTTTATAAAACTGGTATCTCGTAAACTTCAATACGAAATATGCATTTTCTTCGAATGTTTGGGGATTTTCAATTTTTTTAAACATGTTTGCATAATCCGAAAAATCTGAGAAAAATCTCAGTAATGTGTGCTATTAGGTAGAATATTCATGAATTTTTTCATAATTGTTTATTCAGCATGGTTTGACTAAAAATCAATTTGTGTTGGGGGTCCTCTAGACTATCTTAACCTTAAAAATCAACGAAAAATATTATTTAAAAAATACAAAACATATTTTAGCATGGACCATTAAACCCGGTTTTCTAAAAAAAAATTCGCTTCGATATCTTTTTTAGATCAAAAGTTATAGCAAAATGTGCATTGCGCCGCGCCGCGCCGTGCCGGGATTCAAATGCGCGCTGTCTCCAGATTCCGACTTTCCGACTCATTCTTCCAAAACTTCGGCAACGTGAAAATCGAAGGAAAGCGTCGGGGTTGATCAGTGGAGCAGGTAGTTCACACGGACAGAGTAGAGGTACGCTGGTTTGTGTAGCGCGCGTGCAATCGAACAGGCACTCACACGGGCAGAGTAGAGATACGTTCGTGTGTAGCGCGTGCGCAGCAGAAGCAACGTGGAGCGAGGACGGTGCGTCAGAGTGGGGGGTCCCGCCGGCCGAGCCGATGGAGGGGTAGCGTCCTCGCGTCCAGTGAAGCCAGATTGAGGTTGAATCGAACCTCCCGTACTCCCCTACTTACCCCTTCCACTATTCCATTCCAGCGCCGCGTGCACGCGCGCACTCCACGGTTGCTTCCCCTCAAACGCCTAAAGCCGTAAAATGGTCGCGCGCGGAGTGGGGTGAATATGGGAATGGGAGACATGTTGCGCGTGTGCGACGCAACAACGAGATGACATTTCGCAAGTTTTAGGTTATTGCCGCGTCCAAAGCAAAGTCCATTTCTAGGCTGCGAAGCTGAAATACATACATCACACTCTTGGCGGACGGCTTCGCCGTCAATAACTCAATAATTGTTGTTATTTGAAGTTCAAATTTTAAACGCCCACACATCAGTCATCCTTTCCCATATCCTTTCTAGCTGACAGACTATATTTTCCTACAATTTTATTTTATATTATTGTATTGTGTATAATATATTTATTATATTCAGTATTGAGTTCTAAAAAGGTAGTTTCAAAACTTGCTATGTCCATTCCTTAAAAGTGTTAAAATATATTATATATTTTTATGACATTTATGATTTTATCTTCACTTCACAACTGAAACTCCTACATGTTACAATTCATTTTATCTATAATAATAAAGAATGTTTATAATCTCTAGAACGATTTGTATGATTCATTTCAAAGTAGGTACATAATATATAGTACGATACGCGGCAATAACCTAAAACTTGCGAAATGTCAAATGTCATGTCATTGTTGCGTCCTCATCGCGCACGCGCCGCCCGTGTCCCGTGTCTCCCATTCTCCCCACTCAATACCCGTCGCGCACGCGCAACGTGTCACCCATTCGCCCCACTCAATCCCCGTCGCGCACGCGCAACGTGTCTCCCATTCGCCCCACTCATTCCCCGTCCTCAGAGAGGGGGTACCTCATTTCTTCATCCCTCCTCCAATCTGGCTACACTGCTCGCGTCCACGATTCTGGCATCACTGGGCGACACTGCCCCTGGTACGGAGTACGGAGTCCGTGCTCCGTAAGAATCATAAGAATACAAACCACCGTGCCACCGTAACCGTAATAGAGACAGAGACAGAGACAGTCGTGTTGAGAGCCTTGCAATTTGCAATTGGAAAAATACATTTGTTCTGTGATTTGAGTCGTGTTCCGTTCGTTTTGACGCAAGATTAAATTATTTTCGTTTTTAAATATCTGCACTTATACATGCAAATTTTTACAATTTTAAATATCTACACCTTTGCTTGCAAATTTTTCACTTTTTTTTTATTGTACATATTTACCATAATTATTCGACGCAATCAGGTAATTTTACACGTCGTTGCATCCAAACATGAGTACATAACCTTAAAAAGTGGTTGAGAATCAATTGATTTATGAAGAATTTTCATGTTTGTAATTCTTTTACTATCTGCTGCAAAAATGAAAGCAACTTCATTATCCCGAACCGACGCTACTGAGAAGATGTTACAGAGACAAGAATGGAAGTTAGAACAAGAACGACAACGGCAACATGAGAGGTTAAAACAAGAGAAGATTTATGCGTATGAAACGCAACGCGCCCGTGAAAAAGGTTGCCTGCCTCCGAAACCTCCAAATCGCAGCAAGAGCCGAAGTAAATCGCCACGAAGTCGACCTAGAAGACCTTGTAGATCTAGCTCAACAAATACTCCAATTCTCTCTGAAAGGTAAATAAAACTTAATGAAAATTTATTATAGAAAACAGAATACGAAACAATTTTTCTTTTTAACAACAACACCATAAAACAAGAGTCTAAAATTTACTCTGCTTTATTTTTCTATAAAAGGCAAACATGCAGTCATTAAAAATTGGTTCATCGTATTTCAGATTAGAATCAGCAGATGGAACAGTGCCGTTATTTAAAGGACCTGAAGGCACAAAGATCAGTGCAGCTGAGCTACGCTGGATTAAAGTAAATATTCATCGAAATATTCCTGGAAAATCAACTGACTCAGATCTTCAGCGGGATATTATTAATCCTGAAGATGTAGTAGTCAAAAGAAGAGCGGGTAATTTATTGTTCACACACTACAATTTTTTAACAACTTTCTTAGTTATTCAATGAAGATTTCAAATGGAAAATAGCATCGTCGCTGAAGATAAATATTTCTAGAACCACCTACAAGTCACAATTGGGAATATGAACTTTTTGAAGGATATCTCCATTCTCGCGTAAAAATTAAATTGTTATTCTTATATTCTTATATTCTATAGATAAATATTTCAACATGGCTACGTCATGATTAGCATCACTTGAAGATGGGAAAATTTTGTCCGACAACTTTTACAACTATGAAGATTATGGATTTCAATATACTAATGTGTCATCCATGATATTCAAGAATTTACACAAGGGTGTTTTTAATTTACAAAGTTAATAACAGTTTTAATTTATCCAGGATATATAGCAAATTTGGGGAATACATTATCAGAATATTATCAGTCTTAGTCTTTCCAATCTTTTCATTTAGTATTAAAAAGTTTCAATTTTTTATGATTGAAACAAAAACATGTATATAAATTGGTGGTTTCATCAATATGGAAGATTTGTTAATCATCCTTGAAGATATAAGTCATCTTGGAAACAGTTTGTTTCATTTTTCAACACTTGGTAAAAGATGTTATTATTTTCTAAGTAAGTTGTTTTTTATTGGATCATTGTCTCAAAATTTTATGACTAGTTTGCAAAGTAAAATCGATGTAAATGGAAAAAGTACTTAATATGGTTTGTATAAAGAAAATATTAGTGTAACACACACACACTTGAAATTCTTATTCAATATTAATATAAAGTTATAGAATTAAAGAGGAATTAATTTATATTTTAAATATTGAAATGTGAGTTCTTGTTTATACTTTTCATAGCTGCTACTACACATTGCTTAACTGCTTATTTCATATATATTGGAATTGTTTTTTCATTAAAAATTTGTCATAGGGGAAGGATCGAAACCAATATTTGAGAGGGAAGAAATCAAAGGAGCAGTCACTATAACAGATGAAGTTGAAGAACATCGTACTGTTGTAACTGTAAATAATGACACTTCGGGTATGATTATTGAAGAATTAAAAATTACATATTTTGTATTTCATTTGTATTGGACTGCGATTTCCATTGTACAAGTGTATAATTTTTAATTTCTAGAAGGCAAGTCGAAAACGTTTAAAAAACGCTCGATGTCTTTGAGTCCAATCAGAAACCGAAGTCTCAGTCCTCGACGTACATTGTCTCGTCATTCCAGGTTTGTGCCTGTACTGGCAATGTTTCTTTGCAAGAAAGCGAAGTTGTTACGATTAGCGTCAGCTAACTGTTATTAGACATTTTATTTAGTTATAAGTAGATTGCGGATCTTCATGCAAAATAAAAATGTTTTGCATTGATTGTGGGAAGTAGGAATAACATAAAAATTGATTTCATTCCTTCACGACTTTGTTACATTGAAAGCAACATTACAACAGTCTCGAATTTTTTAAATCTTTTACTGTTTTGTATTTCGTCCAACCAATTTGTGAACGAATGAAAATTAGATTATCGTTGAGAAAGTAGTTCACAAGTTAGAGTGCATTCGTAGTCATTATATCGAGTATTGCTATTGTATATACAGGGTATTGTATAGAAGGTAAACAAAAAAATCTCGAGTATTGGACAATACATTATTCGCGTAAGTAATTTTAGCACATAAATTGTGTGTATAATTAAATGATTCCGCATTGCACATGTTATATGTCTAAACTTTATGTTTGATCTTTTAGTACTCATTGTCAGAACTATATTGCATAATGTGCTTAGCTTTACTAATGCTTCCCAAGGGTACGGAGAACAGACAACATGAGACACGGACATGCTTTGCTATGTTCCTGATTGTATGCATATGCTTGCTTATGCTAATACCACAGCTTATATTTTAGTTTTCTATAATAATGGTCAATTTGTAGACTTTCTTGAAGGATGATGCAATAACATAAAATGTGTCGAGTGGGGAGGGCTATGCTTTTATCTCTTGTATTTAAAGTAACATCGGTTTTAAGACTAGGATACTTACGTGGATAGTCTTATGTAGAGTTTGTAAATTCAGAAACCATTGAAATCTTTTTTGTTCAGTGATGAACATTTTTATCAGTTTTACTGGTGCTATATAATTATCGAAAAAGTCCTTGTTTCGTTTAAATATGGTGCAGAAACTCAAAGAGTATTGCTTGATATCACTATTATATTCAGGTAGCATATTGAGAACACAAATATTAATGAAAGTAGCATAGAGGTAAGTAACTTCAAATATGAAGATTACATTAAAAACGGATAAATGGATAATATAAATGGATAATAGAATTTCTTAAAATATTTCACATATTTTCTAACTTTCGCTTTGCATATGTCTTGTCTGCACTTTTAATAGAACTGCACAGCTTATAGTATTTTCTTACATGTTTATAATGCATTTTGTAATAATTGCTGTGCGATTACTTATGACTATACTGCGGATTTATGCATTTATGGCAAAAATCGGTGGATGTGATTTAAAACAGTAAGAACATTAAGACGATTTAAGGATATCCATATGTTATTTTCTATTTGTTACAATTGGTAAAAACAAGAAATTTTAGACAATTTAAGAACGCTCGTATGTTAATCCCGATTTATTAAAATTGTTGAAAATAGAAAAAAAGTTTTATACGGCTTCTGTGTCTTGCAATGAATGGACAATTTTTATTTTGCATAAAGATCCGCAGTCTACTTATAACTTTTAAAAAAGTGCAAGGGAAAGTATATTGAATATAAGGATTTTACAGGTTTAATATACAATATTAAATACTGGTTTTACTGGGTAAGTTTACATAAATTACCGATATTTTCATAAGAAAATTCGTTAATATGGGTGAGGAAGGGTAAAGAATATTTTATGGAATTTGATATTGCATAACTGGTCATTAATGATCAATAGTGTTTGTATAAACTGCAAAAACACATGTAAATATATACACCCAGGTGTTGATATACGTTTGTTGATAGTGTTTGGTAGTTTACTATATACTTACACAAAGTTAATATGGATATGAATAAAACAATATGGATTTCACAAAAGTATTGCACTATAGATATAAGTTTAGTTATTAAGATTAGCATTATATTAAGTTCATTCATGATTAATGTAAGAAATATTTGGAAAATCGATCTGTTTGTTAACTTTTTATTCTCTTTTAGGCATGAAGACTCGAAACACGAGGACAGAAGAAGTTATAGAGACGACAGGTAAATCTTTTAATTTCGTTAACGTGTATATTGTGTCCTTTTTTAAATTTGCTTCATTGAATTATTATATTCTTTGTTTAGGGAAAGGTATCGCAGCAGGAACGGAAGTAGGGAGTATAAAAACAGTTACAGAGACAAGGAGAGACGACGTACTGAGTCACACATTGATGTAGAAGACCAAGACAGAAGAAGTCGTGATCATTCGCGTTCAAGGGAGAGGGAAGAACGCAAATGGGATAGAGGTTTTCGTCACAGGTGTGTCACGGAATATTTCCTATATGATGCGTTCGTGAGAATTAAATTTAATAATTTAATCTAAACACAAATACTGTTTAGGGATGAAAGATCTCATCGAGATGGGGACAGGGAACAAAGAGTTCCTCCGCCTCATTACATGGGACAAATTCCTGTTCCCATTTATTATAGCGTACGTATGTTAGCGAAGATAAACATTTTCCAATTTATATGACAGAATTCTAATTTATTATATTTCTGCAGTTTCCGCCAAGACCTATCATGATGGCGCCTTTCATGCCACATGGTAGGCACCCACCCATGATGGGACCTATACGGCCATTCCCGCCAAGATTTAGTCCTTCCAATCCTAGTAAGTACAGGTCCAAGAACTTTTTAATGATTCTACAAATGGATTTCTAATTGTTTTGTATTTTATACAGGATTTGGGCCTATGTTTTAGGATAGTTAGGATATTTAGGTATTTGGATTGTTTACGTTTTTAATGTTTTAAAATAAAACGAATTTATACCGATTTTATTCCTGTCACTACAAATCTTTTAACCTGTAGTTAATTTAAAATTGCTTACTAAAAAGTGCACACTGTATTTTTGTACTTTCTGTATTATACTTGCACAATTTTTATGTAAAACACATTAATATGTTTTAAAAATGTGATGATAATTACCGTACGCTAGTTTTCTATTGATCGATAATTGTGAATGAATAAATGCAAGCTGATATTTAAAAAGTGTGGTGTCATTATTTCATATACAGTAGGACCTCGATTAACCGGATCCCGATTATAAACAAATATGCGTTTAAATATGATTATATTATGAAAGGAAATAAATGTTCAAAAATCAAAAATTTATTTTAGAATATAATGTATTTACATTTTAATTCTTTTCCTCGGGTCTCGATTAATCACCGGGCTTTAATTTATCCGGGTTGTTAATCTCCCGATCATATTATCTTTATATTTTACTGTGGCGGCTACCTCCTACGCTCGAAAGCAGGGCCCAGAATCGTGGACGCGAGGACGCTACCCCTCCATCGGCTCGGCCAGCGGGACCCCCCACTCTGACGCACCGTCCTCGCTCCACGTTGCTTCTGCTGCGCACGCGCTACACACGAAAGTATCTCTACTCTGCCCGTGTGAGTGCCTGTTCGATTGCACGCGCGCTACACACCCAGCGTACCTCTACTCTGTCCGTGTGAACTACCTGCTCCACTGATCAACCCCGACGCTTTCCTTCGATTTTCACGTTGCCGAAGTTTTGGAAGAATGAGTCGGAAAGTCGGAATCTGGAGACAGCGCGCATTTGAATCCCGGCACGGCGCGGCGCGGCGCAATGCACATTTTGCTATAACTTTTGATCTAAAAAAGATATCGAAGCGAATTTTTTTTTAAAAAACCCGGGTTTAATGGTCCATGCTAAAATATGTTTTGTATTTTTTAAATAATATTTTTCGTTGATTTTTAAGGTCTATAGTATAGGATAGTCTAGAGGACCCCCAACACAAATTGATTTTTAGTGAAACCATGCTGAATAAACAATTATGAAAAAATTCATGAATATTCTACCTAATAGCACACATTACTGAGATTTTTCTCAGATTTTTCGGATTATGCAAACATGTTTAAAAAAATTGAAAATCTCCAAACATTCGAAGAAAATGCATATTTCGTATTGAAGTTTACGAGATACCAGTTTTATAAAAATTCAGTAGTCAGATATTATTGAAACAATTGTCCTTAATTTTTTTCAGAATTTTTTATAAATTGTATCGGTGTTAAAAAAATCAAAATCAATTTTTTCGATACTTCTTTACTTTTTTGAAGATGTATTATATAATATTGAATACTTTTATAATCAGAAAAATAATGTACAGACTTGATAATGCAATATAAAATATTTTATTTACGTTATATATTTCAATATACATATGTGCATCACTCCTAACTTGGTAATCACATAATTATTGTAACGACATTTTACTTGGCAAATATAACACAAATTTAAAATTCAAACACATTTGTCAAATTTCATACCTAACGAACCGATAATATAATTTGAAGTATTTATAAAAGGTGTTTGCAATAGCATTTCCGGTTACGAAAATCGATTTTAAAAGGCTCCTGCCTTTCTGTAACATAAAAAAAAAACAAAAAATTGTTAGCCATGATTGCAAAGGATAGAATAAAACATTAATGTAACTATAAACTTATCTTTTCTTTGAAGTCATTCTTGAATCTGCTAATATGATTTTACGTTGTCCTATTTCATTACCGCTGACACCCACGCGGTTTTATATGGTCCTCTACATTGCTATATTCAAAGAAAAAGGAGACATAATTAAAATCGTAATTCTAATTGCAATTTTGTAGGACTCAATATAAATAGTAACGTATACTTATCTCTTTTTATCGATGAATATGGTCACTAACTAAAATAAATTCCTAATAATATAAAAAAATGTTGACAACCCATTAAAAAGTATTAAAAACGCGACAAAGAAACTGGAGATAGCATTTTGGCTGTTTGTTATGAACTAAGCTAACCAACGATGAACGAAGAAAATACGACCTCACTAATTCGTAAACGCGTGCAATGTTAATTGTTTATAAATTTGCTAGCGCGATGAACTTGCATATAAATGCTTTCCCGACATAAGGGATAAATCTCTGTCATCGACACACATGGTGCGACTATAGACTCCTGTCTAGATTTCACACAAATGTGTTTGAAATTTGTGTTTTATTTGTCAAGTTTCATACTTAACGACCTGATAATTTAAAGTATTTATAAAAGGTGTTTGCAATAGCATCTCCTAAACGGGCTGCTATTTTTCGCCAATTTCAGGAGAGTTATGAGAACCCTCCTTTGAAAATTGTAAAATTATCGGATACACGCTGGCTTGCTAGGCATCAGTGTGTTAAACGATTTTTACATCATTGGGACGATTTAGTCCGATTTTTCAACGAGCAGACCTTTTCGGAAATCTCGGCTGCTGCTAGGAAATTCTCTTCCTTCCTGAGCAGACATGATATCAAAGGATATTTCCTCTTTTTGGAATATGTCCTTGATACTCTAAACAGATTTAACGCCTTCTACCCAAAGTAGGAAAACGTTGGTGCAGGAGTTGCATCCCTCTTCAGCAGGGTTGCTTCGATTTTTTTTGCGGAAGTTTTTAAAACCATCCCTTTTAGATTGGTTTAGCTTATTGTTAGTATGAGGAAGGTGGATTTCTCGTCGAAATCAAATCAAGTTCCACTAGATCAAGTGGAGCTTGGTTCCGGATGCCACGATTTTTTTTTGGAAGAGGCAGTTAAAGATGGAATGTCGGAAGTTGATGGGTCCTCCTTCCGGGAAAATTGCTTGAGGTTTTATGTGATCTTAAGCAATGAACTGAGAAATCGTCTTCCTCATGACGATGTTTTCCTAAGGCAATTGACGGTTTTCAAACCGCCCGATTCCCTATTCAACAGCGACAGAGATTTAACTCTTCAAAATCTCGTAGCTGTCGCTAGTAAATTAGGGAATTGGAGTGCCGTAGATCTACAAAAAAGAGTGGGACTTTTTGTACTACGGCACTTCCCGGTCGCAGAGAGACCAATGGTCGAATCTGTCTTTTGACGATATGTGGACAGTCATCTGTACCCAAAGATACCCGAATCAAGTTCTTCCTTTCCCCCTTCTGACTTCTTTAATAAACACGGTCAGATATCTTCCACACTCGGACTCGTATGCCGAGGCTGAGCGAATTTTTTCTTTGCTTCCCGACATAAAATCTATGAAAAGGAATAAAATAGGCACTGGCCTATTAAATTCCATGTGTGTGGTGCCCACATCCTTGAAAGCTAGACAGGAGTCTAGTCGCACCATGTGTGTCGATGACAGAGATTTATCCCTTATGTCGGGAAAGCATTTATATGCAAGTTCATCGCGCTAGCAAATTTATAAACAATTAACATTGCACGCGTTTACGAATTAGTGAGGTCGTATTTTCTTCGTTCATCGTTGGTTAGCTTAGTTCATAACAAACAGCCAAAATGCTATCTCCAGTTTCTTTGTCGCGTTTTTAATACTTTTTAATGGGTTGTTAACATTTTTTTATATTATTAGGAATTTATTTTAGTTAGTGACCATATTCATCGATAAAAAGAGATAAGTATATACGTTACTATTTATATTGAGTCCTACAAAATTGCAATTAGAATTACGATTTTAATTATGTCTCCTTTTTCTTTGAATATAGCAATGTAGAGGACCATATAAAACCGCGTGGGTGTCAGCGGTAATGAAATAGGACAACGTAAAATCATATTAGCAGATTCAAGAATGACTTCAAAGAAAAGATAAGTTTATAGTTACATTAATGTTTTATTCTATCCTTTGCAATCATGGCTAACAATTTTTTGGTTTTTTTTATGTTACAGAAAGGCAGGAGCCCTTTAAAATCGATTTTCGTAACCGGAAATGCTATTGCAAACACCTTTTATAAATACTTCAAATTATATTATCGGTTCGTTAGGTATGAAATTTGACAAATGTGTTTGAATTTTAAATTTGTGTTATATTTGCCAAGTTTCATACTTAACGACCTGATATATGTAAAATGTCGTTACAATAATTATGTGATTACCAAGTTAGGAGTGATGCACATATGTATATTGAAATATATAACGTAAATAAAATATTTTATATTGCATTATCAAGTCTGTACATTATTTTTCTGATGATAAAAGTATTCAATATTATATAATACATCTACAAAAAAGTAAAGAAGTATCGAAAAAATTGATTTTGATTTTTTTAACACCGATACAATTTATGAAAAATTCTGAAAAAAATTAAGGACAATTGTTTCAATAATATCTGACTACTGAATTTTTATAAAACTGGTATCTCGTAAACTTCAATACGAAATATGCATTTTCTTCGAATGTTTGGGGATTTTCAATTTTTTTAAACATGTTTGCATAATCCGAAAAATCTGAGAAAAATCTCAGTAATGTGTGCTATTAGGTAGAATATTCATGAATTTTTTCATAATTGTTTATTCAGCATGGTTTGACTAAAAATCAATTTGTGTTGGGGGTCCTCTAGACTATCTTAACCTTAAAAATCAACGAAAAATATTATTTAAAAAATACAAAACATATTTTAGCATGGACCATTAAACCCGGTTTTCTAAAAAAAAATTCGCTTCGATATCTTTTTTAGATCAAAAGTTATAGCAAAATGTGCATTGCGCCGCGCCGCGCCGTGCCGGGATTCAAATGCGCGCTGTCTCCAGATTCCGACTTTCCGACTCATTCTTCCAAAACTTCGGCAACGTGAAAATCGAAGGAAAGCGTCGGGGTTGATCAGTGGAGCAGGTAGTTCACACGGACAGAGTAGAGGTACGCTGGTTTGTGTAGCGCGCGTGCAATCGAACAGGCACTCACACGGGCAGAGTAGAGATACGTTCGTGTGTAGCGCGTGCGCAGCAGAAGCAACGTGGAGCGAGGACGGTGCGTCAGAGTGGGGGGTCCCGCCGGCCGAGCCGATGGAGGGGTAGCGTCCTCGCGTCCAGTGAAGCCAGATTGAGGTTGAATCGAACCTCCCGTACTCCCCTACTTACCCCTTCCACTATTCCATTCCAGCGCCGCGTGCACGCGCGCACTCCACGGTTGCTTCCCCTCAAACGCCTAAAGCCGTAAAATGGTCGCGCGCGGAGTGGGGTGAATATGGGAATGGGAGACATGTTGCGCGTGTGCGACGCAACAACGAGATGACATTTCGCAAGTTTTAGGTTATTGCCGCGTCCAAAGCAAAGTCCATTTCTAGGCTGCGAAGCTGAAATACATACATCACACTCTTGGCGGACGGCTTCGCCGTCAATAACTCAATAATTGTTGTTATTTGAAGTTCAAATTTTAAACGCCCACACATCAGTCATCCTTTCCCATATCCTTTCTAGCTGACAGACTATATTTTCCTACAATTTTATTTTATATTATTGTATTGTGTATAATATATTTATTATATTCAGTATTGAGTTCTAAAAAGGTAGTTTCAAAACTTGCTATGTCCATTCCTTAAAAGTGTTAAAATATATTATATATTTTTATGACATTTATGATTTTATCTTCACTTCACAACTGAAACTCCTACATGTTACAATTCATTTTATCTATAATAATAAAGAATGTTTATAATCTCTAGAACGATTTGTATGATTCATTTCAAAGTAGGTACATAATATATAGTACGATACGCGGCAATAACCTAAAACTTGCGAAATGTCAAATGTCATGTCATTGTTGCGTCCTCATCGCGCACGCGCCGCCCGTGTCCCGTGTCTCCCATTCTCCCCACTCAATACCCGTCGCGCACGCGCAACGTGTCACCCATTCGCCCCACTCAATCCCCGTCGCGCACGCGCAACGTGTCTCCCATTCGCCCCACTCATTCCCCGTCCTCAGAGAGGGGGTACCTCATTTCTTCATCCCTCCTCCAATCTGGCTACACTGCTCGCGTCCACGATTCTGGCATCACTGGGCGACACTGCCCCTGGTACGGAGTACGGAGTCCGTGCTCCGTAAGAATCATAAGAATACAAACCACCGTGCCACCGTAACCGTAATAGAGACAGAGACAGAGACAGTCGTGTTGAGAGCCTTGCAATTTGCAATTGGA
Organism: Lasioglossum calceatum; assembly: GCA_963966675.1. Lineage (NCBI taxonomy): Eukaryota > Metazoa > Arthropoda > Insecta > Hymenoptera > Halictidae > Lasioglossum > Lasioglossum calceatum. The sequence goes on from OZ016549.1 coordinate 9,261,605, forward strand.
AAAATACATTTGTTCTGTGATTTGAGTCGTGTTCCGTTCGTTTTGACGCAAGATTAAATTATTTTCGTTTTTAAATATCTGCACTTATACATGCAAATTTTTACAATTTTAAATATCTACACCTTTGCTTGCAAATTTTTCACTTTTTTTTTATTGTACATATTTACCATAATTATTCGACGCAATCAGGTAATTTTACACGTCGTTGCATCCAAACATGAGTACATAACCTTAAAAAGTGGTTGAGAATCAATTGATTTATGAAGAATTTTCATGTTTGTAATTCTTTTACTATCTGCTGCAAAAATGAAAGCAACTTCATTATCCCGAACCGACGCTACTGAGAAGATGTTACAGAGACAAGAATGGAAGTTAGAACAAGAACGACAACGGCAACATGAGAGGTTAAAACAAGAGAAGATTTATGCGTATGAAACGCAACGCGCCCGTGAAAAAGGTTGCCTGCCTCCGAAACCTCCAAATCGCAGTAAGAGCCGAAGTAAATCTCCACGAAGTCGACCTAGAAGACCTTGTACTTCTAGCTCAACAAATACTCCAATTCTCTCTGGAAGGTGAATAAAACTTACTGAAAATTTATTACAGAAAAAAGAATACAAAACTATTTTTTTTTACAACAAAAATAAAACAAGAGTCTAAAATTTACTCTATGCTTTATTTTTCTATAAAAGATTAAACAGGTCATTAAAAATTAGTTTGTCATATTTCAGATTAGAATCAGCAGATGGAACAGTACCGTTATTTAAACGACCCGAAGGCACAAAGATCAGTGCAGCTGAGCTACGCAGGATTAAAATAGATATTCATCGAAATATTCCTGGAAAATCAACTGACTCAGATCTTCAGCGGGATATTATTAATCCTGAAGATGTAGTAGTCAAAAGAAGAGCGGGTAATTTATTGTTCACACACTACAATTTTTTAACAACTTTCTTAGTTATTCAATGAAGATTTCAAATGGAAAATAGCATCGTCGCTGAAGATAAATATTTCTAGAACCACCTACAAGTCACAATTGGGAATATGAACTTTTTGAAGGATATCTCCATTCTCGCGTAAAAATTAAATTGTTATTCTTATATTCTTATATTCTATAGATAAATATTTCAACATGGCTACGTCATGATTAGCATCACTTGAAGATGGGAAAATTTTGTCCGACAACTTTTACAACTATGAAGATTATGGATTTCAATATACTAATGTGTCATCCATGATATTCAAGAATTTACACAAGGGTGTTTTTAATTTACAAAGTTAATAACAGTTTTAATTTATCCAGGATATATAGCAAATTTGGGGAATACATTATCAGAATATTATCAGTCTTAGTCTTTCCAATCTTTTCATTTAGTATTAAAAAGTTTCAATTTTTTATGATTGAAACAAAAACATGTATATAAATTGGTGGTTTCATCAATATGGAAGATTTGTTAATCATCCTTGAAGATATAAGTCATCTTGGAAACAGTTTGTTTCATTTTTCAACACTTGGTAAAAGATGTTATTATTTTCTAAGTAAGTTGTTTTTTATTGGATCATTGTCTCAAAATTTTATGACTAGTTTGCAAAGTAAAATCGATGTAAATGGAAAAAGTACTTAATATGGTTTGTATAAAGAAAATATTAGTGTAACACACACACACTTGAAATTCTTATTCAATATTAATATAAAGTTATAGAATTAAAGAGGAATTAATTTATATTTTAAATATTGAAATGTGAGTTCTTGTTTATACTTTTCATAGCTGCTACTACACATTGCTTAACTGCTTATTTCATATATATTGGAATTGTTTTTTCATTAAAAATTTGTCATAGGGGAAGGATCGAAACCAATATTTGAGAGGGAAGAAATCAAAGGAGCAGTCACTATAACAGATGAAGTTGAAGAACATCGTACTGTTGTAACTGTAAATAATGACACTTCGGGTATGATTATTGAAGAATTAAAAATTACATATTTTGTATTTCATTTGTATTGGACTGCGATTTCCATTGTACAAGTGTATAATTTTTAATTTCTAGAAGGCAAGTCGAAAACGTTTAAAAAACGCTCGATGTCTTTGAGTCCAATCAGAAACCGAAGTCTCAGTCCTCGACGTACATTGTCTCGTCATTCCAGGTTTGTGCCTGTACTGGCAATGTTTCTTTGCAAGAAAGCGAAGTTGTTACGATTAGCGTCAGCTAACTGTTATTAGACATTTTATTTAGTTATAAGTAGATTGCGGATCTTCATGCAAAATAAAAATGTTTTGCATTGATTGTGGGAAGTAGGAATAACATAAAAATTGATTTCATTCCTTCACGACTTTGTTACATTGAAAGCAACATTACAACAGTCTCGAATTTTTTAAATCTTTTACTGTTTTGTATTTCGTCCAACCAATTTGTGAACGAATGAAAATTAGATTATCGTTGAGAAAGTAGTTCACAAGTTAGAGTGCATTCGTAGTCATTATATCGAGTATTGCTATTGTATATACAGGGTATTGTATAGAAGGTAAACAAAAAAATCTCGAGTATTGGACAATACATTATTCGCGTAAGTAATTTTAGCACATAAATTGTGTGTATAATTAAATGATTCCGCATTGCACATGTTATATGTCTAAACTTTATGTTTGATCTTTTAGTACTCATTGTCAGAACTATATTGCATAATGTGCTTAGCTTTACTAATGCTTCCCAAGGGTACGGAGAACAGACAACATGAGACACGGACATGCTTTGCTATGTTCCTGATTGTATGCATATGCTTGCTTATGCTAATACCACAGCTTATATTTTAGTTTTCTATAATAATGGTCAATTTGTAGACTTTCTTGAAGGATGATGCAATAACATAAAATGTGTCGAGTGGGGAGGGCTATGCTTTTATCTCTTGTATTTAAAGTAACATCGGTTTTAAGACTAGGATACTTACGTGGATAGTCTTATGTAGAGTTTGTAAATTCAGAAACCATTGAAATCTTTTTTGTTCAGTGATGAACATTTTTATCAGTTTTACTGGTGCTATATAATTATCGAAAAAGTCCTTGTTTCGTTTAAATATGGTGCAGAAACTCAAAGAGTATTGCTTGATATCACTATTATATTCAGGTAGCATATTGAGAACACAAATATTAATGAAAGTAGCATAGAGGTAAGTAACTTCAAATATGAAGATTACATTAAAAACGGATAAATGGATAATATAAATGGATAATAGAATTTCTTAAAATATTTCACATATTTTCTAACTTTCGCTTTGCATATGTCTTGTCTGCACTTTTAATAGAACTGCACAGCTTATAGTATTTTCTTACATGTTTATAATGCATTTTGTAATAATTGCTGTGCGATTACTTATGACTATACTGCGGATTTATGCATTTATGGCAAAAATCGGTGGATGTGATTTAAAACAGTAAGAACATTAACACGATTTAAGGATACCATATGTTATTTTCTATTTGTTACAATTGGTAAAAACAAGAAATTTTAGACAATTTAAGAACGCTCGTATGTTAATCCCGATTTATTAAAATTGTTGAAAATAGAAAAAAAGTTTTATACGGCTTCTGTGTCTTGCAATGAATGGACAATTTTTATTTTGCATAAAGATCCGCAGTCTACTTATGACTTTTAAAAAAGTGCAAGGGAAAGTATATTGAATATAAGGATTTTACAGGTTTAATATACAATATTAAATACTGGTTTTAATGGGTAAGTTTACATAAATTACCGATATTTTCATAAGAAAATTCGTTAATGTGGGTGAGGAAGGGTAAAGAATATTTTATGGAATTTGATATTGCATAACTGGTCATTAATGATCAATAGTGTTTGTATAAACTGCAAAAACACATGTAAATATATACACCCAGGTGTTGATATACGTTTGTTGATAGTGTTTGGTAGTTTACTATACTTACACAAAGTTAATATGGATATGAATAAAACAATATGGATTTCACAAAAGTATTGCACTATAGATATAAGTTTAGTTATTAAGATTAGCATTATATTAAGTTCATTCATGATTAATGTAAGAAATATTTGGAAAATCGATCTGTTTGTTAACTTTTTATTCTCTTTTAGGCATGAAGACTCGAAACACGAGGACAGAAGAAGTTATAGAGACGACAGGTAAATCTTTTAATTTCGTTAACGTGTATATTGTGTCCTTTCTTTAATTTGTTTCATTGAATTGTTATATTCTTTGTTTAGGGAAAGGTATCGCAGCAGGAACGGAAGTAGGGAGTATAAAAACGGTTACAGAGACAAGGAGAGACGACGTACTGAGTCACACATTGATGTAGAAGACCGAGACAGAAGAAGTCGTGATCATTCGCGTTCAAGGGAGAGGGAAGAACGCAAATGGGATAGAGATATTCGTCACAGGTGTGTCACGGAATATTTCCTATATGATGCGTTCGTGAGAATTAAATTTAATAAATAAATACTGTTTAGGGATGAAAGATCTCATCGAGATGGGGACAGGGAACAAAGAGTTCCTTCGCCTCATTACATTCCTGTTCCCATTTATTGTAGCGTACGTATGCTAGCGAAGATAAACATTTTCCAATTTATATGACAGAATTCTAATTTATTATATTTTTGCAGTTTCCGCCAAGACCTAACATGATGGCGCCTTTCATGACATATGGTAGCCACCCACCCATGATGGGACCTATACGGCCATTCCTGCCGAGATTTAGTCCTTCCAATCCTAGTAAGTACAGGTCCAAGAACTTTTTAATGATTCTACAAATGGATTTCTAATTGTTTTGTATTTTATACAGGATTTGGGCCTATGTTTTAGGATAGTTAGGATATTTAGGTATTTGGATTGTTTACGTTTTTAATGTTTTAAAATAAAACGAATTTATACCGATTTTATTCCTGTCACTACCAATCTTTTAACCTGTAGTTAATTTAAAATTGCTTACTAAATAGTGCACACTGTATTTTTGTACTTTCTGTATTATACTTGCACAATTTTTATGTAAAACACATTAATATGTTTTAAAAATGTGATGATAATTACCGTACGCTAGTTTTCTATTGATCGATAATTGTGAATGAATAAATGCAAGTTGATATTTAAAAAGTGTGGTGTCATTATTTCATATACAGTAGGACCTCGATTAACCGGATCCCGATTATAAACAAATATGCGTTTAAATATGATTATATTATGAAAGGAAATAAATGTTCAAAAATCAAAAATTTATTTTAGAATGTAATGTATTTACAATTTAATTATTTTCCTCGGGTCTCACCGGGCTTTAATTTATCCGGGCTGTTTATCTTCCGATCATATTATCTTTATATTTTACTGTGGCGGCTACCTCCTACGCTCGCCAGCAGATGGACAAATAGTCAAACACTTTTCCCGTTAGTACCTGATCTGTCAGCGATCCCTATATATACTGTCCTCAACCGCTTTCTGACATCCTACTGTTTAAGGCAAATCCTCCTTTCACACTCATTCGTCATATTAATATTCACAATTTATGTGAATGATGTGAGCAATCCAAATATAAGCTTAAACATTGGTCCACAAAGTAAGTGGAAGGGGTGTACGTGATCTATATGTGGTACATCTGGGGAAGGTTATGAACTTGGCGAGAATGGAATTGATGATGGCATCTCAAAAATGTTTGCCATCTGCCATCTCTGTATTAGATCGTGGCGGAAAATGCTGAATGGATCTATCTCTGTCTCCCCCCCCCCTTATCACGAGAATCTTGTCGGGATCTCTTTCGATACTCTCTCTCGATAAGATCCTTCTCCTTAAACAGTATTTATTTTTTAAATTTAATTCACAAATGTATTACATACATGGAAAATATCATTCCATGGCACACCTGTGATGAGAAAGAATTTCCATTCCCTCATTTCCGTTTCGTAGGTTCAATATATGTATTTGTGTAACCGAAAATGTGAATTTATTCCACAAAAGCAGTAACATCTATATACGGTGTCCCAAAATTCGTGAATTTTCAGGGAATGTCAGGTTCCTGAGACCATTTGAAGCGACATTTTCCTTTGCAACAAAGTCAACAGCGGCTTTGTTTAGGATTTATTAACGAAAAACACGGACCAATCAGAACGCGACCTAGACGCGAGTCAGCACAGTCCAGCACAGTCGGCCAATAGACAGTTGGCGCGCCGGGCTGACCAGGACCGACTCAAATTCGGGGCGCTTTTTTCGCGCATGCGCGACGATTCTAGCCTCTATCAAGTACAAAGATCGGCTAAAATGGGGTACCTTAGTCACCCCAATAATTTCGCAAAATTTGTTATGACGTGATTTTGAAATATGACTGTATAACATGTGTGTGTTGTATTAAAATTTAATATGTATGCACATATAACACATAATATATGAACTTCTGAACTCTTCTGGTACTTTCCTAGCAGTACTAATTCCCCACTACATTCCCCACAAACTTCAGACGTAGATACGTTCCTGCCGAAACTCGTGCATGCGCGAAAAAAGCGCCCCGAATCCCATCACTGATCGGAACGAACACTGCTTTAGGTACATGAGCCATGAGCATGAGCAGCCCTCGAAATTGCTCGAAATTGGCTGACTGGGAACATTATGAGTACATAACCTTAAAAAATGGTTGAGAATTGATTAATTTATAAACAATTTTCATATTCATAATTCTTCTTTTACTATCTGCTGCAGAAATGAAACCAAATTCATCGTCACGAAACGACGTTACTGAGAAGATGCTACGGAGACAAGAATGGAAGCGGGAACAAGAACGACAACGACAACATGAGAGGTTAAAACAAAAGAAGATTTACGAGTATGAAATGCAACGCGCCCGTGAAAAAGGTTTGCAGCCTCCGAAACCTCCAAATCGCAGTAAGAGCCGAAGTAAATCTCCACGAAGTCGACCTAGAAGACCTTGTACTTCTAGCTCAACAAATATTCCAATTCTCTCTGGAAGGTGAATAAAACTTACTGAAAATTTATTACAGAAAAAAGAATACAAAACTATTTTTTTTTACAACAAAAATAAAACAAGAGTCTAAAATTTACTCTATGCTTTATTTTTCTATAAAAGATTAAACAGGTCATTAAAAATTAGTTTGTCATATTTCAGATTAGAATCAGCAGATGGAACAGTACCGTTATTTAAACGACCCGAAGGCACAAAGATCAGTGCAGCTGAGCTACGCAGGATTAAAATAGATATTCATCGAAATATTCCTGGAAAATCAACTGACTCAGATCTTCAGCGGGATATTATCAATCCTGAAGATGTAGTAGTCAAAAGAAGAGCTGGTAAATTATTGTTTACACACTACAACTTTTTAACAACTTTCTTAGTTATTCAATGAAGATTCCAAATGGAAAATAACATCGTCGCTGAAGATAAATATTTCTAGAACCACCTATAAGTCACAATTGGGAAATTGAACTTTGTGAAGGATATCTCCATTCTCACGTAAAAATTAAGTTTTGTTAATTACTGTATTAGACAAATATTAGATTCTAATTTTTAATTTGCTTAGATTATTTCTTGCAATATTTTGTTGAGCTATAGATAAATATTTCAACATGGCTACGTCATGATTAGCATCACTTGAAGATGGGAGAATTTTGTCCGACAACTTTTACAACTATGAAGATTATGGATTTCGATATACTAATGTGTCATCCATGATATTCAAGAATTTACACAAGGGTGTTTTTAATTTACAAAGTTAATAACAGTTTTAATTTATCCAGGATATAGCAAATTTGGAATACAACGTTGGATCACATAGCGATCAAGTAATGTGCAATATGTAAGCACAATATTTTTTATTTAGAGTGTTTAATGCTTTGCTTCGCATATCCTTTGCTTGTCTTTGTATGTACTTTCTTAATTATGGTTTTGCACAAAGAATTATGCTTCAACTGTATTAACAACACAGGTTTTGTTGGTAAAATCTAATTTTCCGAAGAATAGTATAGATCCTATAAATCTATACATACGCGTTTCGTGTATCCTTTTGATGTTCTGGTGTGGGAATGTGTGCATGATGTTTAATGTATAAGGTTTTTGACTTTTTAAACAATACTTCATTTGCTACAATCGCAACAATTTGAAGATCTACTATGAAGATTTTTTTTAGATTGCAAAATTCAGAAGTGCAGATGTGAATATCTATTTTTTTTACAAAGATTTTTTTATACTTTTGTATAATATTATCAGTCTTAGTCTTTCCAATCTTTTCATTTAATATTAAAAAGTTTCAATTTTTTATGATTGAAACAAAAACATGTATATAAATTGGTGGTTTCATCAATATGGAAGATTTGTTAATCATCCTTGAAGATATAAGTCATCTTGGAAACAGTTTGTTCCATTTTTCAAAACCCGATTGGAAAAAGATGTTATTATTTTCTAAGTTGTTTTTTATTGGATCATTGTCTCAAAATTTTATGACTAGTTTGCAAAGTAAAATCGATGTAAATAGAAAAAGTACTTAATATGGTTTGTATAAAGAAAATATTAGTGTAACACACACACACACTTGAAATTCTTATTCAATAATAATATTAAGTTAGAATTGAAGAGGAATTAATTTATATTTTAAATATTGAAATGTGAGTTATTTTTTATACTTTTCATAGCTGCTACTACATATTGCTTAACTGCTTATTTCATATCTATTGGAATTGTTTTTTCATTAAAAATTTGTCATAGGGGAAGGATCGAAACCAATATTTGAGAGGGAAGAAATCAAAGGAGCAGTCACTAAAACAGAAGAAGTTGAAGAACATCGTACTGTTGTAACTGTAAATAATGACACTTTAGGTATGATTATTGAAGAATTAAAAATTACATGTTTTGTATTTCATTTGTATTGGACTGCGAATTCCATTGTACAAAAGTGTATAATTTTTAATTTTTAGAAGACAAGTCGAAAACGTTTAAAAATCATTCGACGTCTTTGAGTCCAATCAGAAACCGAAGTCACAGTCCTCGACGTACATTATCTCGTCATTCCAGGTTTGTGCCTGTAGTGACAATATTTCTTTGCGAGAAAGCCGATTTGTTACTTTTTTTTTTGGACTCTGAACTATATTAGTTGTATAATGTGGCACTAGCTTGTTCTTACAATTAGATGTTTTGTATTTTATTATAACAGTCTATTTTGCTTTAACCTGTCTAGTGCTTCCCAAGGGTATGGAAAACAGAAGACATGGGACATGAACACGAACAAGCTTTATGTTCCTGATTGTACGCATATGCTTGCTTATGCTAATCATCACAGGTGTGTCATAGAATGATATTTTCTATGTGATGCATTTGTGTAATAATAAATAAGTTAGTAATGAATAAATATTGTTTAGGGATGAGAGGTCTCATCGAGACCAGCGAGAGTATCGACAGAGATCCAGAGAACGTTTTCGAGAGAGATCCAGAGAACACTTTCGAGATAGGAGGGACAGAGATAGATCCAGGGAACAAACAGTTTCTTCACAACATCATATCGGACACCTACCTTTTCCTATTTATTATAGCGTACGTATATCAGTGATGATAAATTTATTAGACTTCTGTTTATTAGACTAATTTATTATATTTTTGCAGTTTCCGCCGAGACCTATCATGATGGCGCCTTTCATGCCACATGGTAGGCACCCTCCCATGATGGGGCCATTACGGCCATTCCCGCCGAGATTTAGTCCCTCCAATCCTAGTAAGTACAGGTCCAAGAACTTTTCATGATTTTACAAATGGATTTCTAATTATTTTGTATTTTATACAGGGTGTGGACCAATGTTCTAGCTTATATTTGGATTATTCACATTTTTAGTGCAAGTTGGATTGCACATTTGTTTTTCATTCATCTAAAAGTTTCTAAAGTTTATCCTCCATATGAAACGAATTATTTTCCATTTTACATAGGACTTGGACTAATGTTTGAGCTTATATTTGGATCGTTTACATTTTAATGTTTTAGATTGCGCAGTTATTTTCCATTGATCTAACAATTTTTAAAGTTCATGTTCCATATGAAACGAATTATTTTCCATTTTATACACGATTTGGATCAATGCTTGAGCTTATATTTGGATCGTTTACAATTTAATGTTTTAGATTGCGCAGTTACTTTCCATTAATCTAAAAATTTCTAAACTTTACCTTCCCGATAAAACGAATTTATACTGAATTTATGCATGTAACTACAAATGTTTTAACCTGTACACGAGTTTTGTATTGATTGATAATTGTGAACGAATAAATGTGATGATATTTAAAAAGTTTGGTGTAATTATTTCATTTATGTACGAAAGTATTAATAGTATTCCATTATTTTTAATTTTAAATACGTATATTTAAATAAATATTAATCTCTCTTTTCATACCTTACATGTAGACTCAGGATCCTTGCGAAAAATAAAATTGATCTACATCAATTATAAGAAACAGCAGTTAAATACATCGATTCTCTTAATAATTCTAATAAATTGTAAATTAATAAACCACAATATGTTTGTCTCAAATTGCTCAAATGTGTTTAGTGTTCTGTGTATATTTTACCTATCCATTTTTATCATAAATGCATCAAAATCTTTTGTAAGCATTTATTCCGAACGCCGTGCATGACCTTGTATACCAGTAAAATAAAGTTCAGGAACCGTTTCGCAGATGCTTTTGTTCATTTCCAGTGAACCGTAAATTCTAAGAAGTTCGAAGTACATACGTGAAAATCATAATTTCAGATCAGAATAAGGGAAGGGAGAGTGAGGGAGAGCCTCGGAGGCGTGTCTATGGGCAAGGATTGCTGTTCTTTCAGACCCGTAATTTAATCTCCGGTTTTTGCTATACTTCTGACACAAAGGCGATAAATCGAATATTTTCGAAAGTCGGTTGCATTCGTTAAAATTCATCGCGAAGAACACGCTCAAACACATTATGACCGTCCGTAAGAGATAGATTTTTTGCTTTGAGAATAGAAGCACGAGTGTCTGCGACAAATTTCTCACGTGATAGTGCGTTAAGTGTTAGTCGACCATCGGCCACCGGTACGTACGGGTTGTAAAGGCATGCATCCTGTCTTCTAACGCGGAATCGTTCGAAAAATCAGTGTCGACGGATCGTGAAGTTCACAAAAAGTTGTCAGCTTACGGGAATTATAAAACAGGTACGAATTTCACCTTGATATTAACAAACAAATCTTAAATCATTTAATTCATGAAATATCAATTATTTCTTCGAATGGTGAAGGCGCTTAATTTTACGCGTAAAAATCGCGATATCAAAGTATGAATGTGATCAGTCTAGATTGTGGATGTTTATGCAAAATAAAAAATATTTGCATTGACTGCAAGACACAGGAGCCAAATAGAAATTTCTTTCTTCTTTTAATCGTCGTATTAAGCTGAAATTAATTAATACACAGATGTCATCCTTAAATCTTCTTAATTCGTTCATTGCTTTAAATTGTATGTGCCCATTTTTGTCATAAATGCATAAAATCCGCAGTCTAGTGATTGCAAATTTCTTTATTGCTATACATTATAAATTAAAAAAATATTTCTTCGATTGTTTGAGGTTTTCGGGAATTAATTATTCGTAGTTTTAAATAGTTCTAATAGTATCTAGACGTAGTATTAGAATGTAACTGTATTTTCAAATTCAACGGTTATTGTAATATTTGTTTCCGACGCAAACTTCACGGAGTGCTCGCTAAACATTTGTTCGTTGCGAAGTTGATCCGTTTTACCGAGTACACTACAATATGCATAATGGATAACGATCTTCCAATTGATACTGGATTGTAGAATGTCTTTAATATTGTCCCATATTCTTGCCCACTATCTATATTCATCGTAAGCATTTTCTGTGATGCGTAGTATCTGTAGTCATTACCTGCGTGTGTCATTCAATATGTCCACTAGCATAGATTCTCGAAAGCATTAGCGTTAATTGACCCTTATGGCTTAAACGGTTCGGATAATTTAGTACATTATTCGAAATTTCGTCTTCGGAAATGAGAGATTCACGAGATATCCGACCACTGAGTCGATTAAAAAATGTATTAGATATTAGAATAATCTTATGAAAAATAAAGAATCTGCCATCGGAAATATACAATAATGAATATAAAAAAATATATTTTATGATAATTGGACTGCGGATCTTTGTGCATGTATAGCAAAATTGAGTAGATGAAATACAAAATTATTGAAAAATTTTTTGAATTGAACATGTCAATATATATTTCTGTTTCTGTTTCTTGCAAAAGACACATACAATTTTTTTATTTTGCATAAAGATCCAATGTCTAATAATAATGAAAAAGTTTGGTCTTCAATGAATTTCAACTTGCACCATTTGCTTTACAATACCCGGTATTTTTTATTAATTTGTGTAGCATATAAAGGCTGCGATGTACAATACATATTTGAACCTGCAACCACGTGACCTCGGTACAAAACGGTTTTAGCACAGTTCGAACTTCGAAGCAGCAATAATGTACTCGTAACATTAAAACATCGCGGAAGTTAATTGCAATAATACGAGATATTTTCAAGGCACTTACTAAATGTCTACTACACTATTCGTACAAATTATATTTGATAAAATTCGACGTATCTCGAGTGTGCAAATATCCGTAGCCTAATCACGTATACATATTAAGACAAAGAGCCTTGACGATGGGTGTCAAGTTACGTACGAAATAGATTGATGTAGTTCCGAACATACATTTTTGTCCGGCTGGTTCGAAACAGTTTTGCGTGCGTCTCTCGAGACCTGTCATCTTTTTCTCATCCATATGTCTCTCCTGCTGTTTTCTTCTCGAAGGGTTCCACGAACTCTTCCAACAAAACCATTTTCGTGCCGGGACTGGAAGTGTGCGAGCTTAGACCATATACTATACACTATACTGTGCAAAAGAAAGAAGCACCCAGTATAATTATAAAACATAATGACAAACAACATCTTTATGCAGAAATTGTATTGTACAGATCGCATTTAAAGTATTAGATACTCCGCAATAATAACACATATTCTTAGAGCTATTCAATTAAACAGCAGAATCCTTTTTCATAACTTACGGTGTTATTATTTGATTTTTTACGCTTTTCTATTAAATATGGCCGGATGCTTCTTTCTTTTGCACAGTAGTGTTGCATATGATCTAAGGGTCTATAAGTGTGCGAGAATCCGAAAATGTTCCCGACCTGGTCCGCGGATTAACCACGGCCACGGTTATTGCGACTATGAGACACGCGTGCACTGTCAATGCCATTAGATGTTTGTAAACGATGCTGCTGACCTATTTAACGATCGTTTCGTGTTGCGAATGCCCGCGAGGGTGCAGTTCGCTCCTGTTTGACGGTTCTTTTTGTCTTTGTTACACTTTCGAAACGGTCTACGCGGCAACGAGCCTCGGCCATGGAATTTCGAGGTAAGTTTACGGTAAATTGCTCACTTTAGAAATCTTGCCAGATGAAAAAAGGATTTCTTTGTGTCCGATTGGGCTTTATCTACTATGCGATTTGTTCGAAAGTTCGTTACGTAGTTTGATCGTCGTATTATTAGCTATGCAAATCATGTATGCTCGTGGAATGTGACATAATTCCTCGGACAAACAGATGTACAATGTACACTTCTGGATCGATCTCGTAATATCGATTGAACCCGTGAGTAGATTTCTGCCGTGATCGCGTAAAAGTTGTATCAATAGAATAACATTCGATCAGACAATAGGGGAAAGTGATTAATAAAATCGAACCTGCTCTGTGAAATGACCTCGTGTTATTATTCACCATATATATATATATATATATATATATATATATATATATATATATATATATATATATATACCCAGGCAACCAAAAATCCAAATTTGGACGTCCTCCTGTGCGCGCATATGCCGTCCCAGCGCCGTCCTAAGGACTAGGGTTTGGACATGGGCATGAGGACGGCATGAAAACGTCCTCAGGACGCGGAATCTGCCTTTGTGGCAGCACTGTCGCACTGATGTGGCTGGAGAATATCGTTTTACAGGGCAGCACCGTCAGCGAGAGTAGGCCGCACTAATGTCACCGACGAGATTTCGTCGGTGCTAATGTGGCAGATGACGGCGAAGTAAATTTCTATCGTACCAAATATACAGCACTTGTCCCTTTTATTCACATCCAATCTCGACAATTCGAAATACCCATACAAATTTTAATTGGTTCTGATATTTGTTATTTTTCCTAGACTGCGGATCTTTATGCCAAATAAAAATTGTCTGCATCGATTGCAAGAGACACAAGCTAAAAATTGCATTGCCGTATACAAATTTCTTTACAGTTCAATTTCAACTAATTTACATTTTAATTCACTGAATACACTTATTTTAATGTTAAAATATTAAGAATTATAAATTTAGATGACTAAATATTGCAGGGAGCTGGTGGGTGAAGGGATTCCAAATAAACGAAGCAGGAAATAATCAATAAATATTATATTTTTAAATTTATTTTCATTAGTTTTCTTTATTACTTAAGTTGGATTCTTACATATTAGGGATTCGCTGTGCATACATAGGCACACCTGGTCCATGGCATTTCTTCAAAAGCATCTTCTGGTTGGGATTCGATCTGGTCGAGTCTGGACCGTGACGCATATTTTTCTGATTCTGCGCCTCTTCTCCGGAACGACGTGCTCCTTCAGGGTAACTCGAACATCCATGTGTGGTTGATAATCTGGAAAAATATTCATGCACATATTGTATAATATAAACCAAATAAATTTTTACAAACCTTGGCTTGCGCGGGCACTGCTCGTTCTTGCAGTCCATTCATATATGCGGAGGAGTCACATGTCCTTGTAGTCAGGTTGCAGAGCTGGGGAGAATAGTATTTTAAATAGTAAATAATAAATAATCCTATTTATTTTAAAGTACGTGTACAATTTTGAAAATAAAATGATTTATTTGAGGCAGTAATTTTTGCAAATAGTACTTTATTTTAGGAATATTGAAAATATTTGGACTTTGTCTTTATTTTTCAATTTCAATTTTAAATAGTATTGCTGAAAATGATGTAGAAAGTAAAATGATGATAGAAATTGTTTCCTGGTGATAAGATACACTGCATGTTTATCAACTAACCTCAGTAGGCACAAGAAATACAATATTCTATTTTGTGTTTCAGATTATTAAAATATAAATATTTTATTTTCGAAATTGTATATTTTATTTAAAATACTATTTTCTTTAAGCAAAATAAAGTCGAAAGTATTAAATAGTATTTGAAATATTTGTTTCGCCAAATAATGCCCACCTCTGTCAGGTTGGTAGTTGAGGACGGCGCGGCGCCGTTTTTGTCACAGAGGTAAACGTGGTCGTCCTCGTAGTCGCGGCCTGTCCAACATCCGCGGGCATCGGTGACGACAAGGGCGTCGGCGGAGGGTTCGCTTCACGATTGAAGTGCCCGCGTGCCCGCTGCTTCGCCCGCTTCAAGCGCTGCCTTCCCCGCCGCCGCGAAATCCGTCGTCGTTGGTTTCGCGTACCAGGTTGACCGGATCGTAGTCTCTGTAACATTCATGTGATAAATAAATATATTAGTCGATGAATTAATAATTAGATTCAACTGAATAAAAGATGTACAATGCTTACCGTGGATGGTCCTCATCATCCGCGTGTAGTACAGTGAGCGGGTCCCACGGATATTCGACCACGTGCGCAACGTCACGACAGTGCCGCGATTCTCCCAGTTATTCCGCTGTTGGCTGTGGAAAAATTGGTACATTAATATTAATTAATTACAATTATTATATATAACCTCGTGTTACTTACTCCACCTTCTTCTCCAATTGCTGCAGTCCCATACTGAAAGAAAAGGTTGATAAATTAATATTAATTAATTACAATCAATTAATTGTAATTGTTATTGTATTACTTACTCAATCCTCTGCCCCAACTGCTGAACAAGATGCAGCAGTGTCGTCATACTAAAACAAATACAAACGTGATACCATTTACTATAGAATTTAATTACAATTATTACTAAATTTAAAAACAAATGTGTAACTCGTGCTTCTCACCTGTCTTGCTGCGGAGGAGGCGCCTGGAGTCTCGGAGTCGGGATGACCAATAGATTTCCGCATTACCCTGGAGGTACTATTGCCAATGCGTTTTTTTTCCAGTGGTATCCCCAGTAGGCCTACTCCACTATTTATAGTAGGTCCTCACGCGTCGTTGTACTCCGGCTCGAGGTACTCTAACATGGCGCCGTCACCGTTTTCGTCACGGAGGTACTCGAAGACGGCACGGTCGTCATTATCGTCAAACTCGATAACGTCGCCGTTTCCGTTGTTGTAGTGGTCGTCGTCGTCGTCGTCGTCGTCGTCGTCGTCGTCGTCGTCGTCGTCGTCGTCGTCGTCGCGGCCTGTCCAGCAAGCGCGGGCGTCGGTTACGGCGAGGGCGTCGGCGGAGGGATTGCATGCCGATGGCCGTGCCCGCTGCTTTGCGGCTTTGAGCGCCGCCTTCCCGGCATCCGCGAATTCAGCCTTCGTAGGCTTTGGATACGAGGCTGACCTTAACGTAGCTTCTGTAACATTCATTTAAATAAATATATTAATCAATAAATTAATAATTAGATTCTACTCAATACGAGATGTACAATACTTACCGTAGATGGCCCTCGCTATCCGCGTTTTATACAGCGGGCGTTTTCCACGGATGCCCGTCCATGTGTACGACAATGCCACAGTGTCGGAGAGGGCATCGTCGAAACAAGCCCTGACAGCTTCTCGCAACGAGTGCCCTCCTAATTGGTGCAAATACCCAACCTGAAGAAAAATAAACATTTCTTTCTATATTCATAAACTTAATAACACAATAGTCTCCTTTATTGCAATATACTTACGACACTGTGGAAGTCGCTATCGGGACAATTCTCGAACTTCTGCACATCCTCTGCAGATTCGAGCGGTAGCCAGTGCGGTCGTTGCCCCAGATATTCGCCCTTTACCATCCCAGTTATTTTACTGATGGATGTAGAGAAATTCGTACATTAATATTAATTAATTACAATCATTATATATAAAACCACGTGTTACTTACTCCATCTTCTTCTCCAATTGCTTCAGACTCATTCTAAAACAAAGGTTGTTAAATTATTACATTTATATTAATTAATTACAATTATTATATATAACCACGTGTTACTTACTCCATTTTCTGCTTGATTTCCTGCAGTCCCATACTAAAACAAAGGTTGATGAATTAATAAATTATTATTAATTAATTACAATTATTACATGCTAGCGAATACATATAACCACGTGTCACTTACTCCACCTTCTGTTGCAATTGCTGCTGTCCCATCCTGAAAGAAAGGTTGAGGAATTGATAAATTAATAAATTAATATTAATTAATTACAATTATTACATGCTAGCGAATACATATAACCACGTGTCACTTACTCCTGCTCCTGCTTCAATTGCTGCAGTCCCATACTGAAAGAAAGGTTGAGAAATTGATAAATTAATAAATTAATATTAATTAATTACAATTATTACATGCTAGCGAATACATATAACCACGTGTCACTTACTCCTGCTCCTGCTTCAATTGCTGCAGTCCCATACTGAAAGAAAGGTTGAGAAATTGATAAATTAATAAATTAATATTAATTAATTACAATTATTACATGCTAGCGAATACATATAACCACGTGTCACTTACTCCTGCTCCTGCTTCAATTGCTGCAGTCCCATACTGAAAGAAAGGTTGAGAAATTGATAAATTAATATTAATTAATTACAATCATTACATACTAACGATTAAATATAACCACGTGTCACTTACTCCTGCTCCTGCTTCAATTGCTGCAGTCCCATCCTGAAAGAAAGGTTGAGAAATTGATAAATTAATAAATTAATATTAATTAATTACAATCATTACATACTAACGATTAAATATAACCACGTGTCACTTACTCCTGCTCCTGCTTCAATTGCTGCAGTCCCACACTGAAAGAAAAGGTTGATAAATTAATATTAATTAATTACAATCAATTAATTGTAATTGTTATTGTATTACTTACTCAATCCTGTGCCCCAACTGCTGAACAAGATGCAGCAGTGTCGTCATACTAAAACAAATACAAACGTGATACCATTTACTATACAATTTAATTACAATTATTACTAAATTTAAAAACAAATGTGTAACTCGTGCTTCTCACCTGTCTTGCTGCGGAGGAGGCGCCTGGAGTGTCGGAGTCGGGATGACCAATAGATTTCCGCATTACCCTGGAGGTACTATTGCCAATGCGTTTTTTTTTCAGTGGTATCCCCAGTAGGCCTACTCCACTATACAAAAAATACTCGCGCAAGGACATAAAAGGGTGCAATGTCCTTACGTTTTCTCAGCGTGCGCAAGCACTGCGACAACCCATTGGGAGATTCCCAATGCGCCATCGCCGTTTTCATGCGTGCTGTTCAGCGGCATTCGATAACATTTTGCCGTGACATTTTGTAGGCTTACGAAGGTTACGTCTGTGCTCAAATCCGCACATTTAAAAATATCCAATTCCGAAGAGGATAATAATACGTCGTAAAATTTGTCTATAATTCGAAATCGTTTAACACCTAACGTGTACGTATCTTCGCACGGGAGAATTGATACGATAATGGAAATTGAGCCGTCGCGTAAAATGCAGCAGTTGTCGCGATCGTTTACGGAAAAGGCTACATTCAAAAATTTAATCATGTTAGCATGGACAGTGGTAGTGGAAGAATCACTACCTCCCTCCGTGCTACCATGACGTTTTAATTCCGCCATTCTATTTGAAAATTGTTGGAGGGATTTACCCGGCGTTCTAATATATCTATTAAAAATGGACATTGTGTTTTCGAACGTGAAAGCGGAAAATGAATCTAACGTTCCAAAACGACTCGCGTCATCCGCCAAATGGAGGAGACCGTGGACATTATACGATAAGAAGGACGAACTGTAAAATTCTTCGGAAGTTTCTACAAAAGATTTTAATGCCGCTTTTGCAAAATTCGTATGTTTTTCCTTAAGCGAGGGTGAAACTAATATCCTAATCGCGGTATGGAGCAACAAAAAATGAGTATATACATTAGTATCTAATATCCCGTACATTACTACCGGGCCGGTATATAACAGAAATTGGCGGAACTCGGTGGCTTTAAATGTTGCATATTCTCGTATTGGTCTCGGGCGTCTAGAAAAATCGGATGGACAGTACTTATGGAGTTCTGCCATTCGCGCGGAGATTATACAAATCATGTTTTCGGACAATCTTCTTTCCTTCGAATAATGTCCAGACACCCAGGCGGATAACAATTTCTTTACAATGCCCAGACAAACAAGGTGCATGTATTCGAAGGGAACCTGAGAAACCATTCCCATTTGGAGGGCAGCTAATGGACTATTTCCTTTTTGGTGATATCTATCGGGGCTATTGGCATAATCAGCATCGCATCGAGAAGGATGATCGATGCCACTGAGAACCCGACGTTTCCCTATTGAAGTACCGCGCACTTTACATTTGGAGCAAGGATTAGAGGACAAATGAGATTTGTGATTTAAAATAAAAGCCCGCGCTAGTGCATCAGCTATAAAACACCTTAACTCCACAGGGATTGTTTTACCTTGAAAAATAATGCCTCCTTTCGACATCATCACATTGATGTCGGAGACAAATTTTTCAAGGTAAATATTACAATCACTGGGTTTATTTGGTCCTTTATATATGCCTACAACCAGCGGTTTGCTATTACGCATATTTACGATTCGAATTTGAATTGGCCAAAGCTGAACTTGTTTGTAGGTGTCGATGGTGCACCCGTCAACATGGAAATCTAAAATTAAACGTTCGGGAATGGTCTCGAGGGTTTCACATAAGTATTCTATTATTTTAGACTCTACCCCGAAATGAACATATTCACCAGGCTTCACCACAGACGTGGTGACACTGGTGCGTGGCGTGGAAAGTAAAGATCTAGCATCTTTCGGCAACTTCCGAAAACACGAATGTTTGCGCAAAACGCGTAATATGTTATTCGTCTGGGTGTGCGATAAGTTATTGTCCACGAAACAAGTGGCTAAACTATCACGAAACGAAGGTTCGGACACAGCGACAGCAGATGGCCGGGCTGTATCATTGCGCGATGGAATTGACGAACGAAGAGAACTCGAAGTGCCGGGCATGTCGTGATCAATGTCTATGTCGATCATAGAGTGACGCGAAGACTCGACATTAGAATGCGCGAACGAAGAGGAGCTGGTGGGAGGAATGTTTGGTACACTAACATTATCGGGGCGTGCTGCTTTTTTACGCGACCTCAACTTAGTTCTTACTACATTCAAAACGCGCCGTTTTTGACTTGAACTCAATTCCCGAAATGGTTTCCGCGGTAACGACGTTCGTAAGCTTTTGCCAGACATTGGCAAAATGAAATCGAATAACCGATATAAAAAAAAATATATATAAATACCTTCCTTTCTCACGTGCTGGTCAAATTGCGTAATCCAATGTGTAAACCACTAACAATAGGTATAAGCACTCACGTATCACCTACTGACAGCACACACGACGTTGCAACCGAGCAAAGCGAACGAGGACTGAATGATAAGCGGTGAATAGCCCGCGAAGAACAGGCGAAGCCCGCGAAGAACAGGCGAAGCCCGCGAAGAACAGGCGAAGCGCGCGTCCACCCGGGACTAAGAGGACCTAAACGAACCTGGAACAGAAAAGAGAATTAATAAGATTCACCGATTGTATTGACAAGAACAGGAATGGAGTCAGATCCGAAGTAGTCAATCGCGTTGTAATACGAAAAGTGGGTCGCGTGACGGACGTTCGCTTCGGACACTTTGAGGCGACGGGTCTTCTGGACCTTGGGCGGTGGGGTTTTAGAGGGTATGGGTAGGGATATACAATATCGAGATCATATAGTCCCGTTTCCCACACACAAGATCTTAGGGGGTGCCGAGTCCCTCACTACCCTTAAAGCTATCATCTGTGGGAGGGTGTGCGTAAGAGCATTTCCCCACCGCCCTTAAAAAAAAAAGAAAAAAAAAAAAAAAGGCTAAGCGCGCGTCCAGCGAAAACAGGCGAAACGCGCCTCCGCGGAAAAACAGACGGATAACGTCGAGACAACGGAAGGGAAACGGCCCACGGCAGTACAGCACACGGCCCACAACTTCAGCATCATGGATAAAGTAAGCTTTAATTTTTAGTTTCTAGTAGACGAATTGTTTGATCGTATCGTTGCCATTGTCGCTGGCACTCCTCGTAGGCTGCATGTGATATGAAAATACATGTTCAATTAAAATTACATTACAGTGTCTCGCACAGCCTACGAGGAGTGTCAGCGACGATCGTCTGGTTTTTTTCTTCCCATTCTTTGATTACTGGTATTAATATTTTCTTTCAATGTCCATACATTTCAGAATCAACAACGACCAAAAAGGCAGCCGCAGTTGCCAGCGAAATACATACAAGAAGCCTCGGGGGAGGCAGAGCCACCCCGCAAAATACAGAAGAAGCAGCCCGTTGCAAAGAAACAGCACGTTGCGAAGGAGCAGCAAAAAACTCCCTCACGCGAGGATATGTTGCTATTGCTGCAGTCCAATATGGAGTCGTCGGATCCCCAGGTGAACCTCCAATTCCCGCCGAATCCTCTGATTCAGAATCGTGCAGCGTTCAACAACCATGAACCTTCATCCGCCGCTGCATGCAATTTTTCCACGCCACTTCCCATCCCCATCCCGACTCCGACACTCCAGGCGCCTCCTCCGCAGCAAGACAGGTGAGAAGCACGAGTTGCACATTTGTTTTTAAATTTAGTAATAATTGTAATTAAATTGTATAGTAAATGGTATCACGTTTGTATTTGTTTTAGTATGACGACACTGCTGCATCTTGTTCAGCAGTTGGGGCAGAGGATTGAGTAAGTAATACAATAACAATTACAATTAATTGATTGTAATTAATTAATATTAATTTATCAACCTTTTCTTTCAGTGTGGGACTGCAGCAATTGAAGCAGGAGCAGGAGTAAGTGACACGTGGTTATATGTATTCGCTAGCATGTAATAATTGTAATTAATTAATATTAATTTATTAATTTATCAATTCCTCAACCTTTCTTTCAGGATGGGACAGCAGCAATTGCAACAGAAGGTGGAGTAAGTGACACGTGGTTATATGTATTCGCTAGCATGTAATAATTGTAATTAATTAATATTAATTTATTAATTTATCAATTTCTCAACCTTTCTTTCAGGATGGGACTGCAGCAATTGAAGCAGGAGCAGGAGTAAGTGACACGTGGTTATATGTATTCGCTAGCATGTAATAATTGTAATTAATTAATATTAATTTATTAATTTATCAATTTCTCAACCTTTCTTTCAGTATGGGACTGCAGCAATTGAAGCAGGAGCAGGAGTAAGTGACACGTGGTTATATGTATTCGCTAGCATGTAATAATTGTAATTAATTAATATTAATTTATTAATTTATCAATTCCTCAACCTTTCTTTCAGGATGGGACAGCAGCAATTGCAACAGAAGGTGGAGTAAGTGACACGTGGTTATATGTATTCGCTAGCATGTAATAATTGTAATTAATTAATAATAATTTATTAATTCATCAACCTTTGTTTTAGTATGGGACTGCAGGAAATCAAGCAGAAAATGGAGTAAGTAACACGTGGTTATATATAATAATTGTAATTAATTAATATAAATGTAATAATTTAACAACCTTTGTTTTAGAATGAGTCTGAAGCAATTGGAGAAGAAGATGGAGTAAGTAACACGTGGTTTTATATATAATGATTGTAATTAATTAATATTAATGTACGAATTTCTCTACATCCATCAGTAAAATAACTGGGATGGTAAAGGGCGAATATCTGGGGCAACGACCGCACTGGCTACCGCTCGAATCTGCAGAGGATGTGCAGAAGTTCGAGAATTGTCCCGATAGCGACTTCCACAGTGTCGTAAGTATATTGCAATAAAGGAGACTATTGTGTTATTAAGTTTATGAATATAGAAAGAAATGTTTATTTTTCTTCAGGTTGGGTATTTGCACCAATTAGGAGGGCACTCGTTGCGAGAAGCTGTCAGGGCTTGTTTCGACGATGCCCTCTCCGACACTGTGGCATTGTCGTACACATGGACGGGCATCCGTGGAAAACGCCCGCTGTATAAAACGCGGATAGCGAGGGCCATCTACGGTAAGTATTGTACATCTCGTATTGAGTAGAATCTAATTATTAATTTATTGATTAATATATTTATTTAAATGAATGTTACAGAAGCTACGTTAAGGTCAGCCTCGTATCCAAAGCCTACGAAGGCTGAATTCGCGGATGCCGGGAAGGCGGCGCTCAAAGCCGCAAAGCAGCGGGCACGGCCATCGGCATGCAATCCCTCCGCCGACGCCCTCGCCGTAACCGACGCCCGCGCTTGCTGGACAGGCCGCGACGACGACGACGACGACGACGACGACGACGACGACGACCACTACAACAACGGAAACGGCGACGTTATCGAGTTTGACGATAATGACGACCGTGCCGTCTTCGAGTACCTCCGTGACGAAAACGGTGACGGCGCCATGTTAGAGTACCTCGAGCCGGAGTACAACGACGCGTGAGGACCTACTATAAATAGTGGAGTAGGCCTACTGGGGATACCACTGGAAAAAAAACGCATTGGCAATAGTACCTCCAGGGTAATGCGGAAATCTATTGGTCATCCCGACTCCGAGACTCCAGGCGCCTCCTCCGCAGCAAGACAGGTGAGAAGCACGAGTTACACATTTGTTTTTAAATTTAGTAATAATTGTAATTAAATTCTATAGTAAATGGTATCACGTTTGTATTTGTTTTAGTATGACGACACTGCTGCATCTTGTTCAGCAGTTGGGGCAGAGGATTGAGTAAGTAATACAATAACAATTACAATTAATTGATTGTAATTAATTAATATTAATTTATCAACCTTTTCTTTCAGTATGGGACTGCAGCAATTGGAGAAGAAGGTGGAGTAAGTAACACGAGGTTATATATAATAATTGTAATTAATTAATATTAATGTACCAATTTTTCCACAGCCAACAGCGGAATAACTGGGAGAATCGCGGCACTGTCGTGACGTTGCGCACGTGGTCGAATATCCGTGGGACCCGCTCACTGTACTACACGCGGATGATGAGGACCATCCACGGTAAGCATTGTACATCTTTTATTCAGTTGAATCTAATTATTAATTCATCGACTAATATATTTATTTATCACATGAATGTTACAGAGACTACGATCCGGTCAACCTGGTACGCGAAACCAACGACGACGGATTTCGCGGCGGCGGGGAAGGCAGCGCTTGAAGCGGGCGAAGCAGCGGGCACGCGGGCACTTCAATCGTGAAGCGAACCCTCCGCCGACGCCCTTGTCGTCACCGATGCCCGCGGATGTTGGACAGGCCGCGACTACGAGGACGACCACGTTTACCTCTGTGACAAAAACGGCGCCGCGCCGTCCTCAACTACCAACCTGACAGAGGTGGGCATTATTTGGCGAAACAAATATTTCAAATACTATTTAATACTTTCGACTTTATTTTGCTTAAAGAAAATAGTATTTTAAATAAAATATACAATTTCGAAAATAAAATATTTATATTTTAATAATCTGAAACACAAAATAGAATATTGTATTTCTTGTGCCTACTGAGGTTAGTTGATAAACATGCAGTGTATCTTATCACCAGGAAACAATTTCTATCATCATTTTACTTTCTACATCATTTTCAGCAATACTATTTAAAATTGAAATTGAAAAATAAAGACAAAGTCCAAATATTTTCAATATTCCTAAAATAAAGTACTATTTGCAAAAATTACTGCCTCAAATAAATCATTTTATTTTCAAAATTGTACACGTACTTTAAAATAAATAGGATTATTTATTATTTACTATTTAAAATACTATTCTCCCCAGCTCTGCAACCTGACTACAAGGACATGTGACTCCTCCGCATATATGAATGGACTGCAAGAACGAGCAGTGCCCGCGCAAGCCAAGGTTTGTAAAAATTTATTTGGTTTATATTATACAATATGTGCATGAATATTTTTCCAGATTATCAACCACACATGGATGTTCGAGTTACCCTGAAGGAGCACGTCGTTCCGGAGAAGAGGCGCAGAATCAGAAAAATATGCGTCACGGTCCAGACTCGACCAGATCGAATCCCAACCAGAAGATGCTTTTGAAGAAATGCCATGGACCAGGTGTGCCTATGTATGCACAGCGAATCCCTAATATGTAAGAATCCAACTTAAGTAATAAAGAAAACTAATGAAAATAAATTTAAAAATATAATATTTATTGATTATTTCCTGCTTCGTTTATTTGGAATCCCTTCACCCACCAGCTCCCTGCAATATTTAGTCATCTAAATTTATAATTCTTAATATTTTAACATTAAAATAAGTGTATTCAGTGAATTAAAATGTAAATTAGTTGAAATTGAACTGTAAAGAAATTTGTATACGGCAATGCAATTTTTAGCTTGTGTCTCTTGCAATCGATGCAGACAATTTTTATTTGGCATAAAGATCCGCAGTCTAGGAAAAATAACAAATATCAGAACCAATTAAAATTTGTATGGGTATTTCGAATTGTCGAGATTGGATGTGAATAAAAGGGACAAGTGCTGTATATTTGGTACGATAGAAATTTACTTCGCCGTCATCTGCCACATTAGCACCGACGAAATCTCGTCGGTGACATTAGTGCGGCCTACTCTCGCTGACGGTGCTGCCCTGTAAAACGATATTCTCCAGCCACATCAGTGCGACAGTGCTGCCACAAAGGCAGATTCCGCGTCCTGAGGACGTTTTCATGCCGTCCTCATGCCCATGTCCAAACCCTAGTCCTTAGGACGGCGCTGGGACGGCATATGCGCGCACAGGAGGACGTCCAAAATTCGTCCAATCCAACCTTGAGCGCCTCGGAGCGTAAGTTGGACAATGATTGGACGATCTCTGCCCTAGGCCGGCTATGCTCAAAGCATGCCTGGTTAGCTGGGTATATATATATACATAAATCAGAGCTTAGGGTATTATTTGAAAGCGTACCCTTGTAATATGTAGAAATGTTTTGTCATGGCAACCGAGGTGAACGTCTTTGCACCATACAACTATGAATGCTAATCAAATGAACCAGTCGCATTATTTAACCCCTCGCAACCTGTTGCATCTTCGCGGAGTGAAGTGTTTGATACTTGTTAGCTGGTCGAACTGATACGAATAATAAAAGAAGAATATGAT
Source organism: Lasioglossum calceatum (assembly GCA_963966675.1). NCBI lineage: Eukaryota > Metazoa > Arthropoda > Insecta > Hymenoptera > Halictidae > Lasioglossum > Lasioglossum calceatum. Next base: position 9,287,963 of record OZ016549.1, read on the forward strand.
TTACTGTAATATACAGCTATACGCACATAACATTCATAGAAAAGTTATTCTGATTTAAAGTGTGTGTGATCAATTATGTGCGTAACTGTAGATGCACCATATAAAATGATTATTTTATTTAATTGATAAATAAACGAGTTGAGACGCACGCGGTAGCTCCTGAAATTGAAAATCAACCGCGGTAGCTTGACACTGTCGATAACGTATTTGATTATCGTACAGTAATTATAGTATGTGCGCAATGCACGGTCGAAGAATAATTTAGCATAATTCGTAAACTCAGGTGGTTTCTTTATCTTGTCGAAGCATGTGCAATGACACAAGTAACGCTAGTGATTATTATGCAACAAGTTCCGCGATATTCCTCGTTTAGTGATATTGATCTACACTTTAAGAAAGCGAACCGTATGTGCATATCAAAATTTGATTTCTTTTTCTCTTGAAGTTGTGACAGGTGCTGAAGATCGACTCGCCACACATTTCGAGCACCATGGAGAGTACGTTGACGGAGTTCGAGGAAAGTTTGTCCTTCGACATCGATGACCCGGACTTCGCTCCCATGAATCCTTCCGCCATTGCTCATAATGTCCTGCGCTATGTGCAATTTCCCGACAGTGAGTACATTCACTCTGTACGCTTTATTTCCAATGAGTCGCAGAATTTTCGCTATACCGGGTGGCCAGATATTAATCTTGTCGACACCCACTTTCCGCCCTTTTCGCCGCCATCTTAACGCTAGGTTTACTGGACCCGCCAAAATGACAGGTTCTAATATTCGCGATTATGTATTAAGATTGTAAAGATGCTTTCCTGAGGAATTATTTACAAAATTTATATCTTGGAAAAATGGCCAAAAATTTGGATAGACACGTTCTTGTTATGCGTATAAATTAATAAATGTGAAATAGTTATTTCTAGACCTCCGTAAACCTATAGTGTTAATTGCTGGAGCAGGAGGATAATCAAAAGAGAATATCTGAAATTTTTTCTTCTACATATATAAAATTGTATTTTGTTGAGCAATGGTTATTACTAGACTGCGGATGTTTATGCAGTTTTCAATTTTTGTAGACAAATTTTTAAAAAGTGGTACCGAATAAAATTCTATTTTCATTGGTAATAGCATTTGTAGATCCAAAATAAATAAAAATCGTACTGAATTCTGTCGAATTTAATACTCCGGCATTTTTTGAACATTTTTAGAAGCCATAAATGCGTAAGGCTTCGCAGTCTAGTTATTACATACACAATATTTCAGACTGAACAGGAGTCACTTTTTCGAGAATTAATGAATAATCTGTTGAATCATTCGGTTCTGTTACCGATATTTTGTGATCGAGAGAAACAATAATTTTTGAATGGAATAGTAGGACACTTATCCAGTTATTTTCTACGAATTGGTGGCCGCACTAATTTTAGATCAGTTTTGAAGATTTACAATTCTAGACAGGGTGACGCAACGTTGCGCCTCTGCCACAATGGGTTAGGTGTGTCATGTGTTCGCATATATTTTTATTAGTTTATACTTCTTTTTTGATGGTTTCCGTGAAGCAAGCAGTGGAGAATTTTACACAGACTTTGATCGATAAAGAACCTGAAATTATAAGCTCAGACTCGTTCCTCGGTTAGTGTTATTTTTAACTATAGTCAACTTGCACGTCGAAGCAAGTTCTGAAGAAACAAGTATTTAGATACGTTGTTCAAAAATTCCGAGGGAATCGCGGTGCAAAAAGTGCATGAGATTAAAGTCCTTCCTCCGCGAGACTTACTACATGGTCCGAAATAAAGCAAAATAATTGTAATGTATAAAAATAACAATAATGTATTTTCTCAATGTTTACGAAACTATCTACATGTAATAATTACAATTTTGGAATATGAATATCGAACATAATTTACAATTTGCTGTTATTTTTCTAATTTCATTGTAGACTCGTTACAAATATTCAAACGGAATGTCACAAAAAAGTAATATTTCAAGTTTTATTATAAATAAACTGTGTTATGAAACGCTAAAAAGTTGCCGATTAAATGTGCGGTAACTTTCATCTCCGTGTAGTTGAACTTTGACTATGAATAATAGATCAGAAGAATATTGACTTGATCACGTTGCGAATGACGTTCGTGTATCGCGGCTTTTCATTTGTTCGATGTACTCGACGAAATTGCGGAAAAATCATGAGACTGCGTGTGTGCTGAGTCGGATGATTTCTCGAACTCTATACGAGGACATCGTGCAGTCCGAAAGCTTATCGTATTGCTAACTGCCAGCTGACATTTTATCACGTATGGAACGATCTTATTACGTTGGGCCACACACACCTCTTGTCTCAGCATTGACGTCACAATCTTCCTAATTCCTAATCACTTTTTTATTGGCATAGCATCTTGACGGCTTCAAACGGCCTACGCACACTTGTCTTTTATCTCTAATGATAAATATTATTATTAGACAAAATAAAATAATAAATATTTTTGTTACTCAATATTAAACATCATTTGATGACTTTCATCAAATTATAAATAAAAATCGATTTTTAAACGCAAATGCTACCCTTTGCAATTACTTTTTTATTCCACTGATAGCTCCAGTAGGTTACGAATAAAATACAGCGTGAGTCACCTAACGTTGCCACCTCAAATATCTTTGTTGTTTTTAAAGATACGTCAAATGTCTGAGGTACAAAGGTTCAGTGGGGCTCACATGATACCAAAAACATTAATGTTTCTATGTGATTTTTTTTAGAGATATCAAGGTCACCTTAATTTTTTTTTAATGGAAGCACCCTTTTTTAATCACCTGCAATGATAGTCCCTTTCATTAGGAATTCAGTGACTATAATTACCGTGGCGGGAGGCGGAAGGGTAAGGGGCCGGGAGGGATAGAGGGTAACGCTGAGTACAACTCGTGATCTTGACCCCTCCAATAGGCGATAAGGACTCAATTGGAGGGTTGTGTGTACTCTGCTCAACAGATTCCTTTTGCATATTCAAGACAAGGATCGTCGAGGATCGTTTACATTCTACCGAACCGATTCTTCTTATCGCTTCTGGTTAGATAGCACGCGACCCGACAAGAATCAACTGAAGGGTTGCGTACACATGATTCGAATCGGGTGTTACCATTCATGGCTAGACAATGTACGATCCAGGCTGCAGAAGTCAACTGGAGGATTGTGTACACTTTACTTAACTGATTCTTACCGCTTATGACTGGACATCATATGATCTAAACGGTACGAATCAACTGAAGGGTTTCGTACACACCACTCTCATTAATCTTCGCCGTTTATGGCTAGATCGTATGCGGTTCAAACAGCAAAAGTCAACTGGGGGATTATGTGCAATCTACTTAACTGGTTCTTACCGCTTTTAGCTTGGCAGAACGAGTTGATCGAACGGCGAAAGTCGAGTAGGGGGTTGCAAGCACCCTACTTAGCACTAGAACAGCGGTTTCCAATCTTTATGCTACTCTTCGACTCCCCGAGAAGAAATTAATTTTTATTTTCTTAACCCTCACCGTCTCTCATTTCACGAACTGAAACTGTCCCTGTTACCATTCAATTTTGTCCTTCAGACATTAGACGTATCTTTAAAAACAACAAAGATATTTGAGGTGGCAACGTTAGGTGACTCACCCTGTATAATATAGATACGTTTCAAAAACTGTTAAATTTTATTTATTTGTAGATATAATGGCAATAGTCCGCGCCTCCCGGGATTGGAAACCGCTGCACTAGAACCAATAGTATTGTACCTATTGTTTGTATCGAAGAGGTTAACGTTTTTGGAAGGATCAAACGGAAGGATCGTTTGGCTGTTCAGCCAGCTGTAGTCCTCGTTGTTTTTGGGCACCATGTGCAAGGGACTGGTCTCTCTTTGATTCTTTACGGTTTTGTATCGACACTTTACCTACCGGAACAATAATTGTGCTGTACCAAAAGAAAGCATAGAAATTTTCTTTTTCATTGCAATCTCAAATGAAACTTTAAATTGCTTTAATTTGTATCTCCGATCGAACCTTTGCGCCGAGATCATCAATACATCTTGTTATTAACAACCTCACGATCGATAATCATAATACATTTACAATGGATGGCGAACTCAACACATCAGACGCAGTTTTTTCTTCTTTCTTGAAAAGGATCCATATTAGGATCGAAACGTAGAAAGTTTAATCAAACTAGCAAAATTGCTTTAATTTGTATCTCCGATCGAACCTTTGCGCCGAGATCATCAATATATCTTATTATTAACAACCTTACGATCGATAATCATAATACATTTAAATGAAACTATTAAATGACGTTATTGAGAGTGACTTGTTAGTTCACAATGAAAATTACTGTTGCTATCGAAGGCTTCATTAAAAAGTGTTCAGCTATGTACCACAGATTTTTCAAAATTATGCAATATAATCACCGGTCGGTAATGTGTTAAATAAGACCGGGTGCTTCTTTCTTTTGCACAGTAGTGTATGTACGTGAATCATGCGAGCGAGACTCGGGAAGGCTGGTCATCTTGGCCTGCGTCCCTATTATTATATTAACAGCGAAACATGCGCAGTCCGCAAAGCGGGAACACGATCTACAGACAAAATTGGATCCACGTGGATATCAGCTTTCTTCTTGAGAAATCAGTCCTCAGGCGGTGTTCCGTTCTGAGTAGACGATCGCGCGCCGTGTCTGGCGCGTGCACTAATCGCTTAGATAATGATTCCCTCATTGTTCAGCCACCGGGTGGATCCCGTTGCATATCGTGCGTCCAGTGACAGTGACCTGTCGCATACGGACGCGTCATTAATTCTCGCCTTCTTTTATCGACGATCGCCACCACATCTTTTATCGCTGAACGTCGAATTCATCGTTCGACTGCCATAGTTTTTTTTGCTTTGCTAAGAGAACTCGTTGCACAACAACATCCGAATGACTTGTCGCTGATGGGAGATCTGTTTTATTTTTTTTTTGTTCTTGATCGGCTAAAAGTAGAGATCTATTGAGGAAAAATAAACATTCAGATGCTCTCGATGATTTAACGAGTGCAAAGACAAAGCTATGGAGGCAATCTCTTTTATTTATTTTTTCTTCGTTCTTGATCGACTAAAAGTAGAGATTTATTGAGGAAAAATATACATTCAAATGCTTGATGATTTAACGAGTGCAAAGACAAAGCTATGGAGGAAATCTTTTGACTAATACTTTTAGACATGAGATCGTAAATATGCAAGCTTGCATAAAGTCCGCGTGTGGTGACTCGTGCGTGAATGTTTATGCAAATTCAGACCTTTCAAGACTGTTTTATGGACACAGGAGTGAAACGAAAATGTAGTTTTTATATTGGAGATTTTGAGTGGTCGTTTGAGTGGTTCAGTCAATTGTATTTTTATTAAGAATGTCGCACTATTAAGATGTAAAGATTAGTATGTGCTTTCAGTTTATCTGCAACTTCCGACTAAACGAATCTATGAAAATTATTAAATTAAAATTCATATACACCCAGGCTTTTAGATTCGTTAAAAATAGAATGAATGTAATTTGAAAAAATTCTTCTTCCTTGTTTCCCTGTTTGTACAAATTAAAACAATGATCAATATTTAATTCCTAGAAAAGTAGCTATCCCAGTACTAGTATTTCATTTAATTTCAATTTTTTTAAATCAATCTATGCATCGTAGACAAGAAGTGTAATCGTCAACTTTTATACTCTCGCAATTTGCATTTTGTATTATGCATTGCATTATGCATGGTGACATCTCACCATCTATCCGCATAAAAAATCAGTCTGATTCTATGAATAATTCATCAACAACGTAAGAAAGGTCAATGTTTTCAAGTCGAAGAAAATTATATAGCATTCTTCAATAAAAGTGAGAATGACTATATCTGAGAATAAATGAATATTCGTTTCCGCAAATTAAATTGTTGTGGGGTTTGAGTTTTCCCGCGATATTTTTTTACGCTGCAGAAAACTTCATTACCAACACTGTCAATTCCGCAAAAATCTGATAGATGGAGACAAGAGTACTGTCGAGTAAAATAATTATTTATTCTCGTTTCTTTCCTTCTCTCTCTGAATACTCTATTTTTTGCAAAACTGATAGAAACATTTACAGGAAACTTTAAGGAAAATTTAAATTTTTCTGCGGTTTCTATCGTACCACAGACAAGGACTATACCGGGTCTGCGATTATACATTTGCGTCACTAGAAATAACAATAAATAACGTAGTTACATAAACAAATAGAACGAACTAGCATACGAAACATACTCGTGAGTATTACGAAACGAGACACGAGTACATTTTGCGAATTCGAAAGTGAAGCACAATTTAAGCAACAATAATAGCAATCTAAATTCCAGAGGGGTCAATTAACGTTCCAAAGCAGAACAGATACGTATAGCTGTTTGATCACTTTCGGCAGATTATAAAGATTACCTTTCGTTACGTAATTTACTGCATAGGATTGTTTAATAAATAAACGTGACGCAATCGTTTAACCGTATATCAGAGTTTCAAAAATATTTTTGTCCAGGGAATGGCGAAAGAATTCCAAGGATTCTTTCAAGGAAACTCGCACAATCTTTCATCTTTCGGTAAACTCTACATTATTTTGCTATTTTCGGTTGTAAGAAATGTAAAAAATTGAGAAAATAAGGACTTTCTTCATTAAACAAACAAAACAAGTGAACAATTTTTTTTTCTTTCAAAGTTTCCTTGTCCAATCGTTGATTTATTTATGAATGGAAAAATATCAATGACACATATACAAGAGGAAATAATAAACGAGCAGATTGTGACTGGAATTCGTTCTTTTCGAAAATGATATTAAAGTTTCGTCATTCGATGGCGTTAAACTACTATATTTAGCATTCGAAGCTTATGTTAGATAGAATCGCCTCGTTTCATCCCAAAACAATGTTCTTCCTCCTCCATGACACGCGCCATGTTATTCTCCTTGCCCCCTTTTATCGATAATTGCAACATAGTTTTGAAATTTTCCATTGGGACCGGTCAGTTATTTTATCTGGACCCCCTGCACACGACAACATGATCTTTAAACTTGTCGCAGTCAGGCGATATTGCAAATCGCGACGAATGCAAGAATAGTTCGCTGGTGGTTGTCAATAATTCGCAGTTAGACCGCTGACACCGATGATAGAAATCGACACGTGATCCAAACAGCAATTTTATTTTAATAACTAATGGTAGGGGGTTTATGCAATTAGATTACGTGGTTACACAATATGTTTAACATTAGAACTTGTAGATTAATTAATATCAGACTCATTTCAGAATTATCAAAGTTATTTAAATCGTTCTGAGAAAAATCGTTACATAAATTCAACATTTATTCGATTTCCATTACAAAATCTTAACAACTGCAGTTGACATACATGTGTTCCATCAATTTTTAAACTGTAAAGCATGGAATTACTAAATTGTACAAATATTTGAATGAGGAACTTATCAAAAAGAAAATACTTCACTATTTACTTTACTTACACCGTCTTTATCTGCAGCAACCCTTAAAATTTGACATCGAAGTGCGAAAAATGATAAAAATCGTCACATAAAATAGTAAAAAGTGAATAAAAAGAACAAGAAAATGCTTGGGTCACTTTAACAGTTAGTTTAAAATGTTGTCGAAGCTGGAAATCAGGCGGGAGTTTCTCGTGCCGAGATATTAAAGGAGAGGGTTCGCAGAGCATCGAAAAAGAAGAAAGGTTGTCCTCTGCGCAGTGTTTCCGATAAGAATTCGCAACAACAACCTAACTGTTACAGAAATTGCCCCCAGTATCTCGGGAGACTTTGAAGCGGCGCGGAAAGAATTGTGTAAACGCGTCCATTTGTTTAAAGGTCGCGATCGCCTCGTGCCTCCTCTTCCTTAATCAAAATGTAATTATTACTGTCGTTTGCCGAGTTAATCGCGACACCAATATTCAGTCTGGCCGAATAGCATACGCGACGTCTGAAACGACGCACTTTGGATCGTTGGGAATCTCGATCTTCGACGGGCGCGATCGAGAAGGGCAATCGGCCGGATGAATTTAGATCGTCGAACGACGACAATAAACTCAGCCGTTCACTAGCCAAATCGATTAGCTAGCTTTCCAGTTTCTCGACATTTTACTGCTACAGTGCTCTGTAGATTCATTCTGAACATTTTACAATAACTTTACATTGTCAAAATAGAAATTACACAAGTTTTATTTTTTCTTAAGAAGTATTAGGTGTACAAATAAATTCCGTGCCTTTTGAGCATACTTTTGATCTTTGTTTATAAAAAGAAGGAATACACAACCGGAAATTGCTTGTCGAGTAACACCAAGTTCCTCAGCAAGTTTCTGTTGTGTTTGACAAGGATTTTCAGTCAATAATTGCTCTAATTCCTCGCCCTGAAATTTTTTCGGCAATCCACTGCGTACTCCATCACTGAGATCGAAATTTCCAATACGAAACTTTTGGAACCACTTCTTGCGTGTTTTATAGATTCCAGCATGTTCACCTAACGCGGAACAAATCATTTTCGTAGCCTCAGCAGCATTTTTATTCGACTCAAATGCAAAAAGAATACAGTGTCGAATGTACTATTTCTTACATGTGCAAAGTATTGTTTTTGAGGTTCTGTACCAATTAGCCTGAATTTATGTAGTGCCTTTAATAGGGTAAGGTTGATGCTTTAAAACACCAATGCGGCGGGAGAATTTTTTAATTTGAAATGCAATCACAATTGAATATATGTGAAGGCACCGGAACTTGTACACCTAATAATTCTTTATGATGATCATTTCAGAAAAAAAAGTTCCAAGCAAAATGGGAATGTAAACAAACTAAATGCATTTAGATTAGATGATGTTCAATTGTTTAAGTAATTCTCCGCAGAAAGATTAGAAAGTAAAGTTAAAAGTGTTTCAAATATTGTTTTAAATGATTGACAAAATATTTTTCTCCAGGGGAGAAATGCAATCTAATTTATTAAATTAAAAACAGTGTCGACACTAAAAGGTCCTACTTTAGTCGTAATCTTTCGTTCGTTTTTCACAAAAATGTAAAAATGGAAATGAAAAAAAGGAATTCGCTCTAATCTGAGTTGAAGAAATTTGTCAATCCAGAATTTGTTGTGTCGCGACATTTTTTTTTATTATTCCAGCTGATGTAACCTGCACTTTGTTCCAGTTTGAACAGTTTCGAAAATAATCATCGTGGCCCCATGTCCCATCAAAAACGTCGGCCGATACGAATTGTTTACTTTGCGAGTGGTGTGACTTTCGATAAAATTATAATTTCTTTGAAAAACAAGAAAATCGATTTAATGAGTGGCAGGACGTCCGATAATGTTGCAATTAAAGAGCGTTGACTTCCGCGAGGCAATAAAAATCAATTTACATTATTTGACAATTTGTTCTCTTTGTAGGGAACGCGGATAAGCGACAAATTAGTATGCAATCAAATTCTAATTAAGAGTAACGCTCTCTTCCCCGATGATAGGTGAATTTCTCATTTTAGAATATTACATTGCATACCAGGTGCATTATATTATGCTAAAGAGTTTCTAATGTTTCCGCGAGGTGTGTCGTGCAATTTAAGCGTCGCGCTTATTGCCCAATTAGATCTTCGAAACTTGTCGATGCGCTTTTACTTCTCGCACTATTTCATTGCATTGATCGGAATTTCACCGAAGTTTCGACTTTTGACTTTCATCGCAGGCTAGCAGTATGTTCCCGTATGAATCGCGTCGCGGAGGGTCTACCGTCATGATTAAACAATTGATCGGTGTCGATCAATGACTTTCCTTTCGACTCACAATTTCTTATCTTCTTCTCCTCGCGTGCGTACTACTGACGTAAATAGCGTATTATTATTCATAATTAGCGAGGCATTTGTCCTATAACGTCAATATTATGTCGGACAGTGAGATTAGGCGGTCTTCGCCTGATTAATAAAATTATATGTATACAGGGTATATATGTTCACTGTTTTAAATTGCGTCTACTCATTTTTGTTATAAATGCATAAAATCCGGAAAAAACAGCATTTTTTAAATAATGTGCCCTAATACTTCGTAATGGAAGACCTTGTATATTAATTATATCAGTAGTTACGTCCAGTTTAAGATTTGTGTCCCCACTCTACCTTCCCCTTCTACGGGAGAGGGAAACTTTTCCCCTCAACTCGTGCTCCCTCCCCTCATCAGGCGACTCTGGTTACGTCTTCAAATGTTTGCAAAAAGAGTTGAATATTCAAAAGAGAGAATCTATACTTTCTAGCTATCAATGGAATTAGCATTGTAAACGAAGCCAACGTAACGTCGCATGAAATTACATCGAGTTTTTGTTTCCTTTTCTTTATTCAAAAATATCTCCACGTGACGAACTTTTCAGCGGTCTTGTATTTACTTTGGAGTATGGTCATTACTTAATAGAAATCGTGTGCAACCAATTTCGTCGATCCGTGTCAGTTGTGGCCCCTTCTCTATTCAATTGAAATTAGCACGTAACAAGTATGTGAGAACGAGCCATTTCCTTAAACGAAGGAAGTGACCAAGTGCCTAACCTTCCCTCCATCGTGGGTCACAACCTGAATGGAAGCTCGTGAACATACAATATATTCACGTGATCGACACGTGCTCCTTCTTTCAGCGAGATGTTTTTGGTTGAACCGAGTCGGTTCTTCAACCACGAATCACTATAATGTCTCATACATATGTATGTATATCATATACGGACACTATCTCTTGATCTCGTGCAACACGCCAACAGTATTAGGCCAATGACAAAACTCTCTTGTTTTTCATTATTTCCTTATGAAAGTTTCATTGATATTTTTTTTACATTTGACTGATTCAATTGAGTCCAAATGTGACATCATTCGGAGCTTACACTCCGGGACGAAAAGATAACACACTTTGAAATTAATCTGACACTGTAACTGTTTTTATTGTCCGAAAATGGTTCCACTGGTCAGTTCGGATAATCGAGGCTCTACTGTATCGCGGATTAAACGAGTAGATACGATCGAAATTATACCGTGTTTGGAGTCGCTTCAACCAGAAAAGTGTCGCGAATATGGTTGCAAAAGATCATTTAAAAAATTGTGTAAATAATAAAGTAAGATCTCGTAAACAACCATCGCGTAGGTCTTGCATTATTCGGATGCACGTGCTCGACACTAGGTTTCGAAAGTAAAAATAAACGAACACAGCACGATATTAGAAAGAAGCTTTCCGTTCTTATTCGCGCGGTTTTTCGCTTGTATCGCCGAGAAGAATGGAGAAAGAGAGAGAGAGAGAGAGAGAGAGAGAGAGAGAGCGTTGTTTTTCGCCTGAAAAAAGACGTAGTTTGAATGGTAGCAGATATTTTCGTCGGTTCATTCTGCAAACAGAATCGTTCTTCTCCGGCCATACATACATATAGCCATATACCGTCGACGCTTTCTTATTTTTGCTTTTCAATGACCAACACGATCCAGCGTCGTGATCCATTGTTGAACACGGTCGAATGATTCTGTGTGTTCGAAACGTGGAAAGTTTAGTAATTTCTAGAAAATGATTTCGGAACAGGTACCAATAATTTACCATCGGTGGACTGCGGATTTTTATGCGAGATAACAATTCTTTGCTATTAATTGAACGAAAATATTCATTGAATAAGTAGGCTTTAACATCACTCGAGTTTACATAACTGTCCATTAATTCAGGTGTAATAATGATGAGACTGCAGATTTTACGCATTTATGAATGAACAAATGAAATACAAAATGGTGAAGACACTACACACAACACACAAAAATTTCAGGATACTGTTACAGTAAATCCTCTATAGACGCGACAGCCTCGGGAGGATTTGGTCGCATCTATCGTATAGAAATTGTTGCACCTGTAGAGGATTTACTGTATACTGTTTTGAACCGATTAAAATGATAAAAAATGATCGATTGACTAGAAAAATGTCTATTTTCCATAAAGATCCTCGGTTTAATAATAACTACGACTCAAGGTGTTTTTCAATGTCTGAAAACACGAAACATGAACCTTCATCTGAATTGTTTCAACACTGGTTTCTATATCTGAAGTAGAGCATCAATGTACTCCCATACGCGGGGTTTAATAACACGCTAATAAATTAAACTTATATTTAGCCGGCAGGCTGCAGTCGCTGTTATAAATAGACACGAGACTCGGCTTAGTTCAGTTTGCCAAACTAATTATGTTTTCGCGAGGATTACCGTGTGGGACAGACTGTGGACTATTTTTCAGGTGACCTCTACAACCTCCATGTTTGGAGAGATCATCTTCCATTCTGCCAGCACTATCAGCTTCGCTTTATCATCCCCTAATCTCCAATACTATTTCTATGATGGAACTACTATTATTACCGGACACCGCTACGATCATTTTAAAGACAGTTATCTAATCAGCTGTTAATAGGGTGGTTCTACTTTTCAAATATTTTCATCATAGAACACAGAGGTTTATTATCAAGTAGGCTGGCCGTTGTATTTCCATTAATTAAAAGTTTATTCCAAGCACGTTAACAATAAGAAATCCGTCTGCGAAATACGCTCATGGCACGTACAATACACACATACCAAGCCTCTCGCTAGGAACGTTTATAGAGTAAACGACTTATTTTTGCAAAGCTTGGTCTCATATATTTTCATTGAAAAGACCGCGTTGATCGACCTCCCTCCCTCTCTCTCCCTCGCGCTCGCAACGAATACGATTAGCATCGTAAACAATCTCTGACGTCAGAGATTGTTGCCGCGTATAGTTCACTGAACTGGATTTTCATTGCGTCGCGATCCAGCTCGTGAATTTCATGGACAATTCATTAAGAGACCCGCGATAATACCTATTACTTAGGCGCGCAGATAACGGAGTAGAGTGCCACATCTTTTTACGAGTTCTTTCAATGAATATGCAGGGACACACGAATCTCTTCACTTTCCAGGAAAAATATAGCATTCTTTAAAATTTTATATCGTGTATACAGTGGATCCAAAAACTATTTGAACACTGAATTTCCGAATTTCGAAAAATTAACAAATTTTTACACCCTGCTCGTTTCGTCAAAAGCTATCGGAAGGCAACAAATCAGCATTCATTTTAACACTAGTTTTACGGGACCCGGGTTCTAATATTCTTAATTTGCGATTATTAAGATTGTAAAGATGCTTCCCTGAGGGATTATTTACCAAATTTTTTTATTTGGGTATATATATATTGGAGAAATGGCCAAAAATTTAGATGGACACAGTTTGACTATGTTTATAAAATAATGTGACATAGTTATTTCTAGAGCTCCGTAAACATAGAGATAGATTTTAGTTTATTTTGCTTGCCGCAGTCCTTGAAAATAAATTCAAACGTCTCTGAAAATTGTTTTTTTCGAGACTGTAATCACTAGACTGTGGCACTTCATGCAGAATAAAAATTGTTTGCGTCAGTTGCAGCAAACGAGGACCTGTTAAAAATTTCTTTCATTTTTTAATAATGTTCATGAGCTGCAACAAATACATTGATATTCTTAAATTGTTTAAATCTGTCTACTGTTTTAAATTGTAACTACCCATTTTTATCATAAATGCATAAAATCCGCAGTCTAGTAATCACCTCTTTGCCGAAAACGTACAAGTGCGAACAAAATTATTGAAGAAAATGATAATTATTTTGAAAAAAGACGTTTATTTGAATGTCTGATTTTTAAGACATTAGCCACGAGGAAGAGATCGTTCTTTGCAACCGACAAAGTGAAGTACGTACTTATTGATACAGAATGGCGTCGCAATCCTCCAAGGCGACGGAATAGTGGTCTCCGCTTCCTGAAAATAGCGTGGCCCTGAAGGATTATCGTCGATCAACCTGAACTTTTTAGGTGCGTCTAGAAATCGCTATCCGGATACAGCGCTATTGTTCCCTGATGTTAAAGAGAGAGGTAGAGTATCGCACTTGAAAATCTTGTTTGGAATCGGTTCACGGTTCCAGGAACCGGTCGCTGAACGACGCGACGCCGCCGGCGGAAGCTTTTTACAACGTGTTTTTTACGTTTCGGAATTGAAAGGAGCCGAAGAACCAGCGAATTTCGGTTTAACGCAGCGGTTCCCGGAATGTTTTTTTCCGTGGCCCCACGAGAAAATGTTTGGCTTGATTACAGTCTGACCAACGAACACACCGGTCAAGAGCATTGCGGATTTTTATGAACATTAAAGATTGTGTGGAACTGTACAGGGTGTCCCGAAAATGTTGTACTTCGCTGAGAGGGATGATTCCTGAGATTATTTGAAGTCACTGTTTTCTTTGTGAAAATATTCTCTGTGGCCAGAGTTGGGCAAAAGTTTAATGTAAATAAAATTTTCGTATAAAGTGGGTTTTTTCCAAGTGGGTTTTAAAAACCCACTTTATTCGAAATTTTTATTTCAATTAAATTTTTGCCCAGCTCTGAAAAACTAATTCACTTTTTGCATTACCTCCTATTGGGTTGGCGAGAAAGTAATTTCGGTATTTTAGGGTGAAATGAAACCCAATTTTTCTAATTAATTAATTATTTATTTATTGATGCCATAAACCTAGTTCCCAATTTTTCTATTCAAGCAATGAACTTTAATCAGTAAAATATGTATTTTCCATTTTGTTCGCTGATCTCTTGCAATCTTTCTGGTAGCTCCATAATTCCGCGTTCATAAAACTTCAAAATTCTCCCAAAATTCGGTTTTCTATTTCACCTTAAAATATTCCAAACATTACTTTCTTGCCGATCCAATCGACGTTGTACATGAGCTACAAACGTTTAAAGATGGTAAAAATTGCAGTTTTTCACGATTTTCGGCCTCCAACTGCAGTAATTCTAAGGATTCTTACATCTTTCAATGCCTGCCGTTTTTCCCGCATCAACCGATTTCTATGAAACTTTCACAGTGCATATAATTGACACAGATCTACAAAATGTATTTTTTAAAATTCCAATATAGGCCCGCATAAAAAAGTTGTAAAATGCAACTTTTAGTATTTTCTCTACAATTCCGACCAAATGCAATTATTTTCTGAAATAATTTCTTTTCACATCCTGTAGTAAACTAATTCCTCAAGCTTCCCAAAAATTTCAAATCGCATAGTCCAATATTAAAAAAGTTATGGTGTTTTTAAGAGTGTCCGAATATTAGTGGGAGTCACTGTATGTAAAATTTTGGAGCAATGAAAAAAAAAGATATTTAAATATTTCAGCAATGTTGGGCAGTTACTTTTTTTTTTAAAACGATTATTATTGTGGTCCACTAATCGCAGCTATGTTCAAACAGGAAAATGTTTAACATTCCATCTGCTTGATAAGATGAGAAGGTGTGATCATCCGATAATGCCAACTTAGTAATGTCAACAGCGATCATTATTGATCGATCATCGATCCAAACGGGTACGCAGATGGTCGTATTGCGATGTTCACGGCGTGGAATTTGCACCGTTAATTACATCACTGGAATAATCGGGATATTAACAACAATGCTCCGAATGTGCAACTTTATCCTACATAAGGAAGTTTATAGTTCCCAATCGGATGCAATAAAACTGTCAGACTATCGATAGTCTCCTTTGTTTCTTGGTGAATAAATAAAACAAGAGGATTTAAAGGGGAACGGAATTTAATCAAGGAAATTGAAATGAGTAATCATTAGTTACTTGAAACAATTAAATGTGTCCAGACGATAAGAAACAATAAGAATTATACAGTGCAATCCTGAATTAGTGTCGTGTTTAGAATAAACGTATCAAAGTTTACAAGGAAATCAAGATTTAAGTCTGCTGTCATTAATTTTGTTGGTTCACCATCGATTTAATCACATCGATCACAAGTGTTCCCCGACTTCAAAAAGGTTAAGAACCGCCGCTGTAGAATATTCTGACCAAAAGAATGAGGTGTTACAAAAAATGCAGTACAGGACAAAGCAAATGGCCTGAATGAAAAATCGAGCAAAAACAGCTCGGCACGGAATGTGTTAATATTTATAATAATACAAAGGAAAAAGTAGTTTTCAGTACAGTCCGATCACAATATTAAAAACAGTATAATAGCGACTTGTGAGAGACGAAAAAATATGAGTTCTACCAGATACCAATTAGCCTAATAAGTCTCATCAAATTCGATGAAACTTATTTTCACTTTATACGCTCTTACCTTGAAAGTGTCGATACATCTTCCCCCAAAAAAAGCAGAACATCCAATTTTTGTTGTTGTTAACTCTCTACTGTTGGTTAACGTAATTTGTACCTTTCACCAGGCCGATAGGTTCGTAGAGTTGTTGTCTTTTTATCGACTTTCCGCGTCGCAATACGCTCCACGGCGACAGCAATTTATCTCCGGTCGTTTTTGTGAGTTTTGTCGGCCACGTTTTCGCGTTAATTAATGTAATTGCGGATGAACGCGGTAGACCGGTTTCATGCAGTTTCGTCTTAACCTCGGCACAAGAAATATTCCGATCGATTGGACGGTCGCGGAATGATAAAATGACCCCTTATGATTGTGTGACTTACGTGATATTGCATTCTATTCTTTTTTTAAAGAGTATTACAAGAGCGATGGGCGACGATCACAGGATTCTTGACGGGCGGGTCCCAAGGTCACTAATTTTATTAACGATACGAAAAAAAAAACATTTTTTGTATTATGATGATGATTTTAGAGTTAAATTAACGTAGGGTAAGTGGCCGAAATATGGTATAGTCTCCTATTATGGCACTACCTTATATCTTGTAAAGGAGAAGTCGCACTCTAGCGAGAAAATCCACAAACAATAGTTTACCATGTTTACTCAACAGTGTGTTTAAAGACTATTGATAGTCTATAGATTTTAGTATGGATCCTCCTCCAGTTGTGTCTCCACGTGTTGAATATTTTTGTGGCTAGATTTTCGATTGTATCTTTTTCGAGGAAGGTAAGTGATTTTGAAATGTTTGAACATATCTCTGTAGTTTCAGTTTATTTATATTAATGTTTGCCAACTGTTGGTTTGGGCTGAAATTCATTTTCTCTTTGTCAGTAGCTAGTATTATCAATCCACGAGGAGTTCCCAATATGGCACTACCAAGGGTTCCCTAATATGGGTATAGCTATTGACATACTTGGTGTGGGTGCCGAATATGGCACTAGGTGTCATATTAGGGACTCGAGGTGTACCATATTAAGAACCCCTTTCGCTGGAACCTGCAAATTGCACACCACAAAAAAAATATCTTTCCCAAGCTGTATTAATTTTTTAACAAACTTGACCCCAGAATCTTATACGGAGGAAATGCATCTACAACTGATAATTTTTTGGACGAAAAAGAGCATTCTAAAATAATCAAAAAATGACATCAACAAAAAGTGGTTCAAATTTGGACACTTTACCCTAATGTTTACAACTATTATATTTGTACTTGTAAATTTTCCACGCATAGACGTTCGACTCCAATCAATTTGATCGGCAGAAATGATTGACAGAGACTGCTGTTAATGATTCGAGCCGGAAATGATTCCTGTACTGCATAAGTACACATTCTGTGTAACAGTGATTAGGTGCTAACTTTCTAGCTACTAGTCCACTAGCCTACTAACCTTAAAAACTTGTCTCGATCTGGGTTTTATATTCCTCGAAGAGCTAAAGCTTGATTGGTCCCTGCTTCCTAAACTAGAGAAATGAATTCGGTGATTGGTGGTATCAGTAAGGCTTAGGGCAGATTAGAATTTAATTTCTTGTGTTAATAATGTAGATTCATCCAATTTTACAAGCCATGAATATTCGTAAGTGTTCAAAACAAGGGAATGCAGGAAAGCCTTGATCAAAGAAAACTGTAGGATCTATGAAAAACGAATATCCCTTCCACCAAAGAAGTCGTAGTAGAGTAGGGTTTTTTTAGATCAAGGCTGTACTGTATTATGAAGTCTTCGAATTTGTTTTGAAACAAAGTTTTCCTCGGGAAACCAAAAAGTACGTAAATTGCAGCATTGGCAGAACCATTATGCTAACTCATCTGCATATGCAATGGACGGTGACGCTAAAAGTAATAAATTATATTATCATATTCCAACTCGATTGTTTTCCGTGTTGGTAAATCATCCTTTCGTCGAAGTTGTTCAATTATTGCTGTTCGTGGAACATTATAGATATCATTTGAAACATATTAGATTATTCAATCGTTCACGATCGTGTATCGACGCTGAGGTATCACTTTTGCTCGCTCGCAGTCACGACTGCTCATTTCAATGCATTTCGAATCGGGATATACTGCAATTGCAATTATGCAATTAATTTATAGTTTACATATTTTTTGCGTTCATTGACTACAATCTAGTTTTACTACATTTTTGTAAATTGTATGATTTTAACAATCAATCAGATCGTACAAATTTTACGTTTCTAATTGATTTCAATATTTATTCTATTTAGTACACGTATCGGATAGACCTTAACAAAACCTTTAACAAAACGTAACAACGTCACTGCATTTGATGTCTCGCTGTAAACATTAGTGGCGTGACGTGGCGAAAGAGCTAATTTACATTTTAATTGTATTTCGTACATGTGCCGGACCAACCTTGCTACATTGCGGAATACGTTAACACAAAAACAAACCCTGAAAATTAGTTATACAAAGTAGATACTAGATACTACAATGCCACAAGACAAAAAATATAAGGAATGTCAAGAAGGAAGAGTCGGGATATGTGTACACTTCAAATGGTCAACTTCGTGCGAGTGGAATACATGAATGTACTTCATTAAATGGTATTTGCATTGATGTTTAACTTCTTTGGAAAAATCGTCAGTCACGATAAGAATTCTTCGAATTTGTATTCTCCAGTTTAACATATGTGAAGCACTAGTGGTTGTGGTTTTTGTATTTCACTTTCTAAAAATATGGAGATCTCGTTACTAACGGGATGACACAATATTTTCCATTAGTCATTCGGCGAGATAGTTTCGATCTTTTTTTAAATGTATGCACCAATTTAATAAGACAGTTATATCGGCAATGGCTGGCAATGAACTCGGAGAATAAAGGTTCCGTTGCACTCGTCTTATTTTTAGAAGCGACATATAAATATTCCATGCCGGTCGGGTCTCGGTGCATTATCTTTAATCGTCGTAATACTCCGTTGGTTGTACTGTTGGCTATCTGTAGAAATGAAAAGTCCCCGGCGTTTAAGAATCACGTGAGTCGACCGATTATTCCACGAACACGTCGCGATCACGCGGCTCATCCGAGAGATTCGCGACATCATCCGAGAAATAAACGAATCTGCGCTTCTCTCGTCCACGATTTTATCGAAAGCACTGCCACTCGATTCTTTGCTGTGCAACCTCAAAAAGCTCGAATAAATATTAGTCGAACAACTTTGTGCAAATGAAACAGCATGTCTTTATCATCAACCTATTTTTAAGTCAAAAAATGAAAAATAAATGATGCCACTTTGAAGGAAAATATACAAAATCCAATCAATTGATTCAACAGGTTTTGCGTTCCATACTTAAAGGATGAAGGGTACAGTATATATTCGATCTAAGAAAAACGAATATCCCTTCCACTACGTGAACCACACGTATGCCGTTTCTTACACTCAAATACTAATAATATGGTTGGATCAAGCACCACTTTTTCTGAATTCGACGAGCGTTATTTGTCTGATGCAACATGTACGGTTCTTCCAATATCTCGCGGGTCACATAATTTATTCAAAACCCTCCGTTGCCAGTAAGTGCACTAGATCCACTCTTGTATTCGTGGCGAATGCTCTGACCTGTTTTTCAATTATCTGAAGATATGTCTAATTATTGGAAACCATTCGTACGCCACAAGGATTCCTTCTTTGTCCATATAAATGAGTCCCTTTGTTAGGGTTTATACTCGGTTTCTGCTTTCTTCGGATCCTTACCTTTTCAATTCAAATTGAACAATAAACGAAAGTCTCCGGGCGAAAGAATGTCAACTGGATATTCGATGTGGAGACGATTCCGTTTTAAAACTTTTTACCTTCAACCCCTTTTACTTTGATATCAACAGTATTCGATCATTTTTCTCTATTCTCCTATCCGGAGGACTTTTACTTATTAAAAGGACGGCAGTGATTCGGGTACCTAATATATTTGTCGGAGTGCAAATAGTTTTGGTATTCGGCGCGCGCATGTTTCGTGATAAGAAACGCTATCCAGCGGCATGATGAAATTTCGCGGAGATGCGCACTCCGCTTCATGTGCCACGATATACGAGGGATATTTCAGCGCGGAGATAGGTCAGAGGATGGCGGCAGACGAACATGGAAACTTCCATCTGTCTGCGAATCGATCACGCCAGTGTCTCTCGGACCTCCTAACCTTCGTGTGCATGACCTCGCCGTAAAGCGATTTCAGTCACGAGGAACACTATAGCGGTTTCCGGTGCGACCCCGCTTCTTCTTCTTCTGTTTACTTCCGTTCTCGCTCGACGACTCTCTCCCCCACCGCATGCATTGCCCGTTGATTGCTCGATCTGCATGCGCTCGCCACTTCACTGAACTTTGCTCTTCTCCTTTGTTAACGGGACACGGTAACGTCTCGATATAGTACACGTGAAAACTGCGGCTCCGAAATGTCACTTATATCTAGACTGCGGGTCTTCGTGCTAAATCAAAGGCTACTTATATCGTGTACAGACGCTATTTCTGGATCCCTTGTTGCTGGCGCCGAATTTAGAAAAGACTGGCAAGTAATGATTTATTTCTGAAACTTTTGGAAACGTATTCGTGACATTTTTACGATTGAAATGAATCCAAACTCGACACCGATTGGATTAGATTTACTTGTTTAATCCACGATATAGCAAGACCTCGATTATCCGAACTGATCTGTGGAAGATGCATGTTCAGATATGATCGAACCTAGTAAATTTGTACAGTGAATCGTGACACATACTAATCGCTGTAAATTCAATTCTTTAAAAAAAAGGCAATGCAGATGTCGGTTCGGATAATCGAGGCTCTGCGTATTTGCTACGAATTATGCCGTGTTCGGACTCGTTTTAATCGGAAAAGCATCACGAATATGTTGATGATAGATTCATAAAAGAATCATGTTAAAATATTAAATGAAATAACGAAATTCACTTTTACTCCAATTTCTCACTGGTTCAAGATAATAATTTAGAGCAACTATTCCAGCGGCTAGCGTTGATGCTTTCGGTTGCAGAGCACATAATCGATACTCGTTGATGGCTTCCAACGAGCGGATGCTGCTTCGCGATAGTGCAGACTTTGTGCCACCATGTTAAATGCTACGCAAATCTCTCTCGTAAGTGATTAGCGGTTTTAGCTGCGACATCTGATTACTAGCGCGGCGTATCAACGTTTTAGTTCTCCGGCATCGGTGAGAGGACGGCAGAGTTGTGCAGAATTACAATTGAATTACGCCAGGAATTATAATTATAAAGTAATTGAATTACATTGTAATTCAGTTATATTGTAATTTATAATTCAGATCTTCATTCAATTAAATTACAATGTAATTGAATTATCACAACTCTGGAGGACGGCGACTTAGCAGAATAATATTTAACTTGCGATTTAAAATCTTGTGGAAACATTTCTTTTCATACGGATATAACGTCTTTGTTTGGCTCGCTATTTTATGGGAATAATTCTTATCACTAAACCTACCGAGCACTAAAACCGATTACTATGTTTTAGCTCATAAAAATGATAAGGCTCTGTTTATTTAGATCCCGTGCAATTTTTATCACAATATGTGCTTGGATAAAGAAATTGATCGAGTCAATTTCCATGTAAGCAACTTCATGATTTCAATAGTTGTAATATGAAAAATGTAAAACCGGTCATTTGACCGGCAGTGGTAGTTTTAGTGCTTTTCAGTACAAATTGTGCTGAATAATCCCACAAATTTATTTAACAACTCGGAGAGGATCCTCGGTAGTGATGGGATCGAGTACCTCGCAAACAGATTCGAACTTTGATTGACTGAATTCGAACTCTCTATAAGTACTTCGAAAAACAGAAATAGTCGTCCTAAGTATACTCGAACCTATGCCAGACAGATTCGAACCTTTTACAAGTACTTTGGTAAACGGAAATAATACTTGCAACTATATTCGAATCTTGGTCGAACAGATTCGAAATTTTTATGAATATCGTGCCAGAAATTCTCTGATGTTTCCAATAATTATTTTTTTTACTTTTAAAATTAATTATGCTCTCCTTCAATGCATAATTTAATTCAGCATGTATAATTATAATTTCATAATCTATCGGCAGTAATCTATATGGACACATATTCGTGAAAATTCAATGAATTCCATTTCTGTAATGGCCACTTCTGTACCTTCAGAAAGAGTGTTTTCAAAAGCAGGAAATATCATGGATAAAAAAAGAAATAAGATAAAACCAAGTATTGTAAATGTGAAATATTATTCCTAAATAGTTACGAATTTAATAAAGAAAGTGCTTAAAACCTACTACATATACAGTTCTGATTTCCAAGATTAGAGTACTCTTTGTGAAAGATTCGATTCCTTTCAACATCGAAGTACTTCTAATATATCTTAATAAGTATTATCTCTATCTAATAAGAGTATCTTTTCGAAACTTGTAAGTACTTATTCCGAGGTTTGATATCAGTTTGTATAAAGAGAATACTTTTCAAATATAATCATTGAAATATTATTGCTTTTAAGTAGTAATCGAAACTCATGAAATGAAACTTGGTTATTGAAATTGACTCGGATTCGTGAGTACATACTGAACTTGATCCCACCCCTAATCCTCAGATGTTATAAGTTGTAATACTTACCTCGTTCTATCGAACACAACAAAAAAAAATGGTGTTTCATCCGTAACTTTATTTTCAAAACAATTGTATTATATTACGAATACGAATTTCAGATGTTTCATTTTACAATTAGCGTGATTGTTAAGATTTTGTTGTGGACGCTCACGGAATATGTCACACCATTTGTTCCGTTAATTTCTTTTTGACTGGAGTGCAATTTTCAGAAAACGGAGTGTACACATGTGTTTTGTCGCGCAAGCTTTTCCTTTATGCTGCAAAACGAAATGTAATCTTTGTTCCGCGTGACTTCTATTTTTATGCGTCTCTGTATATGTTTAATAATAGGTTCGGGAAACGTAAACTGTGTTGTGTCCCCGTGGTTTTTCAAACGTATACATTATACATACTTGCGGGACTACAGACACAATGAGACGTCATAATGTAAAACGAAGGGTAGTAGGTGAAGCGAGTATCTACAGGTACAGACACTTAACATATAATGACATTAGATAAAAAAGAACGACGCAACAGCGCTTACGTAGAACGTGGTCTAGTTATGTCATAGGACGTGAATCAAATTCCGCAACACGCGAGGTCAGCGGGAAATTCATTGGATTAAGATCTCAAGGATCGATCGATGTTCCTCGGTCACTTTGTTGCGGGTGGCGAACGTGTATGTGTACAGTGGACCACATAAGTGTTCGTACACCCTTTAAAACAGAATAACTTTTTTATAATTATACCAAACGACCTGATGTTTTGTAAACAATTAGAATTTTTGCACATCATTTGGTAAACCAATGCTTCTAATTGATTATAAAAATTCAGGTCGTTTGGTACAATTATAAAAAAGTTATTCTGTTTTAAAGGGTGTACGAACACTTTTGTGGGCCACTGTATAGACACGGTGTAACAAATTTTAATGTCATGGTTTTGGTAGATGGTTGTAAATACACCTTGTAAAAACACGATTTGTTCAAATTGCCCTGAAATTCAAGGTCAAACTTTGGACAAAATTTGTCAAAGGAACCGTTAGGAACAGAAAGATCAAACACAACACCGAAAAGTCGCCAGAAAAGATATTATTACAATATTGTGCAATGCATTATGTAATAAAAACGTGGTAAAATAGTTAATGATTACTATAGCAGAATGGAAATGTTCCTAACAGTGTTTATTAGTTACATTTACATACTTCCACCGTGTAGCAGTTCGATAATGTTAAGAACAAATGACTTTCGTGCTACATTACACATTTTTAAAAGAATATTCTCGAACGTCTGTACTATTCATTTATACAAAAAGAATGTGTTTTAATTGCTATTGACGTAAAATGAATGCCACTGGATTTAGCTAAATAGTGCAAGGTGAATACTTCATTATTAAGTGATTAACAATAATCATTAACAACAGTGATATCTCTGAATGAAATAGGCAAAACGCACAAAGTTGATCAACACCGAAATTAATTAAATTATAGTGCAAGCTTAAAACTTCATTAGCAAGTAGGCGAAACTCGTTAATGAAAGTAGCTAAACTGACTAATGAACTGAAAAACGACTAAATATCAATTTGTCAATTCTCAAATTGACTGGATTATAGAACAAGGAATTATAGAATTGTAGAACTTCGTTATCAAGTAACTAGCACTCATCATTAGCAATCGTGACCGTTTCTATGAATGATATAGCTGAAACTCATATGAAATACACAAAGTTCGCGAGTCATTCTGGACAAGACCGCGAGTAGGCGAGTTCTGGACAAGATCGCGAGTGTCTGGCGAGTTATGAACGACGGGCGAATTGAAATTCTAGTCGAACATTCGTCGTGAGGCCAACGGAGGACCTTGCACGTCGTGTGTCTAGCGCGAACGGCAAACAAATGTAAAAAGTCCATCGACACCGCGCGTGTCGCGTTTCTGCGACGTCTTCGTACTTATCATCGTCGCTTGTTAATTCAATAACCTTTAATCGAGTTAACCGAGTTCTGGCTGGGCAGGAAAATCGTTTCAAGGCTCCGACGTATTGGTTAGATCGCAGACGGCCAGCCCAGCGTAGTCGGATTAAGACTCGTGTCCCCCACTCTACCTTCCCCTTCTGCGACGCTATCCCCCACCCTTCCGCCACGGACCGGTCACGTGACGCACTCTGTTTCCAGTACTGGCAGAGTGGGGGTAACCTTTCCCCGCAAATTCTGTGGTTTTCAGGAAGAACGCCGCATGTAACGTATTTCCACTTTCGAAATATCTAGAAATAACTATTTCGCATTATTTTATAAACATAACAAGCAATAATATAACTCAAAGAAATAAATTTGGTAAATAATAACTCAGGGAAGCACCTTTACAATCTTAATAATTGCAAATTAAGAATATTACACTTTGTCCCTTGAGAGTCCGGAGTCCGGACTCCAGAGTCGTTTCGCGCAGCTTGGAAGGTGGTGGGGGCGCAGCGAGCCTATCATCTCTCACTCCACTACCCACTCTCCACTTTCCTGAACCAATTAGCACCACTTTCTTGAACCATTAGATAAATTGCATGATTTTTTCGAGCCTTTCGAATTTATTTTCGTGACTTTTTATCTGGTAAAGACGTAAATCCTATACTATAAAGCTCAATTAATGCATAAACTAAAATTTTTTGAAATTGTAACAAGCGGCGTTTTTCTATGTGAATCCTTGTCAAAATTAAACAAAATATTATGTAATTTTGACCAACAGACGGTCGCAGAAGTTAGAATATGAATCATTGAATCTTCCCAGAATTGTAGAGGACATCGAGTAGTACAATAAATTATTTGCCAGCCCTAAAGAGGCGAATCAATCCTTGAAATGAATAGTTTGTAAATTCTGGTTTCTCCAGAAATAACGATTCCTTTTCTTCCACATACAAGAATATATACTTGCCGATAAGCAGAAATATTGCGTGATATGTGGGTTTTAAATGTATATTATACATTTACAGTCATGCAAAATCTGAGTTCAACTATAGACTCGGACGCAAAAATCATCACTGTCGCGACCAATGCAAAGTCCATCGATAACCGGTGTACAAATGCAAATTTGTCATCACCGTTGCTGGAACGTCGGCGATTTCGCTTTGCAGACTTCAAGTTCAAGGACGACAGGAACTTGAGATGCGCGGTGAAAACCTCGTGCTCGCTGGAAGAAAGATTGCATCATCGGTTAGCACTTATACAGGAAAAGTGTTAGAACATTTGTTATCTTCGTGGATAAATAGTGCTAACGGGGCTTTCCAAATAGATCTGTACACTATAGAATATGAATAATTTTTCCATTTCAAGTGCCAATAGACTGCGAATAGAAGCGCACAAAGAATTTTGGAATTGATGAAAAATTTATCTTATTATTTTGAGTATGAGTTCAAAAGAGTTTGAGACATTTCCAACGATGCGATATTGCTGGTTGTAGCACAAGGTCAGCAAAAGTACTGGGTTCTGCAGTGAAAGGATGAATAGTAATTGATGAAATGATTGGGTGTTGGATTTTAAAATATATGTTGAAAGCAAATTGCACGACTGAAGTTGTTACAGTGTAACAACAGTTGAATAATTACATTTAATAGCGGAGGTTGCAGGCAACCTAATGCAAGGTCAATGATACAAAGGCACTGGCCGAGAGTGAAACTGTTTTATGCGAACAAATTATACTCGTATTTCTAGTTATCAACACTAAACCTACCGACCATCAAATGTGACTGATGTGTATAGTATTATAAAAATAATAAGATTAAAATATATAATATTATGAATGGACCAAACGACTTGAATTTCTCTGTAAGGCTAGAAGAATTAGTTTAGTAAATGATGTCTAAAAAATATGTTGAAAAAATGCATTTGGTCGGAATTGTAAAAAACAATAGTAAAAATTTATTTTTACGACTTTTTTAGCTGGGCCAATAACGAAAATTTATAACGACAATTTCATTGAAATTGGTTAATTGGTTTACGAGTTATAAACGATCAAAAGTTGTAAAAATGGCAAATTTTTCAAGATTTTCGGCCTCTTTACCACTTTTTCATTTATAACTCGTAAACCAATTAACCAATTTCAATGAAATTTTCGGAGCGTATATAATTTATACAAATTGACCAAACACATCTTATAAATTTTCGTTATTGGCCCAGATAAAAAAGTTGCAAAAATCAATTTTGCTATTGTTTTTCACAATTCCGACCAAATGTATTTTTCCAACATATTTTTAGACGCCATTTACTAAACTAATTCTTCTAGCCTTACAGAGACATTCACTATGCTCCTAACTGTATACTGGAGTAGAAAAATATATTCAATAATTATCCAATAAAAGATCTAAAATGGGTCATTTGACTCGCAGTAGGTTTAGTATTAATAAATCAACTCTAGTTATTAATAATTTTCGGGACGCATATTGTTTGCTATTTTTCAGAAACTTCATCTGCTGCGTTTCCGATTCTTGCCGAATATTTATTTTATTTTGCAACTCAACACTGCTTGGAACTTCTTAACGGAATGTTTAATCTTAAACGTCGTCGACTCGATTGTAATTGTTTAGTCTGCCGAGGTCCGCAGTCTACCAAGAACTATGTCGATACAGAGTTGTTAGGAACAAAATGGAAAAATTGCAATTTAGAGTGGAGAGGGTTGCAAAAAAAGTGGTCTCGTGTATCCAGGAAAGTTCATCCCTGGGATTGCAGTGATCCTGGACGATTAAATGCGTGTCACGTGCACGCTAGGAAATTAATGGCCGTGTCCTTGAATCCTCGACCCCCTTCTTCGTCGCTCCCTCCGGAAGGAGGTGCGCAAAGGGAGAAGTTTGAACCTGGTGAACGACCTTCGGGAGCGGGGAACGCCATTACTGAACGAGTCCGTGGCTTCTCCAAGTTCCTCCAACTTTTGCTTCCTTATGGTATGGTCGTTCTTTTTTTTCATTCCACTTGTTGATTCATATCGGCTTCACAAGCAGTAATATTTGCTCTAACGATACGCTTTCTGCTGTGTGTGTACCAATCTGTATATTTTACGATTTACTTGACGTATATTTGCCTCATTTTTTATTCACGTACACGAGAATACGCGTCAATGATTAAAACTAAAGTTATTTCGTTATTAAACTTAACTTGTTGGCTATAAACAATTCTAAGTACTAATATCTATATCTTATATCTTATATAAATAAAAATTAAATTCTGTTCGTTGGTAAGAGCGCATCACTTGAGAACGGCTGGACCGATTTGGCTAATTTAAAAAAAAAATGTTCGTAATAGACCGAATAAGGTTTTTAGGGAAAGAAAAATTGGAGAAGTTGCCCGGAAAAAAATGAAAGTGCTTTTTTCTATGGGATTTTTCTATGTGGATATGCGTAATTCTTTTTTTGTTTTGTTCGTTACGGTCCTGGAAAAGTTTTGAGGAAAAAAAATTCGAGACAATTACAAAGGAAAATCGAAAAATTCGGAGGCACGCCACGAGCAGCTAGTAAGAGATAAATATATATAAACAGTACATGAATACATTAAGCGTGTATAATTCTAGACAAAGATTGTAACAGGTGTAAAGCCTCTATACAGTTACAAATAAATAACAAATATTATTAACTTCACTTTCTGTTCTCTAAATATCTATTTTACTCCTCCTTGAGGATTTCCTCAAACTATTACCACACCATTGGTGGTCGTATAATCTATATTACGTATCATGTTTTAAGTTTACGAGTAGACACACACGCGAGTAAAGCAGGACAGACGTAAATAATTCCCCTACGTCCGATTGTGCGTATACATATGCGTGAGTCCAAGGTCCAATGGTCACCTAGTGAACAGGTTAATTCCGAAATGCCGTATGTATTTTCTGCTCGGACGTAGAGAACAAACGCACGTTGCGACCGCGTGACGTTTCCACGTATCCAGAGTCCGCTATAAAACTGCGGATCAAGACGCTACGAAATTTTCACGGAAACATCAGTTGTCTGGCTTCCGCGGAAACATGCAAAGTGCACGCGGCGATGTCTTCCTTGATCTTTATCCGTGTAAACTCCGGGAAACGCGACTCATCGCGGCCTTGCAGTTTCAACAAACCAAACGAAAGTTCAAAAAACTGCAGCCTCCTATCAGATGCTTTAATGTTTGTTTAACATAGGCAAACAACTCTGCCATCCTTTAACATTTCGTTCTGAGAAAAATGGAAAAATTTTCTTTTATTACAGATTTTTTATTTTACGATTACATATTGATATAATAAAAACAATCTCATAAGAATTGATTGCATAGATATCTTTAGTGGAAAACACATACATATTACAATAGGAGCTACACAAAGTCTAAATAAAATCAATCTTGGAATTTTTATAAGGGAACATGTACCAGTTATGTACTTTTAAGGCTCGGTAGGTTTAGTGTTAACACTAGATCTACCACGCCAGTCAAAATGACTGATTTTACTATTTCATTGCGAAATTCCTACTTCACGTTACATTTTTTTTCGCAATGATGTGATGACTTTTACAGCGATATAACTAGAGGTGTAATATAATGAATTTTATTTTTGTTTTATTTATACAGAGTCAAAATAATTTTGTATCATGGCTACTTGTACCAATACCATTTAGACTTTCACGTTGAGTTTCGGTAGAAATAAGTATATTTTAACACATTTACGACCGGTGTTTACTGCATAATTTTGAAAAATCTATGGTTCATAGCTAAACACTTTTTAATCGAACCTTCAACAGAGACAGCAATTTTCATTGTGAAATAACAAGTCACCCTCAATTACGTCATCTAATACTTTCATTTAAGATTATAATGTGGAAGAAACTTTCTATGCTTTCTTTTGGTACAGCACTATTATTGAAAATCTTATTAATATTATTTCGGTAGGTAAAGTGTTAATTGCCGGTATATCTAGTGTTAACGAACGCGTCAACAATTTCCAAAGCTGTTTCGAGTGTCTGAAAGAGATTCTCGCGAGCATCGGTTTAGTGTCGAGCAGATCACCCCTTATAAAACGGCAGAGAACGTGTTCCCAGTACCACTTTGTACACATTCTGCGTATAAATTTCAGGGAACACGTTAGTCGCGTGTTCGCTCGATTTCCATTGCGCTCGTTTCCCGCGAGCAAAGAACAGGTTCTAATCTTTGGAACCTTTCCAAGAACCACCTCCTTCCTTTCGCGTTTTCTGTTTCCTTTTCATCTCGTCTCCTCCAGTTTCGCGGGCTGGGCTCCTACGTCTAGTCCACTCTTTGTTCGTTGCCACATACGTTACCCCTATTTATTTATGT
Organism: Lasioglossum calceatum; assembly: GCA_963966675.1. Lineage (NCBI taxonomy): Eukaryota > Metazoa > Arthropoda > Insecta > Hymenoptera > Halictidae > Lasioglossum > Lasioglossum calceatum. The sequence goes on from OZ016549.1 coordinate 9,318,022, forward strand.
GCTTTTTGTTTCCTCGCTCCCGGGATGCCTCTGCCGTATACAGCCTCGTCGTCGATGGATCCTTTCTTCCTCGATCGTGATCTTCTCCTCGATCCATCGTCCTGAGGCTGTTCCACTCTTTTGCGAAGCCGCTTTTAGAACCAGCAACGCTATATTTAGACGCGTCTGTTAATTTCCTTAAGATAACTGGACGCGGTCAGGCATTGCGGTCTACGCACGTCAGATTGTTATCAACATTATCGTTAGCGAGCATGAAAAGCGACTAATAAGTTTAATAAGAGTAATCAGTAGACTGCGGGTCTTTATGGGTTTATAGCAAAATTGAGCAGATGAAATTCAAAGTTGTCGGCAAAGTTTAAAAATTGAAGATGTCAATATATGATTAAAATCATTAAGGGAAGAAATAACATTCGATTTGGTGTCTACTTCTTGCAATCGACGCAAACAATTTTTATTTTGCGTAAAAATCCGCAGTCTACTAATAAGTATGTGGCTTTATAAGAATGTGCAGATTCAATTTATTCTTCGCCACTTTCATTCGGTATGAATATTCATCGTCGATAGTAAAACAAGAGGATATCGCCCAAAGTCTCCCCTTTGCAGACCTGTTTTTATAAATGATGACACTTCAAAAATGGCGTAATTAAAATTATTTAAAGTGAACGCTGTCCATAATCCACTATATGTGTTTTAGCTTCTAGAGCTGTTCAATTTCTCAATCTCTTTTTTCCAACATTTATTCAAATAGTATATGTATATATGTATACATTTAATTTTGCATTCAAATATTACCGTATAATAGCTACATACAATCAAAATAACACAATAAAATGAACCTGAAAGCTTGTATTCTTTAATTACCATTTTGTTGAATACAGTGTCGCCAGAAACGACCTAAACTGTTCGGTTTTACCTCTCCTCCTTTTCCCCTTCCACTATCCCATTCCAGCACCATGAGCATACTCCAACATCCCCCACTCAGACCGTAGACTGGTCACATACAACTTTGGTCATCAGAGAGGGGGTAAATTGTATTTCCCTCGATTTTCTCCATCTGGCAACACTGGTTGAATGTACTGACTGTCCAGAGCACGAGAGAAAACTAGCGGAAGGGGAACGGGGCAAGAGGAACGCAAAGGCAATCTGAATGGTCAGGCTTCTTTCCCCGTTCCCTTCCCGCTAGTTTTCTCACGTGCTCCGCACAGTAACTGATGGATTTATGGACGGGAGTGTATGTATATCTGGTACGCGACCGTCGCAGGGTCTAAAACCGTCCAAACGTACTCGGGAAACCCACACTTTGTTATGATACTAATTGCTAGAAACATTTTCCCGTTACATTCTTTATTATCAGATGGTTCGACGGTCACGACTTCGGGTGGTTCGACGGTAATAACTTTGGGTAGTTCGACGAAAATTAATTTTGGAAGTGTTAGTTATATTGAGGGTGTACACCGTCCATTTGAAGAATGGATATTTTCTTGTTGCACGAGAAGGTTGTTTCGAAGTTGGAGAATATTTCAATTGAAATGAACCTAGTGAGCCGAGTCGAAGGATGCCAGGAAAGGGAACATACAGTCTTCGAAGGTAGACCGTCTTATTTCCTTTGTATTTCTGTTCCTCGGGTCTGTAGAGTGGCTTTTCCAAATAAGTATATTCGTGTTAGACCGTGCGGCGGTCGTGTACCTGACAGACAGCAGGTATAGCCGCTGGGGAAGGTAACTCGCGGTGCAGCGTTCACTTTAAATAATTTTGAAGTGTCACCATTTCTGGAAAGAGGAGACCTGGGGCTACAAACTCATTCCATAGATTTTTAAATATACTCCCGCTATAAAAACACGTCATTTGTTTAAAACAATTGCAGAACGTGAAACAAACATTTTTTTCAACTTACATCTTCACTATAAGCAGTGTTGGGCAATAAATAAATTTATTTAAATTAATCATTATTTAAATAAAAATTTAAATAACAAGTTATCTATTATTTGAGCAAGTCTAAATGAATTATTTAAAATAATACAGTTAATTGTTATTTACAAATACAATTTCAATTATTATTTGTATTGACAAATAATAAATTAAATTGTATTTTTTACGGGCCCGACCACTGGCGGTGTACCTGAAAAAGTTGCTATGTATAGCAGACAAAAAACGCGCACGTGTTCATTGTATAAAAAAATACAAGAAATAAGAGAAGACCAAAAACTATTTATTTGATTTCCACCTCAATCCAAATAATAAATAATCTTTTATTTGCAAACAAGAAGTAATAATTTATTTGCAAATAAAAAGTTTACTTATTATTTGCAATTATAATCACACGTTTATTTATTATTTATTATTTAAAATAAAATTTGCCCAACACTGACTATAAGCACCTAAAATTTAATTTTCGTTGGTTTGTTAGTCCACCCGCTATAATTTAATGAAAATAGGTTGACCAAGAGAGAGGGTAACTTTCCACCTCATCTGTCAACTCTGTCAAAACAATTTTACAGCAGTTTTGTCCACGATTTCGATCGAATATGTACATACAACGTTAATCTCCCCAGTTATCCGCGTGTTATTCACGAAAAAAAGGAGAGCCGAGAGAGCGAGAGCAGGTTGGCAATAAAGATCTGTTTGCAACAGAGCTCTTTTGCGTCATTGGCCAGTGGCCGGAACACGTTTTCCGTTGTATGTATCTGTACATCTCCGCGAAAACATAACACAGCACAGGATCCGTAGCTCACGAATTCTCGTCGGAAACGCAAGAAAGCACGTCCGCTTGATACAAAATGTGTCCTTCTTTTTTCGGCTCGAGTCGTCTCGCCAGTGTCTTGCCCTCTTCCTTTCCTCTCCGCCAGAAGTCCCGCGCAAATGCACTTCTGAGGTTGTTGGCTGCACCGTGGAATGCAGACGGAGGGGCTCGCGAAACCGCCATCCTCTTACGTCCTTCCGTCCTTCCTTTCGTCCCTTCTCAAGCAGGGTCACCTGTTTTGCTCGCTTTCCCCTAGCTCCCTGCTCTATGAACATCTACGCGCGCGTATTCGGCGCCACTCTTCGCCGATTTCGGAGCAGGAATTCTTTTCACGAACATTCTATCGGTGTTCTGCGTTCTGGGTACCGATTTCTTGCGCTAGATGCTTCTGGTTATCCCAGGGGAGCCATATGCGAGTCTCGCCAGGCCCCTTACGTCTCCGTCCCTCGCCTAGCTGCATGCCTCCGCTATCCCCACTCTTACCACTACCGCTGGCGCGACCGAGTCGGTAGCATGCTACCGCTTTCATGCTAGCACTCGGTCGCGCCAGCGGTAGTGGTAAGAGTGGGGATAGCGGAGGCAGCATCTAGGCGAGGGACGGAGACGTAAGGGGCGTCATATGGCAACCCTGGTCGCGACGTCCTTTGCACCAGCCCGTTTAGTTCGAACAATAATCGATCAGGAAATGTTTCATCGTGTAAGAAATGTGAAAATCGAAAGAACCAAATTCTTATTTTGCATAAAGGTCTGCAGTACATTTACAAACATCACTGCAATTTTTGTTTCTCATTATCTCTTCCTAACATATTGGCGACATTCTCCTGGCTGAAACGACACCAAACACGACACAGTTTGGGCCCTGTTTAATCGTTTAATCCGCGATACGGTGGAGCCTCTATTATCCGAACGAATCAGTGAAACACGAGTGCTCAATGTTGCGTATTATTATAAAAAAAGTAAAGCATAATATGAAATCTTGACGCAGTGAACCAGGAACAAAGGTAAAACGGAGTTTCTTAATATTCGATCGTACCGTACCGATTGATAAGAGATTGATAGTGTTTTACGTCGCTATGACATAAATCCTTTCTTTCCGATATAATTTATTGAGCTGTTCCTCCGACAAGAGCTCCTTATCGATCTCGATCCAACAGTATCTCGATACCGCGATAACAAGAGTGGAAATTTTTCGACCGTGTCTGAAACGTGACTCCGCGCCTCGACTCCGTGCTTGTAATGTTTCTTTTCTTTTTATCGTTCGGGTCCGGGTAACGGCAGTCGACGGTTTAATACGTCACCGGGTACGTCAAGAACCGGTCGAATCGTTTATGCACACACGCGAATCAAATGTAGCGAGCCTAGGACTGTTTATCGAGCTCGAACAGTCGCGATACCGTTCGATGCGAGCGCGTGTATCGCGCCGAAAACGTTATTTTTAAAAGACGCACCTCTCTCGCTCGTCCCTGAGAGTTCGGGCTTCGTTGCGGGTATAAAATGGAATTAAGATTGATGCCATTAGAGCTTTAGCGGATATGCTGGAGCAACGGTAATCCGAGGGGACGCTCACGGATTTGTGGAAACTGAAAGGACTGTGGAAGCATAGGCATTAGCGAGATACTTTGTCACAATTATTTCGTTATTTGAATTTCAAATGAAATTCTATACATTTCACGAACGCCTACAATATCAGGTTTGTGTCGAAATTAGTAACACATTTGTGAGACAAATTGGATACACACGCGAGCCTCGAGATCTGCAATTACGCCCGTCTCCATTAACTGACATTAATGACAGCTTGTCCGCGTCGCTTGTTACAAAAACTGAAAATCTGTAAGATTTTTCTGCGAAACAGCAGAATAACAGTTAATAACAGTAGGGTATAACACCGAGGATCTCGCCGTCAGTGTAATTGCAAGATGTATGTGTCAACATCAATGGACTGCGGATCTGTATGCAAAATAAAAAAAAAACTTTTTAAAAACCGCGCTTATATTAAAATGCACTAAAAAGGAGAAAATGATTTTTTTCCTGGTTCTCCGAAAAATTCAATATTTAAATAAAAATCATGACTTTTATATCGCGCGGCGAGGTGTGATGGCTAATATAAAAATTTTTTTTCTTCTAGACGTACAGTTTCTTTTTTAAATTTGTTTTTTAATATTGCATTGTCATCCAGTTCTGAGCTATGTTTAAAGTTTCAAGTCTCTAGCCCATCGGAAAGTGGTTTAAAATTCGATTACAAGATTTGCCGCTTACAACAACGACAACTCGGCAAGCTAATATTAGGTGAAGTAAAAAGTTCTGAGCGTTTTTCGCTTTATTTCGACGACGAAAAACGCTCAGAACTTTTTACTTCACCTAATATTAGCTTGCCGAGTTGTCGTTGTTGTAAGCGGCAAATCTTGTAATCGAATTTTAAACCACTTTCCGATGGGCTAGAGACTTGAAACTTTAAACATAGCTCAGAACTGGATGACAATGCAATATTAAAAAACAAATTTAAAAAAGAAACTGTGCGTCTAGAAGAAAAAAAAATTTTTTTCGCTTTATTTCGACGACGAAAAACGCTCAGAACTTTTTACTTCACCTAATATAATATAATAATAATAATAATAATCAATTGCAAGACACAGAAGCCGTATAAAACTTTCTTTCTATTTTCAACAATTTTAATAAATCGAGAATAACATATGGGCGTTGTTAAATTGTCTTAACGTTTTTACTGTTTTAAATTACATCCACCAATTTTGTCTACTTATCAACCATGACTTTCGTCGACGATGAACTCTCCTGAGTTATCTTCGCCTTTGGGTTAAAATGAACCTCCGCCGTTCAAGGGTTACTAACAGTCACAAAGGTATAAGCAACAATAAATAATTTCATGAAATATTTCTAAATAAGAGAAGCAATATTTGCAGCTTGAATCTCCAATTAGTACAGTCCCCAAATTGGTCGATCTAGGGTTAATCGCGTCGCCATCGAAAGTTCCGAAATCAATTTCTGACTGGTTTCGCGCATTATAATCTGTCGTACACAATCGTTGACCTTGCTGGAGCGGCAAGTGCAAGCGCACGAGATCGAATCCTCGTTGCTCGACCTTGGCGAATCGTAATGCCGTGACAGTACGACCTGTGGATCGCGTCGGAAAATAGGTTGATTAAAACCGCTAATATTTTCTGAGATATCGGCGTTCGTATCAGGCAGCAGGTGACACCGTGTGCTACGCGAGCTGTGTTTGCCGTGCTTTCGAGGGACAACCTTCTCTTTAATTGCTATCGTTTGGAGACGATTTTATCGCGTCGTCTGGACGACTAAAGTGTATCACACGGTGTACTTTAAATAGCGGATTTTTTTCATATTCTTCGAAGCGATCGTGCAATAAATACAAAATAATAAAAGGTGTATTTACAAATTACAGTAAATTTGTCCAATCTGAGAAAAACTATTTCTGTGCGACCTCGCCGACCGCGCCGAAGCGGAAGGGACATTCGCTTTTCTTAGATCGAATATTTACTGTAATTCGTAGCCCCTTTATGAATTTATTGATTATTAACAACTATTCTTTTATATTGATTGATTGATAACCATTCACTTCTATTAACACGTTCGTGTCAACAAAATTAAATTCGTTGTGCACGACAATATTTAAAATTACAACTCAGCATGATATTCCAGTAATTGTCATGATATAACAAAAATCATCAAATAATACATTGCAACTTTTTCTCGAGCGCTCGCCAATGTAACGCTGTAACCCGACAAAATCGATGGGGTTGCGGGAAGAATTAATCACGCGCCGCGCCATTGTCGCAGCGACGTGCTGACGTCACGGAAGCCATCGGTTTTTGAATTTCATGGTGTTTCGAGCAAGGGTGCGAAGTGCCGGCAACCTCCTTCGTAATTAATTTGCCCTGCGTCACGGTGCATCGAGGGCTCTCGTCATCAATGTTGAAAAAAAGGCGTCATTTATACCGTACTACCCTTTCATTCCGTCAAGGTCCTTCTCCCCTGAACGAGCTTTCGACAGGCTTTATTTTTTCCTCCATTCACTGACGAGCTTCGGAATGAAGTTTTATTTTTATGGAAAGTGGGTGCGGCATTGCGCTTCGCTGACAGGGTCGAACAATTGTTTTAATAACGCGCCGATACAATATACATAATAAACAATGATCAAATAATGTGTAATTTAACATTGTAACTACCAAATGAGTCAAACTTACTTGTTTCTGATTCTTTTTTCTAAGATGATTTACATTTAGATAAATAATTTTTATACATTACATGTATTACTTTTATACATTATACTGTATAGTACAGTAGATAAATAAATAATTTAGCTATAGGATTAGTACATGAATAATATATTTACCACTGAAAATCAAGAGAAAAGTAATTCAGCGAAGGTAATGGAAAATACATTCTTTTATTCTCTGCAGGACGTCATTTAAAGAAGCTTTGAAAAACATTTTTCCCTGCAACGATAGGAAGAATCTAATATCAATTTACGGTATCTGCGAGCACGTGTATCAGAATATTCAATAAAATTCATCTTGTTACTCGTGTCAAAAACTACACGTGCCACCTAATTTTCTCTCTTTCTCTCTAAAATCGCTAATTTTAAGCTAGTCTAGATGGCACTAGCATGGAAGGGACATGAAACAGTCCGTTTTAATTGTTTTCGTTTCTGCGACGAAAGTGGAGCATCGATATGTATTTGCACGCGCGGAACACAATTTAGCTCCCTCATAAAAAGCAATATGGGAACAGACGCGTGCCAGGATATCAATACTTTAATTAAGTCTAAAAATAGGTGACAGAGAGAGAGTGTTCCCTTTAAAGAATTGGTCACGCCGAGTAACTTTAGACCCTACTCCTGACCTTTCCTTTTTTTAAATGGCGGACGGCGTTGAGGAATGTCAATCGTATATCAATATGACGTAAGATTACAACCATTGTAATGAATGGTTACCATGATATGACCAAAGATTGAATTAAGATATTTGTGCATAGATTTGTTCAATAACATATTTTCCATTCTGTTCCATTAATTTTTGCCATTTTTTAGGTGACTAATCACGTTATTCAATAAATCTATGAATATCTGATTAATTGATAATCCGTTGCACAATTGTTCGACATTTCCCCAGCGACCAGGAGCTAGGTCACCCTAAAGACTGTGTTGCAACGATTTAATAAACCTATGAATAAATATCTTAATTTCATCTTTGAATTTTGATTTAACACTAAACTTATCACCACCACTCACATGACCGGCTCGAGATCGAAGTTTCGATCCTGTAGGATCAATGGTTCAGGAGTTATGCTTACTTAAAGTTGAGCAATCTGCAGTGTTTTTGACAGGTAAGCGCGCCGCCATATTGGTTTGTAGTGACGACCGCGAGCCGCTTACCGAGCAGAACTGCCGGTCCTTGCCCCCCTCCCTGACCTAATCAGCGACCAACTCGGTAAGCGGCGCGTGACCGTCATTACTAATATGGCGGCGCGCTTACCTGTCAAAAACACTGCAGATTGCTCAACTTTAAGGAAGCGTAACTCCTGAACTATTGATCCTACAGGATCGAAACTTCGATCTGCAGCCGCCCCGGGTAAAAATCTACTGGGTCACATACCAAATACATCATAAATTATAGGAGAAAGACACAAATTTCGAGTCCGGTAATGTGTTATAATGGTGTCGAGTTATAATGTGAACCGAACAATGTTCAAATTTTAATCTTTATCGGTAGATTTAGTGTTAAAAACGCTACGAACTTTCGTTTCAACCCAATACATGAGCGTGTTTCCATAGTAACGACGCCTACTGGAAGGCGGGACAGTGGCCGCTACGGTGGGGACAGTTTTGTCTCAATTTAAGCAAATGTGCCCAGCATTCGAGTGTTTCTGAACGTGAAATTTTGAGTACTGACACAAGGGTTGATAGATAACCTTGGCCATTTTTATCAATCTTTGTTCCCTGGCTTCGGACGGAAGAGGCAACAATGTCGATCGTATTTTTTGTTTGAGCTCAAATGAGCCACCGGTTATCTTTACAACGGTGGACTTAAAGCCATAAACCTCGCGGACTTTATTTGACGGATTCTCTAGAAATTGGGACCTTGGTGTACTCGCTCCACCTGCGTAGTACAACGCGTCCGAGTCGCGCGCGTGCCTAGGACGCAATTTCTTAAACCAGATTAATTAACGACTCACCGCCGCTCTCTGCGATCCTTCACAACAAATTATGTTTCGTTGCACAATCATTCGAGGAAGCATTAATAGACGTGTTGAATTAATGTAGGCTGCTTCTTCTTCTCTAGTCACTCGACATTGTAGTACAAACATCAGCTGTCTCTTGATAATCCTGGTAATTTGGAACGATTATGATTACGAGCGGATTTTATTCATTTATGACAAAAATGAGGAGTAATTTAAAACAGTGAAACATTAGAAGACTTTAAAAATACTGTTATATCGTTTTCAACCTGTTAAACATATTAACGAAGAAAATTTTCTACCTCACTCCAGTTTGTTGCAATTCAGGTATAAAATTTTTATTTTGTACAACAATCAACCCGACGGATTTTAACGGGACTTCTTTAATCACTTTGTTTACATATGCTTACAATAGAAAAAATAAGAGAAAAACAGATTTTAATATTTCATTGCTCGCACTGACCGCACTTCATTTCTTTGTCTTCTTTATTTTGTCCTTGACCGAAACAAAAACATTAATGTAAGTGGCGAGTAATTAATTAGACTCTGTGACGTGTATCGCTGAGAGCTCACAAGATGATCCCTGGCAGGAATGCGGTGACGTAGGCAAGAATGCGCGCCCGATTGGTTAGCTTGGAAGGAGCGCGCCTTCCATTGGCCGAAGCTGTCACACAAAACAATAGACCCCTCTTGCCTCTGTGCCCCCTCGGGGATCATCTTGACAGCACTCAACAGTATGCTCGTCATACACAAATGAGAGGTTAAGAATTCTCACCGAAACAGTAAAAACGTTTAGTTTTGCCGTAACAATTAGCATGTCTGCGGTATAAAAATATCACAATGAATATTAATCATGTAGTCTAGCAGATACGATGCTAACCTACGTTCAGCACAGTAGCTCTTTGTAGTTTCACGTTCTCTTAAGTAAACCTTACATTGATTAAATTAATTACATCAATCTCCTCCTTTCTCCTCTAAATTATTATGTATTTGGTATGTAATCCAGTAGATTTGTTCCCGGGGCGGCTGCAGATCGAAGTTTCAATCCTGTAGGATCAATGGTTCAGGAGTTATGCTTGCTTAAAGTTGAGCAATCTGCAGTGTTTTTGACAGGTAAGGTCGCCGCCATATTGGTTTGTAGTGACGGTCGCGCGCCGCTTACCGAGCAGAATAATTAATGAGTTGGTTGGTGATTAGGCCGGGGAGGGCCGGCAAGGTAAGCAGCTCGCGGTCGTCATTACGAACCAATATGGCGGCGCCCTTACCTGTCAAAAACACTGCAGATTGCTCAACTTTAAGCGAGCATAACTCCTGAACCATTGATCCTACAGGGTCGAAACTTCGATCTGCAGTTCTTTCTGGTGAATACTTTGAAGAAATCTTAGCGACGACTTGTGCGCTTCATCAATTTTGATTATATCATATAAATTCAATTCGTACAGCACAAAGTTATTATATTGAATTTATCCTTGTGTCTGGTGAATAATTTGAAGAAATCTTAGCGAAGACATGGACGCTTCATTAATTTTGCTGGAGCTTTTTGTTTCGTTGTCATCATTCGCGATTGACGTCAAGTCGGCGCGGCGCGTCTAATGAAGCGGAGGACGTTTATGCAGATTTACATTTGAAGAAGAAAAGTTCCGCGAACAAGCGGGGACCGATTATTCTTGTCAAACGAGGCGGAGAACTCAAAGGGACTCTTGAGATTCTACGAAATTTTTATTGAAATACATTCATTGTACGTATTGTTGAACTTGGATCCTTGAGAACGTTAGACGGAAGTTGTCTAAATGAATTTTTTTTTCTCTCACGACGGAACGTGTTTTTTTGCGCACAAGCACGTACAATACGTATACGGAATTTCACCTTTATGTCTGACCATGATCCGCTACTTAATGCAATGCCTCTTTAATATTAATTAACAACAGTATAAAGCTAGTATTCCCTTTTTCCTATTTTTCCGTCCTCGAATACGGTGCAGCTCAAGGAACAATCATGCTACAGTTCCGTATACCCAAATGATGCTTATGAAAATGAATTTTCGAGATTTGTTCCGCTTTGTTTATTGATTTTAACAAACGAACAGGTAAATGTTACTTCTATAAATATTTAAACGCTTCGTTGCATATACATATGCACTTTAAATATTTCTTTTTATAGAAGGTGCATAAATTGTGACCTGTACGCTATTCTTGTTACAAGGTGATGACATTCGAAACCAACTATTTTTTAAATTATTGGTGTAGAACGAAAGATGTTACAATATTTCTTTTTTACCTAATAATAATTTAAGACACGATGTGTTGTCTTAAATTATGAACTACAATAAATGTGAAACTTTTCATCTGGACGGTCATGTTAGTGTTCATGCTTCATCAGTGGGTTAGCATCCGATTAGGTTAATCGATAGAACCCCTTGTTATTCCAAAATATTTACTATGATTCCAGCGTCCTTGTCCCGAATAAATGCGTCGGTATAAATTACCATTTTTTAACATGCTGGACAAGGAAACGTCAATTCTTCATTAAAACACGGTCATCAGTCGACTCCGGATCGTTACGCAAAATAAAAAGTTTGTGCATCAAGACACCGGAGCTAACTTCATATTTCTCACTAATTGTTTCAATGTAGTGGAAACAATTTACACTGAGTGTACAAAGTATTCGTTTTTTCAAAATTGGACCCACCAGCTTCACTATTTTGAGGAGGATTAGTTTACTAGGTAATGTCTAAATACTTTTCACGATTTTAAAATATTTTATCTGTGCCTGTTATGAAAATTTAGAACGTGCCTTTGGTAGTAAGTTATATACAAGGTTTCATCGAAATTGATCAAGGTTGTTATGAAATATAATTAACCCATTGCCTTATACAATATCGTGTCTGACTCGTGATGAAGATTCTGAACAGATTCTAATAAAAAGGAAGGCCAATAATTTCCTATGACCGAAATAAAATTCGATTTTGGTTTTGTTAATGTACAGCTATTGGAGAACATATAGGCATACAATAGATATAACTTCTCTCCTTTGTAGGAAATTACGATCTACAAAAAAGTTCTAATCACTGAAACCGTAAAATAAATCGTAGGACAAGGGGAAACAATTATCCCCTTTTTTATTTTCAAAGAAATAGCAAAACTTGTAAGAATCTGCGATTTAAATGAATCGCAAACCCTGAATTCAAAGATTTTTACATCTTACAATGATTACAATGAAATATTAATGTAGAAATACAATTTCGAAAAAGTTATTCGTCTTTAAAGGCGTACGAACACTTTGAGTACACCCACTGGATAAATACTTTCAAAGTCTTTTCACTGTTTTAAATTGCTACTCATTGTTGTCACGAATGCATAAAGTCCAGAGTCATTGGAAATTGGGGCATCATACGTACATATGTATGTGCGCGACGGATCGTCCAGTCGTCGGGGTTTGTCGGCTTGTGGAAATTAACGAGAAACCTTCACGGATCGCAATATCCCGCGACTTCCTCGTTGCTTGGATTACCGTCGTCGTCGTCACGAATCCTCGCCGCTCTGGCTGAGGGATTCCGTCGCGGCCGAGCGTTATTCTTCCGACCTCAGGAAGTTCCACTCGTTAATATTCAACGCTCGATTTACGCGAATATCTCACTCGTCTTTCCGTATTTTTATTCCTCGTTACGGCCCGCGACGCCACAGACCTCGATCTTCACGCGCGACGAGATAGCAAAGTAGACGACAATTTTTGCAGAATTTTTCCAAACTTCCTCATTCGAAATCAACCCCTCGCACTACGGTTTATTTTATGATTGCAGTGAGAAGAACTTTTGCAACGTTCATTTTTCCTAGAAAAAAAAGAAAACTCATGCTTATTGTCTACCTGTGTATTCTCCAAATATTGACAACAATATGGAATTTGATTCCGGCTTGAAGGAAACTGATAACATACAATATAAATAGTAAAGGTTCGTTCAGTTCTACTGTTTTGTTGTGACCTCGCCGACCGCGGCGGAATGGAAGGGATATTCGTTTTTCTTAGATCGTACAGTTCTGGGTATGGATCTTCTTGGATTCTGTTCGAAACGTTCTCTATTGGTTTTACAGATTCAGATTCTTTCAACTCTAGGTTTCCTACCTCAACACTTTTTCGTTTCTTCAATGTCTTCAATGGTTGAATTGTAACAATTTGGTTCCTACTTTTTTTAATTCACCGAACTAATTCATTACATTACTCGAAATTGAATTGATTAAATTATGAAACAGATTGACGTAGATACCCACAATGCAACATCGATGCCCGGTTACATCAGAAACAATGTCTTCGCTTCACTTTGTTATTAATAGAACTATGTGCCTCACACATAATTTGTTGTTGCTATTATCTTTTAATAATGGTTGAGTAAGGTCAAGTTGTTTACTCCTAACTCTTTTTTACGTCCACGCGCGTAAATCGATCGGAATAAGTTACGGGGAAGGCGAATATTTCCCGAATTATTTAACATCGAATTATTGATTGTTGCTTCTTTGTAATGGCGTCGAAACCAAATAAAGTGTACAGGAAACTCTCGCAAGTCTGCATAAAATGCATAATTGTAAATGCTAACAACATTCATATTGCAGGAAATCGTGGTTGAGTAAAAAATTAGTATCATAACTATTTCCTGTAAACTTGCATTTCGTTTTTTTTTTTAACGAATTACGTTCAAACATACCAGGATAAATATGACTGACCCTGCACAAGATATGTATCTTCCAAGAGCAGTTAAAAAAAGCTTGTTCACGAGCAGTTGGTCCGTCGAAAACAAGATGAAATTATGCGGCAAAATTAACTCGTTGCACTAACGTACAATATAATGAATAGACTTTATTGCAGATCTTTATGCAAAATAAAAAATGTCTACCTGTATTGCAACAACCTGGAGTGAAGTAAAAATTTTTTTTTTCTTGATATGTTTAATAGGTGAAAAATAATATAACAGTATATTTAGATTCTTCTAATTTGTTTACGGTTCTAAATTATACCTATTTCTAAATTACTCATTTTTATTATAAATGCATCAAATCCGCTGTCTAATAATCAACGAATTATTCGATAGTCAATGACCATTAATAATTCTGTTTAATAATTCGGTTCAGTCAATTATGCTGGAAGCAACGACCTCGTCGATTTCCCGGAAAACGTATTAAAATTCAAAGCGTCGGAACATATTATATTTTTTATTTACAACTAAAACTTCGCGGTCAACGATATCTTCCTTCTCCATCGTTTTTATTATATTATGCAGTCGAGTCCCGTCGAACGCGACCATAAAGGTTAAAAGTACTGTACGTACATGAACCGTTTAATGTAAAAATTGTGTAAATCAATATTTCTCTGTTTGGCTTAAGAAATTGTTTACACATTCACTTTGTTAAAATGTTTCTACAATCTTGTACAGGAGTCTTGTACGGGAGTCGACTGTAATTTCACCGCGTCAAAGACGACAATACTCGAAAACCTTGAGATTAACGGCATCATCCCTTGAGCGTAACGAGTGCCAATCGTTCGCAAGGTATTCCGTCGTGTTTGAACCATTATCCTTGGAACTCGCTACCAATAAATTGATACACTGCCATTCCTTGATAGCGTTTCCGTCGTGATAGAGGAAGTTCCAGCCAATTATTCAGAATTCCAATCTTGGTCACCCTGAAAACTTTTTCGCGCTGCTGGTGCATTTGTTTGGAGCTATTATTGTTATTTGTTCGGATATTGCAATGGACGCGTTTTTGGAAAAGTTTCACGTTCTTTCGCATTATTAATGATTTTTAAAAAATATTAACTTTAATTTATATGTAGAATATTTTTAATTAATTTTTATCAATTCTAAATTGATATTTTCATTATCATTGTTAAATGTTATTCCTTACTTCCTCGTCTTTTCAATTAGGCAGAAATAAATTCTGCATATGATTAGAAATTTTAATTTTAAGTTATACATAGATAGAAAATCTTTAAGTGATTTTGATCTTTTGATAGTTTAGTTATCACTGTTAAATGATATTTCGTTATTTCTACTAAACTAAAATTGTATTTAATATATAAATTGTGTGGGAAATATTGGGTGTCTGTCGAATATCGTTCTAAAAAGACAATAAAATTTCATCGAGTCGCACAATTGGATTGTAGTTCGTTCGCAAGCGAGTTTCGAGGCAACCCGCCCACTTAGGCGAAACGATCCAGGCCGATCGTACTCTCGAAGAGATCAACATCAGCCGATCGCCTCGTAACCTGGCTTGATCGATTAACGTCACCGCGAGACGCGATTCGACTCCTTACGACTGGCTCGAACTGGTTTTGCTTAAAGTCGCTTTCAAGGGCAAGTGGCAACGAATCTCGATCGAACGAAATTTACTCTTTCAAAGGAAGTTTCGAATTTTCTCGAAACCATGTCACACCCGCGTAAACTGGTCACTGTCAGTGCACGCTTTAAATACTAAAACATTTGCATCGGGTCATTATTGACGCAGATGTGCGAATTCGCGAAACTTCACAAAGTTATGTTCGGAGACCTACTATGTATGTATAAAAACTGACATGTCGAACTCTCAATATTTTATTTCTTTTTATGCATTTGTAACAAAATTATACAGGGTGTCACACGTAACACTTTTCACGACTTCTCAAGTACTTGCGATAATCTGACAAAAAAATATTTTAAACAAATGTCAATCAGTTTTCGATTGGCTATACATTGCAATAAAAAAGTTCGAAATATTTTTTTAGTATTGTCAAGGCCACCTTCATTTTTTTAAATGACACTTGGTATTTTTGACTTATCAGTATTATAGCCCGTATCAAGACGAATTCAACGACCTAGTATACCATGACCTTCGGATGACCTTGATGTACC
Source organism: Lasioglossum calceatum (assembly GCA_963966675.1). Taxonomy (NCBI): domain Eukaryota; kingdom Metazoa; phylum Arthropoda; class Insecta; order Hymenoptera; family Halictidae; genus Lasioglossum; species Lasioglossum calceatum. The sequence continues at coordinate 9,333,849 of OZ016549.1, forward strand.
ATTTTTAAAATGAAGATGGCCTTGGCAATAATTAAAAAGAAAATTTTCGAACCTTTTTTATTGCAATGTATGGCCAATCGAAAACTGATCGACTTTTGTTCGAAATATTTTTTGTCAGATTAGCAAGCACTTCATTGAAAAATCGTGAAAAGTGTGGGACACCCTGTATACTTGTACATATGTTAGAAGAATTCAAAAGCATCGTGTCACACTATTCTCAACGTATCAAAATTATTTTCTTAACACGACTGGCGAAATCAAAATATCTTATTTGATAACACGAAAATAAAAAAGGCGAAATTTATTATCATAACTAGACTCCGGATCTTTGTGCAAAATAAAACTGCGAAACAGTGAGAACATTTTAGAAAATCCTAAAATACCGAAATTAATGCAGACAATTTTTATTTCGCATAGAATTCAATTTCAAGTTTGTTCTATAATACAATAGCATTGTATTAACATGAAGGGGGCATCGTAAAAAGAATTTTCATTGTTACGGAGAAACATTTCAGAACTTGAACCAACAATCTCTTTGAGAGCCGATATCGACAGTCCACTCGATATATCGTTCCCGGCGACACGCGCTCGTTCGCCGCAGACAATTGTTTGCTATACTGTTTAGAGAAGTAACGATCCTTGATAGCACCTTTTACCTACTATCCGCGGCAACGCGAACGTTTCTTGCGAAGATTGGACCGTAACCGCTTCGTATTTACGACACGATTACTCAGTTAATGTACGATAGCCTGTTTATATCCGTGTCCAGAGTCTGGCTAGATACAGTGAACAATAGCTTTTTGTGGCACGTCTCGATACTAAATAAATATGTTGGATATCTATGGATTCGAGAGCCACGTGTAAGTGCCAAGTTGTTTCTCTTGTTTCGAAACGGGTCGCGAAATTCTGTTACCGATGTGTTGTCGATTTCATTGTTTTCGCTAGCCGACGGAAATGTTCGTTTCGGTGAAACTAGTAAATACCGAGCTACCGATATCAGCAAGTGGGCACTCGTAAATTGATGTAGCACCGGAATCAAATTACATTAGTTCCTTTATGTGAATTAAACTGTCACGCTTTTTAACTGAATTCGAAGGCGGGCTTGTCACGCTATTATTTGTCCAGACTTCAGAATTCATTTTTGTATTAGAAGGTCGAAATCAGTGTGATATATTGAAGATGTGACTATTCATTTTTTATTTTACACAAATAATAAAAGCACAATGCATGCACAACGAAATAGTAGAAGTGCACGATCTAAGAAACAGGGCTTTTCTTAGGTCGAACCTTTACTAGCTGTTAAACCGAGGCGAATTATTTTTTCATCAGGAATGTTTCAATTACTTTGAGCTGTCTTTTTATCAGTTTGTCGAGCGATTACAATAATTAGTAGACTACGGATCTTTATGTAAAATAAAAATTGTCTGCGTCGATTGCAAGAAACAGAAACTAAATACAATGCTATTTCCTCCATTAATAATTTTAATAAATGAGAAATCATAAATAGACATTTTCAGTCTCGAAAATTTTCCTACAATTTCCGATTTCGTTTGCTCAAGTTTGCTATAAATGCATAAAGATCCGCAGCCTAATAATTTTAATATTTCTAAAAGAACGAATCAGGAGCAAGTCATTTTGACCCCTACTCTTCGGCACTCGCGGGCCACACACTATCAGTATACCAGAACGGTATCTGATATCGAATTGACGTTTTCATATTTCAAAATTTTCCAAAAATTTCGAATTTCATCTACTCAATTTTCCTATAAATGCATAAAGATCCGCAGTCTAATAAATAAATAATTAGCATGTCTTTGTCAATAATTTCTCGAAAAGAATTTTCTTCTAACTGAAAAGAAAGAAATTATTTTCTTACTGAACAGATATTATTCGCACGAATAAGCGAGCAACTGTGAAACGAACCCTATTTACAAACAATCAAATAAACCTTGGACAAGGGAGTAAACCGTTGCGCACGTCACAAGTCACGAGATCTCATCCACGTGTGATGTTATCGTATGCTAATACTAGTTCCGAATAATTACATCATGTTATCGCTCTTTCAGATATCACGAGCACGAAATTTATTTGCTCCCCGCATTGTGTGAATAACAAGCATGTGACGATTGCGTAGACGGTGTGCATTTCGCGATGCATAATGACGCGTGCTGTGTCGCAGATCTACAATGTAACCTAAAATGTTTTGCGAAAAATCTATCACGTGAAAATCACTTTTGAATAACCGAAAGTGCCCAAATATGAACCACTTTTTGTCGATATCATTTTTTTATTATTTTAGAATGCTCTTTTTCGACCAAAAAATTATCAGTTGTAGATGCATTTCCTCCCTATAAGATTCTGAGTGTCAAGTTTGTTCAAAAATTAATACAGCTTGGGAAAAATATTTTTTTTGTGGTGTGTCATTTGCAGGTTCCAGCGAAAGGGGTTCTTAATATGGTACACCTAGAGTCCCTAATGAACCACTTTTTGTTGATGGCATTTTTTGATTATTTGAGATTGCTCTTTTTCGTCCAAAAAATTACCAGTTGTAGATGCATTTCCCCCCTATAAGATTCTGAGTGTCAAGTTTGTTCAAAAATTAATACAGCTTGGGAAAAATATTTTTTTTGTGGTGTGTCATTTGCAGGTTCCAGCGAAAGGGGTTCTCAATATGGTACACCTTGAGCCCCTAATATGACACCTAGTGCCATATTCGGCACCCACACCAAGAATGTCAATAGCTATCCCCATATTAGGGAACCCTTGCTATTCCATATTGGGAACTCCAATTTCTTCATTCAAACAATGAACTTTAATGAATAACATATTGTCCCCCTTTTGTTCGATGATCTTTTGCAAAAAAGAATAATTAAGAAAACATTTTATTGATTGAAGTTCATCGTTCGAATAAAGAAGTTCGGTTTTATTTCACCTTAAAATACCGAAATTACTTTCTTGCCAACCCAATATATTACTCTATTTTTCAAAATCGTACATCATAAAAAAACAGTGTTGCAAATATCAAAGTTGTGTCCGGGTTGTTTCAACCATCGTAATCGAATAGTTGCATAGACAGCGATAGAGATTATTTGAGAAAGTGCAATGTATTTTACACACCCGTTCAACTGAGGACCACAACATTAAACAGACCCAACCAACGCGATTTTCCTCGTTCCCGAAATCCCCACCGAAAATTGTTGTCCAATCCAAGGACAACAATTTGTCCAAAGGAGATAACGCATCGTCGCTAACGAAACATTGACGAATAAATTTTACGTAATCCGCGTGCTCATTACTGCCCGGGGGATTACCATGCGCTAGATAAGCCGGACTCTGTACGCAAACATAAATGCGCACCGCTTGTCGTCACGATTTCTCGATTTTACGTGTGATCTTTGCGTGACGCGCGTAACTCGCGTGTATTAAATTATTGAAAATAATGCGAGACTGACGTCAACGCCGGGAACACGCGAAACATCTCGGTTGGAACGCGGTTGAAGGAACTGTGTTGTTTAAACAAACGCTCGTCGGCGATGGCAACGGTTTTAATCAGCGAGAACCGGTCGAACCGCTGCGGTGCTGGCTGGTAAAATGAGGGAATAATGTATCGGTCAGTCAACGACAATAGCATTATTTTACCTGTTGTATTTCCCTGAGTTAAGAATAGCCTCGCGTTAAATGGACAACAGACCGCAAGATTATTATCGACGGGAAATGTTCGGGGATATTTGAGGTACGAGAATAGAACTGTTAGAGGCTTTTAGCACGGATCAATCTAATCTCGTGGTTAAACTTCGCTTGTAGAACGTCTTCTATCTATGGAAACTGTTTTTCTTGATGGATAGTGCCGTCGGAGTTGGCCAAATTATTCATTAGTCAAACTAGCCGACGAATTAACCGTTTAGTAGCACAGTGTTTAACCAGATTACGAAATAGGTATCATAGTTAGGAGTGTTAGGACCCGAGTCGCCACATCAGGGGACGAAGTTACCCCCTCTCTGTCAGTACCGAATTAGTCACGTGATGTGGGGGAATAGCGTCGTAGAAGGGGAAGGTAGGGGAAACTAAATTTCTGTTTCACTCCAGTTTGCTGTAATTTAGGTAGAAAATTAGAAGGGGAAGGTAGGGGAAACTCTAAACTTCTATTTCACTCCAGTTTGCAGTAATTTAGATAGGGAATTTTTATTTTGCATAGAAGTCCGTTTATTGATAAAAAAGAAATAGAGTTTTCTAACTTATTTCGGTAAACATTTCTAGAATATATAAAACGATTAATTGTTTCCAAAAATTACTCTATGCTGCCGCCATTGTCTGCGTGTTCGTGCAGTACTATAATTTTCCGAACTTTGACACGAAGGCTATTAAAGCACAAAGAAGTGAGTAATTCTAGATAATCGTTCGGGAATGTTCTGAAATGTTTGATATTATTAAAGACTTACGACTATTCTCGTGACAACGCAGCCTTGTGCAACGAAAGTTCTACGGTATCGATCTGAGTCGATCAAATTTTCTTAATCATTTCCGCTGAAACTAATTCTACGATGACTAGCCTATTAATAGACGACGAAAAATCTGCACCGATCGTCTCCACGACCCAGTAATCATACGTTTCGATACGTTTTACGAGGCGCCATCGAAATCGCAACTCGTGACCAGATAAGCAATACAACGCGTACATATGTATACGTATACACTCGACGCTTGTTCACGCGACATTTGTTCTGGAACAAAGTCAATAAATGTTGTGTGTACATCACGCGGTGCGATTAAAATTGACAATCAACCTCGTACTGTGTGTTTCCACATTCAGGCGAGGGAGACAACTGGCGAAAATGCGGAAAACAATGTGTTGTGACCGAATTATGAACACTTCGAAACTACTAAGTAGACGTATAACACGTTGGAAAAATTGTTTAAACCTTCTGTGACAGTACAGTCTTTTTAAACTATAGGATTGGCAAGAAAGTAATTTCGGTATTTTAAGGTAAAATAATACCAAATTTCTTTATTCAAGCGATGAACTTTAATCAATAAAATATTTTCTTATTTATTCTTTTTGGCAAAAGATCATCGAATAAAAGCGAAAATATCTTATTCGTTAATGTTTATTGCTTGAAGAAAAAATTGGGCTCTCCATTTCACCTTAAAATACCGACATTACTTTCTTGCCACTCCATTATTTTTATGTACATTTACTGCCCATACTTACTGCCCATATATACAGGCTGTACCAACAATGTTGTCCTTAAAAGCAATGATTCCTGAGATCATTTGAAATGACTTTTTCGTTTGCGAAAATGTTCTCCGCGGCACGGAAAGTATACAGTTAGAAGCAAAACTGATCATACACACTTTAGTGTCGGAATTGTGAAAAACGATAGTAAAAATTGATTATTACAACTTTTTTAGCTGAGCCAGTAACGAAAATTTAAAAGATGTGTTTGGTAAACTCGTATTAATTATACACGCTCCGAAAATTTCATTGAAATTGCTTAATTGGTTTACGAGTTATAAACGAAAAAGTGGTGAAAAGGGCGAAAATTTTGAAAAATTGCAATGTTCACCGCTTTTGATCGTTCATAACTCGTAAACCAATTAACCATTTCCAATGAAATTTTCAGAACGTATCTAAACTAATTCCTCTAGCTTTACAGAGAAATTTAAGTCCTTTAATCCATTCATAAAAAAGTTATTCTGATTTAAATTGTGTGTGATCAGTTTTGCTCCTAACTGTATACAGTGATCTTAAACAGTTTCTTAGAAATATATTATATTTTACACTAGTATAACAATCACAAAGACAGGAGCTATCTCTGTGCAATTTTTCCATCTGTTCATAATCATTCGAACCGAGTCTGGAAGAATCCTATTATAATTGCATCATCTCCCGCCACGAAACCGGCGCAGATACGCTCGGTTTAGACGCCACTCCGCGCTTTTTGCGTTTCCAGATAATATGTTAGTATTATTCTTAGCATTTACATGTGTCAGTAACCTGACAGTGACGCAACCATCGCCGGGACAATTATCAATTAATTGCTCGGCGGTTTCAGTCGGTCGGACAAATTCGGATTATGAAAGAGCTCTCGTTTATCTTGCCAGGTCGCGCGACGGTGTCAAGCCGAATGTTCCGGAGTTAACTAGCGCGATTTGCTAATTACTTTGCTCGACGAATTGCCTGCCACGGGACCGACATGTTTGTAAACTGCGTCTGAATCTCGATCCGAACCCGCTATCTACAGATTCGTCTGCTTCGACCACTTGATTTTTCCCGCACGACTCGGACATCGAAGATAGACCAAAGAAAATTTCTGTCTTGCATTTAATGCATGCATTAAAAAAATATATATTTAACAGATGATATTTAAATTGAAAATCTGCACCACGAGTTGTTAGAAGGAAAGGGGGTTAACTATCACGGAGCTCCTCAAAGTTGATCTTCTAACCTTTCTTTAGGAAAAACGACTCGAGTGTAATAACGTGTCGGATATGGTCAGCGAAGCAGCTATAATTTTATACTACCTTGTACGCTGCAAACTGTGCGAGCGAGAGAAAAATAAATTTTTCCCAGACTGGAATTATTAAAATTGTTCAAAGCAAATATACATTTCTATGTACCTAAATCTCTCGTGACTTAGAAAATATAATATACAGATCCGCAATCTGATGATGGCGTTCTCGCTAAGCGGTTAAAAAAAGGAAAACATAATTAACGCCTCAGATAGCTGTATCGTTAAGTGCACCGCGCGTCACATTTTCGAGAGATTGATTTTTTACGAGAGTACGTAACCCCTTAAGTGAAAATCTAATTCGGAATAAGCGTCACGTAAACGACGCAGCGCCGGTATCGGAAACTGAGCTTGCACGGGCACAATTAAGCTTGGTTGAACGCGTGGGCGTGACGTCCATCGCCGGCATTGTAAAACGGGTCATTATTATATCAAAGTAGCGGTCGAGGAAGCCGGAGCTCTTTTCTTCTCTTTTTCTTTTTTATACGCTTTGTTAATCTCAATCACGTCGATCCGCGCGTGTAGAAAGCGCGCCACGTGTTAAGTCGTCCATGGAATCGCTCGATTCCACGTGCGCTCGATTTTCTCCGCGACCTTCCCGAGCCCTACAGTCGCCGAATTGTGTGCACGCTGCAAATTACCTCTGCACGTGCACGCTTCGTTCTCTCCTCTCTTTCTCCCGATTTAACCACCCACATGTGACTGATTCAGGACGGCCAGCCGGCGTGTATACCCGCCTAGGAAAACCCGTGGGCAGCGTCATGAAGCTCTCGCAAACTAGACGGAAAAATCGCCGGGACCCCTGCAGCGATTCTACACGCGCGCGTCGCGTCGTCAGAAGTTGTGCTTTTTAGACGACAAGACGCGTCATAGAGTGTACGATGATAACGGTGTACGCGCGCGCTGATTGGTCAAAGTACTGTAACGCCTCGATACATACGCCTCCCGTTTGCCAGAGATCGATCAACTCCGCAAAATGAAAGCCAGATTTATTATTATTATTTAATTGTTTAATATAATATTAAATGTTATTATTTTATTACATTTATTTTTAAAAGCTAATTCAATTTTTGTCACTCAACGTAAAAAGTACTGCAACGCCTCGATGCACGAGCCTCTTATTTGCCGCATCAATTAACTCCACAAAATGAAGAATGCACATTTATTTTTAACAGCTCTTATATTTTTTGTCACTCGATGTAAAAAGTACTGTAACGCCCCGATGCACGAGCCTCTCATTTGCCACATCAATTAACTCCGCAAAATGAAGAATACATATTTGTTTTTAAAAGCTCTTATATTTTTTGTCACTCGATGTAAAAAGTACTGTAACGCCTCGATGCACGAGCCTCTCATTTGCCACATCAATTAACTCCGCAAAATGAAGAATGCACATTTGTTTTTGGAAGCTCTTATTATTTTTTGTCATTTAATGTAAAAAGTACTGTAACGCCTCGATGCATACGCCTCCTGTTTCCCAGATCTGTCAACTCCGCAAATTGAAAGCTATATTTATTATTATGATTTTATTCTTTTATATAATACAAGCTGCTCGTGGTGTGCCCTCCGGGCGGGTAAATAAAATAGCTGCATTTGTTGTACAGATCGCGAAACAACAGAAAAATAAAAACAAATGTAATTTTATTTTAATTTAGGCTGCCGTGTGATTCTCTAATAAAAATTCGGCGCTGTGTTCGACGACGAATTCATTGGGAATCTCATAGAAAAAAGCACTTTCATTTTTTCCAGGCAACTTTTCCAATTTTTCTTTCCGTAAAAACCTCTTGAAATTTTTGTCATCTAATGTAAAAAGTGCTGTAACGCCTCGATGCATACGCCTCCCGTCAGCAAGATCGATCAACTCCGCAAAATGAAAGCTACAGAAAATCAATGAAATAGTGTGCATTTATTTTTAAAAGTTAATTCAATTTTTGTCACTCAATGTAAAAAGTACTGAACCGCCTCGATCCACGAGGCTCTCATTTACCAAATCAATCAACTCCGCAGAATGAAGCTAACGAAAAAGTTACTTCAAATGCCCTAAGGAACCACCCTGTAGAATAATACAACTTGTCAGAATAAAATGAAACTCAGAAGGGAATAGAATGGATCAGTTCCATCACGTGTCATCAAGTTTTAACTCACACAGCAACAATGAAACTGAGGTGATCGATGAGAAAAGGAAACCCTGTTCTCTCAAACATTAATTCTATTGACTTTTCCTATGATCGATCAACGTTAACTTCGGCACGTGGAATTGGCGTCGCGCAAGACTCGTGTAAGTGAAAAAGTAGGAACTCCGACAACAATAATGGAGATGTCATAACGCTCTATTTTCGTGGAGTTGCCTCGCGCAACAGGAGATTTCATCTCGTTCGAAACTGGATCATAATTTAAAGGGGAATCTAAATCGAGACACGCATTTGCAATTCAAAACTGTTCAGGCTGGAAATGTCTCGAATTACTGGCCGCGGCGGTTTCATCGAATTTTTCGCAAAGTATTCCAACGATTTTGGGGGCACGTGGATGGAAAATTCATTTATTTCCAGAGTTATGCTTTCCCGAGTTGAACCTATATCGCGGACGTGAATTCATCATTCGACGTGTACATATATGTAACTGCGACTGCCACAGTTGTGTCTTCGAGGTATTTTCAAATCATTGAATCATTTCGTGGATTTTGGTCCGTGACTAATGTAAGATATTGGAATTTGGAAAGCAGTGTTGTGTGAATATGTCGAATAATATTCAAATCCTACACAATAAGCGATTGTTGACTTATATAGTCCCATAAAATAAACAAATGGATTCTGGAAAATGAGTAGATCGAATGGAAAATGTAAAAAGCATTTAAAGAATTTAGAAATCAATTATTAGAAATACATGTGTTCATTTTGCATAAATATTCGCAGTCTACTAATGACTTCTGATGAAGTGGATAATTTTCATAAATATTCCAGAATATCCTATTAACTTTTAAAAAACTTAATAACCACCTTCCTAGTCGTTTAAAATATGTTACATGTAATTGTGTCAATTGAATGCGTCTTGAAATTTTCCAGTTATTTCTACAGTAGTTCCCTTGTTGTACACAATTGAACAAGGTTCTCACCAGTTGCATAATTATTGCATACAGTGTTATCGTTAGCAACTATTCTGAATAATTGATAACGATGAACATGAACTTCTCATGGAAAATTGCGGTTTTCATACTGATTGAAAAACATTTGAGGCAAAAAGCTGTTATTGTATCAGTAGAAATGCGAAATAAGCTGGTTTCCCGTTTGCTGTGCAGCATTTATTGCACAACAGTGTCATAATACGCTTATTTTCGTGCATTCAATTCAGACAATATGTTTTCATTTGTATTCTGTGCTGGTCCGGTGCATAATCGATTGAGGACACCCACGATTCCGCAGGTTTTGTCCGCCGTTTGGTTCAATACCTATCACGGACGTGTCACCGGATTGTGAATCAGGCAGAATCAATTGACGTTTGTTAGCCTCGCACACCTCCCAACTTGCGCGTTTTATATCTCTGCGATTGAGAGCGTGTGATGTTTCCATTAAATCGCTGTTCGAGCACAACATCCACTTCACGTGATCCGCAATGGAAATCACACTGAAAATATCTTACGCAAATCGGGATACTAATAAAGTATGCGAATCGTTTAGTTCCTGAGATATTTTTAGTGTAACCAACGTTAATGAGTAAGCAATTCATAAACGTCTGTAGACCAACCGATATACAGTTAGGAGCAAAACTGATAACACACACTTTAAATCAGAATAATTTTTTTATTAATGGACCATACGACTTGAATTTCTCTGTAAGGCTAGAAGAATTAGTTCAGTAAATGACGTCTAAAGAATATATATAAAAACAATAGTAAAAATTGATTTTTACAACTTTTTTAGCTGGGCTAATAACGAAAATTTAAAAGATGTGTTTGGTCAACTCGTATAAATTATATACGCTCTGAAAATTTCATTTAAATTGATTAATTGGTTTACGAGTTATAAACGATCAAAAGTGGTGAAAAGTGCAATTTTTCAACATTTTCGCCCTTTTTACCACTTTTCCGTTATAACTCGTAAATCAATTAACACATTTCAATGAAATTTTGGGTGCTTATATAATTTATACGAGTTGACAAAACACATCTTTTAAATTCTCGTTATTGGCCCAGCTGAAAATTCGTAAAAATCAATTTTTACTATTCTTTAAACGTCATTTACTAAACTAATTCTTCTAGCCTTACAGAGAAATTGAAGTCCTTTGATCCATTAATAAAAAAGTTATTCTGATTTAAAGTGTGTGTGATCAGTTTTGCTCGTAACTGTAATTTTGCGAACCTTCTCAGGCTCAAGAAACCGTCTCAGATTATTTTATTCTAACGTTGGTGAAATTATAGACGCATTTCAATGGTTGGATAAGTTTCTTAATTGAAGATAAACTCAATCTTGATTCAGAAATCACTTGTTAGTAGACTGTGGATTTTATGCATTTATGGCAAAAATATATGAACGAAACACAGTTCAGTAGAAGAAGAAATACATTTTCATTTAACTGGTGTTCCATGCAATTGATACAAAAAGGAACTGTCCGCAGTCTACTTGTTAGTAAATCTAATAATACAATCGCTATTTGAGGATCATTGAACGGTAACAATAAATCTCGAATGATTTCCCAAGGAACAGCGTAAACTTTCACGAGCACTCAATCTATAAATAAATCGCCACCTAAATTTGCCAACTTGTATCATCGAATAGTCTGTCACGCAAATTAAAATTATCTCCCGGTCTCATGCAGGTATGAGATATAGTGAACGGCTAGTGCAAAGTTTTACTCCTTATCGTTTCATCGTGAACTTTGTCAATGCGTAGGCGAGTCTAGAATACAATTTCAAGTGTTGATAAATGTAGCCGTTCAGAAATCCATGGGCTGCCAGCGATGTATTGTTCCAGTTTGTTTACTTCTGCTTTTCAAGAATGTACATATTGCACATACTATGACAATTATTATATTAGATAAATCGGTATTGCGCAGCAAAATTGTAGCTCGAGCGCTGCGCAATTATTGAGACTGTATATTTTTGCTTTCTCTTGTTCGCCATTGTAGTTTACCTTGCCCACGCTTCCTCGTCGCCTGGATTGCGTGATGAACCTTTCTGGGAACCTTGATTTATCCAAAAATCTTTCGAAAACCACTTTTCCTCGGAACCGTGACTAAACAACGAATATAGAAACTGGTCTGCTCTTTATAGAAATCGAATGGTATCATCGAATATTTTTACTCGTTGTTAATAGTGGATTAAGATCCATGCCTAATATGTAGCGAATTAAAATATTACTATTTTAGATTGGCAGAAAAAGTTTGTTGTGTATTTTAATGTCCCATGGAAAGTGATTTTAATTCAACAAAACTCTAAATATATATTTCATCCCTTCGACTTATAAACGACGCGTTTATTTATTAAAATTTCTCCGTGAGGTTCAATCCCAGTGTAAACAATTAAATAACAATTTGGATGTGTGTAAAGTGGAGTGAAAGGTCTCTAACGAATAAGGAAAAAGCAATTTACGGAAATGATGCGTTGGTGCATTAGAATTTGATGCGAAGGATGCACCGAGCAGTCATGCTGTAGCCATTGTTCTTCGGTTAAACACAGAAACGTTGAAAGGGACAGGAAATCGATAGGTAGCCGATACAGCATCGTTGAACTGAGAATCTCTGCCCTCTCTAATCTGCAAAGGTGGCCTGACGTATGTCCGCTTATGAATGTAACACGGAGGACGGTGACATTTCACCGTCGAAGATAAGCCTACGCTTTTCTTTTTCTTCGCATAATTCGGTGGGGTGTGTATGGGACACAGCGAAGTCCATCGGCCGACAGCCGCCTTTCATTTCCTGGGGATTTTTACTTTTACAACCTCACGTGTGGGAGATGCATCGGTGTATGGTTGCACGGCTCCGTTCGAGTCACATTCACTGTCTGCACTAAGAACTTGATGCAGGTTTGCGGATTCCGGGGTGAAATGATCCGTCAATCTTTTTACTTATCGTGCTGGAGGCCGAAAAGTGTAAAATAAATCGGTAATTCCGCCATGTCGATTTCTTTAGGTTCATTTTTTGATCTGTGGAAAAGCGTACTCTATTAAAAAATATATATAATTGATGTAATTTCGGTTATTTTTACTTTGGAAAGCTCAGACTTTATGTGCGAACTCCGACTCCTAATAGTTTTTCTGAAAAAATTGACCAGATCCCGTCAGAAAATGTCAAGATTAGGGTGTCAACCTCCACTTTAGCGGTTCAGGGTTAAGCGCAGTTAAAATATAACAGAAATGTTTTTTATCATTATTAATGATAGCATTTTAATCGTTTTATTGATTAGACAGATGCGTTCGTAAAGCAGGTCTGATAAAATAGTCGTAGCACCTGCGAGATGGATTGATTAATTTATTCAACTGAGAATCTCAATATGAACAATGGCTTTTTATAAATATTAATAATATTGCCATTGCCATACCGTTTCACAATTATTTATTAGTGTTACCAAGCTGATTAATCAATAAATCACTTCATCAACCCTTATATAAAACAACAATTTGTATTTATCAAATTACGCTGCACATACGGATATTTAGTACAAAAATAAAACAATAAATGGTTATATTAAGATTGACAAGATGATTCACATTTTTACACGCGACATATTTTGCAACACGTGTTCCCGTGACTTTCAATACATGAATATGTAGTATACATTACGATCTGGTTACCCTGATACACGTGTAAGTGACCGCTAATTAAAAAATACAAGCATTAAAACACGGGTACTTTTGATACGCGTGCAAAAACTAGAACCTCTAATCGACAAACATAATCTCCATAACTGAAAAAGTGGAAACATATATTAACCCTCATCCGTTCCTCGTGTCAATTTGACACAGTTTTCCCGAAACAAGTTACACTGTTCTGTTATTTGTAGGTAAATTCGTTCGAAACTTGGTGACTTTTATTTTTTCAATGCGAAACGTATAACTGCGAAAACCTAAAATGTAAATGTTAACTCATCAATTTCAAGAAAAAAATATCGAAAAGTAACTTGTTTGACTTGTTATTTTATCGATTTTTTGTATCACTGTGTCAATTTGACACCGAGGGACAGATTCAGTTCGTGAAATGAGGGACGGATGAGGGTTAATATGCTGTAAATGTAAATGAACGCGAAATTTACCAAAGAACGTCAACACAAATCGGTTGTGCGAGTTCTCCGCGGGCATGTGCAATTTAAACGCAAATCGAAAGGGTATTGACATCGGGGTTAATCATGATAAGGCGGCTACCGTTGGTTTATCGTATTTATCAAACTTTTGATTAACTATAAATATCAACCGATGGACTTTCGCCTGTGCAATCCTCTTGCCATCGTTCTGGAAGTAGTCTTTCCGAAAACGGTGTGAAAAAGGCGCAAGAAAAACAGAGTGTAACATTTAAAACTTTATGATATTATTTATAACATATACAATTTACACAGATATATTTATAAATATATAGACAATATTTTCAATTCAACTTAATTTTTCAATCAACAAAACGAGATACAGTGACTCCCATTAATATTCGGACGCTCTAAAAAAAACCATAATTTTTGGAATGAAAAACGAGTCTACCCGAATATTAGTGGGAGTCACTGTACATATGTGTATATCATCGTTTGAAATAACTTGTCAAATACTAAAGAGATACTAGAATTTATTTGCAAATTACAGTAAATTCTCTATAAATGCAAAAAGGCCGTACACGATAAACGCAAAAAAATATCCCCTCTACTGTATGTAATACATAATCTGATCTCGGCTCGGTGTGAACCAACTACTAATGCGACGCGGAGAGTCGCAGTTGCCAGCACAGTTCAAAGGCCCGTTTGTCCTCACAATTTAATACCAATATAAAAATTTTGTTATTATTACTTATTTTTTTATAAAACTTTCACCAATATATGTGTGAAATTTTTATGATTAAAATAACACCAAACTCGATATAATTTCAACTGTATTTAGTGGTTTAATTGACGGTGAATATTTCGGGCACAAGGAAGGGCAGCGTATGGGAAAGAAAGAGACGCGGAGAGTCGCAGTCGCTTCGCCCGCGCGCGGTCTCTCTTTACACGCGCTGTCCTTCTCTACATTCGGCTCGGCCTTCGAAGCTCAAAAAAGTAGCTATCCATCTACGAACTCCTACGAAACCCATCTAAAGAGGATTTACTATATTATTCGATATAAATTTCGCCCAGGTCTGCTCTGAAATAAGTATCACCGTATGTCCGAAAGAGATGATTCGCTAATGGGTGATCCTCGGCGAGAGCAACAGCCAGTGCATCACGGGTGGGTCGGAGCGACCGTAGAACCTGACCTTTCAACGATCGGAACGTTGTCCGGTGAGACGACGAGGAAGACTGAAATTCGCAGACAGTACGTCCGCGTACCACGACTCTGGAAACCATCCGTGATAACGTGCGTTATCACTCTGGCCACTCGTTACTTATTTATCAACATGTGCCAGTAACGTGTCGGCGCCACGCGCGGAGAATCCCTGCCCCTGTGTAACTCGTCCGTACACACACACGTGCACGTGCGACCTTACACAAGCTCGCTGTAGCAGCGCACACGGTTGCGCAGATGGGGTTTTCTGCTTCGGGTGTCGTCGCCCCCCACCGTCGGCGCTCGCCGTCTTCGCGAAGCCCAACCCACACCGCAGTTATAAAAGGCACTCGCGCGGCGACGGTTACCTTCAGTCAGACTAGAAACATCGCAGCCGTTATTTCGAAGTTTCTAAAGACCCCTAAAACTAGCTTCTCTCGAAAGCATCGTTGTATTCACGAACTTTACGTTTCGACTGTATATCGAAGTTCGAAAACCAGTGAAAGTCAGTGCACCATTCTCGTGCTTCGACTGTCGTCCCGGTTCTCAAGGATTACTGCGAAACGTAAGTTTATAATACACACGCACACACGTACAGCTACGAAGCCATGCCCTCCCCCAGGTGAATCAGCGACGCGTTTGTTATACTCGTGCGGTATTGTACACCGATGCTCAAGAACTTCTAAACACAATGGACTTAGAGAAAACGCATTCGAACGACGATCGGAATCGTGGATCTCTGGCACTCGTTGCATTGAAATGTCGCTAGACCATGCTTTCACCATGCTTCCGAGAGCAGTTTTCCTCCGCGTCGGTATCGTGTGTATGTTCTACGTGTTTCTGCTACTGGAAGATAGAAAGTCTCGATCCCGATAGTGTAACGAGAGATGCTTTTCCGTTTCGCAGAGAAACAGTGATAGGATGCATGCATGTATACATCAAAGAAATGAACACAGCGTGAGAATCAATACTCCGGACGTCTAGTCGTGTAACTAACTTCAGATCGGTAACTTCGTTCAGACGCCCAACGGTCGAGCGTCGAACGAAATCCTTGGCGCTGAAAATTTTCTCGATCCCTCAGAAATATTGGAACGCGAGTTCGTAGCGTTTTTAAATGAAAATTCAAAGATAAAATTAACCGACTCGGAGCTATTCTCTTTCGAAAATTAAACATTTCTTCCGACCTAGAATGCTTCCATTCCCTATGATCTTTTAAATTTTATGAACATGAAATTGGTATCGTACAATACCTAAACGATATTTTGAGTAATGGTACAGCAATTTTTAGTGGCGCCTCAGAGAAAAGTCACCTAAAAATGGCAAAAAGTAATAGAACAGAATGGGTAATATGTTATTGAACAAATCTATGTATAAATATTTTCATTTTATCTTTGAGTTTCATTTGAAACTATCGATCTATTTCATGATATATCTTGATCATCAAAGAGTGACGCGAAAATTTTGGAACCCGGTCGAGAGTTTCTCGATCGATAAACGACACGATGTACGGTTCGATTTTACGAGGAACGTCACCGACATGCAACGAGGTCATATCTCGGCGATGATTATGTTTGTTTGTGTGTCGAGCCTCGTTGGAAACCCGTTACGCCAGTCGCACGACGCGATGGCGAATTCCAGAGGCGGAATTTTAATTTCTCAATCCTATTAACGCTTCGCTGCATTCCTACCCGTTTCGCTCATGCATGACGCTCGGAAACATTTTCGCGTCGATCGAACATTGTATCACCGCATGTATTGACCTCGCGTGTAGCGGTACAATTTTTTTTCCTTCTTTTCGTTCATGCACGCGGCAAATATTTCCCGACAACAAAACCACGGGTGTGCGCCAGGGGAGCCAACTGTTGAAAATTTCAAGATCGACTCGCTGACCTGCCCGCCGAGTTTTCGGCGTGGTACGCTGCTGCCGCCTTTGTTTACCTTTTCAAATGAATAGAAAATGAAGCAGCAGACGTATTCTCTTTTTAATAATGTACCGCGGATGAATGTATTTTATACAGTCGTATTTTAAAATTTTGAGGATAGGAATTTTTTGTTTTGGAAACGTAAGGGTGTTTATAAGTAGATTAGATAATTTTTGGTTTACAGAAAGTTTGGTTAATTTAATCAGTGAATATTTAAGCACCTGGAAGGACATACAGGATTAATGAATTTCTAATTGATAGATATGGCAGTATATAAAAGTGCATCAATTCTCCTTTAAATTCTCATTTCTAAATATAATAATAATAAATAATAAGCATATCAACAAGGATTTAAGAATAACGTTATATTATTCTCAATTTATTAAGATTATATTTCATCTATTTGGAATTAATAAAACTTGATTTGACATGAAGATCCCAGTCCAGCAATAAGTATGCAATGTACTATATGTCGATTAATTTTTTCCGTATAACCAGAAGTCTGGACTTATGGTCGGAGCATTTTCATGAAAGAGTCAAGACCATAGCCGGTTAAAAGCCTCCATGGCGTTACCGTATTTAGTGTTATCAACCTGAAAAGGAAACTCAGACCTGCCTTCGTACTTACACGCGTGTACTCCGTTGATCGGACATTATGCAACGAAAGGTCCTTGCAATGTCGTTGCTTCAGGGCAATTTAAACATTGCAATTACATAAAGTCAGCCGAACATACCGTGCATTTTCTCGTCACGTGAGTGGCGTTCACGCAGGCTGATTACATGTAACAATTGTTTATTTACTGTTTGACTATCTTCATTGTTCGCCGTGGTCACGACCAAAAGATATTGTACAATCAAAATTGCCTTTATTCCATTCTCAGATAATATATTCTTTTTTATAGTTCGAAGTATAGATTTTTATATTTCTGATTGCTCCTTATATTCCTTGTTTTCTTCGATTATTATTTTATTATTCAATCCGGTCCAACCTTCATTAACCCCTTGCTGTATTGTAACGAGTCACGCTCGTCATGAAGATTTTATACAAAGCCTAATAATTTTACGCCTCTCTTTTTCAATGAAATAAAATTTTATTCGTTTGTAATCAATATTTAAGCATTCAAACAAATGTAGCCATGCAAAAAATATAAATTTTCTTTTCTCTTCCACCACATTTTTGGGGATATATACGTTGATTAAAACAATTACGCTGTAACTCGGAAGAAAATTAAGTTAATAAATTGATTCCAATCACTATAAATTGCTCTATAGAAATACATATTTACTATTAAGGATATCGTGTAAAGTACATTCTCAGAAGGGTTTCTGTATCAACTGGTGGTTGAACCATTTATTGCTGCCCAATATGTACATATTCGAAGTACATATGTACATAATCTTATCCAAAGAATGTTTTATGTTGCTTTAATTTTTTAATAATATATTATTGCATAATGTCAATGTAATATTATCTTTCCCAATGAAAGAATAATTTTCAAATGCAATATACATATTATTATATAATATTAGCCAAGGAATTACTGTTTAACCGAAATTCTCATTGTATTTTCGAAGGTCGTCGCTACAATCGCACGACCTCTGCAATTTATCTAATGAACTACATATTCTATGATTCTATGTCATAGAACGTCGAATAATATAGCTTCGGATAAGATTATGCTGTGCGCAATATGTACATACTATAATATAGTGGACGTCCTTGCGCCACGTTACCGAAAATGGCGCATCGGAAATAACGCGCAAAAATGGGGAAACTCGACGGTATCTATGGCCGATCAGGGAAACGCGCAAATCCCGGCGAGGTAAATCCGATTTTCCGTATTTCCGTTCATGTCCCGTACGCGTAACGACCCGATTCCGCTTTCGCCGCGGCCACGCATCGGCGTGAGAGTGCCAGAACAGTCGACGAGGTCGATCGATATCGAATTCACCCCCGCGTCCCAGGAGAGACAGAGACCTGTAGGAGATAGAGAACACCACGACCTCGAGGGTTGTTGGCCTCGTTTCAAGCCCTCCGGGAATCGGTAACATATACCCTACCATGGTTGACGACGGGGTTGAAGTGCTACTCATGGCCTACGCATTTGGGTTAGCTCTGTGCGTACTCGAGACGAGTTGAAAGTGGCGCACGTACTATGTACTATACTATCCTAGTAAAATACAAATTCTGTTTGGCGAGTAAACTTACCCTGTTCGAACGCATCGGGTCTGAGAGTTTACTTATATCGTGTACACACATTATTCTCTGATGCTTTCGCTTGCGTCGAATGTAAAAAATGTTAGACATAACTTCTCTTTGTCTTTAATTATTTCTTTAATGATTTATAGACTGCAGATGCATTTATAGAAAAATTATATGACTTCTCCTCTATTCAAATCATTAACCCCTTGCCCTACGATTTATTTTACGGTTTCAGTGATTAGAACTTTTTTGTAGATCGTAATTTCCTAAAAAAGGAGAAAATTAATACAAATTGTATATGTTCTTCAATAGCTGTATAATAACAAAACCAAAATAGAAAATTATTTCGGTTTAAAGGAAATTATTAACACACATTTTTATCAGAATCTGTTCAAAATATTCATCACGAGTCAGATACGATATTGTAAGACAAGGGATTAAGGGAAGAAATAACATTCAATTTATTTTCCATTTCTTGCAATCGATGCAGACAATTTTTACTTTGCATAAAGATCCGTAGTCTAATGATTTTTAATGGTATAAGATAATTTTAAAAATACAGATACAGATAGACTTTATATAATTTTTCGATTTTTCAAGATGGATTTGAATAGACCGTGTTGAATATGCATAACAAAAGTCTGATTAGAATCTCAATTGGCAAGATTGCACTCCTTTGTAATAAATATCACGTGTAAAATAATTTGTATCGAGAACCTAGCACGCTGGTTTCGCGTTCGTGTTCCACTTTCGAGTGCGAGCACGCATTGCGTGCACTTAAAATACATTGGAATTGGAGATGGTCGCGAATTAGGTCCGCTTAATATAAGTACTCTCTATTTTGTGCGCGAAGATTACACAAATATACATGAAACTCGCGTAGTTAACACTATTATTTCAAATATGGATTGTATTTATATTTTTCTACGTTGTTCCTTTTGAAATCTGACAATAAATAAACAAGTATTGCTGCCTTTTTCTGGTTTGAAAATAATAAGCGATAATAATGTTGGTAGGTTCTGCAGATTCACCAGAAAATTTCATTTCAACCGATTTGTTAGTGTTCGAACAGATACCATTGCAACCCGTGTTAACGTAGAAAATTTAACGTGTAAATTATTTCGAGCTGTTCGAAGTTAATAACGTGTTGAAAATCTGTATTGTTCTATTTTGGTGAGTATGGGCAAATTAACTGGCGCGGAAGCGAAAACAGATACGATAAGTGTTTGCACGAGCTGGTTTTATTGCTTACCCGTCTTATATTTTCGCGCGAAGTAATGCCTCTATAAAATTTTGGAACGTGTTACACCCAGACTGCCATAAATGATTTTGATATATTATATACATATATTTTCTTCTCGGAAAGGGTTAGATTTGCATAAAGTCAGTCCTCGAGAATGTAGAGCTCGAGACATCTGTAGTCTGGCAGCAGTGGCGCGTTATAACTAGTTGGGGCCTTGGGCAAAGTAGAATTTCGGGGCCGCTGACCCGAACTAAATAACTTTCACGTTGGAAAAAATAAAACAATTGTAAAAATATCTGCATATTTATTATTGCATAAAAAGTGAAATAAATTCTTCATCCATAGAAACATTTTACATAAAAATACAAAATATTTGGTAAACAATTACACATATTGATATATATATAGAGAGCATTATAAATCTAATGCATACATGAGTGCAATATTTATTTAAGTATTTACTTCCCGGGCTTTTTTGCCGCAAAATTATTAATTTGTTCGTTTGAGTTTGAATTTTTTTATGAGAAAAACATAGAATTTGGATCTTGGTTCGTGTTTGGGGCCCCCGGCATTTGCCCAAGTTGTGCCCATAGGGCAGCGTTTTCCAACCTGGGAGGCGTGGTCCTCAGGGGAGGCGCCAAAATTTTTGTTGTGCCAGTATTTTTTATAATAAAGTTATTATTATTTAAATGGTGTCTATATTATGATATCTTTATTAAAAGATAGGGAGGCGCGGAAAAAAATTTCTTTTTAGGGAGACGTAGTAGCATAAAGGTTGGAAACCGCTGCCATAGGGTAACGCGCCATTGTCTGGCAGCACAGTTGCCAAAGTCTCTTCGCTACGTCGATGATTAATCACGGGACTGGCGATATGCGAACTACATTCGTACCTCAATAATAACAAAAAGTATGTATGTAGTGTTGATTCTAATGGTCAACGAATTTATGCGTCATCGATCTCGCGCCGTTTGACGCCTCGACCTCCGACTGTACTTTGGTGCATGGGCGCATAGTGTCCGCTGCTTACATACTCCTTTCTTAACGCTCTTCTATTCTCGTACGTGGTCGGAATAAAAATAAGGGATCACGTGGGCCCAGACTACCGTCTCGGGACAGTTGCCAGCAGTTCGCGAACCCCGTTCCCTCGTAAACTGACGCCCCGAAACAGGCGAAAGCATTTCGAGCTAATCTTAGAGGCTCGACACGTGAAAGGGAGTATGTAAAAGGTGCAAAAGCGGCAGTCCGGTTTTTACTCGCGGCTTCACAGCCGTGTTGGATTAAGTTTTGGCGTCTACTGGAAGGCTGCCGCTTGCGGGATTTATGGCGCCAGCGTGCGCACGTGGCCTGTTTTCCGAATTTTTTCGTGCGAAGATTCGCAAATCTCATTCCTGACCCTTCTGAAACGAATCGCATGCGTGTATTGTGTTCGTTACAATTTTTATGCGAAGTAAAAACTGTCTCTCTATCGATTGGAAAATGCAGATATAAATTTCCTTCTTCAATTAGTAATTTTGATAAGTCGAATATCCGGAGTGATATAGAAATTTATTTTCTCTCTTAATATGTCCAATAGGTTGAAAATGATATATAATGTTTTTAATATTTTAAATCACACCATCTCATTTTTGTCATAAATGCACAGAATCCGCTGTCTAATAATATTGTCATAGCAATTTCACAACTTGGACGTTTCAGTCACCTGAGTATACAGGACCGAACACTCGAAATTCCGGAAACACCCAGTACATACATACCTTTATGAAAGTTAGCCTACTTCGATAACTATGGTAACCTGAGCTACTTAAATGGCTCCCACCGATCGAAAGAATGGTCCAGAGAATTGTTGAATGGCTGTTGACGGTGTATTGTTTAATGAGACAGCGCGAAGTACGTCATCGATGTTGTACTATAAAAGATTCATCCACAGTACGTCATACCTTCGATCTTGAGCGTAACTTGTCCACACGTGACCGCCTCCCATTCACGTTCTATTGAAAATTTCATTCACGATTGAACATTCTACATAAAACCGAGCAGGACTTCTGAACGAGCACACCTGCTACATCGGAAAAACTATTATCGACTATAAAATAGATGAAATGTCGAACGTACAACTCTTGTAGTTTAAACTATTTTAAAACTATCATGGTACAACATTTCTTTCATATAATTATGTGATTCAAAAATTGATTTAGAAATTTTGTTTGAATAAATATATATATATATATATAATATATTTATTGTTTGTGTGAATAAATAAATAAATATATGTATATATAATATATATTTTTTGTTTGAATAAATATATATACAATATATTTATTGTTTTAATAAATATATATATATATATATATCACATTTTTTGTTTGAATAAATATATTATGTTTTGTATGTGTGTGTGTTCTAGCCATTTCATTGAAATGTCGTTTCGAACTCGATTGCAAGGTGGATAATGCAGAATCGATGGTTTCGTTACAAAAATAAAATTCTATTTCGCAGTAAAAGTTTTTAAGGGCAGTCTATAAAAAACTAGTATCGCCAAGTCGATGAAGACCCGCCTCTATGTATAGATTGAAATGTGTGTCACCCGCGAACTATAGACGAATATTCGTACAGTTTTGTGCACATTAAAAATAGCTCGGTCGCCTTTGGTCTCTACTATTTTTATAATTGCATTGCTAACGTCTTTAGAAGCGGAACAAAGAAGATTAGCCTTTATTACCGACCGCCTTGTTCTATTTTCCTTTCACTTCGATTCGACCGAGATCCATTAATGAGCTCGCAATCCCCGTTTAATTATTCAGATATCGCCTTCGAATTTCATTTCGTTAACATCTCCTCATCAATTTCAACATTTATACGCTGCGTTCTACTAATTTTGTTAATCAGCTTTTCCGTTGTCTTTGAAAGGATGGCTAAATGGAAAGTAATCTGCTTGAGATAAGCTGTTCTTTCTTCAAGCTGACAGATTCTGTGCACAGTTTCGTTTCACTCTTTCGGAAAATAAATGTCTGTAGCACCAGATTTGAATATTTCAGATCTGGGCAAATAGTTTCGTCACCAATACAGTAAATATTCGATTTAAAAAAACGGGAACTGCACGATCTAAGAAAAACGAATGTGCCTAAAGAAGTTTTGGTCACAACTTCTGTAACCTGTGAGACAATTTCACAGCTGAACAATATAATTACTAGATTTCGGACCTGTATGCATTTATGAAGGAGTTAATTGGGTGAAATATAAAACAGTAAGAGATTTTAAAAAATTCAAGAATGTTGTAATGTTGCTTTTAATGTAACAAAGTCGTTAAGGGATGAAATCAATTTTTATGTTAATCGTATTTCCCACAATTAATGCAAAGCATTTTTATTTTACATAAAGAACCACAGTCTAATGATTACATTTTTACTTTCATTAAGGAAAAAGTTCGTATTTTCGGATAGCACATACTATACATAGAATGAGGAAAACTGCTTTATCGTCAACGTTGTTGAAACGCGGAACGTCTGCAAGCGACGTTATCAATGTTTCGTAAATGCAAACGGCAGTGTTAGGTAATAACTGTTGGGGTCATCGATCGTGGAGTACTGCATACAAACGGTACTCGAGGTAATTAGGTCGTCGACGACTAATGGGAACCACATTTATCTTCGGGCCGATGAAGTTCCGCGGGATTGCCCGCGGTTGTGAAAATTCGAATTGCACCCAATAGTTTCTCTCCCTTTTTATTACTGTCAATGCAGTTGCAGTCGATTGCGAAAACGCTCCTCGTTCTACCGTTGCGGTGCCTTGCCGCCAAGTTGGCGAAATAATTACCTTTGTTCCACGTTCGCTTTCCTTCGTGCTTTAGAAACGGATTTCATTTACCTTCGCTCGATTAATTTCGCAATTCTGAAACGAAAGTTTCCACCGTGATGTTCGAGAACACCATTTTACAACAAATTCGAAACGCAATGATGAAACTTTTCGCGTCACTGTCTTCAACAAACACTAAATTTTAAATTCTTCGTTATTCGAATGTTTATGTCACGTGTAAACAGTTCAACCATAACACAGACGATTTATTATGCAAATCAGATTGAATCCAGGCCGTAGATTCCGTAACTGTGACTATAGGAATGTTTTTTTAAATTTATTTAATGTTGCTTCGACATCAAAGGCCATTAGCAACACGGTACATTTTCTTACAATATTTTATACATATTTGTATCCTCGGAACCTAACAGAATGGGTAAGGATTCAGGCAACTTAGCATTTTTCCTTTCATTCTCATAGACCATAGGTATTAATTGAATAAAACTATTGGGTTGGCAAGAAAGTAATTTCTATATTCAAACGATGAACTTTAATGAATTAAAATATTTTATTTATTCTTTTTTGAAAAAGATGATCGAATAAAAGGGAAAATATCTTATTCATTAAAGTTCATTGCTTGAATAAAAAAATTGGGCTCTATTTCTCCTTAAAATACCGAAATTACTTTCTTGCCAACCCAATAGTATAATAATATAATCGAACTACATAGTATACATGACTAGACTGAGGATCTCCATGCAAAATAAAATTTTTAGATATCAATTGCAAACTGTAGTAGGAGCTAACTGAAAATGTATTTTCCTCATTAATGATTTTTATATGTTAAAAGTAGTATATCGGCATTGCTACTCTTTTAATCTTTTTCCTATTTTGAATTACACCCAATCATTTTTGTCATAAATGCATAAAGTCCGCTGTCTATACACGACTCAAACTGTGTCGTGTTTGGTATCGTCCCAATCAGAAAAATGTCTTTCATAACGTTTAAAAAAAGGTTTTCAATGTATGTTGTGCTTCTTGTCTTGTCGTCTCCTTCGAAAAACTGTATTTCGTTCTCAGCGAAGTAATTATACATTAACTCAAGGTTCGAGAACGTTTCATTTCTATGATGCTTAGAAAGTCTTGGTTTCATTGCGGTGTAACTGAAATCACCGGCTTCAAATAGAAATCCCCATTAACATTCCATCGTCGCGATTGCGCAAATCAATTTACAGAGACTAATACGCCACAGTTTGTCAGATACCGTTTCAAATCGCGTATCAGTTTTTCACCTTGATTTTCTTTTCTAAGAATACAATCAAGGCTTTCGCGTGGCTGCTTGATAATGAAATCAACTGCGCATTGCCAATGTGTCAATGATGAAATCCTTGACATTCTCTCACGACCTTCTGTGTCGACACACGGGGTTCTCTCGTTTTATAATAGTCGCCGTTGTGGCACCTCGTTCGCTTTCATAGTTGTTTTTTTCCCCATCAAAATAAACATTCGAGGCGAAAAAAAGCTTCGATTGTTTCGCGGTCAATGTTACCTTTCGTTTCTGTATACTGGGTGTTTCTCAATTGCCCGTCACTCGTAAATGAGAATGGAAGAGTTCAAAATATATGGAATAATTGTTTCTCAGTGTCAATGCCCGTTTTCCATGCAATTTACGCGAACGAAGGTTGAGTTACAAAGAAGTGACATTAAAATATCGATACTACTAAATCAATACTATACGGACAGCGACAAAGTTTGTGTGATTGGAACTGTCAGTCTGATATATATTGCAGCGTTCTAGACCTTCAGCAATTTGACAAATGACCGAAAAAGTTCCTTGAGCGAATGTTTTAGAAAGAGAATAATTACCATTGTAACGCCGGAGCGCTATATAATTTTCACTAAACAGTTGAACTCATTTCAATTGCATTGGAGTTTGTAAAAATTCCATTGCTTCGTTGGTATTAACACTAAACCAATCCCACCAACAAAAGTGACGTGTATTGTATTATAAAAATAACAGAGTAAAATTACCTGTAGATTTTCAATAATTGTCAAATAGAAAATGTAGAACCTGCGGTAATGCATTTAGTGTTGACCAATTCTCAAAATAATTTCCCACAATTCCTAATACTAGCCCGGTTTCTAAAACAGGCATCTGCGAATATATTTGGCATGTAATCAATCACAATATAATATATAGGCCGTTCGTGTTCCGCATATTTGATACATAACGAGGCCGCGACGTCTAATAATATTAGATAAGCAACAGTTATATCAGAATGGTCTATTTTGAAGTTCGTCCGTCCTAAGAATACTGTACTCCGAATATTTGTTTACTTACGTCACGTGAGGAATAACTGGATTCTTATATTGTGATCGAAACAGTGAGTACATCTGCTTACAAGTCGAACTTGGTGCTCCGATGATTCCTGCCGCCAACAACAAAATGGCTTACGACTCTCGCGGCAAGAATCATTTAGGTCATGCGACTGCCGTGGTCTAAATAATCCGTGCCGCTCGGCTCGTAAATTACCCGGCGGCTAACGGCAGGAATTATTTAGGTCACTCGGCTCCTACCACTCAAATAATGCAATTAACCTCTTAACTGGTCTCTTGATAAGAACAATACTATACTATGAATTCATTGAACCTTCTAGCAGCGATCGGAACCGCATTTTTAATTTTACAGATACCGACAAGAATCTTGTATGCAAATCTGTATTAAAAGTAACTGGTACATGTTCTCTTATCAAAATGACAAGATTGATTCTATTTAGACTTTGTGCAGCTCCTATTGTAATATGTAAATTATTTTTATTATATCAATAATCGTGAAATAAAAAATCTGGAATAATTACGTTCCTTAAAAATTAAATGAAATATTAAAACAGAAAAATTTATCATCGACCCCCAATAAACCCCTGGAACACTATCAACCCTTTTGAAACTTCTATCGACCACCTGGACCCCGTTGGGAACCCCTGGTATAGGCAGAAAACAGAATTTAGAATTTAAAAGGGGGTATATAGGTTCTGTTCCATGCTAAACCTGGCTATGCTCTGTCTCCGTCTATTGTTCAGAGGATCGGTAAATCACCGGTGGATTGTAATCTTAATTGGAAAAAGAAACGAGTCTGACGACGCATTTATCGAGGTATCCAACTGATTAAGGAACTACCTGTGCAGGCTCTCGCGATTGCACAATCGGTTACAGCGACGGTCGCGCGGATTATTCGAAATAAAAGATTCAGAGCGTGTCCAGCGATCGTGTCGGGGCTTTCTTCCACGGGGAAAGTAAAAGTGTTCGTTTCGTGCCAAGGTGAGATCCACGGTGAAACTTATCGCGGGTGTCCTTCGCGGTTTGTCTACCCGGCGCCGGTGCGTCCTCGTCGCTGCACAATGGCCCGCATCGAACGATTCGCCGACGTTTCGCCAATAAATCAACATCCTCGTATCGTGTCCATTGAAACTGCATCGCCTCGTGAACCTCGAACTTGAAAATATCTACATAAAAAGACCGTAGCCGAGGCGAATACAGGACGTTTCAAATACTGGAAGAACTTTAAAAAATGAATGTACACTATTCTCTTTTATTTTGTGGAGTTAATGGATTTGGCAACGGCTCGTAATTCCAGTTTTCAGAATCCGTGATCAACCATAGGAATTCCCGGCGAGTATCTTGTTTACCTAGCAGATCCGTTCCGGGGATTCCTCTATCACCTGTCCCCGTTCGAATCGATTTGCGTCAGCGATAACTAACTAGCTGTTCCTCCTCTGTTTCAGTTGTAACCCATCAAAACAACAACATGTCTGTCACCACGTCCGTGCAGCCTGCCACCGAGAGCCTCTCTCGCCACGGGTAAGCACCACTTTCTTCGTTACGTGAGAAATAGGTGAAACGGCAGAACGTAATTCGACTCGGGATTCCCCTCGGGAACATTCGACGTACAAAGCGCTTAGAATTCGGGTCCGTTCGACTCTCCCGACAAACTTCCTCCACGTTATTTCCCCGATATGTTCTATAAGAGGAAAGTTATCATATTAGTAAGAGAGCGAGGTTTGCTCGACAATATTTAAATTAAAATATTTGCTAAATAATTTTTTAAAACTTTTTTATGGAGAATAAAAGATTGCTTCGTGACTCCATTTGAAAAAGTTGACCTCACATAAAGATTTATTTCAGCGCTTAATAATTTCCATACATTGAAACCAATAGAACAGTCATACATGTTACTAATCTTTCACTGTTTCATGTTATGCAATTCACGAAGAAACTGGTGGGGCAAAATCATTAAAGCGTCATCATCACATGTCATTGAACTGTCGTGGAGTTTCCGAGGCTCCCAATCGACATTCGAGGATCACGGAAACAAAATGACGCGTCCTTCATAAAGGACAGCAAAGTAACGTTCGTGTGACACATCCATGTTCGAAGTAGTATAAATATCGGAAAGGATCTATAATTCGGTTTAAAAATAGAGGTGCAGTTGCACGGCCGAGCGAAACAGTATTTAATAAGAAAATTGTATATCCTGTTTCGTTACGCCATCCCAGAAACCGGCTCGTAACCAGTAGCGTGACTCATTTTCCGCTAGAATTTTCTTCGATAATCTTTGCTGTGCTCTCTGTGTGCCGGAGTCACCGACGCGTAAGGCTTCATCGAAATCGATGAGGCCGACTCTCGTCGATCTATTTTCATCGCGGCAACCAATTTACTCGGGAGAACCATAAAAGACCGCAATGGTGATTGCGACTCGCCGCTGCACGCGGTTTTATACGTGCAATATCCTCTATGTACATCGATAGATGTATGCACAGGAGCACATTCGAAACAGTTAGACAGTTAGACCAAAGAGACACCGCGAACCATTCGCCCTCTCGCAGAATTATTCTTAGTGCTGGCATTATTCGTGGAAGTCGCGTCGGTTTTGCATAATACAGACACGTGGCTCTGTGGCGCCTCTGTGCTCGTTACGCCACTGCGCCTGAGAAAACACGAAGGACGACTTTGAAGGCGGATGCTTATGCATCTCCAATCCGATATTATTGTTCCGCGCCACGGCTCTAGTCACGATGGTGCCCGCCATTCTTCCAATTTTTCCGATTTTTTTCGAAAGAACTGTCGAACTTTCGGCACCAGGTTCTCGCGCACGCATTCACGGGTATCTTAAATACGTCAGGAATTTTTTTCAAAGTAACAACAATCCAAATTACATGAATTATATGTACAGGGTGAGGAACCTCAAAAAGTCCACCTGAATAACTCGACTAAATGCATCAGATGGAAATTGCTTGGTTTCGAAGGGGTATTAATCTGATAATACTAGCTTTTTTGTAGGTGGACGCGTAAAGGACATGAAGGTAAACTTCATTTTGTGCAGTCGATGCAGCTGACCATTCGTTATAAAAAGGTACTAACTTATGTATGTTGAAAAGTTAGTAGTTCAGGAGATATTTCAATTTAAATAACTCTAAAACACCATTACTGTCGTACTAAAGACGTTAGCATTTATTTACTAGTGTAACGTCTTAGTTACACAGGACATAGTATACATAGGTTAGTACTTTTTTATAACGAATGGCCAGCTGCATCGATTGATGTATTAAAAAATACCTCATTCCATTTAAAAGTATGAAGTTGACCTTCATATGACCTTTACGCGTCCACCTACAAAAAAGCTACTAACATCAGATTAATGTCCCATCGAAACCAAGCAATTTCCATTTGATGCATTTTTTCCTAACACCAATAGCAGCCGAGTTATTCGGGTGGCCTGTTTGAGGTGCCTCACCCTGTATATATTTTTTGGAGAATATGTTTTATGACATTGACTGTTGCCACTATTCCATCTCTTGATAATCTGAAATATTTTCAATGGACTTTCTAGACCCCGAAGGTCTGCCGATCTTAGATACCAGAAGAATCCTAGTTATTTCTACGATCTCCGAGTATATCCAATCATTTTTATGGTCTAGAAAGCCGAGCGAATGTTGAATGTTATTTATCAAGCACTTCCTCTCGGACGCGCGCTCTCTTCCTCGTGCTTCGTGAAAAGAGCAACGTTAAAAAACACCGTTACAGAAAACCCACGCATTAAATCTCTCTCTCATTCTTTCCTCTCTAAGAGGATCCCTCTGGGCGAATCGGCGACGACGAATCCGAACTTTCTAGTCCGCGATGTCCCTTCATTCGAAAGGATAGAATCGCTTTCCTCCTTTTAAGCCTTTTAAATCAAAACTCGATACTTTCTAATAGTCGACCCGTTTCCATAACTCTAATAACCGCTTTCATACCACCTGTCCAGTATCGCACGTTCAATTAGAACTCGATTGACTGGCTGAACGTAAATCTGGATGAATAAAGTGATCTTCGAGCTTCTAGAATCGTCGATCACTGTATATAATTATACGAGTCCATGAAATTTACAAAAAAACGAAACATCACCTTATGTTAATCGTGTTACGATCATTTGTTTCCTACTAGTTTATATAAAATTATTTTACATCATAGTGATCCAACTTTTCCGGATCATCTTATGATTGGTGATGTAACTATTCATTTGCATCATGCAATTGCAGATCAATTTCTTATTTATTAATTAATCGGCACAATCTCTCAAGCTGACCTACGGATCACACCAGAGTCGCCTGAGTAATTATAAAACTTGTGTCCCCACTCTAACTTCCCCTTCTACGACGCTGCTGGCCGGTGGTGACAGAGAAAGGGTAACTTTTTCCCCTCAATTCAAAGTTGTGTTGAATTACGATTGAATTACTTTACGAATTATAATTACGAAATAATGCACTCGCATTGTATTCAATTATTTCGTAATTCAAAATTCAGTCGCTTCATTCAATTAAATTACAATGTAATTTGTAATTCTGGTCTCTTATTCAATTAAATCACAATGTATTTATGAAGTACAGTCCAATTATAAATTATACATAAGAAGAATAGGAGGTGAAATTATATTGTATTTGATTTGATTATTAACGTAATTAGGAATTAAATTAGCTGAAAGGTTCTAATTACGTAATGCAATTACAATGTAATTCAAATACTATTTATACGTGTAATTAAGTTACCTGATTAATTCAAGTACTATTTGTACAGTGTAATTAATAAATAAACAGTATTTATGCAGTTATAAAATACAATGTAATTAAATTACGTGATTCTATCACTGTATCATCATTGTATCGTAGCCATTTGAAATCCAATTGTTAATCAGTACGATTTCCAGTGTCTTCGCTGACCCTCAAAAAAGTCCAACATCTTCGCGCCTCTCCCGTATCATCATAATCATCATCATTCACTTGTGTACTTATACGGGCAATTGCGGGATCTTTCTTTCTCAATGAAATAATCGGCGGAATGTTTTTTTAACCACCGTCCTTGCTGAATTGCCTCCCTTTGTGCCCGAGCGTAAACTGATTATGTCGGTCCCTTTGTCTCGGAGTAGCCTCGGTTGTTGTTCACACGCGCGGAATTTCACGTGGTCACCGCGTGTCGTTAACTTGATCGCGGTTAATTAATAGTTAACGCAAGCCGGAAATTCTCGAAATTACTGTTGGACGGAGAGGGTCAGGCCGCCTCTCCGAGAGGAACGGAGGGAGAGTCAGGCTTCGAAGTCCTTCAGCCCCAACGTCACGTTGACACGTTAACATGTTTCGTCGAACGATGAGCGTGTGCACGTCTCACGTGGAATCCGCGTAAAGGGCAGCCATGAGAACCATCCTTGTGCAACGCGGACGCTTTGAATACTATAAATTAGAAACGAGCCTCGCGAATGTCGCGTATAAACCGCAGGTGCCCATCGAGAGCAGTATACTTCTGATCGATAGGACAGTTATTGTTGGAATTGAATAGACACTTATTACGTCGAATGATCTTTGGGTCAAGTCTTGGAGGAGGACGCGGCTGAACGCCTTTTTCTGCAAAATAATATCATTTTGCTTATCAACGATGAGGGTCTTCCAGAGACAAAATTTTTGCCTCAGAAAATTCGTTGTTTCTTCATTTTTTACTTCATTTTATTTTACTTCATTTTTTATTTCTTACCAGTAGGCAGACCGAAATGACCCATGTATCGAAACGTGCTCTATACAAAAATGTATAACTCCTGTAATTTTTATTGTTTTTACTTTAAAAAAATCGCACATGTCCTTCGACTACCAATAAATATGTGTGAAAAATGTCGATGCAGAAGGTCCAATAGTTTCTCCGGGAAAAATTCTTGAAAATTCGTGCAACCGTGGAGTCATGTCTCTCGAAAAACGTGCTTCATAAAAAAATATATAACTCCTGTAATTTGGATTATATTTACTTTAAAAAAATCGCATATGTTCTTCAACTACCAATAAATATGTGTGAAAAATCTCGATACGGAAGGTCTAATAGTTTCCCCGAAAAAAATTCCTGAAAAATTCTTGCTATCTCTCGAAGCAATCGGAGGACGTAAACAGAAACGCTGGCGTTGTTTCGTGTATACGAAAGTAGGAGGAAACCGTTTAGCTGATCGATTCCGCGACACACGCGTCGCACACGTACATCGTAGGTCGCGCGAACGCGGAACTCGTATGAGTCGCGGTTATTACGCACCCGTGCACGTTATCGTCACGTGAAACGAACGTTTTTCTTCCTGATTTCCATATCTCTGCATGTTTTAGCGTGTACTCGACGTGCTTATGACGATATGCCTTACGTTCAAGTGGATCAGCCCAGTTCCCAGCTCTCTCCCTCTCTCTCTCTTTTTACCTCGTTCGTAGTTTTTCCATTAATATTTATTCCGAGAACAATCACGTGAAAATGAATTTCCGATCACGAATTGACCGAGCGATCGAGGCGTGATAACAACAAATGGAAGACTTCGGCTGCGAAGAGTCCGATTGCCATCGTCCGTCCGACATACAAATTAACCGACCTCGAATTATCAGACACTCTCCCTCCGCCGTGATGCTTTTTTTTTGTTATTTTTCTATCTTCGTAGGCTGATATCAGTCCGCTCTTCTCAGCGAACCGCGATCGGTCAATTCCTCGCGCGAGTCGCGTTGATAATGTTGAATCCGAGTCGCAGAATCGACCATTCGCTTTTTATCGCGTTAAGAAATATTCCGGATGACTAAGTCAATCCGGGAGACTTGTGGCGAGGAATTTTGCGCGTCGTACGTTTGATTTTTGAGATTGCGAGTGTCGGTTTGTATTTTCATTGGGAGAAAGTATTTATTCGCATAGATCGCATTGTTTCTTCAACCTTTACGCATTTGCGTCGTTTGTGTATCTCATTTTTCATATTTTGTATAATTCAACAGAATTCACTTTGTTCTATCAATATTCATATTATTTTGCATAAAGATCGTCTATTAGAATATGTATACTTTCTTGATCGTTGCTGACGTAAAGGACTAATTAGGTATTCAAATTCTGATGAACAATTGCATTCTAATTTCTGGGAATAGTTACAAAATTCAAGTACGGAGGGTATCATTTGTTCATGTCGATGTGGAAGTTTATTTTGCAAACAAAACGTCCTGTAAAATATATTTGTCCTCTGACCTCGAAAAATATAAAATTCTTACAACATATAAATTGGAGAGAGGCGCTAATTATTCTGTTGAGCAGAGTATATGCTAGCAATTTTTGCGTATCGCAGAACGCTTTTTATTTGCAAAGCTGTGGGAGCCAGCTGTTTATAATGTTCGAACGAAACCGCGGCCATTGCTGTTGGAAAGTAGTTGCTCGCCAAAATGGTAACGGTAGTCGAAAGAAACGTAGAAAAAGAAGAACCACATTCCAGATTCTTCCGGGTTTAACGGTCGAACGTGTTCAAGGCCAGCACGCTCTACCGTCTCGATCATTCGAGATATAGTCTTCCGAATCGAAAAGAGACTGGCTATTTATTATCTCTGATCGGTTGTCGAATCATTAACGGATGCCTAATGCGATAAGGTCCTGTTACTATCGATCATCGTGTATCTCGAATGTTTCCTCTTGGAATTTTACTGAAACAGTCAAAGTACAAACATATTAGATTTACCAGAAAATCTTTGCATTCTTCTTGCTGGACTCTGACGGTACAAAGTGACAATATTTCCAGATAGAAGAAACGATATTTATGTTCCATTCAATCCAATGCAGTAGAACTGACAAATCATAATTTTCAGGAAAAATGCTGGAGGTGAATTGTTCGTCGTTCCTCCGCATCGTTTCCAAGAATTTCCGAATAAACAAATTCCGGTTTTGCTAGCATTTCCTTCAGGTTTCATCCTCATTGTGTAAAATGTAATTGAAATTCCCGTCTTATAAGCGTGCGCAATATTATTCAAACTATTCTTCGAAAAAACCGTCGATCTTAACCTTTCGCGAAACTCTTTCCTTCTGCAGTTTTTCCCTTAGCGTGCAATGAAGTTTATAATTAAACATCTCGTGAAGCGGCACGCATTTTCTGCCGGACGATTACACAAAGTTATAAAATAACGTTACATGGACGCGTGTAGTTTCAAAATGCAATGTTAAAGTTAAAACACAACGCAAATCTTTTTTATCTTCATCCTTACAATTATTCTAAAAATTAACAATTTTTATTTTGCCATTACAAATTATAATTTCGGCTGCAAAGAGTCGTTGGAAATTATTTAACTGGAAGAATATAATTCCTGAACAGGAAACTCGATTGTGAATAGTTTTTGATAGGAAGTAATTATTTTTGTGCATTATTCATTGTAAAGATATATCTTATTAAAACCGCATTGCATAGTTTATTTTGTAAATTCGTTACGTATCAAAAAACGTGAAATGAAAAAAATCCTTTACAAACAACCTATTTGTCATAGCGCTTTTCATAATTCACGTACCAGACGTTCTGTCGAAGATTCCTGTATGGCAGAACACTAATTCAATCACAAAACTTTTTAATCGTTCCTTTATGAAAGTTTTCATATTCGTGACATCGTCCCGATTAAAACGATACCAGACACGACACAGTTTCAATCAAGTATACTCGTTTAATCCACGATATAGTAGAACCTCGAGTAGTACGGATAGTAGAGATTCTACTATATCGTGGATTAAACGATTGCACATGATTCAATCTGTGCCGTGTTTGGTATCGTTTTAATCGGGAAGATGTCACGAACATGTTGCTACAAGTTTCATAATAAAATAATTAAAAATTTTGTTTACTCACTTGTGTAGATGAGGATTAAAACAATGAATGTTTTTTTGTATTATTCGTGTGAAAGGATTGAAGTGGATGAAAAGACAAAACATTAAATTTTCGTTTCTCTTTTTGTTTCAGGAGCAACATCTCATTGAGAAGCTGCGACGACGGCTTCCAGGGATCGCACCCACAGTATCAGGACACGATCCTTACCATCGAAGAACTCCGTGCTCAACTGAACTCTTGCTTCACGTAAGTTCACATTTTTCCTTTGTTCTACCGAGAAGAAATGAAGAATTTGTCTCGTAGCATTTCACTTGGTGTCTTGTTAAACTCAAATGTAATACAGTAAAGCCTTGATCTAAGAAAACCTCTCGGATCCGGAGACAGTGGAGGGGATATCCGTTTTTCTTAGATCGCGCAGTTCCCGTTTTCTTAGATCAAGGCTTTTACTCCAGTACTAGTAGAAAAAGCAAATATTTGCAGTGTCATTAGAGGTGTTAATTGACTATTACCTGAAAATTGTCCAATCTAGGCACTGGTTTTAATTCGATTGCGTCACCAATTTATAGTCTTCTCCTAAATCGAATCTAGAGATCCTAAGTTGACTTTGACTTGCAGATAAAATTGAGTGAAACAGTTTACACATTTATTAAAATTCAAATAATTGTATTTATTAGCACATGTTGAGTAAACAGAAAATTCAATTGATCGGCCATTGTTATCAAGAGAGTGAGACACGATAGTAAAGAATTCGACACGGAGCTTATCAGTTACGTCATGGCGGGTTTCATAAAAGCTTCGATAAAAGTTACAACCGGTTCAACAGTCGCTATCGGAAACAATTAACTTCGGCGGTCCTTTTTTCCCCCACGTGATCCACAACGAGCGAATAATTAGTGTAGGGTTATCGGTGTCTGGTATCGCGAGATATCAGCAATCGTGATCCTTCGTTACAGATCCTGAGAACGCGGCTCCGCTTATTGCGCAGACTGTGAACTCGACCCGACAATAATAGAATCTGATGCGATCCAGAACCACCGTGATGATTAAATTCGTTTTAGACGTCGGTCATATATTAAGCGGAGAAATCCGGTTCAAACTCCATTATTCCCAGAGTTCATTGTTTCAATGGAATCCGCACTGTGCGTCATTCGCGAATTGTTGAAAAAAACTTCGGATTCTTCAATTGTG
This sequence comes from Lasioglossum calceatum, assembly GCA_963966675.1. Classification (NCBI taxonomy): domain Eukaryota; kingdom Metazoa; phylum Arthropoda; class Insecta; order Hymenoptera; family Halictidae; genus Lasioglossum; species Lasioglossum calceatum. The sequence continues at coordinate 9,370,302 of OZ016549.1, forward strand.
AGATCCGCTTTTTTCCGGTAACTTTGTTGAAAAATCTTAAAACATACAAAAGGGTGTTCCGAAAATGTTTTACTTCTTTGAGCTGATTCCTGAGGTCAATCGAAGTAACTTTTGCTTTTGCAGAAATGTTCTCCGCGGCTTCATTGAGGAGTTATTAACGAAAAACACGGACCAATCAGAGCGCGACTACTACGGATGGATTCCAGCTCGGCCACTTCCAACGCCGCTCTCAGCTCTAACCGCGCGCTGATTGGTCCGTGTTTTTCGTTAATAACCCGTTAACGAAGGCACGGAGAATATTTTCGCAAACGAAAAAGTTATTTCGATTGGCCTCAGGAATTACCCTGAGGAAGCACAACATTTTTGGGACACTCTTATTTGATAATTAATTGTGCTGGTTTTCAAAGATATAGAAACACATAATAAAATATTTTCTGTTAGAATTCTCTTGTTATTGTAGCCCTTCAACATCATTAGTAGACTGCAGATGTTTATGCAGTTTGCAATTTTCGTAGACGAATTTTAAGAAACTCGAATCAAATAAAATCTTATTTCCCGTGGTAGTAGCCTTTTTAGAATTGAAATAAGTCGTACTAAATTCTGTCATATTTTATATCCTGGCATTTTTTGAAAATTTTCAAGAGTCTGATCATTAGATTGCGGATCTTTATGCAAAATAAAAAATATTCGCATTGATAACAGGACACAGGAACCAAATAAAAATTGTATTCTTCTCTTAATTATCGTATCAAGTTGAAACTACTACATTGGTGTCCATAAATATTTTTTAATAAATTGTACGTACCCCCCTTCTTTGTCATAAAGGCATACAATCCGCAGTCTACTTATCATTGCCCAGTGAATACGTTCCACTGGGAAATAGTGTTCGAAAGAAATCTCGACACGACGAAACAATTGCAATTGAAAGAAAATATTCGATAGAAAATCGATAGCCTCTCTAGCAATCGACGTTGCAAATGGAAGGATCTAGTGCTCGTGAATCTAAATTGACGTCGTCGTTATACAACACGATGTACGTCGTTAAAGTAGGCAACGTTTTAATATTTTTTATTCGTTGTTGGTACGCGCCGCGTGTTTACGGAAAAGGGACGTACAAAAACGATGAACAGGATTATAAAAGATCACCTGATAAACAATAATATCACGTTTCCACCACGAGGAAAATGGCAAAGTGATTGTTGCAAATTATAACCTTTCCATGTACGAGCAAAAGAACAAACTTTTTAAAGCCATCTTGGAGCACCGTCGTGGATGAACTCAGGACATTTCCGTAACCTATCGGCTTCTCAATTACTTCCACATTCTGGTTTTATAATAATAGGATCGGGGTATTCAATGGCCAATCTTATCGTCCAGATGATCTGCGACGAGATAATATTTAGTTTGCATGTGTATATTATCAGATGGTTTAAATTTTAATCGCGCAATCGTAAAACTAGATGAAAAAGATAGGGCTAATCATGTTGGAAATTTTACAAACTTTCGAGGAAAAATTGTAAACATGAATGTATTACAACAGGTTCTATAATGTGTCGAGAATATCGGTTTTGAAAAGCCCGCGTAATTCGACACAGCCTAACGCATGCGTCTGTTCGTAATTTCAATAATAATATTATTGATTTGATACAGAAATGTGTAGAACACTTGATCATGAAATTATAGTGTTAGCACTCTCAACATATTCGAGGATCATAAAATGAACACTGACATAACCTCTAATCTGCAATCTTTTATACTTTATAAAGTATAAAACTGTAAATTTACAGTTGGTTGCAAATATTAGTTGAATTCTAAAAATAGCAGTTGAATAGAATTAAATTGAACGTTAAATAAAATGTTCATACCAAGTGAAATGTTAATTAACACTCATCCGTCCCTCATTTCAAGAATTAAATCTGTCGCTTGGTGTCAAAATGTTCTTTTATTCATGTTTTATTCAAATCGATGGGTTATTTACATGTTACGTGTTTTTTGGTTATCTGTTCTGAATTAAAAAATAACAGAACAGTATAACTAGACCGCGGATCTTCCTGCAAAATAAACATTTTCTACCCGAATTGCAAAAAACTGGAGTGAAGTAGAAATTGGTTTCTTTTCCTAACATGTTTAATTGATTAAAAATGATATAACAGTACTTCTAAATTCTACAAATGTTTTTACTGTTTTAAATTACACCTACTCATGTTTGTCACAAATGCATAAAATCCGCTGTCTAAATGCAACTTATTTCGGGAAAACTGTGGATGAGGGTTAATTTGAGACATAAAATTCTTCAACCCTCGGACGATGATGTCCGGGTCCATTTCGACCCTGGTCTTTGAGCCTTTCATCCAACTCTTCAGACTGTGATTACTAGAGTTGGGCAAAAATTTTATTTAAATAACAATTTCGAATAAAGTAGGTTTTTTCCAAGTGAGTTTTAAACCCACTTTATTCGACATTTTTATTTGAATAAAATTTTTGCCCAACTCTGGTGATAGCAACTTAAATCTACTTTTATTAAATCGAATGAAGGTGTATTTACAATGGAAAATTTTTGATTTACAGATGTGGAGTTTCGTGGAGCGAAGACCACGTATCCCTCGACTGCAGTGAATGCGGTGGATATTCCCTTCAACGGCCGTGCCCACTTTGCGACGGACGTTGCCACACCGCGTGGAAACGCGACCTTACCATGGTAAACATCTATTTTTTGCTTTGACCACCATACTCTTCCCCTGTAAACATCGGGAAGAGCGCTATGATCGATCCAACGCCCACAGAGCAGAGCGCTTCAATAATAATTAATCGAACTTCACTTACTTACATTACACGTCTCGATAAAGCCAGTTTCATTCAGCTTACTTTTCACGTCCTTTCAAACGGATCATCGCTCCATTCTAAACCCGAGAGAACCTTCTACAATTCGTAAATACTCATTTCTGAAAACACCGGGCTTCAGGTACCACTTGACGACGGCCCTGGTACATTAAAAATAAATTTCAGAAAATACATTCAAGGAACTACAGCAGTGGCGCACCCAGGATTTAATCTTGGGGGGGCCGAGTTGAATCTAGTCCTAGGTTTTGCGCGATGGCCTTTTTTTTAGCCAAAATATCTGTCAACGGTACCCAGGTCTATTCCGAGATTTTAATTTTGGAAGCTACAAATTTTTTCTTGGGGGGGGGACTTGGCCCCCTGGCTCCCCCCCTGGGTGCGCCACTGAACTACAGTACACGTGTACTCGTTGATGTATATTCAAAACTGATAATTACAGTGACTCTCATTAATATTCGAACGCTTTAAAAAGAACGATAACTTTTAAAATAGTGGACTATGCGATTTGAACTATTTTTAGCGGTTAGTGCAACTAGTTTACTACAGGATGTGAAAAGGAATTTTTTCAAAAATTGCTATTGGTCGGAAGTGTAGAGAAAATACTAAAAGTTGCATTTTACAAATACGTTTGTAGATCTGTGTCAATTATACAACAATCAACTTGAAATTCTTGTGAAAACCAATTGTTTTAACTTCTCAGAAAAGTTCAAATCGTATGGTCCAATATTAAAGAAGTTATCATCTCTTCAAGAGCGTCCGAATATTAGTGGGAGTCACTGTATCTAGAACACTAATTAATCGAAATATTTCGAATTCGTTAGTTTCGGGATGCATAGTTGCCGCTCATCGATTTCACGAATGACATTTAGAGTATCCCCGCATTATTACGAAGTTCGAATTAGCAACTGGTAATGATAAGGTCGGACAAAGTCGGTCGTGCGAATTAGCCGATAAAAGTGAGGTTAATGTCAGCGTTTTGTAATCATAAAAATGAAACTATGTGAATACAATAAATTCAGGCATAAGTATAGAGTTTGAAACGTGGATTTCTTTATGTTACAGTCCCACGCGAGTGGCAAAGCAAGATGGATCGGCGAATGTGGACTGAGTTGTGGCCCCTCGCACGAGGAGTCGTTGGTTCCTGCGTTGGAAAAACTACGAGCCACTTCGTGAACGGTGCTCGGCGACGAACGCATAGAAAGACGTCGTGTACCGTCACCCAGCACAAGACTTAATCCATCATCACCATCCATATAGTGTCACCCACCACCATTGTGCGAGTCGGAAACGTGTGAATGTGGACTCTGGTTGCATAGATGATACATTATGTTCCTGAGGAGGAGGAGGAGACCAGAACGGACGGGATAGTCCAGCAGTACAGTGAAATAGCCGTTCTTCTCCCACGGCTTCCTCCGTCACGGATGCATTAGCCCGCTAGAAAAAAAGGCCGATTGGCAGATTCAACTTTCAACAGCTGAAACACTGAACGTCGCCGTTTTCTTCATCATCATCCATCGTGGTCATCATTGCCGCCCGCCGCCTCGAAATCGAACGAACAGAGCTACTGCGCGGATTTATGGCTGCTGGCAATAAAACTTCTCGGTAGATTACATTCGAGGAACGTTGGTGCAATGCGTTTTGATGTCCTTGTGTATTTTCAATCTCTCCGAACCTTGAATTCCGTTTCGGACTGTACAAATCTCTGTAGCCCACTCACGCACGCGATCTCTGATTTTTCATAACGATTCCGTGGAAGGGTTCTTCATTGCGAGACACGCGACTTTTGCGTTTTGAGGAACAGCAGCAACAGCATTCATCAGTAGACAGCGGATTTTATGCATTTTTTGACCAAAAGGAGTAGGTGTAACTTAAAACAGTAAAGAGTTTATAGGAATTTAACAGTGCTGTTACATTATTTTTAACCTATTAAACGTGTTAAGAAAGAAAATAGATTTCTATTTCATTCCAGTTTGTCGCAATTGAGGTAGAAAATTTCCATTTTGCATAAATATCCGCTGTCTATTATTCATCATCATTCGCTCTTCCGCATGTTCTTTTTCTTTTTTGGAGAAATTCGATTTTGTAATCACGTTTCTCCGTTGACGCTAACCCACTGTCACGCGTTTTGCATGTTCAAGCGAATCGAAACATACGCTTTTTGTTGCTACGAATCGTTGCAATATTTTGACAAAAGTAATAAGCGAATACTTGCGCAAATGGTTGACTGTTGTTGAGTGTGGAAAGTAGCTTCAGAAATGTACGTCACCGCGTTGTACAGACCTGCAGACGAACGGTCACTTTCGTGTTTAGCTTGTAACGAGAGGTCATCATACCTTAGACTTTTTTTAGCGATGTAATTTTCGTCTCGAAGAAATGCACAACAATCGTTCAAAGTTATAAAAGTAATGTTCCACGCGATCTAGAAAGACAAATCATTGTTTGCAGAGCGGAGACACGAATTTCTGTTACATCAATTTGTTGTAGAATTGATATTCGTTTGTATGAGCTTGTTTGAAAAATCTGTAACAATCTGAAAGAAATATGTGATCATTGCTACGATGAAAACATGTACTGAATCAAAATCGGGAACGAAATTTTTACCGTGAAATCCAATGGAATATATGATTCGAGAATGGTATGCATTACATTCGAGTATTAGACTGATGATTAGGTAAAATTCGCAACAAAATGTTTTTCGTAGTTGTACAAGACGTATCGAGTTCAAGAGCAAATCTGTGCTAAATTGGATAATATCGAACGAGCGATGCGTCTTCGTCTACGATTGCATTTCGAAAAGTTGGTGCTAAGTGCCAAGAGACACGAAATTAGCCTAAGAAGCTGAACTGAAGGAAGAGATATCAGTTGAAGTAGAAGCTAGTAAATGTAATAAATCTTCTTTTTACCAGTTAAATATAATTGCGACTGCGAATGAACAAAAGACGATTTTAAACGATCGTGTGTCGGCAGTAATTTTACTAAATGTAAATGCGATTTTAAATTTGAATCGTTATAGGGTAGAACGTGGAAAAACCGCCAGTTTTAATTGATACAATTCTAACTCTCAAGTTCTATTCTGTACAATGTAATTTACACAAGAGACATGATTTCTAAACAAAAAGGAAGCATTTATGTTGGTGCCAATGATTTTTCGAATTTGTACTATAGCTCATTTCTTTTTAACTATCAAATGCTCGTACGAACTTTCGTAAACCATTGTAAATTCGTTCACGATTATTCATTTTGCGAACATATTTGTATTATTCTTTGATGGTGTAACGTTTTTGTATGTGAGAACATGTTCATCAAATTCACGCTCATTTAAATTAAAATGTAACTCGTAACGTTTTCTGAAGTATTAGCTCAGCGAACGAGCTTTAGTTTAATGCTTTAGAAAATACTTTTGGTAGCGATTTTTATTTAATCCGTGAAATTCTTATTTATGACCAGAACATTAAAACTATGGGTTTAATAAATGATATTCGCCAGAAATTCTGTTCTTGCATTCTAATAGGACACCTTCTTCTCTCTCCTTTATTTTGTCCATGAACGACAAATGCGGTGCTTTTGCTATAAATCTGTTTTTCTGAGATTTACCACACAATAGAGGCGGTCCTTTTTCAATAAGATTCATTTATGAAAACAAGAGAGAGCCTAATTGTTCAGAACACAAACTATCTTTACTTATTTATGAGAGAATATCTGATATTAATAGTTATAAGGAATCTGGTGTATTTATTAAATAAGAATATATATTATAGTTATTTCTTAATTAAGGTTTATTGACCTACATATGCGACACATGAACAGTATACTACTCACTATTGACTGTTTTCAATTTCGGATGATTCTTTACGCGATTATATAGTCACCCATAAGTTTTTATTTTTCATAGAAAATAAATTTTTCATATATCTGATTTTGCTCTATCTATTAACCTATCTCCATGTACTTTTTCACGAATTAAATTTTTACAAACGAAATCTTCGGTTTTATACTAGTAAATATAACTTAATTGTTAGAGAGAAAAATGTATGAAAGATTTTGACGGCACTTTAATTTTCAATCTATGAAAATGGATATTCTTTTTTTATTAAAATTTAATCCAAAATGCAACAAAGAAATGCCAAAATAGCCTATACGGTACTCCAATAACGAAAACGAAATCTAGACAAAAATGGAAGAATAAACAATTGTATTATATAGACAATCTGACGTATATGAATTTGAAGAGATAGAAACAGGAAATGAGATGATACAACATACACAGCTATATAATAATTAATGAACGACTAACTGGAATTGCAGAATTTACAATGCCAATTTCTGCAATTTACACGTTTGATATTGTAATTTTTTTGGTGCAAAATAAAGAATATTAGTCAAACAAAAATTAATACATGTTCTTTTTTCCCCACCACTTCGAAAAATTATGAAATTAGACAAAAATTAAGTTTCGAAAATATTCAAAATTTTTTGAATATATGACTCACAACACAGGATCAGCAACTGCGCTAGCACCTTAGACTTAGACCATATATGCGTATGGTTAAATATTCAATGAAATTGTTATTTAAGGGCTACAAAAATTGGTGGGTGTATACTGGAGAACCCTCTGTGTCTATATTGTACAATAAAGATAGTTTATTCATGCAAAATGAAAAATATCGGATATTCATCACAGCAGCAAATGATTCGTGCCGCTTCTTCCATAAGACGCAATGTTAATTCCGGCACAAATTATTTGCTCTTCCTAAACGTCCGTACAGCGCCATTTCATGCAGCGGCAAAACGCTCAAACTGTTAGCCAAATTTAGTTACAAATCTACCGCTAGATGGCGCTATTACCGATTTGTACTCTGTCGGTAACATTTGGCTAACAGTTTGAGCGTTTTGCCGCTGCATGAAATGGCGCTGTACGGACGTTTAGGAAGAGCAAATAATTCGTGCCGGAATTTGCATTGCGTCTTATGAGGTAAGCGGCACGAATCATTTGCTGCTGTAATGAATATCCAATACTTTTGATTTTTCATCAATATATGTAGATATAAATGTCTCAGGGAATAAATAATAACCAATTCATTTCCGGAAGAATTTATTGAAAATTGTTACGGTTAGAAATTATTTACGGTTTATATGGTCTAAGGCTAGCAAGATTAGGCGAATCTCCGTGTAAGTAGCCGGAGAACCAGGACGGGGACGGGGAGCGAGACGCGCGGCTGGGTCAAGCTAGGGATGGGATCAAGTTCAATGAGTCAATATAAATTTAAATAACCAAGTTTCATTTCATGGGTTTCGATTACTACTTAAAAGCAATGTTTCAATGATTATATTTGAAAAATATTAATTTTATACAAACTGATATCGAACCTCGGGGAATGAGTACTTACAAGTTTCGAAAAGATACAATAAGTACGTACTTCGATGTTGAAAGGAATCGAAGCTTTCATAAGTTAGTTCGACCAAGATTCGAATATATATATATACCAAAATTTTCGAAGTACTTATAGAGAGTTCAAATTCAATCAATCAAAGTTTGAACCTGTTTGCGAGGTGCTTGATCACATCCCTAGCCTTCAAAAAAGCCTGGTCTACAGTCCAAAAATATACTTTCTAACAAAATAATTTTCCATGACTAAAAGGCTATATGAATGCTCGTTCTTTTATTGACAATTTTATGTACATTTCTTACGATGTTACGGAGCACGTTTACTCAGACTGAATTTACTCCAACGTACACGACATTTCATGCACGTACTTTCAATTTGAGATTATTCGCTTACGCATATTGGGAAATACACGACACGGTACATCATCAATACGCAAGTTTAACAGGCAACGCAGAAACAGGTCTTTTATCAGTCGAAGTATGAGAGAAATACGATAGTGAATAACGGTTAACGAACTGAGTTCTTGAACTAGTACAAATAACTGTAGTTCCACAATGATATAACGGAGAAAAAAATGAATTTCATCAAGACAAAATACTGAACCGGCTGCAGTACAGAGTATATTAAAGTCTATTTATTGCTGTTCGTGAAAACTGTTTCTTTATTGGCCTGTTATTACGTTAAGTATTCAGCCGCGATAAACGTAGCGAACTGCTTTTACACAACCTTTTAGGGAGTACTAGCTCGTAAATTCACAGTAGAAAATCCTTCGTTGAACAATTCTTACATGTTATTGAGTACACTGTATTAATGAGTATACGTGTGATTGAGTTTACAAAGCCGACAAGCGAGAGATAGCTTCGTAGAGATTTATATAAACAAAAGTATTGAAATACGTTGTGTACAGGGATTATAGGGGAGAACGTTCCTCCTTAAAAGATCTGTGCGTGAGAATTTGCTGCCTGAATCACGCTAATATTTTACTATTAGTTACATAATAAAGGTAGCACTGATTTCGCTAAGAGATCGATCAAACTCTTCTCTTTGAGATAATGAAGACAATCTCAGCACCATTCATCCTACAAGGACAACTAATCTCGCTCGCAACGCGTGCAAGTATTTGACAAGAATTAAACCTTTGGTGCACGACGTGGTTCACGTGCATAATAAATAAGTTGCTGCATCATAATGATAGGATATCGGTAACTTTGCCTCGTCGTCCTTCCTCTGTAGAAATGAAAATGTCGTACGAACAACCAATTTAGTAAAACATCGGATGACCAAAAGAAATTACATTAATGGAAGGTTAAAGGAAAGCTAAAAAAATTGTACATATTTACTTTGAAAAAGAATCTAGTAGGAACGAATTGCGGGTGGGACCGTCGCACATTCATTTTTGTCTAGCGTGTTATCTATTACCGGCCTGTAATCAATCGTCACCTGAAAAGAATTTTCATTGGTTAGTAAAGGTGTGCGGGAACACGAAAATGTCGAGTCGAGTCGAGACGAGAACTTTTTTCGAGATCGAGACGAGTTCTTGAAAATCAGTACCGTTATAAGACTCGCTTTAAAACCAGTCGTAGTATGAGATTTCCGATATTTGAGGCGTTTCCGAGAACCACATTATAAAATTTATTAATTGAGTCTTCTTTTCTTTATCCTGATATTTCTGAGAATCTCGAAATTTTCGAGAACCTGACCCGACTCGTCTCGATATCTTCCCGACCATCGGTCCCTACATTTTTCGGGTTCTCACGCACCCCTACTAATTAGGCTTAAACCGACATTATGAAACACTATAGATTATTACTACACACATTTCCTGTTCTCAGATCGATCTTCGTTAGCGTGTGCTTCCGCCAATGTTGGTCCTCCGGTTTTGCTTGTTGGTTTTCTAACGGCTTGCTATAATCGTATTCGTCGATTCTATCTTTGAAATCTTCGCGTGCATGCGCGCCACGACTTTCTTTTCTATTCTCGGCAGCCACTATCGTTTGCATTGCGTTCACCATTAGGTTTTGTAGTTCGAGGCTTTCCACGAGGTCGGAATTCCAGATCATTGATTTGTCGGATACCTTCAGATCATCCAGCTTCTTGTAAAGACCAGACATTTTCTGGCATCCTAGTAACATTTTCAAATACATCAAAGTATTTTTAGCACCATTCAATATATTATCTTATATACAGACATACTAATTTAAATATATACCTTCTTGCAATGTCTCGGCTGTCCTAAATACAGCCGCGTGGGTCTGCATAGTTTTCTGCATGCTTAATCTCAATTCTGCGGTGGAAATACTACCATTTGCGTTTCTGATCTTATCCAAATTGGCCACACTCTCCTCTCCGGCATTCTAAATGCGCAGTTCGTATTATTTTCTACGCTGCAACGTTTACGTTTCAGTATAATTCAGTATAATAGTACTAACAGGTCTAAGAGGTCCAATAGCTTGTCCGGGCGTGTTCTCAGCTGCAATTGTCTTAGCGCATGCACGGCCAAATACAACTAAATCCAGTAATGAATTAGCACCGAGTCGATTAGCACCATGGACGGATGCACAAGCGGACTCTCCGCAAGCGTATAGTCCACGCACAACCGCGTCTTCGTTGTTCTTTCTTGTTACGACCTGTCCCTTATAGTTTGTCGGTATCCCTCCTTCATTTTCGATTGAAATCAAATTCTTTTATCATCTTATTGTTAATTCTTTAACAGCGACAAGATGAATTACTCACCCATGTTATAATGTACCGTCGGAATGACAGGGATTGGTTCTCTCGTTACGTCGACTCCTGCGAATATCATTGCCGTTTCTGAAATACCCGGTAATCTCGCTGCCAGTTGTTCAGGCGGCAAATGATGAAGTTGCAAGAAGATGTGATCTTTCTCAGGACCGACACCTCTGAATAATTATCAGATTAATCATTGAATTTCTTCAATAGCTTTCAGACATCTTGTACAAGGTGAATCTCATAACAAGACGATCTCAAGTAACTCGTAAGTTATTTGTTGTACGAAAAAAATGTTCAAACAAATGTCGCATGGTATGAAGGTCACCTTCAGTATTTTAAATAGAGTGCCCAATATTTTTGCTCGAACTCGGATGAAGCAGAAAATTCTGTGGAAGAAAGTATTGACCTTCGTATGTCATAAATCTGAGATATTATCGAAATAACTTTCCATATTCATGTTGAGGGATATCAGCTGCATATGGAGAATTATATCGATAATATCTCGTTAACTATTAGATTTAGGATACACGAAGGTCAAAAATATTAGGCATTCTATTCAAAAAGCTGAATGATATTGAACATTAACACAATGAATTTGAACAATATTTTCGTACGACAAATAACTTTCGAGTTATTTGAGATCGCCATGTTATCAGACTCACCCTGTATATACCGCGTCCATGACTTACCTGCCTTCCCGGATTTCGATAGTCATAGACCTAGATACTACATCTCTAGAGGCTAGATCTTTCGCGACTGGTGCATACCGTTCCATAAACCTTTCACCTGCGCTATTTATGAGGTACCCTCCCTCACCACGGCTACCTTCTGTGATGAGGCATCCAGCGCCGTAAATTCCTAAAATTAATACAATTTTCAGAAAAGAGCTGTAGTTTTTTGAAAATATCCAATCCTTTTCTCCTTCTCGTACCAGTTGGATGAAACTGTACAAACTCTAAATCCTGGTTTGGCAAATTTGCTCTGGATACCATTGCGGTACCATCTCCTGTACATGTGTGAGCAGACGTGCAGGAGAAGTACGCACGTCCGTAGCCTCCGGTAGCTAATACTGTGTTCTTAGCATGGAAACGATGGAGAGTACCATCTTCCAAAGAAAGAGCGAGCACGCCTCTACATTCTCCATCCTCCATGAGCAAATCCAGAGCGAAATATTCGACAAAGTAATTGCAGTCGTAGCTTAATGATTGACCGTACAAGGTGTGGAGCAACGAATGACCTGTCCTATCAGCTACACAACAACACCTGTGAGCTTGACCACCTTTTCCAAACTTTAGGGACTGACCACCGAAAGCACGTTGGTAAATTTTACCTAAAACAAGAAGTAACTACTGTAATACAAATTTTATAAATGCAATTGTAAATTTGCAGTTCTAAAGTTTAACTATTGTTATATCATCAATAGACCCCGGATATTTATGCAAAATAAAAGGTTTTTGCATCAATCGCAAAACGCAGGAGCTAAATATAAATTTACATTCTTCATTAATAATTTGAATGTGGTGAAAATAATATATGAATACTGTTAAAGGCTTTTAATATTTTCACCGTTTTAAATTGCATTTGCTCATTTTTGTTGTAAATGCATAAAATGTCTGTCTAAATGTGAGTCTAATCATCAGTGTTCATATGCGTCAATGTTCAGACACCTAGCAACCTGAAAATGACTTGTTATTTTTAAATGTCAGTACAAAATTTGTAGTATCCCTTTTTGGTACATTGATAAATTCTTGCAAAAGAGCAAATAACATGCTGAAATATTGGTTTGAATATTAAGAAATCAGAAATTACATACTTCTCAATTATGGATGAAAATACAGGAGAAAACCCGAATTACAAGGATCTCGAGAATATAGAAAATGGGGAAGTCAAGATAAATGATGGGTACAGAACACAATATTAGAGAAGATTGAGATTATTAAAATAATCATCGTTCGTAATGTGAAATGTATTTAGTGTTGCTTGTACATTTCCAGGGCAAGTATAAAATCACGCTCAACATCACAACTAAATCTGAAAGGACGTTCCCATTCTCGTTCTCGATCACCAATCAACACTAAACGTTCAAGAAGATGGGTCAGCCCGAACGCTTTTATAAATTTCGTGCAAGATTTCAGACAAGTAAGCACGTCGATTATAGATTTTTGTTTCGATAACAACAACAAGAATTTGACACTTCCAGAGTCATATTGGTATGAGGAGTACAAAATTATTTCAACTAGCCGGTGAGAAATGGAAACGATTGTTACCTAGTGAGAAGCAACCATATGTAGATGCGGCTAAAAGCATTAGAAATCAAAAACAAGATCAACTGAAGAAAGAGGACGTAAATGTTGCTAATCCGACGACTATTGAACCGAAGAAGGATGAAAAAAGTAGACAGGCAAAAACAACAAAGAAGTCGAAAAATACCAAGGTTTGTTTGCCTCCCAAACTAAGACGACCACAAGTTCCTTTTATTTATAAAGAGATGTAATTATCTAAATTTCAGGAGAAAAAGCAAAAGAAAAAGAAAAAATATAATACAGAATCAGATACTGACTCAGCTGTTTCAGCTACATCAGCAACATCGGTAACAAGCGAAGATATGACTGATTGTAGTTCTTAAAGAGACAACAGCTACTTATTTCTATTTGTGATTAATTTATACTGTGATAATACTTCTGTTCATTGGTACATCATTACAGAAGTTGTGCGTTCATTGCATGTTGTGAAATTTGTGTGCTCTCAGGATATTCATGACAAAACTGAATGTACGCTAATGGATTTTAGAAGCTTAATAAAGACAGATTTGTATTCATCTTTTATACAAAGCACGCTATAATAGCTACCATTTCATAACAATTTACCATCGGTAGTTCGACTGAAAGGCATGCCACAGTTCTCCAATTCAATGACTGCCTTTGGCGCCTCACGAGTCATGTAATGAATGGCATCCTGATCGCCGAGCCAGTCGGATCCCTTGACAGTATCGTACATGTGCCACTGCCAGTTATCTTCTTCCATATTACCCAAAGCGGCATTGATACCACCTTGAGCAGCGACTGTATGCGATCTTGTCGGAAACAATTTGGTAACAACGGCTGTTTTGAAACCCTCCGCGACCAAACCATAGGCAGCACGCAATCCTGCTCCGCCAGCACCCACGACAACAGCATCGTAGGTATGATCCACTAAAGGATATTGTTTGGAAACAGTGTCGGATACTTTTGCTTTGTCATCTGGTGTATAGTGGAATTTACGGTTTGTAAGAATTGGTAGGCCCAAATTATTCTGAAATAAAATTGATAGAATCAGAGAAAGACTTTGCGGAGCAGAAATTAACTAATGATCTTTATATAATTTACTTCTTAGCTACATAGATCACATCATTACTTTCAGATTCACTGGTACTTGCCAATTCTAGTGTTATTTCTTTAGATAATAATTTACAAAAATTATATTCAACTCATTAGAAATATTAAAGAGAGTTGATAAACGATATTTCAAAAATACTCCAAGAATTGCTTTACTTGAATTGTGTATACACTACTATATGCAAAAGAAAGAAGCACCTGGCCACATTTAATAGAAAAGTGTAAAAAATCAAATAAGGACACAGTAAGTTTTGAAAAGGGATTCCGCTGTTTAATTGGATGGTTCTGAGAATATAGTACATGAATATACTTTAAATGCAATAAATCAATCATTGTACAATACAATTTCTTCATAAAGACATTGTTTGTAATTATATCTTATAATTATATTGGGTGCTTCTTTTTTTGCACAGTGGTATATAAATAATCAGACACGAAGATAATAAAACTATAATCAGATGCATTTTTGTAGCATCCGTATCATCTGGAGCACATGATTAACATATATATAGTTACTCGATTGCATTATTCTTCTATTTATAAAACTTGAAGCAGGTTTAAAGACCAAGTTGAAAAAAGTCACATGCACACTGATGATACAGACTGCAAATATTTTCGAAATGAACAATTACAAGTTTCCAACGTTTCATAAGATTTTAATTCTGTCATTTTCAATCGATACACACTGATTAACAAATATTCTTGTATAAATGTTAACGTTATCATGGTATAATTGTTAAAATTACAAATGACGTTCGAAGCTTAATTACACATTATATAAACACGATTTAAACGTATTAATAACATTTAAAACACAAGGGTTGTTATTAACGATAAACACATATGGCTGCAAACGGTAAAAAAGCGATCGTCAAAAGATAGGTTAATTGTGATTCGATACTAAATATCGGAAATCGAAAGGGGAAACACGAGAAAACGTGAATCGAATTATCCGTCGAACGTCTAATTAAAACATCTGAAAATTGATAAGTTGGAAAGTGATTACTCACACATTGTAACTAATACATACATACAGTGTTCGCAACAAGAATATCACTTAACATTATTACATATGTACATACAGTTTGCCATATGGAGATAAGAAGGAAACGATAACGTGAGGTTGACGAAACGCTGTTGCATTAACATATATATTTCATTTTCAATCTTCCATTTTTTCTTATATACAATTTATTGGCAAAAAAAGAAAAAATTCAATACATTCTATACATAAATGTATTTCGTAAAGGTTGCGACAAATCTATAGAATAAATTAACGGTATCGCGGATAACCGATTATTCAAAATACGCTTTCTATTTTTGTAATGGTTCTTGACAAAGGTCGAAAGAATCTTGAACGAAAAACAAAAGGTAAACGGTACTACCAAACTAAATCGCAGATAATTTAAAGAGTGTAATTTCCCGCTAACGCTAAGCTTCCCGTGCCGGTGGCTCATCCGCAATTATAATTAAACTGTAGCGTAATGCCGTTGGACGGTTTCGGTATATACGGTGTGCTTAGGCCTGATATCGAGTCGGTAGTAAAACAAACTGTTTACGAGGATAAATCTGGCCGATATCGCAAATCAACGTTGTTGCGTTCACGATAGAGAAGATAGACTTTGTGTGCAAAGCCGGCTGCCATGCAGGGTAGCGCGTACAAAATGAGGGGAAGTGTAGTAGCGAAAAAAAATTGATAAAAAGAGTCGACGTCAGAATCGTCTGCTAAACGCTCCGGTAGCGGTAGCCTCCCTCGAGCGAAGCCAGACGATCGTGACTGTCGATCGTTATACATATGTACTTTTTATTTAATTTAATATTATTTTTGTGAAATGCGAAATAATGTGGAATGATTCTCGGTCAGGAGGAGAGAAATTGTTCCGGCCGAAATCGATGCGGGGAGTCCCGAGGTCCTCTTCGGGTGCGTGTGTTTTGGCAAACTTACGTAATTCACTCGACGCCGAATATCGCACAGAGAAGGTGCATCGTTGCCAGGATAAAAATTATATAACTTAATGAAAAACATCTTACCAACGATGTCACGCGAGTATTTCTCGCAAGTAAAGGCGACAGCTTCAGTAACCCGCTCATCTCGCCACAGCGTCACGTAACCGATATACAGGTTTCGCGAATATATTTTTTTTCCCCCGTTTATCTTTTCCGATGATTCGCGCACCACCTGGCCGAATGCGCGTTTCTACAGTGCCGTGCGCGACTAACCCCAATTTTTCGCAACTTCACTCGCGCACTTCTCGCACGGCGACGTGAAGCGTTCGAGTCGGTTGAGTACCGACTACTGGCGGAAGCTCTCAGACGAATAGCAGTGCTGCCAATCTCGACGCCGCTAGATAACCTCACCTATGAGACGGCCTGTGGTTTTCGGTTTCATTTATATCCACAATTGTTTCGTGCTACTCGCGAGACGAGTACGAATACCGATCGACACCGGTGTTCTAAAGCCGAACACAGACCCATTTTACTTTCGGTGCATCGGAGATGTTCACGTGTCGCACAAGTAGATTATCGCGGGCGGGAAAATTGAACGATACCGCGAAGGAAATAAATCTTCAAGGGGTTCTCATTTCTCTTTACTTGTCGGATGGGGTGCTAACGGTATCGCGAATTTCGTGGTGGTTCTATTGGAACAATTCGAAGAGGAAAAGTGACTTACACGTTCCGTATACCGTACATACTCGTGTCGATGCATTTTTAGCGAGGAATCCGAGCGGAAAGCGAGAGTACTCTCCAAGTCTGATCATCTAACTCTCGTAATTGTCCGAAACTACACATTGTTTAGTACCCATCGTTTTTTCGGAATTTATTTGAATAATACTTTTGGACTACCGACATTCAGATTCAACAAATGTTTTTGTGAACTCTGATTGTCCGCCAGAGCTGGGCGAAATTTCGGAGAGAAAATATTTTAAATAATCGTTGCTCTACAATTTTTAAATAATGTAAAATATTTAAAACAAAAATTAAATTATTTTGATTACGTAAATCGTATTTAAAATATTTCTTGACGATGACAATTTTCTCGCGTAGAATTACCCTTCCACGGTTGCACCGAATACTGGGACACCCTGTAGTAGACATATGGAATAAAATAGTTCACGAAACTTGAAAGTCGTTGTTCAAGAAAACAGTGCATTCCTTGGAGACTTTTGTTCCTCGTTACGAGTACTATGCGATGCAGTGAAACAAACGTTCGACCTTGAAAATCAAGGTGTAGGCTACGACCAACTTTTAAAATAAAACATTTATTTTACACATTACACTTATTTTTCAGTGTACATTAATATTTTCAGAAATCGTATTTGATCGTTACGTGGAGGAGGAAAAATAAATTAAAATATAGAAGACATTTCAAATAAAATTCTCACTATTTCGATTTAGTATTTACTATTTTACCCAGCTCTGTTGTCGCTTCTCAGTTGTGTAGCCGAGGTTACAGGACGAAAATATTTCTTTTCTTTTCAAGTTCATAAATTCGATCGTTCGGTCATTCTAGATAGAGCAGTGGTTCCGCTCCAGTCCGTTCTCGCAAGCGTCTAGAATAGTCTAGATTACATCGCTGCAGGACAGAAACCTCGGGCGAAACAATTGCCTGCTTACGCTTTCAAACATTACAACCTTCCGCTTCCGCCAGTGCAAAAACCACTAGTGTTTTACGAGGCTGTTAGCACGCGCACGCAGTTCGTAACGGTGATCGCGCTTGTGAGCTTTATTTCCTACAACACGGGGAGAGAGAGCGGGAAAAAGAGAATTGAAACAGATTCGTCCCGTGTTTGTCGGGGTTGACGGCACGACGCGTGTCGCGATTACCTATTGGTCGATTCTCTGTAGGCTCGTCTCTCCTTTACATACATATGAGCAAAACCTCGTCGCGCGCGGCCATACGGTGGGGAATCCAATACCACGCTGCTCTACCAGATGCTACTTACACGACGTTAATGCGAGTATTGGTAGGCGTAGGAGTATTCTGCGAAACAGGTTTACTCGCATCTACAGGGTAGCCCGTAAGTACTAAGAAAATGACCTTTATCCTCATTTACAGAAATGTCTTTATAGAGACATCATCGCAAAACAAAAACATTTCTCTTGACTGTCTACCGTTAACCGTGACCATCTAGCAACACGTGTTTCGACCGGAAGTAGATTTTTCCTTCACAAGAATTAACGTATTGCTATTATCAATTCTTTTGTATAAATGGAACTACGACTGTCTTTATTTGTGAAAATTACTTAATAATGTTACAGAAATGTCTGCTTAAAATACATTGTATAGGTTAAAATAAAAATGGAAAACGTTTCATTGTACCACATTCTTTTGTATAAATAGAATTACGACTGTCTTTATTTGTAAAAATTACTGAACAATGTTACACAAATGGCTGTTGCTTAATATACATTGTATATGTTAGAATTAAAATTGAAAACGTGTCATTATACATATTATTCTTTTATATAAGTGAAATACGATCGACTGTCTTCATATTTAAAAATTGCTTAATAATGGTACACAAATGTCTTTATATACATTATATACAGGGTGGTCCACCTAAATATGGCCACCTAAATATCTCCTCCGATTGTGGGGGTACAAAAAATATTTTGTGTACTATTTGAATGATTTGAAGAAACCATTATATTGCAAACAATATTTTTTTCCAAAGGTCATTTTGTTCGGAGTTATCCAGGTCACCGATGTTTTTTGATACATAACTACATTTTTTTTATTGCATCGTGTAACTGATCGAAAAATACATTCAGATATGTACAATAACATGACATTGACCTTGATTTGAAGATAAACCTTTAATTTTCAAAGATCAAGGTAATTTCAAGGTCATGTTATTATACATATCCGAATGTATTTTTCGATCAGTTACACGATGCAATAAAAAAAAATGTAGTTATGTATCAAAAAACATCGATGACCTTGACAACTCTGAAAAAAATGATCTTCGGAAAAAATATTGTTTGCAATATAATGGTTCCATCAAACCATTCAAATAGTACACAAAATATTTTTTGTACCCCCGCAATTGGAGGAGATATTTAGGTGGCCGTATTTAGGTGGACCACCCTGTATGTTAGAATTGAAATTGAAAACGTTTCATTATACATTCTTTTGTATAAATGGAATTACGACTGTTTTTATTTGTAAAAATTACTTAATAATTGTATACAGATGTTTCATATTCAAGTGAGATCTTTGTCGAGTCATTTAAAGTATATTCCAAAGAGGAACAATTTAGTATATAAATCTGAAAAAGATTAGCGACATCTATTTATTTGTCGTGGACGGAAATTTACAGTTGAAATTGAAAGAATTTATTGAAGAACGTACTGAAACAAATGCCGAGAACGGCGGTTTCGAAATTGTTCTGACAACTTGATTTATTATAGATCTCCTTATACCTTTGTTCTTATTCCAAGCAGCCACGAAAGGAACATGCAGAGTATGTTCCGCATGCAGACTGACGTGAAAGTGAAGGGATCTCGTTTTTAACATTTTATAAAAAAGAATCCAAATCTACGGTTCCGCCACGATAAGAACTCGTTGGCTCGAGGTATACCATATACTGTATCACGAAGTTATCCATGTATTAATGTATGTATTCTAATTCATGCGTCGGTGTCGCTTCGTTATGCGCATATTTCAACTTAAATAACTGCAATTATGGTATAAATACCCTTAAATGACGACTGACTCATAGTCTTTTGTTAAGACTTGGAAGTTCCACCATACCACCACTATTCTAAGACAGTAAAAATTTTGGAAGAATTTCATAATACCATTATATTATTTTGAACCTATTAAACCTATTAAAATAAATTTCTATTTCACTCCAGTTGGTGCAATTCAGGTAGAAAACTTTTATTTTGCATAAACGAATAAAGCTTGTCTCGGTAAAATGATTTCATTTATTTGATTTATTTGTACACAACGTTCCAGTTGTGTGTATGCTACGAATAATCCACAGATTGTACAAACAATTTAAACAGTATTCCTCCTGCAGTATCACAGAGTATTTATATCAAGAGAGAGTTTAGTTTCCGCAAAAGTCTACGAGTACAGGATTCATTACACAAATACGGATAATACCACGTATACAAATTTTTTAGTTGATTCTCTCAGCGCGACGCTGAAAAAAGAAATGACGATCGGACGCGACGAGTATAAGTTCCACACGTGTTAAATATGATATTTCGTCGCTGGAATATGTAAATGCGGTGTCACGCGGGTCCGCGTCTCCGGTGGGATTAATTACCTATAGAAATATCGACGAGGAAACACGAGGGGACACGAGGCGGAAATCTGGCTGCGTTCGCAATGACGCCGTCAAATGGCCACCCGCGGGTCTTGATTACGTCGACGAACTTTTTAATTGATAAGAACGATGCGAGGTTTGGTAGAGCTCGTATCAGTATGCTCGAATCGAGGGAGGGACATGCTGCGCTTCCGCCTCGTCTAATGTTGAGTCGATGACGGGTCGATAGGAAATGCTGATCTGCAAAAGCACGTACAACTGATGTCTGCTGACTTTTATCTTACGGGTATCGCATACGTGCGCTGCGAAATATTGTATCGCGGCGCGTTCAATGGTGTACAGTGTACACGATTTTCCTGTCGGCTACGATAACGCGACAAAACGGTGGCTAACAAACGTGTAATTGTGTTAGCACACCGTAGACATTTGTTTTTTTCGTCGATCAAGTTTATACCATGATTTTCTCTCTCTCTCTCTCTCTTAGAATTTGATTATTTAAAAATTTTGTTGTCTACGATTTTATTTGCAATTTTATGTGGAATGTCTTAATTAATTTGGCTTTGTTATTTTTAATGGAAATCAATGTTTGCATGCACAAATTGCTTGATCTTTCCAGTACCAATGACGCAATTCTACGAAAATTGCGTCACTGAAATGTCTATGGACAGAAATATATGGTAGACTCGTGTAAAAAAAAATTGACTTTCCTATTCATCCCACAAGAAAGTTGGAGTAAACGTTCTAACAGGTTTTGCAAGAGGAAAACCTGAAACTTGTTCGTCTTAAAAATGGTAACGGGAAATATTTAAAGGATAACAGTAATTTCAAAAATCATACGGTCTCATTCAAAATATTTAAGTGTTGCCTACTTTATATGGAACAGTTTTTGTTAATGTGAATGACGTGAATCAATGATAAAAGTATTGCTAACTTACTGCTCCATCTTCCCGAGCCCACGTGATCGTATGTTTGCGCCAGTGTTCAGAATATGGACGTTTCGTTTGGTTCTCGATCGGTTTCGTGTAGTCGTACTCATCGATTCTTGCCTAAAAACAATCGAGTAATTTTTCAATCATGAGATTATAATTAATTTTAAATTAGAGATTAATTGTATTTTAATGTAACGAATTATACTTTGTGGTAGACAAGAATTTTTTTCTACTTTTTTTCTATTTATATTAAATAATTTTTAGAATTACAGTTACAAAAATGGTAAGCAGAGTAAGTGTAGAATTGCGGGTATTAAAATATTGTAACAGTATCAGGAAGAATTCAACGAATAGATTTTTGAACAGCATCGAACAATTCACCTCGTTGAGGCTTCCATCATTCAATTCCTTTCAATTTAGGAGGAATGAATATCATGTATTGTATTACGTAAATACCTTGAAGTCATCCCGGGCATGCGATCCCCTGGATTCTTTTCTGTTCTCCGCCGCGAAAATAATATGCATGCAAACCAGCATCATGTTTTGTAATTCCAGAGCTTCCACGAGCTCTGTGTTCCAAATTAGCGATTGATCCTGAACCTAAATCATTTTGCAAGTATCTTTAGACCTAACCCAGGCCGCATGGACGTTGCATACAACTTAGAATACTATAATTTCGAAGAACAAAAATGAAAATCAAATTATCTGAGATAAAGCTTGCAGAATTAATTATGAGTAGACTGCGGATATTTCTTCTTTAAATGATTCTAATAAATTGTAAATAATACAATAATGTTTTATCTATTGTCATGAACAGTAATGACTAATGTTTCGACTGCTAAATTGTTATCAAAATTGTTGATGCCACCAACTATTCGATCAGAGTTCTAAAAACCCTTGATATTTGATTGTTCCAGAAGCGGACGTTATCTATGTGTCGGCCGTGTTGATAAGACAATTAAAGCAACAAACGTTACATAACAGTGACTCGAGGAGATTGTAACGATCCGTGACGCGAGCTTACGTAAATGGGAAAAATATCGCTCGATTCACCTACACATATATCCGGCAGATCGCAGGTGTAAAACCGCGTCATCTCACGGCATCCTCGTTGCAGTACATCGCAGGTGCGGAACACCGAGCAATATCGTTGCATAGTCTGTTGCATCTCCTCGCGCAGCTGCGCAACAGGAACGCAGCCTTTCGCGAAGCGGGTTGCGTCGAAACGGCAAACAGATTGTTCGCTAACTGCCTGCTCGCAAACACGGTGGAACGTGAGAAATACTTGCTAAAGTATATTGCCCGAAAGTGTTTTGTACTTGAAAGTACCTAGAGAAGTTAGGAAAGCTATAGAAGACAGAGCATACAGAGAAGCTATGGCGAGATCTGGAGTAAGCGAAACAGCTATAGCATCTAAACTGGATGACGAAATGAGAGCTCTGGAAGCAAGAGCACTTAGCGTAGCTATAGACGCTAGAAAAGTTAACATGGGTATGGAAGCAGAAACACTTAATGTAGATATACATGCTAGAAATACAATAATAACTATGGAAGCAGAAGCAGCTACAGCACATATAAATGCTAGAAAAGCTATAATAGCTATAGAAGCAGAACCAGCTAGCGCAGATATAGAAGCTAGGAAAGCTCGAATAGCTATGGAACTAAAAACAATTAGGGAAGATATAGAAGCTGCAAAAGCTCGAATAGCTAAGGAAGTAAAAGCCGTTAGGAAAGATATAGAAGATAGAAAATATGCAATAGATATCGAAGTAAAAGAAGCTAGAAAAGACATAACGACTAGAAAAAACAGAGTATTAGAAGAGCTATGTAAGCGTCGCATTTACTACTAAGAAGTTAGAGAAGCTGATTTTAGAGAAACTACCGGAGAAGGTGATCGAGCTAGTCAACGAGGATAAATTCTTACGGCGGACAAGTCCTCGTGACGTTCACCAGGTCTCGTCATGCAATCGATCTGGTCGGCGATTGCCTTGCCGAAGACGACTAGCTCTAGAAGGCTGTTGGCGCCCAGTCGATTGGCGCCGTGGACAGAGGCGCACGCTGTTTCACCGGCAGCCCAGAGTCCTTCGATCTTCTTATCTTCCTCCTTCTCCCGCGTCAGGACCTTGCAAAAGCCGTGGAAATTGCCAGTCGGTGATTCATGCGCCCGCGCGAGCCGTTACTCATACCGCTCGAGTAACCAGATCAGGTTTTCCTTGCACCTCACCTGTGCTTTCCAATTTGTCGGTATACCGCCCATGTTGTAGTGCATTGTCGGTATCACTGGGATCGGTTCTTTCTCAACATCCACACCGCCGAACACCCATGCCAAGTGCGAAATGCCTGGTAGCTTCGAGCGGATCGTCTCCACAGGTAGATGCTGCAGTTGCAGGAAGACGTGGTCCTTTTTGGGGCCGACGCCTCTAAATTGAAGCAATCGGATGATCAGGATTAGAGATCGGGATTCGATGATCCTTTTAAATTATGTTTCTGTCGAACATTTTCGAGTAATTTGTTTATAGACTACGTATACGTCACCTGCCCTCGAATATTTCCAGAGTTATCGCTCTCGAAACAACGTCACGGGACGCTAGATCCTTCGCGTTTGGCGCGTATCGTTCCATAAAGAATTCTCCCTCGGAGTTCAACAGTTTTCCGCCTTCTCCTCTGCTGCCTTCCGTTATCAGAATACCGCTGCCGTATATGCCTACCGGGAAATATCACTGGCAATGCTAGCCAAAGAATTTCTACAGGACATATTGTTCCTTTTATTGGGTTCGCGTGAAATGTATACCGGTCGGATGAAATTGAATAAATTCGATATCCTGAAGAGGCAATCCCGCTCTCGAGGCCATCGCCATTCCGTCGCCGGTGCAAGCATGAGCCGCGGTGCAAGATAAATAACATCTTCCTGATCCTCCGGTTGCTATCACCTAGAGCAAAGTGGTAACTCGTGTCAGATGCCATTGGAATGTATTCTGCCTGTATTCTCCTCATTATATGTATACTGTGGTCGACTATTGTACTTCCACGGCTCGCGTGTTCAATTTGTTAAGTTAAGCGATCGATATTTCAAACGTAAAACCTCCGCGAGCGGAATTCCAGATTAATGAAGACGATCCGATACGGTTCGCTTTTCAGTTAGCGCGTGCACGATGTAATTGAGATTAATAGGAGTGTTTTGACTTATGTGTGTTTATAGTGTTACGTATTTTATATTTTTTTATTGCTAATTGCGAATGTTTGTTTGCAGTAACGATTTATTTTAGAATAATTCTCGAATTTGGAAAAATACTTTTTTTTTGAATGTACATTGGCTGTGGCATTCCTGTGTATGTACAACACTCTAAAGTGTTGAAAATTGTATACAGTTTTTAGTTCATTTTCAATTCAGTAAATTCATCGATCAAAGAAATAAAGTATGTTCTATCTGAAAATTCTTTCTTTTTACAAATTCACATCTCAAATTCAGTTTAATTGGTGCCGTCTAAGAGGGGATAAAATGGTTTACCGTATGATGAGCCCTAAAACGATGCAAGAGGCCGGTCTCCAGTTCCCATGCCAAGACGCCCTTGCAGCATTGACCGTGCATAAGAAGATCAAGGGCGAAGTATTCGACGAAATAATGCACTTCGTAGCGGAGGGATTGTCCGTATAATGTGTGCAATAATGCGTGACCAGTTCTATCCGCAACGGCACATGTTCTGTGTGCTTGACCGCCTTTCCCGAACTTCAATGACTGGCCACCGAATGCTCGTTGATAGATCGTTCCATCGTCTTTACGACTGAACGGGCAGCCTACGATTTATTTTACGGTTTTAGTGATTAGAACTTTTTGTACTTCGTATAATTTCCTAAAAAAGGAATAACTTTATATCTATTGCATGCTTATATAATTCTTCAATAGTTGTTAACAAAACCAAAGTAGAATTTTATTTCGGTTTAAAGGAAATTAGTAGCATACATATATTTATTAGACTCTGTTCTGAGTATTCGTCACGGGTCAGACGATATTGTAGCGAAGAGGTTAATTCTCTGATAAAGGTAAGAGCACCAATAGTTGACCAGTTAAGAAAAATTCTCTGCGTGAACAATAGTAAATGCCTTTTAATCCTTCATCAAATAGAAGGACTATCCGTGAAAATGCTATTCGGACTATACTTACATACATTGTGTAACAAAGCTAACTATTTTAAAATAATCGTATTATTCCAATTTTATAGACCTGTGGGTATCGTTCGCGAGTTACAGATTTTATTTATTCGTAGAACTGGCTGAGAAACTTGACACGGTTTCGTTTTTCCTCCTTTCATGCAGCAGCATTTCAAGAATGTTGCGTACAAGGATATTTTTAATAGGTTATAATCGAAATGATTCTGGTTTTACCATAATTTTCAAGTTCGTATACAGCACGCGGCGCCTCCCTCGTTAAAAAATGTATTGCGTCTTGATCCCCTAACCAATCGGATCCTTTGACAGTGTCGTACATGTGATACAACCAGTTGTCATCACTGTCCGTGCCGCCAATTGCTGCATTTATGCCACCTTGCGCAGCTACTGTGTGAGATCTTGTCGGAAATAATTTTGTTACCACTGCTACACGATACCCTTTACTTCCTAATTAACGAAAAAATATATAGATAGTTTGTTTTTCCAGAAAAGATATATTTTAATTTCTATTTATGTAGATTTTTAAGAGTCAAAGAGTATAAGGTAAGTTATTTTGTGAACGAATAATATTGAAAATGGATTGAATTAAACGAACTAAGAATCATCTAAATAAACGTTACCTAAACCGAACGCAGCTCTTAAACCCGCGCCTCCGGCGCCGACGATGACAACATCGTAACAGTGATCGATCATAGGATAATTCTGCAAGAAACGTTCCCAATTTTCCAAAACAATGAACTTACAAATTAATACTAGAACTACGTCACAATGACAGGTTCCAAGTTTTTCAGAAAGATGCATTTATGCGACTACAGAAATTGCACAGTCTCTTGAAATCAATTTTTTTGTGTCTTGAGATAGAGATTTTGATTGAAAATAAATGAAATGTAATCTAGGAAGGTGATCGCTCTGTTATCCGAACAGAAATATAGATTTGGAATAAATGCATTCCGGTTATTTAGATTAGATCTTATTATTATTCAGAGTAGGTCTAGTGTTAATAAATTTGTGGAAAAATATCGGGTACTTATTACGTTGTCACTGTTCTCCTTTCCACATTTCGCTTTCTCCCCCGGACTGACGTTTATATGAAAACCCCGCGAACCTTTCCTACTGATGCGTCGAGGTTGTGTCGCGAAACGCTGGAAAAATCGAACGGTAAAATGCGACGCGTTGCACGATGGGGTTTACCAATCGTTATTCCTTACAAGAAATCCTGATAACCGATTTATGGATCGTAACATCGCAGCCGTGTAGAAGTGTGTTCTTGACACGATCCACGGTCTCCGGACGCACGGCACGCGAGAAACCTTGATTCTCGGTCGTTCGTCATTTGATAAAAGAAACAGCACAGCACGCTACTTTCAGGGAGCAAGGAGGAAACACAGTATTATGGCGAGATAACAAGAAGGTCCGTGGCAAATTGCATGAAGTGTCATGTACCAATGATCATGAAAACGATCAGGCTCGAAGTAACCTCATTGTGAAAATTTTTGTCAAAAATGCATGAAATACACAGTCTTACTAGACTTATTATCTTATAGTAGCTATATCTTATAAGTGGACTGCGGATCTTTATGCATTTATGAAGAAATTGGTTGGGCGAAATATGGAACAGTAAAAGATTTGAAAAATTCAAGAATGTTGTAATGTTGCTTTCAACGTAACAAAGTCGTTCAGGGACGACATCAATTTTTATCTTATCGCTGCTTCTTACAATAAGTTGCAAAACATTTTTATTTTACATAAACATCCGCAGTCTACTTATAAGTATGGAAATTAGAATAGTTTTACGTAAATATACACAACGATGACCGCGGCTGCGAAATCAACGGGGACATCGGACGTCCGAACAAAAACTCTTTTTTACAAGCATAACTTTTATTGCACTTGCAAAAATACAGTTCGAAACATAGACGATTTATCGGTATAATTATTACAACGGTTAGTTTGACCGCGGGCTCTTCCTCTTTGGTATTGTTTGGACACCGAAGAGCCGGTGGTAACGACGAATCGCTCTTTTAGTATTAATAATTACGATAACGCTATTCGGACGTATTAGTTCTACCCTCGCTGACAGTTATTGATTGTTAAGATTCGTTAAAAACGTCGGTCACGCTCTGTCTACCCTTCTAATTTCTGTCTCGGCGATTAGACTCTAATTAATCGGGCGGTACCACCTTTCACGAAAATCGTTCGGCTTACGTTACGGTTACTTTATTTGCCACACGTGACACGGTTACATTGCGTGATCGATTGATTCGCCTCGTTGTGCTCACTCACGTATAAAAAGCTTACAAAAACGTTATGGTCGGAGTATTGTGCAGAACGTTTAATAATGAACGGTACCATCGAGAAGGCAGTGAATCTAGAGAAAATAATGAGCAAAGAAACGTCAATGAAATTGTCTCGGAAGAAACGTTCTTCTCAAAAAATTCTTCATGCTCAGAGTTGAAAGTTAAACAATCCTTTCGATCGTTACAAGCGGACTGCGGTTTTTATGGATTTATATGACAAAAATAAGTTGGCGTAATTTGGAATAGTCCAGAGATGAAAAAGATTTGAAAATCTTCCGGAGTAGGGAGAGGAGATCTGTTCTATATTCTATGTATATGGCTGCTGTAGCTTGCAATTGGTGTAGACACTTTTTACATTTTGCATAAAAAACCGCAGTCCAGTTATAAGTTAGCGAAATAGAATTGTTGTGTTATAATTAACTTACTAATTGCGCCCTTATAGATTACTCTGTAGAAAAGAAGACTGTTTCACGAAGACCAGCACAAAATCAAGGCAGTGAGGAGATACAAAAAATGCAATTAACGGTACCAACAATCAACGAACAGAACTGGAAACGATGCTAAGGGTTAACATTTCTACGATGTACGTATAGTTCTCTTTCGACGATGTGTACATTTATCGTATGGAATTCATTCGATCTACATCCATCCATTATATTTCTTCCGTTATATACTTCTTCGTTGAACAATTAACGCAATAATGCAAAACCTAAACCACTTTTTAAAACTCCTGTGCTAACTAATGGTAAACCCTCTAGACTTGCTTTACTCCGAAGAATAAATATATTTACTATTGATTATACGATCATTTTGTTGGTTCTATCATCTGCAATTGACGTCTGTTTCATTAGTGTTCCCTAATACTGAGAATTTGATCTTTTCATTAAAACTCTCGGATGACCGGGATAAATGACTAGAATTACGTAAGTAACGGTTTGAACTTTAATTACTCTTAGCTCTACACTGCAAGAATAAATTCTTCTTCGCTAACGATTATAGTCGCCAGGTTAACACTTGTGTCCCCACTCTACCTTCCCCTTCTACTCTCTGTCGTGCATGCGTCACACTGTCACGTGACTAATCCGGTACAATTTGTGCTCCCTCCCCTTATCGGAGACTCTGCTAACAACTACGATCGTTTACGAATATATTTAAAATAACTTTCTTTTCTCAATTCCATCGTGCTGATATTTGTCTATCGATTTCACAAGGATGATTCAAATATAAACGAGGCTTCCCTTTAAAATTTCAGAACTTTTACAAATACTAACTTCACGGAAACTGGGATTAAAGAAAGATTGCTTCGTTCATGCCCCTGACAAGTTCCACACGAAATAAAAATCTACAACAGCCTATACATGTAAAGAACTGTCTCCCTAAAACTATTATTGATTAAATCACCGGTTACACATTGCATTAACAACTTAATTAAGCAACGAGTGGCACTCGATTCATTCGCCAATGCTACATACATTGTATCTGGTACAAATCATGTCTTAATTCTTGATCAGTGTGGCTCGTTTTTATAAAAAAAAGCTGTTCACAACTTTCGTGAACTGCAGCATTTACTTCCAAACACTCTGTACATTTGAACCATCCTGTCTGCAATCGAACCACACGAAAAATCTACTTAATACGATTATATGCTAGATTCTGGTTATCTTGTCAGTATATTTCGTAACCGTGTTCTAGAAAAATCTGTTTATCCAATGTCATCTCTTCTAATTACATTCAGGGTTTAGTCGTAAGACGTTTCTTTGAGCTTCCGGTTTGTTTCGGGCGAAACCCTCAAAGAACCAGTCTCCTGATGCCGCATTCGCAGCAGAACTTCGCAGTTTCCGGGAACTTGGAGCCGCACTCGTGGCAGAATTTCGACATTTTGCATTTTGACGATGATAGGATACCTTCGCCGTCGCTTCTGCCTCGGTTTTGCCTGGTGTAGTCCTCGTCGAGACGGCCGGCCACGTCGTTGGTGCTGCGTCCGTGGTGCGAATATTTGCGATTTAAACTAGGACGGAGAAATTGAACGGTGTTTTAGGCATGCAGGAGATAAATAGAACAGTGCCGAGGAGTGCAACATTTACGGACACGACTGTGCATTTTGTGAATATGGAACACCTCTGCCAGTATCTCTTCCGTTTCTGTGTCACAATCAGAAATTTCTAACGAAAACAGTTTAATCAGATATAAGTAGACTGCGGATTTTATGCATTTATGACAAAAATGAGTAGCTGTAATTTAAAACAGCAAAAATATTTGAAAAATTTAAACATACCATTATATTATTTTGAACCTACTAAATATAATAGGGAAGAAAATAAATTTGTATTTCACTCCAGTTTGTTGCTATTCAGGTAAGAAATTTTTAGACTCGTTTCCAGGGTTGCTAGATGAGGTTTTTTAGTAACATCAATATAATGACAAACATAGAAAAATAAATACAAAATACATATTGGGAAAGTGAAAAATAGTTTGTAAAATTACATTCAAACAATTTTGTTTTCGATTAAAAATATTAATGAAAATTAATTTAAAAATATTTTTTACCAAATGCAAACAATATTTAATTACCCGTAGTTAAAAGTGACTATTTCTTAAATATTTTTGGTAAAAATTCCATTGCAGTATCGCTAATGGTTCAAAAGTTATAACTAGATTGCGGATCTTTGTGCAGAATCAAAATTTCTTACCTGAACTGCAACAAACTTCAGTGAAATAGAAATTTATTTTCTTCCCTATTATGTTTAGTAGGTTGAAAATAATATATGTTTAATTTTTCCTAATATTTTTGCTATTTTAAATTACACCTACTCACTTTTGTTATAAATGCATCAAATCCGCAGTCTAGTTACTAGGTGAAGTAAAAAGTTCTGAGCGTTTTTCGCTTTATTTATATAAGCGAAAAACGCTGAGAACTTTTTACTTCACCTAATATAACGAAATGTCGGGATAGTGGACTCAGACGTGGTTTAGATGATCAGTTTGGATGAATCACGGATGAAAACAACCTTTTGTCTAAGCCTTTAACAACTGTAAATAATATATTAACCTGCTATAAGCGGAGTCCCCGCTGAACTTGCCATGATCCTGCCTCTTGTAGCTCTCGGGCGAAGATAGTTCCTCGTCGCTATTCTGATCATTCCGTTGTCTTCCATGAACGGGGCTAGACACGGACAAGGAATCGCTCTTTAGGAGGGATTTCAGGGACGTGAAGGAACTGTTTTCATCGTCGAACGAGGTCATCAACTCGTCGAACACGGAGTTCGATCGTTTGATGTCCACGTCCGAGGACACAATGGAGCTCAGACTAAGATTGCTAGTCGAAAGGTTCACGTAATTGTTATTTCTACTATTTAAGCTGGCATTGGAGGACTTCTGCGGATCGTTGTTCTTGCCAGACGATTTCTTAATATCGTTAGAACTGTTTTTCTTGTCAACGCTGGATTTAGGAGCGGATGAAGCTCGAACGGAGAAAGAACGATTCACCGTTGGTCGAATTACTTTGGGCGAGACTTTATCGAGGATTTTGCGAGCTCTATCAGAGTTGCCAACGAAACTTCTGCTACCGCGATCATTGTCCTCGGTGACATCTCCGCCGAGAGCTTTCGATTTGTCGATGATCACTCGTCTACCCAGTTCTCGAGCCGGCGACTTCTTCTCGAAGTTCGGTTTTGATTCTTTATCGTCTTTCAAGTAGACTTCTCGACATAGCGAGTTGGTTTCTGTTGAATCGCTGGAGAATTCGGATGCGAGGTCATCGAACTCTGTGGGCGGAGCTATCAAGGACGATCGTTTTCCGGGATTGGAGGGGGATGTTTGATAAGGATATTTCACGAACGCTGAGGAATGGGAGAGAGGGAACGAGGTCTCGCGGTTTTGATCGAGGAGAGGGCTGTCCGTCACGGATTGCTCGCTGACATCCGATAGCAGGTCGTTCATCTGCTGCTCTGCTAGGAGGAAAGGATTGTAATCCTTACCGCTGAAACCAGGAAGACACGAAGATAATCGATTTTTCACAGAAACTTCGATTCCTTTCTCGTCAGACTGCTAATCAAATCATTTTTAAGTAAAGGTTCGATCTAAGAAAAACCCTTGGGTCCGCGCTGTTCCTTAGATCCTGTATTTCTATTATTTTTCTTCTGGAGGGGATATTCGTTTTTCTTAGATCGAATTTTTACTGCAAACACAATTTTCCAATGAACGCTTGCTTAATAGTAGAAAGAGGTATAGAGGGTCAAAGAGAAACGTCTTCAACCATGAAACATTCGTGCTATGCGCAGCCCATAATTTGATTTGAACGTCTCTCTCATCGAACAAAGTGCCTGGTTCGAGCATCCCGTGCCGTGGAAAACGAAAAGTGACGACGACGGTCAAAGAAAATCGAAAAACTTTCATCTTTCCATGCTATGAAGAACTTCGGCGAACTGAATATTTTCTGCGCCGTCAAGCGCGAGACTGATGGCGCTTTCTATTCTATCAAACGAACGTTGAGTGTCTCGTGTTATCCCGAAGGAAATAATGATGTGTACACGGGAGATTCATGTCAAGCCTCTCAGCCTTAGGCAAACACAAGCATGTTCCTTGATCAAGATTCCAAAGCGTATCTCTAAGTGATGAGTAAATGCACGGGTATGGCTTGTTTATGAGCGTGCGACACAATGTACTATACATTAATAAACGTGCTAAAACTCGGTAACCACGTAACAATTTTCATGAACTATGCGGGACTTAAAGATCTGCAGCAATTTTCCAACGAGTTTAGAAATTCATTTCTGCGAAACTACAATTTACAGGTTGCTTTTTCCCCCTGTTTTTATTTGATTTCACGTTGAAAATATGGCTGCTTGCCTTTGGCGTTCCGTACAATAATGCCTCGATATATGTGGAACCTTTTATACTCGTGAGATTTTTCTGATGAAAATGATACCAAACACAATACAAAAATTTGGATCATGTTTAGCTGTGTGTAGCGGAGAGTGAAGATCAATTTTTCACAAATATTTGCTTTTTTGCACGTATCGTGGCACTATTGTACATTCTATAAGACACGCCTGGCAAATTGGTGCTCCGAGAATCGATGAGGCAGAATCTGCTACCCCCACCCGGCCAGCCAGCGCCATAGTGGGGGTAGTCGATTCAGCGTCCTCGACTCTAGCAGCACTAATTAGCCAGGCGCGCTATAAAATTGAACATGTCCTGTGATGATTGTGTAGCTGATGCTTCGATGACACCCTGTTTCAAGCTTCTGCCGGGCTAGCAACAAGTGAAACGATCCGAAAATGTGATTGCACGGGGAACCAGAAATCTGCCATGGCGATTTCATCAACCACCTGGAACTTACGTTCTACTGCTAAGTACAAGATTAAAATCCGGTCGTCTGCGCACGTAATTGCTCCATACGGGACGTAATGGCAGTGCTAAGTTCCTACAATATTCGACTGCGTTAGGAACTCTACTTCAAGTGAGGAGTCACTGTGTAATTAATTGGACGACAAGATTGAATCCGGAACTGCGTACTTAAATCCACACATGGCCTTTCACTTATTTGCGCATAGATAGCTCGAACATCGTTTCCAATAATTATCAAATAAGAACATATATGCGGTGAAAATTGTTTCGAATATGAAAATTGATGTCGAATCATTTTGAACCCGTTCCTACCTGCGTTTCGTCAAGAAAGAGCTACTGGAAACGGGAGGGAGGGCCAGAACTTTTGGATTTCTCTTAAGAAGTTTGCTCGACTCCTGATAAGGCAGATCGAGATTGATCAATCGATTCTTCGAAGTGCTCGGGGCTTTCTCCCAGTAAGTCTCCGTAGTGATCGTCTCCGATTTATTACGATCTTTCTTCACCACTATCGTGGTTCTTTTGATATCCGGCAACACGCCGAATCTGACGTTTCTGCTCCCAGTGCCGATTTCTTCGATCGTTTCCATCTCGACAGTCTCCATCTGCTTAACACCTGTTAGATCCACGCCATCGATCATCGACAGACTGTCGTTCGAATCGTTCGTCTCATTCACATGCTCGAGGATCCTGTTTTCTATGCCGATCACTTTCGAATATCGCGACTTGAAAGCTGCGTTCGCCGATTTTTTCACTGTCACGCGAGACTCCGATAAGATCATCGATCTTAGGTCCCGCACGTCGATCAAATCGTTTTTCACGGATCTCTCGTAACTGGATCTATGCTCGGGCATCTCGTCGATCGAATCGTCGCTGGGACAGTCGAAATCTTTCGACGAGAAATTGTTGTAGATCTCGTGCACCTCTTCGTCCGCGATTTTGATGGTTTCGAGGATAGGATTCGGGAATGTCGATATGTCATCTGGGTCGAGATCATCTTCTTTGTAGTCGTAATCGATTCCTGGCGAACTTGGATTTTCTTCCTCGATCTTTTCAGGTTTTTCAATGCCTTCATCTCTTGGAGAATGATCGTCATCGATAGATCTCTCGTCAGTCTCGACAATAACATGTGGCGAACATTTGCAGATAGTTGCCTGGCTGGCAATGTCTTTCCTATTGATTATTGGAACTTTTATCTCTTCCTCTTCTGCAGCTATCGGTTTGTTATCTATACAACGAGTGGTTGTCAAACAATCCGAATTAATAATATTGTTCACTCCTGATTCGTCGATATTATTACGACCAGAGAGATTCTCTTCTTCCACTTCAACACGGTACAGCAATTCCGATCCTGTCTCCTCATTCACTGCCATTTCCCATTTGTTCGGAGGTGGAGTCATCGGTTGTTCCCGCTCCGTCCAATTAGTCGACCTATCGAACGGTGTACTCGATCTACTCGGACGCAGCACATCTTTCATGAGAATCGGCTCGGGATCCATCTCGATCAGGCTCGCTTCAATGTAGCAGAACTTCGTGATATCGTCATTATACGTCGCCGGAGGATCTAACTCATCACTTGCAAAATTTGCATCAGTGTCTTCCCTTACTTTCAGGATATCTGTGGTCTTTGGTCGATATTTACCTCTCGACAGTCTTCCAGATAGTGAATCATCCTTCCTACGTTCCCCTAACTCATGGAACTCCTCGGGAACCTTAAATTGCTCACCAACAATCGGCGAAGGCAAATCTTTAGGAAAATTCTCGTCTTTCAATGCAACTCCAATACTATCGCTCAAAGTATTATTCTTTGGATATACAATTTTAGAGCTATCAGGTCGCCTTTCTTCGTCCTGGTTTGCAAGTTCATCGCAGGAAAGGTTCAACCGTCTCCTCTCTAACATCTTGCTCCTCGCTGACCTTCTGGAGCTCTTCCAATCCTTCTCGCAACTTAAATCCTCCAGACTATCCTTAGAAACCCTCGAAGCTCCCTTCTCGACTTCAACGTGCCTCTGGCAATGAGACTGGCGCAGTCTTTCCAGCTTCTCCAGGTCCCCAAAACAGAATTCTATTCGAGGACTGTTCTTCACCCGTTTCCGTCTCTGATTCTGCGAGAGTACATCGTTGATGTCTTCGGAAGAGTCCTTGAACGAGTAGGTTCTGTTCAATCTCGGCGTGACCGACTGCCAATTCACGTGACTTCCGCTGCTTGAATTCGGCTTGCTCGCGATTGAACTGTCAGCGGTCGGTTCTTTTTCTTGGAAATTTTGATCGAGGAAGTGTCCAGCTTTCCTATTCGATTTACAAGAAGAAACTCTTTCTATATCATCTCCCGATTGAACCTTTGCCTGACTGATCTTCTTCCAAGTGGTCAGACTGTTCTTCGGATGTAGGTCGCACGGCTTCACAGTCATGCCTATCACGTCGACATTCATGGACAGGTCATTCAGTTTCGGGTGACCTTCGCTCCTAGCGGAGACGATACTCGATCTCATAGACCTTCCGGAGAGCTGACTACTATGTTCCGGTTTAGCTTGATAGTTCGGCAGCTGCTTAGCCATCATCCGTGTCTGCAGCTTGCGTTTCGGCGACGAAACGATATTATACTCTTCGAGACTTTGTTTCTTATACTTTAGGGGCGGGACAGGAAGGAGGGTTCTTTTATTAAAGGGCGCAGGTGGAAAGGTAACCGGTCCGGACCCGTCTTCTGGTAGCCTGAGGATGAGGAAACAGGATCAAGGATGTATGGACTGTCATCAGGGTCGTCGGACGGTTGCGAATGATTTTGAAAGTATAACGTTTAGAGGCGAGCATTCTGGGTTTCGCGGTTTTAAACAGTTTTGCCGAGTGGAAACAACCTTGTCCCTTTTCTTTCTCCTCATGCACGCAGTTGAACTAAGTACTACATGTTATGGTAATTATAACCTGATCGTTGGGAGCGGTGATCTCACCTGTTTGAACGATCGATCGGTCGAGACTTCATCGGCCCTATCGGACTGGATCCACCTTTCGATTGTCCTGCACGTCTTCTGCAACAAACAACATTTTTTAAAAATTAATCCCTGGCTTTTTTACACTTGTACTTATCTACACAAACATTTATTTAGCTTCACAAAATATTGCAGCAGTGTATCGTCCATCAGGAGATGGCAGTTCTCTGTTCTCGTCACACTAATGCGTTAGGCCAATTGCGAAAGACTTGCAGCGCGGAGTGGGGACACCACGTGGTCCCTACGTTTCTCACTGCCATCTCCTCGTGGACGATCAGTATCCGCAAACTATTATATTAATGAAATTACGGTAGCTTACACAGCAGCAGCTTTCTGTTTAACAGGACTATCGTTGCATTTGTTGCAATTCGGCGCCGAGGCGCTCCCCTTGGCTCTGCTGGTGTGCGGTGTGGGTGACGTTTTACTACTGGAATGGAGATTCGTCGCGGAAGTCGGCGAATATTTCTCGCGTGTGGTTTGCCTGCGGTTCTTCAGGGATGGGGCTCGATACTTCATCCGTGCTTCAAGACGTTCCTTCGCGATATTTGTTGCCGGGCTAATTTGCACCCTCGCGATTCTGTCTTTGCACCAGGCCACGTGTCTGTCGTACGCCTTGACGCCGAAGTGACGATTGCAAGTGGGACAGACACCCTGCTCGTTCGCACGCATCGGCGCACTTGATGACAGGAGTGTTGTGCCTGGTTTCTGCATCGTATCGTCCACCTGAAATTGTTTTTCACAATGTTAGATTTGATTCAGTCTTGAATTATGATCATGTCCTAGCCAGAAAACTGTGAGTGCTCCGGAATTAATATAGACAATGTTATTATCAATTAGTAAACGAACTGCAAGTGACCGATGAAAAGTGAACCTTAATGGATTTGCCAAAAAAATTATAACTTTCGTGTGAAAATTGTTCTGAACCAACAAAAATGTCGAATAAATTACGGACGAAAAACTAAAAATTATAAACATGTGGTCCGTACGAGTTTCGCAAAATTTTGTTATTAACTCTACGGAAATAACGAATTGGAAATCACGATATGTGAAACACTTTCCACACGAGAGATTTCTTGTTTAGGTAGCTAGGTTAATGAAGACGTTCGTTTAAAATACCTCGTGAACTAAACATTTTTCGATCACTCCGCCTCGATACTGCCTTCCTTTTTGTAGAATGAGATCTTATATATTCCATATAAAAAATCGTCCATATAAATAAAAATCATTAAACTGTTTAAATGTTCAAACGTCTTCGCATTTGTAAAAAATATACAGTCATGTGAACGTAGTACTTTTTCAGCGGTATATACGTGATGCTTCTCTGGCGTTTTTGTTTTTTAATGCACTGTGGAAAGAGACTATACCACGTAACAGTTGCATCTTTCCTATATTGTGTAACTCGGTGTCATTATTGAATATCTGTTTTTCTTGTTAACACTAGGACCGCTAACTCGCTTAAGCTGACACGTGAAAACACGGGGAATTGTCAGTATTCGTAGTGTAATGTTTGGCAAAGTACTCTCCTAATTTTGTGGGAGTTTGTCATTTGTTATAATATACTGAATTAACTTTTCTCGCGTAATTATTCGCGCGTAATTGAACTCCATTGTTTAAGCGGGTGGTCTCGTTTCCAAGATTGCGCCTTCTCATTTCTCGATAATGCAAAGATGGGGTTTTTCAGTAGTCAAAAGCGCTAGATGAAAGACCAATATAGGCTACAATCGCCCTCAAAATTCCTATTTTTATTATTTGCATTATTCGGCAGCGTAATTTGCATTATTTGAAAGCATAAAGCTGCGCACGTAGCTATTACTACAATCGGGAGACATATTCTACAAGATGCAAAAGGTTTCGTTCCGATTGGTCGAAAAAAGCGAAAAAAACGGAAAAAAGGCACATACAGATCGAATTGAGTAACCTCCTCCTTTTTCGAGGTCGGTTAAAAATAGGACTTTTGAGGGCGATTGCGGCCTAGATTGATCTTCTATCTAGCGCTTGTGACTACTGAAAACCCCCATCTTTGCATTATTGAGAAATGAGAAGGCTACGGAAACGAGTCTACCACCTTAACGAAGTGATTCTCCCCTGTCTTTAAATCAACGATTCGAAGCGGCCCAATTTGTGCATCGAAAACCATGTGGTTACCGTCAGAAAAAAGTTAATCGCGTATCTCGAATCATCAGGTTGTACGTGTACCGTGACCGTAAACATCATATTATAGATGTGCGTGGTCGAGACCATTCATCTCACGCGCGAACGCACTTGCATCATTCGCGATGCATCTGGGTTAATCTACGTTCTACCTGCAATTCACACCACGGTGTTGCACTCTGCCAGTTTTCCGTTTCAATTTGACTCTCTCACGTTATATCTTCCAATTATCCTAATTGTATACTTCTGCCGCGTCCGGCGTAAATAATTACAATCCTTATTAATCTCCGTAATAATACGTCCCACACAATACAGAACATACAGTGAAGACTTAATCGAGGAAAACGGGAACTGCACGATCTAAGAAAAACAACTATCCCCTCCATTTTTCCTTATTGTACGGATAAATTAACAATTGTATACTTGTAATAAATATATGAAAGGCATCATCAAATAAATATTTCACCCCATATTCTCATTCTATTATAATTATTGATTAAATCAGGGAGCACCAACATGTGTTCCTTCTCCGCTTAGGTACTTCCCCCACTCTCACCCATAACAATTCATTTAATAGCGATATAAGCATAGACATCAATACGTGAAAACCCCGAACCGTAATACGGCGAAATCGTACGTTTATATTCGTTATAAAGAAAATTGTGTCAGAGCAATAAATAAGAATCTTCAAGCTTCTATGCACGCGAGTGCGATAATACTTTATCTTTAAAAAATTAAATGTAATTCAAATGTTTCTTTCAAACATTTTTTTGCGATCAAAAATACCACATACTTGAAGATTGAGACCTCCGCTTTACAACGACACCACATGAGTTGACCTGATTAGCCGCATCTGATGTGTAGGATTTTTTTTCGCGTAGATTGGGTGAAGGTGGGAACCTTGCTGTTCTCGGAGGGGAACAAGTTGGAACTCCCTGACTTAAACGACCGCTATTACTCCCTTCCTCGCTACTCCTCTCTATGTGAGTTAGGATCTTACGATTTCGCTTCGAGCAGCCCGGATCTGACGCAGAAAGTCATCGTGAGTCTGCTTCCAAGATGATTTGTGTCCTCCGCTCCTGTCGTCTTGGGTGTATCGTCTTTTCTCCTGCCTGGGCAGGAACTCCGCCAGCTCGGTGCCGTGGATCCTCTGTTTGGCTGAGTCGAAAGGCTTCCTCTTCTTGCTGGCGGTCTGCTCGCATATCTTCGTGTGCTTCTCCAACGACTGCGGCTTAAAAGTCCGTGCGCAGATCGCGC
Organism: Lasioglossum calceatum; assembly: GCA_963966675.1. NCBI lineage: Eukaryota > Metazoa > Arthropoda > Insecta > Hymenoptera > Halictidae > Lasioglossum > Lasioglossum calceatum. The sequence continues at coordinate 9,410,043 of OZ016549.1, forward strand.
ACGGCTGAAGGATGGGCGGCACATCTGTGTCCATTTACCGAGAATTAGTCTCCGATCGCTGCCGATGATCCTGCTTAAGGAGACGGGTTCGTGGATCGAGCAGAATGAGTCAGACCAATTCGAACGAGCGCTCGTCACGGTACATCAGCGAATCGATATCAACATGCTCTTCAACGATCTCCCCGATCCCCTTCCAGGGGTCGTGCTATACATCCTAAACAAAGGACTTCGACAATGACGCGATCGATTATTTTCATCTGACTCAGCCTGCGATTGCTATAGCGACTCGAGCGCCGTCTAAACACGTCGAGAGACTTGCACTGGTAAACACCCACGATGGAATTAGGGTACTGTTAGGCTCTGGAGGCGAAGGTTGTTAGACACTGCACTTGGTTTCGGTAACACGACTCGGAGGGATCGTTCATTTTTAGGATCAGGTAAGAGCAACTTGGACACCTTAGAAGCTATACTTCGAGCTGAACACTCATAATAGAATTCAGGGGAATTGTCAATTTTTAAGATCGAACGAGATTTCAGCGGTTCAGGTTTTTAGACACTGCACTTGGTTCAGTTTTAGGATCAAACGTGACTTCAACTCAGCGCGATTCAGAAGGAGGTTCTCTATCCGTAAGTGAGCAACTTGGACAGCTTGGAAGCTAGAGTTCCAGCTGAACACTCCTAACAGAATTCAGGGGGATCGTTAATTTTTAAGATCGAACGAGGTTTCAGCGGTTCAGGTTTTTAGACACTGCACTTGGTTCAGTTTTATTGTGAAACGTGACTTCAACTCAGCGCGATTCAGAAGGAGGTTCTCTATCCGTAAGTGAGCAACTTGGACAGCTTGGAAGCTAGAGTTCAAGCTGAACACTCCTAACAGAATTCAGGGGGATCGTTAATTTTTAGGATCGAACGAGGTTCCAGCGGTTCAGGTTTTCTATCCGTAAATGCGCACTTAACCACTTTCTTGGAAGCTATACTTCGAGCTAAACATTCCTATGATTCATTAATCGATCGCCTGTCCATCTCTGGCGGAATTTTAATCGTCGAGAGCCACTTTGTAACAGATTCGAACGCACCGAGGTTTTATTAAACTTGAGTATCCCAACGAAGAGGACAATGGAGTCGGACTACCGATAGGGATCAACGATCAATGAGATCGGCGTACGCAAACAGACTCGATCGAGCCGCAACAGATATCGACGAGGCGATAATTAATCGTTGTTACGAGCTCACGTATCGCGGACACCTGCGTAGCTCTCCTGTGAAACGACTTCCACGGAGAGGAGGACGAAGACGAGGTGTCGCCCCCGCGAGCGCGGCTCGCCTACGGAGGAGCAACCTTCCATTTTTGGAGTTATGAGTGACCGTTGGAGCATTGTAACTGTTGCACGCGTGGAAGAGATCCCGCCGATTCCTTCCGTCCTCGGTTTCCCGCGAATGGTATGCCCACGACACCGTGTAACGCCTTTTCGAAGTGTCACCTTCACGGCTCGATTCGTAATTCAGACGCCGCGATCAGGGGAGGGAGCACGAATTCAGGGGAAAAGTTACCCCCTCTCTGCCAGTGCCGCACACATAATTTTTTCGTGAAAATTTGATCCTAAAATCTCTTGAGGATTGTTTCAATTTTGCTAGCCTAGCTGAAAGCCTGGAACAGGATGTCATCGAATCAGATACACAAACAGAATTTTGTTAAATCTTATAAGATCTACAGTAGTGTCTCGGTGTGTGTGAGAAAGATGTACACGATATTTGGAAAACATTGATCTCTACTCTCTCCTTCGTTACTTCTTTGTGAAATTTTTACCAACAATAATTATAATCATTTTGTTGAATGAAAATGGTATCTATTAACAAATTACAAGAAAATTGCGTTGAACAATTTGTCCATATTTCGTAATAGTTTATGTTTAACTTTTTATGCGTATAGTACTTTTTTAGACTTTGTTGAAATCCTCATCACGAGTCTGTTTCGTTAAATTACGGCAAGTGGTTAAGAAAATTATATATAATCTTTTAATCCGATAAGAAATTCGCGCAACTTTGAGTTCGAGATTGAAATTCAATTTGACAATAGTTTTTACAGATGTCAAACGTTCCGTGAGATTGAGAAGATCGAGGAGATTTCTTCATCCAATGTTTACACCGGCTTCTTTTCCTCATCAACATGCAGTGGAAAAAGCGTGTCGATGTAAAACGAGTTTTTCCTTCGGCGAGCTATTAATGTTTTGTAAGATCTAAGGTCGGGAAGTCTGTGTGTACCCTGGTAACGCAATTGGCATGAAAGTATGAGGCAAATGAGCGCGCAACGAAGGCTGCGAGATAGAAAATAACAACTCCGGGATTTATTTGCTTTACCAAATGAAGAAGTCGATACGAAGCTATCGCAACACGTGAACTAACACATTTCGATCGTGCTTAAATCGTTCGAGGATCAATGCAAAATTTGAGTACCATAAAACTTGATACTCCATTGTAAGCGAAATCTATCTTGATTTAATGCAAACTATTTTACGTCCACAAGGTCGAGATAGCCAAGGTGAAACCTGACAAAAACAGAGGTTTCGAAGTAACTTTTGAAACAAGCTGCCAAGAAGGAATTTTGTACATCGAAAAATCTCTTCCGAAATGTATAGTTTCCAAAAACTCTCGTACACTCGATAGAACTACAAGAGTTTCAAAATAAAACATGTTTCTAGCAGGAAATATTTTAATTTGGGAGTAAAGCTGTTAAGTAAAACAGTAAAGAAATATTTAGATTGACGTTAACAACACGTTAATTGTTAATAAGGAAGGTATTATTCAAGATGAAAGAAGAAAATGCGAGCAGGTTCTCGATTACTAGTTCGAAGGTAGAGATCTCACCTGGTTCAGGACCTTTCTCGAGCTCTACTACTTTTCCCGATTCGACAGGTTGCACTCTCGTTAGATAGTGATCGTAGAGCGACCCTTGGTCCGCCCCAGACACGGTTCTCCTCGAAACGCAGCACAACATCGAACGAACAGCATGGAAAGACACTGACTGAGCTGCACCATAATCACGACGCCGCTCTTGTACGCAACGTCTACGCAGCCTCTTTCTCCTCTTATAAAAGAGACTTATTTTAGGTGTCACCGCGAGACCATCGGAGACGTACCTTAGCTCCTTCCAGCGTCTAGCAATGGCGCTGAGTGCACGTCCAATACTCGAGTGGAGTACTCATATCAAAATATTGAAAAGGTGCTAATGAACCGATTTGTTAAACGGTAAAAATTGTAAATGTGACTGTTGGAGGAATTATTTAGAGAATTTCTGACCTAAAATGAATATAAACGATTTTGTATGCTCGTTAAAAAATGATAAATAATTTCATTTAAGTACGCAATGATGACACTCTATGAATTAAAAGTCTTTCTTAGAATTATAATTTCGAGAGAATCTATTGGACTACTCAGGGTGACTTGTTGATTGAAATTGTTGTTGCTATTGACGAAAGAAAATCCGTAATTGTGAATCTCTAACAAAGCTTCGACGAATGCAAGAAGTGCAAGAAACCGTTCAGTTGCAGCGAAATATCGATTCCAGTCAAGCTCATGTCCCTGTTTCTTTTAAGAGTTCCGCTTCCGGTACATGCTGCGGTCACCGGTCAGCCACGCAAAGTGGTTCACGATTGAATATAAGGATTTGATCGATAGTTGAATGTACACGAAATAAAGCATTCGATATCTCGGATACTTTGACCGTTTCTGCTTCCAAAAAAGTAAATAATATACCATTCATTATAAATATATCAATTATATAAAGATATTATCCCAGAAAATTGTCCCAGATCTAACATCTAAATAATTCAATGTATATAAAATAACTATAATATTCCAGAAGATATCTATCTAGATAGGCATAACGTTTTAGAATTAAACGGTTCGATATTTGTGTACATTCCGTTCAACGCGATGAATGATTTCATCCGATTGATAAAACTATAATTTTAAAACACGCGACTGCTCGTGTTTTATTTTCAAATCGGATACGAACTTTTGCAACCGTGTAATATTAAATTGTTTTTCCACGGAAAGAAGCACCCGACGATTCGACTCGTATTTCCGGCGAGTTGTCACGTCGATTATCGATTCACCGATTCGAAAATCTTCATCGATATCCGGCATGGTTAAGAGAAATCAACCCTTACCTCCTGTCACCTGTTCGATCTCGGTTTCGAGGACTGTTGAACAACGATGGATCAGATAGATTAGCTCGGACCCATCGCTAGCTGGTTTCTGTTGCACTCGAACGGCCGAATACACTCGTGTCCGCGTGGTTCTCGGGGTATTATATTTTTAGAAGACGGTCCCGGCCGCGAAACTGGAACCGGACGGAAGTGCAGTACGGGAAAATGCTCTCGCCGCGATTGCTATCTCTCGATGCGTTATTTATGGCAAACAAACGACCGCGGCCAAGCGAATGTCAGCCGAGAGATATTTTCTGTAGGCGAACTTACCCTCGATCTCCGCCATGTTAGTTGTTAGGGGAAACAATGATCGTCATGGTAACCCCGGTGACAGGTAATGCGACTATTAGAACACAGGTTCCATCAAAATGATCGAAAACCGAGCCACGTGATCAGTATAAACTCCGGATCTTCATGCAAAATCAACATCTTCACTGGGAATGACCAGTTTACTCGTCATTCGTGTTCGCTATCACCTTCTACAAATATGTTTCACTATAATTCGTCGAATAATTGTTTCACTTTGTTGTATTATAATTCCATGTTAGTATAGACTACTTGTCGCACAATTTTGCAATGTCAATTTCAATTGTTTTTACTGTTTCAATGTACAACCCCTGGCTGGGAATGTCTGATCAAAGTCTGATCGGAACTTGAGGCACGTCATCGGAAAACAATTAGGATTTGGTTTGCTTCAAATTGTACGATTCTTTTCAATTTCAATGGTGTTATTCCCAGTCAGCAAATTTGCAACGAACGATTGGTCACTGTCAAATATTCGTTACACCATCTAGCGACGATTTTAGTGACTGCAACTTCTGCATTTCCAATTTTAACGGTAGAGGGCGGTCATATACAATTATACAAATTTTTCATTATTTTATAGACAAAAACAGAAATGTATTTATTATATATAAACATAATTCGGTTTAAAACCAGAGAGATGCGACCAAAGGAACCACTGAGGGTCTCGTGGATCTAGTTCCAACATTTATCGTTCGTCAACATAGAGGGCGTAAGAAGTTAAGTCTGTGTTGTTGTTAACGATGTCGGTAATTCAGATAGTGAAGCCGTCGCCTGCCCAACATGGTTGGCTAATGTTTACATGTTTCCGCCGACTTGTTAAATAACCTAGATATTTTCTAACTGGAAAAATGTATCGAAGAGACGCACAGATATCATGGCTTCGCGCTATGTGGGCTATCTGCAATACATGTGCAGATATCCCCTTACAAAGGAGACGCGCTATACTGCTATGTTTTAAATCTGGAAGGTCTAGCCAGATAAGAGAGTCGTGGTGGTCGTTACCGATATCTCTTGCCCCGTCAGAAAAAACTTTTTTTTCCTATTCTCGTTTTGTATGTGGTCGAATCTATCGCCCCACTCGCTGACCAACCGAGTTTATATAAATTCGAACCAATATTACAACGTAGAATCAGTATAACGCTGTTACTCCACGCAACGAGCACGCGACATACAGGATTCAGTGAAAAATCAGTTTTTCGTGTTTCCAAACTTTATCCTACAAGAGCGAATAATCTCGACAGAGATTTGCTATTTGGATCCGTTTGATGACAGTTTTGCACGACTCTGATCGCGGCTGTATGAGGTTTCGGGCAACCAAACACCGAACTCGAAGGTCCAAAAGGCTTGGCGAAGGTCGACTTGCGGGAGTTGAAACCATTAGTGTTGGAAAGACGAAAAACATCATTACTAAAAGGGAAATCGCCGAGCTGCTCTTCGAAACCTGTACTGGTTCGTGTTTTTCTAAACTCTAGCATCGTTGAGGATGCTCTGGTTCTACGTAATATTAACCTTTAAATGCCTTCATGTCGTCATCTTTATACTAATGAGTCGATGGAGAAGAAAATCGTTACGTCACAAACATTCGCGTTAGTCTATGAGCTCCATTGTTTCTCGTGCCTTCATTCTGTATCCATTCATCCCTCCTCTTTCTCTCTTCATCCCCATCTAGCGTTTTCCTTTTCCTTTCTGGAATTGATATCTTTCCCCTCCAACTTAGTTTCTTAATCTAAGTGTAACTGCCCCAATTCCTCCTTCATGTGGCCTCTCATAATTTCTTATAGCGATCTTGTCGTATCTCTAGCGCCTCCTCCATATTTCACCCCCTTCAATACCTTCAATCTCTTTTAGCATGTTTTGTACCTTCATATCGAAGAATTTTTCAGCTTGAATCTCTTTTTACTTTATTGCATTTGCTTCTTCGATACTTCTATAATTATATCATTTTGAGAAAATTTGTAAGTTTAGGATGTTCTGTTGCAGGCTGTAAAAAGATGGCCGCCATACCGCAAGGTGCGTTCACAGCGTGCAAAGTTCGCTGCAATCTTGAACGGAACACTATGATAACCCACACTATGGACCAGAAAGAGAAAGCGGGCAAAGAAACCTTGTTCAATGCGAGACTCTCCGAAGAAGGTATATTATAATTATCGCAGTTACATAAGATGCATTTTTATTTTTTGAATTGATAAATGTGTTGATAAGATCCATGCTTATCAATTTACTATAAATAGACTCTTCATGTTTTGTACTAAGATATGCTGTGCTAAAATAGTATCAAACTGAAAAAAAATTTGTGCGATTGTAGATGTATTTATTACATTAACCCTCTGTAATATCTTCGAATCTTACCTCATTTTATTACCATCATTTAACATAAAATTTTATTGCTCAGCTAACTCTTTGCAACCAAAAACTTTTTTTATTGTAATCTTGCTCTTTTTTCAGTCTTCATGGACTTTATGATAACAACTAATTTTTAAATACGCAGGTAGGGAGCCAACGCCGATGAAGTACAACAGTAAACTAATGAACAGCATCTGGGGACTTTACAATCGTTATTCAGTGCACAATTTTAAGAAGAACACCGATGCCTACGATGGGGCGTTTCAATCGTTCGTGGCGGGTTTGGGAGCAGCTTTTGATAGCCATGCACCCGCCGCGAACAAAATGGCTGCAGCTGCAGTCGCCAAGAGTAATTCTTAAAGTAGAGAAACCAAAGACCGATTTACAATTAAGTTTTCTTCTATTTTATCCATTTATCAATTATTTTGGACTAACTAACTGTTAATCAGAATATATAGAATGATCAATGGCACACACGGAGGCTTGAAGATTTTTATTAAAAAAGTATTGTTGGCAATACTCATTGCTAGACTGCGATGTTTCTGCGCATGATAAATCTTAACAAAGATGAGTACAGACTCTATTTTAACAAGCTGCATACCGTAGCAGATAAGAGTCTGTTACTTTGTTTCAAGTCTCTGCAACATAGTGAGACGTTGCATTTGCGTAAACATTCGCGGTCTACTCGTTAAGTTTACTATCTTTCCGGCATTTTTTCGCCACGAAGATAACGAGGAGAATATTATTTGAACATAAAATGACTGAAACGAAATTCGTTAATTAAATGAACTGTTACAGATAATCTAAAGACGTCTTTCACGAAGCAGAAAGTATATTTTTTATATTCTACGATACTGTCCAACGAACTTGGAAATAAAAAGTCGTAATAAAATGCCTTCGATAGGTAATCATGTGTTTTCATTTTAAACAAGTACCGATCAAACATATTCCGAATTATTGTAAATACACGTTGGAGGATTTTTTAGGAAAATATTGAACGTCTTTTGTCATATTGTGGGTAAAAACAATAGACTCAAAGATACTGACACATTAGTATATGATTTTAAAATGGCATGGTGCCATAGAAGGCTAATTTGACAAACTGTGCGAGGACAAAGTTAAATCGGAAGTCGGATCCACGTAAGCTATTCTTTCATAGCGACTGTTTTGATTATGTTTCTGGGACGGTTTTCTTATCGTGTAAGTTCTCGGTTTCCTCTGATGTTCTTCGACTTTACTGGAACTATCGGAAACGTCTACTTCTAAATCCAAGCAAATGGAGGTCGAGGACGTTACTTCCGATTCTTCTTCAGTGGTGGAATTCTCTGCTACATTGTTTTCACACAGAGGCAACTTATTACTCAACCTTTGAACGTCGTTATTTAAAAAGAAACTATGTTCATCACTAATCGCTTCGATATTATCACTTCTCTTCGTTCTGAATGAGTCCTCGTAATTCTTTTTGTTCGAATAAGGATAATTTTCGCGAATAACTCTTCCACAGACAGTGAACGTACTTTCACTTGGGTTTCCAATAATTTTCTTTGTAATCACAGCGTTCTTAATCTTCGAGAAATAAAAGTTTGGATGTTTCGAATAGAAATTGAAACTCTTGCGTTTTCTTCTTGGTTTCTGCGAGCTGGTCTGTGTGCACACGGTTGTTAAAGATTTGTCATCGTCTAATAAACACAGCTCTTTGCCTCGTGCGCTGTTTTTCGTTCGACTGGCATAAACGTCTAATGTGGAATCTATCACGTGCGAACCTAATTCGCAACTGATTTCGGAAAAATTTCGATAATCGTTTAGCTGCTTTTGGGGGGATGTTGTCTTATCGAGTCTACGCGAGGAATTATTTTTATTGAATAATTGATCTGTTTGACTGCTCTGGTCTTTCAAATATGGAATTTGTAAAGTTTTTTTCTTTTTTCCAAAGTGGAACATGTATTTCAGAGAGGAAAATAATGATCCATCCTGGATTGAATGATGACAGCAAATCTGTTGATAAAATATTAATGTTGATATCTTACTTACATTACTGAATAATTAAAAACATTTATAATTAATCCAGCTACGGACATTAAGACGATAAACGTTTATAAAAAATTGGGGTTATAGTAAATAATATACAGTGAAGTCTTGATCTAAAAAAAACCTTCAGGTCCGTGCTGTTTCTTAGATCGGGCAGTTCTATTTTTTTTTTTAGATCGAGACTTTACTGTATGTATAAATACCTCTGGTTCCTTTGCGGGTATTTTCCCATTTCCTGGTAAAGTTAGTCCAGCTGCTTTAATAGACTTTCCCAACTTATATAAAATATATGGTTTTCCTATTTTCTTGCTTGTTAAAGTCTTCTCATCGTTCGCAAGATAATTGTTTCGCAGCGCGCCGATTTCTTCCCGTAAATCATCCAAATTGTTGGCAAGCACTTTGATCTGATCGATCACTTGCATCATTTTCCGTTGATCGCGTTCACACGTTTGAATCGCCATACTGATTCATCCGATGTGCCAACTTTTTTATCAGATATTACTCATTTGCGATTACTAATCGATCTATATATGTAATGAATTTTACATTGTAGCACAATTGTGTTATAGTTGATGATTACACTACAACGGTAAAGAGGGTAAAATAGCAATCGATTTTTTTAAATTGCAGTTTCATGCGCGAAGTTGTTTCAGATTGATTCTAGATGACGATACATGACATTGGAAATATCGATTATTATTTGATATAGTAACGGATTTGTTATTGAAATGTCCCGTTATGATTTTAATGCAAAAACGAGCGTACAAATTTTATTATAACTATCTGCAAAAATGTGTGTTTTGAACTCTGCGATATGCTAGTCCGAGTATATTTGTGTCTTGGATCATGAAGCTGATCAGAAATACTTGCATAGAAAATCCTGGGATAATACTTCGCCCATTTTTGCTTGACTCTTTAAATCAACAAATAACGTTCCGTTTTACAGAGATACATTTCAACCGTTCGCTGGACGATCACGTATTATAATATACATAACCAAAAACAAGAATTTACGTATTTAAAAAACTCGATTCAAACTGAATTTCCATTAGTAGAGAATTTCAAGGCGATAGGACTGGAAAAAGAGCACTACCAATTTTGCAGGTGTGCAATATCGAAATTAAAAAACTGCGATTTAAAAATGTTTCGGAATAAGTATAAATATGCACAAAATAATTATCTGTACTTGCAATTAAATAACATCATTATATTTATCTCACGTAGAGACCGGACACGTCAGGGTAATTCTGCGAAACATAACACTTTTAGAAAACACATTCATTGGCTTACTGATAAACGTGTTGACTTTTCGAGACTGCGATAGTTATCGGCCAAATCGATTCAATTTTGCTAATGTAGCAGCATTCATTTCAAAGATAAAATCAAATAATTTTTTCTTTAAAAAGGACGTATTCATAAAAAAAATAACATGGATTATTTCGTCAAGGATTAAACTCGATAAATAATACTTTCAGGAAGCAATTTAAAAAATACTCAACAGTAAAAAACTGTTTTTCTTATTTGAATTATAGATACATCCAGCATAAACGTTATTTTTAATAATTTCCCAATTAAAGAATTATCTTCCGTGCTAAATTTACAAATCACACGAGTTAACCAATTAAACATAAAAGAAACAGCCGGCACAACAATTTGTTTACTCGAGGTCGAAGGATGTCGGGGAACCACACGGAGATTGTATTAAATATCATTTATTTCGTCAGTCGGTGTCGCGTATCATAGCAGATTGGCTATATCAGCGTGTGAAGTTTGGTAATACAAAAAGAAGTCCTTCCCTCCAAGCTCGTACATCGACACATAATACTATACTCGTATTTGATTTGTATGTACACATTACAACATTGGTTTCCGTTTTTTACAATAATAATCCTCTTCACGAGGGACATTCGCGGACATCGGCACGCCGGTCCCTCCGGTGAAAGCGTTTTTCTATCACAACTAAACAAATTTTTCGTTGATGATGATGCAAAAATGTGACCGTGAAAACAAATTACAATTGAAACAACACGCCGCGCCGGCGCGCGTACTACACACCGATACAGAACATTTTCCCCGTTTTCTCGCGTGCGATCGCGCGTAGTGACAAACTATCTATTCGTTGTTCGATCATCAAATTTCGATTCTTACAAAACCCGAGCTGTAAAATGGCATCGTTCATCGCACTTGAATAAATTACTCGTACAAAAAAAAAGAGGGGCGATATCGTAACGTTTCACGACGAACCGTCGCAGAATCGTACTTCCGGTTTTCGCGGACAAGCGTTTTCTGGAATGCTGTTGTCGGTCGCGTGTGCATGTGCATGTGTGTGTGTGTGTGTGTGCACCGGCCCTAAAACGTTAGGGCGGGCCACGTACTTTTGATCTAGTAAGTTCTTCTAAAATCGAGGTAATCGGGTTGTATTGTGGCGGCACCAGCTCGCCATCAGGGAAATTATGACCGGATGATATTTCACACCTCAACTGTCTTCTGAAATTCCAGCGTCTAAGACAAGGTTCTGCTAGACAGCCTCACTGACAAATCTTCTAGCAGACCCAGGACACGAATCGCTATTTTTCCTCCTCTCACACATAACAGATCCGCATGTGATTGTACACACTACCGTTCCATAGCTCCGATGTCAAATGGAAGCTTGCGATATATGAAACGAGTGTTCAGCCTCTAAAGTTGCTGCGGTCTCTACAGCTGCATATGGTCTATACGTATATCAGGCTTGGGCAACTTGTGCGAGAGTCGATGACTTAGAATCTACGTAATCCACTCTCGGAGCACTATTTGCTAAGGCCTGGTGGAGCTTCTCAAACTCTACAGAAAAATTGGCTGTCGTTGCCCCTTCACTACATCGACAAAAGTGTTTCGTGTCCTGGGTCTGCTAGAGGACTCGGTACATTTATCTAGCAACCCCTACCTCAAACGCAGAGATATCGGAAGGCGATTGAGCATGGTACAGTGTTGTCTTGACATAAGACCCTCGGTGGCGAGCGTGGAGGTGCCGCCACAGTATAATATATACCGTCCACGAATCTCGCTCCAACAATATCATATAGACACGGACGAGTCTTCGGACAAGAAGTCGGGTTCCACGCGGCTACTTGCAAGTTAGCGTCCAACGGATCGAAACGACAGAAACGGCAAGCTTTATAAACCGTCGTGATCTCTCTTACCTATAATACTGACAGCTCTAAACGAAATCAAAATTTGCCGAAAACTAGGCACGCGATTCCTGTCGGAAGACCCATCTTTATCACCGAATACGAGCTAACGAATCCGTTCCTCCGGAGTTGATCGCACGCATCCAGCGGCGTTGAACGTTTAATACTTAGCAGCTAAACGTAACTAAACGCGTTTAACGAATTATATAAATAACATAGAAGACGAAAGTTTGTCAGAGAAAGAAGAAGTTAGAAGTGACTGATTGAATCTCTGGCTGCTGGTCATCGAGACACAAGACTGGACCGGCCCGGCCCTGGTCGCGTCTCGTCGTCTGCCCTGGTTCTTGGTCCCTCTTTCTCTTCCGTTTTTTATGTTTTCTGGCACAGCCTTGTTCCTCCTGCTCCATGGATCATCCGTGCGCGCGTCCCGTCCCGCCGAATCGTTCTGTTCGCGACCTGCGAGGATGAGGATCGACGCGATCTCGCGAAGTTGCAGAGGCGGGGTCGTGGTCGTTGTGGATCCGAAGGACTCGTCCTGGTCCTGGAGAGGATTCCCACCTGGGAAATCGATGCTACCCAAGCGACGGGTGATGTGTTCCTGTTTTGTCCCCCAAAGCTTCGTCCCGGCTCCCGGTCATCGGCTTGTTTCACAACGAATTTCTTCGAACAGTCTCGGGCGTGGATGTGCACAGGTGTCGTGTGCTTTCCGTGGACTAGCTCAGTTTAATCGGCCGTAGTACGGTCTGTCGGGAATTCGGGGAGGAATATTGGGTACGGGACGCCTATAACATACACAGTGATTAAATACTTGGTGATTTTGTCAGTCGCGACGATCGGACGCGCCGAGATAAACAAAGAAAAAGCGGCGGTGACGCTTGTGCGTGTGCAAGTTCCCTCACCCTTCCGATACGGAACGGAAAAAAATGTTCACATTTTCTTTTTCACGTTTTCTAACACTTCCAATATTCGATGCAATATCAGCCGACAGAAAGTAATATTCTATGCATGGATTCATTAGAGGAGATTGTCGAAATGAATATAAATTGCTATAGATTTTAATCCACATAGAAAAGTGGAATTGATGTGGACTTGCGATCCGTATCCGAAGGGTGAAACATATGTAAGATGATATTCCGACGTCCAATTAAACTTCAGTCAACGACCAGATTCTGGATTCGACTTCAGTATAATAAATTTCAACTTTAGAACTATATTGCGCGAAGCATCTTCAGAAAAGAAAGGGAAACTTAATTGGACATGTTTTTATCCATTGGACAATGATATGACGAATGAGTAGATAAAACGGAATATCTCTTCAGTGATGTCACACATTTCTAATGAAGAAAGTAATAGTGACATCAAGTAAGTGAATCGTGACGAGTAAACTTGCCTTAGCTACGAAAAGATATAACTAGACTGCGAATAGAATTTCTGGAAGATGAAATGTTCTAATTTATAAACTAGAATCCAGAGGTATGTAGATATCGTTTTGTAAATCAGATTTCTATTTGCATAAATATCCTTGGTCCGAATTTTGGCTGCTCTTTACTTTACCGGACTCAAAAGTGCCTTTTTCCTACGAATTATGATGTATTTGGTATGTAATCCAGTAGATTTGTACCCGGCGCGGATGCAGATCGAAGTTTCGAATCTCTAGGATCAATAGTTGAGGAGTTATGGTGGCTTAAAGTTGAGCATATACCTGTTTTTTGACAGGTAATGGCGCCGCCATATTGGTTTGTAGTGACGGTCGCACGCAGCTTACTCAGTTTGTTAGGATTAGGTCGAGGGGGGCGGCAATGTAAGCGGCTCGCGGTCGTCACTACGAACCAATACGGCGGCGCCCTTACCTGTCAAAAATGCTGAACTTTAAGCGACCATAACTCTTTAACTATTGATCCTAGAGGATCGAAACTTCGATCTGCATCCGCGCTGGGTACAAATCTACTAGATTATATACCAAATACATCATAATTCGTAGGAGAAAGGTACTAATTTTGAGTCCGGTAAAGTAAGGTTTACCCCGAATTTCTACATAGATAGCGATGATATGAGGTGAAGTGCGTGTAATAGAGAGAAACATGTATAAATGAACAAAGAATAACAACAAAAGGAACGCGAATGGGATGATGAACTGCCAAGGAAATTCAACAGATTTGCATAACATGCTCAAGCGGTAGCGAAAAACAAACACATGCACAAATGAACGTGCGAAAAGCACGCTCGAACCTTTCACTGACGCGACCCATTTTATGCAGCACGAGAACAATACCGAAAGTTTCGAGCGCGCTTCGGGCACACGGTAAATATGATAAATTGAATTGACATTACTTTACAAGTAAAACTCCTGGACACGTGGCGGTGGGAGGATAGTAAAGGTCAGCGTTGTGGTTCGTTCAAAGAAAAAAAGAACGCAGAAACGCGAATACGCATTCCAGCGTGCGGGGAAAATCAGATTTTCCCGCATTCCCAATAAAAAACATAATACACGTTATAATCACACGCAAATGGTTAAAACGAAAGCAAAACCAGACTGAATTAGTGTGGAAGGTTAAACGACTAGTATGTAAGTACAGCAACGTGTCGATATTTATGGAAACTTCGGAAATGCCATTGTTCACAGACACTATTCTTTCATTGTTTAAATTATTTATTTATGACACCTGTACCGACGCATTCGTGTGATTTTTCTGATTGAAATGACACCAAACACGACACAGTTTAGATCTGATTTGTTTAATCCACGATATAATGAAGAATTCAGGTAACATCGGTTCGGATAATCGAGGTCCTACAACATAAAATCCAAACTACGTCGTGTTTGGACTCATTTTACTCGGAAAAACCTCACGAATACATCGGTCAGAGTTTCACAAAGAAACAATGAAAAATAAAAGAGTATTGTCCTTGAATTAGTATCGTCTCGCACATATTAGTATCTTCCCTGTCACATATATCGATACATTGCGGTATGTATATAATCAAGAATCGAGATCGTTTAGCAACAGGGATCCGGCCAGCGAGATGTCTCGCCGGGAAAAGATACTCCCCGGTGCGGAAATGCGTTTCCGGTCGTCAGATAGCTGCAGGGCTTTCTCTCGAATTCTCATTCTTTTATATATAGAGATATATATATTTATAATCTATAACATGTTATTCCCTATATACACATTTATATTGCAGCAAAACAGTGTTACGTGGTGTTACCGTAAACGATGAACGTTTACGATGGTACAACGGTGTGTGAATCGTGTGTGAAGTGCACAATCCGAAAAGTGGATTCTCCGGCGAGCAACCCCGTCGAACAACTGGCAACGTACAATTATATTGTGGCAAGAACGAACGCTCCTCCCGTCTCCGCGAAAGAGAATGCTCTATTATAAAAATCATACGGTTAAATAAGTATCAAAAAATCATCCCGGAACGATTCTACGCGCGAATCGGAATAGTTGACGTCGCTGAATACGCTGGGGTACTCCCCTTTTATATCAGTTTGCCGAGGGTTTCGTCTCGCTTCACCTTTCGGATCGCCTTGGGTTAGGGTCTAGTTTCGCGCGATTCAACGTCGACGTCAAGCCCTTAATAATAATCAATCAACTCGCCGAGCCGGACGTCGACGTCGAATCCCGACGAGAGTCGCGGTCTCCGTTGGTTTCAACTTATTGTTACATTTTCCATCAACCTCTTTCGCCCTGTCTGTCAACGTTCAAGGTTTGCGCGTGTCGTCATCCGTCGTCGGCCCCGCGCACAAAACAGGATATGATGATCGCACGTGTATGGGTATGTGTCTGTATGTGTCTGTGTGTCTCGCTCGGTTTATTCTTGCGTTACACAGTTTGCAAGCTTCGGTAACTAGGGCTCTTTTTTCGTTCGCTAGAGTTAAGGCTCGTAGATGGAAGCATGCGTGTTAATGATCGCAAAAACAACGCGTCACGCGGCCACGTGTTTCCGGTCGCGCGCTCGGTTTCTCTTGCTCTCTCCGCGAGTCGCGGAGCCGAATGCAACTGACTGCGGGGACTGTTCGAGGGACTTGTTCAAAGAAACAATAAATAAACGCCGCTGCGGTACTCCTCGAGGGACGCTTGAGGGAGAGGCTCGTGTCTCAAAAAATCGTTCTTTCACTTTTGCAATCTGTATCTTTAGAAGAAATTTGTAAATTATAAAAGTAGACTGCGGATTCTTGTTCGAAATCAATGTTGAGAACGAGAGTTTATTTATAAAATAAAAATGTGTTGTTCAATTCGTTCAACCCTTTTACTGTTATAAATTACAGCCACCCATTGTTATCGCGAATCCACAAAATCCGCAGCCCTTAAAGTCGTTCTTGCTAACTCATCTTCTTGGGAAAAGTTGTGAAATTACTCATACTTCATTCCCCGACACGATGTGGCCCCCATCAAGCACGAACTAATTACTAGAACCGCGATGTCATCCGATTCCCGTTGCCACAAAGCGGAAAGTACAACGACAACGTACTGCTAACATTCGCAAGAGAATCGTTTCGAATTTATAGCCACGAATGCTAAAAGTGTGTGTGTTTACCGAAGATCAATTTAGGCTCGACGCGCAAGTGTCCTTGCTGATCGCACGGTACAAGTACAAACAAACTGTCGCGAAGGGCTCTTTTTATACGAAACGAAACATTAGGTAGCCGTTTTTAATTGACGGGTACGAACTTGTTAATAAAGTCTCACGGTCGAAATCGCTTAAACCTTTCGTTGTAACATTTGTAACGCGGATTCCACCCAAAACTAAACTCTGTTCACGATCTCTTATAAAACATTCTGTCCTTTTCTCTCTCTCGACGTAATTGTAATTCGCATAGAAAAATCAAATCGCACACAGAGTGTCCTCAAGAGGGAAACAAGCTCGTGAAAAATTAAATGAACTCAGACTTTCTTAGCACGGCTGTTTAGAAAGTAGTCACGTTAAACCACTAATCTTTTATTATTCAATAGTAAAACTGTTTATGCGAATAATAATAATTTACATATTAATCGTTTGCCGAAACACAACTAGTATAAAATAACATCATTCTGAAGTTGAACTACAGTAAAGCCTTGCACGATCTAAGAAAAACGAATGTCCCCTCCACTTCGGCGAGACCACAAAGAAATAGTAGAACCACAGGATCGAAGTTTTTCTTAGATCAGGACTTTACTGTATATCTCCAAGCACCCTTCCAGAAGGAACACTCTGCATACTGAAATAATTCATTTCGCGATCCAGAGTTCTCGCGACGATCTAACGAGCAAGAAACCGAGGTTGTGCAAAAATGTCGAAGGGTGGAACCACCGGAACGCTCTCGACGAACATTAAATAGTCTGTTGACACCTTGAAGAGAACGATCGTTTTCTGCTAGTGTAGGTAATCACTACTTTGATATGCCCAGTTGTTGGAACAACGCTACGCCTCGCAGAGTGTTCGTACACCTACACTTACATAACTATTCTCAATCGACTCTGTTTTCTCGCGACAGCAACGAGCACCATCATCGAAACGGACAAGGCTGAAACGGTCGCCTTCGTCGAAAACCGAAAAAACTTGCTCACGATCTACTGAACATGGAACGTTACGCGCTACCAAACAAACAATGTCTCCTTACACCCTATACAGTATTTAATTATACAATTCATAATTCCCATTAATTATAACGATAATACCGTAATCGTAATTAGTTCGGCTATCTCGACGCACAATCTATTCACCAAAATTCTGGCGTTTTACGGGTGCATAAAATGATTAGCTCGTGTGTGTATACGTGCATACGTATGTATATGTATAGATATACATAGATCTGTACAATAACATTACAATAATACTACCTGTTGGCTTGTTCGCGAGTCTTTTTCCTAAACAGTGCAAGCGACGTGCACGGTTTCTTTCGGTGGAACAACTATGATAACACGATGTTCGCGTTCAGTATGAACAATGAGTGACTGTTCGTCTCGCGGGAGCGACGCGCGTTCGCGAGAGAAAAACCTAATCTCGCACCGTTGCCTCCGGGGAACGCATCTACCGAGACGGATACAGCGAAACCATTAAATTGATTTCTCACGGGAAAAATCGGCTCGATCATTAGTCATTAGTAGACTGCGGATTTTATGCATTTATGACAAAAATAGAAACGTACAGTTTGGAGCAGTCGACATATTAAAAGGATTTAAGAACATCGGTGTATTATTACCAGATTTTAATAAGATAATTAAAAGAAGAAAGAATTTTTTATTGGGTTCCTTTGGCTTGTAATCGATGCAGACAATTTTTATTTTGCATAGATATCCGCAGTCTAGTCATTAGTTTTAGAAATCCTTGTTTTGGAAACGTACAATTTGCACCGATTGTTAGACTGCGGATTTTATATGCATTTATGAGAAAACATAAAACTGAGAAGGTATCAGAAGAATTTAAGGATTATCTTCGACTTCGAGATGATTGAAGAAGAATAGGGATTTTCATTGAACTCCTTATAAGTTTTATTTCGCACAGAGATCAGCAGTCTACCAATTGTTATTACGACATCGACTGTCACTTTTCATTTTGCTGTATCGCCTGCAGCAAATCGACCACCGCCGAAATTAAAAAACGCTCGACGAATTCGAGGCGAATGGGACGTCGAAAATCGATAGGAGTATTTATACAGGTTTAGGCCTCCGAGACATCGAAAAGCGGAAAAACCGGGGTGGAGACACGGTCCGCTGAATTTCAAAGAGAGAATTTCACTGTCCTTGGAACTTGTCCTTGGGGAGGTTTTGTGAGAGCACCGATCATTTGAGTTTTCCGAGAGCCGAGCAGGGAAAGCGACGCGGATGCTCGAGGGTACTTCTCGATGCACGGAACCGGAGAAAAGGGGCTCGTTACGAAGTGCTGTATACCTGTAGAGTGTGGCAATATGCCAAGGTAAAAAGATCGAAAGGAGGATGGTCCTGAGGGGGACATGTATTTTCAAACAGTTTTTCGAACAGTTCATACACATACAAGGCACAGTGTGTGCACATTGATCTTCAGTGGGAAAGAAATTCGAGGAAAAGCGTTTGTGGAGCACACGATGGTGACTCGCGTTGACATAAGAATCTAGCGACCTCGTTACACTTAATCATGCCTGTGGCGAGGCTTATAGATCTAAAGAAGTAATCATCTCTCGCGAAGACAAGAATATAGATGGTTTTCATTGGTGTGGAGTATGGCGTTTTGAATATGGGTAACTGGAAATGTGATCTAATTTGAACATCTTCCACTTCTGGATGAAAGTGCGACCCAATTCAGAACGAACTGGGTTAAATCGTCCCAGAGCATGAACAGAAATAGATATACTTCACGAAGGCCTGTATAATTTCAGAAAATTTGGCTCGAGTATTTCTCGGTTGGAAGCACTTCTAGATGCTCCTTTGAAACTGGAGGCAGCGGGAAACTTCGGTTCACTGCAACATCTCGAGGAGCTCTCAAAAAGGCGTCCAGATTTACAAGAATCTGTGACTGTGCAAACATTGCAGATTTCTAGAGAAATATACACAATTGAGGCCATTTGATTTCCT
This sequence comes from Lasioglossum calceatum, assembly GCA_963966675.1. Taxonomy (NCBI): domain Eukaryota; kingdom Metazoa; phylum Arthropoda; class Insecta; order Hymenoptera; family Halictidae; genus Lasioglossum; species Lasioglossum calceatum. Next base: position 9,429,633 of record OZ016549.1, read on the forward strand.
AGCACATTTGAGGATGCTCGCGAAACAAGCTCAGAGGACATTGTCAGAAGAAGGTAGTAATTTTGTAAGATAACGAGCCAAGTTTGTAATCATAGAATCTAGCTCAGACATAGTAGTACATGTAACCAGTATCGATGCCCTTGGCTACAAATACCAGACCGATCGAAGAGTTGTATCAATCATGTATACACGACCAGAAGAGGGTTGTTGCTCTGAACTACAAACGTTGCACCGATCGAAGAGATCTGGAACAGACGATTGTTACCCTAGAACAGGGCTGGGCACATTTGCCTCGATCGAGGCAAAACCGTTCCCACCATAGCGCCCACTATCCCTTTCCAGTAAGCATTGTTACAGTGGAGCAACAAAGAGACACTAGCGAACGCAACGAAGGTACGAGCCGCATGAAAGAGAGGTTGGTGGGGAAAGCAAGCGTTTGAGGGGCCTCAACCGTGCCCTGCACTGCCCTAGAACACGAAAGTTAGATCAAGTTGTAGCCTTGTCATTAGACAAATTCTAACTGTCAATTATAGCTGTAAAACTGAGAAGAGAATTGTTGCCCTACACGTTTGTCTCTTCCAGATATCTAACCTGAGAACTGCTTTAAGTTGGATTAATCGAGAGAACGAGGACTTTCTAGTATTAAACCAGAGTCTCAAAAAAATTGAAAGTTGAAAGTATTATAAATTAGGCCCTGCCCGGTACTGCGTCCTAGGCCAAAGGAATGTTTCTCAATAACAAAGGACAGGCATTCTTTGCAGAATCGTCGACAGAAACCAACGGTGGAGATTACACACGCTCATTCTAATAGCAAAATGGTTGTTTCTCCGAGACTGTTCCAGGTAGAACCGTCAACTCGCTTGGTAATCGGATTTCCCGATCATCGTCTCGTCTTTGACTGTTTTTGTTTCATTCTCTCTCTCTCTTTCTCTCTCTCTCGGGCGATCGATAGGGAACGAACACGAAGACGCGCAGTGACACGGGAAATGCGAGTCCATCGTCGTCGATGCTCTTCTAAAGCGATTATCTACCCAGGGAGATCTTCGACGGTTTGCTGTAACGAAAAATAATATTTTCTTTTTGTAATTGCACTTCGATCATTGCCCCCGATATTCCGCGCGTCACTGCGCAGAGAGGCATTCGACGAATCAAACTTCGACTTCTCGCGTAGTATCGCTTTTTAACGGCGCGAACCCCGTCGCCTTCCGATTAACGATTATCAGAATTATGGAACCGTTCGCCGGGCGATGGATACGAAGAGAAGCTCTCCAGGGAAATCGTGGTGGAAACGGAGCGCAAACTCGAGTTCTATCTTTTTCTCCGGCCGACCAGATTTTGCGGATTAATCTGCGTTTGTATTAGACAAGATTCGATCGAACCCTTTCATGAGATAGCGGGAGTCATACTTATTTCGAGACTGCTCGTGTTTATACAAATTCAGATCTTCAGCTCCCACACTGAGAAAACAAAAATTATCGTTTTCACGTACTTGTAACAAATATTTTTTTAACATCGAGTTTTGTATTAAATTACCTTTATCTATAATTAAACGGACTGAACACATTTTATCACTTAAAAATTGTAAATCATTAAAATATCCTGTACTGGCAGTTACTTACTAAATAAACGTATGGAAGAAGATCGGACTCATAAAATTAATTATTATCATGTAAGAATAATTCCTATACTCAAAGCTGTGTTATATGTTATAAAGCATAAATCTAAACGGAAGTTACATTTTCATATTATCTACAATACAAGGAATAATTCCTTAAAAAATCTAAATTTGCATAAAAATGCGGAGTTCAGCAATAATTGTCACCCTTTGTTCGGATCGTATAAATAATATAACATCACACATTCGATTAATTTACTAAGTGATGAATAAAAAGCATATAATAAATACTGTGAAATAAATCTCGAATTTTTGGTATTAGAATCTGGTTACCGTGAATTTAATCTTCGCTGCCCTTCGTGCGATTTTTCTAATCGAATTTGCCGATACGTATTCGTCTTTCGCAGCTTTCGTAAGCGCGTCTTTATAATGTCATTATTGTTGTTGCTCATGGAACACGGATTACCGACTATAATCGTTCTTGACGGTTTTCTTACAGGAATTTTATACGTGACCGGATTTATACGACATCTTCTCATCGGTAAAGAGATTTTGAAAGAAATAAAATAACAAAATGTAATTATCACCAATTTATCACAACAATTTTGTCCGTATAAACCAGTCAGTTTTAATTGGAATTTTGTTTAAATATCCAGGTGTATTTCGAATACCGTTTCTCACATATAACGGTAGATAATTTTTCTTTTTTAGATAATTTATTCATTTATTAATTTGTATAATATAATTCATCGACAGAGCCAGAGGCATATAAAATTGAATGACAATAGGAATTCATAGATGCGTGCTTCATGCATAGCAGCTAGATACAAGATAAAAAATCGAAGGGATATTGCGTTAAAAAATGTTACGTAATTTCTCCGAAAATATCACAACTTTTCCGTAACCAATCTTAGCGTTTCAAGAACATACTATCCAGTTGCCCAGTTCTGCCCTACGTTATGTTAACCGCAGAAAAACAACTACTCCGTCTCTCGCCAAGTTCCCTTACAAACAATCTTACCTAAAATAATATTCACATATGAATGAAGTCTAATTATACATAATTACATAATACGCAATAGTAGGTCGACGTGGGTGTACTACGCGAAATCGAAAACCCGTCGCTCCGCGAGACGTGGGAAACACGTTCGATTAGCAAAAAACGTGATCGATACGTATCGCATAATCTTCCCTTATGTACACAGCCAATCAGCTAAACTGACAAAGTACAGTCTCGGTGCCTATGAAGCAACGACTTATCTCGAGTCGGTATACAATTAGTGTGTGATATACACTCATTATACACTGTTCAACGATACACAATTACTAATTAAAATTACTCCGACCCGATCTTTCTTCTTAAAATTACTCGCGGTCTGATTCTTTCTTTCATTTTCTCTGTTTTGTTGAGACCTATTCAGATATAGATAGATAGATAGATTCGTAGATAGAGAGACAGAGGTAGATAGAGAGAGAGAAAAAGAGCGGAAAGAGGTGGTTCGCGACTCCGGATTTTCATGCAAAATCCTCGAAGCATATCTACGCTATATCACATCCTATGTCTGAGCACGTGTTTCTTAGTTTCTTGCTGTTTGCTGTCGTTAATTATTCTGTTAGGTAATTTAACTATTTTATATATATATATTTATTTAAATATAAATATATATATATAATACGGTATTTCGTTTAATATGAACGGCTAGAACGGAACCGAAACACGGTGAACATCTTAAGAGGTAGAGAAACAGTGACTCGGTACTCGGCGTTACTTAAAAATAATTATTCGGTCGCATCGAACACGCATTACTGCTCAATATTCTATTCTCGAACTCGATAATAGTCGATCAACGAAACGAGCGTTCAACTCTTTCCCAACAGCATGACATTTCTCGTTTTCTCAAGGGCAAACGGATTTTCTCGAGCATCGGCCGACATGGAAGATCACCGTGAACGTTCACGTCGCGAATTGTGTACAAAACATTTCTCTCTCTCTCTCTCTCTCTCTCTCTCTCTCGACAATCGAGGCTCCCGAAAAATCGAAACACCACTTGTCGATCGCATTTGCAGCAGAGTTGCCTTTCTTTGGTAGACTTTCCAGGATAGATTCGCTGGATTCGATCTACGGAAATCGACATAACCGATCTAATTTTCTTTACACGGCTACCGGGGGGCAAGAACAAAAATGTAAACGATCTAACATAATCACGCGTGTGTGTGTGTCTCTTTTGTACACCGGATAATATCGTCGTAAACTCTACTCACAGCGGAAGCATGGTTTTATCTGCCTCGTTAACGCGCTCTACTACAGCACAATATACACGGAATGTCGCGAAGCGAGTTCGCTTTGTCTTACAAATATACAGAGTTACAACCTTAATGACCTACGGGTGGCGTTATGCAACAGAAGCGCGGGCACATAGCAACACGCGTGCACGGCACGTGTGTTTTCGTTCGATTGCTTCTGTATTATGTGCAGGTATGTATTTATGTTCAATAATATATCATCTTTGAAGGCATCATCGCTGTTAATTCAATTTTCTCGGACCATGCAAGAGAGATAGATACATATATATATAGAGAGAGAGTGTACAGAGAGAGAGAGAGAAAGAGCAAAGAGAACGAAAAGATAAATACACAGCGACCACGCGGAACAATGTTGTTATTCCAAACGTTCTATTATCCGGGGAGGGGAAAACAGTAAAGACATCGAATTAGTGTTCATTCGCAACCCTGAACAGTCTACCAATCTACTTGCGCAACTTAACAAGGAGTTACCAATCGAATAAATCGCAAATCGTGGTTAGAAGAGCGAAGGGGGTGTGTAAAGATATATGCCGGTCATAGAAAAGTATGGACAGCTATGGTTTTGTTTACTTGATCTTGAATGCATCCATCAGCTCGTTCACGGCGGCATTTGCAGCGGCCTGTGTCGCGGCTTGCGTAATCCTCTGCTGCAGACCACCCCCGCGACTAAACATACACCACGGACACACTCATTTCATCGCTGATTTCGCTGCATTATGCGTTTTATGCATTGTGCTGTACGCTTTCTCGTTCAGAGAACTAAACGACTCTTGAACCACACCGTGGTGCACGGTATATAAGGTTTAGAGCTTCGAGGTTCAATCACCTCCTTCTCTTAACGTGATTATTGCTTGCAGAGACTTATTGCCTTCTTATGATTGTTTTCTGGTTTACGTGTTCCTTCAACCCCTTGATCATCCCAGTCCATCAACACTAGGACTACCGAGCCATAAACGCAACTGATGTGCGAGCACTTGACTAATCGATTCACAAAACAATAGCAAGTACTACAGATAATTCAGGAAGCTGTGTATAGTGTATATAGTATTCAACCTGATTGTTAAAGAAATTCATTCTAATATTATGTAAGTATTTGATCTAAGAAAAACGAATATCCCTTCCACATCATTTTAAGTGAATAGCAGTACAGTAAATCCTCTATCGACGCAAAAACCTCAGGGAGGTTCGTTTGCATCAATCGTACAGGGACACTATTTTTTTGAGTTTCAAAGGCCGAGCCGAACATAGAGAAGGAAAGAGTGTAAAGAGAACTGCGATTCTTCGCGTCTCTTTCTTTCCCATAAGCTGTCCTTCCTTGCGCCCGAAACGTTCATCGTCAATTAATCGCGCGGGCCTTTGAACTGTGCCGACGGCAGAGACTCTCCGCGTCGCATTAGTAGTAGTTCACACCGATATACCCGAGCCGAGATCAGGTTACTACAGTGGAGGGGATATTTTTTTTGCGTCCATCGTGTAGCACCTTTCTGCGTCGATAGAGGATTTACTGCATAATTTTTTACTGCGAATTGTACTATACAGTATCAAGTCAATTGAACATTATAAGAAAATCGATCAATTTCCAGAATTACACTTTTCCCTAATAAAAGTATTGGGCAAGAAAATCCTTGCAAGTAATAGTTTTTAAACAATTGATAACCAACATCGCCTCCACAAGAATTATACTTTCAAACCGAACATACCATACATCTTTAAAAAGTACCCAATGTACAGGGTGAGTCACCTAACGTTGCCACCTCAAATATCTTTGTTGTTTTCAAAGATACGTCAAATGTCTGCAGGACAAAGTTCAATGGTAAAATGGGGCTCATACGATACCAACAAAATATGTATTTGTTTTTATGTCATTTTGTTTAGCGATATGAAGGTCTCCTTCATTTTTTAATACATCAATCGATGCAGCTGGACATTCGTTATAAAATGTACTAACCTATGTATGTCGAAATGTGAGTAGTTCAGGAGATATTTCAATTTAAATAATTCTAAAACATCATTACCGTCGTGCTAAGACGTTACACTCGTAAATACATAAACGCTAATGTCTTAGTACGACAGTAATGGCGTTTTAGAATTATTTAAATTTAAATATCTCCTGAACTACTCACATTTCAACATACATAGGTTAGTACTTTTCTATAACGAATGTCCAGCTGCATCGATTGATGTATTAAAGAATACCTCATTCCATTTTAAAAAATGAAGGTGACCTTCATATCTCTAAAAAAAATTACGTAAAAACAAAAATTTTTTTGGTATAGTATGAGCCCCATTGTACCATTCAACTTTGTCCTTCAGACATTTGACGTATCTTTAAAAACAACAAAGATGTTTGAGGTGGCAACGTTAGGTGACTCACCCTGTATAATTTATGGACCCAAAAACGGAATGGGACGCGTACCACGTAGTAGTACAATGAAATTCCAATTAAACAAAAATAAAATAATACAAGATCAATATATTTTTAATGCAGGCACCGACACATCCGTCCGTAATTGATAATTGACAAGATTCGAAATGATTTTGAGGAAAGTTGATAGAACAAACGAAAATAGAAAAAGCAACGGTGGTAGAGAAGAAGCTTACGGCTGTAAAACGTGTTGCAAGATCATCGTGTATCGTATAATTACAATATCCTCATAGAACATTTGAAACGACTGTTCGAGAAACACTTGGGAAACGCATTTCACAAGTGGCTGTTTTTACTTTGTTAACTTTCGTTGGTTAAAATGTCATGCTGTTAGTAAGCGAATGAATACTTATCCACCTGTGATAAGAAGCCAGGACCACTTTATTTTACAACGTTTTTAGTTGTATATACAAGCGTCATGTACAATTCCGTCGAACTAATTTACAATGAAAGAAATATATTCACTCTACCTATATTATATATATACTCATTTTTCGTTTACGAGCGTGATTCGTTATAATATATCTAGTTTATTTCTCATGATTTCTGATCGGTCGTAGACAATTAGGATTTTTTAATTAGGGATGTGCAAAGCTGTTCGTGCAAGCTGCCCTCCGTGTATATCCCGTATACGACACCGAAACTCAGTATAATAATATTAGTGTAGCGTTTCGGGAAATGGCCCTTTGAAGGGCGCAAACGATTCGCGAGAAACGAGATATTCTTGGTCGTTCTTACAAAATAATTGGACCACTCAAAAATAAACATGGATATGATAGCAATCGCTGGGCCAATAGTCGTCGAATTCCCCATTTCACCCGACCGCTAAACTATATGACTCGAATTAATGACGCGCGTGCTCGCACACCCCTAATTAACAGTGATCACGTAATCTGTAATATATGCAGACAGAAACATATAGCATTAGGAAATTGTATTTCGTGTAAAATGTACACTGAGTAGATGTATCGATATATTATATATGTATATTGATTAGTAGGGAATAGGCGAGTTAGTGCGAAGACTTATTGTCGGCGCCTGCAATAGAAAGTGATGTTAGCACCAAAGCCCCGGTTCACACAAAGCTAATAGAGACAAGCGACTGCAAACTTCCATGTCTGATATCTCTTTTGCTTTCTTTTTCTTTTCTTTTTGATTTTTTCTCTTTAGGTTAAACATTACGAAATAAAAAGAAATGGACCTTCACCTCGTTACACAGAAACATAGAAGACTGTTTCGGACACAAACTGACAGAACGTTGTGCAAAACTTCTTAAACGTGAGACTTGACAATTCAATGGTACTCGATAGTACAAAGTGCCTCCAATTTTGCATGTTCTTAATGTTTTCTGTATTGTGACCCGACAAGCTCAAAAGGGACTCTGGTATCAAGTGCTTGTAATGCAGGGTGTGCTTATGTGTACATAATACATAGATATAGAGTAATGTGTATACAATAGAATTGATATCTTCGAACATATGTGCTGGGAGCTACCTACATCGTATCTTCTACGCTCGAACAATCGAATGATATTCGAATTTAGTAAATGTAATTTGAACTCTATGCAACTTGTACGACTCAATATAATAAAGTGGGGGGTAAAAGATCCTGCAAGGAAATATACACAACCGGTGCACATTTGCTTGATCAGAATTTATATGAGACCCTTTTCGGCGAGATATTTGAAGCATATTCAAATATTTTTCCAGAAGCTATCACATAAATTTTGTATAGGTATGCGAGTACTAACGAAGGAAATTAAAAATGTCTCCATTCTTTTCTTTTCAGGATAAATGTTTACAGAAAAGGGTTCAAAATGTCGTCAAGTATATGTCTATAAATTTATAAGTATATAAGAAGTCTGCATCACAATTGTGTTGCAACTGAGTCAAGTATGTTTTCTTTCTGTTGTTAGATTACTTTCTGTTAGAGGTCCTTTTTAACTTGTCGGGTTATACAGAGTAGATAATATTACTGGTAAAAATGTGATTAATGTTGTACTTACGATGGTATTAGGGGAGGCGGTAGGCCAGGTGTAGCACGGGCCGGTGGCGGTCCACCGGGTCCAGGTCGGTTGGGAATGGCCGGTGCTGGTCGGCCACCAGCTGGAACTGGTGGAGGTGCTCGAGAACTAGAAAGAGGTGGTGGCTGTGTCACTCCACGTCTGGGACCACCAGGAGATGGTGGTGATAACCTGTAACAAATGGAAGTCCAAGTTAATCAAAAGGTTATTAGACCAATCCAGTTGTTTAGGTAGCAGTAAAGAGACCTACCTAAACAATTAATACATCAATGTGTTTCAAACATTGACTCAACGATACGAAAATAATTAGGCAGTTATATCTTTGAACATCTGAGATTGCACCAAACGCAAGTATATAGGGACTAATAATATTTAAAAGTTATATATCTACATTTGTGAGGTAGGCTTTGTATTATTTATACATGGAACTGTTCCTTCGATAAGGTTTTAAAATCCCCTTGAAGTATATATTATTCGGAAGGTGATACCTGAATCCCAGAATGTTCACTCTCAGAGGCTCATGTAAACGTTATGATTAAGAAGAAATGTGGAAGACGTTTGCAGCGTGTAAAAGATTAAATAATATTTTAATAATAAAGTAAGCGTAGAAAAGTAGACGCTGTGAAGGCTCAGATAGGCTTCGTTGGAATGGAAATTAAAAGATATGAAGCATTTTAGTTAGTGTATATACAGACGAAATAATTAGACCTCCTTCTCAGGCTTGAAAATAATAGAAGAAAAGAATATACTTAGTAGAATCGTTGTGGCTCTTACCCAAGACTGTTTCAACGGTGTTCAAGTATGTGTGGCAAAAGCAGGCAGTACAAGATTGAAATATACCAAATTAGTTAAATGCATAAGCGACAATGAAAATAATAACATAAATTTACCTTGGATTCTCGCCAGACGCCAGCCAGTCGTTCTTCACCGGCGGTGGCACCGGAGTGGTCACCGTAGCCATCGAGACGTCTCCAATGATGCGCAGCGCTTCCTTGCATGCGTGGTACATGCGCAGCATTTCCTCTCGCTTTTGTGCTTCCTCAGGCGATTCTTCCATCATCGAAGCCTGCAATTATACAAGAAATCATTTAGTTATAATGTAAGAAATATAACACTTATATTATGAAAGAAATTCAAAAGAACAACTGATCTTTAACACGTTCACTACCAAAATCGTCAATGTCTGATGATCGTAGTTTCAATTTAACCGTATACACGTGGTTACGTAACCTTTTGCTCTTTGAGGTCACCTCTGACGCGACACCACTATTATTCTTTTTTAACTCTTAAGTCACCTCTAGCGTGACAACATTATTTCTACTTGACTCTTGAGTCACCTTTAGCATGACAACGTTATTTTCCTACAACACTTTTGAGTCACCTCTGGCATGATAGTATCATATTATTTCTATAGAACTCATAATTACAAAGACAGTTATCGAAATAAACGCCGGTAGTGAAGATGTTAATGAATTTAGTAAGAAAGTAGAACTGATTAAGTCGTTTCTTCGAAAATATTTACCTGATCACCGCTGGCATACAAGTGTGCCAACAGCTCTCCATTAATGAATTCCTTTGCATTGTTAATGATCAAATGCATAATTGTCTTTGGAACCAGATCACGGGTAGTTTTTGTAACAATCTTCATGTACGAATCTACTAAATTCCTAATAGTTTCCACTTGACGCTCCAATTGTGGATCCATAGATGATTGAGCTTCTGATCCGCCCTATAAATGCGAGAATTATAAATTTCACGTGGTAACGGTTGCAGTAATAAGAATCAAGTTTTATATTATATTGAAACATAAGAAAAGAAAACCTATTAAAGAAAATATCACTGCTATAATAAACGTGTTATTGATTTCATGTATAAATGCAAATGCTGTTAGTACACAGAAGAAAAAAAATGTTTACAAAAAGACGCGAAATATCTCAATGACGTATTTGTATTCGCAATTAAAGCAGAGCTGGGTGGAGGTGTACGATACTTGTGTAGGTGTTGTGTATCTTGCATGTCTATAACATTCTAATAATCGTACCAACCTCGTATCCGTCCTTTAGTTGATTAGAGGCAAGAAACATTCAATAATTGTAATGCGATGTAAGAATTTAATTAAATTCTGAAGAAAGTTAAAAACGCTATCTGCACTTGAGTTAAAGAGAGAATAGTATTAAAATTAGTGGACATGTTATTCTTTAAAGATAATAATTATGTGGTAATAAGCTGAAATTCGTTTGCGTTACGAGACTCGAATCGAATTATGTTTTTCTTAAATATAAATCCTCACTAATCAAACCACATTTCAAGTATCACATCACACTAATAGAATTATATTTACTAAATATGTTAGAAATATTTTCTATCTCTAAAGATTGTATCACACCACCACACAATTAAAAATCTAATACAAAACACATTCTGTTTACATTCTCGGTACTAACTCACCCGCTGCTTATCCTAAAATAAATCAAACAAGGCTTTTCTAATAAACATAACAAAATGTACATCGACTTAGAATAATTATCTACCCCCGTATTAACATAAATCAAAATTAGAACAGATTTAAAAGGACCTTGGTCCGTATATAATAATAATAATTTATAAATTTGAAATAATTTCATTTTACCATTCGTATATTGCGTCGTCTCCCAAAATACGTTACACGTGGCAACGTAGTACGTTAAACTTTATAATTATTGTATAGTAGCTTACCTCTCCTTCTCCATTTGTTTGCTCCGTTGATTTTTCGGGATATACACCGGCTCTAAGGAACGACGCCTTCCAGGAGTCAACATCATCCTGTGTTTCGCAGCTCAATTCAAGCTGTTTGTAATCCTTGTATACATTTCTGCCTTCTGGATTGAACAATGCAAACAAATGGCGGCGAGACATAAATCCTTGTTCCAAATCGCGCAACTTCAAGCCGTCTAATGGTAGCATGTACTTCTTTTCGCGTTCCTAAAAACCGGGGACAAGATATGTCAATTATACCGCTTCGCTATTCAGCGCTACGTTTCGATAATAAAGTATTTACTTCTTCATCTTTGAACCAGGAGATGCTCTCTGATGTTAAGACAAACCAATAATCTCTGGATCCACCTTTCATTATACCAAGATTATGAATGCACATGTATCCCTTGCGTATCACCTGATTGCCTAAAGTATGGCGTCCAGATTTAACAGCATTTTCTGATGATTGTTGGGCACTGTAACACAAGGAATAATATATAATGAAATGCCAATTGGAAAAGAACATTTCAATACCCATGTACAAAAAATTCATTATAACAACTTGCCACAAAAATCTGTTAGTTCATCATATAAAAAATATCTAGCAGGGTAAAAACCTAGCAAACTTCTTTTTGAACTTATTCAGACGTTCACACAAGTTTCATAAATTGAATCTTTCGCTAGAAATAAAAACTGGTAAATTATATGAAATAAGTATCTTTCTCGAAAAACGTGTGCACTTACAATAGAAAATCAGTAAACAGAAAAAAAAAATGAGACATGACAAAAGAATAACAATATAGACAGGATAATTACATGGGCAATATATCTTGTGTTTTTTATCTGTCATAATAAGAATCCAATACAATTGAATAAAAAAAAAAATGTAATTTTACCTTTCGAACTGTATTAATTTATATGTGAAAACTATAACATACAGCCACAACAACTCCATGCATATACTCTTTCATACAGCTTTAAATGTCACGCTTGTATATTTCTGGGTATGCACACCATTTGTAACATGAAAATACATACAACGTAATTACTACTAAATCAACACTGTAGAAATTTTGCAGGTCATAATGCACAAAAAGATGCATAAGCACATTTTACATTCATCGTGAAGAAACAGTGAAAAATGGTGAAACTAAGATTCGATGGTGCTGTATGAAATATACAATTTGGAGCATTTACGAATGATTTAAGCAATGAATGATTGATTCATTTGGTAGTATATTCGTTTTGTGCAAATATATACAAAAGATCGAAGCAATTCAATTTGTCAACAAATTATGGCTGTATTTCTACTCTAATTTATAAAACTATATGTATAGAAAAATGTAGCCGAAAGAAACTCAACAATTCATATTGAATAATTTATAATATTTAATTGCGTTTCTATTCGTTTTCGTTAAGTATACTTCTATTTCTGGTATAGTACATTTATTAAAGCTGTATTTACTTTGTCATATATCAAGTGAAATAAATAGTACGCAAGTTATAATTATAATGTAAGAAAAATGCATTATTAAGAACATATCATAAAATCGTAAATTTCGACTTAATGTTTAACAAATTAAAAAGGCGCTAAACGAAACATCGCATATTTTGTCATAGTACAAAATATAAAAACGAATTGGAAATTCTTATATGTTATGGATTATCTTGTTTGTTATATATAGAAATGATAAAAAACCGAATGCTAGGGAAAATTAAATAAAAAAGTAAGCACAAAAGAATAAAGAGCGTGATAATGGAAAAGGAAGAAAAATGTAGTGTAAATCATTGTTTCAATGTACTTTATAATTCTTACCTTGCATTATGGCTACTGGCTGCCGCGCTGCCGATATAATTAAATTATTTCTTTAATTGTGAAGTATAAAGAATTAATGAATGGAAACAAATGTCAGGAGATGTGTATATGCTATGTAATTCAAGGAAAGACATACATAAAGACCGTACGACACAGGGTTAATGAAGACAGTGTTAATAATGTACAAACACCACAAGAATTAATGGTACACAAGAGCTGCAGCTGATTATACAAAACAGTTTCTAATAGTATGTCTTGCCTTTGACAATACAAGAGGTAGTGTTATAGAGGAAGTTATAATATTCTTATAGTTTGATCGAGATATTCTTAATTACACAGTGAATATGAGAAATAAAGTTATACAAATATACTTCTAAGATTCATGTACACTTTCAGAAATGAAAGTCGTAGGGAAATATCACTATGTATATTATTAAATCGTTAACAAATCAAATCTACGAAAGTGAAATCATTTCATTTTCATAGCAATTTTGAATACTTATCAAGTGTTGAGTAAGTAGAAGTATGCATATATTGAAATGAGGGAAAATATGAGATACAATTTTATATGACTATGTATATGACACAAAGTGTCATACAAATATACATGAAATAGACAGAACAGCAGTAAATTCTACTATTTATTAATGATACAAAGAATATATGTACCTGAGCTTTGAAGAGCAAAATGAAATAACAATATTCGCTAATTTGAAGCTTGCTATGTGAACTGACGTTAGCAAAGCATGCACAATTGTAATATACCGTATGGACCTGATCATGGAAAATACGTACATCGTTATTTTCAGTAATTATTTACCAAAGGGTGCTCCGCTCCGATATTGATGTTTATGCAATTTTCAATTTTTATAGACAAATTTCAAGAAAGTGGAATCAAAATCCGATTTTCAGTGAGAATAGCCTTTGTAGATCTATCTATCTTCTATCTAAAGTAAATTTTCTATAAACGCAAAAAGGCTGTACACGATGAACGCAAAAAAAAATCCTCTCCACTATAGTAATCTCAGTGTGAACCACTACTAATGCGACACAGAGAGTCGCAGTCGTTGGCACAGTTCAAAGGCCCGTCTAGCATTTTTTGAAAATTTTCGTAAGCCTTAAATGCACAAAGAACCACAGTCTAAGTACAACATATTTCAATTTCATCGAAATCAGAGAGGAGTACCCTTTCGTAAATAATTACCTTATTTCCTTAACGTTGAGTTCCATTGGACTTCTCAACTATTTCGATATTTTTCAGGAAAATACAGTATAAATATGTATATATATTTGATGTACAGGATGTCCCAAAATTAATAGTACAACCCAGGAGGAGATGGTTCTACGTGCAAACACAAATCGAAACTGCAGAATAAAAGTTTTCTGTACGAAGATTCGTTTCGGAGAAAATAAAAATTTCATCGAACATGCTTGCATTTGGATTAGATTATTCGATGTATCTATGTCTTACTCGTTATTTCTACTTGTAGTACGCACTTATAACGCCATGGTGTTTTTCGCAATAATTGGAATGATTTTTCGAATGTTAATCGATGCTATGTAAATTGCATTATTATAAAAATACCACCCTCATTCTTTTGCAAACAGGCATTAATAGCATTTATTAATGGCAATAAGGCATTGACAATCGTAAGTGTACCAGTTGGCTCACCACTGATTGGCCATCGACGTTATAAGAATACTCCTATACACCATATAAATTATCTAGCGATATTGGTTCTACTGTTTGACGTATTTCTTATAGTTTCAATTAATTACTGAACGACTTATATCGCCAATCGACACAAGTGACAAAGATCTCATAGAACGAAGTGGATGTAAACCGTTAGGCGAAACATCTTGTTAACTGTATCAAACGCACACCAAAAGAGATAGACAATTTGTATCCATATTGTTATCATGTAATAAATTGCAACTACACAGGGTGTCTAAAAAAAAACCTTGTATAATAGTGCTACGCGTGAAGCGCATAATTCACGAAACGCGTGGGCCATTAAAGGATGGAGAGCGTAGTCGTTGTAAAGGTTAATGTGAATAAAAATAACCAGTATTGGATAGACAAGTTAAATCCAGCTCAAATGCACGCAGATTAGATGAACTTTTTAGATTCGCTTCCCTTCAAGACGGAGCTTCATTCGGAAAAAAACTTTATTCTACCTTTTTTACTTTATATGTTTTGCATGTCGAATCACCTCTTCCTCGTTCATACTACTAACTATGGGACACCCTGTATAGCCAAATATATATTAACATAAATAACGGAATTGGCGTAAACAAAAGTGGAACAAGCAGACTAATGTAACTATAACTGTATATATGCGACCTGTCTGTTTTCGTATTTTTGTATTTTCACAATTTTGAAGAAGTCTGAATGAAATTTTCACAATAAAACCATAATTTTTAACAGTATAAGTGTTTGTTTTAGTAAAGCATATTGTCATTTGTGAACTATACTATGTGTTGAATTTACATTAGTCATGCAATATAGAATTCATTACTGCAAGTGAGAGAATCTCTTTTTTGTCTAAAGTAATTCACTCGAAATAAAACGCCTAAATGTTTGAAATGCTATTAGAGATACGAGTCAATATTCACACAACGAATTCGAATGTGAATATATATTATATCTTTAATGGTAACAGAAATATTTAGGTGTTCCATTTCCGATGAATTCCTCCGTATCAATATTACGCACTTTTTAATTCGAATTACGATTCAATAGAAACAGAAGTAACTCATACTCGTATGACATTTTATCCCCATATGCTAAGCAATAAGCTACTTTTAGTACTTCGTTAAGTTGAGTCACATTTTTTTTTTGTAGAGATAGAGAGAGAGAGAGAACTACCAAAATTAATGTATACAAGTACATTGAAAACTATAGCTGCAGTCATGAATGTAATAAGAACAACATATAGCGCTAGATGTGCGGTTTATAAAAATAAAAATTGTTGATCATATTATTTACTTTTTTGACTTTGCTGAATAACTACGAGAATATATATATATAATTAAATATAGGAATAACTTACTTGGCAAAACCAATAAAATCTTCGTGGTTCGTGTTCATGTACGCTAGTTCACAGTCCACCAAAAGTATCAACTGCTCCTTGCACATCTGCTCGCGTTGCCTAACATAAGTGGTAATGATACGTTCTGTTTCCTCCCTCAATCTAGGATAACGGTTCATCTGCCATAGAAAACAAAAGTGGCTTTTAGTATACTGTAAAGTTTACGAATAATAGAGAAAAAAAGATGTACCTACCCTGTCTGTACAAATGCGTACGACATTACTGAGTTCCTGTACAACTAGGTCTACGCATTTTAGACTTGGTTCTTTGAGTCTATTGATTTGTTTCTTCACTATTGCCTCGAATGCCATGTCAGGAGTAAACAATCCCACTCGGATACCTATGACATTACACAGCGATTTAGTAAATATTTTTAAACACGGCAGCGCCTCGCAGGCAATATATTTATAGTAAAATTAAGAACGGTGTAACAATAATTTACCATGAATGTTTCTAATAGCGAATGCTATTTCCTTTCTCAATTCTTTCTCATCAAATTCCATTTTAACTATTTCGAATGGGAAACGTTCGTGGAACAATCGATTAATTTTAGCACCACCGCTAAGTTCCATTGTATTGATTTGTGCAGATCCAGAGCCTTCGATAGTCCTCTCAAAATCTGACTGAAGTTGCTGTATCATCCTTAAAAATGTTTTTCTTTCAATCAATGCATAGAAGAGCACTAAACGGTAATATTAATTATATGGGTAGAGAGTCACAGCATTTAACGCTGCAATGTTTCATTGCTATGTTAGAAGTTCATATTGTTAGTTAAGTTATGATTCACTCTTCAGTTACATAAGTGATATTAAGTTGCGTAACAATCTGCATGCGGACTATGCACACATTGTTAAAAACAAAGGAAAACTGTAATACCTACATATACAATTGTATAGATCTGAAAAATAAAAAAATGCTCTAAATGTCAAGACCCTCCACCCATAATATACATTGAAAGAAAACTATGGAGAAGGTAAGTTTAGATTAAAAAAAGAAAAAATTACATTTGTGAACGTACATTACAAGGTGCGAGACATTTTATATAAAACTAAGTTACGTAATCGTCTGTTATTATACATTTATATTTTCTGTTTGAGGATTTGTAGTTTTAATCTTGAAGAAATCAAAATTACTATATCAATACTACAGTTTCCTTTCGATATAAGACGACGCCCGGAACGATCTTGTATCGAAAGAATGTAGTAATTACTACAAATGTACTTACTGCAACATAGCTTTTGTCTTAATGGCAGGATCATCGGGTCTAAAATGTTTATATTGCTCCACATCCTTTTCCAATGCAAGTAACTGTTTCTGTAATCTGTCTCTTAATGCTGGTAAAGTATCCCTGATATGATTGGTCAGCTGTTGATTCAAGACTCGTTGCAAGTATGGTGTTCCTAATCTATCTGCTAAATGCCGATAGGATGGATGGCTAACAAATCGAAACACATTACGTATATATGTAATTTGTTCAAGTATTTCAACTTTATATATGGCAGCATATAACAATTAATTGTTTATACCTCAGGAAAAACTTTCTTTCTGCTGCCAAAGCATTTTTAATGTCTTTTCTACCTTCGATATCTTTCTGACTTCTGTTAACAACACCTATGTAACCACGTCTTAAGGGGAGCAATTTGTTTTCCAAAATATCCCTTGCATCAGTTCCATCATCCATAAGATCCAATTTTGTAATAACACCAATCGTACGAACACCTTAAAAAGATAAAAATATCTATCTATACCTAATATCAGATTAGAAAGATTAAAATAGAAAAATATCTATCTATAGCTAATATCAGATTAGAAAGATCAAAATAGAAAAATATGATTTAAGTTGTACCTTCAGGATCTACTTCTTTAGCAAGTTTCAGAGCATCACTGTTTGCCAAATCAGTGTTTGCTGGAGTAACCGCTAATATGAGGCAATTTTCTCTTTTGATAAATTGAAAAATCATGGCTTTAATTTGAGCTTCAATATCTGCTGGTTGATCCCCAATTGGTACTTTTGTCAGACCAGGTAAATCGATTAGCGTCAAGTTTAGAACTGATAAGAAAAAATATAATGATTCAATATGCCTGCATAGTTTAATATAAATCACAGCCAAAAATAAATTTACCATTTGGTGAATATACTCTTAAATTAATGGGTATGTTGGAAATACCCTTGTTGCCGCCTGTCACTCTATCGGTTTCATTTTCAATTTCCTTCCGTACTTCATCAAAATCCACAAACTTTTTACCCTTACAATGTAGAAATTCGGCAAATTCTATAGTAAAAAAAAACAAATTATGCATAGAATTAATTTTATTCAAAAGATATGTTACTGCAAAATTTGAGGTAATGAAATTCATTCAACTTTCTGCTTATCATAGCTAGTTCATTGTCGTAGGAAATGGCATTGATAACAGTTCAAAGATACTGCCATCACGCTACGCGATAGCTACTAAAGAATCTTCATAAAGTATATAATTAATAAGATATGCACGAGGACAAAACGAATCTTTTATTGTAAATACATATTATATGTTTGAAATGAAAGAAATGAGGAAACACATTTAAGTCGAGCAAGTTAATCTAATACTTGAATGAAATTTTGTTTACAATTACGATAACTGACGCATAATTTTTTTCATACTAAATTCTCTAACTCCGTAGTATGGAAGATTGATAATCAATTTATCTATGACTCACCAGTTGGACTGTTAATCAATTGCAAGATAAGCGGTCTTCTGGTTACAATGCCAGATCCTCTGGGTAAGAAATCTCTGAAAAGAACGTCATTACAAATTTTATCATTATGATAATTACAAAGTGTTCTTTTCGCATAACAATGCGTACTTTATGAATTACATTTAAAAGCAAGACACCGATTAAATACTTTTCTTCAGTAACAGATCTAACAGAGCACAAGAAATATAAATTTTAATGGCTGTAATTAGAATTTTGGAAACTTCTTTGATTTTGCTGAGATTTTTTAAACGTTTTAGATTTAGATCATAATTTAGGAGTTGCCAAAAGTCCTTCTTGAAAACATGTGTATCTTGTTTCGTTATTTTAATAAAAATAATTATTAACGTAAACAAATGTGCCTGTATTATTATGGACTGTTTTTTTATTTAAAGACATTTTTTATATTTTTAAAATATATATATAACCCAACTTGGCACACATGGTGTGGCAGTAACATTGAAAGATAGAAAGTGATTAATTAATCTTTCACATCTTTTAATAAACAATGCTCGATAGAAAAAAGTCTTTTCCATAATTCAGGAATTATGTTCTAGAAAGAGCCGAGACATGTATAAATTTATATATTGTAGATGAGTTCTATTAAATGTTTAGTAAGTTTAAAAAAAAAAGTAACATGAAACGAACCATGGCATGAACGATTAAACCGAACGTTTAATATAATGAAAAATATCTGATCCGAGTAATTCATTGAAAGATCAGATATCGGAAAATATAAGGAAGAGGAACGCTTTGACAGGTCGCTATGTAGGCGGCCTCACATCATTAAAGATATGTATATGTGTATAGTTGATTTTCATATCACGATCGATAGAGATTAAAATAGTTAACCTAAAGGGGCACAGAGAACAGGGGGATAGAAAAATGAAAATAACCGATGACGGATACTGAAATTATAACGTGGCGTAATTCGCCACGCCTTTAATCAAATGTCTGGATATTGGCTAGGATGAGTAACTTCGTCGATGATGTCTCATGGATGGGAAAAAAAGTTCGGTTGAAACGATTGTGAAACGAGGTATACTTACTTCCCGACAAAGTTCTCGAGTACGGAACTTTTCCCAGCGCTTTGACCACCCACCACAGCGATTTGTGGCAGATCAAGTTGCATATGCACCCCAAGTTGTGTGAACGCATCTTGGAGCTTGTTCACGATCGGGATCAACTGTTCCATACCCGTGTTTCCTGCCATTTTGTCGAGGCTGTGTGCTCACTGACCCAAGAACACGATCGTTTTCAATTTTACGGCTGTGTCCTGTGGGCGACACCGAGCTGCCACCACTTCCACGCACAACCGTCGAAGGTAGCTGCCTGCCAGAAGTTATCCTATCCGTTTTTCGTGGTAAAATGCGCACTATCAAAATGGCCGATTTCGCGAAGGCACGTCGGTCTACATCGAATTTCACCGCATTTTCTCCGAAAACCGTGACTCTGCACACGATCACAAACGAAAGATGTCAGCCAGTGGCTCTACTGCGCGAGGAAAGTCACACCACAAACCTCCACAACCACTGCCGTTCACATAAATGAGATCCAGCGTACGGACCAAGGCACGTAACGTTTCAATCGATAATCGAAGCGTGCGCACAGGCGCCTTCGTTGTGACCCACTTTTCGCCGCGAGATAAAATCCATATCGTTCTCCTGCTGCTGACCTTTTTCCACTTCCCACCGTAATTTGCTATCGAAGGAAGCTGGAACCACACACCTTTTGTCTGTTCCCCAGATCTTATCGCGATTAACAGTTCTCTACTCTTCCCTAACCGTAACCCATCGATTTTCGAACGTTACGCGGCAAAATACTTTTACTGGCGCGGAACGTTTGTAATCATTGAGAAAGTAGGCGGTGACCAATGAGAATACCACTTTCTTGTTACCACATTTGTAAAAACGATTCTTTCATTGGTTGATGCCTAATACATTTAGCATTTCGGTGAATATACAGTTTTACACTAAATATACCGAGCACTGAAAGCGATTCAAATAATGACAAGGCTCAATTTTTTATTACAACATTGTGCTTAGATAAAGAAATTTATCGAATTCATTTCCATGTAAGCAACTTCGTAATTTCTATAATTGTAAGATGAAAAATGTAAAACCGGTCATTTGACCGGCAGTGGTAGGTTTAGAGAGCCAGCTTACAATATCTTGTCGAGATTATCTTTTTGAACAACTTTTTGCTATACATCTAATATACAGGCGCTCTCTTTTGATTTTTGAAATGTTCGAAGTTCGAAGAGAGCATTGTTTTTCGTGATCGAGACCTAACCCAGACGTAACGCCGTAGATTTACGTTGCATAGCTATTATATATTACTGCTAATTTATTCAGTTAGGTATGAATTAGGTTCAGACAAATAGAAACTATTGTAATATAGCTTTTTTATTCGTTTATAGTTTTATCAATGGGATATATCCAGATATATCCTGCAATATCCTGTAACAACCTGAATATTGGAAACTAACCTCAAACTAAAGCTTGAACAGTTGGTAACACTGACAGTGTTTGTCCTGGTTTGTCCTCAAAACGCTGAGAATATCCAAATGTTCGAGTTTTACTTTCAGCCACTGTATCTACAACCCAACTGCCCAAACCTCCCATCGATCATTGTAATTTCAGATCTTGTGCTGATGCATATGCCGTCATGGACGCGCGATTCATTGTAGTAGTAGCAACAGTTTTTCGAAAATATCTGAAAAACTAAAAGAGAGCGTCTATTGTATATACAAGAAAAAAAGTTCTTCGGAAGAATGACCTTGACAATACATTTCAGTGTCATTGAAATCAAAGATGGCTCCCTTAAACTGCATTTTTGTCCATAAAGTTCCTTTTTGCAAGGCATCAAGGTTACCCGTACTTTTTTTTACCAAATGAGACTCATTTTATCAGGAATATTCAGAACCTTCAAATGACCTTGATCATCGAAAAATCGTAGTTCTATTTATTTTGATAGATAGTTTAAATAAAAAGCACATGGCTACATATAATTTGTGAAATAGGTTTTATTGCATTTCATTTCAGAATAATTCCGTTCGTAGTATTAGAATAAATGCTTGAAGTTCTTGCCCTGGATCTGAATATTTGGGACATCAGTTACTGATCGGATACTCAAGGAATGCTAGTGTTTATTTTCTGTAGAGACTATTTCTGTTGTACGTCGATTATTACCTTACCGTCTCCGAAAATATTTGGAAATCAAGAGCAATTACGAGCATTTGTTGTAATACGAATGTGGAGGATAGAATGTTGAAAGGTGTCCTATATCAGCCACACATATACACACCCTTTTGGATCGAACAATTCCATGTAAGATAATTTACCTTACCCCTAAACCTAAAAACAGTGTTAGTCAGTGTTAGGTGGTTAGGTGCAAAACTGTGCAAAAGACAAACGGACTATCTTATATATATATGTAACCTATGACTTATTTTCCTGGACATTGTACTTTTATTACAACAATTGACATTGTATGATATCTGATGATATATAAAATAGTGCGATGCAATTGTTATGCAAATATGTTTGTAAAATTTGTTAATATTTGCTAAAGATAAAATAAAAATTCCTAGGTGTTCAATAATATTATTGGCCGATATACAGCCGACATAATACTTCTAGGAAAATGCGATATTTCATTGTGAAACCAAAGGATAGCAATATCGATGTTTATATGAACATGAGTAGAACAAAGAATTCGAAAACATGCGTTATAATTGGTTATAATATATTTTTGACTTCGCTGTGTAATTTCACTTCACAGTATAAAAAATTGCTAGCCAATAAGACGAAAGGGTTATAGAGAATTGAAGTTGGTCGTTTTTAATCTTACGCTGCTGTGAGTTGTGATACGCCTTACACGATGGAAACGATAATTTTACGTGATTCTATATAATAAATAATGCTCACGGAACCTTGTGAGTGAGATGAATGAAAACCGTGGTATTCGTTCAAACTAATTCAGTGGAATAGTTCTTAAAAATACAAATCAACTATAAATTCTGCACACATATATGTAGTGAGTGAGGGCGCGATCAGTATTTTCCTACGATACAATTCCAAAATGTCAGACATCGATAAATGGATAGAAATTGCAAAAGAGTGCATATACCTTCCAGAAAATGATCTTAAGGTAAGTAACATGTGCAAAACGTTATTTCTCGGTATATTAATTATAATATATTTATACAACTCGTTTGGATAAGGTATTAAATGCACGCGCATAGGTTACTTATACTCACTGTATTTCCTTTCCGATAATTAGATTAATTTTGTTTAGAAACTTTGTGACATAGTATGTGACTTATTAGTAGAAGAATCTAATATTCAACCAGTGTCCACTCCGGTGACCGTGTGCGGAGATATTCATGGCCAGGTAAGATTCATACTTTTCGCCTAACCTCAACATGACATCGATATCTGTATAAAGTAGATAATGATAATCATTACAATGGCAAAAGTATCAAGTACCATCGTACGTACTGATTAAAATCGTTTGTCTGTTTTTAGTTTTATGATTTAGAAGAATTATTTCGAAATGGAGGCGCTGTGCCTGATACAAATTATATATTCATGGGAGATTTTGTAGATAGAGGGTATTATAGCTTAGAAACATTTACCCGCCTACTCACCCTTAAAGCTAAATGGTCTGATAGAATAACATTGCTTCGCGGAAATCACGAATCCAGGCAAATTACTCATGTTTATGGTTTTTATGGTCAGTATACACATTTTATTATAAAAATATGATATGATATGCAAATGTTGAAATACAATTTATTGTGCGTGCATACGTATTAATAATTATTTATACATTCCATACAGATGAGTGTCAGAACAAATATGGCAATGCTAATGCATGGAAACACTGCTGTAGGGTTTTTGACTTGCTCACAGTTGCTGCCGTTAGTATCTTCAAATATATATATGTGTAACCATTTATGTTTGCTCTGATGTTTTATAATTACGAATATTTTTTGCTTTATAGTTAATTGATGAACAAGTACTATGTGTACACGGTGGATTATCTCCGGTCATTAGAACATTAGATCAAATTAGAACGATCGAGAGGAATCAAGAAATTCCACATAAAGGTACTTTTATATTTTATTACAGTATCATATATGTATATGAGATGTATTACGTTTATCTATAATAAATGATTTTATATTTGTAGGTGCTTTTTGTGATCTGGTCTGGTCTGATCCAGAAGATGTGGACGCATGGACCGTTAGTCCACGTGGAGCTGGTTGGTTGTTCGGCAGTAAAGTAACATACAAATTCATGGAAATCAACGACCTTAAACTGATTTGTAGAGCTCATCAATTGGTTAATGAAGGTACATACATTTTTGTACAGTGCGAATGAATTAAGACATTTATTAATTTGTTGTTTCCGTTTGATTTACAGGGTATAGATACATGTTTAATGATAAACTTGTAACAGTATGGTCAGCTCCAAATTATTGTTATCGTTGTGGTAACATAGCTAGTATTTTACAGTTTACAACTGTCGATTCAAGACGCCCAGTGCTATTCGAAGCAGTGCCTGATTATGAAAGAGTAATTCCACCAATAATCCCTACACCATACTTTTTGTGATCTCACTCTGTGGTCTATTTGTTTGGATACAGAGGGGTGGTATCTGCGTTTAGGCTTTACGGGACTACATGACTGTTTCTTCACGTTGATGGACACAGGCTGGTACCATGACAGAGCATAAAAATTTTCCAAAAACAAAAATGAAATTCAAATACTTCATAAGACAATGAATTATCCGGAATTCCATGCGAGAACCAAAATTTTCTTTATGTTCTTCATAAGAGAATCGTTTGAAAATCTGAACTAACTAATATGGTTGTCTGTTCAGGGGAATTGTGTATTAAGGAAATTTTTTAAAGAAAATATATATACATATATCGATTTTTATATGTTGGAATGTTAACTTTTTTATACATAGCTCGCCTGCCATTGCATCAGCCTGATTTCTCTAGTTTGTAAAGTATTTTGCATTGAAACAAGTGTGAACATTCTGTGGTCTAGACGCTTTTGCTGTCTACTGTGTACATTCTGTAGAGCATTCGCATCTCAGAGCAGTATTGTGAATGCATCAATGCTAAGGAGTTCTGAGGTTTTAAACAAGTTACGAACGTGAACAACAAGTGATTCATTAGAGTATGAATGAATAAATGGAAAAGAAAACATTTAAACATTCCGGCAAAGGGAGAGTCTCTGAGTATAGTGAATGCTTAATTGATATTACGATCGTTGTGCGTAGAATTCAGGTTTATTAAAGCGTGAGCATATATACTACTGTTAAGGTCTTCCTGAGTATGTAATTAATCTGTTCTGGTTTAGATACTGTGTGTGCTGCGTGCAATTCTTTTTATTCTAGATGAGCAAATCAGTGTTCTTAGCAGCATAAATTCGGCAATTCTGCCGAGGTACAAATAGTATGTAGCAGTAGCCAAAGTTTTCCTGCCTAGGTAAGGAAATTCAGTAGAACAATTGTATTATATAATAGAAGTTTCATTATTATTTCTATGCATATGACAGTTCTTATATTGTATTCCGTGTGATTTTATTAATGAGCTCACAATGTAAACACCATGCAAAAAACAAAACTCGAATAGTATTGAAACAAAATTTTTCCTTTCAGAGTATCGGCCTTTTCAGTCACGTATCACTATTATGCGTACTAAGCAATAATTTGATTATTATTACTACTATTAATATTATTATTATTATTGTATTATTATTATTCTCGGAATCTTTGTACAGTTTCCACATTATATGCCAAATCGCTGTCGTACTGAATAATTGTAATAACTAGATTGTCATAAGTTCATTAATGTAGGGAGCAATTTTTAAGAACCGAGACCTTTAGCAATGTGCCTCTAAATTAATAAGGGTTTGTGTAATATAATGATACGATATTGATACATAATTAATGGGAGTGCACTGGCCATTGCGTACTATAAGCCTGAATTCTGACCATCGATTTGTTAGCTCATGATATTCCTAATCGATCACAGACCCGACAAATATGGCATTGGCATTCGCATTCGCATTGGCATTGGCATTGGCTGTCGAAGTTAAAAAACTACTCTATTTTGAATTTTGTGATATAGTTCGAGCGGGGCATGTGAAAATTTGCGTCGACGTTTGTAACGATTTTCCATGTCGAGATCGTTTTGAGGATGTTTTGAAGACTTGTTATTTCAAGAAGTATAGTCAACTTTTGAACAGTGCCTTCAGAACTATAACACGACGGTCTATTAGAAGTAAATACTTTCTACCGACGGATAATCATAGACGAACTAGGGGACGGATCATATAAATAACAGAGAGCTTAACAAAGGGCGTGTGTAAAGGAATTTTCTTCAAACATTTTTACAATTCTTGGGACTATATCATTAATGATCTCCCTTTATATTATATTTCGACTTCATTAATCATGTAAGATATTTCGGCGTCCGATTCGATTGCTTTTACATATGAATACTTTCTACATTTTTTGATAAAGAACAAACGAAAAGAAAAAATAAGACGGTGGTGAGGAGAGAGAGAGAGTGAGAGACAGAAACAGAGAAAAAAAACGAAAGAAATAGAAAGAGGGGAGCGGAAGGATGAAGGAGGTGTATGAAGATGAAAAAATACGATTTATATATATCCAGATTGTTACGATATGCAAACTACACGATTTTACATTAATCACTGCTTTTATATTTACATTATTGATACTGTATTAGGTAGATCATTACGCGACGCAAGACACGGAGTTTACGTTACAAACTCGACTCGTCGGTTTTGCAGCCTCTTGTACCATGAAATGGAGGTGATGCATGAGAATGCCTGTGTAGTACGAACATCCTAGGAAACGTAAAAGTATTAGCTTCTGTGCCTACCTAGGTATTCGCGGCAATCACCTTTTAAATGCCTCTGTCTGTGATCGCTTTAATCTTATCGAAGTGTCCAAGCGCTTGCGATCATTCTAGATCGGTAGGATCCAAGGAACAGCATATAATAAAGACAATGACGTTAAAACGACGAGACTAATTTAGCTTAATGTTCTGTGCAGGAGCTTGAACACTGCGCATAATCCTTAAAGATCTCACAGGTAGACAACATTTTAACGAACATGTACCTTGAAAGTATAGACTTTGTTATATGTTAATGTAACGAGACGTCTGTAATAAAAGTGCGCAAAAATTGCAAACGACATTATCAATACAACAACAACAACAACAACAAGAAACGACAAGTATAAGAACTCCCGACGCTGTTAATTGTGATAAATAAAGTACAATACGCGTATACACGTGTGTACACAATGCATACAGTACATTAAGAGCCGTCGACACGAAAACGAGAAAACAAGACGAAACAACAAAAATAGCAAAAAAATAAGATAAAAATACCAACCGTTCATGTAGGGTGTGGGCATGGAATAATAAAGATTTCATAAAGATCTGCTTTCATCTTTAATTAGTTTATTTACTTGTAATAATATTATTTTCATCGTATATATATATAATAATTCTATTTACTCCTTACTATTTATATATAATAATATAGTATATTTATGTTCACTATGTATAATATATTATCTACATTTATAATCCCTATGAAAGGCATCTCCAAACAGACTTCAGATTTACTTTTTTTTTAAAATATTTTATTTATTCATAAAAATACAGGGGGTTTACGCGCCACCTGTGAAATCTAGCCTGTTTTGCCCGGAACCGACAGCCTTACCGATTTTATTGGTCGGATTAATAACAATATTATACCATACGATCTTTAATCCTTGCAATAACAACGAATTTTATTGTTCCTCGATATATCGTCGTCTATGTACACGTTAACTCACGATAAGCAAGTCCTAAAAAGATTTTACGCTCTGTTCAAGGTTTGTAGCGCGCCCTCCTCCAACTCTTCTCGTTGTAACGCGTAGATTCTTTTACAATTACTAACATTCATTCTCGCCACTGGGGTAAAACAATTACAAAAGAAAAGCAAAAACAAAAAAAAAGAGAGAGAGAGAGAGAGAAATAGAGAAAACAGGAAGAGAAGATCAAACGATTCCGAGAGCTTCGAATACAAAGAACGAAATGCAAATGAAAATGCAACGGACAAATCGTCGGCAGTGATCGAAAAATAAATTAATAACTAGAATATGCAAATTTTCTTCTCCTTACAATAAAACGTATTATATACACATATACATATATGTATTCTCTTCTCCACCGACTAGAGTGTTTGGTTCAAGACACGCGTCCAAGAAAATCAATTCGCGGTACGCGTTGCTCTTTCTTCCGATAGATTGCAATCAAAATACTAATCAACTTCTCTCCGTTTGAAAAATTTCTGATCCGTGCGCACGTCGAAATCTAAGTACAACCTGTTCGTACGGTACAGTAAAGTCTTGATCTAAGACGGATCCTCGGGACCGTGCTACGACATAGATCGTGTGGGGCTACTACTTTTTTGTAAAATCACTAAATACAGAAAATTGAATTGACAATTCATCAGAAAAATGCCACACATAAGTTGACGAAAGTCCCATAACAAAATAACGAAAAATAAAGAAGTGCTCTAATTGGTTTAGTAAGATTAGCGAACTGACTAAGATCGTACAGCTCCGTCCGGCTTAGATCAAGACTACGCTGTACTTCCGGAATCAAAGAGATTACGAAAAAAGGAAAAACATATAAAATATAACGAAATGCATGAACGAATTCCCAGTGGAATAACAATGGTTCCCTGTTTGCGAAATGTGCTCGCTAACGGCGATCGTAACCACGGCGAACGACAAAAGCGATCCGATCAAGCACGATCGCGAGCATCGCTGAAAAATCCGCCAACGAGAATCTCGCGATTTCGCGCGCGCGCGCGCAACCCCGTGCAAGAAGAAACAAATTGTTGGTGGCGAAACGCAGCATCCGGTTCCCGGCAGAGCGGCGATTCACACGGCGCCCAAATCTCAGTTACAAAAGGAATAGTCGAAGGTAAACAAGACGATAAAAATGTACTTCCTAAACGTAGGTAGAAATTGGTAACTTTGACTCACTCATTGAAAAAGTATCTTTTTTTCATTTTATCTTCATCATTTCACTGCCAATCCGGCATTCGTGCTTCCATTCTGCCCGTCGTTTCTGGGTTAACGTTTGCATTTCGCGCTTCTTTCGCTGCGCCGCGACGAGCGGCGCGCTCTGCGAAACGGCGCGCGTTCAATATTTCTCGGGAATCCCGCGAGGTTCGAAAGCTAATTAAAATCGGACGAGAACAATAGCCGCGTCGAATCGGGTTCCGAAGACAATTTCGTTTCGTAATGTTCGCCGAATATCCGAAACTGTTTTGTAAGAATTTTAGCGAAAATAGAAAAGATTCGTTGAACGCGCGATTTCGGTAACGCGGCGCCGCTCGACACCGCGCAAGAGCAGGTATAACACGGAATTATACAAAGAGACAGGACTAGTACTTTCAACATAGTTATTATTAAACCTTTCGTACAATATGTACAAAGTAAAACCCACAAACGAGAGGCATATGTGTTTGCTTCTTTTTTTTTCTTCTTTTTTTTTTAAATTTCTTATCTTTTCTTTCGTTTTTTTACTTTTGCTCAAATAGACTCTCACTCGCACTTAAATATTAAAGGTTGGGCATGATAATACTCGCGGTAGTATAATGCCCTAAGTCTTGCTGATCCAACGCGTAGCTCTCCCGTAAGCAGCTACTGTACTCCCAGACATCGATGCACAGTTTCATTATTTTTTTTTCTTGCTTTTATACAATATACATATTTATATTTATATATTTATATTTATATACTTATATATATATATCATGTAATATAAAGACAGTCCAACTCGGTGCTTATATTCTGGTATATTCGTTTTTTCATATTTTTTTTTCCCGTTCTATTAAACGACGAATGGTCTTATATTCTCTCTGTTCTCTATCCTCTCGTTATTTCGCGACCGACGACACTGCCACTCGTATGTACAACATTAACAATAAATAGGGCGCGACGAGAAAAAAGTTCTTCGCGGGAAGTACATAATCTTTACGAACTAACGAGAATAAAGGGGGCGGGGCTTTGAGAAGTGGGGGGGAGGTGGTTTAGACGGTTCGTAGAAGAACGAAGGGAGAATCGGGGGGGGGGGTGGGTCGAGGGTGTAGAGTATCCACGAAGATAGGAGACAGAAGGAAGAGAGCAAAAAGGAACGAACGTATCCCCTAAATACTATACGTTGCTTCCCCTTTGTGTATTGCACAATATACAAACGGTAACTTGAAAAGCAAAAATTTTCTTGCGCGCGGGCGCAAACATTACGGCAACTCATGGTGAACACTTAGCGCATCGAAAGGAAGAAGTTAAACGTCCACGGAAAACGCGTTGGCCAATGGTCAATGATCCCTACAACGTAATCGTTTTTCTGTTTTTCTTTTTAGCGAGGTTCTTCTCTCTCTGTCAGGTTTCATAAATATGCTGTTCCTTGCTTAAACTGCTGTTATCTTTTTCTCTTGCACTGTTGGCGACCTCATCGACCGTCACAATTGAACACAGACAAGTGTACGATGATGTCCGGGGAATACAGGAACCGTTACCCCCAGTTCCTTAACCTCGAATAATATACATGTTTTTCTTTTTGTTACCGTATGAAGTATCCCATCGTTAGTTAAGTCTTATAGTATGGACAAGTATCCCTAGGCTAGTAGGCCCAAGGTCTGCGAATAGTTCGTGTTGATTCTTTCGTGTGTATGTGTGTATATGTTTCTCGGACGCCCAACCGGCCATAAGTCCGACGGCTAACTGTCTCTCGGGGGCTGGGGGTGGAAAAGGCAGAACGGGCTCGGGGAGAAGTCCCTTGTTTATAGTGAAAAAACGTTCGCGGAACACCTTGAGCAGAAATTCGGTTGGTGGTTTTGTTACCTCGAGATCGCGGGACGCGAATGATCGAGATCGACGACGAGAACGAACAAGATAAATGCAACGACCGAGGACTCCCGAACGACACGGATCCTCGGATGATAGAAGGGACGACATGACAGTTGGAGATCGGTTTCCGTCGTGCTGGTGGCCGGGGGCTTGCCGATCATTAGCGCGTAGTTTTTTTTACGATAACTTCTATTGGAGGCAAGATGAAACAATGTACGTTGCGATAGAACGTGTGCCGATCAACCATTGCGTACACAAGGAGCGTTGTGTTGTCTTTTTTTTGTTCTTTCATTGTTCTCCTCTTTTTCTCGAAGGGACACGAACGACGCTTTCGACTGGCGTCAGCCACCGGTTTCTTTTTTCTCTATCTCACTTCTTTCGTTTTTACCTGTGTTTGTTTGTTTGCTTTCTTTGTTTTTTCTTTTTCGTTTAATTTCCCCTATAATGCGCGTTCCGCTATCTTAAATAATTGAGCCAATCCGGAGAACCTGGTATTTCCGGGTCACGAAGAAACCAAATATCACACGTGTCGATGACACACATACATATACACATATGTATATCTACATATTTGCTAAATGTGAGAACTCGTTTAGTTCGAACTCTTATTCATTTCTGTTTGTTTTTTTTCGCATATATTATATATATATATATATATTTATATTTATAATTATAGTATATACGCTTCTCCGCGAGAGAGAAATACCAAGTCCCTCGCGTAGTTCGTGTTTTTTGCGTTTTCTTTTCTCTCGGTGATTCCATCCTACACGTTTTATCATCTCGTTTCTTTTCCCGTTATTATAATACTATGAAATTATCGCAGTCGTTTCAGCGAGGAATCATTAGAAAAAAAGAAAGAGAAACAATCTTTCGCCGCGGATTAATTACGAACACCCGGCATACTTTGTCAACGAGAGAAACGAAGTGCTCGCGCGCGTTATGTATGTACGTGTGTGGTTGTGTGTACGTGTGATCGCGGCAAGATCCGATCCTCGCCTCGACTCCTGTAGGAATTATCCGTTCGAACTATTGTAAAAAGATATCGGAAGTCGAAGATCAATTTTCGAAATTAGCAAGTAAACTCTATCAAAAAAATCCTCGTCCTTAACCCCCCGACATTTCACTAAAACAGCTTTATTCCGATATAAGACGACGGCTCGGGACCGGCTTCCGTCGTGCTTCGGATGAGGGTACCTCCACGCCTTTCAAAATGTGCGAGAGGCTCGAATGTAGTGGAAACTATATGCTTCAGCGACTACTTTCATTGGAAAAGGCTAGACTATAACATATCCTCTGAAAAGAAGGAGAGGGGCGCAGCGATTTTCTTATTTCGAGAATAAAAAGCGTCGCGTCTTATATCGGAATCAAATTCTGCATATCGAGGGTTAAATCGTTCAAGTCGCGACGAAGGAGCTTTCTGTTTCTTGCTGTCCAACTCTCATCTTTCCGCTCCTTAATAAAATTCGCAACCGTAAGCTCTATAAACGCGTCCCAGGATCCGAAACGAGGATCTGACCGTGCCGAAAGGGCACAAAGTAGAGTTACGAACAAGAACATGTCTTCGACCGGTGAATGATGCACGTTTTGTAGAAATTGCGTCGATGGCGATAATGTGTAAATTAACAAAACGGTGATTATATATATATATATGTATGTATATATATAATATAGTCTTCTGTGTTGCGCGCTTGGACCTTGATTCGGAGTGTGGAGCGATGACGAGGACGACAATAACAACGAGGACGACAACGAACCCCATCCGAAATCTTTCCTGTGTTTCCTTGTTCCTTTCGCTTCTCTTTCTCACGTGCAACGTGTACCACCGTGACACACGTGTTCGTATATGATACAGTTCCGTTCTTAGTGTTCGCTCGGCCACGCGAACGTCGTATCCGTTTTTATTACCAGCGTTGCACATTCGGAGCTTCCGGTGACGACATTTCCCCTCGACGATTCGAGCGGTCGATGGTATCGGCTGTTCTCTTGTTGTTCTGTGTATATTCTCTCGTTTTTCTGATCGGTTACCGAAATATCACACTTGCCGCTCGGAATTTCGTGAACGAGAACGACGATCGCTGCTTCTTAAGAGGGTGGGGTCATAGAATCACGTGGATACATCGATGAGAAGGGCTGAAGTATGCAGGCGTTTTACAGTTCTATCAGTCGAGGATGCGTACTCGTGTCTGCACACGTATGCGACTTCTATCCGTATTATTTAAAGATAATTATACATTGTGTGCTTGTACGTAAAAATCCGTAATAGAGACATGTATGTTTGTATGCATGTATGTGTGTGTGTGTGTGTACGTGTGGTATGTTATGTGGCGGTCGATGTCTCGCTGATCGATCGTTTTGTGCCATTGCTCGTGATCCGTCGATCTGTATCATCATTATCGTTATCATCATCATCATCATCAGCGTTATCATCATCATTATTGTTATGATCGTCATTATCATCATCGGTCGACTGATCTTTCGGTCGTTTTGGTAGTCTGCTATTTTAGTTGATAGTGGTGGAGAGTAGTAGTAATAGTAGCAGCAGTAGTAGTAGTAGCGGTAGTAGTAGTAGTAGTAGTAAGTAGTAGTAAGTAGTAGTAGTAGTAGTAGTAGTAAGTAGTAGTAGTAGTAGTGGTAGTAGTAGTAGTAGTAGTAAGTAGTAGTAGTAGTAGTAATAGTAGTAGTAGTAGTAGGTGGTAGTAGATGGCCTACAGTGAGCGTACGTAACGAGAGTCTTATTATCGATCGGATTATGCAACGTGAACACACAATGACGTAGTTGCGCGGTACTGCGTACAGAAATATATTATTATAGTCTTTTAGTTTCGATAAAAAAGTTCAGTTCCCTCCTCGATTGATCTCTCATCTCGAGGTGGCGCGCTTTCTCTCTCTAATATCTCTTTCACACGCCCTCTCTTTCTCTCTCTCTCTCTCGGTCACACGCTCTTTCTCTCTCTCCCTTTCGAACTTTAATTATTTCTTTCATTTAATTATCTCTGAAATTTTTTTCTCATTTAAAGCATTCTCTCCTCTCTTCACGAGTTTCTCATATCTCTTTCTCGCCATCTTTCCCGTCCTCTCTCTTCCTTTCTCTTTTTGTTTTTCTTCTCTGTCCTCACAACTTCTCCCTTGTCCTTTTGTTTCTTTTTTTTTTATCACGTTTCACACGGTTCTTCCGTTCCCTCCTTAAACCCCTCCTCCGTTTGTACAATGCAACGAACACACAGATTTATATTATTTATATGTACTTTTATATAATTATCATACATACGGCAAACAAAGCCTTCTTTCACCCTATTCCACGAGCGTCAACCTTCTCTACTGTTTTCTCCGCGACTCTGTTTGCTCTTGTTCGTTTCGGTTTCACTATTACTTCTCTTCATTTCTTCTGTGTTGTAAATTTATATATATTATATTATACATATACATAAATATATACATAGATACATCTGCGTATGCATGTACATATATATTTATCTGTCTGTATGTATATAGTATGTATATAAGGTGTATTCAGCTTCGTTTATCGTCAGTTGGGCTTGTTTATTTACTATCTTTGAATTGCTGAGTTCAATAGGAAAGGAACGTAGAACATTTTACTCTCGAGTAGAAGAGCCGCCGCCGATTGTACCTGGAATTCAGCAAGAAAACAGATTCGACTTAGGCCGGGCGATTCTTCCGAAGTGATAGATCGAATAAGATGTTTCCTGATCATTTTACGGAAATTATTTTACTAATCAATTTTCTTTTTTTTTTCTTTCAGATTTCTGAAGGTTCAGCGTGACTTTCCGACAGTGAAGAACAATGATCAGAAATTTCTCCTTTCGTGAACTTACTTCCGGCAACCTGACGAGAAGATCGTGAAACCGACTCGGCTGTTGGGGCGCGCTGTGCTCGACAAAACTTCGCAGACAGCTCATGTACCGCTCTTGTATTTGTTCTAATTCCATTGTACCTCCACGTGCTAAGAGAAGACAGACACAAAAGCGAACGGTGAGAATGTGTGTTACACTCTTCTTACAGATTCTTTAATCAACTCGTGTTTGGTTCAGCAACAAGTTCGTTCACGAATTTATCTCGATTTGTTTGTAGACCATCGCGAAATAACGGGAATTAGAAAGGTTTGTGTAGATGGTATATTTTTCTAGGAAAGATTATGACTCTACTACTGTTTTAAACTCGACTTTCTCGACAAGAGGCGTTCGACGAAAAAATGTTATGCTAAAAATGTTTGTGGAATCGTATCCTGCCCGGTTGTACCACCCGATCATACTCTGTATAATAAAGATTAACCCTTAGCACTCGAGTGGCGACTCTGGGGCACCACTAAATATTGCTGTGACATTATTCGAAATATTGTTTAGATTATTAGATATGTTGGTATCTAATCCATTACTAAACATTTAAGTATTGCATGAGTTATTATATCCATGAAATTTCAAAAATCATGGCGAATGGAAATATTCTAGGTCAAACAAATGTTTAAATTTCGAGTTAAAATTTGTGATAACGTTAGAAGAATTTAGGAATATTGTTCCACTATTAACCATGATCAATTTTTAAGAAGGAACTTGTTAAAATGAACCACGAATTTCTTTGGGAACATACACTAACAGTACATTTGTTGAATAATTACGAGTAGAATAAATTCGCTGTAAACAATTGTAGAAGTTGAATGAATTTGCGAACTTACATTTTGCATCTCCAATTGCAGCATTGTCAAAAAGTACAAAGTTTCTTTATATTTTTCAATTCTCGACGTGGTAGAGATTAGAAGTTGTTAATGTGGTTGGACGGGTGGTTCAATCAAGCAGGGGTTACATGTAAAAATAAGTCGAAAAAAAAGGAGTAACAAATTTTTTTGTTTGACGCTCAGTTTCCGAGAAAATCGAGTTTGAAAATGATCAACTAATTCTACTTCGTGCATACTTTTTTAGCTGGTCCAATTTATAGTAGACTTTTTTAACTGGGCCAATAACGAAAATTTAAAAGATGTGTTTGGTCAACTCGTATAAATTATATACACTCCGAAAATTTCATTGTAATTGGTTAATTGGTTTACGAGTTATAAACGATCAAAAGTGGTAAAAATGGCAATTTTTCAAGATTTTCGGCCTTTTTACCACTTGTGTGTGTGATCAGTTTTGCTCCTAACTGTATACTAAAGCACGCGAACTTTAAACTCGATTTTCTCGCGAACGAAGCGTCAAACGAAAAGATATTATTCCTTTTTTTCGACTTATTTTTACATGTAGTATCACCCTCTGCTCGGTTGTACCACCCGTCCGGTCACACCCTGTATAGGCGTTCGGCGAAGATTACTTACCTTGTGAGAGCATGGTGATTACTTTCAGACAGACATATTCCTCCATCCGTAGCCTCACCCTCCTGAACATTAGTGTGACGTACGTGATCTTTTCCACCATGAGCCCTACGTCTTGCCGTAATTGGTCCATGGTTATCGGCCGGCCCATCATGCTGGTCAGGCACGTTTGTAGCGTATACATGTTGTTCGTAACCTGTACATAAACAAAATCATTGAGTCAGGTCCATAGAACATTACTTTAAAGTTTCTTCACAAATCCGATTGCTAAATTTTTCAAATTAATATCAAACCCACAGAATGCTACCCTAATGCTTCTTTGTTCATCTAAAACTGTTTTAAGTTTTTATGCAAATTTATGGGCAAAATTCGCAAGATCAGGTAAATTTCTGTTTTTAATATTAACACAGTTCCAGCAAATTAATCTTTAAAAGAATTCATCGAATTAATTTTTGTGGATGCAAACCAGAAGCCAAATAACATTTTTTTGTTCTCTAATAACTTTAATAAATTGAATAGAATATATTCACACGTATTCAAGTTCTTCGAATCTTTTCACTGTTTCGAATTTCAACAATTTGAATGACAGCAATATATAAATTGTACGCGTCACCGTTTAATATTACATGTACTAAATTTAGCTTTTCGAGGTGGTCCACCTGTTGATCCAATATTTCTTACGGGTAATTCAAAATAAGTTCTGAAATATGAGAAAATGCAGCTGTTCAAATCG
The DNA here is from genome assembly GCA_963966675.1 of Lasioglossum calceatum. Taxonomy (NCBI): domain Eukaryota; kingdom Metazoa; phylum Arthropoda; class Insecta; order Hymenoptera; family Halictidae; genus Lasioglossum; species Lasioglossum calceatum. The sequence goes on from OZ016549.1 coordinate 9,466,391, forward strand.
TGCTGCACTATATGCACATAATATTGACGCAGGATTTGATCCAGCTGCATCGAGAATATTACTTCGTAATACTATAAATCCCTGCAACAGAGAATTCGATTTCGTTGAAAGAATCTCGAATGAACTTTGTAGTTTATCGTTGGCAGTTAAACCAGGACGATCGATATTATTAATTTGAAAAAAATGAGATACTCGAACGTCCGGGATTAGCGATAAGATATTTACGATTACGGTTTTAGCTCGACTTGAATTGAGTATAATTATCGAAAAGTCTCTTCATCTCTATTCTGTGGTAAATGGCCACTTGAAGATTATTTCTGGCGGTTTTCAAAGTGAAAGTTTCGAATCCCTGAATCGTGAATCGGCGACGATAGCTCCGAAGTGAGTTGAACGCCGGGATAGAAAGAGACAGTAATTACTTCTTGCATAAAATCCGCTCCCGTCCCGTCGGAACCGACGTTGGTGAACTTGTGCTGACCATGCATCGCTTGGTAGGCGGAGGTGGTCAGCACCAGGAGTTCGTGCCACTTGTGGGTGAGCAACCTTGTGTGAACTTCGACCGGCAACTCAAGGTAAAACGGTAACCTTTTGGTCCACTGCACCAACTTGTACACTATGCTGTCTCCTATCTGACACAGCTTCTCACTTAAGTCTGATTTATGGTCCAGCAGCTCGTCCAAGTTCTGCAATCAGAGTGGGAGAAGTTTGTGAGTAAGATCGATTGTGAAGATCTTTGCTGGGACTCGATCTCCAATTTCAAGTAGCACATGGATTGAATAAAACCCGGAAATAGAACATTTTTGGATTGCAGATGTCAAATGTTCAAGTCAAGAAACAAATGTATATGTGGCTGTTGTATCTTGCAACGAATGCAGGCAATTTTTATCTTCCATACAATCCGCAGTCCGCTTATCAAACAACCCAGTACTTACTTGGAGAAAAAGAAGCAGTTTCGAACGGAATGATTGATGGTCGAGGAAATGGTTGGGAAATATAAAGTATTCGTACGTACCCTCAACGTGGCGATATCTTGGAACTCGTCGCAGTCTATAAGGGTTTGGATCATGGCTAGGGTCGTGTCCAAAGGGAATGCTCGATCCCTCGAACTGCTCACAGCGTTGTCTAGCCTCTGCCTTAAATGTACCACCTTGAACAGAAAAGATTGTTTCCTCAGTATCTCTTTCTTTTCCCTTTATTAAGAAATTGAAGAAGCTCTGCTTTTATACAGATCTCTCCAGTTCTCGAATAACATCGTTGTAGGAACATACCGATGAATTTTAATATCAATTTAATATCGATACATGCACAGAATCAAAGCTGACCCTCATCCCGACCTTTAAGCAAATTGATAGTCCCATTTATACATAAGGTTGGAAAAATTTTCCTTTTCATTGCACGATCTGATTTTAGAAAAAGATATTCGAAGATAAATTAATATTTCAAGCAGAAAGCTGTATCTCTAAGATAGATACAAAATGTTCATCTTCCACTATTTCCAGTCTTCATCAAATACAATAATATTTTTCATCGCTATTGTTTAAAGACTTGACCTACAATGATCTGAAACAAAATAAATGGTGTTCCATTCGAAATAACGTGAATTGTAAATTCGAATTGCACGTTTAGAGAACAGTTCCATTCACAGAGAGCGCGAACGCATCGACCGCCCCCGCGCGCGAGAGTCATACGACATTTCCAACAAAAGCGTAGCAATAGCTTCGAACCGGCAAGAAAAAAAAACAGACTTGAATGAACCGAGCAATGCTCGATCCCGGAGTGCATCGATCAGCCGGAAAGTTCAAGACAAAACCGTTCGAAACCTTTAGAAAGTTTGGCGACCTCGCGGGTCGTGTCAGGGACCGTGTTGTCGTCGCGGTTCAATAATTTCGATCCGCCGATCGGAACGGAGGGGATCGCGCGCGCTTCCTACGTAAATCCGATCCGGCCTTTCACTGACCTTTCAGACCTCGGTGTACTTCCTCGAGGTCGGTATTCGTCGGTTGGAGACACCGGAGAGGGAGAGCGAGTCTCGTATAGGCGATACCTTCGGCGAAAGCTGCGATTCTCGGGATATACCCCTTAAGTTTCGTCCACACGGGCGAAAACGTCGAACCGTGGGACACGCTCGTCGCTGAAGGCGATCGCCGATACTCGGTGGAGGGATCGAAGGTGTTGGAGGAGGAAGAGAAGGAGGTAGGGTGAGGTCAGTGTCCCTTGTGCAGACTTTCACGAGTTACGAAACCGTCGGAGAACTGCCCGTCCTTGGCACCGGCTGTCGCTGATTTTTTATTGTCCCTACCTCCGAGACCGCGTCGTCGACGTCGACGTCGACGTACTGTCTCACTCGGACGACTCGATCCGACGTCGATAACGGCTGACGCTTTTCGTGACGATTTTTATCGGACCCCGCCGATTTTTCATTCTTTATCAGACGATATATTGCATTTACTGATCCTTCACTTTTTCGTTCACATCGACGCTCGATGTCGTTCTTGTCTATTAGTACCCAACAAAAACATCCTGTAAACAGGAGCCAAGTTCCTACGGCCGTGAAAAGTTGGGAGATCAAACAAAATACGGCCAAGTACCTAACACCCTTTATGGCCATTGGTTTAAAAAGTAATGGCCAAGTTTGGATAATTTAGCCCTCCATGTAACTCTTTAAAAATTAAATAGCGTTCTTTTAAACTCATTTTTACGAACACTTTTTTCAGTATTGCAAGAGGTATTTCTAAGCTAACGAACTCGGCCGTATTTTGTTTGATCTCACAACTTTTTACGACCATAGGAACTTGGCTCCTGTTTACAGGATGTTTTTGTTGGGATTTCATCAAGTTTTGTTGCAATTTCATCAATTATCAAGTAAAATTTGAAACTTTGATAATTACTCCTTTGGGTGTTTGTTATGGTGGACCTATGTACCAAATTTCAAGCTTATAGGTCAATGGGAAGTACCCAAAAGGTTTTGATGATCTGTCAGTCAGTCAGTTAGTGACAAAAGCGATTTTTGAGGTCCTATATCTCGGAACCTACTAATGTTGGAAGATTAATGTTTTGTCAATATTGAGACATGATAGCATTTAACAAGTGTACGAAATTACATCTCTCCATCTGCCTCCAGTGCAGAGTTATAAGCCTCTAAAAAACGGCTAAGTTGTTTCGTGTAAAAGGAGGTAGTGCGAGAACCTAGATAAGAGTCCTCTCTCTTATTGCTGAAAAACACGAGGAAGCTTTTTTCGATAATATTTCAATGGAATTAAAATTTAGAGGAGTTTAATTACGAATTAACATTATTTCTATATAAGTAGCTACATAATGAAAATTTTATTCAGGTTTTTATATTATTAGATGAGGATTAGAAACACAACCATTCGTATTTGATGGTTCTTTTAGAACAAACACTTAACTTCTGCTTAAAATATATTCAGGCTCTTACATTTAGTTTCACTTTCGTCAGAAATCTGGATCAACTTCCAAAAGTTTATTATCCCGTGAAGAGATAGCCCGAAAGAATGTTAATGCAGAAGAGTTGTTAGCGCGATACGCGGCACATAAATAAACAATTAAACTGTGCAATTACATTGAATTACGAACGGATGCATCGACTCCCGATCAATTAACTCATAAAGATCGGTGCAGTGGTAGAAAATGTTTTCCGGCTGATTGCTCGGCACGCTATAAAATGTTGCAATTCCTGTTTCGAAAGGACCGTGCCGATCTGAATCTTCCTGTATCCAGCAACTTTCGCTAGTCCATATTTGTACCACGCGCGAGCTATAACTTTTGAAAATCCGCGAGTGTGTTGCATCGAGCACGCAATGATCCGCCCGGAGATGGAAAGTGACCTCCTTAATGGAGAGCCCCCACGGGCAATACTTATCCCGGCGATCGAGTCATCGATTTCACTTTTGGCAATGGCCTCTACCGGGCCGAATGTTCCCGGTGTAATTCTTGTCGTTGTTTGCATGCCTCGTGCATACATACACACGGCCGTTGATCGTAACGCGGCTCGAATATTCCCGATAACTCCTCCACGTTTGTCGCACGTTTGCTTCGATCGATCCGTTAGCGAATTAGAACAACCTGATTACAGGACTGCCTCGATATAAGTGACGAAGTTGTGCGCGATATTTGTGAAACATTGATTCAAGGTCCGAAAGCTCTAACGGAATAGAACATCATGCGAGATTAGATAAATTAACAACAATAACATTTTTGTTTTTGATTATTTCTTGTGCGAATCCTCTACCAACGTATTCGTGACGTTTCTCTGATTAAAACGAGACCGAACACGACACAATTCGAATCATATTTACTCATTTAATCCTCCACATGTTCCACCTTATTAGTTCGGATAATAGAGGTTCCACAGTATCGCGAATTAAACGAGTAAATACGGTCCGAACTGTGCCGTGTTTGGTATCGTTTGAACCAGAAAAATGTCACGGATGTATCGATCGAAGTCTCCTGAACAAATTCAAAATAAAAATGTTTCGTGAATGACTTGGTAGTTCTTCGTCGATGTACACGATGTAAGTAAGCACTTCGGTCCCGATGATTTTACACGTCTATCGAGACATAAATCGTGTTTGATCTCCGCGTGACACGTGGACGTTCGAAGTTCGAACGCGAACGATCGTGAAAACCGTTCTATCAAATAGTGATGGGACTAGTTCAGTATGATCAACGACTTCCGTATCCTACTCATGAATATCAATCGATTCTGCATTTAAGATTCATCGCGTCGCAGTCGGTTAGTATTCATAAAAACGAGTGCTCCGCACCGTATACTTGTGTATACTTGTCGCTAATGTGTTCTCCAAATTCATGACGCGTGCGCGGAAACTGGTAATCTGGTCATAACACATTTCTTTCGAACAGCATTTGTGAGGATAACCTCGTTTTCAATCAAGTTTTCAGGCCCGTCAGAAAACGAGCATCTTTGACGAACTTCGCTGTCTCGTTAAATGTATAATATTAACAAGTTATGCACAGGGTGTTCCAAAAATGTTGTACTCCCTTGAAAGGTTTTCCTTGTTGAAAAGCAAAAATGGGTGAGACATCATTTTACGTTAACAATTAATATAAATGACTAGACTGCGGATCTTTATGCATTTATAGGAAAATTGAGAAGATGAAATTCAAAATTGAAGATGTGAATATATGATTTCTCCTCTCTTAAAATCATTAATGAAAGAATTAACATCCAATTTGGTTTCTATTTCTTGCAATCGATGCAGGCGATTTTTATTTTGCACAGATGACAGCAATTAAATTTTAATTCAACTTAAACTAACTATTAAAATAACTTCACTAACTACTAAATTTTGCAGTCTATAAATGACCATTAAGCAATTTGGAGTGAGTAGAGTTGAGACTGGCTCGCCGATATTCGCGATACAAGCGTTTAGAAATTTCTGAGAAAACTCCGCGTGGCCAATACATTCACTTTGACAAGAACCAGTGCATTACCAGGCCGGTACATGCAACATTTGCGCGGCGCTCGGTCCCATCGCTGCCGGATAATATCGCATTGATGTTATCCAACAACATCACCGGCGCTGCTAACCGTAATCTACTGTTACAGTTGCATCATGCCGGGAAAATTCAATTATCGGCGCAGGAAGAATATTCTGTTGCGACGAGTCAACCCCCGTGAGGATTAATTTTCGTCGTCGAACGACTCGTGGCAGCTACACTACTCGGCTCCGGCGGGGTTTCACCACCAAGTAGGAAACACTTTCACGATGTAGAGAAGATAATGCTCTGCGTTTAGACGGGTACGAAAAGGCATGCGAGACGACGACGACGACGACAACGACAACGACGAGACCCAGCCAGGTTCTCGAGAGCCGCTTGCTCGTTGAATCTATCGGCTTTCGTAATGTGGGAAACCTTGAGGCTTGCGCAAGCAGAGTCGTAAGAAAGTGAAATTGCAACGGAGAGTTCATTCATTTCAGGATCGGCCAGTCGAAGACCGATCGAAACGCTTTGAATTCGCTACTCCGCAGCCTTTTTAGCCTTAGCGACCGGCCGCTGCCGCACCGAATGCTTCCTACTTAAACTCGTGAAAGGAAGAGACTTCTTTTCACTTTTGTACTTCTTTCAGTTCGTTGTACCTCGCCGACTCTTTGCAATCGGTCAACGTTATTTCTTGCTGCTTTGTCTCCGGCAAATTCTACCTCGTTCTTGTCGAACGGGATAGGAGACCGCCGCCATCTTGGCTCTCACAAGCGAGGATGTAATGTACATAATAACCCAATTTCTTTCAAGTAATTACAATATCGCAACAAAAACATCCTGTAAACAGGAGCCAAGTTCCTAAAAAAGATCAAACAAAATACGGCTAAGTTCGTTAGCTTAGAAATATCTCTTGCAATATTGAAAAAAGCGTTTGTAAAAATTAGTTTAAAAGAACGCTATTTAATTTTTACAGAGTTACATGGAGGGATAAATTATCCAAACTTGGTCGCTACCTAACATCTTTTATGGCCATTGGTTTAAAAAGTAACGGCCAAGTTTGAATAATTTCGCCCTCCATGTAACTCTTTAAAAATTAAATAGCGTTCTTTTAAACTAATTTTTACAAACGCTTTTTTCGGTATTGCAAGAGGTATTTTTAAGCTAACGAACTTGGCTCCTGTTTACAGGATGTTTTTGTTGGGATTTCAACAATTTTTGTTGCAATTTCATCAATTATCAAGTAAAATTTCAAACATGATCTGTCAATCAGTCAGTCAGTGACAAATTTAGCGATTTTTGAGGTCCTATATCTCGGAACCTACTAATGTTGGAAAATTAATGTTTTGTCAATATTGAGACATGATAGCATTTAACAAGTGTACGAAATTACATTTCTCCATCTGCCTTCAGTGCCGAGTTATAAGCCTCTAAAAAACGGCTAAGTTGTTTCGTGTAAAAGGAGGTAGTGCGAGAACTTGGCTGGTGCACTACCATGCAAAATCGAAATAAAGCTATGTAGAGTTAGAGAGAGTTCGGATAATCGAGGTTCTACTGTCAATACAACAAACAAACACACTCCGACTTTAGTCCTGTTCGGATTCGTTCTAATCAGAAAAATGTCGCGAACACATCGACAAATGTTTCACGAAAAAGATGATCCAAAGTAACAGAGTGCGCATATGAGAGTTGCAAGTATCGTGGGCATCTCTTGCACTACTGGAAAGCGTCGAAATCCTTTATTTTCAACGAATGCTGTCGTGTATGGATCACTGTTTACTTTCAGATGCATCGAATCTACGTATTTCGCGTTGATAGAGCAACGTTCGCATTTTAGAACGATCTCCCCGATACCGTTACTCTGATCCCGAATCCGAGGATGTGGATGACGCAAGCGGCGCGGCGGCGCGATGGCGGCTCGATTCATTTCGCGGATCGAAGCGTCTCGTCGAGGATAGGTTCCCGTTCGCGAATTTCACTCTCTGTTCCGGCGTTTGTTCGGCTGCGAGCTCGGTCACGATCTCTCGCGGATCTCTCGCATATTTTATCGCGTCCGACTAATCGAGGCTGCCGGGGGGGCCGGATCGAAAAATAAAGTCCCCGGAGCAGGAAAGATTTCGAGCGAGCATGTGATCCGATCGCGTGCAGCTGCCTCGAAAGTGAAAGTGAAGATGCCTCCGGGACGTTCTCATCAGAGCGGCTGTGCTCTTCGCTGTTTCTCTTTCTCTATCTCTTTATCTATCTCTCCTGCTCGGTGTTTCGCGGGAGATCAACTTTTGTCGACCCGGCGTTCGATTTCTAACGAGCCGCGTCGAATAAATCACTCGGATCGCTCCGCAACAGACGTTGATCTATACGCGGCTACCTAACCGGTGCCCCGGGAACGTCTCAACAAAAGGCTAATTAATGTTTCGCGCGTAGAATCAGCTTGTTAGATAATCGGCCCTCGAACCGCCGCTGATAGAGAAATCCCGGGGAATCTGTTACAAACCGTATGTATCCCGCCGCGCCGCGGTTCGAATTATCACGCAGAAACATCGCGTGAAATCGAACGCGCGCATGTTGCCGTCACGCTGTACGAGCTCGTGTAGAAATGTTCCGAGGCGTGTAAAAATCACCGCGAAAATTACCATACTCGATGGACTCCCAAGAGCGGCCTCTGGCTTTGTTTTCCGCACGGTAATCCTGTTTCCTTGCCGATCGATTTGCAAGTTTCAATTCTCAAACGGAATCGGAATTACTTCTTGCGTTAGACGTTGTTTCCTTTTGCCTAGCGCGTGAAAGGTGTTCGAATTGTTATAACAGTCTTATTAATTGGGTCTCGAAGTGAGAGTCGAATAAGAGTTGTTTTTGTCGCTGCAGTGTGTATTCAATGCTATCCTTTTATCGAATGTAGTCGATACTTTCATTGATTGTGAATGGAAATGGAACGAAACAGACGTTTTTCCAAAGGGAAAGTGTTAATGCAGAAATGCACGTCTTCGTTTATGCAAAAAGAATAGCACGATTGAAGATTATCTCTTAATATTGAAGAGTTTCTTCAGCGATTTCTACCGCAAAGGTTCGATCTATTTTTTATTTTAAAGGCAATCTATATAAAACATTCATCAATTTTCCCACTCTATTTCCTTTCATATTCCGAAGACACTTACAACTATCAGCGATAGATATAAGAAATACATCTTATAACGTATGTTCGATTAGCACAGTCTAAATACAGTCGACTCTCGTATAACTCGATCATAAAATCGTTTAAAAGTGAAATCAGTAAATGTAGTGTCTTGAAACAGTTTTTGTATATGTAAAGTTACTGTCACATAAAAAATGTATAAATATGCAGTCTTTTGAAACAGTTTTTTGATTACGTTATACGGGAGTTTACTGTACGGTTAAACTTCATCTCCGGAAACCGAACATTTTAACTTTCTTAAATGCAATCCCGACGATTTCGTCGAGAAAATGCTGAAGATCCAAGTTTCAATGTTAGGAATCCACTGGTTCAAAAGTTATACGTGTTTGAAATCAAAACCGCTTAAAATCGCTCAACTTTACACACGAATAACCTTTGAACCAGTGAATTTCTAGCATTGAAACTTGGATTTCCACATCAAAATCTACGGGATTACATTGAAAAAAATTTAAATGTTTGGTTTCTCGAGTTCAGCCCTGAATAGCGAAAATTAGAAATGTAGGGCCCATGGTACTAGCGCAGAGTTGAAAATGTTTTTAATGAAAAATGATGGTGACTTACTTCGGAGGGGTTGGTGAGTGCCGTCTTCAAGATCGTCCCGTTGACGAGATGACCCGAATGCGCGGGGTGACTCGGATGACTGGGGGTAGGTTGTGAGTTGAGCGGGTCGCCCGACGAAATTTTGTGATGATGAAGGAAACCTCCAGCCAGCTGAGCGTGTTGCTGTTGGCTGTGGTGCGCGGCCGCGGCCGCGGCCATGTGTTTGTCCAACATCGTCGAGCCCATGGTGCCTTTGGTACCACCGAGGGATCCCGACCCGTTCACACCGCCAACGTTACCGCCGCCACCCATGCCACCCATACTTCCGCCCACTCCGCTAGCTTTATTACTTTTCTTGTGCTTTTTGTACTTCACCTACGAACAAAACCGTCGGGGCCTCGTTATCGTAAACGTAACTGAAAACAAACGCGCCACCTACTTTTCCCAACACGGTTATCGTCGTTTTTATCCATTTTATCGCGAAACAGGAATTTCCTTGGTTTTCTCATGGTCGTATGCTTTCACCGATTTTCTTGCTTGCAATTGCCTTTATAATTTCAGCAAGTATGAAACTCTTTAGTTTACTGTTACTATTTAATCCTTCTTCGTGGAATAATTTCTTCTTCTAACCGAGAAATTTTAACTTCCAATGTTCTTTACATAATACACGAAAGAAAATAGTTGTTGTATTATTAGTTTGTACCAGGAGATTCTTCTACGATAAATTGTTGATACATCACGTTCGCGTGAACAATCTTGATTATTCTAGTGATTTCGTTAACGTTTACGAAATAATGACATTACGATTTTTAGGAAAATTGCAAAGATAATGATAATGAACTAGATGCAGAGGATTTTACGCGAATATTTTGGTAACAACTTTAGGAGGACCAAGAACCGTGGAAGTAGCGATTGTTTCTGTAACGAAATCGAATTCGGGATAATGAGTGAAGTTTATACGAACCTTGTAAAGGTTATACACAGCACCAGAATTTCTACCGCCAGGCATCCGATCTTCTCGAACAGCCTGGAGGACCATACCCTGTTCAATGCACTTTTTGAAGCGACAGTATTGACACCTGTTTCTTTGGGCTTTTGTGATTTCGCAGCCACCTTCTGCCACACAGGTGTACACCCGCCTATTTTGAACGGTTCTCTTGAAGAACCCTTTACACCTGCGCATAAACCAGTAAACCACTTTATGCAAAACGTATTATTAGCAATTTTTCATGAAATTGATCTGATTCGTTTCCTAAAACAGAATTCGATCGTCGAGTATTTATCGTATGAATTATATTACATTTTTCTGAGAGACAGAAGCGGATCGTTATAAATCCTGAGCATTAATTGCACAATTAAACAATGAAACGAAAAAGACCGTGTAGTTGAACTTGCTTTATGAATCCTGAGCATTAATTGCACAATTAAACAATGAAACGAAAAAGACCGTGTAGTTGAACTTGCTTTATGAATCCTGAGCATTAATTGCACAATTAAACAATGAAACGAAAAAGACAGCGTAGTTGCCCTTGCTTCATGAAATTGTGAGTTCGCCTAAATGACAACAGTCAAATTATTAATAATACTTCGTTTGGTAGACTAACTTTTCGAGATACGTCTACTCCTCACTGCTTGAGAGAGTGTCCTGCTACTTTAACCTAGAGACAGATTAAAGATGCATGACTACTGAATTACGGTTATACCAGGATGCATAGGGGGACACGTTGGAGGACTTTTACCAAGTAATTTGCCGGGTTCGTCCGACAGGACAATAGACATAGGATAAACAAGTATGAAAGCGTGTAACGACACCCCGAGGTAACTTTAGGGACTAATCAGCCATGGTGCAGAATATAGTGGTATGACAACCACCTTGGAGCACAGTTTTACCTTGTTACTTTTGCCTGTGTCACCTTCAAAATGTTCAACGAAGTTCGTCTTTGAAAAAGGAATTATCAAGCTTCTGATAACATAAGACGAAAGAAAATTTCATTTTTTATTGTGCCAATAGCTCCACTCGGATGCAGCAAAAGTTCAATACTGTGAACTTCATAAAATAATATACTTGTATTGTGAATTTCAATCTAAGTTTCATTAAAATATAAAGCTTTCTTGAAATTCGAGTTATTATATTTATTTATCTTTTTATCGTTTTCTATCATCTTGTATCAACTAGTATCAATTAGTCAAGAGATACGGTTTAATGATAATAATAAATTTGATTAAATGAATGCGTTAGGATATATTTTATAGAGAGTACGTATCCTGAATAGAACCGATGACGAATCGAAACGGCGGATTTCCCGTTCGATCGTAAAGAATTCAGGATTCACACAGATTGATCGTAGCGATTGGATTCGCTGAAGCAAGAAAAGGTCATTGAAAAAGAAAACGAAATAGGGAAACAAAGAATTGTGTCACGAAAAAGGCAAAGGATGATGAACACGGTGACGTAGGCCTTGTCTTTCCTCGATAGGATTTATTTTATCTACGCGTTTACAGCTGCCACGTGACGCACTGTCTTCGAAGAACCTAGCAATTCAGGGTATTTCTGAGTTTCCAGAAACCACGTATCAAGTGGGGACACCTAAAGGTCATAGTTCGCCGTGAGGCACCCTTAGGATCATGACTAGCGTGGTCCTAGCTTTCCGCGCATAGTTCTCTGTAATTATCTCTAATTAAGAGGGCCATCTGATCCTCTACTGCGTCCTGTGTCGGTGAAAGCTAGGTATTCGAGCTGAAACGTTTCGAGATATGCCAGGTGTATTACACTTTGTTAACCGTTTGATCTGATTATATTACATTTCGGTCGTTGTTAGAGTATTGTCGAGGATCTTGGCAGGATTTGTCTGCTGTTCCCATAAATAGGAAGTCCGGAGACTTGTGGAAATTCTAGTTGTCAGATAGACTAAATTAAATTACCAATTCCGCGAACAGTTGAATTCGCTTGGTTACGTATAATTTATTTGATAAAACGCCAGTGGGGGGGGGGGGCAGCGTTAGGTGACTTCCCCCTGCTAAAACGGAAATGACATATGACTCAGGTCATCAAGAGAGAAGAAAAGCCCGGCTAATTAACAATCCGAGTCAGCGGCTGGAAGGTGGAACGCTAGACGAAGCCATAGTAGGACCTAGTCGAAATAGACGTCGGTCAAAGGGTTCTCGCAGGAAAACCGAAGACTCTGACTCACCCTTCGCACGTGATGATCCCGTAGTGAAGACCGGTGGCCTTGTCCTCGCAGATCATGCATATCATAGGCGTCTCATCCTCCTCGTGTTCCTGAGGCGGCATCGGCGGCGCGGGTGGCGCGATGGACATCGATTGCGACGCCGACTCGGATTTCACGACCCCTCCGTTTCTTACCCACGTCTGACTGGAACCGGAAGCCGTCAGATTCAGCGCCTGCATCTGCTGCGCGGCCGGTAATTGCGTCATGTCGCCGGCCCATAACCTCTCCATGTTGAGGGGAGGGCCGGACGAATAGGAAACGGAGGGTGGTTTGCCTCTGGACTCCTGACCCAGGTTCAGGAGCAATTGGGCAGCCGATTCTTCCGACGAAGAACAGGAGGCCGCCGCGGCGGTGGTCGTCCACGACGCCGCTGGCGGTGGTACGGGGTCCAAGGGTGGCGCGGACCATATCATGGTCCTCACGCCCCCTATCTCCCCCATGATGACCGTGGGAGGCGGTCTAGGGGGTGCCGGCGCTGGCCTTTGCGCCGGGGGTTTCATCGTTTCACCTGGAAAACGAATCCTCCATTGTACATACTGTCTTTTCATTAAGGAGGTAGACTCTCGTTCCCAGGATTGCAAAAGTGCCAGATAAAAGATCGATCTAGTTATTTATACAGCAAATTATTTACACAGCTTTTGTGGGCGATTGTAGCCCAGATGGATCTTTAATCTAGCGCTTTCGACTACTGAAAGACCCCTTGCCATCCTGGAAACGAGTCTACCCCGTTAAGTCCGCTGTAAATATAAAAGCGATCAACTGATTAGCACGAACAGACGACAGGCAGCATATCTCAGAGAAAGGACTTACACGTGGTCACAGTGGTAGTAGCGCACGTGTTCCCGGAAGCAGGTCCGTTGCCGCCGCTGATGGCGTTACTGCTCATGTTGGTGTTCCCGCTGCTGGTGGACACGACGGCGACGTTCTGTCCATAATTGACGGCGCTGCTGATCACACCATTAAGTAGCCTTTGCGTAGCGAATCCTGGTACACCGGAGTTCTGCGACCAAAACTGGTGATGAGCCAGTAGATGCGGCGGCACCGATGGCGCCCTGGGTCTGGGTGGCGTCGGCGGGGTCTGCGGTTGTTGTTGCTGTTGCTGCTGTTGTTGCTGCTGCTGCTGCTGTTGAGCACCGTGCTGCGTGTTCGCGTTGGGACTCATGCTCTGGTTCGAATTGTACTGCGACGAGGGGCTGCTCCGATGACTGGGTTGACTGGAGGTCTCGGAGCGTCCACCACCGCCGCTACCGGTACTACTGCCACCTCCTCCGTCGAAAACCGAGTTGTCGGACTCCTCTTTCGTCTGGGCAGAGGACAGGTCACCCTTGTCCGGGCTGTCGCTCCTGGAGGTTGCTTCTTGGGGCATGGGAGTCGTGGAGACCGCCTGGATAGGCGAGTAAGGCGACGATCTGGCTGGTGCTGGGGTACCGCAACGTTGCTGCTGATGCTGCTGTTGCTGTTGGTGTTGCTGTTGTTGTTGTTGCTGCTGCTGCTGTTGTTGCTGCTGCTGCTGCTGATGGTGCTGCTGCTGCTGCTGCTGCTGCTGTTGGTGCTGTTGCTCCTCAACGACTCTGAAGCTCACCATCGAAGTAGCGTCCGGGAAGACTGAATCGGGAGACGCACGGTCCGAGCAACCTGTGTCCCGAGTCTCCAGGCCAACCGTCGCACCACCACCACCACGGAGAGGATCTCGAGGTGTCCCCGGACTCGGGATGCCTAGCAGATACTCGCTTTTCACTTTGACCACGGGGCAGCCCGGCGAGCCCGGCATGTTAGCCTCCGGCGACAGGGTCGAGGTGTCGGCCATGCTCTCTCCTGGAGCAGGAAAGTTTATGGGTGAAGGAGCGTCCGCCGGCTGGATCCCGAGCGGCGAGCCTGCTGATCCGAGGGATACCGGGGAGTCTGAGAAATAAGGCGTTGATCTCACGTTTAGAACCGGCGCTACTATTCGAACAAGGGCTTTTACTTCCGGCCTGGCCACGACTAACCGTGCCGCGATTCTAGTACGGTCTTGATTTGCGGACTCGACTTTCGGCTTATGAATGAGGATGAGCGTGATGATGATCGTGCCGCCCCGCTGCTCGAGTTCCGGACGACTACCTGATTTCTCACGGGCTTTACGGTGGTTAGACACACGGGCACCATGAGTGAAACAGCTGTGATGTGTTTTTGTAAGGAGATAGGTCTGGCGGGGAATGTTAAGTTGCGTGTTTACTTTTAACTAAGGAATTACCAGACTACATGGAACAGGAACGGAAATCCCTCTTCATTCGTAAGAATCAAAATAGCTTTGACAAATATTTTTCAATTATCAATCTGTTGCATAAACCGTTCGTAATCTTTGTAAGTTGCTTCGACAGAAATGTTCTCCAATTTTTTATTCCCAAAATGGATGCGTAAATCGAGTTTTACAACATCGTCTGGCTGTTGCGAATTGTCTTGGCAAGCGTTTCAACGCGAAAGCAGCGAAGCACGAGTCGCTGAACGGACGAATCGCCATAACAAATCGGCCCTACCTATTTCAGTTTGTTCTAATGGCGACGAACACGTTATTTGCATTCCGTTCCGATGCTCCCGCGGCGTCGTTGCAACGCATTGTCCGTCCGCGTATTCTCGTTGCGCAACCGGGGTTTCACCGAGCATTAATAACAATTAACTCCCCGCACGATATTATGAAAGTAAACGCGAGACGAAAATTGTGTTCGTCCGTTCAACGGTTCGAGACCGTCCGTCCGTCCGGTTCAATGATCGCGTAACCATCTTGAACGCCGATGTTCCCGTTAATGGGCTTGGTCCTCGTCGGTTTTAGCCGTTGTGAAAATGTTATTAATCATCGCGCACATAAGCACGCCGGTGGTCTATCACAATGATTAATGGCATTTATCGCGGGCCGATGCCAATCCGGTGTTTCATTACGTTGACAGCCCGGATTTCGAAAGAAGCGCCGCATGCTTTACTTGCGAATGGCTGACGGAGAATCGAACGTGGTTCTATCGTCTCTTACTTTCGTGCATTATGTGTTTTGCTGGGACCATTGTGGTACATAAAGTTTAAGGTTCGAGCTGACTCATCGAGACTACATAGTTACGGTATTAAATGTATCCTCTTGTGAAATAGAAAAGGAGATACTCTCACAGAGGAATTATAAATTCTTTATGCAAAATAAAAATCTTCTGCGTCGGTTCTGGGAAGCAGTAGTTAAAGAAAAATTGATTTCATAATGAAGTTTGTACATTTTTTAAATCTTCTATTGTTTTATATTTCGTGGAGGTTCTAATTGAAAATAATCTCAAGAATCACGCGGCGTTGGATGAAATGGTGGACCAGTAGTAATCGAATTAAAATGCTTCCGGTAATAACGATGGCGACTAAGGGCGTTATTGGTCTTTTTGGAATCGGCGCTCGGTGAACTCATCGGTAACTTCCGGAATCAGTTTACAGTCGTGACGCGGGTAAAAGGCGATAAAGTGATATGATCCTAATGCGAGTTAACAGGTTTGAGTGTCTCCGAAGTTTGTTTTCCCGGGGAAAGTTCTTGGGAAGCGGTAACCGTGCGGTGGCCCGTGTAGTATTACTTTAAGATTGTTCGGACGTGGACTGGGCCGCGCGCTTTTCCTCGGTTTTGTAACGGATGCAGTAGATCGCACGTGTGCACGTTGGTAGAATATCCAGCAACGAGACCGAGAGTAATTTACGCGGCCGACACGAAAGCGTAATACTCGTACGGAGCGGTCGGATCGTGGAAAAGGATGTGAGACCACGGCTGCCTCGTGTAGGTCAAGGAAGGAATGCAGTTGACAAGGCCGAGTTGTGATTGTAGGTACCTAGGTTCCAGTTTCCAAGCTATTAATAGCGTGAATATCGGTTCCCTCGGATTATTCGTTTACCGTCTGCGATAGTCCGCTTCTTTCATCTCTGTGATCCCGAGGATCATCCCTTGCACCGATCCTTTATTTCCAGCTAATTCTAACTTGCGATTTTTCCATCGTTCGACTGCGCCCGTAAATGTCAGACGAAATCGGAACTTGTGTAATAATTAGACAGTTATACAGTCAACATAATTAGAACAGTTATCTTCTTTCTTAAGGGGTTACGCCACCCTGAGATTTAAAAAAAATTGATTTTTTAAAATTTTTCCTTTAATTTAGAGTTCAGTGAATAATTTAAGCCATGGTAGATGGAACAGTTCCCAAAAATAGCGAAGTTACAGTGCTTAGAAGTTCGTGCGTTTCCAAGTCGCACTTTTACCTTCTTTTGCGTTTCTCTCGAAACTACATTTTTACAACTGGTGTAACAAATATCTCGGAAACTATACGTCCGACTTACTTCAAATTTGATACACATAATTGGAATAACATTATCTATCGCCGAGCATAGGATTTTTTTGATACGACATCCCAATTGTTTATAAAAATCGTTTAAAGTTTGATTTTTTTGGTAAAATGGAATGTTCATTTTCGCTTTCCTCGCATTTGTACAAAAATGATTTTTTCTTGAAATCCCTATTCGCGGTAGATATTTTATCAAGGAACAATAAAATCATGAGTTTTTTAGTTTCTAATAATCGTGGGCATCACAATCCGTTATACCGTCTGCGAGCGTCCTGACGGAGGAGTATTGCAGAACAACGGGTAACCCGGTCATTTTTAAATATTTTTTTGTAAAATTTACACGATATGTCCTTTAATGTATGCCCTAACCATATATAATAATAAAATAATTGTCACATTCATAGTTTCGTAGAAAATAATTCATAAACTTTGATGTCATTTCGGCCGCCTCGGGGTGGCGTAACCCCTTAATATTAGGTTGGCAACTAAGTTCGCGACCTCCACAATTTTTCAAACAATGTCATTCATATTTTAAGCACGAGTATTTTATATCAAATTAATCGCAAAATTCAGAGCTTTCCAATGATATACAATTCAAAAGGAATGGTCACTGAGTGAGATAATAATGATACAATAAAAGAATTACGAACCAAAAGGTCGCAAGTTTAGTTGCCAACCTAATATTATATTTTAGATAGAAGATCTTTCTAGTATTTACTGCTCTGAATGACCTTTTTATGTTTCGTAGACGCCAACGAAGTTTGCATTGTAATAAAAATAACACATTTTGTATGTTATGTACCGGCAGTCAAACTATTAATCTCTAACATAATAATTTGAATAATTTTTGTACATAATAATCAAAAACGAAATTATTAGATCTCTTAAATTATTAGATCTATTACGTAATCCTCAGCCATGGGACATAGACTTTCAAAAATAATCGAATAATCACCGGTCGATAACGTGTTAATAATTAAATTAGAACGAAGAATAAAATGTTTGCCGAAATCGTTTTCTCAGTTCGAGATTAATGTTGACTCTACATAAATATCCACAGTTGATATCGTATAGCGTGATCGACAGTAGTTCATTCATCGATCGAAGATTAACCGGCGATGTGAGCGGTGGGTGACTAGTCGCGTGATCAAGATGATTGCGATGACGATTAATAAGCCGATCGTGAGGATGATTGCTTGTTTTTATTGCGGCGTACGATGACTCTGAACTTTGAACACGCAGAACTTTTGAACCTGTGGATTCTCACCAGATTTCTCACCAAAATCTACAGGATCACATAAAAAAGGTTAAAAATTTTTGGTATCCTCGGATGAAGTTTAACCAATATTTGTAGTGATTTTGTTAATTCTTATAATTGCTTACTATTGTATGGGATTATTTACCAAACAGAGACGAGCACACGTGCTTCGAGCCATAGCAGCAGAGCCGATGATCGAACGATCTATAGGGATTCAGCGTCAGTCTCGATCGGATGTAGCGATGGAAATCAAGATAGTTCTGATACGCCGACATTGAAAAATTGTTGTAAGGATGGTAGAGAAGCGAGTACGCCGAAAAGTTAGGCTGATGCGTCCTTAGCTCCATATTGAAAGAATGCCAACTCTCCATCCAGGCGAACATATTGTTCTTCAATGGAAAATTCATTGTTCTATCAATATTCCAATATCTTCTATCGATCTACAATTGTCGCTAGTATATCACAAGTTGTTCGTTAAGCTTCTTGTCGATTGTCTCAGGTATCGTTGCACTTGTTCGTTCTCCATTTTCTTCTACTTGTACTTTGGTAGCTCCATAAAAAAATCTCAAAAACTAGTCATCTGCATACAAATATTCACGAAATATCCTCCAGATTAATTTTCCGAGCCATTACAAAATTAAATATTTATCTATCAATTCATCTGTGCTCTTCTGACCCTCCAATCACAAAATTAAACATCATCTGTGTTCAGGTAGGTGCGTCAATTCTCCAGGAATCAGAAAATAATCAATTCATTCGCTCTTGTCCCATTCTCGAACAATTACAAAATTAAATATCATCTGTGTTCGATTCATATACGTCAATTCTCTCTATGTTCTTTCTGAAGCAACAGTTCCAACTCTGTTACAAAACTAAACATCATGTAGCTAGGTCATATCATTCACATCCATAATCTCATTAAATCAACAGTCCTCTGGCGATTACAAAATTGACAATCCTCCATGTACGTGAAGCAACAGTTCTCTCATCCCCGATCGGCCAAAGTGCATGCCTCCACGGCGAGCCGGGTGAAAAGAAGTAGTCGAACCCGTCACTGGTCAGACGCAGCGAAAACTATCCACGTTTCGTAGTCCTTCCGCGCGCGAACAGAAACCGACTGATCCGAAACTCCATCGATCGTCCTCTCAATTACCGGAACGGGAAATGTAACCTCGCGATGGAGAACAATCATACAGTCGCGGCATGCCGCAACAAGTCGCGACACTCGCGAGCATATAACAGGGTACGGTTGAATTAGAGGATCCGGTGGTTCGTTAAAACGCGATTCTAATCGGTCGTTTGTCTAGCACGTGCGAACCGATTGTCACTGGTTGTTGATCGCCGGTCGTCCGGGAGCGATCCCGTCGCGACTCGCCCGATGTTCCCATATTGTTGCATTCATGAGGACCGGCTGGGTCGGGAGCCACTGTCGTCGGCGAGTGAATTGCGTCGTGCACGCGTCTCCGAAGTATGACGTTGTTCGCGTGGCGGTTCCAAGGGAGGGGGTGAAAGATCAATGATTCTCGGCGCTGCTCGCTGATCCCGGAACCCGCGTCCCGCGAAAAAACTCATTCATGCCTCGGGAAGTGCGAAGCATGGGTGTCTCACGGCTTCGAGAGAGGCACCAAAGCTTCCCGAGGACGGTTCGAGATCGAAAACCGGGGACTCTCTCTCTCTCTGTATTGGCGGGTGACAACTGAGCCGATGACTATGATGACTGCGCGCCTGCTCGTTCCCCAGGTATCTCTTGCTTGGCGTTGCATCCGACATGACAACAATCCAGGTTCAGCGTCGTTGCCATCGATTCGGCTTCCCGCCAACGCCAGTCTCTGACCTTTAATCGACAGTAGGTCGAGGGTCATTGGTATCGGCCGCCTTCTCCTATGCAACCTTCTCGACAAATCGATGCAGCCTGACTAACCGGTCGATGCCGCTTCTCGCCTCCGCCAGGATTTATTCGTGTTCCGGTATTTTTGGTTAAGGGTGCCAGGTGATCGCGAACAGGCGCCAGGCCTCCCGATCCGCGTGCTCTCGCCGGTTCACGCGCAGACCAACTAGCTTAGGGTGCACGTCCCGGAGACCGCGTGGGTGATCTTCTACCCTGCACCGTTTCCACCAACCACCATCCCCGCTATTCCTCCACTTACCTTCCCCCGGTCG
The DNA here is from genome assembly GCA_963966675.1 of Lasioglossum calceatum. Taxonomy (NCBI): domain Eukaryota; kingdom Metazoa; phylum Arthropoda; class Insecta; order Hymenoptera; family Halictidae; genus Lasioglossum; species Lasioglossum calceatum. Next base: position 9,486,560 of record OZ016549.1, read on the forward strand.
AGCTACGATTTCACGTCTCTCTTTCTGTCTATCTGTATAGCTCCTTCTCCCTTTGTGTCAGTGTTATCGGATTTTATGACACCCCTTACCCAGCACTCGGACTTGTTTATTGCACCACTACTCTACCGTCGTCTATCCCCGAAACCACCCGACTAGCACGTTTGCTGCCAGAGATAATAGACTACCATCAAACGCTCGTAGGTTAAGGTGTTGTCCACCCTTGAAAATTCTAATTGCGGTTAAACTTCAGCTGAGGAAACTAAAATTTTTTAACTTTTTTAAAATATCGCCGCCTGAATGTAAGAACTAGGTAACTTGAAATTTGGACATTTTGAGTTATCTGCTTTGTATTAAAGAAGAAATCAAGTAGAATTTAATGTAAACACTGGGTAACCTATCAAAGTAATCTACGACATCTAGCGAACATTGTTCAAAGTAGATGAAAAATAAATACAGATTTCTATTTATGTTATAAATGGGCAACTCGTCAATTTCTCTAAAATAAGGAATTGTAAGTTACCTAGTTATTACATTTAGGCGGCGATATGAAAATCCAAGTTTTAATGTTGGGAATCCATTGGTTCAAAAGTTTGTTTAAGGATGCATAAAATTCACAATCTAATAATAGCACAATGGGCTGATTAACATTAATTAGTTCTGATAATCCACTTCCTTCGAAAGTACTAATAGAATTATTCGTCACTATAGTGCAATATTCTCATTCCTCTCTGAACATTCTCGCGTTGGACTACCCCTACGGTAAGCAATCCTTCCTAGTCGGTCGGTACCTCGCTCAAGACACAATAAGGGGGCGAGGAACGGCGCTGTGAAGTGGCTCAGGGACGGCCCCCAAGGCACTTATCGAAACACACCGATCCAGGATCAGGATTTCCAGGGGAAAAGCTTAAGATACACAGTTTTATCGTCGGACGAGGTCGTTTAAGGTGTTACGTCGTGGAGAGGTCTTGCGAAAGGAGTCCGAGCTGCCTCGAGTGGCCCAGGATGGGGTTTAAGTAGAATGGGTACGCGATAATGGAACCGCGCGACCACGTTGCTCTTTCATTGTTTCGCGGAATTGACTACCCTGAAACGGAGTTCGGTGAAGTATTGCAAACGGTATTGAAAATGTTGGATCGGTAAAATATTAGTTTGAATGATGAGCGAATTTTTAGCATGCGAAATATACAAGTCATTTAACCCTCGGATGGTGGCAGAGTTGGACAAAAATTGAATCAACGATTAACGAATAAATTTCTACTTCAATCGTTAATCGCATTTAACAATTAATCTCCTAGTTTAGTCGTTAATTGCAGTTAACGATCAAATACTTATTAATCGTTAATTGGAAATAATTTTGGTTAAATTTCTACTTTAGTCGTTAATTGCGATTGACGATTAACTTCATCAATCGATTGAATCGGTCTTCGATTTTTCAATGATTACCTTTTTTAATCGTACACATTAATCACTCAATCTTGATTAAAATTTCAATCGATTAAATCCCCAACTCTGGATAGCGGGAATTAACATTCCATTCAAATTCTAATTATATTCGGCAGCTTGTTAACTATCAGTTTTTAATCCCACGTATTTTAATAATTTATTACTTGACATTAAATATTGGTTTGAATTGCAAGATCGAATAGTTCGTATTTGGATAAAAAATCAAACCATTAAAATTGATAAAGAACATTCGTAATACGATATAAAAGAATAAATCGACTAATTTCTAAATTGTATTATTTGATCTTATCGAATCAAATTTTACGACACTTCATTGACAACAAATTTGTAAATTTTCTAATTCAGTTTCATAGAATAAAATTCATCGAATAAAATCAGTAAAAAGAAAGAAAATAGACAAAGTAAATTCTTTAATTCAGTTTCATGGAATAAAAGTCATCGAATAAAATCAATAAAAAAAAGAATAAATAATTGTATCGAATAAAACGAAGTAGTTATTATACATAATTAGAGTTAGAATCGTTCGTAGACAATATTTTCTGCGTGTCCCATGCATCGCAGGCAACCGAAGCTGCACGGGATTGATAAAAGGGACAGTCGCGTGTCAGGACAGACAGAAAACGAGGCACGATGAAGTTCATCGCGCAAGTGATCCAAAATAACGCTATGATTCGCGCGATAGAAATACTTGGGACAGTGGAGGCGAGAGATGTCTCGGTAGACCGAACGCGAAAGTACTTTGTTGACACCATTATCTAAATAGACTCCCATCGGTTGCGTTAGAGGAGTGGTAGAACCTCGTCTCATTGGAGAGGAGTCAAGAATCCTGGTAGACGCGTAGAACCAACGCGACGCGGGACGGGGTGACGCGCGCATAATAAATTCCCGCACCGTTGCAAACCTGCAAACCGGCCGCGTTTAAATGTTGTGGTTCCTTTAATGATACGTTCGAGCGTTCCACGATTCGCAAAGCGGAACAGATGAACCATGATTGATGCTCGGGGCTCTTTTCGTCCGTTCTACTCCGCGTCGGAGCAATACGCGTGGCTTATGAAAATCGGTGCAATAAGGGTATGAAATGCGGCATTATGGGCGGCAACTAATCATTACGGTTGCGCTGACCACTTTCATGATACTCGTTCTGGCTACTCCGAATAAGAAAAGATTGCCTGTACGCGCCACAGCCAGACAATGATATACGATCTTTCCAGAAGACATGATTACGGCGCGACGTATTGTTCCGCTTCTTTCGTCGTTAATGATTCCTTGCCTAGACAATTTCCACACGATATTGGAAACACGGCGAGATGAGTTTGTTGTCTACCTAAGAAGATTTCCGCGAACAATGAGGAACGAACGGCTAATCGTTATGAGACGAATGAACGTGGGAACCTCTATTTTGAGAGCACGATATTAAATTGTTTCGAGAGATACATCCGAACAGCTGTTCGCTGCTGGATGACATTTACACGCTGCTTACTTTCGGTGGGTTTCGTATGAATGAAATTGTTAGTTCTGGTATCTAGATGAAGGTCAGTGTGGATTTTTGAAAAATGAATGGGAGCTTGAGATTTTTGGTTGAGTGTATATGTGAAAATCAATATGAATGAATATTTAGCAGAATATGAAGATGATTAGACTGTGGATCATTTAGAGTCGAAATACATTTTCATTTGACTCGTCTCTTGCGACTGATGCACAAAATTTTGCATAGAGATCCACAGCCTAAAGATGACGTAGAATGATGGTGAAGAGTAATGATGATACTTACCTACAACGTTGACTGGAAGGCTTGGAATCACTCCTCTCAATTCTTGATAAAAATTCGTATTGATAACTTGTTTGGTAGAGATTTGATCTAAGAAAACGAAAACTGCACGATCTAAGAAACTGCGCGGACCCCCGAGGGTTTTAAATTGATAAAGAGTGATTCCAAATCTCCTGATCATGGAGTTTTAGGGTAACGATTCTAGAGAACGATGGGCGGAATTTCAACGTTGGAGACGAAGGAGAAGTTCGAAAGTTATAGAAAAATTGTAGATTCTCACCGTCACTACTACATCGGGAGTCGACCTTTCTCCTTTTCAACTTGAGGTCTTGAAACAAGCTCATGTTGTCTAGCTCACACGGGCTGCTCGTAAGGGTCATAATTCCTGAAACAAAATTACGAGAAAATTAATACCACATTTACATCGTAGTGAATAATTAATTATACATATGAGTTTTGTATAGACGATAGGAAGAGTACAACACACGAACTTGATGGAACTGTAAAATTTGTGAAGGCACTAAATTATAAGTTTACCAAATCGATTAATTCTGCAATATAAAAAGTAAAGAAAATCGACAAAATAGAATGCATTAATTTCTAGAAGTTTGTGGTTCGGTGGTATTAGGCGTCATCATTAAGAAAATTGATTCTAGATAGAAAAAGTTCACCATCGATCAAGTGTTTTACAACTATAGCAAACGTTATGTATTTTCTCGACATCCGGTAGATGCTGTAATATTTGCGAACAGTTGTGCCACGATTGTAGATTCTCTGAAATTAGAATTATATGCATCGACCACTAGAAAATTGACCCAAATTGATGTCCCCAGCACGTGTTAAATAGTTCTGCGAAACAATAAAGCACACTTCTATTAACTAGTCTTCAATCGAGATGCATAGACTCGGATAACGTGCTGTTCGATCCGCAGAAACAATTTGAAAATATATTCTGCCGTTAACAAAATCGAAAATGAAATTCCTTTCGAGAGGAATCTATAAACTATTTGCTTGCCAGATTGAATTAGGTTAATTGAATTCCTATGCTAGCTTTCGTTCGTTGTGATTATCGAATTCTGAATTCACGAAATAGGACACCTATTTTCCTTGACCACGAGACATTATGTTGTAATAAATTTCATAGGAGACTTCCAAATAAAAACAGAAAAGTAACTTGCAAAAATTTAAATTATAGTAACTTTAACTTTGCCTTACTGTTTGAAGATCGATCAATAAAATTGACAACTTTATCGATAGAGATTGACGTCAAGAAAACATTTTTTCCCCTCGTCAATACTTTCAATAGATTATACATGAGTTAGAACCACATGAAATTCTATTTTTAAAGTCTTACTATTCAGACAACTTTTGAAATGCAAAAATCCGCGCTCTTGTAATTACAGTCTGGTTTTTTAAAAGAGACGGTATCAGATATTGCCACAGCCAATAATTATTATCTACCGTATCCTCACACCCACGTATTAGGAACTTGAAATGATTATAGTGGGAAGAAAATATTTCTTTCAGAATAAACAAGACTTTCTGATTTTTCTACGTTAAAGGATTCAATCCTCATTCTAAGTGTTCCTTTCAAATGAACGATTCTCTAAAAAGTAGATCGGTTCCAATAACACGCGTCTGTCCTTCATCGGTAACATCGCAAAAATAGAAACTCAATAAAATTAGATTGTTTAAATTCATGCTACGGCCTCCTACGAACTGAATCATTGAATCTTTAATCGATTTCGCACACAAGAGTCGCTTCTCGGATAATAGTTGGAAGTCATCTCGTTCGGTCGAGGATATCGGCTATCGCAAAAGAGAACGGACTGAATGTGAAAGTACATACGTGTGTTGCACGCACGCGTTCGCGATTACGGCGAACGCATAGTTCGCCATTAACCCCTCTTTAGCCAATAGCATACAATTGGATCGTTGCGTGGCAGTATCTTTCAGCGGTGGACCCCGCGAAACCATGCTATTCGATGGGCCACGAGCTAGCTGGTCTTAGGATCACGATCTACTATGAAAGCTTCACGGAATCTTCCTGCACCGCGCAATCCTACGATAATTAGAGGCGTGATCCACCGCAGATCTTCCCTAACAACGGAATCGCTTTTCTACCGCCCCTAGCACAAACCGTTTCAATATTCAGCGCATCATCCTTGCAGATTGTGTGCACTAAATTCGAACTGGTTTCGAAAAACTTAATTTTCAAACAGATATCGTATTCTCAACTTTCAGAATTTTTTCTGATTCAACCGTGAAAGTTAGACGAACGATTTTGATGCAGCACGTTTCCGCGAACTCCTCCAAATATAATATATTTTTATAATATTGTCAATATTCGAACACTCGGGTCTGGGCTGCCCAACTTTTTCTTCGTCCACACGGTCCTCACCATCACCCATTGTCAGTGCGTTCCCCCACCACTTGAATTGTAGATGTACGACCGTGTCAAGTGGTGGGGGAACGTCACCTCCCACCTTAGCGGAATGAGGGAGTGGGGGAACGGGCCCAATGTGGCTGTCCAGCCTCCCCACCATCGATCAGTCCGTTCCTCCACTACTTAAACTGTATATGGAAACAAATGCCACGATTTTGTGGCGGTACGATTATATCGAATAGTGGGGGAACGTCACCTCCCACCTTAGCGGAATGAAGGAGTGGGGGAATGGGCCCAATGTGGCTCGTGAACTGCGAGTTGGACAGACTTGAAGTAAGACATCTTCTCAGGTATTGTTCCATTGAGGTTCTAAACTGTGTTGAATTTTTTCAACTCTCTGAAAGTATTTAAAAAAGAATTTCATTATCACGCAGAATAATCACGTAACAACACCTTTATTTTCTTTGCTGTACAAAAGGACTTTTCAGATATGAGAATGATTTAACAACGTTCGTAAACGTTCGATTTGACCTATGAAATACTTTCTGTCGGGGCTAGTCGTACAGTTTCAGACTGGTGCACCAGGTCAGTTGAATAACGACCACTCGCCGGAGTGTTCTGATAATGATAAATCGCGTCTTATCGTTGGACGCCGCGCCGGTCGCGTGTAATTAACGAGGAAAGAAGACGCGAGAGAGAAACGTTGGTTTAATGATCGTGACGCGGGCCGAGGCGGTGAGCTATGACACACCATGGGTCGTTTTAATAAACACAATGTGGCGGATAATACAGGCCAATCGCGTGCGATCGCTCGGAAGCAACTAGATTTGCATGTCGCGCAGCTTTCGGCCCCGCCGGTCTTACGTTTCACGATGGTGGGTGATCGATGTACCGCATTGTTCATTTTGTCCAGTGAAATCTTAGATGATTTGGGACACTGATCCGAATTTCACCCTCTTCCTTTCTATTTGTAATTTTCTTCTTTCCTTTGTAATTATTACAAGTTATACAGAGTGTCCCGAAAATGTTGTATTCCCTTGAAAGGGGGGGATTCCCAGGCTAATTCGAAGAAACTTTTTCCTTTGTGAAAATGGTGGTTTCGTTAAAGAGTAATTAACATTTAATAAAGAGTTAATAACATTTTCGTAAAGGGAAAAGTTATTTGAAATAACCCCAGGAATCATCTCCCTTGGTGTAAATTAGTAAAAGTATACATGAACGTTCAAATTAATTGATAATTACTTGAGTTAAAATCGAGTAGTAGGAATGTTTATTGTTTGAGTAGTAGAATGTTTATTGAGTGGAACGATAGTGCATTTACGACGTTTGTCAATTATTTAAGAGACACGTCTATTCGGTTAATTGAAGAGCCTTGGGTTCAACACACAGAATCCCAGGATCATTATTACTTCAGTTCGTTTATCTTCAACTTGGTAGAAGTTTAAATTCGGCTGCAGCTACCTTGTGCCAATGAATCGCCGATATTGGCCTACAACCAACTCGAGTCCTCCCGGGTTAAGTGGTGAGAAAATGTTTACAAATCGGGATATCGCCGCAGAAACTTTCTCAATTACATCGAATGCTTTTAATTCACTGATTTCTCTTTAATACGGCCAACGGCGTCGGACACTTTTCCTCACGTTCTGATCGTGCCGCGGCTATATTATCTAATGCTGTAGCTTCCTTCTAGCGTTACGTAACGCAATCTTGACTTTTTACCTTCTCCGCAACAAAAATGTTCTATTTGCCTTGCATTCAACGGGCTCGTGAAAGTCACTGAAATTCCGATCAGTTTATTCAATAATCGAAGAATCGGAAAGAATGTCAACAATTTCTTATGGTGCTTACCAGTCTACGGATTTTATGCATTTTATGGTTTTTATGCAGAGAAAATATTATAAAGATTTAAGCCCACCAGTGTATGAGTTTCACCTTGATAAGATAATTAAAAGAAGAATGAAAATTTCATTTGGCTCCTGTCTCTTGCAATCAATGCAAACATTTTTTATTTTGCATAAAGATCCGCAGTCTAATGATTGCTTTTCGAATTTTCTTACGACATTTCTTAGGACATTGCTCCTACGGATTACTGGTTGTTCCGACGGATGCAGCACGATTTGGCAGGTCACCGGTTCACTTCTTTCGCAGAAATCGAGAGAATTGGCTGCTAACTTGGATTCCCTCAGAAGACGAGACATTTTTTCGAGATGGAATTCGAAAATTGCCTTTGATTAATCTGTTCATTCATTTTGTTCTGAAATAAATGCATTTTTGAGCACAAAAAGACGAGCCGAACTAATTTGTACTCCCAATACAATCGAGAAATGAGAACGCGAATCCCGCACCCTTGCAATCCCGGAAAGAGGTGTCCACTCCCTCAAGAAAGAAAAATCCGGTGGCAGCGACCTAACGAAAACACCCCGCGCGGCTGGGCACTCTCATTGTCAGTCAAGTGCATCAAGTGTCTCCGCGTGTGAAAGTGGCTTAAGCCGGCTGCGGAGCAGAGCCAGCCACGTGGGCGAGTGCGCTGTTGCGTTGGTGATGGTGAGCGACGCCAGATGGCGACTACGTGCACCAACACAGTCTCGCGACGCATCAAACGCGGCGGGGATGAGGGAGGGTGGTTTGTCGCGCGTGCGCGGTGTAACAGACTCGCGCGAGCGCGACGTGTGCACAGTATGCACTGCATACACACTCTCGCTGTTCTCGGCACTGGGAGAGCCCCGCGAGTGTGCATATACGTGGTGCACCGGGGTCCTTGCTCCCTGCCGTATGTGGGTCACCAGTCTCACACACACCACCGTTCTTGCGTAACCAATGCATGCATACGAACGGCCTGCACATGCACACACCGAGACGGAAAGTGCAGCCAATGCACTAACCTACGGTCTCTTCTTGAGAGGCCGTCGCCGAGCCCCGTCTCGTGTGTACACACGCGTGTCCGTGTATATCTACTGTGTGCCCCGGCTCAAAGCAAACTACTCGCTATCTTGGCCAAGCTTTTTCGAGGCATGCGATTCACCCTCCTGCATAGAACCCACCCGTGTGTTATTTGCTTCATTAAAGAGACGCTTCCGCTCGAACCGGCTTTTCGCCCGATTCCCGGCTATCAGGCCTGTCTGAATATTTCAGGTGCGATGGGCTATCGTAACCGACACCCTTCCACCGACGCACAGTGGGCCAGATCGTGTAAGTCAGGGATGAGCAACCTTTTTTTACAACGGGCCAGCTACAAATTTAAAAATGTTGTGCGGGCCGCATGTAAGAAACTTATGATAATAGAAAGACTGAATGATGAAATCAAATTATTTATTTATTAACACAATAAACCTAGCATAAAAAAGTACAGAAATAAAACACTCATTAATAGAAATACTATTAAAAAAACGGCGGAAGATATACAGGGTGTCCCAAAATTACCTTAGTTTAATGAAATGGGAGGTTCCCGAGATCATTTGAAGCGACATTTTCCTTTGCAAAAATGTTATCCGCGGCTTTGTTTAGGAGTTATTAACGAAAAACACGGACCAATGAGAGCGCGATCTAGGCGCGAGTTGGCACAGTCGGTCCGGCGCGCCAACTGTTTATTGGCCGACTGTGCCAACTCGCGTCTAGGTCGCGCTCTGATTGGTCCGTGTTTTTCGTTAATAACTCCTAAACAAAGCCGCGGATAACATTTTTGCAAAGGAAAATGTCGCTTCAAATGATCTCGGGAACCTCCCATTTCATTAAACTAAGGTAATTTTGGGACACCCTGTATGTGTCAATATCTTCATAACAATTTAAGACTTTTTTTGTCTTAGTTTTTCTACTAAACAGGGGACACCCTGTATATATTATAATATATTATAATGCTTGTTAGGTAAAATTTGATCGAACCCATGCGTCGAAAACAATAACGAAAAGTTTATTCAGTAAGATACGATCGACAAACAGGAATTTCTATCTAATATTTGTTTCGTAATTTTTGCGAAACGAAATTTCATTCAACTCCCTTAACACTGAACTCGCCCAGCTCTGAAAATGGCTGACATGTGTTGCCTTATGAAAATGAAATCATAGCATTTATATAGATTTTCTGTGATTTTTATTATAAAAATAATTTCAATAATTGTTAAAGAAGAGACCCGAAACCGGCGGTGGTAGGTTCAGTGTAAAAAAGTGCTCTCATCAAGTAGGTATCTTTTAGAATCTGTGTAATTAATAGGGGTGGCAGAGTACCCGAAAATTCCGGGCCCTCGGTTCGGCTTTCGATGATTTTGAAATTTTATCGAAATCGGATGTTTAGTGCTACTCTTTGGATCCACGTTACGAGAACAATCGAGATGAATAGTTCTGGAAGCAATGGCGTCACAAAGAGGAAAAGGTATCGCGAACCCTCTTCTTTTCCTTTAATGTTACGTTGCCCTCGTGTTTCTAATCGAACCTCGGACGTCGCTCGACAATTGTGACGTTGTGTAACTAATTGTTACCGTGTTTTAGATGCGTTACGAGCACCGGGAACAAGATTAAACGAGTTATTTCTACCAGTATTTGAAACCTGAGAAATAGATTTTCATTATTTCTAAACGGTCTGTGGACGTCTTTCGGAATGAATATTATGCGCATTAAATTACACCGCAGACAGTTGCGCGTAATAATTGTATATTCATTATTCTTCTCCATTGTTTTAATAACGTTATCGACCGACCGTACGAGACCAGATCCTGTAATTAATGATGGAGGTGTATATTATCGTGCACATATCCAAAGGAATCGTTTCTTTGATCATTAGCAATTACATATGATCAATTGTATTAATGAAACTTGGTTTACGTAACCATTAATGGTACTTGTCTTCTGAAATTAGTTTAAACGAGTGCTCTTCCATTCATTATGAAACTTGTAATTTATTACTGGTTCTGCAGACTTTCAGACACGGTTATTAAGCACAATGTACTCATCGGATAAAATGATTTTTGTGATTGTAATTATTGTGATTATTTTACAGTATTAAAAACGATAGTATTTGAAATCGTGTATCTTCAATTCATCAGAAGATATTTTAATTAATGAAAAATAAAATTATAATGACATATAAAACATCGCACTATTAGCTTAAATATATCATTCTTGCAATAATGCATTTTCTGCCGTAATTTAAATATTGTATATAATTTACATATATTATTAAAAGTGTACAAAATTGTTGAGAGAGAGAATCTTCGAACTACTCGCGTAATATAAACAAACACAGAGAACACGTTGACGTTTCCAACATTCGGTTCCGCGAGTACACTGATTACATAAGGAAACGAAAGGTTAGAGACTTAATTTTATATAACAAGAAAGTAGAATGTTTTCTATGACCGGCGTTACCTAGGATAGGCGGTTGTTGCAAAATTTTCGATCGTAGGAATATTATTGTTCCGTCTATATGCGACAGACAAACAACCCAATTATTTTTCAGATCTACTTTCAGACGCTGAGCTGGCGTGATAATTATCACAGCAGGAAATCGCGTTACGCAATTCATTCAGCGGTAAGTGAAAATCATCAATAATTTATTAAGGACTTATTATAATGCAACGATCAACGGAGTGGAGCAGTGAAATCAATTTTTTTAACAAGCTGGCCTGATTTCTAGAACTAGTATTCTCATCATTATTAACATGCAATTAGCTGCGAGATAATTAGTATGGCTGATACATTCGCCTGACATTTCATTAACGAAAGTTATTAGCAGACTGCGGATCTTTATGCAAAATAAAAATGTTTTACATCGATTGCGAGAAGCAGGAATAACATAAAAATTGATTTCATCCCTTAACGACGTTGTTACATTAAAAGTAACATTACACGGTTCTTGAATTTTCTAAATCTTTCACTGTTTTACATTTCACCCAATCAATTTCTTCATAAATGCATAAAGATCCGGAGTCTAGTTATCAGCAAGAGCCAACTATGAGGCTTCACTTCTTTTAACGATAAAATTGTTTGTAGCTGAACAATTATTTTTATATCCTTTAATAAAAAACATTCAAGACCTCTATTGTGTGTTTCGTGACAGGTCAATCCACAATAAATAAAATCAGATAATTCTATCTGGTAGTTTCATAAAATTTCCGTATCCAATAAGTATGCGAAGTATGCGCGTTTCATTAAACCTTTGCGGAACAATATTTTCCTTCTTCGTTAGCGGGAGGCCTAATATTTACCTCGCAACTCATTAACATCGAACCGTCCGGTCCGAGCGCTAACAGTGACTGGCATGTGTTGCCTTATAAAAATGACAAGACTGAATTTATTTCGATCCTGCGCGATTTTTATTCTAATGCTTGGATAAACAAGAATTTTAAAAATGTTTCTTAAAAATACCCTTATGCTCTAAATCCCAGCGAAAATGGTCGAACCAAAAGAATCTTAACAACACTTTTAGCTTGAACAGAATTTATAAAATTAAGAATTTTAATTTTTTGATGACAGGAACAGACATTTTGTTGATTTGCAATATTTTATAATAGATGCTGAGTGACATTCGATAGGTAGTAACAATATTAAATAATTATTAGGATAATATTGGAATAAGATTCCAATACTGGAATAAAATCGCGCGAACAAGATTTCAATATTGTATAGATGATCGCATAAGTTCGTGCCCAATTTGAAACTAAAATTTAATGGTTAAATTTTAAAGAATACAAGTTTATTAATCAATTATACATATAGTCACCATTCTTTTCTAATTGTAGAAAATTCAACCATTTTTTAATTTTAATTTAACCCATCGATAACCAATCTTCAAAATTTAACCATTGAATTTTATTTTCAAGTCGGGCACGAACTTATGCAATCATCTAATCTAATACAATAATAATAGGATGAAAATGAGACACATTAGAATAGTATGAAACAGAAGGGTAGAAGAGGTTCCCAATGGTAACATTTTCAAAAAGTACCGCAAGAAAGTTCCCAAAACGAAGCATGGAGATTTTTTATGAAGGAAATAGAAAAGCTGGCGAATTCAACGTGACATATTTCCGTCAGGTCGGTACCATCATCGGCGAATCGATTGTAACAGAACGCGTAATTTTCTGTGCCATGTAGATTTTACCGCTATAGGGGCCGGCGACGGTGAAAGTGACTCTCCCACGCCATGACATCCTAGGTCTACTTCCCTCCCACCATAAGTCTAGGCTCTCTCTCTCTTTGTTCCTCTGTGTACCTCTCTGTTCCACCTGGTCTTCCTCCTTTTTCTATCCCGAGCTCCCGTGTTCGACCGCGCACGATTCGATCTCGCGTCGTGCAAGAGGAAACGAATTCTTGACAATGGTAATGAGCCGCGGATAAAATAATGGCTCCTCCAGCGACCAGGAAACTTCATGGCATAATTTAAACGCTGCCCGCAAGATTGAGGGCCTCGAGCGTAAAAAGATGCCCCAGGCGAGCGTCAAAATTACAAACCACGGGGAAAGTGAATTAACGGAGATTAATCTGCGGTGGAATCCGACGCGGACACATTTTTACCTTGCAATTATCGAATCCGCCGGTTCTACGGACCTGCCAGAATTTTAGTGGCGCGGGAACCACTTTCTTTTTGCCTTAGGTCACTCGGAAATCAGAACTGGCTCTTGGTTGCCGAATGACAATTGGGAAAGTGAGAATTTATTTCAAGCACGATTCTTTTATTTCGGTTCTTCATTTATTGTAAGTATCTATTCTCAGTTATCAATTTTTCCGACGTATGATGAATATACATTTTGCTCTCTGTTTTAGGAAATTATTAATGACTACAAAATTCTAATTATTATACATAATTATCATTATTTTATAATTATGTACATGTGTATGTACATTACGTATGTATTACACATTTTATAATACTGTACAATACATACAGTTAGGAGCAAAACTGATCACACACATTTTAAATCAGGATAACTTTTTTATGAATGAACCAAACGACTTGAATTTCATTGTAAGGCTAGAAGAATTAGTTTAGTAAATGACGTCTAGAAAATATCTTGAAAAAATGCATTTAGTCGGAATTGTGAAAAACAATAGTAAAAATTGATTTTTTTACGACTTTTTAGCTGTGTCAATAACGAGAATTTAAAAATTTGGTCAATTTGTATAAATTATATACGCTCCGAAAACTTCATTGAAATTGGTTAATTGGTTTACGAGTTATAAACGATCAAAAGTGGTCAAAATTGAAATTTTTCAAGATGTTCGCCCTTTTTACCACTTTTGATCGTTTATAACTCGTAAACCAATTATCCAATTTCAATGAAATTTTCGGAGCGTCTATAATTTATACAAATTGACCAAACATATCTTTTAAATTCTCGTTATTGGCACAGCTGAAAACTCGTAAAAATCAATTTTTACTATTGTTTTTCACACTTCAACATATTTTTCAGACGTCATTTACTAAACTTATTCTTCTAAACTCACAGAGAAATTCAAGTCGTTTGGTTCATTCATAAAAAAGTTATTCTGATTTAAAAATTGTGTGATCAGTTTTGCTCCTAACTGTATAATTGTCATTAGTTTCGTGGATTACAACTGCATCAACATTTTCCCAACTCCAATCAATAGGACTTTCACTCTCCTGTTAATTGCTAGTTGAAACTCGGTTTATAAAAGCCGAGTGTTTACCGTTTCCACGGTAAAGAGATTAACCGTGTCGACATTAGTTCAAGAATTATGGATGTACTTAACATGGTGGATAATTCGTGCTATCGTGCGCGCATGAGACGCTTCGAGCGGGCTTCGCACGCTTTATCTGCTCGCGCGGTACCGTTATTTGAAAAGCCGTGTTATCGCTTATCTGGCCGTCTTCGCGGATGCGTGACAGTTCTATTTTTCACGTCTCCACCTTCGAATTGACTTATCAGCGGAAACGGTGAATAGCTTGTCGGCCGGTGAATGTTAATTAAGCGACTAAACGGTCATACGTTTCCACGCGTGGTTTGTAAAAAAGGTAACGAACAGGGATCTTAAACAATTTATTATTTAACAAATTATTTTATTTAGCACACCTCGGACCGTACCATCGAGCATGCAATTCCTCCTGCATTGGGACCATTTGTATTAAAAATTTATTGAAATTAAATATTGATTGAAAATTCTGTTTCAAACACCACTAAGCTGTGAGGAATGTCCAAGGGTCTCACGAACCACAAATTTTGTTGAAAGTAAATACAGTTACAGTTTGTTGGTATAATAATTCAGTGAAACCTATACACTGAGAACAATGAAGATAAATTTGATGTTTTAAATATTTCTGGTAGACCGTAACTTCGTAGAAAAAAGGTTGCTGCTCATTATTATTGCGGATACCGATAAGTCAACCAAACAGTGTATTTAAAATTTACATGTTTAAAGACTGTTATAAATATAAATACCCAACTCGAGCTCAATTTCGTTAACTCCTGTTACTGCAAAGTCGATGACTTTCGTCTAATATTAATTTTTAGAATGTCATTGTAAAGGAGAAGCTTTAATCTTTCGCACCCGATATTTCATGCAAAAGCATCACAGAAAAAAATGAATGAGGGATCGAAAGAGTAGGAACTATTTTTCTTGTGAAAATGATCAAGTAAGAATGAACTTTTTATATGGCTCCAGTCACTGGCTGCGAGCAATGTTTATTTCGCATGAAGATCCGCTGTCTAATTATTGTTGTAAATAAATGTTTGACAGTCAATCTTAATTGTATTAGGTCATTAAGTATGGAACTTGACAAATAAAACACAAATTTCGAACACATTTGTCAAGTTTCATACTTGATGTCCTGATCAAAAGATGCGCAGTCTAATTATTAGAAAAATGTTGACAGTCGATCGAAAGTGGGAGAGAAGAGTGCTAAGTACTTTTCCCACCTACCGTAACTCGTGCGGCGGGAAACCTGGGCGCTGGGATCACCGACGATAGGTCGCCGTTTACTGTTACGAGGTACAAGAAAGGGAAAGAGAGGGCAAGGTAGGAAGGAAGGAAGAAAAGTGGAAAGGTAGAGGAAGGAAGGAAGGAAGGCAGAGGGTCGGCTTACCCACGCACAACGAGAAATTTCTCCGGCGAGCGGCGCGCGACAATGGGGCAACGTTATAAATATTCCCTCTTAATTCGTCTTACGTGTCGGCACGCGGCGAGGAAGAGGGAAATGGCTTCCTCGAGAGCCGAGCAGACACACAGGAATCGTGTCTTTCGGATGCTCGGCCGATACACACAGTCGGGCCAACCAGTGAGAACGGCCAGTGAGAGTCGCCGCTCGGTACGTTGAACCTCCGCAGTGAAAGTTTCTATTATACCACTGGCCTTACCTTACTTTTCCTACGGCAAGCTCTGCCATGTTGTGTCATAAGCCGACGAGCCGCGTGGAAACATCGAATTTCGCGTCGTCGCGCCGTACACGGTCGCATATGCGAATTTGTTCGCGCACCCTTCAACCCTTTCACAGACTAATATTATTAACACTAAATCTACCGAGACTATCTACACAAGATTGATTTTATTTAGACTTTGTGTGGCTCCTATTGTAATACGTGCACGACTAAACATATCTATACAATCGTTTCTTATGAAATCTGTTTTGTTACTTTTCTAATCAAATGTCAAATAAGAAACCTGGAACCGGTCATTTTGACCGGTGTTGGTAGGTTTAGTGATAAATACGAGTTCTTTCCGCACGACTTCATTCCAATATAGGGTACATTTATTTGAATACTGTTCCTAATTTATCATGAACGAATATGTGTAAGCATTTTCTGAAAAATAAATGAATTCAGGGCGAAATATTTATTTTTACGTATTTTAACCCCTTGCTGTACATTTCCTTTACAGTTAAAGTGATTAACACGTTTTTATGCACAAAAATGTCGTAGAAGGGAAAAGAAAATCCTTCTTCAAATTATGTGGAAGTATAAAAAATTCTTTTTATTCTTAATATGTTTAATCTGACTAAAAATAATGTAAGAATATGTTTGAATTCTTCTTATGTTTCTACTGTTTTAAATTACACTTACTCCATTTTTGTCATAAATGCATAAAATGATTCAACAAGTAACAGCTGTCTATTGATTACAAACGAATCAAATTTTATTTCATCTAAAATGAAACGCGTAACTTTCATATTTGTTAGACTTTTCTTGTGAGTAGTTTTGTTCTACCTCAAGAACTATAAATTTTTGTAACATCTTGTATAGCGACTGGCCTGAAATAATCCGTTCAGGAAATATTCATCGCAGATAAAAGAGTTATATATGATTCTTGTTTGATTAAAAAAATGATTCTTCACGAGTGAAATCCCGAAAAACCTGAGAACCACTTTTGATAGTATAATAAATTTGTGCCCAACGTATAGAATTATAGGTGAAAGCCCCCGGTAGTCTAATGAACGGCTGCAAGCCAGTTTTGCTCATCTATGAAAGACACTAATTGGGTCGGAAGGGATTGAGTGGACGGTTTATACAGTGTGAGTCAAAAGCACCAGGCCAGGGTTCACGATTAATGAAACAGGGTGATATTATTTTACAATTGTACAGTTAAACTTCTGGAGTTGGTAATTACAAGGATTATCCTTGTTTCATTCTAGGATGAGTTTTCTGGAATGAGTTTTATCGAGCTTTCACCAAATAATAGTTTTCAATTTTCTCTTTTCACAATTTCATAGAATCTGAGCTTTGGACATGTATTTCGACATTCTGTCTAAAGATCAATTTTGTTGGTTCAATTCATGTAACAATGCTGGTCGCAAACTGTCTCATTCCTTTGCTATATTTCTACGAATTTGCTATTGCAATTTGAATAACTAATACCACTAGGCTGCGAATGTTATGAATTCACGACAAAAAGAATAGCTGGAATTAAAAACGGTAAATACATGAATGAGAAGAATTTACAAATATTTTCACATTATTTTCAATTTATTAAAACTGTTAAAAACGGTTACCTATTTCGTTGGCAAGAAAGTAATTTCGGTATTTTAAGGTGGAATGAAACCCAATTTTGTTATTCAATATGCAGCTGTCGCAGCTTTATAAAAATAGCCAATAACTTAATTAAGCTACCAGAAAGATGGCAAAAGATCATCGAACAAAACGGAAAATATTTGATCGATTAAAGTTCATTGCCTAAAGAAATTTTTATTCCACCTTAAAATACCAAAATTACTTTCTTGTTGAAATTCTACATTTACTTATTTTATGATAATTAGACAGCCGATGTTATGCGAATTTATTTGATCAAATCTGTTTAGAAATATTATTTAACTACTTTATATTTGATATAATAGCAATGGGTGAAAAATCAGTGAGTGATTCCAAACTTTTGGCCGGTAGTGTATGTTGACAGATCTAAGGTTAGCGTCCGGCCCGATATTTCCATGGTCAGTTCCGGCGATTAGTGTATCGCGGAAAAAGTGATTTCGTCGGGTCAGCGCATAGCTGGCTCTAAAGATTGCAACAGAATCGAGCGAGTGACGAAATCGAACGAAGCCCGTAGAACAATCCTCGGCCCCGTTGTTCTAGTGTAAAACTGTTCTGATATTTCGATGGAAGAAAATCCCCGTGAAGTTCACCGGCCGCGATAGACGGTGCGCAGCGAGGTCTTTGGTATACAGCCTCGAATCTGTTGCAATCTGGAGCAAAAGTCCACGTTGTTGCGAAGCAACGACGAACCCCACCGGTGGTTCCAGGTTTCTATCGTTTACGCAATCGACCGTGCTGCGACCACGACACGATCGTTCGCGATCCGCCGAGAAAATATTGTAGCAAATGACACTGGCCGCTACTTCCGCGTGATAAAAGCTCGAGTTTCATATCCTCCCCGATGAAATACAATCGACCGGTTATGGGTGTCATCGTTCAGCGAATTTTATGCATCGCTAAAGCGATTTTCATCCTATACTTCCGTGAACTACAATTTCGTGCTTGATTTACAGGGACGTGTCGCCAGATCACTTTTACACTCCCATAGAAGTGCCATATGAAGAAAGTCTTGATAAAAAAGAATTGTTTAACACCACTTCTTGGGAAGCAGTTCACAGAACATTTTCACAAAAGTACGTATTTTATTTGTAGCTCAGTTGTAATCCTTTTGTCGTTTAATCGTTGTCCATATTTTTATATTGCGAACATTTCAAATTTATATTTCACAGTGTTTAATACATTGTTTAATATCATATACATATTTCTTGGTTTAGTCATTGTCCATATTTTTATATTGTCAAAATTTTTAATTCATAAAGTATATTGGAATAAATTTCTTATTTCGTGGTTTAATCACTGTCCACATTTTTATGTAAATGTAAAATTCATAAAGTATATTGTAATCACGAATTAACACGTATAATTTCATATATGTATATAAATATTTTGGAATAAATTTCTAATTTCGTGGTTTAATCATTGTCCACTTTTTATGTAAATTTTAAGTTCATAAAGTATATTTTAATCACGAATAAACATGTATAATTTCATATATGTATATATTTTGGGATAAATTTCTTATTTCGTGGTTTAATCATTAAGTATTAATATTAAAGTCTCTTTCGTTCTTTAATCATCTTAATAAGTTCAAAATAATATATTGAGACTCTGATATTGTTTTAATCATTCGACCATGTTAAATCGCATCAACTCAATTCTCCAATAACTGCATAAAATTCGCAGCCCAACGGTAACTTGTCTAAAAGTAAAAAATCTATGTGAAACGTCGTTAGTGAACTAACAACAACGGTCTCGGAATAACCCGACGGAAAATCGCGCGGAGTCTGGAACGACGAATGTAGCACAATCTCGCGGTTTTAATTCGGCAGTAGTTAAATGATGATTGTGACAATCGCTCCTCCGCTTTCCGCGAACAATTTCTATTTCGCGTCTCCGATGCGAGTTAGATAGAGAGCAACTCCGGGAATAGTATTCCGCGCCAGTGCGCATTCGGTCGCGTCGCGGAGTCGCAATTGTGATTTGCAATTAGCCAAGCGTGCAATTGTGAAATCGCGACGCGGTGTTATTGACCTGGAGGACACGCTGACGAACTGACACCTCGTTGCACCACGAGACACTGATTCCGCGAACTTCTTCGCGCCGCGTTATCGAACCACGGAACTTTTCTTGCGAAGAAAACGAGAAAAAGAAAAAACCCACCGAGAAACTTCGTCCGGAGAGGAATAATTGAATTTTCCGCCATTGAAGCGAAGTGAAAGTCGACGAACCGTTTGAGAGAATCGTGACTAATCCAATGAAACTGATATGCGGCCCGGAGAATTTTAATGTAGTCCACGCTCCGCAATTAATCGTTTTCTCTTTTAATTGTTGTGACTATGAAACCGACAGCGGATTTTGTGCAGTTCTGACGAAAATGTATAGGTGTAATTTAAAATATTAACAACATTAGAGACAAATTTCAAAATACTTTTACATCATTTTCAACCTGTTGAACGTATTAAGAGAGAAAATAAATTTCTATGTTATGTACTTCGGTTTGTTGCAATTCAGGTGGAAAATTTTTATTTCATTTTGTCTAGGAGAATTTTTACGTAGTTTTCTCTTTTATTTATTGTATACTTGAGCAAATATATATTTATGATTTTTTGCTTTAGGGTGTTCAGGAGTCGGACTATTATTTTATTACTTTTCTATCGTCTCCTTCTTAATTTTGGTTTTGAGTGTCATGGACTTCTGCGAGGTTCAGTGTTATTTATCCTGCGCTTTGCAAATAATGTTTCTAATAAAGACAACTATCGTGTCGAACGACACTCTTGTCGAAGTGTAGAATATTTTTAGTGACATCACAGAAAGTACATTGATAGTTTCATGTATCCGAAGGCTGCTCCAAATTCCCCACAGCTGAATCCAAATCCCGATTTCCCCCCAATATTGGCCGCACGGTTCGCGAAGTTACACGATCACTCGGGTTGTTAGCACGTGCTAAATTCAGTTTAAAATAGATCTCCTACCTATGTGACGACCTTGCAGCACACTCATCTTCGCGCACATGGTAAGTCACAGTTTCGATCCACGTAAGTATCCAAAAAAGAAAATGCCACCGTTTCTCCTATTTCCCAGTGAATTTCCAGTGGATTCACGGTTGAGGTCACGTTAGATCACATGGTCTGCGACGACGATCGAACAAGACACGATGGATCACCTGCACGCAAACTAGGATCCGCATGTAGTCACTTTGGTCTAACACTGAAGATCGACGCGTGGATCTTTGTTGACACTTGGAGGATCCATTATCCAGGATTCGTAGATCGCGAGGATGCTCGGGAGGGTTTGTTACTTCCGCGATCGGTCGGATGGTTAAAGATCGACTGCCGTAGGCCCGGAAGGAACGAGTTCGAAACGGTCCGCGCGGAGCAGCCGAAGTGAACGCCTCGCACAGCCCAAAGTTTTTGGGCCACGCGATCCACCGAAGTCGTGGATCCACGGTGCTTGGTGGTGGTGGCACCAGTGACCTCGATACCAACCGAGACCCTCCAATCCCAACGCCCAATGCCAAAAACACGACACGCGTGGACGCGGGAACTTTCACTCTCTCGGGATATACTCTGTGTGATAGCGCGCCGCGCCGCGCCGAGAGGAAACGCGAGATCGACAGGACATTCCGAGTAATTCACCTTGGACTAATGCCGGAATAATGCATCCGAGATAGTCTTTGCGAGCTGAGCTGGCTGTGGGAACCGGACGATCGAGAGCTGATCACCGAGATCTATCATGGACACAGTTGGGTCTGGTACTGATCAGACCTTGGCAAATCTGATACGCGGCGATTATAAAGTGTTTACTAGACACACGTTTGACCTGCGAGTGAACTCTGTTACCATTTGTTTCCGATTTTTTACGTACAGTGGGTAACGAAAGCATTCGAACGCCCTTTTAAAGCAAATAACTTTTTTATAATTGTACCAAACGACCTGATTTTTTATAATCAGTTACAAATATTGGTTTATGAAATGATGTGCAAAAAAGATTGTCCAAAAATTATAATTTACAAGGTTACATGCAAAAATGAAAAGGGCATTTTTTAAAACTTTTTTGTTTGGGACCTTAAAGGAAATTTAAAATATATATTTTGTAGATCTATGTTAGTTATACGCATGCTGAAAATTTCATCGAAATCGGTGGACGCAGGATAAAACGACACGCATCGAAAGATGTACGATTCTGTGGATTTTAAGCAGAAACTGATCAAAAGTCGTGTAAAACTACGATTTTCAACATTTTTAATTGCTTGTAGCTCGTGTGTATGTTAATCGATTTCGATGAAATTTTCAGCATGTGTATAACTAACATAGGTCTACAGGTTATAGGTTGCATTCATTCAATTTTATTCTAAAATTGGATCAAACGACTTGAGCTTTTTTGAAATGTTAGAAGGTAAAGCAAGTTTTAGAAAAATTGCGAGAAAAAAGAAAAGTCAGCTACGAATGCTATAAATTTGTGAAAAATTGATCAAAAAAGTGTAAATGTTCGGGAAGTCGTCTAGAAAGCGTGAATTTTCGATAAAATGGTGAAAGGTAAAAGTAGCTGTGACACTTTAACCCATATCGTCACTATGCTGATAAATATCCTATATATCCGAGTAGCCTAAAAACTATCCAAAAATGTACAATAACTCAAATCTACAAAAATCCTCTAACCCGTAAATCTGGTCACATAAAAATCCCACGAGTTACGAATCCACGAAAGATCACTGCGGTCCGCGGTGACTTTCACTCGAAGATCCAGAGCGAAGATCGATGAAGGGGAACGAGGAATACCCAGTGGAAATGTGCAGATGATACTATACCATGGAGTCGTATGGCTTAGGGATCGACCGATGGAAACGAAAGTAAGTATAATAGCTGCTCGATGATCGAGTGTCTCGCTCGGTGTCGAGAGGATTTAATTAGCCCGGCTAATTGCGACGGGTCGGGAAAATCGTCGGTTACGAAATGTGTCGGCGGCGATACCGACGCGGAAGAGTCTCTCGTAAATCGGCCGATCAACCCCGGCCGCTGGTTACGTAATAAGTCTCTCGCACATGCACGCGTGAAATGATGAAAAAAATCGTGCGCCAAATAAGGAACGGGAGAAGGCGACTCGCGTCACCTTTTCTTCGGCGATTTCACTTTCGATGTCGCTGGTTCGGCTCGGTTCCCGATCGCAGTAGTGCTCACTTCGATTCGCGAACCAATGGAAACCGGAAGTGAAACTCTTGCGTTAAAGAAAATTTCGAAATCACTTATTTTCATCTTACAGTTTCGAACGTGGTACCAATCGATTGTCGAGATTCTTCCGATTCAAACGAGTCCAAACACGACGTGAATCTGTCCTCTTTTACAGACATCGTACATAAAATCGTACGCATCTCCTCCATTTTGTTATTTACATTATGTATAAAGGTAGTCCGATTCGTGTCGTGTTTGGACTCGTTTTAATCGGAAAAATCTCATCAATCCACCGGTAGTGAATTTGGAGGGGTAAGATGAAAATTAGTAAATTAAAAATTTTTTTTATCCCCTTGCTTATCTACCGCGATAAGGCCCCGTTGAGCCCGGGGTACTAAGTGGTGGGGGAAGAGTGAGGATGGATCGTGTAAATTTAAGCGTTTCGAAGGGGATCAGATGATCAGATCACCAGTGGGGGTACCTAGTGGCGTAATGTAAGACCCTGATAAGATCTCTATTCACAGACTACACTATAGCTTCGTGACATCACTCCGGCTCTGACTATAGCATTCCCGCAGTATTATCCCAGACATACTCATTCGAATGTGAGTGAGCACTACTGTGATCGGGGCCCGTTCCCTGCGTCATCTTCGAACTGGAGTGAAAGAACCGGTGTGTTTCACTCTCCGATAAGAAAGCGAGGAAAGTGGCCTTTCGGATGAAAGTTTTTCGGTGGCGGGCGTGCAGCGGCCGATTTCGATCGTTCTCGTCCTCACGCCGGTCTTTTCTGTCTTCTCTCTGCGTGTTTATTCAACGAAAGTAAAAGTGGCGGGGGACCTTGCCGTCCGCGGATCGTCGTCATCGTGCATGACATCGAATCCTCCTTATGCGACTCCGCCCCCCCTCCAACGAGGGGGGCAGGGGAGGGGTAGACAGCCCAGCATTTCGCCTTCGCTGGCATACCGGTTTTTCGGGTGAAACGATACCATCTTACAGGAAGATCGAACCTGGTGAAAACCGCGGCCTTCGCAGAACAGGGTTACGTTACGTCACACGTGTCACGGGATCGCTGTATGTATATCTTTTGCTGCGCTCCACGCAACTTCGAGGAGACCAGCGACTTCTGGTGCATTCGAGTGGCCGCGATGTATTACCTGCAGGTGGTCTAGATTTTTTCACATTTTTCCTAGCTGTTTTCGAAGTCTGGGTACTGAACAATAAGGGATGAAGCTGCTGGTGCAACAGGGTGGCTGAACGACGATGAAAAATTTTTGCTCACACTTTAGGGAAGATGAAGGATTAACGTGTGATGTTACCATGCAGGACATCTAGATTTTTAAATATTTTTCATAGTTGTTTTCGAAGTCTGGGTGCTGAGCAATAAGGGATGAAGCTGCTGGTGCAACAGGGTGGCTGAACGATGATGGAGAATTTTTGCTCACACTTTAGGGAAGATGAAGGATTGTTGACTTTATTCTGCAGGATTGACGTGTGCTGTTACCATAATCTTCAGGAGATTTAGATTTTTTATATATTTTTCCTAGCTCTCCTTGAATTCTAGGTGCTAAGTAATAATGGATGAAGCTTCTGGTGCTGCGTGGCGGATGGAATGTGGACGATTTGAACTGCCACTATATTCTTTACATGACTAGACATTTATTAAGGATTAACGTCCAGAATCGGCCGAAGGTATAAAAGATTGCACACACCGAGTGTCAAGTTTTGTATTCAATAATAAAATCCCGAGGTACATCGAAAGTCGCCAATTTTATGGATCATTACAGCGAGCTGATGGAATTGCACACTCGTTATGTAACGACGTGAACGATGAACTTTTACATTTAACGGTGTAGCAGTTTTGTGCGTAGGAATGTTGACCGAGTGTGTAAACCGGCTCGCGCGTTGTGTGTAAAGGAATTTCAATTTCTTACAATGTAGCTTTGTGCCAAGTGAATGGACGCGAACTTGGTCTCAATAATCCATATGGGAAGTCCTACTTCAAAGATATTCATTCTAATCTTTCCACCGGTGTTATTTCACAAGCAATGGAAATGCTCGTTCTCTTGATCCAAGAATTAATATTGTTACCTAAGATCGTCATTTCAAACTTCCATTAAGAATTCTAACACGAACTATTTGCTATGTCTTGTAAAAGATAATTCACGATCAAATTCTGGAATGTCGAACGTCCGTGATTCAGGGACTACACTGATTCATTTTGGGCCTTGACTGTTGCACACAAGGTTTTCCAGCTGGAAAATAATAGAAGTACAATCTACCGTCGGCGTTTCTGAATAACCTACATTTACCAATTCCAATCAAACTGACGATTTTAATAAAGATTGTCTCATTAATGCTTTCATCAACATAATAAAAGACATTTTGCAAATTGATACAAATAAAACCAAAGTAATATCGTTTTGTCTGAAAGTGGTTATTTTGCTTATCTTCTTCCATCTTCTTCTATCTATCAACATTGACCCACCATTCAACTATTCAACTCATAGTAACTGACTAGAATCGAGGGCCTAGTAATTAACTTAAATCGAAATGTATATTTCTTCAAATATTCAACCCAGCGGTTCCCAAAATTCGAACGGCGCCATTCAGCTATCAAACTCTTGATAAGTAACCTAACCGTCAGAGGGCTGAAGTTACATCCACTCAGAATCGCTAGATTAAGACTTGTCCCCCACTCTATCTTCCCCTTCTACGACGGTATTCCCCCACGCACCCGACACTGCCCGGTCACGTGACTAATCCGGTACTGGCAGAGAGAGGGTAACTTTTTCCCCTCGATTCGAGTAAATCCCCCTCCTAAATTCCAGTTCCTCAGCTGTCAGGTATAATTATTAGCTATTTATATTGCGATCCAGTACATAGATTAACGTCGATCTGAAAGAGGGAAAAGATATTGAATACAAAATGTTCATAATCTATCATGAAATCGTTAGAAGCGTCTACCATCGAAAGGTTAAATCGGGGGCTATTTAATTTAACACTAAACCTACCACCTACCTTTTTATTTGACAATTATTGAGATTGAAAATGTCTTTTCATGGGAATTGATTGAATACATTTATTGACTCTAGTATATATTACAGTAAAAATCGCACAAAATATAAATAAATTTAATCTTGTTATTTTTATAAAACCATACACATTAGTCGCCTTTGATGGTTGATAGATTCAGTGTTAACAGCCAACATAAACAGTACAATAATCGAAAATCAATTTCCTAAGGGTTAGACGACCCCGCAGAGCTCAAGAACAGCGAACAGTTGACGCCTAACAAGGATCTGTTGGTCGACTCAGAGCGGGCGTCACCAAGAAAGTCGCTATATTTGTTCTACGACTCCACCACCACCTGTTATACCTCTTCGCCGGTTGCGTAACCAGTTCGTTGTTTCGTGGCGTTCCGAAAAAGAGTGGAAACAAACGGAATCGAGAGAACGAGAGAAAGGGAAAGAGACGCGGAGGACTCATCTGGTGATTTCCCTAGCCGTGGCTCTGGAGGATCGTTCGGCGGCGGAAACGCGTTGGCAGCAGGATTTTCTCGGCTGGTTTTTCTAGGCAGCCTAGACGGACGGCGTTCTCAGAGGCAGAGCGAGAGAGCTCTGTTGTGTTCGTGACAGTGTGTACGTGACAGTGTGGGCAGTGCTGCAGTCGATCGTACCAGCACGTTGCGAGCGGTCGGCCATGGCATACTTACTGATGTCAATCACACCGGCAGGCATGCACCGCTCGGCTGTGTCTGTGGCACACGAACGGAAAGACAGCCGCAGAAGGACAGTGTGTGCTGGCGCGTACACAAGCCTCGAAGACGCTTCGAATCCCGCCGTCGAATCTCGTAGCCTTTTGCTCTTTAACCCGTGGCAATTTTCTCGACCATTGATATCGGCTCGCAGCTGCGCTCCGCATTGACGACCACTCCGCGATCTGAACTTGGCGATCCTCGCCACCGATATCGCTCCGAAAAAAAGCGAAAGGAACCCTGACCGTCCAAGATAACTAATAACTACCCAACGATTTCCGATTGTTTCATTTTATTCCGATTTCCTCCGCTTACCGGAACCACTCTGCAACCCTCCCTAACTGGTCCACTGCCGTGGCTCTAGGCTACTTTATGCTTTCAATTACGCTGTCCAACGGCATGAGATTTTGAAGGACTAGAGGTCAATTAGTGCAATTATTCGAAGATCTACACAAACTTGTGGATTTATTAGACTGCGGATTTTATGCGCTTATGGAAAAACGGATGGGTGTCATTTCGATTATTAAAAGTATTGCAAGATTCTAAGAGTGTGTGAATACGTTTATTGCAACTTAATGAAATAACTAAAGAGAGACACAAATTCGATTTTTATTTTGCATTGATTATGGGAAACAGAAGTAAAATAAAAATTTATTTCATCCCCTAATGACTTTATTACATTAAAAATAATATTACAATGTTCTTAAACTTCTCTAATCTTTTACTGTTTTATATTTCACCCAACCAATTTCTTCGTAAATGCATAAAGATCCGCAGTCTATAGTCATTACTAGACTGCGGATCTTGATGCAAAATAAAAATGTTCTGCATTGATTATGGGAAACAGAAGTAAAATAAAAATTTATTTCATCCCCTAATGACTGTATTAGATTAAAAATAATATTACAATGTTCTTAAACTTGTTTAATCTTTTACTGTTTTATATTTCACCCAAACAATTTCTTCATAAATGTATAAAGATCCACAGTCATTACTAGATTGCGGAACTTTATGTTAAATAAAAATCGTTTGCATCAACTGCAACAAACAAGGGCCAGGTAATCATTTCTTTCATTCTTTAATCACGACCATAAATTGATGTTCTCAAATTTTTTAGATCTGTCCATTGTTTGAAATTGCAACAACTCATTTTGGTCATAAATGCATAAAATCCGCAGTCCAGTCATTACTCTCTGGAAGCTCTAAACAAAGATCGACTTTATTTCGAAAGTCCACTGGAGGGTTGTAATATAAATGGTATCCATTTCTTTGAACCCTCCATTTTCACCCATAATATCAAAACACAATTACTCCATTTGTAGCGATTAAATGAAACGAACAGTAGTTAGATTTAGACTCGGCACATTATTTACGTAATTTACGACTGCGAGGTGCTAAACTTCAGAAAATTTATATGTACGTTCACATCTAGGCCACGCGCCCCTTTTGCATTCACTATCACGCCTCGATCGCACTACGGGTGTTATTTTCAAAGCCGCCATCATCAATTGTCACTTATTTTCTTTATCCGATAGGCTGAAAAGTACGAGCGCTACCACCCGATATGATATCGCAGCGCAAACGTTTGTAGCGTGTTCGATTAGTCCATTCTGTATAAATGAGCGACTTCTGCCATTGTGCTCGAGGCAGCGATGCAATAATCTCTGACTACCCTGTTTCTAAATATTTGTTTTCAGCTTTTTATTACGATCGAACGGAAGGACAAATTTATAAGGTTCCGTGGAATTGCCTTCGTAGAGGCAAATCGAAGAAAACGAGTAGATCCGTGGTTTCGCTGATAGAAGATATCGGAATGAATCAGAAAAGAAGGAAGGTCGCGAGACGAGACGTCACACGAATTAACACATTGCGACTTGTGCTCGCGTGATCTTGCGATTCACTAAATTCATTGGAACGGACAACATACTTTTTAAAGACCGTTCTATTTCCAAAATTCCATTTCTCAAACTCGAAATAGCACATTATAAGAATAGAAACTTTTTTATTTAATTTTTTCCGGTCCAGAATTTCAAATTTTTAATTATTTTAATTATTAATAAGTATTTACTTACAATAGTTTCTTCCTTGGATTCGAAGCAACTTTTTACTTTGCGAAAAACTACTCCGCGGCTTCGTTAAGGAATTATTAACGAAAAACACGGACCAATCAGAGCACAGGTCCCACAGGATCCGTCCACTGTAGCCGCGCTCTGATTGGTCCTTGTTTTTCGATGATAATTTTCGTAAAGGAAACGGTTACTTCAAATAACCTGAGGTTTCGCCTATTTCAGGATATAATTTTCGGGACACCATGCATAAACAAATTAAAGGAAAATCGCGCAAGCCAAAATAGCGACAGTTTGTTGAGTCTATTAGTTCTACAATAAGTAGCATTTATTTTATTGGCTAAACGGCTTGTTTATTCAAGCACTCAAACTTGTTTTAACTAAATATACAGCAACATAAACACACGGTCCCCGGCGGGTTTGCTTTTCAAGTAGAATTGATTCCTTCGAGGAGGGCGAACTAATAGCCATCGTTCAGTCACGTTTGCTACTGACGCTTGGCGCTATGATTACTGCTGGTTGGCAGAACCAATGTAAACAAAATGATCGGTTTCAGCAAATAGTTATCGACAGTGCCCAGCTTTGCAACTTCCTGAACGAAGGCTGTGCCATATATAATTTGCTACAATCTGCTGACGTTAGCTATTCTCCTTGTTTCAGCAGCTGTATCACTTTTTGATATTTTAATTTATGTAGATTATAAAACAATCACAATACAGTGTAATAAGTTTATACAATAATCCATTCTGCATTTATTTTTAACTGTCAAGGTTCAATATCGATTTTTTTGCTGTCACATAATGATTACCATACGGAAAGCATCACTATAAATTTACATTTTTATGGGCAAATTTAGAAGAACTGTATTTAAATGTATGTATATATTTATATTTATTCAATTATGGGATAAAATATTCTTTTGCAGAATTATCAGTTACAGAGAAGAGTCCGTACACATAATCCTTACAAATTATGGTCATTTAAACGAGCTTAATTGATTTCCCTATAAGAAGCAGGGACCAAGAATAACAGTTATACTAAAATTTTCTAGCATAGAAATCATTAATAAAAAGTTGATTATTATTGAAATTTAAGATAATGTACACAAAGAAAAAAAATCAAAGAACAAAATGATTAAAAAATATCAATTTTTATACTTTTTGGTTACAAATAACAGTTATTAGTGTTCAAAAAATTGGATCCTCCTCGATAACTGTTATCGATGAGAGAAGTTCATTTCGATCGCTCATAACAGTGATCGATGAGAGAAATTTATTTCGATAGCTGATAACACTTATCGATGATCGAATTTCTTTTCACTTGTCCATAATAATTATTGATAAGAAAATTCATTTTGGTTGCTCATTTAATTATTGAGTTGTCTACCCTTTTTCGGATGGAGCAAGCGTGTGAAATTCATTGAGATGGTTGCGTACAACAAGACCAATCAACAGACCATAAGAAAAACAAAAAATCTGTTTTTTGTCACATTAAATTTTGATTGTAGCAATTAATTTTACGAATAAAAAATGTATGAAATAATTGATTGTATACCATTTGAAAATTGTACTATTTAATAATAACTGTTACAAATTTCCTTCATCAATAACTGTTATGAGCGACCGAAATAAACTTCTCCCATCGATAGCTGTTATGAGAAAACAAAATAAATTTCTCTCATTGATAACTGTTATAAGTGATCGAAATGAATTTTTCTCAACGATAACATTTACCAAGAGAATAAATTTTCGGTCACTTATAATCCTTATCTGTAACCAATACGATTTTAGTCGATGAAATACTTGTTATTCTATGACTTTTGTTCTGTTTCGTTATAATAGTTATGGTCCCTGATAAGAAGTTGATAGTTACGATCATAATCGTGATTATGAGATAATAATCGAGATGAAACAATAATGGAAGCATACTCAAACTCAAATAAAATTTGATTTCCCTCGTTAACACTCGAAGTAAATAAATTAATAAATAAAAATGCAAATTCTCTGAAAATTTTCAATACTATCCTGAAGTGTTTTACATTCCCAGGATTAATTTTACAAGTATGAATCTGAATCATTACGCGTTTCATAAAGTTTATGAATAAAAACAATATGGCTATTAACAGTCTGCAGGGGAGTTCTTATCTATCTCGACAGTTCCATTCAGAAGCGACGAACGAACCTCGTTAAAATTCCTCATTAAACGAGACGCGGGGTGTCCATGATCTTGATGGTATTTCCTTTGGTCGAAGACGATCGGTCGCGGCTCGATCACGAGTTTTACCGCGGGATGTTGGTACTGGTGCTGCTCGCCAGCTATAACAAGTTTGAAGCTATAAGGCCAGCCAACGTCCGTGAGCGACGACCTCATACTAGTCGCGACGCACCGTGATCGTTATGCGTACGTTATTTCTGACGGGCGACTTCGCGACGAACAAACACCGTTTTCACGTGGAAACCAAAAGTCAATATCGCTCTCGCTTGTTCGGAAAATCCCGAGGGTATTCCGTTCGGATTCAATTGTTATTGGCTGCCTGGTAACCGGTGTTATTGTTCAAGAGAAGCAAACTCTATTGTACATGTCGGAAGGTAAACTCTTAATTCGTATACCTAATTAACTTCGTTAACATTTTCGTTGACAGACGGCAAAATTATTGCTGATTTTTACGGCTCATGCATGACCACATTTACATTTGTTATAAAAATTGTTATTGGCTGCCAGGTAGCCGGTGTTATTGTTCAAGAGAAGCAAACTCTACATGTCAGAAGGTAAACTCTTAATTCGTATACCTAATTAACTTCGTTAACATTTTCGTTGACAAACGGCAAAATTATTGCAGATTTTTACGGTTCTTCGATGACCACATTTACATTTGTTATGAAAATAAATTGTTCTGTATTTCCTAATACTGGGTTAGCGTGTCTGTCTACGACTCGCCGTTTCTACTTACTGTAGACAAGTTTCTATTTAATGCCTCTGCACTTTGATTGATTTTTTATCATTGACTGCACGTTATTTATGAACGTTTCATGTGTAGTCATTATATAGGTCAATGCGTTAACTTTGTCTTCATTTTTTGTTCATATTATTCAAATGCTCGAACATTGATTTTTATCTAATAGCGTGTTTTTATCAAGAATTGTTATCCACCGATCTCTCTACAATTAAAGAGACTTTTCGTAGATTATAATCGTCATGTATGAAAAATTTGCTATGAAATAAAATTCAAGAGAGTTTAATTAATAAATTTTCAAAAAATGCTACAATATAAAATTCGATAGAATCTAGTAACATTTTTATTTGTTTCCGATCTACACAAAGGCTGTTCCCTTTAAAAATCAAATTTTATTTCATGCCACTTTCTTCAAAGTCTATCAAAATTGAAAATTGCATAAACATGCGCAGTCTAATAATAGCTAAAATCACACAAGTGCAGGTTCTTAAAATGAAGCAAACAGGTTGAAAACGGATTACGATTATTTTATTGGAATTATTCGAGATGAATCTAGCTCCTAATTCTCGCGATCGACCTAGAAAATGTTTGTTTCGCAGAAAAATCCACGGTCTACCAGTAAGTGTTGAGCACCTTGAAAATTCGTTGAGAAATCTTACTACATTTTCCTCGAGCATCGAGCATCGCGTCAATTGCCAACTACGAACAGTGTCTGTTGCTCGATGACCTTTCGCAAAAATCGTGCGAGCTGGTCGTTTCGATAGCTGCGTTCCTTGGTTATAGTCACGGACGTATGCCAGTGTCATGCACCTTTCGAGCGCGTTTCTCTCGTAACGAATGGAGCCGGGTACCCGCGCTCGAATACCGGTACTCGCTGACTACGCGTGTCAGGGTCAAATGACATCATTCCGACGCAAGGATACACGGCGGCGGTGCTTTGTCGATGTTTGCGTCGCCATAACTCATCCCCGTCAATCGGCCGTGCTTCTGGAAGCCGAGAGGAACACGTCGGAATCTTTTCGATCACTTCGCGAAAGAATTCCGCAGAATGTCGTCCCCGGATTTATATCTCTTCGCTATTTTTTCCGCGACCCTCTCTTTCCTCCCACTATTCTTTCGCTGATGAACACGAGACGCGAGGAACGCGGAACGGAACCGGATGACTTCCGGTCTCCGCACGGGACGCAAAAGAAAACATCGGAGAAACGCTTTATTATGAATGGGCGTAGTCGTTTTCTCGAATGCTAATTGTATAAATAAAGTCAGCGTGGAGGAACTTTTATCTTGCATGCTTCCTTGAATTTTTATGAGAAATTTTCACTTCACCCTGCAATTGTGGAGTTGTTAACTTTTAATATGTAGCACTTACAATCTTGAAAATTTTCAGTTATTGTTCCAAGCATTATCATACAGTGAGTGTAAAAAGTATTCGTACGCCCTTTAAAATGGAATAATCTTTTTATAATTGTACCAAACGACCTGATTTCTTATAATCAAATAGAAGCATTGGTTTGCGAAATGATATGCAGAAGAGATTTTCCAAAAATTACAATTTACAATGTCTGTTATTGTTGCACGTAACCTTGTAAATTATAATTTTTGGAAAATCTTTTTTGCATATCATTCCGTAAACCAATGCTTCTAATCGATTATAAAAAATCAGATCGTTTGGTACAATTATAAAAAAGTTATTCTACATTTTAAAGGGCGTACGAATACTTTTTACACTGTAGGTATAAATATTTATTTCGCTTTAAAATAGTAGTTTCGCTGAATACAAATTTATTTATATTATCGAAAATTCTATATGAACAATTGTGTAGACATTGTCGAACCTTAAATTCTGCAAACTTTATAAATAAATAGTAGACAGTTTCTCAGCTGAAAAAAGGTAACAATGAGAACGCTATTGTTCTCGTGAGGCGAGCATAATTTCGTTTGTAGAGTCGTTTCTAATAACCCACCCTTTGCTGTATTTCCGTCACCGAGTCAGATTCAGTTTCAAAGAGTGCAGCTCGTAATTCGCAGTCACCAGTCCTGTTGCATTCGTTAATGACTCACTATAAGGTCGACCACTCGTTCAGCTCGCGGTATTATTTTTTTTCCACGTGCAAAAGCAACATTATCATCTGCGATTTTTTCTCACGATGTATCAATCGTAATTGCCGACGCATATTACGAGCCTTTTTTCTGCATCTCGTAGTAGCGTTATGCTACTTTGTCCGCGGGCTTACGTACCTACGTAAATCGTTGCAGATGATGAAATAACAGTCGCGTTCTCCGTAAGAACATTTTTCGCGAAACTACCGGACACCGTTAGACCATGAGTCCGCGAATTGTGGGAATTCTAAAATGAACGACTCTATTTGATTTTTATTTAACATAACAGAGGAACATCTGAACATATTAGAGAACGTTTGAAATTAGTGTTAATGTATCAGAATGTCTTTTATGCAGCAAAATAAATATTACATTGCGATGGTATATAAACAATTTGTTTCAATAATCTCCACATCGAAAGAGCACCTTTATAATTTCAGTGAAAAGACAGAGTAACCTCTTACGTTCAAAAATAATAACAAAAGCTATTTTATCCTATTTTTCTTATTGTTTTTTCATTTCATTTGCTAATGTATGTTCTTAGTTCACAAAGGAATTAGTTTGCAGATAAAAGAATATTTATCTGTTGAACTCCTTTTGCACGTATAAGAACTAACGTGAAAGTAATTGCTAATGACTATCATTTCTCCATTTGTGACTCACAAAACATTACATGTTCCTTAAGGAATGCTTTGAAATGTAAAATTTACTATATATAAAGTTTAATAAATTTATTTAAATAGATTACAATTATTAAAATTATTAAAAAAACAAAGAATGTATAAATTGATTAAGAGAAAGATAGGTTAATAGATTTAAAATAATTGAAATTATTAAAAAAATAAAGAATGTATAAATTGATATAAGAGAAAGATAGTTTAATATTAAAATAGCAAGGATTAAAATAATTATTAATAGTAACTGGATCAAATCCGCATTCGAATGGGGTAATTTTCCCACGATCTTATTTTAAAATTATTGATAATAAAAAATTAATTAAAATAATTATTAAAGGAACTTCATCATTCAAAGATTCTTTACGGTTTACTTAAAGAGTCACTATACTGCAGATACTAATCGAATCTTGTGTGTAGACAAAATGAGGATGTTAGAAAATGCAGAGAATAATCCTGATCCGCAGTGTTTTGTATAAAACTCCCACAAACATATTTGTCACGTTTTTCTGATTAAAATGACACCAAACACGGCACAATTTGCATCACATTTACGTGGAACCTCGATTATCCGAACTAATCGGTGCACCAATCACCGTTCAGATAATAGAACAGTTACTTAAGACTAAACCTACCACTGCCGGTCAAATGACCGGTTTCATATTTTTCATTTCACAATTATTGAAACTGTGAAGTTGATTACATGAAAATTGATTCCATAGATTTTTTTACTCGGGCACATATTATAATAAAAATTGCACAGAATCTAAATAAATAGAGCCTTGTCATTTTTCTAAAGCTAAGACATTTTAGACGCTCTTAGTGCTCGGTAGGTTTAGTGTTAATTCGCCGGACTGTTCGGATAATCGAGGTTCCACTAAATCGTCGATTAAACATGCAAAAATACTCCGAATTAGGCCGTGTTTGGACTCGTTCGAATGAGAAAAATGTCACAGAAATGTCCCAATAAAAGTTTCGCAAAACAAATTAAAAACAACGAAGTGCACACATGAGAATGCAAGTATCCTGCACATGTGTTTCACACGTCTATCGAAACACTGCTGCAACTCCTGACAACGGAAAGCGTCGAAGTCGTTCGGTGCTGTTGGAAAATCGATGTTTAGCCGTCAATCGGAAAAACATGAATCGACGGCGTTCGTTATTCTGGCTGAGTTATGCTCGGTTGATCGTTGAACGGCATTAGACGGCGTCAGGTAGCGTTACTGCAGCGGAGATACGATAGACATGGCGGAGTTCGTGAACGCAATGCCGCGATTACTGGCGGGTATATTTAGTTTGAGATTGGCATAGGTCGCGAGGAGTCTGCTAGCTGTTATCTGTTTTCTACGCACGTGGCCTCCGTAGGCCGGGTCTAGCCTGTTATAATCGGTGACACGCTACTGCCGCGGCTTAGAAACCGCCTTGATGTCGTTTTCGGGGTGAAATTTTCCTGGTTTATTACTGGATCGCGGATCTCCAAGCGAGATCATCTTCCGAAGCAGTTCTGCACGACCCAACAGCTGAATCAAAATTTGTTTCCGATTCGAATCTTTCCAACATTTTCTTGTACTGCATCTATATTAATTCATAGTCTCATACTTCGACCGAATTTATCGACGTGTAACATAGTCATAGAAAAATTAGAAAATGTTGCTGATGATCTGGGAATTTTTGAGCAAGCTCGAGGAGAACGTAGCATTCTTCGTAGGCTATTTTATAAAATGCAGGGTGAGGAAAAATAAATCAGAAAAATTCTTATGAATAAACTAAACTACTTAAAAAAAGAAATAATTAATACTACCCTTATATATAATAATCCCATATAATCTAAATAAATTATATAATCAAATTTTATACGTTTTATAAAAATTATTAGAAGTGCTATTAATGGTAAAGTTAATATTTCCTTGTATTTATAGAGTTATATTATTTAAACATTTAATATAATTGTTTAATGCATCAGTTAATTATTTGGTCATAGGCTTACGTCTACCCTTACGTGAACCACCCTGTATTTCAAGCTGCCAAAAATCGGCGATTTGCTCTCGGTATTAAAAAATATTTAATCAATTTATGCAAGCAGCTCTAATAATTGAAATGATTCATGAATCACCCAATAATTTCATCATAGATCAGTAGCCAGCCACCCTTACGTGAACCACCCTGTATCCCCAGTCTCTCAAATAATCGACTCATAATTGTTAACGCAAACGATCACGAAGACAATGTGCGGAAACTGTAGAGTTAGCCGATCAGCTGAAAACGACGATGAATAATTGCCAGAGTGGTGTCAGATGATCGCAGTACGGTCGTCGTTCGACTATAGCGTAGCAGCACCGGGTCTCTGTACGTAATATACATTCGTACGGACGTTTGTACCCGACCTATCTCAAGCTCCGTCATCGGGAGAGGGCGCTTGTCGGGTACAGCCCGAGAGGTTAGGCTAGGTTAGGGACGTCACCGGCTACTGCGCTCATCCGCCAGAATAACTTTAAGTGGGGTTGCACAACTCTAGTTCCCGCGACGTGCTGCCGCGTGCTCCTTACTTAGCGTGCCTTTAACGTGGCTAACAGCCGCTTCGCATAAATACCTTCTGTTGGATATTTATAGCCGGCCGGGATGAAGGGGAGGCCCTCGAAAATTCGGATCGATCGCCGTTACCACCCCTTCTATCGTTCATTTATTATTAGGCCTGTCATCGTTTCTGCCCAACCACTTTTCACTCCTACCGAAATCCGTACGTCCGTACTTCCACGCTTCAACCCCTCGCGGATACCTTTCTCCATGTTAACATGAAATTTAAGACATTATTGACCCTTTGCCGAATTATTTTTTTACTGTTACAATTACAGTGATTCAACTTTTCACTCCTACCGAAATCCGTACGTCCGTACTTCCCCGCTTCAACCCCTCGCGGATACCTTTCTCCATGTTAACATGAAATTTAAGACATTATTGACCCCTTGCCGAATCATTTTTTTACTGTTATTATACAATTACACTGATTCAACTTTTCACTCCTACCGAAATCCGTACGCTTCCACGCTTCAACCCCTCGCTGACACCTTCCTCCATCTTAACATGAAATTTGAGACATTATTGTGCTCTTTCCGAATTATTTTTTTTACTGTTACAATTACAGTGATTCAACTTTTCACTCCTACCGAAATCCGTACGCTTCCACGCATCAACCCCTCGCTGACACCTTCCTCCATCTTAACATGAAATTTGAGACATTATTGTGCTCTTTCCGAATTATTTTTTTTACTGTTACAATTACAGTGATTCAACTTTTCACTCCTACCGAAATCCGTACGCTTCCGCGCTTCAACCCCTCGCGGCATCTTCCTCCATATTAACAAGAAATTTAAGACATTATTAATTCCTTGCCGAATTATTTTCTTTACTGTTACGATTACAGTAATTCAACTTTTCATTCCTACCGAAATCCGTACGTTTCCTCGCTTCAACCCCTCGCTGACACCTTCCTCCATATTAACATGAAATTGAAGACATTATTGATCGCTTGCCGAATTATTTTCTTTACTGTTACAATTACAGTGGTTCAACTTTTCACTCCTACCGAAATCCGTACGTTTCCACGGTTCAACCCCTCCGTCCCGATCCTGAAGATCGTTCTTGTGTGTTCCCGTCCCGTACACCTCTACTCCGCTGACATCTGGTTTATTGCCTCAGCCAGTGATACTTACACGTAACTAAATTCATTTTTGCTTTCTAGCTGACGCAATTTTTACTAACAATCCAACAAATGCTTGATAGCGAGGGGACCGGTGGTGGGAGTCGTGAAGCGACAGCGAGGTAGAATGAAGTAGAATTTCCCAGAGAATTCGATGCGTATCTCCACGACAGTGTTCAGCAGAGTGCAATGCAGCAATTCAACATTCTGGTAAATAGTTCGAGCCATAATGGTAATGAATTTGTCGGCCGATATTTGGTTTATTCAAGTGTTCGTAGCAAATGTATTGTTTCTCGAAACTGTCATCGAAATTGCGGAACGTCGTCATCCGCGGAACATGTATAGTTCATGATGGAAACGTCTTCGACCGACGAAGCTAACTTCTGGCGCATTTACATGTGCCAGGCTTTGTTAACTTCAGGATGCTATCGCGCAGATTATCAAGACAACGGGGCTCAGAAGTGGGGCAATTGGATTTCACGCAAACTGTTGAAGACACGAACGTCGATATACACCTTCGTTCTCCACCTGAGGATCTGTTTTCTTACCTACCGCCAGCCAAGCTTGCGCCTACTAAATTATTTACATCGTTCCTCGTGATTAGACTGACAAGGGAAGTCGTGCAAGTGACACACACACACACACACACACACGCCGATGCGCTTTTAACATTATAGACTACGATATCGTTTTATAGACGCAGTTTTTGTATACAGTATAAAAACATTTTTCACGAAATTTCGTTTGATCTGCTAATCGGTTCAGGGGATGGAAAATTATATGAAATTGTATTAAATTTCAATTAACCGGACGTTTTATATGTTTTTGAAGCTTTGTGTACGCTATAAACGCAGAGATGCCCGAAGTATGGTGATATAGTGTGCAATTATTATCGCTGCAAATTGTTTTATCTGCTTTGGTGGATTTGACCGTTCGGACACATTAATATCTCTAAGTATACTGTATTCACGGAGTGTTCAGAACGTTTGCGATTCATTTTGGTAATGTTAAAACCAGTATAATCGTCGACTATAAAATATTAAAAATTGAAAATTGCAAAATTATAAAGAATTTCGAATTATAAATATCTGATTAAATATCTCATAAATCTCTTTGTTTAAAAATAATTCTCTCCTTTCAACAATTGTAGACATTAAAGAGTAAATGTCTGAAAAAATCCTGTTCCCTAAAGACTTCCCAATATAGAATGAATTATTTTCATAAAGATTTTTCAATATTTCGGTATATTCAATATAGCACGCTTTGAAAAAGAGGCGAGGACATTTGTTCACGAATTAACTAAAGAATGAACAATGGGAGAAGAGGTACGTATTTTAAAAGCGGAATTTGATGTCCCGTGACAACAAAGGAGAACTTGGAATGAAACATGTTTGCACCGGGTCCCGTTATCGCAAGAATTGAGTTTGATAATACGAAAGCACGTGAGAGCGTTCGTGCGCCACTTGTCTCACGTGTCTGTTCGTTATAGGCCAGTTCTATCAGTGTTAATCCACATTTGCAGCGGCGGTGTTTCACAACGAAATACATTAATATACATCAGTCGGAAATATTTAGATCAATGGAAGACAGGTAACGCGCTTATATACGAATGTTTATTCCAATCAGAAAATGGTTACACGTGTTGGCCAACAATGTAGAAAATCATCGGTCGATTTTTCCGAGAAAATTGTATTTTTGTAGAATTTGTTTTCGCTCGTCACGTTTCGTTTTCTCCCGCTAATTGCGGAGCATTATGCATAAAGAAAGAAACGATCCTTTCTTTGGACAATGAATGCGGGATGTGCACAGCAATGCGTAACGCCTCTAATTCCACCGTGAACGTCATAAACGCGGTTACCGTTTACGCAACGCTGTCGTTCGGAAAGTAATTTATTGAAGGGCAGGGTATTGCACGCTCTTTTCCGTCACGCGATTCACACCGTTGAATCTTTACGTAATTAGCGGGAAGTGTCTGGTCGGGACGTTTGCGATCTGTTGTCCATCAATTTTCGCCGGATGAGGGGAGGGAGCACGAGTCGAGGGGAAAGAGTTACCCTCCCTTCCCTCTTATAAGTTCCTTCTGTTTGAAACCTTCGCCTGGATTTTTCAAACTCTTCTTACCCCCATTACTTGATTATTCTCTAATTTCTAATTTTAATTTAATTACATCGTAATTCGGAATTAATGTAATTTAATTACAAAGTATTTTGTAATTGTACTCTAAGTGCAAAACTACGAATTTTAATTAAATTACAATGTATTGTATAATTGCACTCCAATTGCAATTACGAATTACATTGTAATTTAATTGAATGAAGATCTGAATTATAAATTACAATATAACTGAATACAGTGTAATTCAATTACTTTGTAATTATAATTCCTGGAGTAATTCAATTGTAATTCTGCACAACTCTGGAGGAAAGGGCATAAGTCCCGAGTGATGGTTTTTTTAGTGGGTAGTCCAAGGGATCCGACCATCCGATCTCTTGAGCCCCACACTACCCCCGACAGGGGTGTGCGCAAAAAAAAATGCATTTTGTCCGTCACCCTTAACAAAAAATAAAGAGGAGGAATCAGGAACTACAATATTTTTGGGACGCCGCGTGTATGTCCATTCATACAACCTTAAAATTGCAAACAATACATAATTGTATTAATAATTGATAAAAAATAAAAAGATTCCTGCTTCGAAGTAGTAAATGTCCATTAACAAGACCACAATAAAAAATTGTTGCAATTGACTAGGTGAACAAATTCATCACGAAAATCCACTTTGTGTTCGAAATCTCACAAAATTATTAATAAATATTGATAATTAATATCGGGCGTATTTTTTAATATTTCAGCAAACTACAATTATTGACGAAAAATAAAAAGATTTCTGCTTTGGACCACAATAAAAAATTGTTGCAAAATCCACTTTGCGTTCTTGTATATTAATAACAAATACCGAACGTATTTTTTTATTTTTCAGCACACCGTGTTTAGAACAACGAATTTACACTCGAACACGATCAGTGAAGGAAACCAGGCATATGTGTCTGTGCACTGTTTACCACTTCTACTGAACCACTCCAACGTCGATTTCCTCGAAAACAAAGGCTCGGACGGAATATAATGTTGTTTCACATTTTTGACTGGGTTTTCCGGGAAGAATGAATACACTGAATGGTGTGCAGCATTGTTGCAGCCGCACCTTTATAATTCGTGCGTATCGTTGTCTCAGCAGCACTGAGCACTCGGCCGAGTATCGGTTCGTCTCGCGTATTTATAGATAGCAGAGAAACCGTACCGTTCTATCGTGAACAAGCGATCGTGCAAATTGATCTATGATGATCCTGAGAATAGATAGGAGCCAATTAAACGGAAACAATAGGCGCGGAGAACGCAAACGCTACGTTGTTGGCGGATCAGCAGTGTCGGACGGGAAAGATCATGTGCGCTCTCAGCTTTTCTCGAACTCGTAAAGGTAATCTTTAAACTGCGAATGAAATCTCCGCGGTTCAAGGTAGTGGTCTGTCCCACATATGGGTCGGTTTTTTGTTTTGATCTTAGATAGAACCAAGTTCAATTCCGGAATACCAATCAATTCGACACCTTCGTTACGATTGTCCTCGTAATTTGCTTAATTGGCGAGGTACAGCATATTCGGTCTTTTTTATTGTGAGATAGTACACTCCGTGAATTTGTAAACAAATGTCCTCTTCGAATTTTTTAATTCATTATTTTAAATATAAATTTTTATGCTGATATATTGATTGAACCAAATTTGGTCGAGAGTTAAAACTACACACTGAATTTTTATTTGATCTACTCTCCCATCATTCATTTGTCTTCACTATTTTTACTTCACGAAATATTATTTCATGCGAATGGAGTTGCAGCAGACAATGTGCTAATTTCGTCCATTACATTTTAATCAGTTCCGCGAATAAGAAATGTACGGAATATCTCCAGCAAAAAAGTCCTTTCTCTGATACTTCACAGCCTTCAAGGCTGGAGGATTTCGTTGAAAAAATTTATTTTCGTGTTTTTGACGCTTCATCATATCTTGCCTTCGGAGAGTCTCTTCCGGATTGAATATATACACTGTGTCCATCAATTAAACATGCAACTGAGAATTATGAAACTACTAAAAATTTCGAGTGTCAACAAAAATTTTTTTTTTCATCGAATCATTACGGAAAAGATTGAAATTATTCACAATATTTCCAGTGCTTGGCACGTGTACTGTGTGAAGAATCGTTATTGAAAACGCACATCGATAGAGTAGCACTCAATTAAATTCTATCGACGCTGTTCATTCTATATTTTTGATTTTTCCCTGTAGCGTAGACTTTTTGTAGGATTGTGCTGCTAGTTGCAGGACACCGTGTAGTTTAGGTAGGGGAAGGTTAGGTTTGCACAAGAAATTCTCACGGATTTCGGTGAGCAGGAAGGCGAGCCGTTACTAGCCGAACGACCTAGACCTTTCGACTTGTCCGAAACCTGTACACCGGATTTGCATCAATTATCGATTATTGTCCCTTTCTTTCCTGTTCTCTTCTTCCCTCTAGTCTCGCTTTTCAGAATGACAGACCCATTACCAATTAGACAAGCCAACGGCGATATGTAATTAGCTGCTGCTTTTTTACGTGGGAATTATTCGACGAACGACGGAATATTGCAATCTTATTCCCTCGAAGTTTACATATTAATGATATTTCATTTCAAGATTTTACAAAAGGAACAGAGCTTCAAGATTACCCTTAAAGTCTAAATTCTTTCAAGACTGCTATACAAATTCTTGCAACTTTTTGCAACGAATTTAAATGATTTCCTCAATTGCAGATTTAATTTATAACAAAGATAGGTAAAAATTCAGGAATTGCTCCTTTCAAAATGGCGGGTTTATTTCTCTGGGCATATAAAAAGTGTAGAAAGTATTCGTACACAATTTAAAAACAAATAACTTTCTCAATATTGGACCCAACAGCTCGAGTTTTTTGAGACGTTAGAAGGATTAGTTTACTAGCTAATTTGTAAATAATTTTTTAAAACTTGTTATTGGTCTCAATTGCGAAGGAAGAAGTAAAGGCCACGATTTAAAAATTTTTTTAAATATTCGCTGTTAGTGCTCCTTGAGCCTACTGTTAATCAAGTGCAGAGATTCGACTAAATTTCATTAATTCACGCATTCGTTACAGAAAAGGTGAACCATTTCCTGTCGGCCAGCGGTAGGGGTTGGTTCCCAGCGGGGATAAAATCTGGAGGTAGTAGACTTACATCTTTTTCCGTTTATGACGTCCAAAATACGAAACTTGTTGGGCGGTTGCGAGTTGTTTCCGAAATCCCGCCGACAAGCAGTCGGTGCAGTACGCGAACAAGGTCACCGACGTCCCGACGACGTTGGATTGTCGATCAGGTGTCAAGGGGAGGTTCGTCGTGTTACGTCAGCGTTTATACACTGGTGGCGCGCTGGCGCGTTCCTGCATCCACACGCGTGTGCATCTATACGTTGGAACACCGGGACGAACACACATGTACACAGTAGCACACAAAGCGAAGGAGAGAGAGAGAGAAAGAGAGAGAGAGAGAGAGCAGGACAGAAATCACCGAACGTCACTGGTAGCCGGGTAGCCTAACCGAAAAGCCGCGGTGTGCGATGTCTCCGACGTCTGGTCCGTTTTCTCAAGCACGTGCACTTGTTCCTCATTTGCTCGACGGTCCCGGAAGTGTTTCAGAGTCCTGGTAGACGCGATGAAAACGAAGAAGAGAGATCGACGGGTTCAGTCGGATCGCTGAGAAGGATCGATCTAGATCTAGCTCCTCAGCGAGCAATAAACAGTAAACAGGATTCAATAAAAATCAGTCGAGTCGATGTCGAAATCGATAAGAAAACTACGTTTCACAGCTGGTGGAGGGATGACCGAATCAGGATCGTTTGTATATCGATCGGTTTTAAGTATCGGAGTGGCCAAAACGACGATAGTCCGAGACAACCACGACCCAGTTGCACGTGTAAGCTTCCTCGGAACTGGGTTATCCTTTGTCCAAACAGAAAACCGTCGGTCGTACGTCCTCGTCTTTCCGGTTCCTCCGCGTCACGACCAATGGTCCTCCTCTCCCCTCTTCTATTTGTTTCTCGGTGACCAGGTCCTTTTGTATCGCTCCTTCTAACTCGCTCTAATCCTTCCAGCTATTTGTCACTTTCCCTCCCGTTCCATTTAAGAACACAGAGTAACATCCCTTCGAAAAGAAAACCGGTCTAGGTCGAATCGATCACTGAGCACACTCGATCGACAATCGCCAGGGTTCATCGATCGTCGTCTACACATCACAGTCTCGATAATCCAGATCGCGGAGAGTTCAACGCTGTGTCTCTGTTTCACTGGCACAGTCCTCCGCTCGCTATCAAGCCAGAGT
Source organism: Lasioglossum calceatum (assembly GCA_963966675.1). Lineage (NCBI taxonomy): Eukaryota > Metazoa > Arthropoda > Insecta > Hymenoptera > Halictidae > Lasioglossum > Lasioglossum calceatum. Next base: position 9,530,967 of record OZ016549.1, read on the forward strand.
CCTCCGGACCCTTTCAACTAGGCCCCACCAATACAATGCCCGGGGAAATTACGCGTAATCCGAAAATACACATCGATCGTTTCCTCGGGTTATATCACACAAAATTCCTCGGCAGTGAGAGAGAGAGAGAGAGAGTTCGTTGCACCTTCGCTCGGCACCGGTCGCGTATGTCACGACTCCGTGTTTGCTCTAGCATAGCCGGTGCCCCGTGTCGTTGTAACACTATCAACCGGAGTCGGTCTTATCGCGTCCACGCTGTGCGCGCTACCATTCATACGTCGGGTTTTCACGGAGACGCGACGGGACGCTGAACAAGCGTGGCGAACACGCATGCACGATTCGCGCGCGTGAGCGCACCAAAATGGCAGCCACGCACTGGTTACGTAACCGTTTTCTTCGCAAGTCCTCTTTTTCCCCTCTCTCCAGGAACTGGCTGTCCGCGTTCTTTTCCCTTTGATCGTCCAGGTCTATGAAATCCCGATCGGGACGCTGAATTAATAAGAGCGACTCGATGATTCAGCGTGGCGCACCGCCTCGGGAGAAGGGGATACGATGGGGAAGCTAGAGTTTTATCCGAGTTCAGTCGTGGAGGCCGAAGAAACGGTTCGGGCGCTGATAACGTGGCAGTATCGTTTCCCGCGTCCTCGTCCACGCGCTGCTATCGATCGGCAGTGTCGGGTTGCGATTCCAGATCGCTCGAATAATGCATGAGGAGCGAGGAAGAGAGAGAGAGAGAGAGAGAGAGAGAAGGAGGAGGAGGAAGAGGAGGAGAAAGAGAGTGACGGCAGGCGGCGGCGGCTGTGTACCAATTTTGGCTGACCCGGTCCGGCTGGATCTCCCTCTGACAGTGGCAGTGCGATCCCCGATAGAGGCCGGGGCTAATTCTAAAGGTCTCCGAGAGTCCCGCTGGCAGTGTTCAGAATGAAAGCGTGGTCGATCGATCAGCGGTGGCCGCGATCATCCCCCCGGCACACGCGGACAGGCGCGTTCCCGAGGACTGCCGGCGCGGGAAGATGAAACGCGGGACATTCGTCGACTGGGAAAAATCACAGAGGCTAAGAGATGTGCGCCGCGCACGGTTTTCTTTCGGCGATCAGTCGATTGGCAGTGGCGTTGTTCGAGATCAGACGACTCCCGTGCTGCAGCGGTCCCGTTGGTCGCGCGTCGACGGGCGGGATCGTTTCGAGCACACACGTTGGTTTGTTGACACGGAAACTGGCGGAACGACTAGCGGGCCACGGGCGCCAGTGGGTTTCGAGTTTGCGGACCAGCGAACATCGTGCGCATGGAACGGACGGGAGACAGGAGGGAAGGGGATAGAGAGACACACCGATGATGCTGAATATTCTCGCTCGATGGCACTTCCGGTTCGAGAGAGCCTGGCCACTTTCTCCCGTAGCGCCGGGAGTAACGATCGTTTCCCTGTCGCGGAGGCTTGCTTCCTGGTGCAGCCGATTTCTCGCGGACGATTCCTCTCCTCCGACGACGACGGACACAAGGGCACGCGGTGTGACGGAGAAGAAACTTTAGATCGATTCAGCAACGCGCCGCATCGGAGGTTAACGTCCGGCTCACACACATACACACACACACGTATATACCACAGAGGACAGAGACACAGAGAGCGATAACTCTAGATGTACCACCAGGTGTCACGGGCTTCTATCTCCGCTCATTCGTTCGAGTGTCCTCTTGTTGCGCTGCGTCGGGATCCGCGCGACCAGTCATCGGCCAGTAGAGACAACGAGCTGGTATCAAGGTGGATGGAGATCGATGAACGCGTGGCAGGTTGTCGTAGGTCGCGGGAAGGTCTTCTGCGAAACGTCGGCCCGTGTTTCTTTCGTCGAGCTGCAGCGGGAATGGCGATTCCGCTCGCGGCACGTGGTTCCTCTCCCCGAACCGTGCGAAGGGAGTACTCGCGCGGGACACTTCCGGTTCCTGGCTGAACGACGACCATCACCATCACCATCACACTGGCAGCCGCCGCGCCACCACTACCACCCGGCACCACCACCACCACTACCGCCACCAAGACCGCGACCACCACCGACGTTGTCGTTGCGTCTACCACGTCGAGCACGTTTGCCTCCCGTTGTGTGTTGTGTGCCACGTACGTGTGTCTCTCTCTCTTCTCTCTTTCTCTCCCTCGGTCTCTTTCAACCACGTACGTGATCTCGTCTGTGTGTACACGTGTCTTTGTGTGTTTGCGTATGTGTCTGTCTGTTTCTCTTTCTTTCTCTCTCTCTCTCTCTCGCTCTCTCCTTCCACCGGCGTGTAGATGTGTGCGTGTGTGTGTATGTGTGTGCGCACACAAGAACGGCCGTACACCGTGTCTGTGAGCGTGTGGGTGCGCGCGTGGACGTGTTACTCTCTCGTCGTACCGAGGTGTAAACCGAGTGTCGAGCTGAGTTTGCTTCGACAAAGTAGGGCGACGACTGGGACAGCGGCCACGGGCACCAGCGCTCACCGACGAGGAACCCGTGCGCCGTGCGGTGGAGGAACTGTGGAAGTGGAAGAGAGAACCCTCCTCGTAAAACGGCAGCGTTGCTTTACTACGTTCTCCAGTAGGGGAACCTCTAACATCGCTGCAACAAGCATACGCGATTGCTTAGCGGGACGCGCGCCCGCGGAAAAACCGATCTGCCTCGGCAATTTTCACGATCCCAGGCGAATCTCTTTCGGTTTCGCTCCTCATGACAAACGTCGCGTAGACTAGACGGTTTAACGATGGTTTGCATGCTTGTTTGCATTCGACAAACGATCGATCAGCGGCTCTGGTACCGCTCTGCCTCCAAATCTTACCGATCCTCGTCGTCCTGTTTCTATTGTTTCCAGTTGAGCGACTGGGGAGGGTTGATACTTTGTTCAGGAAAAAGATTCGGTAAATCAAACTGCTTATTTCAATGAGCCTTTTGTGTATTTAGATTCAATATTCTCGTGGATTTTCAACGTGTTGTTTTATGCTTTCTGCGAAGGATTTAATCGATGTCCATTTTCTGTTATTTTCTGTATTCTCAATAACTCGTGAACTGACAGGTGAAATTCGCTTGTGTGTACATACTCCTTTTAATTGGAACATGAAATTTCTTTAGCATGTGCAAAGTTTTTACTGTGGAAAATGCTACCCCTTTGGTGTAGATGCACGAAATTTTTATTTTGTTCTCATAATTGTTGTCATTACTATATAAGATCGCGATTGTTTAAGAATAAGTATACTGTCATTGTTTATGCAAATTCACAATCTTTCACGTAGGAATTGGACTTATTAGGAGAGAATTATTTGGAGAGAAAGTTCTGTCGTATTTTTAAAAAATACATTTGAATCAATTTATAAACATGTTTAATATTATTCAATGATATCATTTTCCATTATTTGTAACAACTTGTTGCCATCTTTCAGATAACCTGTCAATTCCTGTTTTTCATTTACAAGCAAAATTACTCCAACCTAGTATATTGAATTTTCTTCATTGAGCTTTTGTTGCATTAAAAGTAATTTACTGTTAATGCATTGTGTAGACTGAGGAATTTTATTAGATTCATAACAATCCATACTAAACATTATTTACCATTTAATAACTTTTTTCGTGCACAGTATCGTTTTGAAGAAACTCGACACCGAAAGTTAAATCGTAAGTAGAAATAGCAAGCGATAACCAGACACATCAGCTGATTGTAAGTGAATGACTCTTTTACAGACCTGTTAGGTGATTTATTTTGTAACAAGCATTCTTCCTTGAATTGTACGAACATTTTTATCGAATTATTTATATCGTTAACGATGATATTTTATGATTATGATAAAAATCGCATCAATCCACTTGTGGCTCTTTGTTGATGAAAAAAATATAATGATCTTTCTCTAATTGTCAATCGAATATTTCTTGATTGGTGTATATTCTAAGGTGTCACACACTTTTTATAAATAAGTGACATTATACGAAAAGATAATATGCATTACTTCTTACAAATTCATCTTTGCTGAAACTACTTCCCGACTACTATCTAGAAGTACGATATTAAAATGTTCATATTAGTTCCTCGAATTATTGAATGTAACCACCAATCTACTAAGTGAATTAAGAACTAAACTACTTTCGAACTAGCGAAGTAGTAGCTGTCAACAACTAATCATGTCAGTGTCAACGAACGCATGTACAACTGTGGTGTACATGGTGAATTAAAACCAGGTGTAATTACATAACATTATGTAACATTATCCATAAATTAATATGAAGGTATTTTTCTATTATGTTCAAAGATTCTACGGAAATTAATAAGAAATTAGATTGGACGTACCATCGCAGAGTGATCTGTTTGGCCAGAAGAAGTGGAAAAAACTATTTTAGCGTTATTTAACTTAGCTATAAAATTCTGATATAGTCGGAGTCAAATTTTGTTGGCTTATAATCACAAATCTTTACCGAATGTAATGAGATGAAAAAGAGCATACAGACTCACACAGAACTATAACAAAATCGTCAATAAAGTTTTTTAATCGTAAAAAAACTTATAGAATTATTGGTAATGTTCAAATATTAATAACTGTACCAATTTAGATGATAGCAAAATGAGATTTGTGCAAAAGTGCTCTGTACACCTACCTGAAAAACTTTTGTAATACAAGAATTTACATAATTTTGCTTAAAACACTTGAAAATCGCCAATCAACGGACGCTGTTTTAGAGTCTGTTTAAGAACGCAACGCGCGCCTTAAAATCTCTTTACTTTCGATGAAGTTTACTACTTCACTGGTGTACAAATAGAAAACACAACATTAAAGCCTTCAAACCTTAACTACGACGGACAAAAAATACTTGATGGCATACGCAAAAATCTAGAGATCGATTTTTTTCCACTTTTTCAGGCGAAATAGATTTCTGTGCATCGTTCCCATAAACATATTGCAAAGGATTACGGTAGAGTTTATAGGAGCTGTATCAATCCGGAAAGCTTCTCGCACGATTCCGTACTTATTGACAGGAAGTTTATTCCAGTGGATCGCAATTTACATGAACGCGATAAATAAATTAAAAATCATACCTATTAGCATCTCATATTTCGATAATAACTACGCAGCTTTAATTCGTATCGAAACGAATTATTTCAGGAAACGTAACCTGGATTATAGACTTCCTCATACGCGGTTAAGTTGAATATCGACCAGTTCAAAATGGATGGATTTACAGCAACAACTCGGCAGCTTGCAACTTTGTTCGTTAACTTGCGAAACGAGTTCGGTTCGATTTCTATTTCAGTCAGGACTCGTATCCGATTTTTACCAATTCCAGCCATTACCGTTTCGCTTCCGACCGAATAACAGTCGTAATCTGTGCAACGAGGTATGAGATGCTCGAATAGTCTCGTAACTAAATGACTAATGCACTCCACTGTTTATAAATGAGAGCGTGGCTACGTAACGCATTCCTGTATTGACAATATGGCAGTTTGCAGACGCAAAAATACTCTGGCTGGTTTCTCCCATGAATTCTTAATTTTCGATTCCGTATCTCTGGATTAGAAATTTTATTGCGTCGAAAGCAATATGTAGTACCAAACTTGATTCAATAATTATTTTTTATTGCTTCTCTTAATAAGATTAGAATATCAAGTTTTTTATCAATATATTATTCATATATTAATATAGTATATCATCTAATATTAATATTAATATAGTGTATATCATGTAATATTAATACTAATATAGTATATCATCTAATATTAATATTAATATAGTATATTATCTAATATTAATATTGATATGTTAATATATAATATAAAACTAATATTAAGATATTCATATAAAATATCATAACATAATTTCCAATACTTTTCGGGAATTTTGTAACGTCCACAGGATATTTTATCGTAATTTGCAAGCACTGTGAATTGAACATAGAAAATACATAATTTAAGCAACATTTTAATTATATTTTCTTTATAAAGTTGTGTACGTATTACCCAATTACAAATAAGCTTTCTCCTTTAATTAGATGTCAATCAATAATTTGTATAATAAAAATGGATTGAATCAATACAACGGTTACGTGAATGAGGGTTAAATGGATGCATTAATGCATACTGATAGAATTATTGAAAAATTTATGCGACGTTCTATTATCTCCTCACAGTTCTAACGGAACATAGTATATTAGTTTAATTTGACTATTCGATAAAATGCAGACCTATATGAAATTGCAAATCGAAACGAGAGACGTTCTTCCACTGAACGGAATTTAACGATATTAATAGGAAAATTTTCATTTTAATTGCACCGTCTGGGAAGGAGTTAAAGGAAAATTAACTTTTTGTAATTAACATTCGGAACGAGATTGACGTAATGATATTAATTATTAAATTTTGTTAAAACGTTTTTAAAAACTGAGGTAAATTTGAATTTTAAATTGGAAAATACTGAAATTATTTTTGCAAGAAGATTTTTATAAATTACTCATTACTTGTAACTTATTATTTTGTAAATATAATATTTGTAAATGATTAAGAAATTACAATTTTCTTCTTGAATTGCAACAAACTGGAGTCAAATTGAAATTAATTTTCTTTTTTAATATGTTTAACTGGTTGAAAATAATGTAACAGTATTTTTAAATTCTCGTCATGTTTTTACCATTTTAATTTACACCTACTCGTTTTTGTCATAAATGCATATAATCCGCTGTCTAACGATTACCCACGCCTAATAACGAATCGCAGCATCGGACATATCATACAGAATCGATCGATATTTCGATTGGAAGTGATTCCGCCTGTCGTACGATACGGAGAATGCGATAGGATTACTTTTATCTTCGGCGTACAGGGTTCATCGTCGATGAAGTGTTTCGTTAGACCGAATCTTTTTTCCATGCGGAGTCCTACGGAACTGTCATTTGCGAACGTCGCGCTTAAACGTTTATACATATGTATTTTAGTCCGTCGATGCAATAGACAGATATCTTTAGAAACAAGATCGATCGATCGATCGGTCGATCCTACGCGGCTCAGGTGTGGCACCGATGTTGACGAGAATCGATTCGACGATAGATGACAATGGGAAACTATGAATATGAAAATCAGTTTTTGTTCTGCCGTGCACGTTGATCCGTTCAACAGAATCCGTTCTATGCAAACAGGCTGCGAAATGTTTGCGCAAATCCTTATGTTTATGGATTCGGTCACGGAAATTCGAGTCGAGCAGAATTCGTTTATCTCGTTAACCGTTCTATTACATATTTGATAAGACAGAAACCTCGTCAAGATACGCCGGAGGGAATGCAAATACAAACTTCTGGATGAATTTATTGAAGTCCAAGCGAAACACGAAATTGCTAATTTGTTGTGGATTACGTTCGATCCCAACAGAAATCGTTCGAGAACCTGTCCACTCGTCATTGAAGTTTCATCAAGTGGTTAAATTACACATATTAATTAATCGTTGGAATATTTTCGAAGATTTTAGTGACCAAGGTTTTTTCAAATACAGTGAAGCCTCGATCTAAGAAAAACCCTCAGGACCAGAGTCGCCAGATTAAGACTCGTGTCCCCACTCTGTCTTCCCCGTGGAGGGGATATTCGTTTTTCTTACATCAAGGCTTCACTGTAACTGCCGTTGCAATGTACTGATTAAGTTTCTTCCAGAATTTATCATTAAAAATAACACAGCCTGTATATTAAATTCTTAAACATCATTATTCACAATTAATCTCCATTTTCACATGCACGAGCAACATCTGCATCCGTGCGACTTACAAATGTTTAGCTACAGAAGCGGTTCCGAAAACACAGTTTCACTTTATTTTCCCCAAGAGGAGGTCTCCAGCCAGCGAAACAAATTCTGCTCATTCCGGCTTTGAAAAACCGACTAGCAAAAATGTAAATTTGCAGAGAGACCCGGTCTAATTACCAGTAATAAACGGTCCTCATTTATTCCGCAGATAAAGGAAAATGTATTTCTCTGCACCGCGGGTGGAAGCCGCGTCAATAGAACAGTACCATCAACTTTTCAAATAATCTTTCTTGGGTGACGGTGTATTTGAAAAATTTCTATCGTTCCAACGACAGAAGAGAAGCCGAAAGAAACTTTTCTGGTCGTCCTGGGAGACTATGAAAGGGTTCGCAACGTTCCCGTAAAAACGCTTCCGCGATAGAGGAACGGGCGAATCGTCCGAAAAGCGAGCAGACCAGGAAAACGCGACTCGGTGCGGTGGGAAGTATTTAGAATGAAAAGAGAAAGCAGCGTGGCATAAACGCGGCTCTCCGTGCCCGAGGAACGTTCTCGTCTGTGTACGGGTTCTTGTTATTCTTTTACGGTCTAGGCCACGATGTTCGATAACCGAAAAACTTTCACCTCCCGAACCGCGTTACATTCGCGGAGTCCATGACCAAAGATCGCGGAACACCACCACGTGTTCACGCGCGCGCGGATCTCGTTACCCGGGACTCTCTTGATCTTGATCTTTCGGCCGGGCCACGTTACATAAAGACACCGCGCGGCCGAAATATCTCCGTGTAAACGAGTCCTTGGAATGATTTCACGTGGTCCCGTTTTTTTTATGCGTGCCACCACTCAAAATTGTTTGATCGGATCTCCTGTTTTTTCCCCGAGTCGAGAGAAAGGCCTTGACTGGGTGAGGTCTTTGGCCGAATGTTTGACCGCTTGCGGTTACCGTCTATGCAAAACAGAGAACGGGAAACGTGGCGCTATCTTAATTTACAACTCGCTTTTTCATTCAATTACACACGATCAGATATTTTGGCACAGCCTGTATACACCGGGAAAGGCATCTTTCATTTTTCCTATTGTTCCATTAATAAGGGAATATTAACGCGTCTCTAATCGACTCTCTATTCATTTTTACCACGCTTATATTAACTTGCCGTGTTGTTGTATGCGTCAAATCTTATAATCGAATTTTAAACCTCTTCCCATAGACTCTTCCCATAACCACTTGCTTCCGAGATGACAATAAAAGTAGAAAATAAAATATATAAAAAAACTTAAAAAAAACGCTTATATTAAAATGCACTAAAAAGGAGATAATAATTTTTTTCCTGGTTCTCCGTAAAATACCGAATCCAGTTAAATGATTAATAATGTCTTTCCCAAAAATTTTAAGCAATTAGTTCAACATTTCTTCTGTTATAAAATTAGTGTCGGAATAGATAGAAAAATTTAATATAAATTTAAATAAAATCATGACCTCTAAAAATAAAAGCGTGGAGCGTTAAACTGAATATTGACGTAATCTTCGTGGTTGCTCCACGCTTTTATTTATTTTTATAGTCACTAATGTCATGATTTTATTCAAATTTATATTAAATTTTTGTATGTATTCCGACACTAATTTTATGATCAAAATTTTGGGGAAAAATATTATTAATCATTTAACTGGATTCGGTATTTCATGGAGAACCACGAGAAAAATTATTTTCTCCTTTTTAATGCATTCTAATATAAGCGTCGCGTTTTTAAAAAGTTTTTTATATATTTTTTTAAAATTTACTTCAATGTGCAGAAGCTAGAGTCGTTTATCCACTGCAAGATGGTTGCAGATGCTTTATCTATTGTGGAATGTACGTAGAATGCACCAATAAAGAAGTCGGATGCTGAAGGTTCGGATAATCGAGGATCTACTGTGTTAGTGTATGAAAAAAAGTTTAAAGAATGATCGATGTATCGACGCCATCGCATGAGAAAGATGGATTATCAGAGGCAATCAACGCGGAGAGAAAAGTCAGCCTTGGTCTCGTTGTAAGAAATTAAAGGAAATGCTCGCTCCGAGGATATCCGCGGGACAGTGTGTCTGCGACAGGAAGAATAGTCCTGCAAAAAGCAAGCATGATCGTGGTAGTGGGAGAACGACGTTCAGGTCGAAGGCCAGCCGGCGGAGTGCTCCTTGGAGCACTGTACCTACGTCACAAGGATCCTCGGCGTCGTTGCCCTGACCTCAAAACTAGCTGACTCTCGCTATCGTCGCAACAATTACGATCTCGCCGCACTCCGCTAGATAAACCTCTCCGGCTAGCCGACGCAAACGTGCTTCCCGAATTTCCCGAAGACGTTTCTCTGAAATCTATTCCGTGTACAAATTAATCCGTCGCTCTCACAGGTAATAAACTGTACCTTTATTTCGGATTAATAAAATTTCGACCAATGTGTATCGAAGAATTGATTAGTTGTAAATGTAATGTTTCAATTCTAATGATAAATTAATTTTAAATTTCAAGTTTGATCGAGTTCTTTTAATTCGACGTAAATAATTTGTAAATTCACGAAAAACTACAAATTAATTTGTATACCTGATGCACGCACATTTCTTTCTTTTTAACACTAAATCTACCCAGCACTAATAGCGATTCAAATGTTTTAGCTTATAGAAATGACAAGGCTCTAGCTATTTATATTTTGTGCAACTTTGATTGCAATATGTGCTTGGACTACAGGATGGAAACATCGATCTGCAGGCGGCCCGGGTACAAATCTACTGGATTACACACCAAACACATCATAATTTATAGGGAAAAGGCACAAATATTGAGTCCGGTAAAGTAAAGTTTACCCTGCTCCTGACTTGTTCTTTTGGAAATATTAAAATTATAAATATATTTTCCTGAGAGATGTTTTTAGCGAACTTCTCTCTTGAAGTACATATTTACACAAAACTGGTGCGAAATGTAAATACATGCCATTTCTTAAATGGCTAAACATTTCCGTGGTCACATTCATGTTACTTCTATAAAGTACTGTGAAAAAGTGTGTTTCACTGGTCAGTATGCCAAGTGTTAGCGTCGCCATTGTTTTGACGCGACATGCGAGCGCGCGAAGATTCCTAGACCGTTCATTGGATCGTTTTTAGAGGGCAGGAGGGTAACACGCTCGGCTTGGCGGCCGAGAGCCGCGCGTAATTTCGTGCTTTCTCCTCCGATCAGAAACGGAGAGTAAGACCGGAACGACGTTTGACACACTTGCCGCTTGAACCGGCTGAGACGGCGACACTCTTCCTGGAAGAGCCGCGGAAGGGAACGACGCGAACGAAACTATTCGTCACCGGAAATAGATTGTTCGTTGGCGAGGCGGCCGCTTAATACCGCGGCAAACAATAGTTGACCCGAATATGCGCGCTGAAACGGCGAACAAGACCCGACCCTGATGAGACGAAAGCCGCTCGTTACGAACAATTGCACGCTGAAAGGTCATTAACCGCGGCTGATTACGACCAGCGAACATTCTCCGCGTTGTACCTTAAATATTCCGAGCAGAAATCACCGGTGTACACGATGCGATCCAACAGAAAGAGAGAGAGAGAGAGAGGCGCCCTTAATGGGCCGCAACAGCGTGTCGCTTACGTGAATCATTTACCGGTGGAACGATCGACAGGGATATTGTTCGGAACAGGAAGCAACGCGTCGACTCAACTCGACTCGATTCGATTCGGTTCGCGTCGATCCGCGCTTCTGAGTTTACGTCGGGCTCAATGAGACCTCGGGCTAGAAGCGATTTATGACCGTCGTCGACGAATCGACTGGATATTTCCTGATGTCGCTTCCAAGAAGATCTAGGAATTCTTCGGTTCCAGCATGCATCGGCTATGGTACGCCAAAGTAGCCTAATAGCCGACTTCGTTTGACATCGGACCCCTGCTAGCTCCGATACAGAACGCTCCATTTTTTATTAGGAAAAATTTTTTATTAGGAAATCTATCAGATGTATTAATCTTTCATCGTTAATTCAAACATAAATCTTTGCAGTGAAAACTTCTTTACGCGCATCGCTTACACAATTCCTGGGCAGTGAATTAATCTGATCCATCACGCACCGAGGTGAAACGCTATACGGGTATACTTGGGGAAGCCGAGAAAAAATAGTTTTTTTATTTTTTGTACAAAATATTCTGTGCATTACAGACTAATGAGTAAGGAGAACATTAATAACATTGTGAAGAGAGAAAATTTTCCTTTTTATTAGGAAATCTATGAGATTTATTACTACATAATATGCATTGCAAACTTAGACAAATGCTGGGCAGTGAATTAATCTGATCCATCACGCTCCGAGGTGAAACGCTATTTGGTTAAACTTGGAGGAGTCGAGAAGAAATTGTTTTTCTATTTTTTGTGAGGAAATTGCCTATGAGATTTATTAAAACACAATGTACATTACAAACTAGTGAATAACGAGAACGGTAATAACATTGTGAAGAGAGAAAATTTTCCTTTTTATTAGGAAATCTATGAGATTTATTACTACATAATATGCATTGCAAACTTAGACAAATGCTGGGCAGTGAATTAATCTGATCCATCACGCTCGGAGGTGAAACGCTATACGGGTATACTTGGGGAAGCCGAAAAAAAATTGTTTTTTTATTTTTTGTACAAAATATTTTGTACATTACAGACTAGTGAGTAACGAGAACGTTAATAACATTGTGAAGAGAGAAAATTTTCCTTTTTATCAGGAAATCTCCTATGAGATTTATTGCAACGTATTTTATGTCGCGAGCACGAGGGGTGGGAGTGATAATACGCGAAAAATTCGCCAGGCATCGCGGAAGGTTGAGCAAAGTTGCCCGTTGAAGGCGAACGCTTCCAAAAGGATAAACGATGCGGCTCATCTGGATTACCGTTTCCCGTTCCGTGGCTCGAGGCTGCTTAAACCGTTGAACGTCGCGAGGTACCGCAAGCCCCACTGACTCACAGAACTACTTTCCCTTCTTTCTCGACGAGGTATACCTACTATACTACCTCCGCGCGGTGAACAGAGAGCCCCGTTATCCAGCCGGCTCGTCGAGAGTGAAACGTTTGTATACCGAACTCTGCCTTCCCACAGAATAACGTGACTGTGTTCCAACCCACGTTCAAAACCTCTCCCCCTACATAACCTTTTCCATTTCGGCCCTTTTATTTCGACTTCTCTTTCGGCTCGTCTCTTTCCCCCGCGTTTCCCTCCTTCCCTCTGTCGTCGCGTCTCCCACGGAATTTCTAGTTCTGCTTTTTCACTGTCGGCACAGTTTTCTAGAACAAATTGCTAGACACAGCAGGCAAATGTAAATTTATACTTTTAATATATAATATCTTATTATTCTTTGAATGGTTTCACTGTTTTAAATTACACCTCCAATGATAAAGACGTAAAAAACATTTTTTGAAAATTGTATCGGTTATTTGAATCAACCTGAACACAATGAATCAAAAATTGACTTTTGACCGGGCAGATCGTTGAAATTGTGCAGCAATAAATATTGATTTGTAAGAAAATACGGAAAATGAAACCTATCAGGTGCAGAGATCGTTGTAATTTGAATTGCCGAGTGGTTTCGTCTTTCTCCGTTGCCACGTATACTCGGTTATTTTAGAATGGAAGTACAATGAAGTCGACGCCGTTTGAAGTACGAAATCCGACACCAGCGAGCATGTATTTTGCACCACGGTAAATAGAGCGGCAAAATTTGTTGCACCGACGCGAAGGCAGCGAAGTACTGGCTCTAAAAAACATTTGCCACTTAGTCTAGAAGGATTACATTGTCTACTGTGTCAAGGATATTATTCCAACTTTCGAAGGTTCGTTTTTAACATGTTGCTAACCGGAAGTAATGCACTGATAGAAATAACTTATCTTTGAACTTGATTAAAATAGCCAATGAACGTTGAAGTTTCGCATCTGAAGTGCTATAATTACTGAATGGAAATAGTCAGTGGTTTTACAGACAATTACAGCCAATTTCGAGAATCGAGCGATTCGCAAGCAACATTCTTCCGTTTAGTTTTTCGTACGAGATTCCTTCAATCATAATTGTATGTACTATTCACCTAATTCCAGTCGTATACTGTCAACACAAAGGAAGCGACGCTGTAGTTGAAGTAAATTACCCGTAACGAGTACAAAGAGATGGCATTGCTCGAAACACAAAATGTTGGGTTACATTGTACACGGACGCTACCAACGAAATAGATAACTCTGACATTTTATTAACGAAAACATGGCGGAAGGTACTCGACTGCAATTTTACCCGCAGCGGTACTTTCAGCTTTGTATCCGCCATTGAGTCGCGCGGCGAACCAAGATGGCGGCGCGCGTGAAAATGGCTCGTTCGTGAGCGTGCGAAATATTCAAGTGATGCTAGTTTTGAAATGCATAATAATATTGAATCGTGGCTTGAAGATTACTAAGATAACGAACCACATTTTTCTCAGACAATGAATTATAAAAATTATCGACTTCTTCAAATTATCAACAGGCGGAATACATTTTCGATGAACTTCTGTCTCAGACCTTCCAAATAGAACATTTGTTACAATTTTATATGCATTTTAAAAAATAAAGTTGATTCATCAGTTTTCCACGAAAACATTTTCGCGATATAATGGCCACAGAGCCAGTGATTTTCAGTCACCAGGATACTCAAATTTGTAAATGGGAAATTGTTAATGCGTTCGGATAGTCGAATCGATGGTCTAGTTTTTCCTTTAGCTGCAAAATCGCGAAATAATTGAACAACTTGCTAGTGCTAGTGGCGGGGCAGAAGTTTTCTGATGCGCGTATTTAATAAAACAAGATTCACAAGATAGTAACACGTCCATTACTTTTGCATACGCTTAGCACACGTGTGCACACACACACTCCCACGGACAGAAGTCATCGACCGAGTACGATTACCTTTTCGTCCCTTATATAACCTAGCCTCTCGCGAAACTGTTACGCGATATTGGCAGCGTAAAACGATCATTATAGCACGACGACAGCAGGAAAATGAAACTGTCCTAGGTGAAACTACTTGCGGGACTGTTAAACGTTCTCGTAATGTTTCCTTCCTGTCTCCAAACTGAGCTGTACACTCGGTGGGCGTGCCGCAATTAGACAACCTGGCTATTTAAAGATTATCAAGCGCGACGAACCAGTCGCATCGCGGTTTTTCAAACTCTTCGGACATTCACGGGAACGTATGCATGAAACAATGCCTGACCATAGCCACAGTGAATCCAAAAAGAATCGAGAATTTTTTCCAGGATATTTGGGCGCGCCATAGCAGGTAAAAAACTGAGGAGGAGTTTTTGGCTTTTTGGTCGTAAATGCTACCGATCGAATCCTCTGTAAAGGCATTAAACAATTTTTTCTTAATTAATCTATTACAGATTCGAAGATTGCATCTTCTCCTTCACAACCACTGCTTGAAACTTAATCTCTACCTCTCTATCTCTATGTATATACATGTATAATAAAATCGTGTCTGTCTGTCTGTTTGTGACGGCATCAACTGAGGACGGCTGAACATAGAAAGCTGGTTTGAGACATTAGACGCAGCGTTTCTTCGGGAAGGTGT
Organism: Lasioglossum calceatum; assembly: GCA_963966675.1. Classification (NCBI taxonomy): domain Eukaryota; kingdom Metazoa; phylum Arthropoda; class Insecta; order Hymenoptera; family Halictidae; genus Lasioglossum; species Lasioglossum calceatum. Next base: position 9,546,287 of record OZ016549.1, read on the forward strand.
AGGAGAAATCCGCATTCGAAAAAGTCCATTCGTTCAAAAGTTGTGACGTCATTAGTGACCAAAGACGACGTTTTCGCCCTCTTTTGGGCACGTTTCTGCTTATAACTTTTGGATTTGTTGTTGCACGTGGACAAAGTCGCGGATACAACTAGTCTTTACTTAATTTTTACATTTTTCATATAATGCATGTCCAAAGAATGGGGTAATGGCGTCGTAGAAGTGGTAAGGTAGAGTGGGAGACTAGTTTTAATCTGACGACACTGGGAAATATTGGCGTTCGAGAGTTAATTGTTGATTATTTTTCACTTTCTTTGTAAATAAAAATCTTACGAGTTCCTCTATCGGAACCAATCCGAAGCCCTCGAACCTGTCCGCACGTGGCGGGCTGCGCGGCTGTTCCCGCCATCTAATTAAAATCGAGAGACAACTAATTCGGTTGGCATAAACGCTCCACCGTAACCCCACAATAACCCGTAAACAGCCACCGATGGAAAAATCCTTATATAACGCGTGTTAACGAAACCAGAAACTACTCGGCCAAATAATTTACTCGCTGCGCGCGAGCAAAATTCGAGGAGCGCTCGTTCGAGGTGCGAAAGTTCTTCTAATTAACGAACAGTTCAGCGGCGAACTTCATGACGCAATTAATAAGGAGATGTTTCTTCACCGGGGAGAAAAACTAATTAAAAGCTTTCCCGTATGCTCCCGGAGAAATTCAGTTCGAAAATTCGTCGCAGGTGCGTCCGATTGAATCCAATCCAGCTTTGTGCGAGTTCATCGTCGACTGTTTTCTACAAACCGTGTTGAAATAAAAGTGGAATAAAATTCTTTACTCACTGATTTCGAATTGGTTTTGGAGACCTGTAAAAATTTAGAACCAGCTATATCGTTATTACCATACGTTTCGTCGATATTTACGCTCGCGTTAATGTTGAATTGCGGTGCTGCGTATAACAATGAAATATCGCTGACGCAGAAATAAATAAAGGGAACGAATAAATAACCTGAAGTATTTTACTTGTCCAAATGCATTCCGAAGCAGATTTAGAATTATACCGGTAGCGTTATTGTTTAAGACTTCGTATTTTAGTGTGTTAAGATCAATATTCATCAATTGAAAAATTTCAAAAATAAATGAACGAATCATTTAATAAAAATCGTTGAGGTTTTGACTTAAAATCGATGCTTATAATGACAACGATTTTGTTATTTTTGTTTATCTTTTATTCGATTTGTATAAAGTACGTTTTATTATGTTGTATTTTTATAGTTTCATAGATATTAGATAAAATGGAAAATATTTAGTTATGTCTTTGAAAACTTACGCAATTTTTACATTGGTACAAATATATTTTTACTGTTTCAATTCTGTTCTCTTCGTAAACATTCAAAAACAGGTACTCATCTCAAATAAGTAGGCTGAATTTGCTCTATTATTTCCTATTCATTGAAATAATTAAAAAGAGACCATTTCTATTTTGTCTACTAGTCTTGAACTCGACGCAGCGACGCGCAACGCATCGCTTCAGATAATTATTCGCGTCGATAGCCAAGCGGAGATTCTTTCGGCGAGGCTAATTCGCAGTTCGACCATCTTCGGCCACTAAAAGAGGCGGCCATTGCTCGAACGACGCGGCCGTGACTCGTCGCGAATCGCCGATACCGAATCAATTCAGCGCACGGTGCTCACGAACCGTTCCATGCTCGTTTGTCCCTACACGTGTAAATCGTTAAAGCCGGTAATGGATCATCGAGGATCACGTAGATCCTTGTCGTGGCGTGCCGTGGGAAACCCGAGGCATCGTTGATCGTAGAAACGCGAGATACGGGGCCGATATGCGCTCCGACGTTGCCTCCTTAGATATCGAATCGGATGTCACCGGTTCCGTAAAAGGAGGATAACGTTTGCGCATGCAGCACGCCGCGGACTATTCTGTACACATATTTGTGAAATAAATAGACGGGAACGGATGGCAGGGAAACCTCTTAACCAGCAGACGTCTCGATCTCCGGGCCGATACGTCCTGCTCGTATATCGATACCGGTACTTCCGCGGAAAAACCGAAGCAAAAGGTTCCGCGGATGCGTATCTAGACCAACTAGCGTCGCGCTTGTCCACACCGTGGAATTCATGGATTAAATCCTTGCCGCGCCATTTTCCTTATGGGCACCGTGACTAGAACATTTTTTGTATTCTTTATTTTAACCCCTTGCCGTAATTTGACGAGTCAGAATCGTGATGAAGGTTAATCAAACAAGAATTAACTCTTTTATCTGCGATGAAGCTTCCCTGAACGGATTATTTCGGGCCAGTTGCAATGCAAGATATTACAAAAATTTATGGTTCTTGTGGAAGAACAAAACTACTGACAAGAATAGCACGATAGACTAGCCTAATGAGATTAATCCCTTGCCGTATTTTGACGAGGCAGACTCGTGATGAAGGTCTTTAACAAATTTAAATGTTACGCGATTCGTTTTATGCATTTATTACAAAAATAAGTAGGTGTACTTTCAAACAATAGAAACATTAGAAGAATTTAAAAGTACTGTTATATTAGTATATTTTCAACCTATTAACCATATTAAGGGAGAAAATCAATTACTAATTCTCTCCAGTTTGTTGCAATTCAGGTAGAAAATTTTTATTTTGTCAATCAATATTTAAGCATTAAAATAAATGCAGTAATACGAAAAATTTATATTTTCTTTTCCCTTCTACGATATTCTTGTGCATAAAGACGTTTTAAATATTTCAATATTTTTTTTCTACTAGACGCATAGTGTTTTTAAAAATTTGCTTTTTTAATATTGCATTGTCATCCGGTTCTGAGCTATGTTTCAAGTTTCAAGTCTCCAGCTCATCGGGAAGTGATTTAAAATTCGATTACAAGATTTGACGCATACAACGACAACGACAACTCGGCAAGCTAATATTAGGTGAAGTAAAAAGTGGTGTAAACGCAGAAAATCCGGAGTCTAATTATAATAGGTATAGGTTGTTGGGTATAGCGTGTGTATCATTGAACTATAGAGGTCCAGACGATCGGCTTCCACTGCTATAGGAGTACATGCGAACGAGCGCTCGTCGGATAAATGGATGCGAGTAGGAATATGCACCGGCAGCCGGTTTCACTGCCAGCCAGCAATAGAGCGTGGGTCGAACGCCGTTGCCATTGTACGTTGCGCGGAGAAACGAAACGGCTCGCCTCGGTTAGCCTAGACGCGTTTAGACCTAGCCTACGAGAATACGTGGACCGTGTCCGTGCGAGAGGGATCGAGAGAGAGAGAGAGAGAGAGATCGAGAGATCGTGTTCCTCGATACGGACGCCGAGGACCGACGCGCGTCCCAGATTCGAGCTTTCGAGGAATTCCGCGAGCGAATCTGCTCGTTTAACCCCTACTGTAACAACCGAAATTTTCAACGGTGTTCTACTAGTCTGTTGCTGACGAAATAACTTTAATTACTCGATTTCTGGCTACCTCAGAAGCAACAGAGACTCACGTGTCTGCAAGAAGTACCTTAAAATTTATATCTTTTTGTACGGCTACATTTATTTCAATGCTTAAATATTTACTACAAACGAATCAAATTATATTTCATTTAAAAAGAGAGGCATAACGTTCATATTTTGTTGGATTTCTTCACCCCTTTCAAGGAAGTACTTTTAATTTTTTTTTCTCTCCCTATACTATACTGCTAACAATAAGTGTTCTTTCTTGAGACAATTTCATTGCCTTAAATTACATTGGTACATGTATACACAATACGAATGAATACTATGAAATTACCTGATACTGAGTACCTTCACTCGGAGTTTCTTTAGATTTTTTTTAAAATCATTTTATTCAACATTTTTAGGACACCTAAAGTTAATTGAAAATTTATTAAAACGAAGTTTCATATAAAAATCCATTTTAATTGTATATTCTCGACTTAGGTTTTCGCATAAAATCGTCCTCTTTTCGGTTCCCAAATACATATCATTTTTAATTATAAGGATTATAGAAAGTGAATCGAAGTTGTCGGAAGAATGCCTGTAAAAATGCTACGAACTGAAAGTAAATGAACCCGTGAAAGTTCTACGGTTGCCGGATCGCCAGGCAAAACATTGAACTGTAATATCGAATGCAACATTTATAGCCTACCGACAAAATGCGCGTGGCGAGTATTATGCAAAAGCTTCCATTGTCGTTGCAATTACAGGCACCGCATTACAACGCAATCTCATCGAAACAAATACAGATTTAGTATCGAGAAATGTATTAAATCGGTCGAATGCATATTTTTCAGTTTTAAGTAGAATAAAATCAGAGTAATATCCATGCAAATGACACATTAACATACATATGGTGGCACATCAATTTATTTATGGCGTTTCTCGTTAGCATTCCACGTGTCTGCGGATGGATATGACAACTGCTACGGAAAAACCAAATCCATTCAGCTGAACAAGTCTACTGTTATTTCTGTTGACGTAGAAGTAGACTTTCGAATCTTCGATGAAATCTTCAAATAAATATTTCGGTATACTTTTTGGTGAAAATCGTTTATAAGAACCTGTCAAACTGCCCCGATTAATTCTGGTGATCAATTCTAGTGATTTATGACAGAAATGTGTACATAGAATTTAAAGCAGGTGATATGTTAAAAATATTTAAGGACATAAATATATTAGTTAATACAATTTTTATTTGGCTCCTGTGTCCTGCAATCAATGCGAACATTTTTTATTTTGCATATAGAGATCCGCAGTAATGGGTGCGCAGTAATTAGTACACGGCTCTTTTTCATCCACAGTAATACGTACGAAATAATATTTTCTTATGTTGTATTATGTTTCATTCTTCCATAAAATGCTTACACATATTATTTCATGATAAATTAGGGATAATATTAAAATACAGCACGATTCCTGTTTAACCAATTTAGACCTGAAACTAATTTTGTCTAACTTTTATGAATTTTTATCTCTCACTGAAGAGAGTTGAAAAATTCCATATTCAAGTTGCTCGAGTATTGTTTGTTATCGATTTTATTTTTTAATATTTTCTTATGTTGTGGTAGGTTTCGGGGGCGAGCAATTATTTTTTGTATTTAGAACACATCATTCTTCCATAAAATGCTTGCATTATTATGTCATGATAAATTAGGAACAATATTAAAATGAAGAGGAGTTACCCAGGTGGTAGAAGAGAAAATCTGGAACTCATTCGACGGGTAGTTCCAGTGTTAATCGAAGCGTCTCGCAGCAGGCGAGACAAAAGGAGAAACAGGTGGAGTGGTTTCAAAGGAGCAACTCGGTGAATTTTATTTTCCACAGCGCGGAGCGTATTTCGACACGCTTTCCTCGGCGCGGTCACCGGATGCAAGAAGTGCGAATTGAACGATCGCCGGTTTAGAGGGAACGGGGCCGTATAAACCGCGGTGGATTCGCTTAACGCCGTCACGTTCCATTTAGGAGCGGCTGCAGAAGCAGCTACGGTTCCTAAACCCCCTACTCGGCACCGTAGAAAGTGTTCCTTTGCTTATTATCGCGGGTATAGTCACTTCCTCGTCGACGGACTGACCTTTCCCTCCGCTTCTCCAGTCTTCAGACTCGGAAGGGAAGCACGTCAGCTAGCGCAATTCCCGCTGCCATCTTTATGTTGCGTGCTCACTTCCAAATGTCAGTCTCCTCACGATCATAGCAAATTAATAAGAAGTCGAAAACTATTTATAAATTTTCAACGATATACCCCCTAATGTCATTATCTAACATTGTTTGTAATTCATATTTTTATGTCTTACATCAATTTATAATTGTCCACGACATGACAGTAGAAATTCACCTTAATTTTTCTATCAATCCCTGTTTCACTGTCTGAAATTGAATGCATATTTGTATCGAAATATTGCCACTTGTCAACAAGAAAATATTATTATTATTAATTTAATGCTTTAAACCAAGTATGGTTTATGTCAACAAGAAAATATTCAATATTTTGAAGATAAATTAAAAATAGTTATTCGAGTACGTTTTAAATATTTCAATGATTTATGACACTCTTTTAATTTCATAATCATTGAAGTCACAAGGATGCTTTGAGCATATATTGTTGTAAAAATTGTAAAACATCTAAACAATCTTTTAATTTTTGTAAAACCATATGTATACTAGTCACATTCTGTGCTCAATATGGTAACTATTGGTCAACTGTATTATAAATAATTCTCCTATTTCCAGCCCGATGTACCTTTCAATGGTTTTCGAAGGTTATTCTGCGTGTCCACGCGAGAGTTACGTCCGAAAGATCAACATAATATCTCTCGCACTTGAGTCCATTTCAAAGTAAACCGAACTCGGAGCTGGTACGTGTCTCACCTTAAAAATGAAGTTCTCGAGAGTACATACAACCCGCGGAACGCGCGCCGGAGTCGAGCACGTTGAACACGGGCCTGGAATTTCTTTAACAACGATTCTTTAATAGTTTAATTTCGCAATAGTTGTCCCTTTTACTCTGGGAAGCAATAACTCGTGGTTTCAGAGTCGCCAGGTGAGGGGAGGGAGAAGGAATTGAGGGGCAAATGATTCCCTCTCTCTGCCAGCACCGGTGTAGTCACGTGAAAGCGTGGATGACAGAGGAGAAGGGGAAGGTAGAGTGGGGACAAATCATTTATTGGATGAATTGAATTCTACTAGAATTTTTGGCTCTAAGCTAATTTTTACTAATTAAAATGACTTTGATTTTGTGGGAATCTTCAGGATTGATATTCGACATTTAACTCTTCGGGGATTCATGAAAATTACTGATAAATTTACTGATTAATTTGACTTTGATTTTGTGGGAATCTTCAGCTATTAGCGAAAAAGATTCCCTCTCTCTGCCAGCACCGGTGCAATCACGTGAAAGCGTCGTGGACAGAAGAGAAGTGGAAGGTAGAGTGGGGACACATTATTTATTGGATGAATTGAATTCTACTAGAATTTTTGGCTCTAAGCTAATTTTTACTAATTAAAATGACTGATTTTGTGGGAATCTTCAGGATTGATATTCGACACTTAACTCTTTGGGGACTGGGTAGGTAGAGTGGGGGGGGACGAGTCTTAATCTGGCGACTCTGGGTGGCATAGCGATCCCCGTTCACGCCTGGCACAATTCTCTTTTCTAACAAGCCGACGAGCACGTTTAGAATCGATGCAAACTGGTCATTGACGCGGTGCTCCAGACTCCTGGGCACCAAAGATCCGCGAAAGTTAGGTCAATCTGGCTGTGCCAGGACTGTCCTTCGGCCTTGTTTGTCGAGCGTGTACTCGAAACACGAGGTTAATGGTATACTTTACAATTCTTTTTGTCCGGTCGGTGGATATAGGCATGTTGGGGGTCTCACGAGTATGGCAACTGGTTTACATTATCGATCCGAAGTTTGGCTGTGACTTCACTGAACTTGGGCGGTTGCGAGATCGCGGGCAACTGCGTTTTAACCTTTTGTTGCGGAAATGGGTTAAGATCGGATCGTTCGGATTTCAATACAGTTTCCATGAGATTTGATGTAATTATTTATCGGCTCTTTTATCATATCTAGTTCGAAATAATGAAGAACACAATGAGTAATTTCTCTAACGTAAATGATGAAGTATCTACTCCAGATTGGCAGGAGCTGTACAAATTCCAATTTAAAAAATGATTAACAAAATTTACCGGGTCATTTCGACTCGCCTCCATCGTTTTCGAAAGGTCCACACCCGAGATTTAATTCGCCACTTAATTCGTCAAGATCTCCGACTTCCGAGCCATCAGCATAAACTTCGTAAAACAAGTCTTTTACGACTTTCGCAGAGACCAATTAACAAGTCGGGTGCCGAAAACATTAAAATCGTCGCGACCGGGCTTAATCTTCGTCGTTTCGATGAATATCGAGAAATTCGCGTCGGTGCGAACGGGTCCGATTCAAACGGCGATCGCAAACGATTGCTCTAGCACGAGAGCGAGGGAGTGAGTGAGAAAAAAGGGAGGTTGAACGACCTCTTTAAAACGCGCGTTCGGAGCGGTTGAACGACCTCGGGACGGCCGCGAGTAGCGGCTTTATTTTTTAAACAATGGGGAAAGTCTTGCGAAAGCAGCGGGCCGGCGCCGGGCCGCTGCAACGCCGGGCTCACGTGCGAACGCGAAGCCAACCAGGGGGACACGAAGAGCCCGGAGAGCCTTTCGCGACAGGGAATCCTTTCGTTTTCGCTTGTCACGGCTCGCTTTCAAGCTCGTTCTCTCTCTCTCTCCCTCTCTCTCTCTCTTTCTTCTCTCCTCTCCGCGAATATTTAAGCCTTTCACCCGCGCAACCGGCCACCCGACGAAACTTAGCCTTAATGGCCACCACGCTCGCCTCGTTACGAAACGAGTCCTCGCCGAGCGCTCGGTTCGGTCGAGGAATTCGGCCGAGGGAAGGTCAAGGGCCACCGAGCACCGGCTTTCACCAGAAACTCGATCAGCCGACAGGAATCGGCATGCTCGGGTCACCTAGGCGAATATCGAAGCCCTCTAGCCTTACGTCGTCGTCTATCTAATCTCTGATCATTTCTTATCGACAGAATTGCGTTCTCAAGTGAAAAAGTAACAACTTGTACGCGATTTCACCTTTGAACATTTTTGTAAAACTTAGGATAGTTTATAATAGCTGAGTACGAAAACAAAATTTGGAAGAATTGCTGGGAAAATACTAAAAGATGTTTTCCACAACTTTCTACTCGAATTGCAACGGAGTGGAGTGAAATAGAAATTTATTTTCTTTCTCAATATGCTTAATCAGAGTTGGATACAATAAAACAGAATTTTTTAGTTCTTCTAATGTTTTTACTGTTTCAAATTACACCTATTCAGTTTTGTCATAAATGCATAAAATCCGCTTGATAAGCTACAAGATTGTTGTAATAAAAATATGTTGTCCCATTTAAAAGAAACGTTATCACCGCATCTGTCCCTTTGAATACTCTTTTCCTCTGACCTGCATGTACATAATTCAATTATATAGTTGCAACCTTAAAAATCGCAGTCTTGTTGTCATCAATCTGTCGACATTCGTCCTGAAAGGGTTAATTAACAGAGCTAACGATCTTGAACGCTTTCTCGTATCAGACAGTGCCTCTGTTCCCGACATACACACCTATCTGCCTAAGTGTTTCGAATTCATTTTCTCCACGTTATTCCGAGATTCGTATCGTTGAATTTATTACCGTGACACGCGGGGGAATTTGGTTACGACGGAAATTCCGGGGACCAGTTCCGATGAGCCCCGATCAGAGATGAAACTTTCACGGCCTTACTCGTGCGTGCACTTCACCGAAATTCTATCGTAATTAGCGGTAGCGACAAATTGTCAAGCTTACAAACTGAAAATTGATTGATGATGATTTCGGAGATGTTTCACGTCACGAATTCTTAATTTTCAATATTGAAAATCAGTATTGATTATAAATAGACTCCGGAATTTATGCATTTGTAACAGAAATGAGCAAGCGCAATTTAAAACAGTGAAGATGTTATAAAAGACTTTAAGAGTATTAATATATTATTTTCACCACATTAAAATTATTAGTGAGGAATTTAAATTTATATTTAGCTTCTGCGTCTTGCAATTGATGCACAGAGATTTTATTTTGCATAAACATCCGGAGTGTAATTATAAAACATAAAGAGACTATAGTCTAAATTTTCTGAACATTCAATTTACATTTCTTGTACATGTGTACAATATTTAGATCCAACATTTATCTCGTATGAAAAAGTGTGGCTAAAAAATATTTTTCCAATATTTGAAAAAGATATTTATCCAATATTTTTGTGCTACTAGGGTAGTATATCGCGAATGGTAAAAATTGTACGCTAATTACTTTAATATATGAACTCATCTTCACCTGCGACACTGTTACCACGCATCGATGTCACTGGACTTCCGACCGCGCTCGCTGTGCTTACAACGAAGGACCCAACGAAACAAACATTCTAATAAGGTGCAGTAAAAGTTGTATCAACTATTAATTATTCGAACAGTCTTCCATTGATGAAATATATTTTTTCTTGTAAAATAGTTTCTGCGAAATCTATTGTACCATGTAATAAAAAGTTCAGTGGTTGAATGAATAAAGAAAAATGAACAATTACGCGTCTAATTACATCTTTTAAATAATTGAAAAATAAGTCTCCTTCTAGTCGACCTTTTGTCAATACTTTCCACTGCAAAGAGGCCACTTTCGCAGAACAATGAATAAATGATAATAAAATATTTGGTTTAATTACGTTTCATAATTGACAAAACAGTCTGACTAGGTCAGAAGAAAAAAATAGGTCCTATCCAGAGTTGGGCAAAAATTTTATTCAAATAAAAATTTCGAATATAATGGGTTTTTTCCAAGTGGGTTTTAAACCCACTTTATTCGAAATTTTTATTTCAATAAAATTAGTGCCCTGGTGGTATCCCGCGGTCAGAAATATGCTTTGCAACAAATTCAATGGACAATAGAAAATGGCAGATGTCCCGGCAACGGAGGCGTGTTTCGAAACGCCCAACACAACTTCTCCATTGATCGTGATATTCCGTCGATACTATTCCCGAACTCGTCTATGTAGAATCTGGCAGCGCGAGCCGGGAGCTCGAAATAATCTCTGCAATATCGAGGTTGCATCGAAATCTTCGATTGCGCGGTAGAGAAACCCGTTACGTAAGAAGATTATAATTTTCGATCGGAACACAACTATTGTCCCGTGATGGATCAAAAGATTACGCCAACATAACAGTTCTTCGAAGAGTCGTTTCGCGCGTATTGACTTTCGAAATTTTGCCAAAACTTTGATTGTTTCGAAACATTTTAAAAGACACTTTCTTTTCAAATATTTATTTTGAAATGTATGTGCTCGCTGGAGTATTTACACTTCCATATAATTTGAAAAAAAAGATTTTCTTTTGTAGAACTACACGATCGAAGAAACAGCAAGGACCCCAACGTTTTCCTTAGATCAAACTTTACTGTAGATTAAAATGGTCCAAGAAAACCTTGAATTCCAACAAATTTCCCTCTAGTTTCAATCTCAACAAATAATCAGTTACGTGTTGAATCATTTTATGCAATTATGACAAAAATGAGTAAGTGTAAGTTAAAACAGTAGAAACATAAGAAGAATTTAAACATATTCTTATATTATTTTAAATCTATTAAACATATTAAGAATGAAAATAATTTTTTATACTTCCACATAATTTGAAGAAAGATTTACACAATCTAAGAAACTGCAATCATTTAACGAAATAAATTCTCTTCTTAACCCGATCTCTAACGAACAACTTAAGAAAGTGGAAATTAACATAAATCTTCTCGATTTTTAAATTGAGATTCGTCAGGTCTATTGAACAGTATCTTATTTTGCCTAGATCAAACAGATCCTTCATTCATTGTCGGCTGAATGAGAGTGGGCTGGGGACTCATGAGAACCGATTATTTCCACATTCGCGTTCGCACGATATCGCGATCATTCTGCGTGTGCGCTCAAATACGCGTGTGCATACGTGGATACGCGTACACTCGAACACGGTGATTCCTACGTGCGAACTACGTTCGAGGGATCGATTGCGTAAATGTAGGAAGCGCCGATGCATTCACCTTTTGCGCGGTGCAGCCTTGCTCGGCTAGCGGTTCTCATCGAGGCTCGCATTTTTCCCGCCAAAAAGCCACAACCAGTGGACTGCGAAATTCATGCAATTACCGCAGCCCCGAGCGCATGAAACGTTGTAAAATCGGAGTCTTTAAAAGTTCTAGGTTCTTCTCAATTCTCTTTTATTGCGACTTTAATTAATTTCGTAGTTGAAGCGAAGTTCGCGGAGTTTAATGCACGATGACGTAGCTCTGACACTCGACTTGTAGTTGAACGTTGACGACAGTTGACTCATAAATAGTGGGTAGAACGACGATCTACGCGGCGGGCTCGATAGACGATAGATATGGCGGTCGGCGAAGACGAGAGAAAGTTAGCGACCCAAGAGAAGCTGCTAGCCAAGGTAAGACATTATGTCGTTTTATCGAAAGGGACACAGTGCTACCGACTGCACCGTGAGGTGTTTCGAGAAAGTCGACGCGCGTTTGCATCTTTATCACAATTTCCAACCTTCATTTTCTCGTCGTGTTCGCCATTTTACAAGTTGCAGTCCAAGAGGTGGGCATTAGTTGGCGAAACAAATATTTCAAATACTATTTAATATTTTAGATTTCATTTTGCTTAAAAAAATAGTATTTTTTAAGATATACATAATTAGAACACCTATTCATTTCCTCGTTGTGTTCGCCATTTTACAAGTTGTTGCAGTACAAGAGGTGGGCATTATTTGGCGAAACAAATATTTCAAATACTATTTAATATTTTAGATTTCATTTTGCTTAAAAAGATAGTATTTCAAATAAGATATACAATTTCGAAAATAAAATGTGTTATTTTAAATATTCTAGGAAACTATGTATTTACACTCCTAAATGTGTACTGAATGCGAACCAGTATTTTCAGCAATGATATTTAAAATTGAAATGGAAAAAAAAGACAAAATACAAATGCTATTGATATTCTTAGCATAAAATAAAATATTTTATTTCCAAAAATTACTGCATTAGATAAAATATTTTATTTTTAAAATTGTATGCATACTTAAAATACTATTTTACCCAGCTCTGCTTCTAAATAAGTATTGGTACGTGCTTGTTCTAGAATTGTTCTAGAAAAATATGTATTTAACAATTCTTCAACAACACGCACCGATATTCTTAAATTCATTTTATTCTTTTAAATTGCAGCTACTCATTTTAATCAATGATGAACATTGTATAAGAATATATTACAATGTAATGACTCTACGCCAATTTTTTTGCAGAATAACAATGTTCTACCTGAATTGCAACGAACTGTGATTATTCTAAATCTGTTTAACAGGTTAAAAATAATGTAACAGTGCTTTGAAATTCCTCTAATGTGTTTACTGTTTCAAATGACACCTGCTGATTTTTCCCATAAATGCATAGAATCATACGTCAGGTAAAGGCCAGAACGCTTTCCACACTCGTAAACATTAGAAATGCATAAAACTTGTCGTGTTCTAACAGATTCCGATAACTCTTTCCCCTCGTAGACACGCAACACGTGATCAACCGGTAAGAATGATTCGAGTCTTACGTATCGGTCAACTTTCCACTTGTTTTCTTATTCTCGAACGCCGTCGATCATACGTAATTAATGCACCGATGCAATTTTTCAAAGAAATAATCTCCGTCTAGCAGTACACGCACGCCCCAAACGCAAGCTATTCGATTAAACGACACCAGGAACGAAATTGATAAGTTGTCAGCAAGCTGGAAAGCTACGAGACGAGGAGAAAGGTGCCAGGCGTTACGAGCTACGCCGCGTTAGCATAATCGAATGATAATGAGGCTAAAATTTTATACTTCCAGCGAGCACGCCACTTCCGTAAATTTGTTCGAGAGAGGAGAACTAGACACACATTTCGCACTTCGCGGGACAGGTGGTGCGCGGGTTTGCTTGTCAATCAAGAAATCGAAAGTTGAGGCGCGGAGATTACGTCTTTCGCGACGTGTGCAGCATAGTTCCGCGAGTATGGTCTTGTGGATCATTATAGATTGCGGATCTTTATGCAATTATGAACAAATTTATTGTGTGAAATATAAGACAGTAGAAGATTTAAAAAATTCAAGAATGTTCTAATGTTGCTTCTAATGTAACAAAGTCGTTAAGGGATGCAATCAATTTTTATGTTATTCCTGCTTCCCACAATCGATGCAAAACATTTTTATTTTGAATATTACATTCTTCATTCACAATTTATTCTTGAATAGGTTATTGTTATTGCACAGCAATAGAGATTTGGGTTGACAATTTTTAGTTGTAAATAACTTGACCTCTTAACTACGGAATTTCATTTTAAAAATCCACCACCGAGTGCGGAATTAAAATCAAATAATGACGAGTATACACGTCGAACGCAGGGCAAATGGTCCCATTACAAATTTTACGAAATACGAGGAGGAAATTACATTTTTATTTGATAAAATATTAACAATTCATTCTTGAATAGGTTATTGTTATTGCACGGCAATAGAGATTTGGGTTGACAATTTTTAGTTGTAAATAACTTGACCTCTTAACTGCGGAATTTAATTTCAAAAATCCACCACCGAGTGCGGAATTAAAATCAAATAATGACGAGTATACACGTCGAACGCAGGGCAAATGGTCCTATTATAAATTTTACGAAACACGAGGAGGAATTACATTTTTATTTGATAAAATATTAACAATTCATTCTTGAATAGGTTATTGTTATTATACCGCAATAGAGATTTGGATTGATGTGCAAGCACGTCGAACGCAATTAACTGGTTCAATAGAAAATTGTTGAGCTATTCTGGGCCACCATGTATACTTTGATGTACCTCGGCAAGCTTTTACGAAATTTTTAAGGGGATTCTAATGTGACAGATCGCATCAGAACTGTCTAAAAATACTATCTTAAGTAATAAATACTAAATAATCCTACTTATTTTGAAGTATGTGTAGAACTTTAACTAGAACAAACAATAAAAGTCTAATGTTTTTAACACTAAACCTACCAGTGCAGGTCAAAAATGACCGGTCTTAAATTTTTAATTTTATAATTATTGAAACGATGGCGTTGCTTACATGGAAATTGATTCGATAAATGTCTTTATCCAAGCACACATTGCAATTAAAGTTGCACAAGATCTAAATAAATAGAGCCTTGTCATTTATGTAAGCCAAAACATTTTAATCGCTTTTAATACTCGCGGTAGGTTTAGTGTTAATGTTTGAATCACACCAACTCATTATAGTCATAAATGCCTAAAATCCGCAGTCTAGCGATAAGGGTTCGGGAGGGTTGAAAAAGTGCAGGACTCCGTTAAATCGCGAACCTGTTAAATCAAATGACATTATCCTTGAAAATTGCGCTTGGTATTCCCCCAGCAACATCGGCGTACAATAACAAACAGTGTTGACTGTACACACGTTGCTTGCATAAGAGGGCGAATGGAAAGAGCGGCGGCAGTTAATCATTCATCCGGGCTAACAGTAATATTATTCCTCACCTCGGGTTCATACGGCTCGATACAAGATCACTAGCACACTGCCGGCCCCATCGAAGGTGAATCTTTAAATTCCAGGCACCCCTTTATTCTATACGCCACTGTCGATGTTGCCTCTTCGTCACCCTCCCACCACCGACGATGTTCCCGGTATATCACGGAGGGAGGATGCCGCACCGGTGGAGGTGGATACAGTGGAGAGAGAGAGGGGGAAGGGGCAAAGAGGGGTTGAGAGAGAGATGGGGGTGGCAAGCAGCAAGCACTTCAGTGACGTCACCGTGCGGATAGGGGTGGTAAAAGTGGGAGCGGGAGAGGGGCGTCGGTTACTGAAGGGTGGTGGACGGTTGGTAGGGGTTGTCGGGTAATGTTGGGGATGGTGACGGGGTGAATGACCGACCTAGACTCGAAGTCAGGGGTGTGCAATGTATGAAACCATCCGTAATAGCAACCCTCCTTCAAAGCAATCTACAAGGGTAGGCTTTACACCCTCTTTCTTCGTGTTTGTGTTCTTCTCGCTGGCCGTGGCTGTGTTCGTTATAGGAGAAATGCTGGCGCATAACTCGCGAGGGTTAGAGTGCCTTAATGAACACAAGAGTGTGCTAAAAACACATTCCTTCCGTCTCTCTCTCTCCCTCTCTCTCTCTTTCTCCCTCGCGCCTTTTTTAAAAACAAAACCATCGAAGAACATCCACTGATTTTCAGTCGCGCAGACGTCACGAGAGATAGACAGGCATTCGTATTTTTTGGCATCGCTGTCGCCGTGCTGCTGTTCGTGGAATTGTCGTGTGTGCAGTGGTTGTTAAATGCTACTACGATTTTCAACTAAAACTAATGCATATTACCGACCCTAGATTCTTCATAGTTTTTTTATTCGAGGTCCTTCGTTGTAGGTATAAATTAATTAAAACAACAACTTTCTGCGTTCAGCCTTCATTCAGCTGATCAATTGAGGATGTTGCATTGAGAACAACAAGATCTTTATGCAAAATCAACAACAATCTGGAGTGAAATAGAAAATCTTCTTTCTTAATATGCTTGATAGGTTGAAACTGATATAACAGCATAAATATGTTTGAAAAACTTGATAAACGAAGCTGCGGATTTGAAGCAACATCGCACTAACCGTTTTCATAGACAATATTCTATTAATTGGTGCTAATCGACTTCGAGGAGAACAGTCGTAGTTATTTTGAACAGAGCTAGGTATTTCACGGAAGCAAAGCGGCGATGCCTATTCCAGATCTCGAGGCGTTATCAGCGATCGGCTTATCATTTTATTTGCTGCGGCCATTTTAGACGTTATCGCAACGGTTCCCTCTGTCGATATCTCGAAAGCAATTGGTCCCCTCTTCCGATGCATAGCCACCCAGAAATCAGCTCGGAGATACCTGCAACGGCTATTTCTCCGTTTACACGGTCGCTAATAATGACGTTTGGCTCGGTGACAGGACAAGTGGCAGCGGAGCCGATCGGCGATCGGCGAACTTCAACGAGCCCGGCCCGTGACTACGTACCTCGAGGTCAGAAGATCATCGATGCAGATCAGCCACTGTGCACCGATGACTCCGTGTCCCAGAAAGATAAAGGCCGTTCCTGGTCGGTAAACTAACGCGGGCTTCAGCCCGGGGTGAATCGAGTGCACGAAGAGGGTAACGCGATCGATAGCTGACCAAAAATAGGATCTGCCGCGGACTCCGTGGGAGCTTTATTAGAAAACACTTTCTCGGAGCGTTTCTCACAATTTTCATTTTCTACACCTCAACGCCAGAACTACATAGAAAGAAGGTAGACCGTCTAAATCTGTCATTTTGAAGCTTCAGCAACGAGTGTTCAAAAATAGTGCAAAAGAAGAACATCGGAGAATTAGCTAGCAGAAGGTACCCCGGGTCCCCCGGCGACATTGAAAGACTTCGGACGGGAAAAGAGTGGCTCCCCCCGGGTTGGGGAAAGTCGAAAAGCTTTTCCGCCGAAAATGTCATCCCCTCCAGTCGGTATGGTGTCCTCGTGTTTTCCCAGTTTCGGGTTTAGGTTGTTGCGTGCACGAGGGTTAGGCTCGTCGTTCTCTGTGGCGTTACTGCTACACCACGTGGTCCGTATTGATCCTCTTCGGTGGGCACGCTGAAGGAGAGAGAAGAGAGAAGAGAGAAGCAACGAGCAGAGGGGTTGCGGGAGGGAGGTTTGATGCGTTCTCTCTCTCTATCGGAGCTTCCCTCTCCGGGTTCTATCCTACTCTCTTATATCTCGCTCTAGACTATGTCCGACCCCTGTGCGAGCCTCTCTCTCGTCGCAGAGGGTAGCAGCCTAGTGCCCCTGCCTCTCGGTCGTTCACCCTTCGTATACACTCGATTCCGATTCTCCGTTCTTCTCCCGTTTCCCCCCTCGTCTTCACTCTTCCCTTTTTCTGCCACCGATACGACCAATCTGAGAACTTGTCCCGGACTATACTTGACCCCGCGGATACGCGTCGGGAATTAAGAAGCAGGTAGAGCGGTTATGAAAAAGACGGAATTAGAAACCGGCGGCCGACGACCAGAGACCGTCCAACAGAGGGCTACTATCTTGCCCTTAGGCGGTTTAGAGATCGCCGGCAATTTCTTCGGAATGAAGGATCCTCTTTTGTTGCTGCCTTCGGATCGAATGCGAAAGCGATGACCTATATCTTCGAACAGCTTTGAGTTATTACCAAGATGTTTGGAGATGTTCGTGCTTTGTCCGCTGGCAGTTTTCGAATTGTCTTTTCGAAGTTGTTCGTTAACAGTGGAGAATTTTTTAATTGTTTCACCCTTGTGAGAGGTGGATGCTCTTCAAACTTCTTGGAGAACAATGAAGAGCTTCTTATTAGACCTAATATAAACAGCTAATGACTAGACTGTGGATCCTTATGCAAAATAAAAATTGTCTTCATAAATTGTACAACATAGGAGTCAAATAGAAATGTAATTTTTTTCTGTAATGATATTAATTAGCTGAAACGAGTACATTAATATTTTTAACTCCTTTTAATCTGACCACTGCTTCAAGTTGCACATATTCATTTTTGCCCTAAATGCATAAAATCCACTGTCTACTAATGCCTTGACCCTTAGCAGTCGAGGGGTGACTCAGAATCACAATATTGTTTACACGATTAAATATGTTGATTGGTCAATTGGTACACATCATTTTTACAGAAATAATACACTAATATACGAAAAAAATCATGTACAATGGAATTATTCTAGGTCGCAAGAAATGTTTAATTTACAAGTTAAGATTGCCCCGACTGCAAAAGGTTAAAGTGGCTACTTGAAAATCATTGATGAAACGTTGTTCATAGGTATTTTTATCTGGATGTTATGTTCTCTTAATCCGTGACGGTGTTATTTGATTAAAAATAAAACACCGATACATGGTATCTTTTGTGTCATGGAATTTATAAATAATTTATATACATTCCTATATCGCCAATAATATCGAAAATGGAATGTTTGTTGATGAAGCAAATTAAAACGGAATGAAAACAGAAATTCAAGAAACGAATTTGTGAAATAAATGTAATTTAAATAGACCTGCTCCAGCAAAAAATAATGAATTTAATAGCGTCAAACGCGTTCAGGAGGATGCAATCAAGGTCTGGAGTTAGAATAATTGATAATTAGACTGCGGATGTTAGTAAATGGATATACTTTCGTACATAAAAGAGAAACTGAGATCAATTAAGATATCATTCGCCGCATTGAAAGCTTCAATAAATTCAGATTATTTCACTGATTCGAAAAGAGTTCTACGACTGAAGTGTAGAAACGTCGACAATATCTAAGTAGACTGCTGATTTTATGCATTTGTAATGTGCATAAACTAATAGGTGGAATTTAAAGGTAGCAGAATTATTAAAAGGAAAGTAAATTTTTATATATGTATTTACTGTTACCTTCGAGGATTTTTTATGAAGAATATTTTCCTCAGAGAATTAGATTATTTATTGCTGTGTTAAACAATGGAAAGACTAACATAATTATATGTTTGTAATTATTATAATTATGCATATGTAATATAAATTAATATGTGGAATTTAAAGGTAGCAGAATTATGAAAAGGAAAATTTTATGGATCTCCTGTTACTTCCGAGGATTTTTTATGAAGAACATTTTCCTCAGAGAATTAGATTATTTATTACTGTGTTAAATAATGGAAAGGCTAACATAATTATATGTTTGTAATTATTATAATTATGCATTTGTAAGATAAATTAATAGGTGGAATTTAAAGGGAGCAGAATTATTAAAAGGAAAGTAAATTTTTATGGATCTCCAGTTATACCTTCGGGGATTTTTATGAAGAACATTTTCCTCAGAGAGCTAGATTTATTACTGTGTTAAATGATGGGAATACTAACATCACATTAAATTGTACATATACATAAGTATACCACTATCGAATGATTGGATTAGAATATTTGTATTAACATAAATGTAAGGGACTAAAATGGCGAATGATTTTACTTACAATGGCATCGACGTCTTAGGGGTCATAGGATAGAGATCGTTCGGATCCGAAAATTATGATGTTGGCTTACCTGTAACAGAAAAAAAGAGAAAAGATATATGACGAGTGTTTTGGCCGACCTCGTTTCGACGGGAAATAAAATCTAGCGTTTCGATTCGTTCCCGTTTTCACAACGGCCTCGCCCTCCGAAAAAGGTTAAGGTCGTTAAAGAACCGTCAAGACGTTGCGACAGGTATACGCACACGCGGCTGTCCTCGCTTAAGTGCGTGCTCACCGTGAAATCACTTCGCTCGGGAAGCGGTTTCCTTCGACCTTGCCTGCCTCGCGAGATCGCGAATGTTATTTCTAAGATTAACCTCTTTTCCCCATTTTTTTTGTCTTGGGAAAATATTCCCGCCAGGATAACCAGATTCGATATTATAATTTCTGGAAAATAGCTGCTAGCAATGTACAAACTCGTTTCACCAGCGCAACCAACTTATTAACTTCATAATATCGCACTTTTACAGAGTACATAATCCGTCGACAAGTTGCTTGGAAATCAGCTAGAGAACTCCAGAAATATATCGAATATTTTATTTATTCACATCATTGAAAATTTTAAAATTTTACCAAATTAACCAAAATGATTTTTGATTGTCTTCCGACATTTTTGGGACATCCTGTATGTGCATTAACCCGAGCAAGAAACGAGTCAGACTCGGTTTAATACCTCCTCTGACACGACGGCAGGATTTTTTGTTCTATTAAGAAAACGATTTCATATGTCTCGGTATTTTCAAGCATTTCGCCTGGAAATGCTTCAGACATTTTAAATATCATTTCAGAACGGTTTCCTTTGCGCACAACTGCGCCCGTCGGGGCTTAAAAAGGGTCTACAGATATATCATAGCGCTTCTCAGCGTCCTGGGAACCGGAGGAACACGGTAAAATGCGAGAAAGCGTTAGACTGATGGAAGAAGAGCTGAGGAGATCCCTGAGGAATTCACAATTGCACTTGCTCTTGGCGCATTATCGCTCAATTCCCATTTGCTCTATATTTTTCTCTGTTATTAACGTACCAAAAGGGAAACAAATTTTTATTCATTTGGTCTTCAACCGTTTTCGAACGTTGCACCGTTTCCAAACTGATACAGTATTATTACAATATATGTTGAAAAAATTTGTTGAAACCTGTTAATCGCTTTAAACCGAACAAGTTGTTTGTAAACCATCTTCGAACTTTGCAGAGTACTACCTGCTATTTTATGAAGATTGTTAGTTACATTGGAGAAAAGTTTAGGCAATAGTGGGTAAATTTTAGTCGGAATTTGACAATCACTTTAGTGTGTCGTCGATGTGTAACAATGGATCGGCTTAATCACGCGAGGCTGTTAGCGAAACCAGATGTCGGTGAACCGACCCCTAAAGAGCATCCTGATTCATAGTTCACGGGCGAATAGAGGGCCTCGACCCCAGCGGGAGAACCGATCAAGGTCATTGACCTTCGAAGGGGATAAGTTTCCGATTTGTCACCGAACCGGTGAGAACGCCGCGGATTAAACCGTGGCTTCGTGAATTCGATTCTGCCGGAAAAATCAATACTGCCAGACTCGCACTGTAGACAAATGTACATTCTATTTCGCACGTTTGTTTAATCGATAAACCACCAACTTTCGTCCGACAGTTTTTCAACTTTTCTTCAAACGCATACAATATGACGACATAGTACTATTTGAAAAATGTTGTAAGAAATGTTTAAATGAAATGTTGTTCAGTTGTTCAGACAGAAAATGATGACTGCATTAATTACATGATACTGGAGCTACACAGGCATCTAATTATTTTTTAAATATTTATAAAATCGTATCTAAAAAGATAACATTCGATTTGATTGGAGTCCATTTTCCACGTGAGCGTTACAACAAATAAAATTTATTTTCAAATCAGATTTATAATTGCGTTACCCAATTATAATAGCAATCAACATGTCGCAACTTACGCATTGTTAAAAACCCAGAATCAACTTTTGGTCGTAAATTGTGTTCTCGGTGCTACATCACTGTCACTATTAGTTACAGTTCCACAAGATATCTCACTCAGTGTTTGCAAATAACATCGGCACGATAGCGCACAAATTGAAGTAGATATACCTATCTCGAAACTTGCCGACTAAGAACTGAAGTAGTAGAGCAGTGTTTCGAATAAAATAACGTAATCAAACATGACATCAAAATTTCCTCGCAACACCAGTTCTATCGAGTAATTATCCAATCTTCTCGAACAACCATTTACATTCCAATCCGAACACAGTAACAGGTCGAAAAGCTTTCTAACTTTCGTTAGTCCGAGCAGAACCAGAACTACGTAAGCAAACTAACCAGATTCGTTATCGTCCGTGGTAGCACGGGAAACGTGAGACGAGTTAGACTCCAGAAACGCACGGTCGAATCATTAACGATTTCCTGTGTAACAAATGTTTCATTATTTCGAGGCGAATCACTCGGTTCCCGCTAATTACCGTCGACAAGAGGCCGGCCGCGTGAAAATCATTTTCATGATCCGATTAAGCATCGGAGATTCGCAATTAGGCCACGCCTAGCCTACTTTCCTAGAGTACGTTCACCCCGTGTCGAGGGATGTAGCCGCCCCCACGCGACGTCATTGCACCTGCGCACTCGGACCGAGTCGAGCCCACGTGGCCGCCACGTGGTCGACCGAGGAGAGCACCCAACGCGGAGGGTGGCGTTCGCTCGGGGAAAAACGCTGGCTTCGAGGGGATGAGTATCGACCAAGGGCAAGGGCGAGGGCATGCGTATACCACGCACTGCCTTTCCCAAAAGACCAGCTGAAGACGCCTCTGCCACGATTCAATCTCGATTTTTCGGAAGCCCTCGATCGCGATCTCCCTCGTGTATTTGTTGCACCAATTTGTTAAATCAATTTATTACTAGACCACAAATTTAATCAGATAAATGAATCCCAACAAAAACATCCTGTAAACAGGAGCCAAGTTCCTAAAAAAGATGAAACAAAATACGGCTAAGTTCGTTAGCTTAGAAATACCTCTTGCAATACTGAAAAAAGCGTTTGTAAAAATTAGTTTAAAAGAACGCTATTTAATTTTTAAGGAGTTACATGGAGGTCTAAATTATTCAAACTTGGCCGCTACCTAACACCTTTTATATACATTGGTTTAAAAAGTAACGGCCAAGTTTGAATAATTTGGCCCTCCATGTAACTCTTAAAAAAAAGATAGCGTTCTTTTAAACTAATTTTTACAAACACTTTTTTCAGTATTGCAAGAGGTATTTCTAAGCTCACGAACTCGGCCGTATTTTGTTTGATCTCACAACCTTTTACGACCATAGAAACTTGGCTCCTGTTTACAGGATGTTTTTGTTGGAATTTCATCAATTTTTGTTGAAATTTCATAAATTATTAAGTAAAATTTCAAACGTTAATAATTACTCCTTTGAGTGTTTGTTATGGTGGACCTATGTGCCAAATTTCAAGCTTGTAGGTCAATGGGAAGTACCCAGAAGGTTTTGATGATCTCTCAGTCAGTCAGTCAGTGACAAATTCAGCGATTTTTGAGGTCCTATATCTCGGAAGCTACTAATGTTGGAAGATTAATGTTTTGTCAATATTGAGACATGATAGCATTTAACAAGTGTACGAAATTACATCTCTCCATCTGCCTCCAGTGTAGAGTTATAAGCCTCTAAAAAACGGCTAAGTTGAAATCAAAATCGTAGACATTAGTAGAATTCAACGGTGATGTAATGTTCTCTTCCGAATAATATTATCAAATCACAAACCACATTTTTGGTTCAATTTCTATTTATAATTGACTCAGAAAATTATGATTTTCCAGAAAAGTCCTGATTAAAAATAACTACTTGGGTACATAGGACCCAACTGTCTCAAAAATTAATTTTTTAAAAAATGTAGGTAATTTTCAGAAAATACTATGATAATAACAACGCCTTAAGATGTCCGACTACCGGCTATAAATGGTTGTAACTATCGAAACAAAGTGTGAATAATTTGGAGAACTATCGCAGTAATTCTTCCGGTAATGGAGAGAAGGTGTGACGCAGGGATCCGTGGCAGCAACAACGGAAAGTTAACGCAGAAACGGAAATTGACGTCCTCTTTCCAGCCCACGTCCGGCGGGAATTCGTGCGCGAGGCTTACGCGCACGTTAAATTGGCTCGGCACCGTTTTGGACAGCCCTGACTATTCGTATCGAGCGGCAATGCCAAGGGCAAGGGCGCCCTTCCCCATCCCATTCTTTCCCCCACACCCCCGTCTCGCTTCCTCGTTCTCTTCCTCTTCCGTCGAATACACGCGTAAGGGCCAGGGACACGCACTCCCGGCGAACTTGTTTTCTGCATGACGCAGCCGACCGTGGAAATTCGGTTTCGATCGCAGATAGGGATGAATCGAGAGGATGATACACGTGGGGGATTCGGTAACGCGTTTAACGCCCACGATACCAATTGGTTTAAGGGGCGAGTCTGATCCGTAGCCTACGAAAAATCGATCTCTTTCTGCATTAACCAACTGTGCAACAGAGTTCGGCAAAAATTTAATCAACGATTTGACGATTCACTTCATCAATCGATTGAATCAATCGTCCATTTTTCAATGATTACCTTTTTTAATCGTACATAATGATCAATCAATCATGGTTACAATTTTAATTGATCAATGCCCAACTCTGCTGTGCAACCCCTTCAACATTCTCTGCCGAATCCGAAAATGTCAGGCGTCTTTTGGCATTTTTGTATCGCAAACATTATTCAAAGAGGCATCATCTCTGCAATTTTTTCTCACGAGTGTTCTTGCTCTTTTTGACAAAAAATATATTTTCAGATTCTTCCGTAATGTAGCAAGATGGCCCTAAAATTTCGAGAACGTTGATTCGATCCGTCGATTGCAATAAAAATATTCTTCACTCCTGAGGAGGGTATGCAACTCGCGCTTTAAGTCCTTTAAGGGAAAATCACAACAATTGTGTGTGGAAATTTAAAGAAGAGTTTCAATGCTGCAGATGTTGCAGTAGTGCGTTGATTAACCCTGGAACGGCGTAGCTCGGGTCTATTTCGACCCGGAATATAAAAATGTCTTCTTTAATTACACAGTTCTTGGCAAATTGAATGAAGAATTAGAAAGATCAATATGTTTTAAAAAACGGTAAATACCAATTATTAATATTCATCAAAAATATCCCGCCCTTCGAAAAGATAAGCAGCAACGAATAAAATGGTGTCGTACCTAACAATCCTCGTGCACACTCGTTAGCGTACGCAGTCCCGGAATAAGGGTAGAACGAAAGAAAACGAGCTCGAGTGAGATTCAAAGCGCAGAAAATCGGTCCGCCGTTCACACAGGACGCGAATGCGTGGGAGACTATCCACGAGTCGCGGATTTTCAGGAATATCCCAAAAACCGTCGGCGAAACACGCTCGCAGCAACTCTCTCCTTAATACTAGGAACAGCTTTTCCAATCCGGCCGGAGCGTACAGTGAGAAAGAGAGAGAAAGAGAGAGAGAGAGAGAGAGAGAGAGAGAGAGAGAGAAAGAAAGAGACAGAGAGAGGATCGTGTCCCGTGCCCGCTTTGGCGCTGCTGGGTTTACGTAATGGTAGAAACATCATCGTTAGTCGCAAGACAGTATAACGCCGAGTGCGTTAACCCCGTGGAAGCCGAACACGGCTTTCTCCGACGGCGAGTGTTCCTCCCTCCTGCGTCTCCCTTCCTCGTACAACACTTTCCCCTTTCCTCTCAGACGGGCTCGATTAAATTCACCTTCTCTCTACCCTCGGCGCCCACCCCACGGCCACGGTTCTCTAACAATATATTCCTTGTCCCTCCCTCCCCTGGGTTCCTTCTATTTCCTATTTGTTTACGTTCGGTCCCATCCTCTTGTTCGCGCCGCAGTTCCTCTTTCAGCGGAACCACGGTCGATTCCGATCATGCTATCCTCTATTTTCAAAATTTTACTTCGGCGAAGGGTGGCTCCTTTTATGATTTTTTCACGACATCCCCCAGAACAGAGTTGTGCAGAATTAGAAATTGAATTACTCCAGGACTTATAATTACAAAGTAATTGAATTACATTGTAAATCAGTCATATTGTTTATAATTTAGATATCGATTCAATTCAATTACAATGTAATTCGTAATTGCAATTGGAGTACAATTATAAAATAGGGTTAAGTATTATAAAGGTGGACGAGGAATAGAAACTACGCCTAATAGACAGCAAACAAGTATATGAAAGAAAGACATAAAAATACATCGCACTTCCTCAAAGTTTTGGGCTATAATTTGGAGAGCTGTATTTTAATTATATTGTGTTTCAATTACACATCTTATTAAAATACTTAGTAATTGAATTAATTGAAAGGTTTGAATGATGTAATTCAGATACGACGTAGTTGAATTACTATGTAATTGATATACAATGTAATTCAATTGTGTAATTGAATTACAATGTAGCTGAATTAGCACAACTCTGCCCCAAAAAAGTTCTAGGTAATATCAACACAATTTAATTTCAGTGAAACCGATACTGAAAAAAATCAAATTTATTGCCCCTTCTGAGTGAATCTTGCAAATTTTAATTAACTCTGGATTCGGCACGACGATTGTTAAAAATGTTTACTTGTTATTTAATTTAGGACTTGTGACAGGTCAACAACGAATTTTCTGGAATGATAATAGTTGCCGGTAATATTGATTATTAATAGGAAACAATATTTTGTGGATATGTGTGGTGAGAATGAGAAAGAAACATAATGAGTGAAATATAGAAATGAGTTTGCATGAGGGATCGTTTCGTTTGAAAAATTTGGCGATCGTTAAATGACCATCGTTTGTTTATATCTAATATGTAAAATGATAAAAATCTCGCACTGTGTTATATAATATATAGACTGCGGAGGTTCATGGAATTTTCAATTTTTGTAGACGAATTCAAAAAAACTCGAATCAAATAGAATCTTATTTTCCATGGTAGTACCTTTTTCGAACTGAAATAAATTAAAATCGTACCAGATTTCGTCATATTTTACATCCTAGCATTTTTTAAAAATTTCCAAGAGCCATAATCGCATAAAGATCCGCAGTCTAGTCATATATTCTGGTCTTGTCCACCTCCCGATCCATTCACTTTCAGCATTGCTCCGAATTGCGGTGGGAGGTCTTGAAGCAGAGTTTGTCCCGACCAAGTGCATGAGTTTAAATAAAGCAGATGATTTTCCGGGACAATGAGCATCCGGAGGCTGATGACGCAATCGAGACAAATAATTTCGAATGGCCAGGCTGCCGGCATTGCGGCCCGATGACGAGTTCGGCTCGTTTTCAATCAAACGCTCGGTTAGCACAATGGCGGGGTTGCGCAACGCGACCAAGAGCTTCATCGGAGTTTCCTAAACCCGTTTAGAAGCCGTTCCGCGTTGCCAGAGCCGTAATACACATCGTCTGCAGAATCAGGAAGTGAATCTGAGAACCGCTGAGTAAAGAGAAAGTTGCGACCGACATATTTTGCGTTCGCGCAACCGCGCGATGTACACGTTAGGTGGCCCGTTAGCGTTGAGGATGCGACTCGCGGAGGATGGAAATGGTCGAGACCATCGCGAGAAAGAGAGAGACGGAGAGAAAAAAGAAAAGGATCAACCGGTTGGTGCTAATAGCTTCATTCGCTACCGTGGAAAGCAGCCGTGCTAAGGCATCAATTAACGAGCAACCGTGTTCACGCCATTTGCGGTGATCAGAGTGGAATTACTTTTTACAACTGAACTCTTCCCTGTGGCTTTTCCGATGAGACTAGACTACCTGGACCTGCAACTGCTCGTTCAACTGCTCCTTGCAATGATATCCGTCGACATTGTACTTCGAAATTTAAACGATACGTAGTCTGGGACGCCTCAGGTTTTAGAAAGTTTACACAGCGGTTCCCAACGGGATCGATGAACTATTGGCCAACTGCTCGATAGCACAATTAACCCTGAAATGGTGTTCCGGGTCTCTCGTGACCCTAACGAAATTTTTGCACACCTCTTTAACTTCCTACGAACATTTGGTGGCTTCAGAATTACATATATTGTATATGTACAGTTTTCGTTTTCCATGTTCCTTTTCATTATGAATAAAATTATAACACGTCAGAGTACACATTCTGTGGTGTGTGCATTAGAGTTACTTAGTAAATAAGATAAATCAGATAACTATACTCTTTCAATCGTCTTAAAAAGTCGAAGATAATATGTATAATAGATTGGCAATTAAGTTCGCGACCTCCACATTTTCTCAAGCAAAGTCATTTATATATATTTTTAAAGGTCGAGCATTTTATATCAAATTAATCGCAAAATTCAGAGCTTTCCAATGATATACAGTTCGAAACTCGTGCTCGTTCCACTAAAAAGTGTGAAATAAAAAAATTTTATAAAAAGAAATTGAACCGACTCTGAAAAAACGCACTAAAAAAATGCACTAAAAAGTATGAAATAATTTCCATTTAATTTATGTGAATACACACGAACTTAAATACAACACAAATCTTTTCGGAGGCGGCGCAAAATTGAAAATTATCGACACTGGAAATTACGAAGATCCTTAAATTCTTCTACATGCTTTCACATATTAATGTCTCTTCTCTTCCCACCTACTGATTTCCAAGTTCACCATATTCCAATGAAATCATAATCAGCAACATCTGTCATTTGGAAAATTTTCAATTTCGCGCCGCCTCCGAAAAGATTGCACCGTATTTAAGTTCGTGTGTATTCGCATAAATTAAATGGAAATTATTTCATACTTTTTAGTGCATTTTTCCGAAGTCGATTTGATTTTTTGTCTCTCAAAACATATTTCAACAGGGAATTTCAGTAAACATCTACGGTGCAGCAACGATCACGAGACTAATTAATGTAACCGCGTCTACACTCGCAATCTCCATGCGACGGTTATGGTTTACTTTTCACGATGTTTCGGACTTTCTAATCGAATGGAGGAAGCGGTTTTTCATCCGTTCAGGAAGTCTGGCTACCGAACGGCGGGATTCCATTGGTTTCGAGGTTTCGGTGTAGGAGAATCGTTCGCAAAGAATCGTCCAGCGCTGGTGTACGCGTGTACGTTCAATTTGCAAACAGTTCGAACGCAGGAAGAGGAAGACTGCAACGCGCGAGTTTCCGCGCGGCCGAGCAAAGCGATGCGCCATGACGCACGGCCCGCTACTCGCAGTCACTTTCGCTTCGGCCGACATCCTCATTTGACAAGTACGAGTATCTCGTTAATCACGCGTGCCAGCTCGGAGAACACGTATAATTTAAAGTACCGTCGGACGATATACGTATTCGCCGCAGACGATTCTTCGTTTATATCACTGCTCCGGCTTCTGCCAGTCTTGTTTCTCCCACACAACATGGCCGACACGAACCGCATTTATCTCCCGTCGCTCTTACTGCAATCTTCTTCTTTAATCTCAATATCGAATCAAACTTCATTTTCAACCTTGCTGTTGTCGAGAGTTTTACTTTTACTTCTTGATGGTATTTTTAACATTTCCCACATCAATTTTGATTTTTAAAGTGCAGATCAATACATAATACAAGCCACCACTTCGTACCACTCTGTTTATCAAGTGACTTTATCCGAGGGAAACTTTTAATTGAACAAACAGAATCATCGAGTCTCTTGACACTGTTTTTGTCATTTAATATTCGATTAAAGTTGCGAGCAACGTCACGCCTTGCATAACTGAGTTTTTAAATTAAATTGCTGTTTCAACGAATTTTCCGGATATTGTAACATTTATTTATTTAATGTTTTAAACCAAGTGTGGTTTATATATTATGTATATGGACAAATATTGTAACATATTGATTCTCATAGTACTTTAACAGTAAATTTTTTATTTGACGATTATTGAAATTGCAAAAGGTGTTTTCATGAGAATTTATTGAATATATTTTGAAAAATCGCACAAAATATAAATTAATTTAATCTTGTTGTTTAATAATCAGACACTATTGATGGTCGGTAGGTTTAGTGTTAAGTTAATTGTAGGGGAACTGAAGAATGTATTGTATTCCGAAAGCTAAAGTTTAACTAGCAATCTCGTGTTTTACGCATTTCCGTATTACAAATTGCAAACCTGCGGACAGGAACAATATATTGTGAACAATGGTGTACCGTTATAAATTAGAAAAGTTGGGGAACTATGTATGAAATCGTGCGCAGTGCACGGTGGTATGTAACATCGACACAGGAAGTGGGAAAGCTGATACGTGCAGTTCGACTAATAAAGATAGGAAGTACGCGATATCAGTTACGGTAGCATGTTCGCAAAAAATTAAATAGAAAATAGCCGTCGCGTATTTTCAAACGGCGAGTAAGAGCTAAACGTTCCACAAAATATCTGCGTTTAGATATCGAGCGACAAAAGGGGACTGACACGATGGATTTTGCAATTGTGTACGAACGCAGTAACAATTAAAAGTTGCGAGCAACGTTCGTAAATCTTACTAAGCAATTTACACGACGACGCGTCGCAGACAGATAGCAATTTATGGCTCATACTTTTGCAATAAAAATTAGACATAAATAATTTATAACCGTCTCGCGCGCAGGTGACAGTGGTCAATGCTAAGACTTTCGATCGTAAGCAATGAGAATCTACAATTTGCTGGTCGAAATGTTTGCGATGAACAAAAGGAAACGAACGTGAAATACAGCTGAGTTGATCTTCCGAAATTTCATGGATTATTATGGAACTCAAAAATTTTATTTTAAACTTTATTTTATCATAATGTTAAACATTATAATTCGGATCATATTTGCTTAAAGTGATCCATATGCAACACGATCTATTGTACAAATAATTAATAATTAATAATGATTAGTTGATATACGAGTAGTCTTTTATTTTTTATTGTTTTCTATTGTAAACATTTATATAAGAGGGCTTCGGTCCGTCTATAATAAATAATAATAATAATTTAATCGTTTGGTGTAGCTAGATAGCAATTCTAGTAATTCGGATATTCGAAGTTTGTCTGTATTGTAAATTAAACAGGTAAACAAGATCCGAACGGTGCCGTGTTTGGTGTCGTTTAAATCAGAAAAATGTCGCGAATCTTTCAGTAAAAGTTCCATGAAAAAAATAATTAAAAAATAAGCGACAAACTGATGAAAACTAGGGATCAAGAATTACAGTGTTTGTACACGATATAAGTAACATTTTGGTCCCAAAGTTCTCACATTTACCGAGGCATTACTGTACAGTTGTTTTCTTTAGCAAGTTGACCGACGTTACAACTATCATTGGCAATTCGCAACACTGTGCGAAAACACCACAACCTCCCTTGGTATCTGCCCTCACTTTCGCCGCCATTCTCGTCTTACCTACATACATGTAGCAGCGCGTGACAAGCATACGGGGTCGTCATTAAGTCTCCCGAAGAAGCGAATCGTTTCTCGCGTGTATGTATATGGAGCACGTGTGATCCGTTTTCTTTTTCCTTCCACGTGGTACAGGATACACACGGAATCCCCCGCGGCTGAAAGATTCCAGAATCCGATCGACTCGATCCAGATTTACCGCTAGCACCATCATCGCGTATCGACCGAAAGAAGATACACGCTCGTTTGAATACACCTCGAGAGAGAGGGAACAAGCCACTATCGCGATGAACGGGGAAAGAATAAGCGATCCAATAACGACGAATAAATTTGCATGCGAATATTCCCATGAATGTTGCAGCAGCCCCGGACAACGAGCGATGGACAAGAATCCAACAGAAGTTGACACGTCACGGATACTTTCGCGAACATGGACTTAAAGTCCATAAATGTGCGGATGTAATGTAAATGAATAAGGCAGCTTCACATTTTTCTGGAAAGTGCCTTTATTGTACAATGCAAAAAACATCTGACAAACAATTAGTGATGGATCACGAACATGCAGGCATCAAATCTTAAAACGAGTCCAGTATTTTTGTTATTGCTAGACTGCAGGTCTGTATGCATTTAATTTGTGCATCAAACTTTTCCGAGCTTTTCAACAATATTTTTCATTGTTTTTATTCGCTGCTTTGCATTCGATCTACTCGTTTTTGCCATAAATGCATCAAGTTGTTTGTTTTTTAATACATTTTTCAATAATATTTTTCATTGTTTTCATTCACTGTTTTGTATTTGATCTACTCGCTCTTGTCATAAATGCATAAAATCTGTCTATCTATTTCTTGATAAATTTTTTAACAATATTTTTCATTGTTTTCATTCTCTGTTTTGTATTTGATCTACTCGCTTTTGTCATAAAAGCATCAAATCCGCTGTGTATTTATTTTTTGATCAATTTTTCAACAATATTTTTCATTGTTTCCATTCGCTGTTTTGCATTCGATCTACTCGTTTTTGCATAAAATGCATAAAATCTGCCCATTTATTTTTTGATAAATATTTCAACAATATTTTTCATTATTTTCATTCGCTGTTTTGCATTCGATCTACCCGTTTCTGCCATAAATGCATAAAAAATCCGCTGTCTATTTATTTCTTGATCAATTTTTCATCAATATTTTTCAATGTTTTCATTGCATGTTCCGCATTTGATCGTTTTCGTCATAGATGGATAATCTTATTCATTAACATGTTCGACAAAAAAAAGTAGAAAATGTTCTCCCGAATTTTTCTAAAGTAGATACAGCTGAATCCGAAGAAGGAATACCTGCAACGTAGGATGCGCCCGAACAAAAACGGTCCCCGATGACGATTCTATGTCATTATCAATCAGCGCCGCTAACAACTGCTGACCGGCCCTGACTTGTCCGCGCGAATTACCAGTCACGGGCTCGGTTGCACGCCGCCGCGCTTGCATATCTCCGCGTGCACTCTTCTTAGTCGCGCGTTGCATAGCCGCGAATGCAAGTGCAAGGTAGTGCGGCGGCTGGTAACCGGTAGAGGTGAGCGAAAGTTTCTTACGTCACCCATATACACAAGGCTCGCGCACGGTCGCCAATTGCGAACACGGCTTCAGTTCCAACGACGCGTGTCCGTGTCCGAGTCCGTGTCCGTGTAACAGGCAATCCGGTCGTCGCGTCGGTTCTCGCATAAGCGTCGCTCCACCTCTTTCGCTCGACCGAGTCTTGCTTTTATCTAACGCTTAGAAAAAAAAACGATGAAATAATCTCCCCCTAACCCAGAAGAAATCTCGACGGTCAGGAAGCAAAATCCACCGACAAAAATCAATGATATATCTCTCAGTCTTGAATAGAGCTACCCCGGACGATCTTGATAAGGGTCGAGTAATTACCGATTAATCGGAACCCGAGGAGAACGTTCACGGCTTGCGAACGTAGAAAGTAGACGCCGATTTTTCGGCGGATCGTAACTGGTAATTCGAGTCGGTAATCGGAGATTACGTTGTCTCCAGCAGAGGTGGGCATTTGGCGAAAAAAATATTTGAAATACTATTTAATATTTTAGATTTTATTTTGCTTGAAGAAAATAGTATTTTAAATAAGATATAGAATTTCGAAAATAGAATATTTCTATTTTATAACAATCCGAACCTCAAAATAAAATATTTCTATTTCAACAATTTGATCCAGGAAATAAAATATTGTAACAATCTGAAACGCGAAATAAAATATTCTACTTTTTGCTTTGTCTATAATACTCTCAGAAACCGTCAAGTTCTTCAAATAAAATAATATTTTCAAAAAAATTACTGCCTTAAATAAATTATTTTATTTTAAAAAATTACTGCATCAAATAAAATATTTTATTTTTACAAATTACAGCATCAAATAAAATATTTTATTTTGAAAGTTGTACACATGCTTTAAAATAAATATGACTATTTACTATTTAAAATACTATTTTCCTCAGCTCCAATCTCCAGCGTGATTTAGTGGTCTCGGTGTTCCGATATTCGATTGCGACTTGGGAGACAATTTTTAGAATTTTTAGAAAGAGGGGTAATTATCCATCAAACATAAATTCTCCCGAAAATGTACTTCCTTGAAAAAGATCGTTTGGAGTAACTTTTTCCTTTACGAAAATGTTTTTCGCGGCTCTGTTAACGAGTTATTAACAAAAAACGCCTTAACCAAGCCGCGGAGAACATTTTCGCGAAGGAAAAAGTGACTTGAAATAGCTCCTGTAATTTGCGCAGCTAATACAATTTTTATTTTGCAGAAACATCCGCAGAATACCTACTTACAATGGGTGTACAAAGTATTCGTACACTTTTTAAAAACTAATAACTTTTTTATAATTGTACCAAACGACCTGATTTTTTATAATCAATTAGAAGCATTGGTTTACGACATGATATGCAAAAAAGATTTTTCGAAAATTATAATTTACAAAACTTTTTTATTTGGACCCTCAATGAAAATTTAAAATATATGTTTCGTAGATCTATGTTAGGTATACACATGCTGAAAATTTCATCGAAACCGATTAACATACACACGAGCTACAAGTTGTTAAAAATTGTGAAAATCGTAGTTGTACACGACTTTTGATCAGTTTCTGCTTGCAATCCACAGAATCGTACATCTTTCGCAGCTAAAATAATCCCGATTATCGGTCGTAAATGTTGAATATTCAATTTAATGATGTTTTCGGCGCAACTGTCTCGATCACTTATTAAATCTAGCAATTTTGCATATTTCGATGCACGTCGTTTTTTCCTGCGTCAACCGATTTCGATGAAATTCTCAGCATGTGTATAACTAACATAGATCTACAAAACATATATTTTGAATTTTCATTGAGGGCCTAAATAAAAAAGTTTTAAAAAAACTCTTTCTTATTTTTGCAAGTAACCTTGTAAATTTTATAATTTCCAAAAATTATTTTTTGGAAAATCTTTTCTGCATATCATTTCGTGAACCAATGCTTCTAATTGATCATAAAATATCAGGTCGTTTGGTACAATTATAAAAAACTTATTAGTTTTCAAAAAGTGTACGAATACTTTGTACACCCACTGTATAAGATATCTTGGTGAAGCTTCTTCGAAATGAAAATCTGGATAGAAAATGTTTAGAGCAGCCTTGGAACAAGAGTTGAGAATGCCTCGCGCAACGGAAGAGCATTGTGAACAGCGCTTAAAATGACCCGTCATGAAGCAACGACCCGGAAGCGATAACCGCGAGCGAGGTCGAAACCACGGTCGATAAAGAGGTCGGTCCAACACCAACGAGTCGCTTTTACAGGGTAGGTCCCCGTACGTGTGGACACGGCTAATCGAAAGCAATCTGAGACAACACCGATGCGTTTCAGGCATATTGCGATCGAGCAGATACACCGTTGCATTCTGATGTATTATTATTTTCCACGCAAGAACGCTTGGGAACGTCTCGTAATCCCGTTTAGCAAGGAATTATTCATGAATCACGTTTCAGTTGCTTAACCCCCCCTCCTCGAGTCTATAAAACTATAGCGATAATGCGACTGTCGAAATATTTCATGCAAATTTATATTATCTCGTGGCCCATTTCGCAAGAAACATTTATTTCTGCCCTTAAAAGATGGGCGAACATTTATTTGAGACACAATTAAATTTTGAAAACAGATTCTACGATTTTTTTCATCGGCCATAAAAGTTATTCATAGCTCATACAATTTTCTCACTGGCCACAGACTTTGTTCATAGCTTCCACAATCTTTTCGTAGACCCTCAACTTACTTTACAATCACAACCATTTTTCCGTAGGCCCTAAACACTGTAGAATATAGAACAAATATTAAATTTTAAATCAGAAAGTATCACATTTTATCAAAGTTTCATTTTTCAAGGCATACAGCATTTCACAAAAGCTACTGTCAAAGTAGAATTTGTTTGATCCCTTTAAAAGTGGACGAATATTTCATGTAAAATTCCTCCTCTCCGGTTCCATAAAATTATAATTACGAGTGGAACGATAATGCAACGGCGGATATATTTCTGCAATTTTTCATTGTGCAGGTCATGTTCCAGAAATTGCTGCGGAATTAGAAATGCAGTAACGTGATTTCCGTCACTTTTTGAAAACATTTTCGTTCGTTAATTAATTTAGTTGCAATCGGAATGAATGATTGGAATTTCGCTGGTGAAAAATCGAGAAACCGTTTTGAAACCGGGGCTCTCGTTCCCGAGTTCCGAGCTGTTAAAGTCAATATTTGCACGGATAATTATGGTCCGACTTCAACCAATAGTTAACGTAATTGGAACGGAGATATTGTTTCGCTGGTTCACATTTCACTCGAACTTGGATTCTAACCTCGAAACGGTGGACACTTCTTGAAACAATCCTGCTAATTCTCACGAACGAAATAATGGCTGCTGAACGTTCCGTTCTTGTTCAGTTTCGAGAGATAATATTGACATAGCGGAATCTTTCATATCTGAATTAATTGAGAGGCGTAAGGGTGCGGATAAGCTAAACTTCAAACACCAGAGTTTTGCTTTTCTAATTAAAGAAAATTACCAAATAAAAATGCTAAAAAAGAAGTTGGGATTGGGACAGGTTGGAGGTACCAAGATGGCTGACTAAGAATTCCATTATAATTACAAGTCATTATTAAAAAGACTAAATATAATACGTTTCAGCTAATACACACGTGGCTAAAACAGTGAATAAAAATGGTGGAGTAAATTCAATTTAAAATTATGTTAAACAGCCCTCGGGCAGCTTGATGGTGTGCTTTGTGTGGAAGAATTACAACAATAGAGTGAAATGTTCAGAAAGGACTAGGCATCAAACCGGTCTGTCATTGTTAAATAGAAGCCTTGATCTTTTTCGAGTAAAAACGCCTCGCTTTTGTTGCGGATCTCGAGATCTAAGATGATCAATGTTCAGGCGTGCGCGCCTCGGGACGGTTTTCTTTCGTGCACAATGCACTTGTTAGTCGTGTTTGTGTCTCCTATTCTCACAGAGTAGACGACGACGGCGGCTACGAACGGCTCTCCGTAACCAGCTGAAAATTCGCGTGTAACGCGAAGTGAGAAGCATTGCGACATAGGCATGTCGCAGCGTGAATATCACTTAACAGGTACCCGCGATATGTTGCAACGATCGGCTAGGCAACTAGGCGGAGGGTGAGAAACATCGAACAATGTAACGACCCTAGATCCTTGAAAAATTGCTCAATGCGCCCATTAAAACGAACGAAGGAATTCACCTGGTTCTCCCCGCCCTTCTTCTCTTCCCCCGGTGTCTCTTTAACCCGTTTCTTCTTCCCATTTCTTTGAACGTTAATGATCATTTAGAAAGAATAGGAGCACACCCGGCCTTTCAGAATTTACTGTAACGCCTCGAGATACCTCGCCCGCCTCCGAACAAAGGGGTTTCGAGTAGAACGGGAAACAATACCGGCACGAATTGCAATATTTTGCAATGAATCTGGAAGAATGGAATCATTATGACGATGGAGACCAAGTCAGGTCATATCAGTCCGTGTGCCGGCCGTGCGAATAATTCGGCCTGGAAGAGTTGAACTTCTACGGCGAACCGGATTTTTAATGAACTTTCTGGGACTGTTTGTAGCACGGCATCAAGAGCAACGATTAACTGGATTTTTTAACGAGCTGGTAGTCATTGACGGTATTCAATGTTTCTTTCGCCTCATTTTGGCGAATGCTAATGGCACGAATATCTCACCATGTGATTTTCTTGAGACTGCACAGCTTCATGCATTTATGGCTCACGGAAATTGTCAAAAAATCCCGGAATATCAGATTCGATAGAATTTAGTACGATTTTTATGTGTTTTCAATCTGCAAGGGGCGTTTCCATTGAAAATTGGATTTTTTTCCATCCCACTTAAAATTTATCTACGAATTGCATAAATATCCTTAGCTATTTATTTCTGCTAGAATATCATAAGATTTGCAGTCTCTGTATCATGAACAAATGCCACAAAAATCTGATTTGTATGGGGTGTTTCCATTGTTTCTTCCATCCCCTTATTCTTTCATCCCACTTAAAATTTGTCTACAAAAATTGGAAATTGCATAAACATCCACTGCTATTTATTTCTGCTATGAGATCATAAGATTTGCATTCTCTGTACCACGAATAGACTGCGGATCTTTATGCAAAATAAAAATGGTCTGCATCGATTTCAAAAAGTAGAAATCAAGTTAAATGTTATTTCTTCCCTTAATGATTTTAATAGAGGGGAAATCATATATCGACATCATCAATTTTTAAAATTTTCCAACTTCGAATTTCATCTACTCAATTTTCCTATAAATGCATAAAGATCCGCAGTCTAATCATGAACAAACTTTTGAACTTTTGTGTATTTTCTAATCTGGTGGATCGAAGTGCGACTCTCGCAAGTTCGAACAACCCGAGTCGGTTCGAGCACTTGTGGACGTGGCTTAACGAGCATGAGTGCCGTGTTGCAATGGCCCAGAAGCAGTAGCTAGGCGAAGGGTCAAAAACACCGAGCGGCACGGTTTCTAGGCCATGCGCTGCTATCTATAAACCCCTGCGAGCTTCTCTTGCCCCCGCCCCCTCTCCCACCGCCCCACCACCCATACTAGATCGCTCGATCCTCTACCTACACCACCTACGGAGCTGCACCTACACCTCCATACCTCGACTACCTTCTCCTCGTGATCTATCCTTCTCAATCTTTTTCTCTTTCTCTCTCTGTCTCTCGTTTCACCGTCGTCGTTTGCCGCTCATTGTTTCTTCGTCTCTCTTCTATCGAGTCTCGCTTTCGCCTCGTCCATACGTAGGCCGAACCATCCGAGACGATACGTTTCGGATGGTTCGGGATACAGAGAGCGAGAGCCGCCTCTCGAAATAGAGCCGCGAAATTTCCTGTTCCGCGAAACGGGCTGCCTACGATTCAATGATCGTCGCTCTAACCCCATAACCATTCCGCGCGACCACTGTCGCGACACCCATGCATTCAATTATTTAGTGGATTGGTCACATTTTTCCTTTATTCGCAAGAATTTAGTAGACGCTGCGCCCTGGCAAGACCCCTAGCGGTGCCCGGGTCTATCTTAACCCTTTGCACTCGGAGCTATTTTAACTGGAAAATTAAACATTTCTTCCGATCTAGAATATTTCCATTCCCTATGATTTTCGAAATTTTATGGGTATGAAATTGGTATAATACCTCACACAATACCTAAATCTTTAGTAATTGATTAGTAGACTGCGGGTCTTCATGCAAAATAAAAAATGTTTGCATTGATTGCAAGACACAGGAGCTAAATAAAAGTTTACTTCTTCTTTTAATTATCTTCTTTTAATTAATTATTCTTCTTCTTTTAATTAATTATTTTATCATTCTTCTTTTAATTAATTATTCTATCATTCTTGCTTTTAATTAATTATTCTATCATTCTTCTTTTAATTAATTATTCTATCATTCTTCTTTTAATTAATTAATTAAGGTGAAACTAGTAGATTGGTGGTCTTAAATCTTTTTGATACCTCCACTGTTTTAAATTGTACGTACCGATTTTTGTCATAAATGCATAAAATCCGCAGTCTATTGATTAGATACTGATATATTTAATAATGTGGACAATATTTTGAATAATTTCACAACAATTTTTAGTGGTGCCTTAGAGGGGACAACCGAGTGCAAAGGGTTGATGTTGTCATTTAATTACTCAATCTCTACCCATTGATTCGAACGAATAAAATGTTACACTAATAGATTGCGGATTTTATGCATTTATGACTAAAATTGATAGTTGCAATTTAAAATAGTGGTCAAATGAAAAACATTTAAGAACATCAATGTATTAGTTGCAGCTGAAGAAGATTATTGAAGAATGAAAGAAATTATTACTTGGCTCTTGTTTTTTGTTGCAGTTGATACAAACAATTTTTATTTTGCATAAAGTTCCGCAGTCTATTGGTAAGTTTGAATTCCTTGATGAAATTTTACGTTGTATTTTTTTACACAACATACATTTTATTTCTTAATTAAATTATAAATGTAAGCTTAAATGACATCT
This sequence comes from Lasioglossum calceatum, assembly GCA_963966675.1. NCBI lineage: Eukaryota > Metazoa > Arthropoda > Insecta > Hymenoptera > Halictidae > Lasioglossum > Lasioglossum calceatum. Next base: position 9,585,882 of record OZ016549.1, read on the forward strand.
TTCCGAACACGTTCGCGGTCATTTCCGCCATTTTGTTTGCCAGCGAACGGTTTGGCAGGGGAAGGAAGAGCCTAATGGATGCATTCGCGATCGTGGGCATTTTTTATGAGATCGATTTGATCGCTGTTAGAAAGGATATATAGTTCGCGGCGGCGCCGACACTAAAATTAGAATGAACCGCATTACTTTCACCGGGACGATTAGGTGCGCGCAATGATACGGGATTCGTGACGGTGATTTTCAGTCATTCCGAGCGTATGCTGACCGGAGGGGATATCGGTGATACGTAATCGGATGATTTGACTTGTTGATGAGGGGGCCGGAAAGAGCTGTGATGTCTGACTGACGTCTGCGGCATTTGTCTAGCTGCGAAAACATGGTGAATGGAGGATCGCAACTTTCTTCCTACGTTTAATCAAACTGCAATATGTTCTCATGAAATGGCAAAATTCTTTCAAATTATTTATTTATGCATTATGTGCACTGGTATACAGTGACTCGGATTAATATTCGGACGCTCTGAAAAAGACGATAACTTTTTAAATATTGTACTATACGATTTAATTATATTATACGAATTAGTTGACACGGATCTACAAAATGTATTTTTTAAATTTTCAATATAGGCTCACATAAAAAAGTTATAAAATGCAAACTTTTAGTATTTTTTCTGCAACTCCGATGAATTGCAATTTTTGAAAACAGTACAAATCGTGTAGTACAATATTAAAAAAGTTATTGTCTTTTTTAGAGCATCCGAATATTAATCCGAGTCACTGTATATGTATACTATGAAGTCCATCGACTGGAAATTGGTGTATTGACATAGGAGTTAATATATGTACAGAGTCTAAAATAGTTCCTATTATATGAGTATTAAAATTTACGTAGTGCTATACTTATTTTATTTGGGTATAGTCTAGAACTAAATAGAGCTAAATAGAACTAAATGGAAATAAATAGCAATAAATAATACAGCACTTGTAATAAACCTTGACTCATATTGTTTGATACCAAAATATAGACAATCGTGGGTACCCTAACCGCATAGCATGCAGTCAAGTCATTACAATTAAAAAATGTGTTTTTGAGAAAATTATTAAATCTCTAGAGAAACGAGCAAAATGTGGACGCTCTCTATGCAAAACAGCATACGTTCAGAGTTCGAATTAGTATGTTCGATACGTTCCTACGCGAAAGATGGCGACCCACGTGACTGCTAGTCGCAAGGACCGGCGATTAGGGGGTCACGGTTTCGATTGTATCGAACCGGCGATCGACCTCGAGTAATTCGGCGCTTAAACTTGACAATGGGCCGTCAAATGGGTGGACTTGAACGGAGGAAATAATGGGATACGCGTGCACGCATCATTATCCGTGCTTCTTATGCGATTATACAACCGATCACGCATATCTGCGTGTGTACGGGCTTGCACGAAAGTTCCGCGCGGACCGATCGCTCTCTCTTCCGCAGTGGTTCTCATTATTTTCGCGAACGCCTCTTGCCGTAACAACGAGAAACTTCGGTATCTACGAAAATTCATTTCGGGCATGGAATTTTAAATATTACGTCGCCTCATAAATAATGTAAAGTTCCTTTCATATTTTTGAAAGGTGAAATGCAGAAAGATATATCGCAAAACTTATTTTTCTTTTTATACAGGATGTATGTATCCAGTAACTAGAACGAATTATAGTTCTTGTTGAGCATAGGGAAAAATTGTAGAGGCACGTTTCGCATGGTTTAACATGCTGCATCATCCCGCGGATTTTTCGCAGAAGTGCAGCGGTGCAGTTGCAGAATGCAATTCTTTGGAACCGCAACAGTGAAACATTTGAACGTTTTTTTAAACGACATTTTGAACGACAAATATTCAATTGAAATAATTAAATTAAGCGAAATATAATTACACGATTTTAGATTTCCAAGTTTCTCTGCACCAGTTGCCTAAGAGAATTAATGAAATTTCTTTCAATATGTTATTTCACGCTCTAATAATAGCAAATAAATATTTATCGTTCGCAAATTATACGACGCATGTCGAAGTGACAACGCCAACCTTAACAAACTAATAAAACAGATCAGAACATAAAATCCTTTGCACGTCAACAATGACATTTTACGAGCGTGTTAATAGACTTACGATCGACCGATATCGCTCGACAGAAAATTATCATACGCTGTACTCAGCGATCGAAATACATTCAGCCGAAGCGGTATCGATTTCCGCAGCTCGTTAATCGATTAATGGCGGTATTATAATTCATATAAACGGATGATGCAACGATTACGAAACGACGGCACTCTTGTTTTTGCATCCTAAGTCGATATAGAAAAGAATAGGAGGGAGGGAATTAATAATGAAATTGAAAGGCGCGACGGTATCCCGACGGGGAAATCTGCAGTTTCGAATGGCCGAGGAGAAATTCGAGGATTTTTTCATTGCTATTCCCCCCATCTCCCGATCTAACGGTGCACTCTGAATCGCAACTCGCAGTGCTCAGCGCATGCTAACTGGACAGATCTCGAAATTTGAGTTGCAAAAAAGTGGTAATTTAAAAATCTCTCAGTTCATTAATAAATAATTCAATTCATTAGTTCATCAATCACCATTAAAATTGTAAACATTGCGAAGGAAAATGTAAAATTCCATTTTGTCAACCTTTTATCTGTGCCTATAATGAAAATTTGAAACATGCATTTTGTGGCGTCAATTATATTGGGTTGGCAAGAAAGTAATTTCGGTATTTTAAGGTAAAATAGAGAGCCCAAGTTTTTTTAGAATAAATAAGAAAATATTTTATTGATTAAAGTTCATCGCTTGAATGAAGAAATTCGGTTTTATTTCATCATAAAATACCGAAATTACTTTCTCGCGGTGAAAATTCCATCCAAATCGCATAAGGGCGAAAGTCGCACATATTCAGGATTATCACTGAATTTCGAGAGTCGAAAAACGTAAAAATACTGTTTTTCAGAGCTCGCATGAAGCACTGCGCGCCGGTTTTAGTGGAAAGAGCGCCGCGGCGTTAGATCGTGCATTGCGTCTATCCTCCTCTGTTCCAGCAGTCTCTTACAACGGTTACTTTAACACCGCGAACTAACGACTTTCACTTAGCGGGAGACTCACTTCCTGTACACGCAGACCACTCGCTATTCCACGATCGAACTAGGAAAAGGAGAGACACCGGTTACATAAAAGATCGCGGGCTTGGCGCCCGGTTTTCGGTCGCGAGGTTCGGCGCAACCTGATCCTTCCAGGCTTTCAAGGACGGTTATAAGAAACAGTAGAACTACAGGATCTTAGAAACAGCACGGACCCGAGGGTTTTTCTTAGATCAAGACGTTACTGTATTCTTATGTTTAACTTTACGAACCTGTCTGGGACACAGAGTTGTGCTAATTCAATTACATTGTAATTCAAAGTATTTAAATCGTAAGTATTTTAATCAGATGTGTAATTAAAATACAATATAATTGAAATACAATATAATTACAATGTATTTTATATAATTGTACTCCATTGCAATTACGAATTACATTTTAATTTAATTGCATGGAGATCTGATTTATAAATTACAATATAACTGAATTACAATGTAAATAAATTACTTAGTAATTTAATTCCTGGAGTAATTCAATTGTAATTCTGCACAACTCTGCTGGGACAACGGAGAAATTGTTCTTACGTATGTAATTGTGGAATTATTGTTAATCGTAGTAAGTAAAAACAGAAGCCGAACAGAAATGTAGGTAATTCTTTCATTAATCATTGTAATTGTTTTTCTAATGATTGAAATAAATTGAAACCAGTGTATTTTCTAAATTTCAACTGTCCAGTCTTGTTAGAAGATACAGAACCGTATTAGACCATGAAAACAGTTCCTAAGGGAGTTTGAACATTGTAGATCACAATCGGACTCCGCGAACGTAGTGTTTTATTGTTAGCGTAGAGCGTAATTGCACTGAACCAACGGCAATTAGTCCGACGCTCGAAACAAAATGACCGGGGAAGAAATTCCATTGCGACCAGAAGAGTCGAGAGAGACTTTCCAGGTACCTTAGCTGAATGAACTGATTAAAAGGCGACGGTGCAATTTATTCGACTCGTCCATCTTTGGTAATGGTTCCGCCTCCTCATTTTTATGCTCGAGAGGCTGGCTAATCGCCTGGACACTCCATAAATCGCTTTATTAGACGGAGACTTGGTCACTTTTAATGATCGGCGGTGTTACCGTTCAATCTAAATTATTTCAAAAGTATCATTCATATTTTTCGAGATACATTCTGTCAAGGAAGTACCGGGAATCGATTATTTAAAAAGCCCGCTTAAAGGGATTGTTGAAATTCTTTTTGTCGCTAAGTTGACACAACTGTCCTCTATACTCACGTGGAGTTTGAGCGTCACTTGTCATTTAGTTTGTTTACAGTGCGCCATTTTGTCAGTTCATCTCAAGTGTGTTTTGCGATTCTTACATGGATAAAAATATCGAACAAAGAATCTGTCTTAAATTTTGCATTGCAAATGGAATTTCGTGTGCCGAAGCGCTGAAAATGTTACATAAGGCTTCCGGTGAATCGACTTTATCAAAAACACGTGCGTATGAGTGGTACAGTGCATTTAAAAGCGGTCGAGACGTGGTGGAAGATTTGCCTCGCTCTGGTCGGCCATCAACCTCTTCAACTGAACTTCATTGTGAACGAATTTCTGGCCAAAAACTCAACAAATCTTATCGAGCAGCCGCCGTATTCCCTGACATGGCTCCGGTCGACTTTTTTCTTTTTCCAAAACTCAAATTACCACTTCGAGGCACCCGTTTTCAGTCGATGGATGACATAAAAGAGAATTCGCGGCGAGTACTGAAGTTGATTTCAAAAAATGCGTTTGGAAAATGTTTTGATGATTGGGTTATTCGTTGGCATAAGCGTATTATTTCGAAAGGGGCCTACTTTGAAGGCGAGATAATAAATTCCCGGTACTTTTTTGACAGAATGTATATGGAAATACTATTAAACTTTTGATACCGGACATTGTTTTTAACATTCGACGGTTGTGTGCCATCTTTTGCGTGGGACTGTAGCCGTTATCGGCGCATTTAGAGTAATTAAATTCGAGTTGAAGAGCGGGGAATCAATTTTGACAGATCGCGGGAATCTGGGTAAAGAGCCGGGATATCAATTTCGACGGATACATTGTGGATCTAACTAAAGAATGGGATATCGGGGATCCGTCAAAGGCAGGGCAATTTGTCGAGGATCGAACGTAATTTTCGTATAATTCGATCGGGTCGCGTGGGCAAACGCGAACAGAGGTTTACCGGTCGCTTCTCTTTTTTCCCCTTTCTTTCTCTCTCTCATTCTACGATCCTTCCGAGCCGCGCGATTCTATTACTATGGTTTGCGGTGGACGGTGCGGTATTAAATAAGCGGCTAATTGGGTTACGCAACGGGAAGTGAAATGATATGGATCGTTTCTGGCGAAAACGTAGGCGTCGGCTCGATATTCTTTTACCCAGCGCCAGAGATCCACGCGCGGAATGATAGAATTAGGGGAACCGAGAGGGGAAAACAAAACCTGCATAATTCCTCCGATACACGTTTTCACCCTCGACTTTGCACGCCCGCGAACGTATTGACAATACGTTTCGCTTGCACTCCTACAGCTACGCCTACTCTATTGCGTTTGAATCATCGCGAATGTATGAAATATTGCACAAAGGATCAGTGGATGGATTACCAAACTAGGACTTCCACGTTGCCGACCACGTTAACCGCGATTATTGTCCTCTTCCAGTAGCGCGTTTTCATTGAAACGGTTATGCTACTTCGATCGCGAGATTGCGACACCTCGGCGCGACCGGTGCCGACTTTCATGTCAATTCGACGCGTTCCGGAACGGTGAGGGGTGATTCCTGAGGTTATTCGAAGAAACTTTTTCCTTTGCGGAAATGTGGCTCCGTTAAGGAATTATTAACGAAATACGCGGACCAATCAGCTACTACGGACGGATTCCGGCTCGGCCAATGCCAACGTCACGCTCCGTAATAGCCGCGCGCTGATTGGTCCGGTGTTTTTGTTAATACCTCCTGAACGAAGCCGCGGAGAGCATTTGCGCAAAGGGAAACTATTCCGGAATCGCCTCTTTCAGGCAAGTATATTTTTGGGACACTCTGTATAATATCGGAGCTACCTTGTACTAAGAAATTATCGTAACATATATCGTAGTGCAAGGGGTTGATAAGTTTTATTTATATAAACGTTTGTTCAACATCACTAGACAGTGAATTTTTATGCAAAATTTTCTATCTTCATTGCAACAAAGTGGAATGCAATACTTTATTTTGTTTTCCAATATGTTTAACACACACCTACTCATTTTTGTCATAAACGCATAAAATCCGCTGTTTAAACATCAGCATTGGGAAGAGACCAAAATTATCAAAATTCGGTTGAGAGCCGCTGCCCGGTGCAAATAAATTCCAAGTCCACGCCATTAGGGTAGCCCGAACGTCGGGAAGGGCAACGTTGCGACAGAGTGAAGAGTATAGCGAGGTGCGAAGGGGGCAGAGGGATGTTATTCAGCAGCCAGAAAACCGATGGTTGGCAGTCGATAAGAGTAGCTTTCGGCACGGTGTCGGCGTGCGAAGGCAAGGCAAGGCAGAAGGTCTCGAGCCGCGAGGTTCAACCTCTAGCCATAGGTCATTTCCTCGTGCATAACCCAATTAAACCGATTATTTAACGCTCCGGCCGGCTCTACGGTGCTCGCTTCCTCTTACCCGACTGTCTCCCCCTCCCTTGTGTACCCTGCCGTGATCACCTTCTCACCTACTTTCCCACCTACTTTCGTTCTGGCAGCTCGACGAAGGTGGCGATTCAACCGAAAAGGTCCGGCAGAGAACGCTAGGCCAGAGTTAGGTCTGGGTAGGCCAGAGTTAGGGGGGCGAAGTCTGCGGCAAAACGTAACAGTGAGGCGATCTCTTGATACTCTGGTGCTACAATGTGTACCGAAGCTTTGATTTTTAAATAATTGTATTGCTTGTCTGTGACTTCGATGACCTGACGTGACGCCTAATGTCACCGATATGGCGATGTACGTCTTTGGAGAATTGAGGGGGCGATTGAAGCCTGTGCTTCAAGAAAAAATTGATTGTTTCCAAGTTCTAGATCAGGAATCGCACTGAACACTAAACCTACCAAGGCTTAAAAGTAACTGGCACATGTTTCCTTATAAAAATGACAAGATTGATTTTATTTAGACATTGTGTGGCTTCTATTGTAATACTTGCTCTCTACTAAAGATACCTATACAATCATTTCTTATGAAATCATTTTTACTATTCCCATAATTGTAAAATAAAAAACCTGGGACCTGTCGTTTTGGCCGATGGTGGTAGGTTTAGTGTTAAACGTACTCTGGTGTCCAGGCATTGAGATAAGGGGCAGGGTGATATCGAAGAGAAATTAAAATTGAGTTGAGGGGATTTTTGTTACAGTAATAATATAGACCAAGACTAATATAGACTATCATAGACTAATATAGACTTTTCTATAAAAGCGTTGCGTAAAGATTTTTAATTATTGAATGGTTGAAACTGCATTTTGATTTGGCTGCTTATGCCGCCCTCTTACAAGGGACACATTAAATTGCAAAATTAAGGGACCGAAGAGGGTTAAAGGATTCGGCATCGCTGCGGACCGATTTTCCCGTTCGAGCTCTCAGAGAACCGTCGTCCATCTTTGGATCGGGGACTGCTCCCTGCGCTGCAAGTCGGTCGCAGCGACAGTAGTATCAGCCAGCAGCGAGCAGCCTATTAGAATTACGCAACTAGTGAAACTATCCCGGCAGCGCGTTGCCACTGCCGGCCACCGTTCGTTCCATCGTGTTCCGTCGATGGTTCGAGCTGGGTCGCGATCATGCTCGCATGCTCGTGCTCTCGCATCGTCCGCTCGCTCGCTCGCACTCGAAAGCCCCCCACGGGCCTCTCCGGGCGTAAGTTTATTGCCAAAGTTTTTGGACACAACGACCGCGGGTAACCCTGGGCACGAGGAATAGGCCATTGCGCACTCGCGTTGCGAACCATTCGACGTGCATGCACGAAACGACGTAATCTCGCCAGGGTTAGCCGCCCCCCTCCTCTTCCTCCTCGCCGCGATCCCTCGCCCCCTCGTTCTCCTTTTCGTTCGTCTCTTACGTGTCCTTACCCCTTCTCCACCCCTCTCCATCTGTACCTCTCGTCCTTCGTCCGATGCCTCGAGTTTTCTCTTTGTCGTCCTCTCTTTCGCGACCGACAAGAGAGTCTGATTTATTGGTCCCGTCATATAAAGACACGCTCCGCCGATTGCGCAACCGGTTCGCGACCCTCGCATCCGAAAGATACTCCGCAAGCGATTCTTCCAATTGCTTTTCACCATCTCCGCGACTAATGACTTCGCTGCACCCTGGTCCAGGTGGACACGCGGCCAAAAACTCAATTTCTCTAGTTTAACACGTTCAATGCGGGTCAGTTCTGGAACTCACTTAAACTTTCAATGCGGTTTTGACCATCTACAACTCGCCCCAATGTGAATTTTTTAAATTTTTATTCTTTTTTTGTGAAATCTAAATGTTACCTCTCTGGAAATCACTTTTACGGAATAAATACATTTTTTTCTGAGAAATTTTGAGCGCAGATTGATAGCTCCGTTTGTCAGTTCCGGAACTGACCCGCATTGAACGTGTTAACTCCCTTCAAAACTACCAAATCCAAAATATTAGGTTGTTGCGACAATTAATGAAATTGTAAAGATGCTTTCATAAGAAATGATTTAAGAAATATATTTATTAGAGCACATATTATAATAAGAACCGCGCAAAGTCTAAATAAATTAATTCTAGTCGTTTTTATAAGGCAACAACGTGTCTGTTGCTTTTATAGTTCGGTACATTTAGTGTTAATATCCTATATTCAATTTTAATTTAGATGTATAATTTTATTTTTAAATCAAGTTTATATAACCAACACTGGTCAAACACTTCTTGGTCAAAATGTGGTGACTAATTAACTTACTAGTAGATGGTAAAAAACAACTACAAAATCAAGCTAACAATCTTGTAAATGGAAAACGCGAATGACCATAATATCTAATTTTTACGTAATATAATTAAGAAACTTGAAATTTGTAGACAGAATACATTGCGTTTGTTTAGTGTCATTGCTAAAAATCAGACATTTCATATGCAACAACCTAATATCGTGCATATATGACAATTGAAACTTTGATTTTTTAAAGAAATGTTTGAAAGTATTAACTATCGGACTGATTTTCTACGAAAATTTAATAATCCTCTGATTTATTAAAAGTTCACGTTGATTCGTTTATGAACGAATTCAAATTGGAAATGACTTTCAGTGACTTTCAGACCGCCAGGTGTATTTCTATAAACGGCGATAATTTAATGTAACGTCAGAATCTTTAACAATGTGAAACTTTTCATTCAATAATAATTCATGCATTCCCATTCACTCCAGTAATCCGATGAATTTCACCTAATAGAATGCTATTATGAGAAGCAAGAACGGAGCGTGATAAAATCATTAAAACCCACGAATTTCCGGGTGACTTAGCATGTTTGCTACCACCGTCACAAATATGTGACATCCATAATCTGACAGTTCACTTAAAAACAGTAAAATTAATTTTATGCAGTTCGTTGTTTAACGTCATAGTAGACTGCATAATTTTCAGAGAATCCTTGACTATCTTCTGCTAAACTGTTTTCATAATTCAAAATGGGGTACGTTACGAAAAACTTTCGAACAAGGAAGGTAAGCAACGAAACAAATGCTGGTAGCGAACGTGTTAAGCAAAAATTTCTTTTCCACAGGTTCCAATAATTAAACGACGAGTTTATCGAGTTTATCGGCTGCTGGTTACGGTGATTTTCAATTTATTTCACGGTTTAATAGACCGCTCGGAGCGCGGCTCGCGTGATTCTTCCGGAAAACGCGATCCGGCCTAGGAAGATTTATTTTTCGTGAATGTTCGCTTGCTGGGTAGTTTCACTAGTTGCGCAACTGCAATAGGCTGCTGTCTACTAACTACCACTACCGCTACTGTCGCCGCGACCGACTTGCAACCGAGACAGTCGAGATCACCGGGAGTTAATTCGAGAAAGTTGCGACCGGCCGTAATTCCTCCGTCGAAAAGAAAAGTAAACTTGTGCGGGGCACTTTTCTTTGTGGAACTAGTTGCTGGTTGTCGATACGATGACGCTTCGGACCTCTGCAGATTCGCGGAAATCGTAGAGATTTATTACGTAAACTTAGAAACCTGCTGCATAATCGATCTTCGTTTTACGAATTCAATAAATTGTACTAAATGACGATTAGAGATGGTATGATTGCACTCAAAGATTTTCTGTAGACGATTATAGACGTATTACTGATAATTAAATACTTTAATGACATTTTTGAAAGAGTAAATGCATTATTACGCATATAAGTAGCAAACATACACTTTTATAGCAGCCATGGATAGAAACATGACTGAACATCACTTCATAAAACCAGAAATTAACTTTTTTGATGTAATCCTGTAGAATTTGGCGAGAAAATACCGAAAATCCAAGTTTTAATGTTAGGGACTCACTGGTTCAAAAGTTATGCGTGTTTGAAGTCGATCGATTCGTACCTGAAAAATGAAATCTACGTTATCGACGTCGCCGCGTGCTTGTGCTGCCGTCTAGCAGTTCGCTAACATGGCGGCGACCTTACCTGTCCAAAACGCTTAAAATCGCTCAACTTTAAACACGCATAACATTTGAACCAGTGGATCCCTAACATTAAAGCTTGGATATTCGGAATTTTCTCGCCAATATCTACAGGATTGTAGAACTTTATTTGAACTTATGAAGTTTAACTGGGAAATTAAATAAAATTTGGATGGGAACGTAGGATTGTTAACAAAATATTACAGCTACAACGGAGAGCGTATTACAAAATTGTCTATAAAATAGAAAACGGTGGATAGTAAGTATCCATTGACAGATTTCTTCGAACGTTTCCCGTGCATCCACAAGTAACCGATAGTTTCACTGCTTACATAACAGACAGCCGCGGTACTCGTTGTCAAATGGACCAAGCAATGTTGTAACAGCACAAGAACTTCCTATGCCATCGTAACCGAAGCCTCTAACCGAGTCGATCGTTTGATTTTTCCGGGAATCTACTTATTTTCACTTTCTTCATTCTTCTCGGTAATGTTCGAACGTGCCAGGAATTGTGTTCAGAATAAAACCTAGAATACTAACCTACCATAAGGATATCTTTTAATTCAATTTGTAACTACTACATGTTTGGTTTTTTTAAACTTTGTATTTTTATATTGGTCATTTTCCTGATTGTACGTCGTCGAGTCCCACGACAGATCGGTGAGCGACGTGCCTGACGTTCGAGGGTTAAACAGGCACAAAGTTCAGAACCGCGATAAGGAGGACAGCAATGAATGTTATCTGGCTTAGAGAGATGCGTGTGCGCTTGGTTAACGAATGCAGAAGTGCATTGCAAGCGGCGGCGGTGCGGCGCGGCTGCAGGCTTCTAGGCTCGTACTCGCCGGCTGATAGGGTTGCGCAAACGTCATCGAAAAGTTCATGATACAAAGTCACGTTACGAAAACGGCGAATGACGCGAGTGCCTCGTTATACATCGGCACCGGGTGCAGAGAGGAACGCCGAGGGAGTGCATCGGTGAATGTTAATGCCAATTCGAACACCATTGTAATAATAATATCACCGTCATAGTGTCTGCGCTCGCGAGCACTCGCGTAATGCGTCGTTTCGTCGTGGAACACATACTTTCATGATTAGGATCGTTCCTGAGTTGTCACAACTCAATAATTAAATAAGCAACCAAAATGAATTTACTCATCAATAAGTATTATGAAGAAGTGAAAAGAAATTCGATCATCGATAACTGTTATGGGCGATAGAAATAAATTTCTCTCATCGATAACTGTTATGGCCGATAGAAATAAATTTCTCTCATCGATAACTGTAATGAGCGATAGAAATAAATGTCTCTCATTGATAACTGTTATGAGCGATCGAAATGAACTTCTCTCATCGACACCTGCTTTGAGTTAATAACTGTTATTCGTAACCAAAAAGTATAAAAATCGATATTTTTTAATCATTTTGTTCTTCGAATTTTTTTCTTTATACGTTGTGTACATTATCTTAAATTTCAATAATAATCAACTTTTTATTAATGATTTTTATCGTAGAAAATTTCAGAATAACTGTTATTTTTGGTCCCTGCTGTTTTCTTTTCCAACTAATGATTTGCAGTTCCCTTATAATTTTCTATCAGGAAAAGTCCACTTAAAATTCGAACTTCTTTTATCAAAGAATTCATGTGAATTTTTAAAAAATAAAAGGGTAGTTTGTAAGCCACTCTGCATATTACATTTTCCTTAAGGACTAATATTGTTCTGGTGCAGTAAAAATATTAGAATTATTATCTTGTCAAATGTGTTCTGGAATTTTTTCTTTCAGCACAAATTACATAAATTAGAGAACTAGGACGTGTATCGTCAACCCTGAGGAAGACATGGGTAGTCACACGGGACCATTCCTATTTTGTTTAACAATTACTAGCCTTATCTGTTTCAATAGAGTAAAATATTTTCCATGCATATATATGGACTTGTTTTATAAAAATTATTACCGTAATCTCTTGCCTCCCACTCTAAATTTTCTTAGAAAGTAATTAGTGTTTCTTATTAATATGCTTGGACACCTCCATCAATTTTAAATATATTTATTTTGTAAGTACTGATTAATTAAATGTGCATCGATAGAGTGGTTAATATTCTGAAACAGTTGAAGAGATGCTGAAGTATACAATGGACAGAGGAAGTGTGACTAATAGAGCAGACCTAATGGAAAATATGACCCGAATGGAGTTCAAGCAGTAATTTGTTAGAGCCAACGAAACGAAATATTAAAATACTGTTATATACGTTTCCTCTCAGTACCTAAACTTCTCAGTAAAATCTTCGCAATTAATATTTTCATTGAAAAGTATAAAACAGTCATAATAAAGTACAAACATATAGCACATTAATATCACCAAAGAAATAGTTCGTGATTAAATAAATAGCCATCATTAAAATCCGTTACGTGGAAAGCTACATTTCCAGCTATCCTAAAATTCAACATTTCACTACAAAGTATAGAACACATTCGGAGAAACGATATTATGGCTGGAAGTAATTCCGAGTTCAGACCGGATTTAATCAAATTAAAATGTGAAATTCAATCTGCCGGAGAACTCAAAATTCTACGTCAAATCGAATTCGCCCGCTACTTCTAATAGTGAGCACCGACTTGCGTTCAGCTGGGACTGGGACTCAGTTATGAAAATGTACCAAAAGGAGCATTTTCGAAAATAACCTATCCTCTATAACGAAAATCATATTCCCAAAATAGTATTTGACTTTCTCCCCGAAAGTTTTAGAAATTTTATATATAGAAAAGATGGTAAAATTTGTAAAGTATTCCTGGGTTATTCCTTCTTAATTACAAGATTAATAGGTCATGATTAGCGTGACGTAATTACCCGGGAAGCGACAGCAAGCCACCATAAAATTTCACGAAATATTCTTAAAAATCATAAACCTAGGTACCTTACCTAGTAGTTTCACATTAAAATCACTAATTCATTCATTACTGCGTATTAGAAGCATAAGTACACGTAACGAAAGTAAAAGGTGTACACGAGCGTGTTCCGTTTATGGGTCACTCGAATACTGCATGGAATTTCTCGAAATTCGAGAAAATGCGAAGAAAACTTTCTACATGCAACCTCTAACCTACATACGGTTTTATTTCTCGGTTTTCGCGAAAGTGGCGTGCCGGGACGAGAAGTAGAAACAAAAAGAGAGGATTAAATAAAAAAATATTCTACCGCGATAAGAAATCGGTTGGTTAACTAAAATTTCGCGTAAAGTTCGGGCGTGATTACCGAAACGCAACGGTGTCGGGTCGGTGTAACCGCATTATCAAGTGCAACATGTATTTCTGCTTGTTATCTGGTGCGGTGATATTTTACATGCAACGTGTATGAATAACGACGATAATAAAATAATGATGTCCAAAGTGGAGCAGAACTTGAAATTCAAATGTAAACTCTCCTTGCGTTTATCGATTTTATTTATATTTCCTTTTAAAACCAAAAATACTTCACGGTTGCCTATCCGTACATGTGTTAACGGGTTCTCTCATAAATTTCTGTTAATTTACGACGTTCTTACACGTCGAACGAACGCGAAGCGCTCGCGCTATGTTTAAGTAACAATTCGACGAGCATGTTGACGCGAGCGAAATTGAAAATTTCAGTACACGACCGGTACTTTCCATTTTCATGAAAAGCGAGTCAACGTTTCCATTGAACAACAGTTGCTCTGACATTTTTAATAAAAGCCCGCTCGCAGCACGTTTCGTTTTATTTTAATGGAACCGGGAGTAAGGAAAATCATTGATCCGCTCAGCTATATATAATTTAATATCGTGTCTGAATTGCTTCCGGCGAAATCGTAATATTTGTAATATCCATGAAACTGTCCATAAATTCGCGAATCAAGCTTTAATTAGAAACTTCGTGCATTAACAGCACGCAGAAAATCTCTATAAATTATGTAACGTACATTCCTTGTACAACTGCGCATAGTTGCACATTCTTTGTAATTTAAACCATCCGAGCCAAAAATCAAATTCTGTCATTTTACGAAATTCCTAACAGCAGTTATGTTAACCATAAATGAGATTTAATATACAAAACAAGACTTCGAAACATTGTAGGTGGTGGGGGTATATTAAAAAAATTTTTTTTGGTATTTCTCACATTTGCAGAACACTATTTGACTATCTCACTCTACGTTTCTATTTACCATTTCGATTAAATATAAATATATTAAATATGATTGAATTAAATCATTCAATTTTCAATTTCATTCTGTTGCAAAAAGTATTTTTTCAGTATGCGACATTAAAAATGAAGCATAACATCCAGATTAAAATTCCAAAGCAAGAATGAGTAAAATATATTGTTTATTATAGAGCAGCGTTTAAATGTCCATCAAGAGAACAAAATTTGTATTGTGGGTCATTTCGCTTAAATATAAATATAATATTAAATATGATTCAATCGAATCATTGCATTTTTAATTTCATTCCGTTGGAAAAAGTACTTCTTTATTATGTGACATTAAAAATGAAGTATAACATCCTGATTTAAATTCTAAAGCAAGAATGACTAAATTTATATTGTTTATTATAGAGCAGCGTTTAAGTGTCCATCAAGACACCAAAATTCTACTGAAAGTGTTCTTTTGTGCCCGGGCAAGAGAAAGTTCCACAAAATTCGCATTGTGGGTCAGAATGTAAAACGCGCCGGCGAAAGCAGTAGTAGGAACCAAAGAATAGAGAGACGGAAGCGATAAGCACGGGAAGGGGACAGGTGGAGTGAAGGGGGGTACGGGCTCAAAAGTTTCTCGTTTTTGTTGGATGGGCGGAAAGAAAAACCGCGGCGTTCCCTTTGATCTCGGGCGGTGCGCCTAAATGACGATAATGCATCGGGCAGGATCCATTATCGTTTCCGAGGGACTGCGTTTTTCGTGGCCCGGCCCGACTCAACCCGACTTGACTGAACGCGACGCTTTCTGCCAGGCAGCATCGGGCCGCTCGCTGGTTCTAAGCAGCGGCAGCGATTCACCTCGCGTGGCCTAAATAAACAACCGAGAATACATCGACCCACGAGCTAGCCGAGCACTCGAGGAACTCGACGTCGACTTTGCACTGTTTATACGACGGCTGGATGCCCGACGCGGTTGGATCGGCCCCGTCACCGAGACCGGAAACGACACCGTCGACCCGCTGCCTAACCCCATGCCGCTCGATATGCTTTTTTTCCAACTACCGTTCCTCGATCTGCACCAAACCCCTATAAATTCTCTAGGAGTTCTGGGACACACTAATATCGGTGGACACACTTTAGCGGCTGGACACATTTGTATCTAAACTGAACCCTTTGCACTCCGAATTATTTTTCAATTTTGTTGCCAACACCTCATTACTATTTTAAGGGGGTAGACTCCTTTTTCCAGGATTGCAAGGGTGCGGGATTCGCCTTCTCATTTCTTGATAATAAAAACGCCGGGTTTTTCAATAGTCAAAAACGGTAGATAAAAGATCGATCTAGGGCGCTTTCTCCCTCAAAAGACTAATTTTCCCGTTTACAAGACTCTTTTTGCATTATTTTCACTATTCGGAAGCATACAACTGCGCATGTAGCTATGAAAATAGCCGAATACATAATGCAAATTACGCCTCGTAAACGAGAAAATAGGATTTTTAAGGAATGAGAAGGCGAATCCCGCACCCTTGAAATCCTGGACACGAGACTACTCCCTCAAGTATTTCATTTGAAATTTACTTGGAAGGTCAGTTCCTTGACTGCTACTTATCTTGAACAATTTTGTTTACTAATTATTAGACTGCGGATGTTTATGCAATTTTGAATTGTTGTAGATGAATTTTAAGAAAGTGGAACAAAATAGAATCTTATTTTCCGTGATACTAGCCTTTGCAGTTCTGAAATAAATTAAAATCGCACTAAATTCTGTCATATTTTATATCCTAGCATTTTTTAAAAATTTTCAAAAGCCATAATTGCATAAAGATGCGCAGTCTACTAATTATATTAAATATAGCTCTCAAACTTTTTTGTAATTTATATTTTTGGAACCTATACTTGTTTTCAAGAGGGTAGACCACTGCCATGCTTCGGGAATTTTATTACGGATAATTAACAAGTGGAAAATTCCGGTTTTTTACAGTGAAATTCGCACAACTCTTATCTCTATTTTCCATTTGTTTCCCAAACAAAAGACTAAGAAACGGAGGAGCTATTGATCTTTTCTTAAGGATCAATTTTTTAGAAAATTAAAAATTTCGCGAATTCTAATGTTACTGATTTTTACAATATTTCCAGTGAGACTAAAAAGGGAGTAGCAGATGCACAACAGGACTGAAACCCACGCTCCCGAAGTTCGCAGGTGATCTGTCCACCTCTAGCAGCTTTTCCTAATTTCTGTGTGTTACATTTGGTCCTGTCGCTGCACAGACACGCACACATATTTTCGTGTTTACGTCACGGTGACGTAGGAAACGGTTTTCGTTCAATTGTCGTCGCAACAATGACAGAGAGCTCGAGCTGCGCGTCCCTGAGAAGCCGAGCGTTGGCATGGCGACGGCAGAAGGTTGTCCTCAGTAGCACAATGGAAATATTCCGGGGGCAATTAAGCCGAAAAAATGACAGGGATCGCTCGCAGTAATCGTCGGGCTCTAGGCACTCTCGTTACATAAGGTAGGCCTAGGCTTGCGACTAACTGGTTCTCTCTCTCTCTCTCTCTCTCTCTCTCTCTCTCTCACTCTCTCCCTCTCGGCAGAGAAGCGTGTCCGCCACGACGCTATCGCATCGGCCATTTTTCCACCTAGTTCTCGAAGTATCGGCGAATTTTTCAGCGACCTACTTCTTCGTTATCGTCTTAAAGTCTTAACAGGCTGCGTAGACGACGGCCTGGTAACTTGGCGTCCCGCGAATCGCGTTCCCCCGACTCCCCCTCGACGCGTCTTCGCGCCTTGTCATTGAAAGTGTTCAAGATCTAGTGCAGAACGACGGCCCGAGCCACGTTTTATCGTTGAATAACCTAAAGCCTGATA
Source organism: Lasioglossum calceatum (assembly GCA_963966675.1). Classification (NCBI taxonomy): domain Eukaryota; kingdom Metazoa; phylum Arthropoda; class Insecta; order Hymenoptera; family Halictidae; genus Lasioglossum; species Lasioglossum calceatum. Next base: position 9,603,644 of record OZ016549.1, read on the forward strand.
CACACCACCGCGGTCTTTCGCAACGGTCAATGCTTATACAGGCTGACTCAAAGGTCTGTTATGTAATGGGAACGCACACACCGATGTGCTAATTGCCGGCTCTGCACCCAGCGATTTCTTTCGCTTCTGCGCCGACCGAATCTATTGTTTATACGTTGAGTGGATATCGTTGAACATTTTTTTCAAATTCGACCGAACCATCTCTTTTGAGATGTTGGGAGGAATAGTTTACTAGTTTTAACTTTTTTATTGAGCCTTATAATGAAAATTTAAAATATGCCTTCTCTAGCTCCAAGCAAGTTGTATACATGCGCAAAGTTTCATTAAAATTGACCAAGGTTCTTATGAGCCACAAATAATTAAACATGGATAAAAATTATTTATGTGTTCGAAGATGGCCTTCGAGAAATTAGAATAATGCAAAAATTTCTTTCACCTTTCAAGGGATCTTTTCGGAACAGATGGAATTAAAGTTTTGTCCTAGATTGGTAGATTCAAGCTTTCTATTTTTATAGATTATCACTAGACAGCGGATATCTCTATGCACAATAAATATTTTCTACCCAAATTGCGACACGCACAAACTGGATTGAAATAAAACTTCGTTTTCTTAATTAATATGTTTAACAGGTTGAAAATGATGTAACAGTATTTTGTGAATTCGCACAAAATCCGCTGTGTTATAATTGTTCAAAAACAAATGAAATAGATTTCTATGAAAATCTGGAAAAGTCGAGCAGGAAAACAACAGCGTGGTAATTATTACAATGAATCGTTCAATGAAATCCGCAGGTCAGCAAACAAATCGGCGTAGAGCAAACGTACATCGGATAGACAAACAGAGGAATTCCGAGGGAAGGATGCAGAAGAAAGCGGATCTCGTATCGAACAAACACGGGCGCCCGAACGTTTCCGTATCAATCAGCGTCGCGCTGATACGCGGCGCTTTTTCACCGACTGGAGGCCATGATAGGAAAGAGTAAAGTGCATCTTGACTCTGACCTACAGAGTCAACAAGTAGCAAGAACGCGAGGAATTCTTATTCCCTGCATTCCTAAACGAAATCAGAGAGGCGGAGAGAGAAAAAGAGAGACAGAGAGAGGAGGACGAGGAGGAGGAGGAGAAGGAGGAGAAGCGTCCGTAACCGACCTCGGTCAACGTGCACCTAACAGCGAGGCCATCGCGGCTAGAACGGGAGACTTCTATTTGCTAGGTGAACGTTTTTTCCCTCCCGTTCCTCGAGATTCAAGGATTCCAAACGCTACTTGACCCAGATCTTCGTTAAACTTCGACCGCGCGCGACGTAAACAGACCGGTAGCTCTCGGCTCCACCGTAACTCTACGTCAAATAAGGAGAATGCCATCATCTTAGTGGAGGATGCGTAAAATCTTGTAGTTTACTCCGACGAGAACGCGTTAGAGTGATTGTTCGACGAACGCACCGAGCAAACAGTCAACGAACAGCTTATTGGCGCCCGCTGACAAGCGTAGGGACGACATTAAAGGGCTACTGACGTTTCTTTCAGACAGACAGACTATAGCACAGAGGTGGGCATTATTTGGCGAAACAAATATTAGGTGAAGTAAAAAGTTCTGAGCGTTTTTCGCTTATATAAATAAAGCGAAAAACGCTCAGAACTTTTTACTTCGCCTAATATTTCAAATGCTATTTAATATTTTAGATTTTATTTTGCTGGAAGAAAATAGTATTTTAAATAAGATATACAATTTCGAAAATGAAATATTTCTATTTTAACAATCTGAATTTCAAAATAAAATATTTCTATTTCAACAATTTGATCCTCGAAATAAAATATTTCTATTTTGACAATCTGAAACACGAAATAAAATATTTTACATTTTGAATTGTTATAATACTCTGAGAAACCGCATAAACATACAGTCAATCTTATAAATGTAGTGAATTCGAACCAAGATTTTCAGCAATAATATTTGGAATTAAAATAGAAAATATGGTAAAGACAAAATATAAATATTTTCAATATTCTTTAAATAAAATACTATTTTCAAAACATTGCCTCAAATAAATTGTTTTATTTTCAACAATTACTGCATCAAATAAAATATTTTATTTTCAAGCTTGTACACATACTTTAAAATAAATAGGATTATTTACTATTAGCCATTTTGTTATTATCAATCTAGAAAATTATTAAAGAAAACCTCTGGAACATTTCTATTCTATACACAAGTCGGATAGTCTAATATCAACATATGCGTTGTAAAAATGTATCTTTTTATTATTAAATTTGAACAAGTTTGTCATGAATAAGTATATAATACTTCACGAACATTATAGAATTTTTATTTCAACAATCATTTAAAAAAATGAATTAAAAATTCATTGCAATATAGAACAAATTAACTAAACAATGTTACATGTTTACTCATTACGATATAGTTGTTCTAATGTAAGGTATAAAAAGTAGAAGCCAGTTAAGCCGAACGAATTGTTAAGGGAAACATTGGGTTTTTCTTAATGACGCGATTCATTTCTGTCCGGAGAGAAACGAATTGAATTCTGAAGTTTACAAAAATCTTGCGGTCGCTGCGCTCCGGTAAAAAATGACTTGGCAAAGTGAATTAAACTTTTCATATTATTCTCTGGTCTAGGCTGGCGCCTTTTTCACGGCTGAACGAGCCGTGTGTCGAAGTCGACTCTACCTTGCAACGAGCAATGACTTTTTTCCTTGCATGCGATTATGAATCACTGCATAATATCCTCTCGACGGCCTTAACCGGCAGAAGGAAAACGAAAGGCCGAGCGTACTATGACTCTATTTAATTCTACTCTGTCGCTTATTTATTTATTCTTTCAGCTGCGGAGCCACCGTTCTGATACTTGACATTTCGAAAAACATTCTTCCCGTTGCTTGTTCGTACACAGCATATTTTATTTCATAGAAACTCAGTTTAAACAGTGAAATTGACCATTGAAATTTGTATACTCAGTTGATCATTACAGCGAATTTTCTCAGGAAGTTACACAGCTTTTTACATTGTAACAGGACACATTTTTCATGTTACTGGGTTGTGTAATAAATTCCCGCGTTTTTTCAATTTTATTTTTCTCCCGCAATTTTGTGTTTTGTTAGGTAAAGTATATATATGCATTCGCAAGTCTTTCTTGCTGTATAAATCTATCTTCTTAAATTTTCGAATCAATTAATTAATTTTCGAATTAGGGAAAAAATTGCGGGAAAAAATAAAATACAAAAAACGCGGGAACTTATTACACAACCCAATACTATTAAAGTAAATCATTAAAAAATCGCCAGTCAATTTTAGCTAAATTTTGAACAGCACTAAATGACCTCTAATGACCTTGGACAACGAAAGTGTTACAGGTCAGTGAATCCGTCTCGGGATAGGCTACACACTGAGCCAAATAAAAACATACAGTTCCGTATAGAAAAATGGAGATCACCTTGAAATCTCGGAGGCTCGTCCACCTAGAAAAGATTTATGACCACCATAAGATGTCTCCCCCTTAACAGAGTGAGTTTTATTTGAAATATTTTTTACGAGCTCAGCCCCCTGTATAAAATGATGTCTCTTTCAATTTACAGCGCTAGAAACTGCCTAGTACACGAGGGCAGACGACGAATACAGTAAAAGACGATGTAAAGTTACCAGAAAAAAGAAAAAAATGGAAAGAGGAGGAAAAAGCTGGCAAGAAACGTGGAGAAGTGGTCGGTTACGTGTTTTTCTTGGTCGCGAGCGTGTAACGAGTGCGAAACTCTCTCGGCTTCACAGCGTAGAGTTCATGCCGCCGAGAACCCTCTCTCTGGTTCTCCGGACCAGGAGAGTCCGCTGCAAAAAGGGTCCACTCTCGTACACACGATGTGCACGCTCTACTTGCGATCCGATTGACGGAGGGCTTTCCTCCTGGTCGTCGCTCGACGGAGGAACGCGATGATGCGGATGACGGCTACTGTGTCGACGCTGCTCGCTCTCTCCCGCCCGAGTCATGCAAGAATTTTCTCCAGCAAGATCGGTTTCGTTTTTACTCGAGCTTTTTGATTTAGTCGGACAGAGGCAGCCGCAAACATAACCGAGAAGTTTTGGTACTTCCAACTCCGACTTTGGTGCCAGCTGAGCTGACCCTTTGCGACCAAACTGTACCTTATCTTGATCAGGTACAAATAAGCTTCTTTCTTCATTTTTTCAATCATAAATTTTTTTCATTCTTTTAGTTTTTGATATTTCTAATGTTCACCGACGAGAAATATATGACACGTCCTCAAAATTGGTGTGCAAGGCTTCTTTCCCCGGGCTCGTTTTCTCTCGGGCTCCGCGCTGTACTATGGCTGTGGTGATTAAATCCAACTGCAATTTAGATAATGAATTTCGCATGTGCAGTACACTTACCACAATAAATTCATTGCTCGTTTCGTGGACGGTGCAACGTACGCTATTCCATGTTTCTACGAAGCTATTTATATTACAATACAAGTTAACATAAGCGTTTCTTTGATATTATCAGTACCACGATGGTGTAACAAAAATGAAGAGATTCTTGAACATTATGACATGATATTAAGACAAAAAATTCGAACGAAGCGTTTTTATGATATTACAACAAAGAAATTCTATCAAAATTATGCGTTTTTTGGATATTATGAGTTCCACGATGTTCTAAGAAAAATGAAGAGTTTCTTGGACATTATGTCATGATATTAAGACAAAAATATTCTAACAAAAATTAAGCGTTTCTTCGATATTATGAGTACCACGATGTTCCAACAGAAATGAAAAGCTTCTTGAACATTATGACTGATGTTAAAACAAAAAATTGTAACAAAAATAAAGCGTTTTTTGGCATATTATGAGTATCACGATGTTCCAACAGAAATGAAGAGCTTCTTGGACATTATGGCATGATGTTAAAACAAAAAATTCTAACAAAAATTAAGCGTTTCTTGGATATAATCAGTACCACGATGGTCTAACAAAAATGAAGAGTCTCTTGGACATTATGACATGATGTTAAAACAAAAAGATTCTAACAGAAATTAAGTGTTCTGATATTACGGCTAAAATCTCTTTAATAAAGCGATCCCAAGCAGTCAACGCCCGTGTGCGGAGCATAGAGGTGCAACGCGAAACCGCGTGCGGGGGCATTGCCGCTCGTTATCGCGAAGTTTTAATGCAACGGTCGTGTTTACAAGCGTCGGATGAACGGGCCGTGTCAACAAGATAATGCACGGGCTTCTTCTCTTTTCACGTGTGACGTATGTATTAAGTTTAACGCGGGGCTCCGGTCGATCGGTGGACAAGCACGGGAAAATCGTGCGCGTCCGCTAAAAAATGGATACCGGTATGAATAGAGAATGAACGTGCACGCGAGCGAAGGCGAAGGAAAGTGCATTGCATAACATAATAAAAACTTCAATAACTTCGTCCTATATTCCAAAGTAATTGGCCTTCCTCTAATATGCACGACACCTTCTTGCCGCGCCGCGCCGCGCCGTCGGTAATTCATACCGGCGCTGTTACATATTCTGAAAAATCTGCGAACCAGCGTTCGCGCGACGAGGAACGCCTTGTTGCGTACTGCCTTACGCAAAGAATGCTGTGTTTTGCGCGGTTTTTCTTTTCGTTTGTTTCTTGTTACCGGGGATTGTGGAAACTGTGCCCCCCTTGCGCTAAAATTTACTAAACACCTGCAAATAGTCATCGTTTTGTCCCATTGGAACAGTGAAGGTGGTTCATGTTTGTGCAAAAACAATGACAAAACATTTTTGCATTTATTTTTGTATGGAACTTTAGCGACGTATTTGTAACATTTTGCTAAATAAAACGAGCCCAAACACGATGCGATTTGAATCACATTTACCCGAATAATTCACGATACAGTGGAGTCTCGATTATCCGGACTGATGATGATACCTGAATTTTCCATGATTCTGATTGTGTACAGTGTATTAACAACTTACTCTAAAAAATGTCACAAATACATTGTGGCAAAAGTTTCACACAAAAATAGTGAATATTTAAAAACTTTTGTCGATAAAATGATTTTTGTATTTTCATAAAATGTGTACGTGGAATATTCCTTTTATATTCCTCGTGTAATATGTACGTTTATTCATCGAAAAACAGTTGAGCCGCGTATCAGTATTAAATTATTCTCTTCCGCAAGAATGTTTTATTTCCCGCTGGCCAAACAGAATATTTTTAAAGTTCAGTTCAAGTTCAGACTTCCTACCCGGTGCATCCCAATCGAGCGACCCAATTCGAAAATCTCATCAACCTCCCGGAAACTAACCATCGCGAGTTAGAACGCACGTCGAACGAATTTCGATCTCACAATCGGACCAGACGCGCCGGAACAATTTCTGAAATATTTAATTTGTCCTCGCTGTGAAGACCAAAAATTTTCATCTCCGAATTTTGCTCAAATTTCCTGTAACAGAAATATACTCTCTCTTCCCACGATTTCAAGTTGCCAAATGTATTCTACAAACCTTCTTAAACTTCCTCTACCAAAGCAACTCATCTTATTCAAATTTAAAACTATCCAGAACATAATTTCCTCAATTTCATCAAATCGCACCAATTTCAGGCGACTACCAAATTGCCACCACCTCCAAAATCACTTATACTTAAAAGACCTGACCCAGATCTTTTCCCTTCAAACCTCTCAAACTTGCTCCAACAAAGCATTTCCTCTTATTCAAACTTAAAATAATCCAAAACGTAATTTCTTCAATTTTAGTCGACTATGATCAATTTATAATTAAAAGATCGTCTCTTCCTTTCAAACCTTGACCAACGAGAACAACTTTTACAAACTGTACTCGACCCAAGGTTTCAAATTTCCCATACCTACTCTCGTCAAATTAAAAACTTTCCAATCTTTCCAAACCTTTTTTTTTGTTAAGGGGGTGGCTAAAACCGGCGTATCGTAAACACCAAGGCCCGGGACAGCCAATGGGCTGCCCCTCTACTATCTTATTGGCCCGAAATAGTGTGTCTCTAGGGATCTACTCTCCGTATTAACTCCTAGAGAACTTCTTCGGGCAAAAACCAAGCCAGTTCTTTTCATATCTCAATCTTTCCAAACCTAATCTCTACAAACCTTCGCAAACTTCCTCTAACGAACTTGAAAGATAGTTAAACCTAAAATTCTCAAGAATCCCTGAACGAGCTCCTTAACCAACCCATCGACCATCAACTCTCCGCAACATGGCCTAAACAACTCTCAGCAGCAAACCGAAAGATTCTGTCCGTGCAAATCCATAAACCAGAAGGGCGCCTAGTCGAACAAATCCATTCCTGAGCCTATCGTTACTCGCGTCGAGCGTGTTGCACACGGCATCGACGCACACACGCGCGGCTGGCGGCTCGATGCACCGAGTACGTGTTCCACGTATGTGTCCTGTAGTTGCACGATGCGAGTGGGGAGGGGTTGCAGCGACGGCAGGGAGAAGGGGGGGAAACAGGAGGAGGGGGAAGAGGAGGAAGAGGAGGAGGAGTAGGAGAGGAGGGTTAGGTGTAGTATCGGTCATTACCTCCATCGAGTAACTGGGTCAGTCGTCACAGCGCCTCGGTTCGCTCACCGGCTGCCCGTTTTGCAGCGTTCTCCCACCCTCTCTGCCCCTCTTTCTCTTTCTGTTTCTCCGTTTCTCTCGTTCCTTCCCTTTCACGGTCTCTCTCCCCCTCTCTCTGCCTCACTCGCTCGCTCTCTTGCTCTCCCTTTCACCGTTCTTTCTAGTCCTCCCTGTCTCGCTCGCTCTTCTCGTCGTCTATCGTCCCCGCGCAACGTTCCCGCACTCTGAAACCGACATCCCCACTTCGGAAACCTTCTACACGATTCTCGAAGCGGCCGCAGGAGGTTAGACCTTGGATTCGAATCGCGGCTGTGCGGAAAACATCCGCCTTTTTTCCATGTTCCGCTGCCGGAGACGCGTTTTACGGCTGCGGATGCAACCTGCCAGGTCGATCTCTCGGCAAACAACACACCACTCTTTTCTTCTTGCTCTGCGAACACCCCCGCGAGCTTGGATCAACTTCTCAGTTGAGGGTTGTTTCTCTTAACATAGACATAAGAGGCTGAATTGTTACAAAGAATTTTCAATTTCGATTTTTGCGCAAAGAAAGCCTCCAGCAACGAAATATTCCAGTTTTTCTAAAAATCCATGTTTAATATTTATTGTTAAATAAATACACACACACGAGTTGATGCAAACTTGGATGAACTATGAATATGAAAAAACGAATATTATGTGTGAATTGGATGTATTTATAGCAGCTCCTCGAGCCTCCTGCTAATTAGAGAGATTACCACCGTTATATTTTATTTATAGAACGAATTCAATTATAACTCCTTGATCCACTGACTAATTAGTGTGATTAAATGTTGTACAATGTTGTGAAACATAAACGAGCTCAACTTCGAGAATGAATCGGTCATTAATGAACTGCGAGTGGCTGTGTCGCATACACCGATCCATAAACATCGTTACAGATTTTATTATCGTTTAACATTAAAATTTCAAATACTTTTACAGATTTTACTATCGTTTAACATATCGTTCAACACTAGGACTACCGGATGAGTCCAAATGACTTGTTGCTGATTTATTCTTTTAGAGATATTGAAGTTATAAATATGTTTTTCTCAGACATTTTTTTAGTGAACTTCTCTATTGAAGTGCATATTTCAACAAAACTGGTACGAAATCTAAATAAATGCAATTTTGTCATTATTATAAGGCAATGTATGCCCATTGCGTTTAGTGCTCGGTGGTTCTAGTGTTAAACTGTCTAATACTTGTACTTCCTGTAAAAATAACGTTAAATCCTAATAAAATTTGCATTGTAGTATTTTCCTGAAAATCTTAACCACATAAAACCATATAAACCGCATGAAAGTCCGCAGTCTATACACGACGACACTCGTTGCGTTAAAACAAACCGTACATAAGCTTGCACAAAGCAACACTTTGTTTTCGTACGCACGAACGACGCAGTAGAGCTAAGGAAAGCTGAACCCTGGAGATGCGAATATTTCCGAGGATATTTTCCTAAGGGTAGGTTTCGCAACAGTGGGCGACTTGTCGCATTCATTCGCGAAAAATATTCCCACGGGTGAAGATATGCTACCTGTTGAGGGTGGAGCGTAACCACGTGAAACCGTTGGTCCCACGTGACACGTTCGACGCGTCCGTGCAACTAAAAGAAAGAACGGCGCGGCGGCCGATGCGTTTCGTTATGCAACGGTGCTGCGGCGAAGGACAGGTCGTTTACACACAGTATGCGATAGCAATTACGCACGGCGCAAGCGGAAGAACGGGAGCGACGAAGGGGGACGCTGCAGCTCAAACTATAGCTCGAGCGATCGAGAGAAGCGGGGGTGGCAACGGGGGTGTCGAAGGGCGAGAGGAACGGCGCGGACTAATTCCAGCCGGCATTAGCATCGCGCCCCGCGAATAACAATACCGAAGGTAATAATTGCAGCAATAACCCACCCTTTCTCCGCCAATCTTGCTGACAATTAACTTCGACGCTTTCAACTCGGACGGGAGGGGCCGCCCTCGAGGCCCGTGGAAAGCGTCTGGCAATTATCGCTAAAGCTCTCCTTGTAAATTTCATTCGAACTTGCTCCCCGACTGACGAGGATCACTATTCAATTGGTGAGCAAATCCCTTGGAATTCTTTTAGTTGAGGTAAACAAATTGATTTTGACATGTTTTTGAGAAAGTCGTCCAGAGAAAATTAATATTTACTTGCTAGCTCAAATTTTTTATTGACCTTAGAACAATTGTTTTAAATTGTTAATATTTTTGATTACTTGTAACCAATACAATTGATATTAATTGAAAAATTTGACACCCTATTGAAAACACTGTTTTTGTTTATGGATTGAAAAACTCCCTTACATTCTCTCCTGTCTGAAATATTTAAAAAATGTATTTTTAACTCTCCATATTGAAGGCTGTTTTCATTCTTCTGTCACGAGCGCTCGTCGATAAAAAAACGTGTCAAATATTTTTTCGGAGAACAGTTTGTGTGAATTTCATAAAAATCTGTCTGTATGTGTTGAATATGTTTCCCTGTTAATCAAAAATGCATAAAAATCCTCGTGTTTGCAAGTCGGAACTTTTTGATTGTTTTCGAAATTACAGAATGGACACTTAAATTTCGACGTATTGTTTTAATTGCTCGTATCAAACTCTGTAAATTATACTTTAATTGTGGTTATGTAAGACACGTCGGGTTTTTATTATCAGTTGTAATTTATGTGGATTCTCTGGAACAGTTGTAAGTTCAAGAGCTTGATCCACATATCGTACAGTCATTACCGTGATATGGAAGATCGTACGGTCTATAGCGAATCATCGAACTACGTGATTTTGGTAAACAGCCAACCGAAGTGTTCTTCGATCTATATTGAGTTATAAGACTGTCGAATCTGGATATCAGCCAAATCACGGCATTTCCAATTACTGCTTAGTAATTGGCTGTTTGTCGAGACGGTTCGCACGAGTTTGGTGACTATCCAGCCACCGAGTTATGGAACGTCGGACTGACAGTCTGGAATCTGTGCAAGCCGAAGGCAAAACATCTGCAATTTCGGATACCACATGGCCCGGGAATGTGATCTTTTCGTGACTGTAAATGTTGACATTTCCGAAATTACATAAACAAGGGAAGACCAAATCACTTTGTAGTAACAACCACGAAAGCCGCGGTATGTTTACAGAATAAAATTCTATTAATTCAGTGACTATAAAGTTGTAGACTAGTTCATTTCTTAAATTGTTATTATTTTTAATTTTTTTTGTAATTTCATTTTCAATTCATAATTTAAGTTTGACACATTAGAACGAATACTAGGTTAATTTTGTTGTTATTAACACTAAACCTACCGAACATCAAAAGTGACTGATGTGTATAGTATTATAAAAATAACAAGATTAAATTTATTTATATTTTTTTGCGATTTTTACTGTAATATATACTGAAGTCAAAAAATATATTCAATAAATTCTCATGAAAACACCTTTATACAATTTCAATAGTTGCCAAATAAAAAATCTGAAATGGGTCATTTGAACCCTCGTGGTAGGTTTAGTGTTAAACTGTATATTAGAGTTGGGCAAAAATTTAATCAACGATTGACGAGTCTCCTAGTTTGGTCGTTCATTGCGGTTAACGATTAAATACTTGTTAATCGTTAGTTGTGAATAACGGTTAAATTTTATACTTTAATCGGTAATTGCGATTAACGATTACATTCCTTTCAATTATAATCGTCAATCGGATAATTGATTAATGATTAACTGCTGAGATTTCGAAATGAAATACGGAATCAAAACTATATGATGATTTCTTCTTTTAATCAACCATTGACGATTAACTTCATCAATCGATTGAATCAGTCTTCGATTTTTCGACGATTTCTATTTTTAATAAATTTTTTACTTCACCACCAATCGATTAAATCAATCGTCGATTTTTCAATGATTACCTTTTTCAATCGTACACATTAATCAATCAATCTTGATTAAAATTTTAATCGATTAAAGCCCAACTCTGCTGTACATATATGCACACAGTATATCAAAGATGAGCTTATACAGGATGTCCCAAAAATATTGCACTTCCTTGAAATTCTCAAGATTGATTGTCAAAAAAAATTCAACGTCAAATATATATAAGGTGTTATATATTTTCATAAAACATCATTAGCTTTCTTGGTGACTTGATATAAACACAAAAAATAAAATACTCTGAATGTCGATGGGGGTCAAACGATTAATCGAAGAATCAAAGTGCTTAATGTCCCAAGTGAACCATTAAAAATTCTAAAACTGTGGTTCGATTACGTAATAAAGCGTAAAACTTCAGTGACTATCAAACCGTAAATTTCGAACTCCGTTGAATCTCCAACTTCGGCGCCTCAGTGACTGTTAAGTCAGGAACTCATAAAGTTTGCCTATCGACTCGCATAGTCAGCGAATCCGCAGCGTTACGAATGGGACCGCAAGCACACAAACTTCGCACACCTATTGCCACCGCAAATCTGAACCTACGATTCTCGATGAAGAATCAAATTCCTAGACTGTCGTCCCGGGAATCGAATCTCTGTCAACAACATTTTTTAATGATACTGATCAAATAAAGCGTCTCATAACATTGAGCAAATATGAACATTTTCTAATTTTAACGATTTCGTTATGACTCATAAATGTACATAACTGTACCTACACGATGAAAAATGTAAATGACAAATAAAATGCAGGTTTTATGCATTTATCACAAAAATGAGGTGCAATTTAAAACAGTAGAAAAATTAAGAGAATTCAAGAACATCAATATGACTTATTAAAATCGTTAAAGAAAGGAAGATATTTTTATTCAGCTCCCATTTCTTACATAATTACATTTTATGCATCTAAAAAAACGATTGATAAATATGAATATATTTCTCCAAACTTATTAAAATTGTTGACAAGAGAGAAAGAGAAATTAAAAGAATACGTGTCTCCTAACTAATTAAAATGATCAAAGAAAGAACCAAATGCTTTCGCTTTCATAATTTAGCATAAAAGTGATGAACCATAAATATTTTTGGAAATTCTGCGTATGATTCCTGGAAAGTTTCTTTTTCAGTAAATATTTGACCCTGAAAGATGCTATAATTCAGAGTGTATCATAAAACATAGTTGAGTTAATTATGCAGGAATTAACCGGAGAACGGGCAATTTCATCTCCATACAAATTAGCATAAAAAGGTTCAGCTTAAAGAAACCCGACCGCGTGTTCGACTGTCAAAGCGTGTGCCTCGTAAATAGCGAAATCCGTTAGTGCCCGGGGCTGTTTGCGCATCATTTGAATAATAAACCGATTGGCCGTCGATCGTCGTGCAACAAGAAGACATGCAATTTCGCGAGAGAGTTAACAGATGCTTGGGAAACGTCCCAGGAAGCGTATCGTTATCCGCGACGAGAGTCGATTGAACCTATTTCGCCGGTGGGTTGAAACGCCGCCAGGCTAGTCCGTATTTGTGACGCAAAATTTCAGCTGGGCTCGCTTGCCAAATAAGCTCATGGGACCGGATAAAACCGGCCGGTTATCGCGGATCGTGACCCAGAAAACAGTCGCGGAATAGGTTGGATGGGAACTGAAAATTATTGAGCCGCCGTCGACACCTACGGCGGAAACTATATCTTCGTTACGTGGAAGCTGCGTTTATCTCGTGCGAGTCGGAGTTGAATAAACGCGTACGGTACAGAGGATTCTGCCGAACGTTTACTCGAACGTCTACCGAAATACCGACGCCGTAAATCCCGCGAGCGAGCGTAATTGCGGGAGGGATGAGTGAATTGAAAATGTCGATCACTCCCTTTTATAGCACCCTGTAAACGTCGATTTTGGAAACACAGCACCATTTTTAAAGTCGCATCAACATGTTGTTTTTTAGCGATATAATGTGGTCTACCATCCCTGGTAAAACATACTCGACCAAGGTGGCGAATGTGATTGTTGAACGAATTATTTGATCGTGTATTAAATATGACAAGTACTACAAATATTTGATAAGATCGTACCAAGGTCATAGTAGATAGATGACCTCCATTTTTCAAGAACAAATTTTTTTCTATTGCATTCTGTAGCCGACTAAAAACGTAATTAATTTTGGCAAGAGGTAATATTTCAGAAAAATCTTAATAAAATAATACGTGTTTGTACTTTTTTCCCAAATATAAACCCTGTATTATAAATAGACAGCGTTTCTTTATGCAAAATAGGAAATGTTGCATTGATTGCAGGACACAGGAGGCAAATAGAAATTTCATTCTTCTTTTGATATATAATTGTGATTTTAAAATAATACATTGACGTCCTTAAATATTTTTAACACGTCCACCGTTTTAAATTGTACGTGCCCATTTCGTTAAAAATGCATAAAATCCGCAGTCTAATTAAAAACAGATTCTTATTGTAAAAAAATGTTCTGAATGAGTGTGGGCGATTGAATCCTTTCTTAAGTCAGTATGCAATTTGCTCAATTTATATTAAGAAAAATATACTAGGTCCCCTCGCACGTCCCTGGACAATCACGTCGCCTAACGCATCTCATTCCTCCGGGCTCGTAGACGCAGGCGAAACGGCACGTCAGCTGAAACGAGCAGTACAAATGTGACCTATCGAGCACGTTCCCACCGGAAGACGATCGACCATCGAAGTAGCTTGTGCGGCTTGTTTCGTGGCATAAATATCCGCGGAACGGGGTAAATTGTAGGCGACCAGTCGAAGTGACTTGCACGTCGGAATTGCGAGCGGCGCGCGATTAACGGGTTCGAAGCGTTGCATATCAGCATTATGAGGGGCATTCTGGGACAAAGGTTGAGGAACGCTCTCCGCAAGCTCTTCCAACCCTCCACCGAGCAGCCCCCGAGCCACCTCTCGGCCTCTGTCCCTGTTCAACGGTCAGGGTCTCCCTCTATCTTCCCTCTCATGCTCCGTCTCCCTCCCGTGTTCCACCTCTTCCATCACCTCGTTCAAACCTCCTCCTCTTCCCCCCCTACCATGCCGTGTTCGTCAGGCAATGCTCTCTTCGTGCTTTCGTCCGACCTACCCCAATATCCAGCTTTCTCTCTCTTTCTCTCTTTCTCCCGATCTCCCACTCCCTCTCGTTTCCCCCTTTTCACTCTTCCTCCCAGCTTTCCCTCTCTCTTTCTAACCCTTTCCCTCGCAGTTTCTCCCCCTCGATCGTACCCCTACCTTCAACCTACTCCCCCTTCGCTCGTACCCCTACCCCACAGTCGCGGATGTACCCGATGACTCTCTCCTTCCGCCTCAATTTCTTTCTCCTTCGACGACGTTCCCCGACATTGCTTCCACTCTCTCTCACTCTCTCTCCGTCGATGTACGTAAACTGTTCTTCCGGGAGAGGTGTACAACGCCCCACCCCACCTCAAGCTTCAGGGAAGATCAACGACGCCGGGAACCACCTTTCAGGTGGGAACGAGACCATGTTTTTGGATGCTGACTTTGATAAGTGAAACGGATTTGAGGGCCCTGATGGATTCTTACGGGCTCTTCCGGAGTTACGACCGTTTTTTTACGGCTGTTTTTAAAGCGACTAAGATGAGGATACTTTAGGAAGACTTCGATTGGATTGTCGGGTCGCCAGGGTGAACCTTGGATCATTTTATTGGCCGACTCGCCGGGATTTATTGGGGAACGGGGAGATTAGCTTTGACGTAGTGGGACTGCGATTAAGTGGACACTGTGGTAGGTGAACCTTGGGTGTAGTCGAAATTTTTATCTAAACACTCGTTATAAAGGGTCGTCGAAAAATATTTCAATTTAAATAGTAACATTAATGTATTTTTTTTGTTTAAACGAGAAAATATTATTCCTTGTTCCGATATGTTTTTTGTAGAACACCATCTGACCAGTAGTGATTTTGAAGACAGCCAGAATTATTAAGAACTTTTGAATATCAAAAATATAAAAAGATAAATTGAGTTAAGTTTTCTGAAATTTGAATTAGTTGTAACATTTTGTTTCATGCCTTTTCTATACCGCTGTATTGAGACTCGTACAATTACTTATTTTCCATACGAATATTTAGAGTTGCCACTGAAATTCTCCGTTAATTTTGCAGGTTTAATGAGCAAGGATTTCTGCAATAATTACGCTGCTTCAAATAATTCGACGAATATATAAATACATAATATCGTTTAATAAATACTTTTTCTCGTATCGGTACGTCGTCCTTCGACTTTTTGAGGAAATCGATTATCGGGTAACTTCGGCGAATTGTGTAATTCGACATCTACCGTGGAACAGGTTTCGCTTCATTTCCTTGAATTATGCATTCGATGTAAGACAAATCTGTATGCAGATGAAAAATCTGAAATGGCAGATAAAAATGTTCTGCTTCGAGTGGACATAAAATACAGAGAAAAAAATCGTGATTATACAGCTTCAAATTTAAATTTCAATGAATACAAAATTAGCCGTCGAAACAGTTGTTTATTTGATACACGTGTGATCTACGGGTTTGTTAACCGCGATTTAGCTGGCTCACGTGTAAATTTACAACTGTCTACATTATATGGCGTTGAGAACAATATTTTCATTATTTATTTGTTTTGTTATGGAATTGCCATAAATATTCAGTCTATATTAATTAATATTAAATATTGAATTCAGTCAATGTGCAAATATCCAAATCACAGCCAAAAGATATACAATACACATTCAATCTATCGTTACATCTCTATCTGTGTAATAAACTAATATACTAAATAATGTAACACTTAATATTATTAAACAGCTCCGGATATCCCAATTTACAGAAACGTGTAAATTCGGAATAATAATCATACCAAGAATTTTATTGCTTCCACTAATTCAAACTAAGTAATCAAAATATTAAACTTTAATTGCTTCTAAGATTTCAAATTGCATTGTAAATTTGCGAAGAGGAAGCTACGATTTAATTTATACAGCTGGTAAATGCATACATTTATTTTTCCAAATTCAAATAGTTTATAAAATAAATACGTTTTCGATATAAATTCTGCGTTCATTTTCCATTTCACATTTCATGCGCCTTTCCAGATAACAGGCGATCACTCTGCTCGTGCCACACATTCCCAGAAAAAAGGGGGGGGGGGATGGGATTTTAATCGCGTCTATCGCGGATTGTTTGCGGAGGCCAATCTCCGCGTAGACAATAATCTGTTTATCAACGTGACGTTCGCAACGGTATTTCGAATCGATAAAGCTCGAGTACGGGTGAAGATACGTAAAAATAGATACCGACCTACCCCAACGGGCTCAGACATTCCACCCCCTCGGCCTCCGTCTTCTTCGGATCTCTTATCGGAGATCTCACGGAGCTCTTTCTTTCTCTGTCCTCCGTCTCCCTTCCCGTACACCGGTCTTCCACGAATACTTTATGCTGTCCGTGCTCTTTATCTCCTCCTCATCCCCCTTCGTCCCCCAACCCCTGTTTCGTCGATCTCGAATACCAGGACGCAACTTTTTCCACGGGCAGACTGAGAGAATCTTCTCCGTAGTCGAAAGTGGGTCGGGGGTGTTCGTTTTGCGGGAATCGAGCAGAAGGAAAGAAGGTATCCCTTTGAGCTACCCCCGGATGGAAAAAAAGGCCTCGTTAATAATTTATGAGCGTCCTCGAAGCCGGGGTAAGGTTAAACCAATTAGACCGACGGGTCAACGTCCCCCGATTTAGGCGATTTGATTCGTACCCACTCAGAGATGTTAATTTTAACTTTATTTTGTGTCAATTTCAATTATTAATTATTTAAGAATTAATTTTTCACGACCAGGATTGTCAACCGAAAAATCGGAAATAATTCCCAAATATAGAACTCGACGACTTTAATGGGTCAGATTATTCTCAAAATTTTCGCACGCAATTAAATGGGGAAAATACTTATTTTCGTTGAAATAAATGTATAACGATGTTTAAACATCATCCAGCAAAGTACTGTAAAACTACAATGTATGCATCGTAAATTCGCTTCGAAAATGGCGTGCTACATTCCACATTTTCAATTTGCTTCTCCCGAAGAATAGCCGGGTTTTTATGCGGCGAAGTCGCAATAGGATTACACGAGTCTGGCCGATCGGATGTAATCGGAGCTTTAATCGTAATCGAATAAATCTACCATGAAATAGAATGTTTTGTGACCCAGTTTGGAGAGGAACGTACACAGAAGACGACGCCATCCCCGGTTACTTTCCACCCTCGGCGTCTTTTCATTTCTCCGGAGCGTCAATTCTCTTTCATCCCCTTGCCCCGGGTCGCGCGGTATGCGACCGCTTTTAAAGACCCACTTTAATACGTGCAAATGTATGCAATTTGCTATATGACCGGGCTGCGAGGAGGTCCAAAGGATGCCGCGATAGAGGAACAGATTACGAAAATACTTTTCATACTTTGCGGACCCACGCAATTTAACTAGAATAGATTGGGTCGAGTGCGGCTGATATTATTCTCCGGCGAGGAGCGACGGAGAAAATTCAAATGTCACAAATAACAATTGCATAATTCCACGGGGGAAGCTGGTCTTTCAGCCGTTGGATTAAGTTGATAGTCAAATGTTTCGCACAAAGAAAAAACGTTACAACGAATTATCGAGTTTTCCCTACTTAACTGTACCAGAAAGTCTAATCAAAATCTACCACAGTACCGAGCAGTTGCTTAACGATTTTTTAGTAGAAAATTTCAAGCATTAGAATTAAAACATTTTGTTGAAGTTTAACGGTGACAATGGATAAACTTTACTTTACCGGACTCAAAATTTGTGCCTTTCTCCTATAAATTATGATGTATTTGGTATGTAATGCAGTAGATTTGTACCTGGGGCGGCTGCAGATCGAAGTTTCGATCCTGTAGGATCAATGGTTCAGGAGTTATGCTTGCTGAAAGTTGAGCGATCTGCAGTGTTTTTGACAGGTAAGGGCGCCGCCATATTGGTTCGTAGTAACGACCGCGAGCCGCTTACCTAGCCGCCCCCCCTCCCGACCTAATCACCAACCAACTACCACCTGGCGACACTACAAACCAATATGGCGGTGCCCTTATTTGTCAAAAACACTGAAAAATGCACAACTTTAAGCAAGCATAACTCCTGAACCATTGATCCTACAGGGTCGAAACTTCGATCTGCAGCCGTCCCAGGTACAAATCTACTGGATTACATACCAAATACATCATAATTTATAGGAGAAAGGCAAAAATCTTGAGTCCGGTAAAGTAAAGAGCAGCCCTGACAATTTTTATATTATTACTGAAATGACGTACTATAACTAGACAATATGGTATGCATTTATGACAAAAATGAGCAGGTCAAATATGATATAAGGGAAAGATTAAGGGCAATGGATTTTATGCATTTATGCAAAGACCGAGTGGGTTAAATTATTAGAAGAGGTATTAATACAAGAGGGTATATAATCTAATATAATAATATACTACATAATATTAAATTCCTATTACACAATATTAAAGAAAGAAATATATTTCTAATTGTCTCCTGTCTCATCCAACAGAAACAGAACATAGGCTTTTTAAAAAAATTTTTTTAAATATTGCATTATCATCCAGTTCTGAGCTATGTTTAAAATTTCAAGTCTCCAGCTCATCGGGAAGTTAGTTTAAAATCAATTGCAAATGTACCGAACAGACAGACAAACAGACAGAGAAGAAAGCGAGCTAATAAAAACGTGGCGAAATTAAGAGAGAAAGATCATCAACAAATAGATCCCTGAATAGCTAGATTTTCTCGGGTTCTACGAATCCGCGGACCCCGCTAATTCGTCTACTAATTACCAATTCACTAGCGAAAACGGCGAATCGCTCCCGAGGCGCAATAGACGATTTTAATTGGGAAGTGGAATGAAACAACCGCTGAAAATACACTCGAAGATAAAGTGTTGATCATTAAAGTCGGTTGGGAAAGCGTAGTCTGCCTGCGCGGTTAGGCGTGGGTGGAAAACGAGAAAGGTCATTTCGGTGACGAGCCGGAATGATTTCAGAGGATCGTCGTAGTCGTCGTTGTCGTCGGCGTTCGCGATCGACGAGCCGAGCCGCCTAGAGCGTAGTCTGATAAAGCGTCTATTTTTGCGAGCGTGCAGGCCGCCTCTGCGCGGTGCAGCGCCGCTCTGCGTGAAGAGGGTCGTGCCACAATGCATGCTGACCCATATTCGGGTCGTTGCTATTTCAGATCCATCCTTTCCATAGAGGAAGGTCGTCGGACTACGTGGCTCTGCGTCGTTATGTAACGCTGGCTTGTTTTTAACGCCCGCCTCGAAAACATGCGATCATCTCCGCACGGAATAGACACAATTTTTCTCTCCCTTCCGAATCCCTTACGCGGAAATCGACTAATCGATCGATCGGACGAGAAAATTATTCAATCAGAACAGTCATACATCAAATTATGTTACTTTTCATGGATTTTCGATTCTCTAAAAATCATCAAAATTCGTTTTAGAGCTCGAAGGTTCATTATTCATTTTCTTTTAAGATACTTTTGAAACGTTTCGGAATTTTGCAAATCTTTTTCATGGCTGAATCTATCATAGATGGTTGAAGATTAAAGCTTCTTCAGGGAGGATCTGTTTTTTTAGCGATTTTATTAAACAAAGATGAGGTAAATAAATGATTTATATGAAAGCGAGAATTTAAAAAAATTTAAAGAAGTAGGTATATTATCGTTTGTAATGCACATTTCCAGTGCAAATACTATAAATACAGACAGATCCGTAGTCTAGCCGTGTTCATGGAGCTTTTGTGATAAAAGTCTAGATAAGAATGTGTCAACAATAATAGTAACGTAGTTATGAAAAGTAGGTCTGCGATAAGAAGAATGAGAAACGTGACAATAACTGAAATTGAAACTGGCGGTGTAAAAATATACGTGTACGTCGTGTGTGCCGGAAATGAAAAGCAAAAATGTGAGCGGAGAGACAAAGGCGCATTGTTTCGTATGATTTGTGAAGATTACAGTGGAACATCTAAAAAGTGTATGAATAAAAACGTTGTTAATAGAAATCCAGGGAAAGTAATAAATAAATGAAACTGCATAGAGGAGGATGGAATACACGGTACATCTCTTCAGGAACATATCGATTACCAGTTGTTTAACGAAGGGAATGTTAAACTCTGTTTACAATCATTGTCATATAAACTCGGTTAATACGATTATGTTTGTTCGATTGTGTTATCGTAAATATTGATTGGATACCTCACAGCTTTCAGACATATTCATACTTTGCGAGATGTTTGTCATTTAAAAAAACGAATTTTTTGCATAAATCTTCAAATCATATATCATTTGGTTGGCAAGAAAGTAATTTCGGTATTTTAAGGTGAAATAAAACCGAATTTCTTTGTTCAAGCGATGGACTTTAATGAATAAAATATTTCCTTATTTATTCTTTTTGGCAAAAGATCATCGAACAAAAGGGAAAATATCTTATTCATTAAAATTCATTGAATAAAAAAATTGGGCTCAATTTCACGTTCAAATATCGAAATTACTTTCTTGCTAACTAAATAATATGAAAATTTTAAGTGCTGGGAAATTATTAATTATTTTTATTACGAATATTAGGCTAGTAACAAAAATATTAAAAAGCCAAATTAAGTCAACTAATCTGTTAGGTCAGTAGCAATCGAATTATCTTTTATAATTACTTTTATCACGAGTAATCTGTTAGGTCAGTGTCGAAAATATTAAAAAAGCCAAATTACTTAATCTGCTAAGGGTAATAATTAATTAATCTGCTAGTTGATATAATACATTTTGTCAGTAAATAAACTAAGGTACATTTTCCAATTTTTACTGAGAGGGATATTTGTCTCACGCGAGCGACCAATTTTTTGAAAGGGTTCCAACAAATAATGCAATTTTTTAGTTTTAACATTCGCGCGAGACTCGCCTCTGTTTCGCCGATTTTCGTTCGTTTACATTAATCACGCGGAACATTGGAACGTTCGCCGGTTCGCGGGGTGTCATGAATTGAACGGGGTGTTTCGGTGGAAACGTTGTTTCGCCTCGAATGATGAATAAAACAGAGGCAACACTTTCTCGCAGATGCGTTTCAAATTTAATACGACGAGTGGCCACACCATGCTAAATTGAACCGATCTGCCCTCTCTTTCTATCCGTCGACACAGCTCCGTCGTTTGTGGACGGTGTTGTTCGGTAACCGGTAGTTCGATCCGGAATTACTTCTACCGTAGAACAGAAACATAAAAAATAAAATAAAATAGCTCGGTACGGAGCTACAGTTTCGGAGAAATCGAATTCGAGAACGTATCAGACACGCGATGCGGTTGGCTAACTATGTATTATTTAAGCTTCTCGTTGCCACGATGTTCGTATTATCTGCTTCTAATCGATTTTACTATCTCAAGGAAAACCTGTGGTAAATATTTGTAAGTGTAACACAACTAGCAATGTTTGGAGATGGAGTGTTGTCCATGCACATACGAGCATATCTACTCGAACTTTTGAAATTTAAATTCTGTGGAAAGTTTATGTAGTTTTATATAACTAATTTCGAGATTTCTATTAGAAAACTGCGATAATTTCCTTCAATTTGTCTCGTCAGTTTTGCGAACTTTAATTGACAAAGTGACTTCTTGAAATTTAAATTCCGTGGAAAATTTATATAATTTTATATAGCTAACTGGATTTTTTATTTGAGATTTTTATTAGTAAACTGCGGTAATTTCCTTCGATTTATCTCGTCAGTTTTGCGAACTTTAATTGACAAAGTGACTTCTTCAAATTCAAATTCTGTGGAAAATTCATATAACTTTATATAATTAATTTGGACATTTTATTTAAAATTTTTATCAGCGAACTGTGGTTATTTCCTCCGATTTGTCTCGTCAGTTTTGAGAACTTCAATTGACACAGCGATTTCTATCAAAATTCGATGTACACGATTTTGACTACTAGCTGGATTGCAGTTGCATTAATTTTCTTTCATTTGCTAAATGCAGCATCAATTGAGTATTGTTCTGTAGTGGGGATGTTTGACCGAATCCCGATAATTCCACTAATTAATACCCGCAAACGGCCGTGACTGGTGCTCGAACCTCTTACACGAGACCGTGTCTGATCAATCACGACTTGTACTACTGGCTGCCGAAATTTGCGATTCGGAAACATGCGGCAGCTGTGCTCAATCTTTAGGAAATAACAAGATACCAACTGTCGCAATACGTTTTAATAATAACATGTTACTCTCAGAATTTTGCATGTCGATATTTATTCATTACCGTGTTCATTATTGTAAATTAAAAACTAGTTATTTGTTCAGTACTGTAAGTTAAACATTTTAAATACTATTCTAACTTTTGTAGTGAATTTTATATAAGTAATAAATATGAATTCTGATGTATTTTTTAATTGTATATTGGTTGGTGTATCTGGTTTTTACATAAACTTTCTGAAGTCCATTTCTTAAAATTCTGTGTAAGAGAAAAAATGTCTAAAAAATTACTTCTGGACAAAGTAAAGGAAAAATAGCATTACTTCTCTCTAACATGAATTGTTGGAGTGTTACACATTTGACAAGGAAAATTGTAATAAATTAATCTTTAGATTTCCTTGAAACTGGACATGACTTTAATAAATGCATGAAACGATTTTCAAAAATTTTGTTTGAAAACAAAAAATTCCACAACGTACCTTAAAAATAAAGAACAAAGACAAAGAAATAATTGCAATAAAAAATTTGCTAATTGCTCCATCTATTTTTGTAAATTTTCCAGTCTTCTTTAAATAACCAAAGTTCCCGGTGTCTATCTCATTTCCCAGAATGATTACCGCCTAATCCTCCAACTTTCACGGTGGTTCCAATCGCGATTCTTCGGTTGGATCGTATAGATCGGTGACGATGATCGATAGGGGGCTCTATGGTCAACAAATTTCACGGTCCGCCGAACAATCCTCGCCGCGCGCGGCGTCGATTATGCCGATACACGGTTGCGATAAGATGTGCTCGACCAGGTCTCGGCGTTGGTCTCACCTTGAACGCGGAACCTTAAAGACCATAATCGAGGAAAACTCGTTTGTCGCGCGACGAAGTCGGCTCGCTGCCGCTCGCTCGGAGAAGCATTTAACGAAGCGAGGCGTGCGCGCGGCGAGGCTGAGTCCCTGGCAGCCTCGACGACGACGACAGTCCTCGAGACTTTTAACCCGGCATATGAAATGCCGTTTGCTTTTTGCTCGCTGACGTAACCGTGGAACTGGAGCAAAAAGCGAATTGCGTTTTAATTGTGTAATTAGCATGCTGCACGCGGGACGAGGGACGGGGGACGGGGGACGAATTTCCGCGCTATCGGCGCCGAACACGCCTGAAAAAATAGGCTGGATCGCAGAGGCGGACGTTTTGGTCGAATTACGTCAGTCGACGAGCACGAACGTTTTCGTTCGATGGAGAACCGAATTTCGAATCGGATGTACAGGCTGTCTTGAGAAACTTTCAGCAAACACCACCGAACACGTCAAAAAGGAACGGAAAAACATTTTTCGACTCGAGCATCTTGTAGAAAAATTAAATACTTGACCTTGCAATCTTTGAAACCCCTCTAAGTCCTAATGAAACATTGTTGAACAACCGGAAACAAGTCAAGTCAATTCGAATCCGCGAGATCAACAGGGTAGGGTAGCAGCTGAAGGATCCCGATCTGTCGAGGGAGAAGAGTAGCCGCAATGAACGGCAATGTCAGTATTCATCGACGAAACGCAGCTATTCTAACCTCCATCCGCATCAGAAACGTTGAAATAGACGAAGAAAAGGGAGACGGAGGAAGAGTGAACGGATAAGAGTCTCGCGTCGGAAAAGAGCAGGAAAGACAAAACGGTTGAGGCGTGGTAGAACGAGCGTTGGGGGAGAGGTGAGGAAGAGGTGGAGAAGGAGGTGGTGGAGGAGGAGGACGAGGCGGAGGAGGAGGCGATCATTAGTCGTTCGACCCTCGCGGGGGTCCAGTGTCGTCGCATCCGCTGCACTTTCTCTCCCGCCGCTGTAGCGGTGCATTCGCGGCAGGGTGTAGGTTACGTGTCATAAAACGTCGCCGGGGAATTCCCCACCTGGAATGCACCTCGTCGAATGCACCTCGTCCGGCCCCACCGCGTGGCCGGTCGGTCTTCTCCCTCCGCCGGTCACCGACTCGGTGGTTGCACCTCGTACTCCCCTCCCCTCCGTTAGCCCCACCAGCCGTCGAGCATCCCCACCAGGCAATCGTTCGTTTCCCCTTTATCCTTGTTCACCTTCCGTCCCCCACTCCGGTGCCCGCGTGGCATCCCCGCCACCGCGGGCCAGCCACCACCAACCATCCACCGGCTCTCCATTCGACCTGACTTCCCCCACCCCGGGCCCCCCATCCTTGGCCCTCTCTCGCGCGTTCGCATGAATCAGAGGGTGGTCTGGCTTGGTGCGCACGCGCGAAAATAGTAAACACTCCCTGGCTGCGCACTGCGACTCGCGTTGAGGCAGGTCCGGGCTGAAGACCCGAGCGACAGCATCACCGCTGCTACCAGCAACACCGCCGCTATAACCAACTACGACCATACTCTTCGCTCGACGGTGTGTGCCACCGGGAGTAGGAAGAAGGGCACGCTGAAAGAGAGGGTGAGAGGGTGGTAGGGAGAGCGAGAGCAAGCAACAGAGAGAGAGAGAGAAGAATATAGTGGTTGGGTGGGCAGCTCGATACCGGTCTGGGTTCAATGCACACCGCTCACCCACCCTTCCCACCCCCTTCAACCCCTACCCCACGAACAGCCAAGCTTCCTACTACTCTTTCAACCCCTTCAACCGCCCCGCGGATCATACACTCCTCCGCATCGTCGAGTCTTGCTCCTCCCTTCCCCTCTCGCGCTCCCTTCGCTACTGCCACACACCGGTTCGAGGGCTTTCTCTTTTTTACTCGATCTGTCCTTGCCTGTCCTCCCTCCCTCCCTCCCTCTTCTTCTTGCTCCTCCTCGTTCTAACTTATACCACTTCCGCCTCCTTTCTTCACCCTCCGATGAGCAAGTTCGAGGAGAGGAGCAGACCCGCCGCGGTGGGAAGATGTTTTCTATCGCACAGAAAAGAGGACAGCTTGCGGATGGTCAGGGTACGAGATCGCCCGACGCTCTCCTATCGTGGCCCGCTGCCGCACCACGCCACGGCCAAACCGTTTCCACGTTTTTTCCGAACGCTGCTATGGCGAGTTCACGGGGTGCACCGATACCGGAATGGTTTACGGACTCTCGGGCCCTTTCAGGCCGAGGTCGACACCGCGACATTTGCTCATTTTTCGAACGAAACCGGAGAACCTCTGAAATCTAGCGATTGAACTATTTTCATCCCTTCGTAACAGATTACCTCGTGTCAAAACCATTTGAATTTTAGATTGAATTTTATCACACTTTTTTAAACACACGAACAACTCTGTTTTTTAAAACGTTATTTTCAGGAATGGAAAGGAATTCGACATATTTAATTCGCCGTTTGTTACTTGTAGTTCCGTGAAGTTCGCGGACTCCACGAGCTCCACAGAATTTCAACGAGCATTACTGCTTCAGTAGAGAATGTCGTTAATGACCAGACAAATGACCGACGAGGGTTAGAAAAGAGTGCAAGGTAAAGAATGAATGAAATGTTCCGAGAGGATAGAGGCCTGTTAAAGCTACCCCACAGGACGTTTTCTTTTTTCGTTAGTTCGCGTGTGTACCCGTTAAACAAATTATTTTGATTTTAACACTGAACCTAGGAGCACTGGAAGTGATTAAAATGTTTCATCTGATAAAAATGACAAGGCTCTATTTATTTAGATTTTATTAGATTTTATTATTATAGATTTTCTTGGATAAATAAATTCATCGAATCAATTTCCATGTAAGCAACGTCATCGTTTCAATAATTATAAAATTAAAAATCTAAGACCGGTTATTTGACCGGCAGTGGTAGGTTTAGTGTTAATATTGTATTATGTGGGAAAATTGCGTTATTCTTAGCAATAATAAAGGTGCAACTTTCTAGAAAATTAAAAATGGTGAAACTGCATTTAATATTATAAATTCCATTTAATGTTTTAGAAAATGCAAACAAACACAACATATAAATTTAATTTAATTAAATTTTAATTTTTGAGCAGCCAGGTCAAATTGTTAACGGTGCAGTTTTAACAGGAACATCATTTCACAGAAATCGGTTAAAAAATGTTTCAAGAAATGGTTGTGCGAAGATTTTGGTTTTAACCATCCGAAAATCGAACAATTTCAATCAGACGTGGCGCGACGCTTGTGGAGAACGTTTCGTCGAAATTTTCACGTGCGCGTTTGTCGCCGTTTGTAAATCCTCTTAGCGGTTTCAGACACAGAACCGTGAAAGATACACGCAAAAGAATCAACGACGTTGCGTTTCTCCTCGTCGAAGGGGGCATCTATCGGCTCCTGACTCCGTGAAATCTTGTTTCACGGTAGATCACGTAATAGCGCTTTATGGAAACGGAGCCGAAGGGGGACGAGTATGTTTTATGCTGCCCCCGTGAATAGGTGAATCGGAAGTAAATAAGGGAGGGTATGCCGATGCTAGCGGGGTGCATTTCATTCGGTAATTCGAGGTACGGTACTCTTTCCACTGCACATTCGACAGGGTGTTGGGAATTTTCACGGAATCCCTTCGCACTTTTATTTTCTGGCAAGTATCGCAGAATTTCTGAACGATCCTCTCCTGAACAAACATTTTATGTCTCACTGTTGCCTGTCCGTATGAAAATTATTTTTTTTCAACTAGACTGCGAATTTGATTTTTGACAAAAACAAATAGATCGAATGCAAAGTAGTTTGTTATGTTATTTTCAACTGAACAATTATTTATTTATTTCGAGACAGAATGCGTTGCACGAATCAAATTCATGTGCCAATTGTATGATTGGTTATGCGATCAATAAATATGCTTCTGTAAATGGTAATTATTTTAGCAGTATATATAAGTTGATTTAATGTTACATAATATGCTAATCAATTTTCATTTGGTTCACCCGCGAAGTCTTTTAATTAGCCTTTGCCCATTACGCACTAATTAAAAAGCAAAACATAAATCAGATATACAACCTGTATATGTGTTTGTATATTATTATAATATTGACACGAGACACCAGTTTCCATTGAAAATTCTCCTGGCACCGAATCGTTAAATCTTACGAAACGAACAAAATTTTTATTCATCAACAGCCCTCGCGTTACAAAGATTAATTGAAAGTAATTGCGCAACCAATTGGAAAAATTCTGCTCCGCTCTGGAATAACAGTACGGTTACGTAATGAAATTTCGGATGCTTGAGTAGAGCTTTTATAAATATACATATTATTTGAATATTTTTACACGGTCCCACAAAAAACATGCAAATTCTTGCAGTACCATATTTGAAGTTACTCGAAAATTGGAAAAAATAAAAAAATCAACTGCAGTTGAACGAAATGCTTCGACGCAGAATTTGCAGATATTACACTGCAATATCGAGGATTGCAAAAATATTTAAAAAAAAGCATAATTACACAAACATCACTGTGGTTATGTTCCATCATTTCCTACACACTGTGCAGAAAATTCATAATCAATTAATTCATATAATAACACTAAAGAACATCGTCGAACAACGCAAAGATTAAAAACATTTGAGAATACCGAGACATTACATGCAACCGGTTAGGCCAATTAAAGAGAGCAACAAATTCCAGGTTGGTTCCCGCGAGTTTTTATCGGCAGAACAAATTTTTATTTCGCATCTCTGGACGAAGAACGAGCTTGCTTTCGCCGCCCGTGTTCTGACAACGTGTCTCATTTTCCAATAACTATCAACAGCCCAGATCAGCCGCATCTTGCGATTGAGGAGAGAGAAGAAAAGCGGTCGCGTGAGATTTTCATTCCGTCGCGAGAAGGGCAGACAGTGGCATGCCGGGATGCTGGGGGAGGGAGCATCCTTGAATTTTAATTATTTCCCCATTTTATTTCGGACGGGCGGGCGTCGGGACTAATCCTCGTTCTTTGGCCGGCGTGGCACGTGGCCCCGGGCGTACCTCTGGAAATAATTTATTTGGGAAGGTAAAAGTCTGCGGCGGCTGCCGGTGGTTCTCGATCGTGGAAAAACGAGACACGGAAGGAAGGAAGGGTGGATAGACAGGGACGGCGAAGCAGGAAAAAAAAGGAAAGAGACACAGAGCAGGGGGTAGGGGTAGAGGGGTCGGGGAGAAGCCAAAGCCTGCGGAGGAGACATCGAAATTGACATGCCCTCCGAGGATACCTCTGCCTGGCAGCAATCGAGCTTTTTCGGCGTAGTCGATGCCCTCAGCTACTATTTCAATCTCGAGGAAGCAGCGAATGGAGACGTCACAAAGACGGGGCCCGGCTTCGCGAACGAGAATAGTCCGTCACCGCGGTCTGTTTTGACGAGCGGCCATATTTACGATACTGTTTTCTTGCCCGGCGCGGCGCCTCGCCTCGTCCGCTCCATCGATGCAAAACGCTTCCTTCGTTTTATATCGTCTCTCTCTCTCTCTGCTCGCTCAGGAAACGAATGAACACTTTTAAGAAATTGACGGCCGGCTACAGACCGCGCGAATCCTCGCCGTTTCCTCAGCGACCAACGGTAACAACGCTTCACGACGTTTTATTTTTATCCGCGATGGCGACCGGCTTAATTCTTTCCTTTCTTCCTCTCTCCGAGTTCCTACGCTCGGGGACTCAAAGGTCGTCGATAATGTTGCTCCGTTTGTTACCGCGAATTATGATCGTGTACGAGAAATTTCGGTCGCTAGCCGTTGCTTCGTTGCTTCTCCCCGTGGCGAGCGATGTGACGCGGTGTCGGTGGGGTTAACTTTGTTTGCACGGTTGTCCATGAATGAGTCGAGGGGAAGACGTTCATTTTTAGATTGTCAAATGTTTGACGTTGCTTCTTAAAATGTTCAGTCTTAAAATGCATTAACTTGTTTTTGTCATGAAGTGCATAAAACGAAATTGACGATACTTCTATGCTGCTTCAAGTTAAATAAATGTGAAATTTATGCAGGTACAAAAATGAATTATCTTGCCGGAAATTGAGTGAACCAATTTTACGGAATGTCTGCGATATCCGGCAAGATTAAGGGTGCCCCACCCTCAAGCCACGTATTTAATCAATCAACGCGTTAAGCTTTCGTAGCACAGCTCAAAAATATCCATATTTTCGTCGTCTTCTAAAAAGTGTTGCTGTGTTGCGTAGAACTACTCGCGGTAAAGCAAGAATTCATTGACAAAATTCCAAGATAATTTAAAAGAAATTAATACAACAAAAAAAAACTAGAAATTGAAATTTCATCGTAGTAAATGCTAAATTAACCAGCTTGCATCGCAAAAGCCCTAACAAAATTCGAATCCGACTGCGTCGCGATAAAAATGAATTTGAAACAGTTACCGGTGTTGGCTGTTGGTATCAGGAGGACGCGAAAGTCCCGAAGAGCTTAAAATCTCGGTAAACAGTTGGCGAGCAAGCGGCCGAGCAATTAATCGGCAAACTCGCGCTGACTTATCCATACCTCGGGACCGCGATCATTCGCGGGCGCGCACCGATGCAGCGGTCCGCAGCAGCGCCGGTGGCAACAACAACAACAGCTCGAGCACCAGCGATAACAGCAGCAGCCGGCGGCGGTCCTGCGGCGGTCGGGGTTAGCAGAATCGCGAACTAGAACTTCGAGGAGGAACGCATTGACCCTGGCTTGCGCAAGATCCAGGGTGGCGGCCCTCCGCCCCCCGAGAATCCGGTGTCTAATTCACCGGTCGGTCTTCCGGGTGGCAACTTTGGATCTTTCCCCCGCATCGATAATAATTATCGCGTCTCGATCGAGGCCGGCGGCGGCGTCGTGTGGTCTCGTACGCGAATTTCAGTGACGGGGCCGCGAATCGATCGCGATTAAAAGTCCTGCACCGATGTAAACAAACTGCAGAGCGCCGGAGAGAAACAGCCGAAGAGCAACGGGGGGCGGAGGGGTACGAGGGGGATGCCCGTGGCGGGTGCGAAAGAGATAGAGGGTCGGATCGTGCGAAACTGGTTGGTTGGTGGGATGAAGATAGAGGAACGGGGGGGGGGCTGGAGAGGGGGAGAGAGAAAGAGAGAATGGGAGTCGTTGGTGCGTTACCTCGCGGAGGTCGTTGACCGAGGGTGCCAGAGAGAATGGAGGGGTAACAAGACTGGGGTAGGGGCGCGGAACGCGGCAGCTGGAAGGGGTTGAAAGTCGAAGAAAGAGGGTCGCGAGCCGAGAGTGCCGGACGGGGATGCAACGCTCCGGTTGTTGGAGGGGTTCTCGCGTGCAGTTGCATCGACCGACGGCTCAGCTGTGCGTCTCCATCCCTGCGTCTCCACCCCGCCGGTTGCTCCACCGAACCCCTTGCTTTTGCAGTTCGTTCTCCTCTGGCCTCACCCCCTTGGCTCCCGCCCCCGCTTCCTCCCCTAGCCCACCCTGCACAACGGCCGTGCTAACCCAACCGACACCCCTCCTATCTCTCTCTCTCTCTCTCTCACTCTGCCTCTAGCCTTGCGCCAGCAAGTTCGAGTCCCTTATACCCCTTGCGGCCCGGACCTCGCGCAACCACCGAATCGACCACGCCGTCACAGGGGATGCTGCGCTGTGAACGTGACCCTCAAAACGGCACAACGTGTATACACCCCGCCCACAGCGAGAGGGAGAGAGAGATCCTGTACACCGCACCGCACCGCACAGCACCGCACCGTGCCGCACCGCATCGAGACACACGTATGAACGTGGCCGCCCCGCTAATGAATCGGGACTATACTCTCTCAAGAAGCTTCGTGAACTTCGGCCTTTCCCTCAAGACCCAACGGGGTTCGTTGAACCCGGCCGCCGAGCCACCAACCGAACGCCGTTCGACCCCCTAGCTGCGATGCATCGGCGAATATCGACGGGGTTCTTCTTCTCCACGGAGCTACGACTAGAACTATGCCAGCCGTGAATGATTCCCGGGATTGTTCGAAACAGGACAGCCATCTGGGATATTGTTTATCACTAGACTGCGCATCTTTATGCAAAGTGAAACATGTTTGCATCGATTGCAAGACACAGGAGCCAAATAGAAAATTTCGTTCTTCTTTTGATTATCTTGTTAAGGTGAAACTAATACACTGGCGGCTTTAAATCTTTTTAGTACCTTCAGTGTTTTCAATGTTCCATTTTTGTCAGAAATGCATAAAATCTATTGGTAGAAGTATACTTCAAGAATTATTTAATTGCTTCTGATTGGATATAAACATTGTTTTCGCGACTGCATCTTCCATAAATTGGAATATTGAAGTACTTTCCAACGACCTGAAAATTGATGTACAATTTTTCAGTTGTTTTACGAAAACGAATTTTTTATTCGAATTTGACTAGGTGATATTATTTTCCATTTATTCGATTAGCTTTCTCAAAATGCACTTTTGGTTACAGCAATTGTTTAGCAAATGTTGTTTCGTGACGAGTAGTCTGCGGATTTTTATGCGAATAGAAAATGTATTTATTATAATTCCAAGGTACGTGGGCATGTGTTTCTTTTATTAATCATTTTATATGGTTGAAAACAATTCTTCAAGTGTCTTTACTGTTTTGCATCGAATCTTTTCATATTTGTCATAAATGCAGGAAATCTGTATTCTGAAAATATTGAAGTAATTTCGTTATTACATTAATGTTTCACATACAAGAGAGCTACAGCAAATTTGAAAATTGTTCCCGGTGACGAGGGAAGTAATTTACCTTTTTTGTAAATAAATCGCAGAGCGAACGAAACGGACTGACTACTAAAACGGACGAAGAAATTAGCATGTGCAATCAGAGCTTGTCTGCAATGGCTTGTCTGCAGCGACTGCAAATGTCGCTTCTCCACAGATAGAAATCAGCATGTGGGATACGCAACAAGTCGGTACATCGCGGAACCACTGGCGATGTTATTGTTCCGTTCAATTACATCACGGCGCGGCTGTATTAAGAGCAGAAGCAGATGAGATTGCATGCTCTGATTACCGAAAGAGCATAGAGCTCGATGCATTCGGGGAATCATATTTTTCCAGCCAGGGAAATCACGTTTTTCTAACATTATTCTTTCGCACGTAACAAGGAACATCCGCTATTTAATAACGATAATAGTGGCAATATGTCTTTCTCCCTGAAGAGTTTACGAAAATGTAGAAGTTTGAAAAATTGTCAAGAATAATGTAGAATTTCAAAAAATTGTCGAAGATATTATTTTAAACATGTTAAAAATGTGCACTACATACGAATCTTTTCCTAAAATCAAGTGTTAACGAGATTTCAAGGTCGTCGGCGTATTCTTAAATACAAACCTATACATATTGTTCAATATTGTTGCATAGCGTAAAAAGACGAATCCAACGATATCGATAACCACACCGGTTCGATCATTAAATCTCGATATTTATGTTTGAAAACATTAAATTATTTAATGTTTATCTAATTATTTAATGTATATAAATATCTGGAGATTAAATTATCGAAGGGGTACGATTAAACAGGTCTGTGTCACAATAAATGGCATAGATCAACAAAAAGGCACGTTTTAAAAAATCCTTCTACATCTAAACAAAAAAAGCTGAAGCAGTCTGGTCCAATTTTCAAAAAACGATTCGTTTCAAAAGGGTGTACGAATACTTTTTGCACTGGGTGTACACGTTATTTTACGCGTACATTCAGAACCGAAGAAAAATGTACCCATCTTTCTGGCGCTGTGAGAAAACACTAAGGAAGACGTCTCTTCCGCGTGTAACTAACATACGAGGCAAGCTGTAAGGGTTGATAGGGGTTAATCCAGTCTGGTGTAGACCGTGTCTATTTACCTGTGCGGGGGTGGCGGAAGTGTGAGCTCGCGTAACAGACCGAAACGTCCGATCCGGAGGTCCGAGACGACCTATACCCTTCACCCTGCGTTCCCGGCACCTCCAGCCGGAGCGATGGCATAACCGGCAGCACTCGGAGTGCCGTTGCACCCGTTTTACGACCGGCAGACCGGTAGTCTGCCACGTTATACGATATACGAGCGAAGCTATATCCACGTGTCTGGCTGGGGTGGCACCCGCGGCTCCGAACCAGGGTAGGAGAGGGTGCGTGTTTCAGGTGGGGACATCGAGGCGAACAAGAACTCGAAAAGACTTCGAAAACTCCGACCGCGAACGACTCTGGGACGAGGGGATTGGCTTAGGGAAGCTTCGAGGCCGAATGCATTCACCTAATGTCATCGTACCCCTCATACTTCGGAATTGCCTCCGCTCCACCCCGAATTTCGCATCATCCCTCTGACGCGGATAATAATACTGATCAGCGTGGATGTTTTTGGAAAGAATGGCCAGGATGATTTCAAGCCATCTGATGCTGGAAACAAATCTGCAAATTGTTCATCCAGCACCATCAATTTTTTCAAAAATGTAGGGGTGATGTCTGCGAAATGTAGTTTTATTTATGTTTGGTTACGTTCTAGAATTTGAACGTTTTGAAAGTTACCTACAGATCACCATAGTATCTGTAACATCGTTCGCAATGAAACTGAGAATTGGTCCTTGACAGTTAGGTCCCTGAAGAGTTAAGGAGAAATTTTATTTTTTTGTTCGGTGATACGAAATTGATTTTTCCCAGAAGTCCCTGATGAGTTAAGGAGGAAACTTATTTTTTTTTGTTTGATGCCAAAAATTGATTTTTCCCTGAAGTCCCTGAAGGGTTAAGGAGGACATATTTTTTGTGGCAAAAAATGGATTATTCCTTGAAGTCCCTGAAGAGTTAAGGAGGAAATTAATTTTTTTGTTTGGTGCCAAAAATTGATTTTTCCCTGAAGTCCCTGAAGAGTTGAGGACAAATTTCAACTTTTTGTTTGGTGAAAAAAAAGGATTTTTCTTAACAGATTCCGTTCAAAGTCTTCATCGCGAGTCTGACTCGATAAAGTAGCGGGTTCATTCCGAACGCATAATTGGAAATAAATCGGGTGGAAAGGAAAAATCCTGGGTCGAAATAAAAGCCTCGGTTCCGGAGTTAAAGTAGCCTCGAGCGTGAAGGGTTAACTGATGCTCGCGGTGGGAGCAGAGGCAAGATCGAAGGTTCAAAGCCCGAGCACTTTGACCCTAATTCCCGCGTGCAAAGAAACAGCAGCGATCCGTTTTGCGCGTCGCGAGGATTCCGCCGAAAAACTCTCTGCTCGACGCGAGGGGCGGGGGGGGGGGGGCGGCACGCGATCACTCGTCACCGTTTAAAACCTCTCGACCGCTCCATATCGAAGAAGATGATTTCCAGTTATGGGGATACGCAGTATCCATGACAACGTGTGCCACGCTGATGTACACGTTACACTCCGGCCCCGAACGATGGGGTAGGTCAATGCACGGTTTGTCGCTTGGCAACCTAACAACCTACCCTGCGACCAACTGCATCCAAGGACTAAACCCTCCTTTTTTTTTAATCAGTGCCTTTGTTCCGCGGTTCGATTGTCTCTGCGTTCGAAGAGAGCCCCGGAGAACGCAGCAGGGAAAGGGGTAGGCCTCGGAAGTTTGATCGACGGGAAGGGTTGAGCGGAACGCCTTTGGTTTTTTCCAAAGCGAACCCGGTTGAACGGCCCTGCGTCAACTTATCCACGAAAATCATTCCTTCCCCAACCCCCCTTACGACGTGTAACCTACATTCGAGAAGTCGCTCTCCTTCGAACTAATGATCGAACGTAATTAGAGGTTACGTCGCGTCGGGACCACCTCGTTATCGCCAACGAAATAGCTATTCCCGCGTTAGAACAGCTTTGTGATCAACGACCTGTCGACTTTCCCTAAAGTCCTGCGCGGCTCTAACCGAAGGTATTTGCGCTGTCGTGCACTGTGTCCACGGCGATCAACGATTTCAGATCAACAGCTGGCTCTCGCGAGAGACCCACAAATGGTAACGCTAGATAAAAATTACTATTTTACGTTATTTTATAAACACAGGAACGTGCCACATATTTGTTTCTTCCCTGGCCTACATTTTTATTATTCGAAACTGTAGTGAAGTCTGAAAAATTCTGAGATAGTTACGGAAGTCTGTAATTTAATGTACAAGCGTTGGTTATATTTTACATCGTTTTATAGATCTCACAAGAATGTGCCAAATTTGTAGCTATTTTTTTTTTATTGTTACCTGGTCTAAATTTTTATTATTCTAAACTGTAAAGTGGTCTGAAAAATTCTGAGATACTTACGGAAGTCTCTAATTTAATGTACAAGCGTTGGTTATATTTTACATCGTTTTATAGATCTCACAAGAATGTGCCAAATTTGTAGCTACTTTTTTTTTCATTGTTACCTGGTCTAAATTTTTATTATTCCAAACTGTAAAGAAGTCTGAAGAATTCAGAGATACTCACTGAAGTCTCTAGTTCAATGCACAAGTGTTAGTGAAACGAAATGGTTAATCAATTTTACAATGGAAATAACAATTCGAAGGGATAATACATATCTAAAAAAATTAATTTGCTGAATCTTTATGGATGCAGCTTCACAATAATCGTAAACTAAAAATATTATGTTAAAGGTTTGGATGTCTACACAAACGCCGACTTTCGGGATTTATTTGACGAAGACCAGAGTGAAGAACGAGTTTATAAAATGTCAACTGGAAGACTGATTATGGTAAGAGAAATGAACAATTTCCAGGATATTAAATGGACATGCAAAAAAATGATTTAAACCTCTCTCTGCAAAAGACGATAGAATAAATTGAATAGTCTCGAACGAGTTCGTGATTTATAGGAAGCGAACATGCTCACGGGGTTAAGACGGGGTTCGAATTGGGAAATCGGCCACTCGGTAGGTGGTCGCGTAGGTCGTCTCGTAGGAATTAGGTTAAACTACGAGCAATTATGACAGGATATGATTTAGCCTGGCTTTCTTAACCGTCAATTTCTGCGCCGTGCACGCCAACGGTTGTCCGCACGCCATTGCGTTGCCGGTCAGGGCCGGCCTTTGACACGTATACTTCGATGCTTTGTATTTTATTGTTCGCCAGCTTTAACGGTAGAAAACACTGATTTTCAAACAAGTTATTTTATAATTTACGTTCAATTTAAATGTTAACGTGTTCCTCAAGGCTTCGTATGTCATTGTTTACGAGCTGCAACAGCGCAGTGAACACGGTAAAACGTATTTAACGAGAAACTGAAAATTGAAATTACGATAAATAAATCCGCAAATAGTAATATTCGTGAAAATTCATTCTATCGGATAAAATTGTTACAACGAAGAAGATGCACTTCTTAAAATGTCTGCCTACTTGTCATCTTCTTTCGAAGACATACATTAATCTCTAAAAACAATTGAAAATCCTGAAATTGTTACATTTTCTTAGGGATCAACCTTGTCAAGGAAGTCAATTGATGAATGGATTTTCCAGTATAACTCTTTCCATTCAATTCAAAGTCTTCCTCACTATGTATAATACAATGAACCAAAAAAATAGGTTTGTGTTTCAATAAAATTAGATTAATTTTAGATGTTTTATATCAATAAAAATGAATGAAATACTTTACTTTTGAGCGCGTATTGTAATCAGACAAAATCTAACCACACTGAATCTCGCCACCGCCTTCCAGTGGCCTGTACGTTCCGGCTTAAATAAATAAACGAATGATCGCGACAGTAATCCGTCGGATCGATCGAACGAAGGGAACCGACGAAAGAGAAGAAAATCAGAAAATAACCCGGTCGTATCGCCTACACGGCATCGAATATTACCGTGGCGCAGAAATAGAGTGGCTAATTCGGAGTCAGAGGTCATTAATACTCGGGGACAATGTTGGCAAGCAGAAAAATGGTCGCTCGACCGTGGAAACACAGAAAATTCCTCAAGATTCCGAGCGCGTTGATCACGCTACACCTTTAATAATAGATCTGTCGGCCGAGGAGCATGCTGGCAGTCACGCCGTGCGCCGGGGAAAAAACAGATAAGTTTGCTGGACAAAAACAGCTGCTTTCCGATTTCACCGGTGACATCGGTGCCTCGATAACGAGCGTGCCCGAGCAAACAGACGTGGAAACAGATGTAACCGTAATCGTGGTTCAGCGTCACCGAGTTTATCGCTCGAAAACGCTTTCCGACGAGGTCCTCTTCCCTTCACCGACTCGCTTTTCCACCACGATTTTCACTGCTATTTTTTTTTGCGCGCACACGGGGATGTTAGCAACCCCTTCCATTCTGCGAATTCGCTTACCGGCGAGCAACGTCGTCGAGTCACTTGATTTCGCTTTCTAGATCGTTAGATCGGAGCTCTACATGCGAAGTGTCACTTATGTACAGGGTGTACAGAAAGTGTATGTTGCGACTATCGTAGCGAGATTCTACACTGTCGGCTCGGTGGACGTTGGTGTGAGAAAGGTGCCGAAAAATTAACTTTGAACTTGAATTTCGAGGGAAAATTAATTTCAAGGTCGAAAGGTCAACAATCTTTTTATCGCATTCTATTAAAAATGCAAAAGAATCAATGATTCAACGGTAAACCCGTCTCTTAAAAAATTATAAGAAAGTTTTTTCATTGTCATACTGATTTTTCATATTTTCATTTCTCAGGCGGATGGAGTTTATTGTTTCGTTGCGTGTGAAATATGCCGAGAATACAATAGAAATAGAATCAGTTTGATAATGAAAAACATTTGTAGCAGATAAAAATGAAAATTGAACCCCTCAACTCGAGGAAAAATATTATTTAGTGCGTATGAATATTCAGCATTTCTAATAGTATATATTTATACATATAGCTACAATGAATATACAATATTGTTTTTCTCGAAGAGATAATAAATAATGGCTTTTGCTGAACAAACCAGGAAGTGAATCGCGAAACATTGTCAAGGAAATTTATTTTTATAAAAATATACTGTCACTTCAACATGTCACTTGTTTTACATATTTTACTGTAAATAAATGAAGATAGTTATCATCTCGAAATCTGCGGATCTTTATGCAAAATAAAAATTGTCTTCATCAATTGCAAGACACAGAAGCCATATAAAACTTTCTTTCTATTTTCAACAATTTTAATAAATCGAGAATAACATATGGGCGTTGTTAAATTGTTTTAATGTTTTTACTGTTTTAAATTACGTCCTAAATTACATCATAAATTTTAGAATTTGTTTATTCAATTTTATTGGTATTCGATGTTTAGAAGCAATGTTTTATTTTGATATGATACGTATCACCGGCTACCGTGTAGCGTTAATCGAATTAGAAAATAAATGAAGTCCGTCATTGGGATTGTTAACGCGCTTACATGTTCTCTGGATATTGGTTCGTTACTGTCGTATTCAGTTCTACACTGCTGAAGTGGGAAAATTTGAGGTTTTCTGAGCGGTCTAACTGAAACCCGAAATTGCGAGAGATATTTAGTATGCGAATACAGTTCAGGTATCCGTTTATAAGTTTGAATGGGAATATATATAATATCCGTGATTAGTCTACGCCGCTTCGTACGTGTGCGTAATCATAACCGAACGCACACCGTTTAATTTGTATTAATATAGAACCGTTGTCCCTGAGAAATTCCTGCGAAAAATGTATTTATTTAAATGTCTTTGGAAAATGCGTTTATTTAAATGCCTTTAAAAACTTTAATTATTCAAATGTCGTTGAAAAATGTATTTATTCAAATATTCCAAAAAAAATACATATATGAATGTTTTAAAAATTCTAATTATTTACATGTCTTTAAAGAACGTATTTTTATTCTAATATTTAAAAAAGATTTATTATACTTATATGAATCTCTTAAAAAAATGTATCAATTATTCCTGCTGCCTTCATCAATTTTTCATTAAATTTTTACCATCTGCAACAACATCTACTTTTC
This sequence comes from Lasioglossum calceatum, assembly GCA_963966675.1. Taxonomy (NCBI): domain Eukaryota; kingdom Metazoa; phylum Arthropoda; class Insecta; order Hymenoptera; family Halictidae; genus Lasioglossum; species Lasioglossum calceatum. The sequence continues at coordinate 9,643,069 of OZ016549.1, forward strand.
ATCCAAACCCGTAAAATGATAGAAATGCTGTAATAAAACAGTCACATATAGAAATTATTATAAAATCCCAAAGTATTACTGTACTGTCAGAGAGAAAGAGAGAGAGGGTAACATTTTCCCCTGATTTGGCGACTCTGCTTGCACGATATGCGAATTGCTGATTTAATCCCGCGATAAACAAAGGTCTGTTGTTGCATAATTGAAAACCGTTGGCTCGTCCGTTTCCCAAAAGAATTTTCCTGGTAAGGGTTCCGAGGGCGTGACGTTTTCGCCGTTTAATCAGATGGTAGATTAGAAACTGCCACGCGCGGCCACGGCTTCAACGGTTTTAGGATTAATTATAGAAACCGAGCGTCAGTGGTGTACGCATCATGAAACTGTCGTGCGCGAACCGGCGAAAGTCACGTGCGGCCAATTAGTATTTAAATGATCTCGTTTCCGCATACGTATGCAGACTGGGACACGTAAAGTCGCCACCTTTCTATCAGTGTCGTTACATCGCGTGGAAGAACGGTGTAAACAATGACTATGATTAAAAGGGTGCATGTGGTTCAACTCTTGCAAGCCGAGCACACTTTCCGGATTCTTTACCGCTTAACGAAAGTTATTCTTTCTTTTCTTGGACATTGTATTGTTGTGTATTAAAGTTGTCAGTATTATATATTCGTAAGAAATCGAATGTTTGTTCATTAAAACGGTAATAAAGATCCATTCGAGATTCTTGAAAATTTGGAAAAATTAACACTAAACCTACCACTGCCGGTTAAATGACCTGATTCATATTTTTTATTTCACAACTATTACACTTATACAACAACACCCATGAGAAATGTTTCAATAAATTTCTTTATTCCAGCGTATGCTATCATTTTTGTATGGTAAAACATTTTAATCGATTTTAGTGCTTGGTAGGTTCAACGTTAAAAGAATTATACTCTCTTAGGATCAGATTAAAAAACGCCTCAATGAAAGTGTAAAATAATTTCTAATATCAAAGCTACACTCTCATTGAACTCCAGTTTGCAAAATAATTTGAAGTCCAACTAGTCCTGCCGATTAAATTGCTGAAAAAATATTTTTATCCCTTACACAATCCCCAGGGTGAAAAATCACCCATTTGCTATTTTCACATACTGTAAAATCATTGATCCCTTTATGTCTACGTTGTGCAATCTATTTCTCTAAAATGTGACGTTACAAATGGAACACAATTTCTTGATTTCACGTGTAGAGCAAACATGGGTGAATTATTATCCTCGTCTCTTTTATGCAACTATTCTTGAGGGTTAACACCACCGATTTCCAACACCCCTAAACGATCACGACTGCCAAGAATGAAGACTACGGTAGTCGAAACGTCACTATCCCCGAGAGGGATTTCCTGGGTAATCAGCCCGAGCAAGGTCACGCGTATTTGGGGGTGGCTGCTCGTCCGGACCAGCGAGCGAATTCTCCGGCCATTGTAGGACCCGCGCGAGTACGATTCCGCCCTGGAGATGCACCCCGGTGTCTTCCGGTCGCTTTGTAACTGATCGATCGTCTCTCTCGTCTTAAATCTCGTTGCTCGCTTTTTTTGCCGTCTTCGGCCCGATCTCCCCTCGAGTCCGGAGCCTGTGCGGCTCGGGTAGCCGACTTTCTCGGCAGTGGTCGGCCGATTGCGCATGCACACCGCACTAGTGTCAGATTAAATTCGAAACGGCCTGTAAAGCATTACCGAGACACGTTGTGTTTTGTGTAGTTTGGAATACGTGTAGCGCAGAGTGCGCCGCGGGGTCAACGACCCGTCTACGTTGTGGAGCACACGGACACATGGGCCACACAGGGGCGTGCATGCACCACGTACACACAGATATACGTGCAGATACGTGTGTGCACGTGCGCGGCTAACCATCACACCTACATCGAGAGCCAATATCACCATGCACCTCCACCAGATGGAGCTGAATCTCCAACCGCCCCCGCCCACACCCGCGCCACACGCCGTCCTCCTCTTTTCGCTGTACGCGAGAATCTAGCCTAGACCATGCAGACCAATGCATAGAACACCGGACCGCTCCGCATAATATTCCTAACGAATTCCAAAGCCCCAACATACGTCACGCGCGCTGCAATAATTAAGCAGGGCCAGCTGTTACAGCACGCGCACTATTTTTCCGATTATCGCTTCTTTCGAGCACAGCTATGCGTCTTGTGCATCCATCATGCTGTGCTGCTCGATACTAAAAGCGAGTAATATGTTCTAGCTTATAGAAATGACAAGGCTCTATTTATTCAAATGTTGTGCAATTTTTATCCCAATATGCGGTTGGATAAAAAATTTATCGAATCAATTTCCACGTAAACAACTTCATCGTTTCAATGATTGTGAAATGAAAAATATAAAACCGGTCATTTGTCCGGCAGTGGTAGGTTTTGTGTTACCTCGGTCGGATTCATCCCCTATTCAAGGGGTGGTTTAAAATGATGAACAGCATATTTTCCCTGCAAAATGTGTTATAAAAGTCATTATAAAAATCACAAATACACGCATTTTTGTGAGCTGCAGAAATATTCATCTTTATAATTTGGTTTGGTTTGATTTCCCTGCAAAATGTGTTTTAAAAATCACTATAAAAATCACAAATACACACATTTTTGGGAGCAGCAGAGATTTTCATCTTTATAATTTGGTTTGGTTTAATTATCTGTCTGCAACTTGAAGAATTAACCGATACAATAATTACAGTCGTCCTGATAAGGGTTAATTCACCCCGAAAATGTCCTTTGAAATATTAAGAAACATTTCTGTTGCGGATGCGCCCGAGTTTCAGAGGCATCCACAATTGGGCAACGCTGCTTCTTCCGGACATGTGCTTTTTTGCCGCGCTTCTACGAGCCTCTGCATTCAGACCGTCCTCGAACATCGGGACGATTTTAGCTTGATCAGGTTTCAAGGGTGGAATTATTTTTAGGTAAAGGTATATCGGGTACGCGGCTCCGGTCCTAGACTCGTGGTTACGGAGAACTCTGTTCCGAACGAGAAACTGTTTTTCGTTTAGAATTGCCGAGGAAATTTGTATCTCTGTGTAGAATGAATTCCCGCAGGTGATGTGGAAACGCTGCGGTTTGCGAGTAATTGATAAAATTTTAAGCGTCGGCCTCGTGCTATTTTTTCGCTGTCCCAACATGAGAGAAGTTTCTGTTTTATGGTGCAGCGAGCATTTTTATGAGGAGTGCACTGCTGCTGTCGTTATCTTCTTGGGACATTGTTTGTCATACGTCAAGTTATGGTTTCATTGTTTAATGCGAGCTTAATACCGACCATCACCGGTTAAAATGACCGGTTCCAGAATTTTATTTTACGATTATTGACATAATAACAATAATTTCATAAGAAATGATTGTATAGATATCTTTAGTGGAGCAGATATTACAATAGGAGCTCTAGATAAAGTCTAAATAAAATCAATTTTGTCATTTTTATAACGGAACGTGTACCAGTTACTTTTAAGGTTCGGTAGGTTTAATGTTAATAAATTATCTGAAGCTCGACGCAACTGTTTTTCGTGAGTTGGCTAATACGAAGAACAGACCACGTACAGATTTTTGCCTAATATTCAGCATAGCAGATGACGAAATTCATTTCATTCACAAAACTTTCTTTTTTAATTATTTTTGCGTGAAACCTTTACCAACATACTTGTGACTATTTCTGTTTCCAATGATACCAAACACGGCACCATTTGGATCATGTTTACTTGTTTAATCCACGATGCTGTAAAGCCTCGATTATCCGAACTATTCAATGGATTGTTACAATAATTTGTACAAAGAATCGTGCGAAGCCATTGTACAGATCAGTAAAGATGTAATATAATCAGAATCATGGAGAATCGTGAATTAACACTAAACCTACCGAGCACTAAAAGCCATGAAAATGTTTTAGCTTATAAAACTTACATAACTCCATTTATTTAAATTTTTTGCCATTTTTATTACGATATGTGCTTGGATAAAAAAATCGGTCGAAACAATTTCCATATAAGCAACTTAATAATTTCAATAATAGTGAAATTAAAAATATAAAACCGGTCATTTGACTGGCATTGGTAAATTTAATGTTAGTTAATGTAAGTACGATCCAAACGGTGTCATGTTTGGTACCATTTCAATCAGAAAAATGTCACGACCGTAAGAAGCGTCATGAAAAAATAATTAAAGACAAAAAATGATGTTTCACATGCATCAAGACATTACCATAGCTTCTACAGCTACAAATGAATTTTCGAAAATTGTTTTTCTGCGCGGCTACAGCAATGTCACGAAGAAATGTACTTACGGAGCATTCGAACAAACAAAAAGCGTGGCAAAGCGTGAAATGTCCGTCGTCCGAATGATTACGAGCGGCAGCGTGTGCCGTACGCAGGGAGAATGGGCCATCGAATTTGGCACGGCCTATACGGCCTCGCGCGATAAAGTAATTCGCTGTTCAATAACGCGTGACGCGTACATACACAAAATACGCGGAAGCGTGCAGAGAGTAGTCGCAGGATTCGCTAGGTGTCGAAGCGCATCGGTTGCATCCGCGCGGATGCACGCCGAACAGTAATTATTTCTGGCTGCGTATGAACTCGTCTCGAGTCCGTGACGGACCGATAAAAACTAACCGTGTACTCGCCGCCGTGTTCTCCCTCGTGCTCGCGAACCCCTCGGTTCTCGGCCGTGGATGGAACAGGGTCGAATGCGTGCACAATCGAGCAATTATAAACATTATTCGTACTGTGCCGCGCTGACCCATCGGTGGAAGCTCAGAAAGCGAAATACATAAGCAGTGCACACATCGGCCGGATCTTTGCAGGCCGTGACTACTTCGAGTACCAAGCAGGATGCGTGTTTGTTGCGTTTGGATCCGCGTGCTCGTTATTTTTCACTGCCCATGGAAGCAATTCTACAATTTCAATAATTATAAAATAAAAAATAAGGAACTGTGTTTCTGTGTTTTATCTACTGATTTTACTTATGACTACTTAGGAGTTAGGGGTCTATTGTGCGACAGAGAATGCAGTGAGGAACGAAAGTTTTTCGAGGAAAAAGAAAGACTGCTATGAAGGGCAGCATTCGTTATTTTGCACAATTTTTTGTTAAACGAACGTAAGAATTTTCAGTGTTCGGTCAATGCTATGATTCCAAATAAATTTTATTCCGCAAAGGTCTCCATTTGCAAGAAAAATATTTCTTTCAAAAAAATTTAATATTTCAAAAATGCCATCCGAAAGTAAATAATAGTGTCGAAAAATCGTCGAGAATATTTGCGAGTATTTTACACGAGAGGCGCACTTCATTTTTAATATTTCCCAGCAGATGTGCTGGGGAAGCCCCACCCCTAATCCCCGAAGGGTTAATGCCCCGATAATGCAGAATTTTCTTCGGGTTACCGAAACGTTTCTACAAGCCTGATCAAAGTAATAATATTTGACTATAATAAAACACGAAATATATAATTTGCGCACGATACACGATACGTACAAATACTTTATTAGTCTGCCGAACCACGGGGCGAATGGGACGGCAGGTCGGTCCGATTTTATCGACACTTTCGTCACATTCGTACGCAGAGCGAGTACGTTCTTATGCGCGAGTCTGCTCGCGAAGAATTCCTCGCCGAGCGAATACACCGGACAGCTACAACTATTTGCTACACGGCAACAACGGTGCCATTGCGACCTCGCGCGAAAGCACCCCTTTCCGAGCGAACGTCAATGGCACAACGAAAAGCCGTTCCCGTGTAGAATTCATTAGAGCAGAAGATTTGCTCTCGTATCGTTAGAGCCCAGGTTCTTGACCTGTCCCAGTCCACCTCGTCCGTCAACACGCTCGCGAGCACAGCCCTTCCGCGTGTTCCTTTTCCTCGACGCACGTCCATATCGATCGTGGAGCCATTAAGGCGCATCCCGTTGTCCGTCGATACCAAAAAAAGAAGAAGAAACGAAATCAGAGAAACCAGGACAAATCTTCGATCTTCGAAACGGACTGCTAAGCGGACGACTGTCAAAATTTCGGATTGTCACTCGCGGAAAGCACGTTGCGACGACGTGGAAACCACATAGCTGTGTCTTGCGTATAGCCGAAAAGCGACGAGGCTCGTCGGAGACGCACGAACGGAGTCCGTCGTCGACGGAGAGAGCGACGGCGGCGCGGCTTCGGGTTCGCAAGCGCGAAAAGCAGACGGGAAGCTCGACGAGAGAGGTCGAGAGACGGAGAGGAAGCGAGGAAGAAGACGGGGAGAGAGGGCGGGCTCTGAAAATCGACTGGTCGTCGTCTTCGGCGTCGTCGTCGTGCACATTCGTCGCGTTTTCACGGTCAGGCTTTATCGATCGTGGAAGGAGGGCGAAGGAGCGGAAGGAAAGGAGTTTCGGAGTGCATCGAAAGGGCGTTGAACCCGGCCTTTCGGCAGTCGCGCGGCGCCCATAATGTAACGATTGTGTCGTGTACCCGCCTCAGCACGACCCGACCCGACCCGGCGATCGCTCCTCTCTCTCTCTCTCTCTTTCTGTTGTAACGCTGTTTTAACGACCGCGCGCCAGCACTGACCAACTGAAATTTTTATTTCCCCCCTCAACGGTGAACTTAATGAGGCCGGTCCACGTGTTCCTTTGCTGTTTTTTTCCCTCTCGTCCTCCGTCCCTCGTACTCTTTCTGATGACGCGCGACGCGACGGCGGCTCGTCTCTCTCGCGGACGTGGCGTGTCTCGTTGGCGTAGGTCCGAAATGTCGTGCTCTCTCCCGGGACGAACGCCCCGCGCGCACTCCGCACACCCCACGTGTTTCATAATTGGTCCGATGATTTTCGCACGACCGACGACGCGCCGCGCCGTGTTTTGCGCCAGGTGAAACTCGAGTCACCGTGTGATCGTTATCGCCCGGCACAGCCTTTCGTCGACTCGTGCCAGACGTCTCCGGGATCTGGGCTCTACGGCCGTGTTCCACGCTGGACGAGAACGGCTTCCCAGTTTGCGAAAATACGGGGATTGACGGACAAGTTGTTGGATTATTAGCAATAATATTGCAACTGCCAAACAGCAGAAATGAATCTTGTTGTCCGTGAGAAACACTGCAGTTCTCTAACGTAGGATAACAGACCAGATGTCATTGGACACATAGGCCTGGTATTTGTCGTACCCAAGGGCCAGGGCAATAAACGATGCAGCCTTGGTGTTTTCCTTATTTCAATTTCTTATTTCTTATTTCAATTTCTTCTAGTCGCTAAGTTGAATTTGTACCTCACCGTGGTTCTCCTAAAATAATCCATTAATGTTAGAATTTGCATAAAGACCAGCAGTCTAATAATACCTGTCCAGCCCACCCCATTACTTCAGAGTTGCAACATGGAATAAAGAGGGTAGTTGAAATGAAATCCAGGTTAGAGCAAAGCAAGAATAGGTCTTCTGGCCCAAGAGAAGATGTCATGGACAGTGATACAGTGATATAGCAAGAGGCAGTCATTACTATTAACATTAAACCTACCACCACCGGTCAATGACCGGTTCCAGAATTTTTATTTTACATTTATTAAAATTATAAAGATGCTTCCGTGGTAAATAAGTATATATGTCATGGACAGTGATACAGTGATATAGCAAGAAGCAGTCATCACTATTAACGCTAAATCTACCGGTCAATGACCGGTTCCAGAACTTTTATTTTACAATTATTAAAATTATAAAGATGCTTTCGTGGTAGATATTAAATAAATATATTTAATAGCGCAGATATTTGAATACGAACCGCACAAAATTCAAATAAATTTAATCTTGTTATTTCTATAAGGCAACATGCATTGGCTACATTTAAAGCTCGGTAGGATTACTGTCAATTCGAAAAACAGATAGATAGTTCTCTGGTGCATCAAGGGTGGGTCGACCGCAAGAAAGCCCAGGGCCTATGAGCCGCGCGATGCGGCCCTGCGTGTGCGGGGAGCAAACTTAGAGGATGACAAGACTGTCGATGAAGCAGCGAGATGACTATGAACGCGGGCATTGTTTCAAGACGGCCGCTAATCGTTACTATTAGGTAGCCCTTTTCGGGATTCCAGGGTTCTCGGTGGTTTTTCCGTGCATCCCTAGGGAGCACACAGGGAACGTGGGGTAGGATAGAGAGAGAGGGAGAGACACGCGGCGTGTGTACGAGAGAGAGAATGGAGAAGAGAGGGGAGACGCATGTGCGAGCAACAACGATATATTTCGGTGCAGCGCTCCATACACCGCGTGGAGGTCAATGCCCGTCCTTACTCCGACCCAAGGAAGAAGCGGGAGGGCGGGTAAGGAGGGAGAGAGGGGCGTGGAGGTCGGGGAAGAGAGACAGAGGGCAAGCACTGAGCGGAAAAAATGAACAAACAGTCAGAAAGAGCTGAAAAGGGACACGCGGAGTGTCCCTACGTCACCTTCCTCCTTCTTCTTCTTCTTCGTCATCGTCGTCGTTTTTTCCGCTATGTTTCCTGTTAACTTTCACGTTAATTGATGACCCGAGATTCCTGCTTGAACACCTCGCCGAGATTTCTACTGACCCTCCTGCCCCGTCCAGGTACATTAAATGTTTGCTTTACAAGTCCGAAATCTATTTCGAAGATGCACTGACCAGTCCAAAATGTCAACCATTTTTCAACCCTCGTGTCAATGCCAAATATTTGATAAAGCTTTCAATAATACTGCAGGTCGTTCGCCATATTTACAAGTCTCAAATATGTAAATCAATTTAAGGTTGTGCAATCAAGATGTAATGTATACAGGGTGTTTATAATAACTCGGCTGTTATCGAAGATATTCAAATTAAGAAACGAAGATAAAATTAAGGTACTTATTCATATGTTTATGCAATCACACGAGAAGTTACCTCGAAAGTGGCAAAAAGTAGTAGAACAGAATGGAAAATATGTTATTGAATCAATCTATGAATAAATATCTGAATTTTAGCTTTCAATTTTAAGTTACAAACTTTACGAACTTTCGTTCGAACCCAATAGAAAGAAATTGTGCAGGATGGTTTCAACAAGCTGGAAAGAAGAAATAACATTGTTGTGTTTGACTCGCCATTTTCGAGAAAAATCAGAAAATCACATGCGTCACAATGTCGCGTGGCTTCGGTACTGGCAGGGAGAGGGCTTTTCCCCCTAAATCCGAGTCAATTCCCCTAATCTGGCGACTCTGATTCGAAGACCCGTCGGGTGGAATATTTAACTCGATTTTCTCGAAAACGGGGTGTTAAACAAAAAAAATTGTTCCCTTTCACCCGATCTGTTTTTGTATGGAGATCGCCACCTGACCACTTGTCCCATAATTTTTCAGATATAATAGTATTTGCTCGGGATGCCGTCTAGCAGCCACTAATTTTGTGTAAAGTTATTTCTACATTCCCGTGCATGTCTACCAGCCTGTCACTCGTTTATTTTCGGAGCCGATTATGCAAACTTCTGACACATTGCCAATCGCTAGCTGGATGATTCACGGGCCACCAGAATTATTCTTCGAAACCGGAAATCTACACGATACACGTGGCGCTGGCGAACTTACGAGGATCGTTTCAACTTTTGTTCATTTCCACCCGGAAACCTTGCCATTGATCTTTGTCCACTAACTTCTCAAACTTTATGGAGTCTAATTAATGTTCTTCCGGTTCTGGTCTCTGTTTCTCTGCTGTACAGCACCCCTCAAAAATACGAAACCTAACTATTTACTAATTTTAACAGTTATTTCCGAACGTGCTCGACATTTAGCGACATTAATTGTTTAAAGACTTACTTGGCTCAATCGTGACATACGCGTTAGGGCGGTGAAAAATATATTTTAGTGAATATCTCCGAAACTATTAGGCCCAGCTGGGTGATTAGTTTTGAATGATTAGTGAAATCTGATTTAAAAGAATAATAATTTTCCTAAAGAACATGTTAAAAATTAACCTATTCGGGCAAACTTTACTTTACCGGACTCAAAATTTGTGCCTTTCTCCTACAAATTATGATGTGTTTGGTATGTAATCCAGTAGATTTGTACCCGGGGCGGCTGCAAATCGAAGTCTCGATCCTGTAGGATCAATGGTTCAGGAGTTACGCTTGGTTAAAGTTGAGCAATCTGCAGTGTTTTTGACAAGACGCCGCCATATTGGTTCGTAGTGACGACCGCGAGCCGCTTACCTTGCCGCCCCCTCCCGACCTAATCACCAACCAATTACCACGAATATGGCGGCGCCCTTACCTGTCAAAAACACTGAAAAATGCACAACTTTAATCAAGCATAACTCCTGAATCATTGATCCTACAGGATCGAAACTTCGATCTGCAAATACATCATAATTTATAGAAGAAAGGCACAAAATTTGAGTCCGGTAAAGTAAAGAGCAGCCACCTTTTTTGTATAATCTTTTATGAAACTACAATTTTTCATGAAGATTTGTATACACATACTTTTGAAACAATGGTTAGAAATGGTACTATTAAGAATATAATCTCTGTTGCGAATATCAAAGTTTCAATAACATTCCTACGAACCATTTGAAAGTGGATCCCAATACGCTCAACAGTTCTTTCACTCGGAAATGATGAAAGTGTCCATTCCTTTTGTAATAGTACTGTGTATATTGCTATCAGTGGACTTTGTACAGGGGAACATTTTGGCCCCTGGATCAAAAGGACGAGGGTCACGTACTAGACTGGACGTTCGTGCAACATTGATCAGACATTACGACCACTGTCGTTGGCTCGGGATATACGATTACAGTCGTTCCGAATGTACTCGTTCTGTCGTGTGTAATCGTACAACCGGAGTATTTGTACATATGGTCCTTCTCTACCGCGCCGACAGAATAAGTGTATACTCAGTATACTGATACGGGTATACGTGTTAGCGGAGAATCAGGCACCGCAAGTGTGAATAGAATGTTTAATCAAAGAAAACAATACTATTTGGCAAGAAAGTAATTTCGCTTTTTCAAGGTGAAATAGAGCCCAATTTTTTTTATTCAAGCAATGAACTTTAATGAATAAGATATTTTTCCTTTCGTTTGATGATCTTTTGCCAAGAGGAATAAATAAGAAAATATTTTATTGATTAAAGTTCATCGCTTGACTAAAGAAATTCGGTTTTATTCCACCTTAAAATACCGAAATTACTTTCTTGCCAACTCAATATGAACGTTCCTGCAGAAATTTCTGCCTTCTATTCAGAATTTTATTAAATTCTTATAGGATAAAATAAGTTTTTATTTTTTTCTGAAATTCTGTAGCGTGCCAAAGAATTGTTTAAAGTAGTTCATGAATTCACAAATCGCATTCACGAATCTTTACAACTTTTATTGGACCACGTAACTTTTTATTCCACTTTCAGAACTGGGATTTATTCAAAACTTCAAGTATTACTTTTTAAGTATGTAAAACAACTTCCGGTGGTTCTCTAATCTTTTCGTTTAAGTTGAAATCTGTCTAAGCATCAAAACTTTGATTTACTTAGTAAAAAACTGATTGGCTTCTGTGTCCTACAATAATATTATTAAAAAATTTCAACAGATCCAACAAGTGCCCCAGAAATAATTAATGTACACTATTCAAGATTTTCAAGAATTTAAACAAATAATAATTATTCTCGCGGAAGCTACGAGCATTATCGAAACAGGTAATTGATTGTGAAATGTAAAATAGGTGGTTTTGGACGAGGAACAAGGAGATTTTGCAATTCTGAAAGATCGTGGAGAACGATAAAGAGAAAGGGCAGTATATGTCGTGTGATGGGGACGGGAAAAGAAAAAACGGAAGAAAGGTTGCGTTGGTTCACCGTGTCACTGGGTTAATGGTGGCGATAAATGAGACCGCGGCCGATAGGTCTGTACAGATGTCACCGGTGTAACCGCTTAAATATGCCCGCTTCTATTTAGATTAGCACGCCCACATCGGATCCTCCTTCCGTTCTTCCTTTCCTTTTAATCCGACACGTTTCAATGCCAAACCCTGCTCTCCGGCTTCCTTTTTAACTTCCGGCTGCTCTGCAAACTCAATCTGGCCGGCATACATCGCCGAAGTAGACTTAATCTTCACGAGAAGAAATGTAATAACTAATTCCCCATTCCAATCATTATTTTTCTGCAGCCGTAAAAAATAATTGACGCCCTTCTTCGGAAAATCCTATAGCAATCTTGAAAACGCAAGGAACAATAAATGATTTTTAACATTCTGCAATCTATGCCTATATATATTTTTTTTGGTCAACGAAAAGTCATTTTCCAGACTCATAATTAGAGTTGGGCAAAAATTCTATTTAAACAAAAAGTTCGAATAAAGTGGGTTTCAAACCCACTTGAAAAAAACCCACTTTCTTCGAAATATTTATTTAAATAAAATTTTGGCCACTGAATCCTTATTAATTATGAGCAGAGTTGGGAAAAATTCTATTTAAATAAAAATTTTTTCCCAACTCTGCTCATAATTAATAAGTAGACAGTGGATCTTTATGCAAAATAAAAATTTTCTACCTGAATTGCAACAAACTGGAGTGACATGTAAATTTATTTTCTTTCTTAAAGCGTTTAACAGGCTGAAAATAATATAAAAGTATGTTTAAATTGTTCCAATCTTAACACTGTTTTAAATTGCACCTACCCTTTTGTGTCATGAATGCATAAAATCCGCTGTCTATTAATAAGTAATCCAAAACTTCAAAAATAAATTCCGGTAATAAACGAGCTACAATAATTGTTAAAGTTTTTGTTTATTACGAGCCCAGCATAAAATCAGCAGAGTATTCTACAGTGAATAGATCTCTAACAAATAACGCAGGTATACGGGAACAAAATATGGCGTTATCATCGCTGTCTCTCTACCTCCATACTGAAACTAAATTTACACGATTTGTTCAGTCCGGTCAACTCCGACGATTTCTTCATAAGTACACACCGGTTCCCCGATGCGATTATTTAGTAGCTTATCGTCCGTCAGCCATCGTCGCAGCCCGATACCGAATCCTCAAACATTTGCGTGTAATCGTATTGATTTTCTATTTGCTTTGCCGAGGCAACCTGACTGCGAATACGTGCACCTCTCGCCCGATAGCTTTCGAAGGAACTTCGAAATTCACCGGTCGATCCAAGTAAACTATTGTGTCCGGCGTTCGCGTCTGCACCGGGCCAATTCACGCCGGAAGTTGTAATTCCCGTGGAACATTCGCGACGGAATTTCGACTTTGAGCATTAGCTCCGCCGACGTTCTGTTCGAAAAACTTCGTTATACCCGTCGGATTGACCCTGTGCCACTTGGCGCTGCTAGAAAATTTATACTAATCTGCATTTCCGGTGAACTGTTTAAACACCCTGATCCAGGTGCAATTTGGAGTTTCTTGGAGAAATCTTTGACCAACACGTTAGTGACATTCTCCTGATTGAAACGAGTCCAAACACGGTACAATTTGGTCCACTTTTACTTGTTTAATCCACGATTTATCGGAACCTCCAGTATCCGAACCGGTGATATCTGAATTCTTTATTATTCGAGCACATGTTTCGCGTGTGGAGTTCAATCAGGTTGCACTGTTTAGGGTAATGCTAAACTATTTGGGTAATGAATTACTCAAATATCGTCGGTTCGGATAATCGAGGTTTCGCTAAATGTGCTCCGAAATGTATCGTGTTTGGGCTCATTTTAATCAGGAAAATGCCACGAACATGTTGATCGGAGTCCCGTATGAAAAAAGAATGTTGTAAACCCAAAATGATAACTGAGTCGATGTATTTAAATAGTTAGCCATTCTTCCGGATCTGTTAGCCGAATGCGGAAGAGGATCTCGGGGCGAGTTCGCGTGACCGCGTCGAGCAGGAAGCGAGGTGTCGAGCGCCGGGTCGTTTCGACTTCCAAATTTTTCCTCGGCTGAGCGATGATCGTTCTCATGAAAGATTTAACGACGTGCCGGGGCGTCAAAGGCGGCTACAAATTTGAACATGATCTCGCGGCCCCTGGAAAAAACAGGTTGCTCCGAAGAAAAACGCTCTGCTCAAACTCTTGCTCTTCTCTGCCCTCCTCTGCTCCGCGAAACTATTTTCGAACTTGCGACTTGTTAGGTCCCCGGTGGAAACCAGGATTAGGAAGCCTTAGCCGAGAATGAATTATGAAGCCGCACCGTCCGGAACGAGGAAACGTCCGTCGGTGGTGTATCTCGCATCGTTTTACATTGTTTCTTCGTGTCCGCTTCGCTCGCTCCTTTTTCATCTTCTCTCCTTCCTCGCTTGTCCACCGCGGTCTTTATTCGATTTGTCATTGTTTGCGCTACCCGCGAGATAGGATTGGGTGCGCCGCGATTACCGCCCCGAGGGAATTGCATTGAAATTTCCTCTTTCGCGCACACGCGATCAACGGCCTGTTTAGATCTCTGATTTACGACGCGGTCGCGCTCGTCTTCCACCGACTCCACCGACTCCGTCCGCGTTCCTTTCCGTGGGGATGATTTAACGTTCGATGGGTAATTAATATTGATGCTGGGAATAATGAAACGCCGTGCATTACCCGATTGCTGCGGGCTATTTTTGTGCACTTTTCAACGCGTATGCGCGCGACAACAATGGGGGATAAGAACGTTTAGTTCTGTGCGTGCATCAAATGAACAGAAAGGATCATATGAACCAGCACTTTTCGATTGGTTCTATTCGAAACACGAATTGTAGAATTTTTGTATTAATGCTTTAATAATTGTCAGTAAGAATGAACGCAGACGAGGTTTCAAGTGAAGAAAATAAAGTATCGAAGTAAACATGCGGTTGCGACGAAAATGATTGGGTGGAACACCAAACTGTGCACTGTGCAGACGTTAGAAGAACTTAAGATATTGAAGAACTCAGAAATTCTTGTCTCGCATGAAGATCTTCCAATCGGTTCATCAATATTTCTCGTTCCATCCGAGCATTTTAGAAGCCAGATCAAATGATTGAAAGCATTTAAATTTAAATTACACAGAAGATATTTTTTTAAGAATATTTCATTTAGTTTTTGTAAAATTGATTATTTCAGAACTATTTATACGCAGAGATAGAAATACTATCTACATATTCAGCAAGTAGCGTTGCACCAAGGTCTGGGATTTGGAAGCTCGCAGAGAATCGTTGAAAGATAATTGTTGGAACGAAAGCAGTTTGTTTCGAAGCTTGTACGAGTGGTCCGGGGCGAATCCAGCGTAACCTGCGCGCCAGGCCTTTATAGATAGCAATTTCCCGAACAAAGAAACGGCGATTATCGGGGAGCAGTCGTGACATGCCGGTAGCCGCACGGCACCAGGAAGCGAGCCGCTAAACTCCTCCGGTTGCGGTGCAATTGCAATCATCTCGCTGCCTAGCCACTTTCACTAGTGACCTACTGTTACGACAACCTGGCTCGTCGGTGACGCGGCACCTTCCTCGTCGGCTGACCGTGTGTGCGCGCGCGGGCTCGTCCACCCTATGCGTGTGACAGCAATTGCACGCCGCGGCCTATTCACGATTCGTCTGCACGCACGCGGAACCGTTGGAACATCCAGCATCATCAACGAGAGCACGCGACGAAGAGGAGAAGATTCGGCAATAATCCGGAGGAGACTGACCCCTACTAGCATTTATGGTTGCCATTTTGTTCGGCCTTCGTTGCAATATTCGTTGGTAAATAGTTGGAAATGTCGCCTTTTTGAAGGTGGGCCAACGAGCATGGCCGACGAAGGAAGACAGCTTTTTTTATCTTTATGCAAAATAAACATTTTCGACCTGCATTGCAACAAACTGAAGTGACATAGAGATTTATTCTCTTTGTTAGTATGTTTAATGGGTTGAAAATAATATAATAGTATTTTTTAATTTGTAAGGAAAAGCCGTAAGGACAAGCGGGTTTATTAACTGGGCACACGGATAACCAAATGTTAACGACAGACGTGTTTACTCAAAATTTTATTTTTACGACTTTTTTTGCTGGGCCAATAGCGAAAATTTAAAAGATGTGATTAGTCGACTTGTATGAATTATATACGCTCCGAAAATTTCATTGAAATTGGTTAATTAGTTTACGAGTTATAATCGATCAAAAGAGGTAAAAAGGTCAAATTCTTTAAAAATATAATAGCAATTCTTATCACTTTTGATCGATTATAACTCGTAAACCAATTAACCAATTTCAATGAAATTTTCGGAGCGTATATAATTTATACAAATTGACCAAACACATCTTTTAAATTTTCGTTATTGGTCCAGCTAAAAAAGTCGTAAAAATCAATTTTTACTATTGTTTTTCATAATTCCGAACAAATGCATTTTTTCAACATATCTTTTAGACGTCATTTACAAAACTAATTCATCTAGCTTTACAGAGAAATTGAAGTCGTTTGGTCCATTCATAAAAAAGTTATTCTGATTTAAAGTATGTATGATAAGTTTTGCTCCTGACTGTATATAGGGTTGTCTGTTAATACACACACATACGTACATACACCATCCGTATTTCAACTCTATAAATTCTTCTAATATTGTTACTGTTTTAAATTGCACCCACTCATTTTTCTCATAAATGCAAAAAATCCGCTGTATATTGATGATACAAGACTAATGATCATCTCTTTTACGGTTATTTTTACCTTAGAACATATAAACTTATACACACGCCTCAGATCATTTTCCTTGCTACTATCTCTACCACCGAACCCTGAAGAGATACGTCAACTTCGTTGTAAACCCTATGTTGGGAATTTGTAGACAAAACCACCAACCATAAACGCTACCAGGGATCTTTCTCGCTCGGTGCGACCGCTACGGTCTTGAGCAATCGCTCCGTGTGTCAATGATGCGACTTTCCACCAGCCTTAAGCCCTGTACTCGCGTATAATATGATAATGGAGTGGTAGTTGGAATGGGCAGGATCAATCTGGATTGATGATAGAGCGCTCGAGCTGATTCCGTAGAGGAGAATGTGTCGCGCGTCGATTAACCTTCGCGGGGTCTAGGAAGCAATCGCATAATGGAGATTGTACTATCATTATAGTGAACATTTCAAGCCCAAAATGGCACTTGCATCGTGAACTAACACTAGGATTCTTGACCTCTTACTGTCTTTGTTGAGCGAAGAAAAAGATAGTGAGGAAACACACAGGTTGTTTATGGAAGTCGTGTTGTATATGGATCGTTTCAGAGAATTCATATGCCGTCGTTTCGGATAATAGAGGCTCCACTGAATCATCAATTGAATATACTCTCCGAACTAGGGTCGTGTTAGGTCTCGTTTCTATCGGAGAAATGTCACAAATATATTGATACACGTTCCGTAAAAATACAATCGAAAATAAAAAAAAGATTTCGTTATTGGTTCGCTTCTCTTGGAAAAATTTTGTTTTCAGAGTTCTGTCAGTTTCATCGCAAGTGCGCGATATTATATTTATTGGTTTCCATTCGTTACACTTCACGAGCGTGGTACGTGCCATACGTATTTTATGAATACTGCCACCGTGTTTAGAATATTTATTCAATATCTCGGGCCACTTGTTACCGTCCACGCGTATTGTTGGAAATAAAATAAATAATTTTATTTAATAAATTGTGCATGAACAAATTAGAAGACGAAGTGAAACAGTACGTGAAAATTATGTATATCTCGGGAGGGGGGAATTATAATAAACTAGAATTTACAAATGTGTAATTGTAAAATATATTTTTTTTCGCGGCGTTAGTGTATTAAGTAATAAATGTTGCTAAATTTATATAACTAATCTATACGATCTAAGAAAGAGCTTGAACTGATAGCTGTACGAGAAACCCATACGAATCCCGGCAGACCCAGACGTCAGATTGTTTCGGACCATTATTATCCCCATAACGGTAAAATTAGAGTTACGGTTCCGTTGTATACTCGAACGTCAGAGATTGGAGCTATAACAACCAGCGCAAATGGCCAGCGGAAGAAGAGGAGGAGACGATGCGCCTAGGAACACCCATCGTTCGTCATCTCTTTTTCTCCTGCAGTTTCGACTTCCGCGTCACGAGTGTCATGATCCTCATCGTGGCTGCTGGATCACGAAACATTCCGGCGAGGAAGATCGATCCTCGATGCCACGATACTCTCGACACGAAGAAACAGGGTGGAATAGGATCAGCTCGCCACCAGCTAGATCATTGGCTCGAAGAAGATTCAAAACGACGAAATAACTCGTGAATTAAATTTATGCCATTCACACTTAACGAAACATCCAGTTTAGGTTCAAGTTACTCTAGATCAGCACATTTGCCTCAACCGAGACAAAGCCCCCTTTCAGTAAACGATATGGTGGGGGAAACAAGCCTTCGACCTTAAAAACATTCAATCAGATTCTGAACCTTGAAAACTATGAAAAACTTGCACATTCCCTTTTTACCTGAGAATGTTCTAATTTTTATTTGCCTTCTACAATGTTGATAAAACTTATTAGCTTTAGATAGTTGAAGAAACTTAAAGAAACATTCGAAACATATTTTTTTATTGATCACCATCCAAGACGAAGAGGAGCGAACAACCCTCTTATTCCATTAGATGTCTCGAAAATTAATTGGAACAATAAAATGCTTTTTATATTGTCGTCTTCCATATGGAAACAGTCTGAATTAAACAAATTCATTAATTTATGATAAAAATTTCTTTCCAAAAGCTATCTCTAACATAAGTATTCGAATTAAAGTCGACTTATGCAACGTGGACACTAATGTGACTAACATTCGTTGCTCCACGTGAATAATCGTGAAGCAAGATTTATCACGTTGCTCGCATAAATTTTGCCTGCAACTCGATGCATATCCTGCTCATCTCCGCACGTCAGTTTACTGAAGCACTGTGTGCAGCAACAATACGACGTCTAGATGTTCAATCAATTCATCATTCTTTCTTTGGCTCTTCCTCCCGTCCGATATAGATAAAGTTGCGCATGGTCATGGACTCGGAAGCCAGTTCTAGCGATCGAAGTTATATGGTATAGTCCGTTTAACACCTATCCTATCTCATCTCCGACAGACTCTTGCCAATTATCCAGCAGAGTTCAGGACTCGGTTGAAGAGCAAACTATTGGATTAGGAGAACCAGACTCTCAATTGAAGAGATTGAGATCAAGCTTCCGATGTAAATAGTCGTCATAACTGTAAAAGCAAATCGAACTTCTCTTGTGTACCTTCCCCCCTCTTAATTAAGTAGATATCTTCTTAAACATTGTTATTACAATTATAATGTTTCAAACTTGTTTCTGGCAGTAGAATTACTGCTGATAGTAAAAATCAGAATTATTGGGACATTATTATAAGCGCAATTCCTTGTGAGAATTATTAGCAGTGTTACAAGCATAAAGTATAATTATTTTCTACATAAAAATATGGATCGCGAATAGAACAATTCGATGAAAGTTTTAAGAAATCTTATAATCTACTGACGCTGTAATCCATAAATTAAATATCCATGGCCTTCCATAAGGAAGTATCTATTTTTCAAAGAATTGTATCGGTTAGTATTAGTGTTTAAACTACAGCTCTATGTTATTGGAAGAATTATTCTCGATGTATAACTAACAAACATTTAACACTAACGGAAAAAAAATATTTCCTCATACCTTTACTAGTTTCGAATACGTTCTCCAAGACAGCGTCAGAGCGATGAAAATATGGAGGATAGTTTCACCCCGAAAGCTTGAATTTCCGTGCCTAAAAAAATATGTGTCGCTTATTTTTTACTGTTCCACGAATTTGGTCAAAGAACCGATTGAATTGAAACATCGCAGATATTTATCTATGCTAGATTTTTATTCGAATATTTATAATCTTACCAAGGAAAGTACATGTCTCATTTTTCACACAGGTAAATACTCCTTCTTACTGAATTCACTATATTTTTATAAAAGTGTGGGTTTGTATTTCGAAGACCATCTAAACGCGTGTGTTTAATGTGTGGATGTATGTTTCATGTTTACGATCCGCGGAAGGTGATCGGCGTTCGTTACATGTTTTAGCCGCGGAACCGCCGATCGCGAGTTGTCACCTAGCGGTCATGATCAACCAATTCTATTTTGTGCATATACTAAAGCACGCGAACCTGGCGGAACTTTAAACTCGATTTTCTCGAAAACGAAGCATCAAACGAAAAAATGTTATTCCTTAATTTCTACTTATTTTTACAATGTAGTATCACCCCCTGCTCGGTTATACCACCCGTCCAGCCACACCCTGTATAGTTATAGAAATTATCCGATGGTTAAAGCATTAATAAGAGAATATACATTTTTCACCTAGGTTGTCCGCGGGGGTTATGTTTATAAAAATATAATATAATATATAATATAATATAATATTGGTAATTTTGCACCCCTATCAAATGTCTTTTAACAATATTGAAAAGAAATCTAGAAAGATTGCTAAATTCTTTAGGAAATCTTAAACCAACAAGTGAAAAATGACCAGTTCCTACATTTTTATTCGACCATCTCGCATTCCAAGCTTTTCCGACTCGGTGTCGCTTCCCGAAAAGTGAGAAATAAAAAGGGACGTCCCATAGACCCGGTTTGTCCAGGTTCAACACACTAAATATGCAAAATAAATTTTGCAGTGTCAGGCCGGCGTCGTTTAAAAAAATCGCGGCCGGTGAGTTGACCTCGGGCAACTTTCACCGCCGCGTGGCCGCAGCGTTTGCCCCCATATGCAAGGCAACCGTGCGCTCTCTCTCCCTCTCTCTCTCGCTCAGATACATACACTCCTACCACGTGTAATTTATGCATGTTGCGTGCGATCATGGTCTCACCAGAACCGAGACCCGCCTGCATGGTCAGGTACACGAGGAGGAGGTTGCGGCTTGCGCAACCACCCACGGTTCATGCACCTTGCCCTCCCGAGGCAACGGCCTGCCGCGTTTCTCTTCCGCGTTTTCCTGCTGGCCCCCAGACCAAACTGCTGGAACGTCGTTTCGAGGACGTTCCTCGGAAGCTGGTGCAGTCTATCGATCTCTCGGCCCGATATCATCCCGCCCGGAAATACAGTGGAGATACCAATTCACCAAAAATTACCCACGGTGATAACTTCTTTAATATTGGACTACACCACTTGAATTTCTTTGAGAAGTTAGAACTAGTTTACTAGATGATAAAATATTTTTTATAAAATTTCAGGTCTTCGGTTTCCCACTTGCTACATCATGTAAAAATAATTTACAGGAGAATGAACACTGCTTTACGAAAAAATTAGTCTAGGCTTATGGTTGTACTGCAAACATTGTAGACGAATAGAATGTGAATTGAAGTGACTTGATTTATTGTAATTGAAGTTGATATTAAATTTTTTCATTACATGATGTTGAGAAGATTTAGGAACTTCATATTAATTTTTTCATTACATGATGTTGAGAAGATTTGGAAACTTGATACTAATTTTTTCATTACATGATGTTGAGGAGATTTGGAAACTCGATATTAATTTTTTCATTACATGATGTGAGGAGATTTGGAAACTTGATATTAATTTCTTCATTACATGATGTTGAGAAGATTTGGAAAATTAAATTTTTTCATTACGTCATTTTGAAAAGATGGTAATTATTGTTAGTGAAAAATTTTCCATTGAAGTAAGAACATAGGAAAGTGTACACGTTTACTAAAAATATACCATGTTGTAACCTAACCACTTCAGAATATTCATTACCAGATCGTTTAACAAGACTTTCAGGTTTCTTAATAACAGTTCTTAATGAAGTAAAGAAACATTGTACATATACATATATGTATACACGGATTACCAGTTTCTTGCTGAACTCTGGACTTTGAGAATATAGTAGCTGCTAGTTGGTTCACGGCACTATTCACTTGTCAGACCAGACGCTCATTCCACTTCCGCTAAACTCGCTTTCACTTATTTATCTTAACGCTTGATGCAGCATTATATTTACGAATAATTACAATTTGCGATAATAGTATTTCTTATAGGAAAATTATTATTTAAGATATATCTAAATGTTTATCACTTTTATAAGATCGGAAGTTAAATGAAAGTAAAACATTCTATACGGTTATTGTAAACTGTAATGTAATGTAAATTACAGTATAAAATAAATTGTAATATAAAATAATTTAAAATTGTATATTTTGTAAATGTATACAAATACGTAATGCAATATGTAATCTGATTAAGCTTATTTCAATACATGTTTTAAATAATGGTTTTCATAAACAGAAAATGTTTGCGTGCAATATTAAATTTCATAAATTGATTCGTTAAAATATGAATTTCCTTGAACTATTTATTATTAGCAAACGATATTAAAATGTACGAGCACATATCAGCTTTAGATCTGAATATGACGTTTACTTAAGAGAGCATTTTATTATAATAAATTGCGGCTTGAAATATCAGACAAATATTGTTCGTATATTTTTCCAATGTGATGAATAATAGCATTTGTAGTCGGTATATTTGTGAATGTGTCGGCTGAATACTCGGGTTCAGAAAGTTACATTAGAAATATTATAAGTACCAATTCTACGAGGCACAATGTACATTGAAAGAAGTTTCGAGTCGTATAAAAAGGAGAAAGAGGTCGCGATGGCTGCAACCTGGAGTGTCATTGCACTTCGGAAGCCCCGCGGAGCTTTCAAGCTCGTGAAGCTACAATGGATGCATGCGCTTTTTATCGATGTTTTGGAATTCTTAGGATGGGAACGTCTTCGATTTTTAAGCCACCAAATTCCTTGTCTGGCTAAATCAGACGCTATATAAATACAAATTGAAAATTACAAACTCGTAGTTTATTGATTTTCCTATAAAAATTATCATCAATAGTAAGCAATTAATTTTTTAAATATAATCAGCGTCTTTTTTTAGATAAATTGTATAATAGTTTGTTTAGTTAGCTTCCGACACATTTCTACGCACTCGTAAATAATATATTAAATAACAGTATGCAACGTTAATTTTATCGAAATATTAAAAATTTATATTTTCTTACAATTACAAATTTTTGTAGGATAATGTAGGTACAGAAGTAGTTTATTTAACCCCTTGGTTTAACTTGTCATTTCTGTAAGTTTAGACTTCAAATTTTTCAATTAGAATTTTCGTATGATTTCAATCCAGATATGTTGCTAATATTAAACAATAATTAACTTGAATGTGTATCTATACAGCTGTAGTAGTTTGAAAATTAACTCCTTGGCATACACAAAGTAAATAAAATTAGACGTGATCATAGATTTAACATTTAACTATTCATTTCTGAAAGTGTAGGCTTTTTAAAATAGAATTTTCGTATGATTTCAAACCAGATATATTGCTAATATTAAACAATAATTAACTTGAATGTAGACTTTTTAAAATGGAATTTTCGTATGATTTCAAAACAGATATGATGCTAATATTAAACAATGAATGTAGACTTTTTAAAATGGAATTTTCGTATGATTTCAAACCAGATATGCTGCTAATAATAAACAATAATTAACTTGAATGTGCATCTATACAGCTGTGGTAGTTTAAAAATTGTGTTACCTAGGTGAACGCAAGAAATATTTATTTCATAGCACGCTGTCTGCAATTCATTGACTCCGAACGTCTGTTATCGTAGTCGAGACAGGATTATCTTATTTCTTTTTTTTTTATCAAACGGTCAGCTGACCGCAACACCGAGGTCTATTGTCAAGCCTGGTATTTGTTATCCGACAGGAAGGAAAGCGTGGTCGAGATTAAATTCCCTCCATTGGCAAGGTTTAAGTTGTTGCGCCACATTCTCGGCGTTCTTCCGCTCAATTCGAAGGTTAAGGTTCGCTTAATTCCACTATCAAAGGTGTCGATGATTGACGTGAATTCGACGCGATTAGATACTACGAAATTTGCACCTGTGCACCAGGTGGTACTATTATCTTCAATCGTCAATAAAAATGTGTAAAAACTGTTAAACATTTTATCGAAACAACACCTTCACTGTCGCAGATAACAAATAATTGACCATGTTAATGTAAATAGAGCTTATTTCACCCATAGAAATCATCAGCGTTATTAATAACAATTATTACCGGACTGCGGATTTTATGCATTAAATAATGAAACTTGAATGAATTCAAAACAGTAAACATATGTAATGGAATTTGAATTTACTATTGCATTATTACCAGCTTGTTACAATTACTAAGAAAATGAAGGATGTTTGCATGCCTCTTCTAACTTGAAATTACACAATTTTTATGTATTACTTGGCAATGAAATTTCTGCTATGATCAACATAATTTCAGTATTAATAAATTTCCAATAGCACTAATCTAATATCGCCGGTCACCTGCATGGCATCCGCTGCGTTAACAAAATATTTCCAAATTAATAACAATCGTAACGCAACGCGACCTATAAATTGTGATGTTGTTCCTTTCATTTTAAATGAAATAAAATTTGATACGTTTGCAATCAATATTTAAGCATTAAAATAAGTCATACAAAAGATTTTTCATTTCTCTTCTACGTTTCTGTGGACAAAGACGTTTCAATCACTGTGACTGTAAAGAAAATGTTACGGCGAGGGGTTAAATCCTGATTTCCAGGGTGTCTGCCAATTTAGTCGATGGCACGTTGTGCTCGCCGTCTTTAGAATCGTTCGACCGAACCCCGTGACACCCGGCAGAAAGATGGCAACGTTTTCGGTTCCTTTTTTAAGCCAGTCGCTTTTTCTCGTCGTTTCGTTCGGCTTTTAATAACTCCCACGCGTAAAAGCGCGGTCCCATCGTGTGTGCTCTCGCGCGCGCACACGGATTGCATCGTTGCGCGGGTGCGTGCGTGTGGATGCTGTGTAACCACCGCACCAGTCAATGACCCGGCTTTAATGCCGAACGCCCATTTGCTCTTTGCACCGCGACGAAAGTCAGCCTGTTACACGCGACACTTGCGACTCCTCATCGGCCCGCCATTTTCTTCCCCCCGCGAATTTTTCGTGCCGCGACTATCGCGCTCATTGTACAGGCCAGACGTTTCCGGGAGGCCGAGGGTTTTTCCGCTCTCTCTCTCCTTGCTCTTCAGCTCATTCAGAGTCCGTGGAAACGATCGTGTAACCCGAGCCTCCCTCGAGGGTGGTTTTTCGTGTGACTACACCGGGTCTCTCTTTGACTGACGCTTTCAAACAGATCATATTTTTTCTTGTCAGTCGCGCGGGGAATTCTTGAGAGAACCATCTATACGTTTAGCCGGCTTTGAGGGTCACGTGTCCTCCTTCCATTTTTTTTCTCCTCTCCTCGGCTCATTCAGACCCGACCTCCTAAAACGATCTTGTAACCCGGCCCTCCCTCGGGGGTGGTTTTTCGGATCGCGAAGATTCTCTTTCACCGGTGCTTTAACACGAATCTTGTAATCATTATCGCTGGCCGAGTGTAGCTGCTGGGTGTCTCACTTAAATATGATCACTTAACCCTTTGCGAAATCTTCCCCCTGCCTTTTATTCCAAAATTTTCTGGGGCATCGTCTAACTCGATTACTAACCTATTTAGAAGAAATCTCAAGGTAAGACTTCAAGGAGATTTCAAGGTCGCCACTGTATTCTCGAATACAACCCATATGTTTTCTATAATATTATTGTATGGCATGGAAAGACGAATCCACCGACGCCCATGACCATATCATTACGATCATTTAAACTCGAGATATTCGAGTCTGAAAGTAAAATATAATATTTACAGCTTTTTACTTCACCTAATATAACAGCATCGTGAAAAATACTGGTGACCTTGAGATCTCGTAAAAATGACCTCGAGAAGAAATTTTCCCTTTGAAAGAACTTTATAAAGTTTTTCCATAGAATGGTAAATAAAGCGTTCAGGTGATTCAGCTGAAACACACTCGGTACATTTTTTTTTTCTTATTTTACGTCGCTTTTGGAACTCCTATTCAGGAGTTATTTCGCGACGGGATCTACAGTTTTTATAAGGTGGGTTCCGAACCACCTTGGGCACCGCAGTTTAAATGACTCGGTACATTTCGTAGAACAGCTGGCAACATCTTAAATACTTCTCTTGAATAATATTGCAAGTGAAATTCTTCTTACAGGTGTTTGTTTTTCATGCGAAGTAGCTGATTGTTTCTCACCTATGCTCCAAGGGCGGCTAGAGTGAAAAGGGTTTTCTTCGCGTTCAGTGGACTTTCAAGGGTTAGCGACTCTTTGTGAGCTGCTTTCTTGCACTTCTTTGACGCAAGCACAGGATACAGATTCGGGCCGAGTGTGTGTACTATAATTAGTGGCACTGTGGCCCGTAAAAGCGCGCGTGTAATTAAGAAAATGCGTTGAGGACCTTCTTGCCCCCTGTCCTTCTGCTTGAGGAAGTGTTCGCGAAGTTTGCACACGTGGGACGAGTCCGGGGGCTGGATTGTTTGTTGCGTGCTGAGAGGCCGAGAGTAAATTGATGCTTTTTTTAAATGAAAGCGTTGCTTAACAACCTGGTCTTCTACTTAATTTGAACCTTGAGATTAAAAAGCCTCTAAAAACTCCTTTATATATAATATTTACCAGCTTGGAGCTCTGTATCATGAAAAGATGATTTATGAGAAAACTTTTGTTTCAAAGTGCTTAAGTGTGTCAAGTAAATTATTGACAACCTTATAGACAACTATTTTTTCGGATAAATGTTGTTATACATTCCGGTTAAATGATATTTGTAAATTTTGGGGAAAAAATTGTTATTTATAATCTAATAAACCGGCGATGAAAAATTTCGTCTGTAACGCCGTCATTTAAAGTTTATACCCTATTAGTATGTGCCATACATACATTTTTAATAACTCCATCTAACTGACTTAAAAGTTAGAAAAAATTTACGTAACAATCTGCATCGTGTTAATTGGGACTAAAATTTTCGTTTAAGGGGATAATCTAATATTGACTTCACGGGGTGTCTCGTAGGACCTTCGGCTTCGTCGAGATGGAACCCCATGGAAATTCTCGTTCACCCGCTTTGGACATGGGATTACTATAGATTTTTGTTCTATCTAAAAAATTTATTATTATACATACAATCAATATAGGAAATTATTACCAATAATATAACAGTTTCGTAGATAAAATTGACAATGTGAAAATGTATCATGTTCAAATACATTTTTTAGAACAACGACTGATTTGCATAACATTTTTAAAGTACTCTAAAATATAGGGTAGAACTTTATAGAAGCAATTTTGTCGATTCGAACTGATTCGAACGAATTCGAACGAATTCTAAAACCGATTGAATTTCCTAAAAATTGTATTTTATATACCAGTTTGAGAATTAAAAAATTTCAGACGCTTCAATTATTTATGGATGTACCAATTTCAGTTTCGACAGCAGAGAATAACTCTGTCATTTTGTGCTATTTTCTTCTTTAAAAAAAATGGAGAATAAAGTGAAGAGTCCTGTCAATGTCACCGCAAAACCCAGAATTTTTCACTTAGTAATTATCCTTTTAAAAAATTCCCGAAAACAGCTAATTTTTAGATAGTCAAGATGGTCTACCCCTGAAGAAAAAGATCTAAGAGACATACACAATTTAATATATAATATTTAAAGAAAACCGTGTATGTGTCCCGTATTTAGAGAACTCTTACATCTTCGTCACTGATTAGTCAACGAAAATGGTTCTCCACCCTAATCGAAGGCACAATTTCTCGACGGGCCGTGTCGGGCTCGTAAATACCATCGCGTCTGAACGGCGTTTCGCGAATCCCGGCTTTCTCCGGCGCGCTCCCTTCTCGAGATACGAACGAGCGAGAGTGTATACGGCCCGCGGTTGCATTTCGCTGTATTTTTATGCCCGAGTCATCGCTCCCACGGTATATTTTTATCCGGCGCGAGAGATATGTAACGTTCCGCAGTGATCGCGGTCATGCCGGGACACCACGATGAGGAAGGAAGAAAAGACTTCGCTGGAATCAGCTTATGCCGTGTCGCCACGTGAGATTCACTCTGTTCTGCCAGATTACACTTGTCACACTTATACTCTTTCCAACCTACAGTTTGCTCAGCAAAGGTAAACAAATGCACGTGGTAGACTTTAAAGTACTTCACAGTTGCAATTTAATTCCTCTAATAATTAATGAAGGCTTAGGCTATGTCTCCACGTGAGATTCTCTACATTCATGTTGCACTTCGCAAACTTGACTATACTCTTTCCAACATAGTAGAGTCGGGCCAGCAAAGGTAAACAAATGCACGTGGTGGCCTTTAAACTACTACACAGTTGCAATGTAATTCCTGAAATAATTAATGAAGGCTTAGGCTATGTCTCCACGTGAGATTCTCTACATCCATGTTGCACGTCTCAAACTTGACTATACTCTTTCCAACATAGAGTCGGACCAGAGTCGCGAAATGAGAGGAGGGAGCACGAATTCAGGGGGAAAGTTTACGCTATCTCTGACAGTATCGGATAAGTCACGTGACATTGTGACGTATGGGGACAAGCCTTACAATTAGCCAAGTCTTAATATGTGGCCGTCTGTGAACTAACCAATACGTCGGAGCCTTGGTGACTCTGCATACAGCGATTATGTACAAGAATGAAACAGTAGAATTGATTGCTAGCGGCCCCGCAATAGCTACTTCGTTGGAGTAGCCACACGAGAGGTAACTCATGGAGTAAATATCATAATTAGAGTCGATTCAATATCTCACAACGAGGGAAGTTAGCTACTCGCTAGAGGCAGTACATTTTACCTGTACACGCTAGAGTATACTCTAGCTGCAACACGTTACACTCGGGAGCCACCTGCCATCTTCTAATAGGAGTTAATCGGTAACGACAGCTTATGCGACGTATCCACGGGAAAGTACACTGTCCCCTGGTTAAACATGCTCCACTCTGGGACCTTCCGATATCTTGTAACTTGCAGTAAGTAGCTGGAAACAATTTACGCGAGGACAAATGAACTTTTAAACACAATGAAGTAAATAAAAAGCTGTAATTGTTTGTGAAAATATTAAATTTCCGTAAACTAATTTTGCGCAGATTGGAATTAAATAAAAATTGACGTTCATCAAACATTCCGCGGAACTGCAAATTACATGAAAACGCGGAATCATTTAGTTTACATTTAATTAAGTAAATTTAATTATGATACATCGAATTTTGATCTCGGATACCAGGAAATGCACAAAAAGCAATCAGTATTAATTGTATATCATATCGAAATATTTTTCATCGTGAGTAAACATTTCTTCAGAAAGAAATGAGACTGGCATAAACATATTCTCATGGTCCGTTGATTTCAATTTTTCGAACGATACGGATATCTCTATGCATCTACGAGAGATGATTCCACGCTGGAGAAAGTGTATCGGTGTCAGTGACCCCGCCGTTGCATAAGGCCTTCGTGTTACTCTGTTATTTATCGTGTCTTTATTATTAATGAAATTGGCGTGCATAGCACGTAAATAGACGTCGTCGTTTGCGCTTGGAATGCAGATCTAATTCGACTTTTAAGAAGCGAAACGAGTTCCTCGCTTTTAATGTATTTATTATTCTTCTCTCAGAATTATTCGGATAAAAGAATAGCAAACAATGCACCAAAATTCTTGAAAACAATGAACCGCCTTAAATTCTGTAGAAATTAATATGTATTCTCAAATTAATATTATACTAATAAATATTGATTTTGTTCTCTAAAACGGGAACTGTACGATCTAAGAAAAACAAATACCCCATCCATTGCGGGGTACACAACGGGGATCATAGAAATATTTTGTGAATCGTATGGGGGTCAATAGATTCCAATATAAAAAGGGGATTGAAAAAACGAGATTTGCAAGTGATGAAAAAATCCGTTGAACATTCAAGTGGCAGCGAACGGTACATGTTTGCTTTTTTAGGGTCGATTTGCCAACGAACTCGTCTTCGAAGAAGCGAATCGCAGCGCAGGTGGCCGGCTTCGGGCAACATCCGCACTTTCGGGTGTCTGCGCGTTTTTATCCTCTATCTCGCGTGGATCCGCCTATTTTTTCCTTCCTCTCCTACGCTCTCGCTCCCGTGAAACTAATTTAGCTACCGAGACGATGACTGCGAGGAAAAAACTCCCTCAATCAGTTCCCCTCGGGACGAAATTGCGGCGGTAACGCGTAAACCCCGAGTTTTAATGCCGCCAAGTCGCATCGAATTTTTCACCGTCGAGACCGGCCGATTCTCCTGAACACTGCCAGCTGCATTATGCAGAAGCGACGGCAAACTTTTGATCGTTCACGACACAATTTCGTTATTTCTGCGTCTTCGCCCAAAAGACAAGTAAATCGTCGATTTGATAAAGCCTGGATTCAGTCCCCAGCGAACTGTTCTTTTTCCTAGCACCAATCTACTTCCATAGATTCTTCTTGCATTTTTCTAATATTTCTCTTCTGCAAATAATATTAACAAGCTCGATGACGATCAAAATTTTTTGACAAAATTTAGTAGATGAAATTGAAAATTGAAGACGTTTGTGATTTCCCTTCTATTAAAATTATTAAGGGAAGAAATAACATTCTATTTGGTTTCTGTCTCTTGCAATCGACACGGACAATTTTTATTTTGCATAGAGATCCGCAGTCTAATTATTATTGTCACGAACCTTAGCCTTTCAGTATTTGTATTATTCAATAAATTAGTTTGACGATACATAGAAAATAAATTTATTTATTGGAGCACTGTGGATTTCTGAATATTACATTTCTCGTTTTAATTACATCAAATTAAATTGACATTTAACATACACATTGATTTGTGCATGTGATTAAACTAATTTAATTTACCACGCGTTTACATTCAGTATAGTCACAGATTTCGTTCTCCTGTTTTGTTCTTTTAGAAACATTAAAATTATAAATATATTTTTCTGAGGGCAGGGAAATTCGCAAAACCAGAATCTGAAAGAAAGGAACTAATCTGATGAAAAGCACCGAGTTCGAACCCCGCAGTTGATAAACTTTCGCCCCCCTTATTTCGTCTTTGAAGTAATGCTAATTTGTATTATTTTATTTCAGCCAAGGAACTTTGCGCGCCTCAAAGCTATCGGTTCGTCAGACTTTCAGGAATCCTTTGTACCTCGTTAAACTTCGCGAATAGACTTCCTGCTCGAGTCATTTCGAGCTTCATGGGAACCTATTTCAGAGCTCGTAACAGAACCATTCAGCCTCGTCGACTTCATTAATCTTTACATTCACGCGATCTGCGAAAACAAAAGCTGGTTCACTGACAGTCCGGGATTCGCAGAAGCCGTCGCGGAATAACCGTGGCGATGGAACTGTGCTGACAACGCCGGAATCGATCTCCACCGACGTGCTAAATGTGTCTCATTTGTTAACGAATTATTTTTCATCTTGACCATTCAATGCTGGGCACGGAAAAATATATTTCCATGCCGTTCGAGTACGCTGGCTGAAACTATTCGATCAAAATCGTGAATATGATTGGTGAACGAGTTATTTAGGCATGTAAATATATGAATAATAGTAATGTCTGAACCGTGATAATTTTGTTAAAAAAAATAGCACAACAATTTACTTGAACTCATTTTAAAGCTTGAGGCCCCTACTTTTGCCACCCATTGTTCATTTTTGTCCAAGATATTTTTTCATGACACAGTAAACTGAAGACACTTTTTGGTACAAAATGAGACAAACTGAAACGTCTGTGAAAAGCTTGAAAAATTTCCCCTTTACAAGGAATGTTTAAAACTAGATCCACGATTTTTTCTAGTGGAGTTATTGAGTCTTCAATGACAAGCATACCGCCATCTTTGCAGCAATATGAGTCCTCACACGACACATGACCAAATTTGTTCCCCATTTTTATTCTCTAAAACAATTTAAAAAAATCGTAGTCTAAGTTTTAAGCAGTCTTCAAAGGATTCAATCTTCAGATTCTTATTTATCCATAATTCTTTGAAACATATTTTGAATATTCTACTGTTCCTAAAATGCAGGAATCGTCCATTCAATTAATTCGTCAAAAACTGATTCATTGAATGACGAGATGTCGATGCTCTGTATAAAAAAGGACACGGCCTCAAAATTAATAATAAATAAAATTGTTTAAAATCGGTATGAATGAAAAAGTATATTCTATTGTTCCCAAAATGCAGGAATCGTTCATTCAATTAATTCGTCAAAATTAAAAAATAAAACTATTTAAAATTGGTATGAATGAAAAAGTTTATTCTACTGTTCCTAAAATGCAGGAATCGTCCATTCAATTAATTCGTCAAAAACTGATTCATTGAATGACGATTTCGATGCTCCTGATCAAAATGGACACAGCCTCAAAATTAATAAATAAAATTGTATAAAATTAGTACGAATGAAAAAGTTCGCAGTGCAGAGGGTTAAACGTGGAGGACTAAAATGTTGGTGGGAACTCGGCGCGGTTGGAATTATACGACAAGTTCGAGCCTGGTTTCGCCGTTCGAGTACAAAGGGTTAATAATTGCAAGGAAAAACGGCTGGCCGAGAGCGTTGGTATCGGTGCGACGGATGCAAGAGGCTGGTGGGGCCGGGTGCATCGTCCTCGGGGAGAAAGTTTGTTGCAGCAGCGTAATACGTGATCTAGCCCAACCTAGCCGAGCCAGACGAACGATCGTGCCAGCTAGACCTAGGATAAGATTGGCCAGGATTGAATCTCGTTCGAAGCTACGGTCGACCAGCTATGAGGAACGGTTGTGCAACCCGGTTGCAACGCCGCGTCGAGCTCTTCTGAGCCACGAAAAGTGAAATGAGATCCATCAACCGATCCGTTCTCCTTCGTCTTAGACTTGTTCGAGATTTTTGACTTTGATAATGTATTCCACGACCATCTAGCAACGATCTGGTCACTCGAGCCGCAGGATCCTTGTGATCCTCGTGGGATCCATCGATCGGATCATTGTTGCTAAAGTCGTTTAACTGTGACCGGTAATCAAGTCAATTTTTACACCTTTTAGGTAGCCATTGTTGCCGCGCTTCATTGTAGTTGGTTTTACAAACTAACTGCAGCAATGTTCGTCTGGTACGACGAAAAGTTTTACGCAAAATAAAGACTTTGTACCTGAATTAGAACAAACTGGATAGAAATGGAAGTTTATTTTCTTTTTTAATATGTTCAATAGATTGAAAATAATGTAATAGTATTTTTAAATTTTTCTAATGGTTTTACTTTAGCAAATTACACGTACCCACACATTTTTCTCATAAATGCATAAAATCCGCTGTCTAAATTTACATGGCGACTAAAGCAGTTTCGTGTATAGCAATTTCTGCGTTACGTGAATTTATACATATAATCAGAACAAGAAAGCAGTTCGTTTGAAAAATAAATTCGAACGACTGAATTATACAGTGATAGTCATCGCCAGTGTTATATTATTTAAAGACTGTTTCGTAGGTAGGTAGAGGTAACCATCGCGATTCCCAAGGAAACAAGGAAGTCGAGCAAAACAGAAGAAAAGCACGATTCAGCTATCGCACCTGTAACCCAGTTAATTGACATGCCCCGAGAGATGCTTGCTTGCACAACCATTGTTTCGCTTCGATCTGAACACGGTGATACGGCCAATTTTCGTAGACACGGGATCACGGATCTACCGAGTGTGTCGATCGCACGGTAATATTCTTGTAGATTAAGCTGGTCGACGCCGACGATAAATCATGTCGAACGATTTTATTGAGCTACGTAATGTCATGGCCGATAAGGCCGCGCCTTTTCGAGGCGCGTAGACAAGTGTTTAAAGATCGCTGCGCGATTCGGGGAAACCGTGGGTCAAGGCATTGTTCGATAGAAGGCTGTTCAGTTCTTGTAATAGGTATTTTCACATTGTGTAAGTGCAACTAACAATAAGTGAAACTTGACGTTTCATTGAGGAAAGAAAACTATGGTTGAAGATAAAATTATGAAAAATTTTATATTCTATATAAAAGTAAACACATCGAAGTGACCAATTTTATTTAAATGCACTCCATATGCGAAAATATACTTTCAATAATTCTTGAAAGAAAAGATTATAAGAAAACGCTGTCTTTTTTACAATTTCACTGACCCCGTGTCGAACAGTGACAACTCTAATCTTCACAAGTCAAAAGTAGCGAAAATATAAATAAATGAGACCCTTGAGTTTTTTGACCTAATGTTAAAAATAAAACTTTGAAACAGTTCTGTCATCGTATAAAAATATTTAACGCTAAAACTACCTAGCACTGAAAGCGATTACAACGTTTTAGCTAACAAAAATGACAAGGTTCCATATATTTAGATTTCGTGCAATTTTGATTGCAATATGTGCTTGGATAAAGAAATTTATCGAATCATTTTCCATGTAAAAAAGCAACGTAATAATTTCAATAATTATAAAATTAAATATGTAAGACCGGTCGTTTGACCGGCAGTGGTAGGTTTAATGTTAAAGTTTGTAGAATCTTGGTATATCGAGATCTCTCTTCAGTCGATCATGAATGGACCTGACTGTTCAATCGAAATGTCACGGAGTCCAGGGATGACGTAGCTACAGAAGATATTCTGATGTCTGCACTGAAATACATAACTCCGAACGTCGCAGTTAACGAACGTCTACGACGTACAGGAAAATCCTTGTCGTCGAGACGAATATCCACTGACAGCCGCTAGACGATCACGTGATTTATGACCCGCTTCTAGATCACGAGGATCTCTCCAGGGAGACATGAATTGAGGTTTAGAAAGCAAGAGGAGCATGCTGATTTCTGCTGATTCTTCATATTCGTCTACATCGAACTCATTAGGGGCACGTGTTTCAACTTCAGCATTCGAATTAATTTAAAAAAACCGATCCGTGTACACGCCGAATGAAATGTTTAGAAACAGAGATTCTTTTTACTAACCATCACGAGTAGACTGCAAATATTTACCAAAAATAAACATTTTCTGTTGCAAGAAACAGATATTACTTACAATTTCATAATCTCCGAAAGTCTAGAATTTTTTATGAAGAATCTTTTAATGATAGCAATTTTAATCGTCAGTCGACGAGTCTGGAGAACCAAAAAAGGTTTCCGAATTGATAAAGCATTGAATGAAAAAATTTTAAACTCGTCATTTTGACAGGTTCCATAGTCCTCGTATTAATAAGTATTATTTGGAGTGTTTACATGAAACAGTGATAAATAAGGTGATTAGGATTCAGTGTATAATTATCAAACGAATGTGCACTGGCTGAAAAATAAGACAAAGTCGAAAAAACATGAAGAGTTAAAAAATTTGAAACTCGACATTTTAATAGGTTCCATAGTCCTTTTATTAATAAGTCTATTATTTGGGGTGTTTACATGAAACCGTGTTAAATCAGGTGATTAGGATTCAGTGCATAATTATGAATGGAACGTGGAATGGCTGAAAGAAGTAGTGAAGTTGAAAGGAAGTTGAAAAGTAATTTTATATCAGTCCCATCAGCAGATTCTTCATATTTTTTATGAAGTGTCTTTTAGTAATAGCAATTTTAATCGTGAACCAACAAAATCCAGAGAACCAAAAAAAGGTTTCGAGCATTAAATGAAAAAATTTGAAAGTCACTACTTTGACAGGTTCCATAGTCCTCGTATTAATAAGTCTATTATTCGGAGTGTTTACATGAAACAGTAGAGCAGTGTTAAATCAGGTGATTAGGATTCAGTGCATAATTATGAAACGAACGTGGAATGGCTGAAAGAAGCAGTGAAGTTGAAAGGAAGTTGAAGAGTAATTTTATATCAGTCCCATCAGCAACCACGCGTGTGTTACGAGCCGGAAAGGGAAAACCCGGAAGCCACGCAGCGTGAAGCAGCATGAAGTAGCATGAAGCGGCATGGTGGCGGGGACGAGCCGTGCACAGACTGGGAATCACTGTGGCCTAGCGGTACCATGAGTAAGTTAGCGGAATCCTCATCTACACTACTCCCGGAGCCAGTGGAGCGAGTCCAGTCGCGGCTGGACTTCGGCTCGTTCACGGGGCTGCCTTCCCAGTCAACGACGCTGCCACGACTGAATGGCACCGCCATGCCGTCGGTTATGGTGTGGCTATGGACTTTCACCTCTTTCCTGCAACTCCTCGACAAGGTTCCCACTTCCATTTCACTAGCGTCCGTCGATCTCGGCGCACATCGCCGCTCGCGTATTATACATGGTGTCCCCGACGCTAACAGCACCACAGTGGATTTTAAAAATATAATGATAGAATTTTGAAATTACTTCTTTAAGTCGGTCTTGTTGAATAATATCTATACTTTGATTCTTTGGATTTTTATGGAAAATAAAAATGATCCAAGTCAGTTGCGAGACGCTGAAATTAACCCTTTGCAGACGCAGCTATTTCAATTTGAAAATTAAACATTTCTTCCGACCTAGAATAATTCCCCATTGTGTATGATTTTTTTCATTTTATGGATATGAACTTGATAAACAGCGGATGTTTATGGAACATAAAAGTTGTCTACCTGAATTGCAACAAACTGAAGTAAAATAAAGAATCATTTTCTTTCTGAATGTGTTTAATACATTGAAAATAATATAACAATATGCTTAAATTCATCTAATGTTTTTACTGTTTTACATTACACGTACTCCTTTTTGTTATAAATGCATAAAATCCGCTGTCTATTGATTACATACCAACATATTTAATAATGTAAACAATATTCTGAATAATGGTACAGCAATTTTTAGTGTTAAATGAAAATGCATTTCCACTTTTAATAATTTTAAGAAGTCGAGAATAATGTAATGACACCATTCAATCCTTGTAATGCCTTCAGAGGCTTGTATCTAACAGAATAAGTAATATTTATCATGTAAAATTATAACTATAATAATAATTATTGTCATGTAAAAATTCCCAATCAAACTTCTAATCTTTTTATTGTACTGTATTGTACCGTAATTTTTATTGTACTTTTATTGTATTTATTTATTATTTATTGTCGATTTCTAATTTCTGTAAAAATATTAAATATGTAATTGTTTCTGGAAAATTAAGATTGTCGAACGAAACGAAAAGCGCGAGGATCACTCGCACGAATCACAAGAAGATCTAACCGCAGTTCCCACTATAGTTACTCACGATACCGCTAGCCCAAGGTTGTTCGCATCCCGCATGACGCACGATCATTATGGTGCCCCATGTTCCACGGGCACCCTGTTTTCCCTTTTACCGTTCCCTCGACGGGACCCCACGAGGGTGAAAGTGGGATCACCGGGTTATTGAAACTGGGAAAGTGACACGCTGTTTTCTTCTGCTCTTCCCTCCCCTTTTCCTCTCTCTCTCTCTCTTTCTCTTTTCTCTCTTGCTCCTCCTCTCTCTCTCTCTCTTTCTCTTTTCTCTCTTGCTCCTCCTCTCTCTCTCTCTCTTTTCCTCCTCACTGTATTTTTTTTTTAACAAACTTACGTGTACCACGTTTAATGGCTCGTGCGGAGAAAGGGTGGTTGTTCGATCAACGAAGGGAGAACGATAACCGTCCCTCGAGAAGGGAGTTAAGGGAAAGAATGTTATTCTCGATGACAGAAGAATCATCCACGACCCGCACGGTCGGTGAAATATTAATGACTGCGGCTCCGAGATTTCTCGTGACTCATAAACGTGAAATTACAAAATTATTTTTTATTCAAGTTTCCTCATAAGACCGCGAATTTCACGCATTTGCGACGAAAACGAATAGATGAATTTTGAGAGGGCAAGAACTTTCGAATTTATTTAAATGAGAAACAATTTTTATTCGGCTCCTGTTTCTTGTTATAAAAATTTTTATTTTCATTTGATTTTAATATACACTTTAGTAAATGAACAGTTTTTTAAGAAACTAGCCCAAATGTCGATCTTTTTAATATATGTTAGAAAGTACAAAACAACCCCACGTTCTCAAGGGGAACAAAATGACTGATAGTGCAACAGTCGCTGAACGCAGTGGCTAAAAAGCTGATGAGACTTTGGAGCCCAAAAAAAAGAGAATTTTGAAACGAACTCGATAGAAGCAGACAGTATACCATGTGTTGAAAGCACTTTTCAAGTTCGTAATTACAACAGAGACAGGCTCGCCGCGAGGACAAATGTCGGTACCGTGGAGGCTGGGGGGATGACGGGTAGCGTATAAATCGTGTATGCGCTCGTGGATTATAGCAGAGGACAATGGAGTCACCGATAAAGCGCTGATGACACGACGTAATCAAAAGTCACGAATTATCCAGCATGCATAATGCACGATCGCAGCTACTGCAACATGCATGCGAAACCGCTCGAGGACTCTCCGCGCACGCGATTGCTTAGTGCCGAACTGAATTTTCGCGATCATAAATGTGGGCAGGCCTTTAACACTACTCGAATGGCACACTTGAGATTGACGATGGATCTCGATCGATGAATAGACAGAAATAAAATACTGTGATGCTTTGATCTAAGAAAAACCATCGGGACCCTGCTGTTTCTTAGATCGTACATTTCTATTTTTTTTTGACAGTTTCGTATTTCTATGATTTGAAACATTCTTCCTAAATTTAAAAAAAAAATCACGTTCTGCTTTTTCAGCGTGTAATTATTTTGCAATTCGACACCGTGTAAAAGAAGTAGGAAATACTTTCTACAAACAACATTTTCGCTTTCATAGATAACACTCTTACCACCGCGCACTCTGTCAATACACTGTCTACTGTCTACTTTCTCTTGCCAGAGGCGGATATAAAAAAACCCGGAAACTGCACTTCTACGCCTATTCAATGTTAACGATATTGGGATTTCGAAAAAGATTAGTTACACAACATCGGCATAGCTCCGATGCTATATGATTCAGGCTGGATTTTGATGGATTTACGTCAGACATGAGCGTGGGAAACACGGTGAAATGTACAATGTAATCGAAGGCAATACTATTTTTCCTTTTCCGGTAACGTGTTAACGTTATCAAGAGAACCAGTAATTTCCAAGAATTTTATCACTACAACTCTTATTACGTTATTATATACGATTTATTACTACAATTATTTTTTATTACTACACCGTCCATTAGCTAGAGTTTACAAGAAGTTATTTAAACATAAAATTGCAGTTTCAAAATATGAGCAAACACCACTGTGTTAACCCTGCGATAACTTCTGAAACAATATTTTTACTTAAAAAGGAATACTCTGCTTATCGTTGCATAATTTCGAACCGACAGCTGCAATAACTTAAAAACAAAAATTATGGAAATTGCTGTTTTAAATATTTATGTGAATTCGCGATCTCGTGTACACAATATATCAGTTTGAAATAATTCATTAGAGATAGAGACGTTTCGAAGTTGCGCGCACTTCCATGCACGATTGGATAGCAATTTGCGTACTTCATGCGTCGATCAATGATATATGGATTCTAAATGCGTCGATGGCTTAAGTGTGGTACATCCGACGTTCAGATGGGAGAGTGAAGTTCTTGAAGTGTACTGGAAGATAGATAGGAATGACGGTTTCGTGCATTCCTTCAGGCGATCCCGCGTACGATGTAACGAGGGATAAGGTGAGACGAAGAGAGCGTGAAACACCATGGGGTAAAAAGCCGGACGAAAGTGTTTTTACACGCGGGAGGTCCTGAAAGCTTAAAAAAGAGCGCAGAGGGGAGCGTGAGACGTGTATTTCGAATTTCCTTCGAACCCTCGTAATTATTCATGCGACGTCAATTATGGCTCCAAAGAATAACGTGATAAATGAACGGTACCACATCGATTAGTTTGATTGGAACTCTTCAGCGAATACGTCACAGGGATTATATTTTAATATATCATCAGACGAAAAAACTACTCCGAACAAAATAATAAAATGGAAAAATTAAATTTTAATGTTGTGTGACGTATAAAATTTCCGGAAACTTGAATGTATTTATTGAACGAATGTTCCGAATATAAATATAACTTTCCTCATGGCAGAACAACTTTTCTCACGAGTTCTGCTGATTAATTTAACGTATAATGTTCTAATAATAATGTAAACAATCTCGCGTAGGGGAGGACAGAAATAACCTTCGCGATCATTTTTATTGAAGGTAAAAGACGACTAAAAAGAGAAAGGTAATTAACCTCCGGGAAATGAGAAGCTCAGAATAAAAGTTTCAATAATACCGTACTGATTGAAGTAAATTTGTATTATTCTGATAATTAATGTAATCCATGTCAAGAAATGATTTCCGTGAACTCAAAAACATCAATTGCAAAGTTGTGTTATTTTTGCAATAAATAATGTATCGCTCAATTCTCGACATTGCGATGGTATCTTATCCGGTGCTCATTGAACTTCGACAGTCCACGGTCAATAATTACATACGACCTTGAATAGTTTCATAATGACGCTCCGCGTGTCATAACACTTAACAGGTGGCCTAACGTGCTTGATGGATGATCGGCTCGACAAAACGACACCGTCAACATAGAAAAAAAGGGCCTTTATAAAGTATCGGAAACCGCAATTCGACAATTGATCGACAACAAGTGCCACGGTAAAAGTTTCGTTGTTTTACTTTTTCTCTCCCGCAGTGAATCGAGTTTGGCCCATTATTGGACGTTCAGCCTCGCGGACGGCCCTCTTCGTCAACGTCTCGAGCTCTTCCTGATGTCGCAAGCTTCTTCTACATTTCATCTTACACGACCTATTGGCCAATCGGTCGATGCTCGGAACGGCACTTCTGATATTTAGTCCGCGAACGGGTTTCACAAGCGTCGCCGCGGCCGAGTCGAATTAATCGCGAACTAGAACGACTCTTTTTTGGACACGCGGACCACGACGCTACAACCACGATTCCGTTCGCGGAAGGGTCACGTGATGCGTTTTGGAGAGAGGGTAACATCTTCGTGCTCCATCCCCTCATCAGACTGAGACCCAGGATTGCAAGGGCGCGGGATTCGCGTTCTCATTTCTCGAGAATACAAAAAATATATAAAGAAAACTTTTTAAATATTAATATTAATATTAAAATGCGCTAAAAAGGAGAAAATAATTTTTTCATCGTTCTCCACAAAATACCCAATCCAGTCAAATGATGAATAATATTTTCCCCCAAAATTTTAAGCAATTAGTGCAAAATTTCTTGTTATAAAATTAGTG
This sequence comes from Lasioglossum calceatum, assembly GCA_963966675.1. Lineage (NCBI taxonomy): Eukaryota > Metazoa > Arthropoda > Insecta > Hymenoptera > Halictidae > Lasioglossum > Lasioglossum calceatum. The sequence continues at coordinate 9,684,082 of OZ016549.1, forward strand.
TCGGAATAGATAGAAAAATTTAATAGAAATTTAAATAAAATCATGACATTAGTGAATATAAAAATAAGAACGTAATCTCCGTGGACGCTCCACACTTTTATTTTTATAGTCACTAATGTCATGACTCTATTTAAATTTATATTAAATTTTTCTATCTATTCCGACACTAATTTTATAACCGAAGAAATTTTGAACTAATTGCTTAAAATTTTGGGGGAAAATATTATTAAGCATTTAACTGGATTCGGTATTTCATGGAGAACCAGGAAAAAATTATTTTTTCCTGTTTAGGTAAAAACATTAACGCTACATAAAAAATCGATCTAGGGCGCTATCGCCCTCAAAAGTCCTATTTTACCACGTTTTTATTAGCCCGCTTTCTTGTCTGTCTGTTTGTTTATTTATGTTTACGAGACGTAATTTGCATTATGCGGCAGCATACAACTGCAAATTACGCCTCGTAAACGTAAGAATAGGACTTTTGAGGGCGTAGCGCCCTAGATCGATCTTTTATCTAGCGTTTTGACTACTGAAAACCCCCATCTTGTATTATATCGAGAAATGAGAACACGAATCCCGGACCCTTGCAATCCTGGAAAAAGGAGTCTACTCCATTAATCGGCGAATCAAATGAAGTTTAGCCCGCGATACATAACCTCCATCCCGTCCACCTCGTCAAGTACTGCTCGGTTAAAATTGCATCAGTCCTGGAGCAACAACCTTTTTTCACCAAGAACTGACTTCCCCTCATCTTTTCGTCATCGAAGACTGAAGCTTCCCCTTCACAACAACACCTTCGAACGTAATCTACGATTTTTTAGGTGTAGATTCATCCCTAGCACGGATGACCATTAGTTTTTGTACACCCTGTACCTACAATGGAATTCTTCTAGATCGGAGGAAATGTTTAATTTTCAAGTTAAAATGGCTCCGACCGCGATCCCTTAACATTCGAAGTGCGAGGCCCGATCGGAAGCGAGCCGACATCGTTTCGGCGAAGGTCACTGCACAGAGGAGTTCAACAACCTGCTCTGATGTAACCATGAAACTAATCTGCGGCCGGAGCATTTATAAACAGACGAAATGTGCGAGCTGGTGAGTTAATTGATAACACTGTTTGCCGAACGAGATTTCGCACGAAGCGACACGAGTCTGCGCAACGTGATACCGGAGACGCTAATCTAACAGATGAATGAAGTTAACGCTTCCCAGCGGAAGATTACCGCGAGAAGCAATGTTTTTCGAGAATTCAATCGGGCGTGACGTAGATATTCGTCCGGACACGTTGCGAAATCGAAAAACGATATATAAATCGTTTCACCGCCGCGCCGGCAAGCTGGGAAGCGTAGCATTAAAACATTCCCGTTCGAACGTGTCCGTGTACATGTATCTGGCGACGGCGGCAATCCGTTCACCCGAAACGGCAATTAAAATTAATTGTAGCAATAATGGTGACCTTGTAGCCGGCCAATCTGCATACCGTTCAAAGTAGCCAGTGCTCGACAGGAGGACAGTCACGTGGGTAGAATCGAAGTAACGGGGAGCAGTATAAGCCTACCGCGCGGCTGCTAATTGCCAACGACAAATTAATAAACACGCGCTAGCAAGACGCTAGTGAGCCTTACTCGAACTCGGTTTAATTATTCTGCTTCGATTACAGTTTTACAGATTTTTAACCCTTGATCGGTCGACAGAAATTGTTTTCAGTAGACAGTAACTGCAGTGAAACGCAATAATATTCGCACGCTTTTAAAAGGACGATCACTTTTTTTTCTTTCAGATCATACGACTTGGATTTTTTTGAGGAATTTAGTCTATTTTAGGTCTGAAAGTATTACGTCCTAAAGAAACATCTTTAAGACGTCTTTAAGACCATTAACAGTGTGGTTTTATACATTGTACATATACCCATAATCTAGCAGTAAGTATTAGCATTGGTATTATTTGTTCGAGTTAGTGTTTTTACTTCAATTTCAATTTCAATTTTTATTGTAATTTTAATTTTGATTGTGTTTTTAATTGAAATTATTATTTTTATTACACTTTTTATGTCAATTCCACGTGCGTTCTTCTGATAAAGCTATTGGATTGGCAAGAAAGTAATTTTGGTATTTTAAGGTGAAATAGAGCTCAATTTTTTTTATCCAAGCAATCAATTTTAATGAATAAGATATTCTCCCTTTTGTTCGATAATCTATTGCCAAAAAGAATAAATAAGAAAATATTTTATTGATTAAAGTTCGTTGCTTGAATAAAGAAATTCGGTTTTATATTTCACCTTAAAATACTGTAATTACTTTCTTGCCAACCCAATATTTATTGGCTTAACTTTGAACTCGTTATTGTCGAAATCTATTTTTAATCTTCCCTTCTTTTATTTCAATTAACATTTATGGACCTTTAAAACTTCTTAGGGACGTCTTAAGGACCATCCGAATGTCCTACGAGCATCTCCTGAAAGTGTCCGAATATTACTGCGGTTCACTGTGTGTCGCCAAGTATGTATAGTGAACGTGTGCCTACAGAGTCCATTCACTATAATGGTAATACATACACCATAAGCTCCGATTATTCGAACGACCCTAAACGCTCGGAAAATAGAATGTTGCACTTGAAAAGTGAAATCGTTTTACACAATAAAACTTATGTAGTGTGTGTTAATTAAAAATTGATCGACTGCTTCTTGCTTGAGCGACAGCTCCTATCAACTTTGTTTTCTATTGTTGCGCCGAAGCATAAAGTTTGCCACTTATCGAAGTAATTCCATAAACATTATTGCTAGCGCATTGTTATTCTTGTTTCGCAAACGGTTGAAACCTTGTGATGTGGAAATATGTAAATCTTGCTTGAATAATTGCGAGCTGTCAAATTCAAATGAGTGGAGTATTGAAATTTTTCAAACCTAGACCTTCAGAACTTCATTGCATAGGCAAGCATGTGAAGAATTATTGGCATAGGTCGAAACTGTTGGAATAATATAATTTCTGAAGCAAGAGTCGGCTCAAACTTGACATTCAAATCAGCGAAAATATTTATCTTCAGCTATGACCCAGAACGTTGCGAAGCTGGTTTTGATTGCTATTATTAGTGACGATAAGACGTATCCGTGCCTACATTTAAAGCTAACTTCAATTTGTTTATTAGTGCGATACCATTAATCTACGACAGTTCCATTTACGAGAACATTTTTTCATAGTTTTTCGACGCGTTCGAATTTGCAGCATTTAAGAGTATCTTGCAGAAAAATGAACGCTGTTTTCCTTTGAAATAAGTCCAGGCTTACGGTTGTACTATTTCTGTACGAAAAATTATCACAGTTTAAATTATTGACAATTTTTTAAGAATGTATTTAATGTATTATATTTTTCAAGTGGCTCGAAAGGGGTTTTCTGAGATTCATATGTATAAACATAATAATAATTAAAATATAATAATTAAGACGTCAAGATAGATACTCGAAGACGACACATAATGCAATTGATATAATTTTTGCAGGCTAGACGTCATCGATCTTATGAATTCCGATTTGTAGTAGCTCCTCGTGGTTGGGAAGCGATCGTTCCCAGCAGCCAATTGAATTAGCGTCAACTCCTACGGAGAGATTCTGGATCAGCGGATAATTAAGCCCGTACTTGCTAACGCAAATTATGATGAAATTACTGCGAGTGTTTTTGCTCGACTCGTAGAAACTTGCTGATTTTAGTGCACGTGTATCTGTGTAGTTTTCGTTCTTAAAATCTCGTATTTATTGTATCATTCATAATTATAATATAATATGTATTCATAATGTGTAATTTCAATCAGAAATAAGTCATTTTCATGACTAAGTAATTAAGAACATTTGTCATTGAAGTGGTTATTAGTAGACTACGGATTTTTATAGCAAAATTGAGCAGATGAAATTCGAAATTGTTGGAAAATTTTGAGCATTGAAGATGTCAATATATAATTTCTCCTCTGTTCAAATCATTAAGGGAAGAAATAACATTTAATTTAGTTCCTATTCCTTGCAATCGATCCAGACAATTTTTATTTTCCACAAAAATCCGCAGTCTAGTTATTGTATTAGTTAAATTCGCCAGATCAAGACTTGTGTCCCCACTCTTCCCCTTCTACAGCACTATTCCTGCAATGAAATCCGCCATGACCCGGTCACGTGACGCGTTTCGTCACTGTCGTGCATGTGTCACGATGTCACGTGACTACTCCGGTACTGACATAGAGAGACTCTGAGTTTGTGGGCTTTCGAGTGAGTCTAAATTCATCATTGCATTATATTTTTAACGAAATTCGAAGATAGATTATTTCTCGAAAATCGGAAATGTTAGTACATACAGTATTTTATCGATAATTGTCCCCAACACGCGTCTGACCAGGGACAATTATCCGCCAGGGATACTATTCTTTGACTTTTGCCGAACGTAGAAAAGGACAGCGCTGTTCCTCCTTGCGTTCGAAACTTTCATCGTCCATTACACAAGTAAATATTATCGGAATTATATCATATTTGGTATCATTTTCATTAGAAAAATGCTATTAATATGTTGGTCCAAGTCCCATCAATAAATAATGAAAAATAAAGAAGTTTTGTCATTTGATTAGTGTGGTCTCTCTTCTTGGCCCCTCAAGGGGGTACACCCCGCAGGAGTGGGGATAGTTCTGGGCCACTTATCGGCCAGACATTTGGGACATTTATCGATAAAATACTGCATAAAGTATTGAATAAAGAGAACAAAGCTACGCTGACACGAACAGTAAACTGCCGCAGTGCAGGACAAGAGACCTTAACGTCTCCAGCCAGGCTGCCACCCGAGTAACCTCGGGTTACCCATGCAGTGAAGCATCACCTGCAGATTTTCTGACCACACTTTGAAGCCACTCGACGACTTGTTTAGACTCGGCTCGAATGATAAAGGGACCTTATTCATGACGAAGGCTATTATTGGAAGCATGCCTAGGGCCGCATTATCCATTAGGTGCTTTGGGCGCAGTGGCTGGGCCTACGAAAACAAACTCTGGGATGATATCTGTCCCCGGTGATGCATCAAGACTTCAAAAGTGTCTAGGGCCTACGAAAAGCTTAATGCGGCCCTGGTCATACTTGCGCAATAACTAGCCGAGGGAGCATGGACATTGTAGAAATAAAGTTTCAGCTCTGCTCATAACTTCAGCAGACTTCTTCGCCGAGCAAAAGCGTCCTTCGTTCAGAATTAACTCGAACGTGCTGGAAATAGGTTTATGTAGTTTTCTTGTGAAAGAGGAAAAAACATCCACATTGTTTGCAAAGCGTTACATATTGTTGACCTGATCAAGGAGGCAAGGCCAATCGAGGACTGACACTGTCTAAAGTCTTCGTGCAACGATGAAGTTCCATTCGTGCTGTTGCAATGAGAAGAAAAATATTTCAGCCAAAATCACCTTCCCAGGGAAATACAATGATCCTGCAAGCCTGAGGATCTACAGCGATCGATTCACTCGAGCTGCCCGCAGTATCTATTCCCGACTGGAGTTAGAGCATTCGAAGACGGGGGAGACGTGGTCTTGCTATAAACGCCCCTAGGAAAATACACGCTGATTAACAAACGGACGTGCAGTTTGTTATTGCGTCGAGGCGTGTACATAGTTATCTAGAGGAACGGCGCGGATATGCTGCAAACGCATAAACTTCCCGGTTTAATCATGATTGCACGGGGTCAAACTTGTTAGACCTTGTGATGCGGATTGTCTTGACTAATGGTTTCGTGTACACATGTTTATCTACCTATTCGATTTAATACAGTGAGTGTACGAAGTGTTCGTACACCTTTAAAAAACGAAGAAATTTCTCAAAATTGAACTCAACAGCTTGCGTTCTTTTGAGACGTTACGTCTCAATTTTTAAATTTTTTATCTGTGCCTTATTTCTACCAGAATTCCTATTCCTCCTCATGCACCGGAGGATTAAAGTATCTGGTTCCAGCATGGTACAATAAATTAGTGCCTGGTGCTTAAAAACGACCCGGGCCCGCAGCACCCTAGCCATCAATTTGCAACCGATTTTCCGGGATGAAAACAGCTCGGTGAAGAAAGTTCGATGTGCCTCGCAAATCACGGGGAGCGAGCGCACAACAGAACAGACAGGCCGTCAAGTCGCATCCATTCTCGGTGCTGAAGACGAGCTGGCCGGCCGGTTTGTTTTCGCATAGTCGCGCGAGCCGCCAAGGCAATGGCGTGGCCGTGCGAGTAAACCGATTACATATGCGCTCTCGATCAGAGGACGATCGTTGCAAGCGCGGGGGCGCTGCTCGCTCTGGCGTCGTCGGTCGGCTCCGTGGGGCGCGGTGGGTGGGGCGTAGCAACTAGGGGGGAAAAAGGGTTGGTGGTGGGGACAGCGTGTATTCGCGCTTCGAGCGGTTGAAGGGTGGGAGAGGCAGTGGCGTGGATCGGGTGGGGGTCGTTCGGTGGCAGCAACGGCGTGCTCGGTGTCATTGCCTCGACGCTCGGGGCGGCCAGTGACTCCATCACTGACCTAGTGCCGAGCGGGGCCGAGCGCTCGCGGAAACAGCCGAGCCAGCGGACGTCGACCTCAGCCGGCCTCCAGCGCGACACACACCGATACTACGAGTAGCGCCCCGCTACCGTACAGATCAAGCTTTGTCCTTCTCTCTCGTCGCTCACTCCCCCCCACCCCACGTCCCGTCCCATGCGTACCCGCGCGCGTTCCGTCTCCGTCTTTCGCGCAGTTCCGCGTCTTCCTCGCACGATTTGTTTCGGTCTCCGTTCCACGGCTCTCTTCTCGTCTCTCTTTCGTCGAGCTTCTCTCGGCTTTCGATCTCTCGGGCGAAACCACCCATCACTCACACACTCACAGACACGGTCTCGCTCTTGTACAGACCGTTCGGGGCCGGCACCGAAAACCGCGGAAACAGGGGACTTACGGTTACGCGTACGTTTTGTAACTGCTCGAGGAAGTGGAGGGTCGGCCGGCCGGCACGTCTTCCCATTCTACTGACGCTTCTGCTTACGTTAGGAAACCGATCTCTCGGCCATCGTTGTCGACGCGAAAACGGAGGCCAGACGCGCCTCCGTTACCACCGTGTGCCGCTCCTATGAGCAGACGTATCGGTTTTACGACGGAAGTCTGGCTAAGCCGAGTTCATTGTTCCCTGCGAAAAATTTGTTACCCGATCGCAGCCGCGTTTAGAGCCCTGCGGTTCGACGAGCCCGCGTCCTCACTTTTATCAATAGCACAATTGTCGTCGCAGATTTTTTTCTAGTACAAACCCGCACCGACCGTGTTCTATCGATCGATCGACTGCAACGTCTTTCGGTTCGGTTTCAAGTTGAGTCATCGTGGCTGCAATGCTTGATCGACGTTCGCGCGTTGCATTAATTAACGTCGACTCGATGCGCTCTGTCATGAGATTGAATGAATTAATTCTCGCCCGGTCACGTGGGTGAATGCAGTTTTTGGGAATCGGCGAATCTGTCTTTGTATTGTAATTTCTGCCCCCACCCAAGCATTTCTGAAATGTAATTGCTTAGAAGTAAATAACTACTAATTCTTGCTCATTTCAATGAGTACAACGGTCAGCATCAGTTCCAATATAGCTTCGTATCCCCATACAAAAAAAATTTAGAAAGTAGCATATTTAGAATAACAATTATTACTGATTTTAAATGGATGACTACTGATGACTACTAAGGCAAAACTAATGATGGTCTGCGAAACTACAGGCTTCGATCTTTAAGAAGAACGCGAATGAGTCTGATCCGTCACGCTCCGAGGCGAAACGCTATTCGGCTCCCCCGAAGTTTCCACTTCGGTCGTGCGGTCTAATGCGCACAGTATTGGTCTGCTTTTTATTGTATTCTTTTTTCTACGAAATTACCATAGTTCAAATGTTGAAGGTTTCTCGAGAATTGGAAATTTGCTGTGCGAATACTAGTAATTTCTCGGCCGACTTGCTCGAACAGAGTGATTCCAGTCACGAGGTCATTTTTCCCGACGGAAACACGCGACCCGAAGATTCCCGATGAACTAGCTTCCGGGACACCTTGCACACCGCCGCGCCGGCGAGCATCCGCGACAAATACAATGAGATTGTAAATCAAGTCGGCGGCCAGCTATTGAACGCTTTCGTGCCGTAGGAAGTATCGCCGACACGCGTATGAATCATTACGAGAATGGCATTATCGGGCCGCGTGAAAAGAGAGGAAGAACGGGGTGAAAATGGCCCCCAGAAAAAATCCGTCTCGGTCAGATTCGTGACGGGAACGCCAACGAAAAGATTGATTCAATTCGGCAAAGGAGATATGCTCGTTGTAACAAGAATGAAGCATGAGAAAGTTTGTGTTGGTATCCGTGAAACCGACACGCCCAGGAACTTAACAATTCCTACCTATGCCCTAATGAGCCGTGGAACATGTAAAAACCGCTGTTTATTGTCTCGTAATACACGTGACTCACGCTTCCGGGTCGCCATTGTACCGTGGGCACAGTTTATTCTTCGCTTCACGAAAGAAATTTGAAGAATTTCTCGAAGATTTATAGGGACTGTCCGACGAGCTAACTTCTTGTTACACAATTGCATTCTTGGCTTCTTTATTCAACTTAATTGAGAGCCCAATTTCCAGGGAAAAATGCGGAAAAGGTGGCAGTTCTTCTGGCTTTACTAGTGCAACCATTTTTCACTGTAACGACAGCTTCTGTTCGCTATAACTCTGTTACATTGTTTGCTTATAAAATTAAATTTTAAATACTTAAAAATTGTATTTAAAATAACTCATTATAATTCATTAATCTCTCAAATAATTCATGAAGTCATTAAAATATATTAAAAAATTTATTAACATCTATACAGGCATGTTAATAAAATAATTTATTATTATTCATTTACACACAAAATGAGCTCGACCCAAGCCGGTCAATAATAAAAATATATTAAAAATTTGGTTGACAAATATACAGGCATGTTAGGCTTCACAAATGCGATAAAAAGAATGTAATGTCTGGCAAACGAAAGCACTGTGCTGATCTTAATTGAAGCGCCACAGGAGCTGTGATACAATTTGCAATTCAACCGGAAAGCAATGATTTAAATTGAATCGGTAATACCACGCGAAGAACCAAAATAAGAATTCTTTGTTCGGTCGATCTTTTCTGAACTTTCCTGTTACCTACGTTATTATTTGTCATTAGTTCTGCCTGTGACACAAATGAGTTGTCGAATTTAGCCCTCTTTTTGATGGTCATTGTCATTCGGACCAACAACGACGCGTACGCCTTTTTCTTTGCATTGTGATTCGAGCGTTCCGCTGTTCGAGTTATTGTGCGCGGATATAACGGGAGTCGATCGTGTGGTCGGACAGAAAATTATGGTAAGATATACGGGATGCGTCTGCAGCGGGTTTTGTGTACTTGGGTAGACGCGGTGGGACCGGAAGCGAGATAAATGGGCCTTGCTGTACATTCACAAATGAGCCGTTCAGAGCCGCTAACACTTTCCAACGCGGACCGATATAGTGGTCGAATCAGCCGCCGGTAATGTGTATCGCTTCGTTCAGACGTGGAATATTAATGATCTTCGACGGCTACCGTCGTCAAAATAAACGTTCCAACGAAATGCAAAAACCAGTTAAATAAAGCATTACTCGTCGAGGTGTACATATAAAATGATAAAGAAAAAAACATTAGATGATAGTTGTATAAAATTGCATCTGATTCTGGTAAGCACCAGTTTAACAAGGTACATATTTTAACTTTGGTTGAATGATTTCTAATGGAAGCATCTTTACAATGTCAATAATTAGAAAATAAAAAATGTGAAATTACAAGAATGATTTCTAATGGAAGCATTTTTATGATGTCATGAATTAAAGAATAAAAAAATGTGAAATTACAAGAATGAATTTATTTAGATTGTCCACAATTTTTACAACGACACGTATTGGATAAATAAAATTATTGAATGATTTCGAATGGAATCATCTGTACAATGGCAATAATTAAAGAATAAAAAATGTGAAACTACAAGAATGAATTTATTTAGATTGTCCACAATTTTTACAACGACACGTATTGGATAAATAAAATTATTGAATGATTTCGAATGGAATCATCTTCACAATGTCAATAATTAAAGAATAAAAAATGTGAAACTACAAGAATGAATTTATTTAGATTGTCCACAATTTTTACAACGACACGTATTGGATAAATAAAATTATTGAATGATTTCGAATGGAATCATCTTCACAATGTTAATAATTAAAGAATAAAAAATGTGAAACTACAAGAATGAATTTATTTAGATTGTCCACATTTTTTACAATAATACATGGTTGGATAAATAAATTTATTGAATGATTTCTAGTGGAAGTATTTTTACAATTTCATTAAATTAAGAATAAAAAATGTGAAATTACAAGAGTGAACTTATTTAGATTGTCCACAATTTTTACAGTGACACGTGCTCGGATGTATAAATCGTTTGAATAATTTCTAATGAAAGCATGTTATTTCACGAATAAAAAAATAAAAAATGTGAAACCGGTGATTTGACCGGCCGTGTTAAATAAATATGTATAGCATCGTCCAGAGGTTGATAGCCCGGCATATTTCTCCGCGTTGAAAGGGTTGAAAAGAGGAGAACGAGTGCGAAGGACGGAAGAAAGGAAGGAGGGAAGAAAGAAAGAGAGAAATGCGGCAGGTATGGCGCGCCATGTGCGCCGAGATTGGCACGTTCCTAACCTACCCCATTCGTTAACCTGACCCGTGTCGCGATTCCTCCGCAGGTCGATTCTCATCGAGCGCGGATTAACCTACATACGCGCGGGCATTTCTGCGGGGCCGCCGCGCGCCGCGCCGAGCGGAGCCGAGCCGGCACACGACGCGTAGGTGCTCGTCGATACAAAATTAACCGGCCCTCACCCTTCCGCCAGCAGCGTCCCAGTCGATACGCACAACCCTCCCCGTGGAATCTGCACGACCTTTTTACACACTCGTGCACGTCTCCCCCCTTTCTCTCTTTCTCGCTTACTCTCGCGCCGTGAATGAATAATAGAACAGCATTATGAACGTTCTCACAGGCGTGTGAACTTTCGACGATCGTTCAACGACCGCTTCTTGCGATTAAACGTTTTTCCACCGTGGTCTCTCGCACTGCCCGTAATCGTTGAAACGGTGACCACGCGGTCGGTGTCCGACTTTTTACACGCGAGAACATTTCAGCGCGGAATGCTCTGATCGCCATTCGAATCCTAAATTGAAATTGGCGCGGCTTTCTTGTCCAACTCGATGTATGCGGAAACTTCGGATCCGAAATTTGTCACTTATGTCGTCAAATAATATTTCCTGATTCCGTGACTCGCGACACCAGCGTTTTGGGTGAGATAACACTAATCTAGCAAATATTGTCAGCGTATTTGTAACACTTTTCTGAGTAAAACGATACCAAACGCAACACAATTCGCATAATATTTACTGGTTTAATTCACGATAATAAATTTCATTATTACGTATAATTTATGCAATCCCAATTATGCAATATAATTTTTTAATTAGTTAATCTATTCTTTAATAAAATTCCGATTTTATCCTACGATCAGGCAGAATGTATTTTTGGACACAATCAATTTAAATTCGTGACACATCGCTCCACCTTTCAATCGAATTACACAACCGTATTATAATAAGATAAGAACATAGTCTTCGAACTACTTACACATACCTCACGAAAGATAAGTCGCATGACGTTTACTGTTTTATCCTATCTCTTCGCCTACTTCAAAGATAAATTATCTTATTCTTAGACTAGTACTTTGACCGAATAGCCGAAAGTACTAATATTTAGACTGCGGATTTCTATGCAAAATAAAAATCTTTCGTAACCCCATACAAAATGTTCTGTATGATGCTGTTGTATTGTAATATAATTGCAAAGCAGAATGTTTGGATTTTATTGCTCCAAATCATTCGAAGTATCTCGGGTCAATTATTACAGAATATTTAAGAAAATTTTTCATAAGTTTCAGGTTAAGTTCTTTGAATATTTCGACTGTTTTTGTCTATATCCCATTATAATAATAACAGTATTGAATTTATTCAGATTTCATAGGATTTTAAGTAACACGTACTTGAATAAATACTTAAAAAATCTGAAATCCTTCATTCTGACGGACTTTGTAATTCTAGTCCTTTTTCATAAATGCATTATTCCAGTAATAAATATTTAGTAACTCCAGCTCGAAAAATGTAGTTTCCGAACGAGCAATGACCCTGCGAGGCTCCGCCGAGGAGCGTTCCAATTCTTTCGTCCCGCGCAGCATGCATTCGAGACGAAACGAGTCGTATTGAAATGTAACCAGATGAGCGTCGAGTGCGTCTGCGACATTTTATTCAAGAATCTCGGCCAAGCACATATTTTATCAACCAATTCGGTCAAGTCCACTCGCTATTGTGCGCCGCATCGGATTTCGAGGAAATCGGTCGAACTCATTCGAAATTACGTTTCCCCTCTACATCCACCGTCGTTGCTGTGGTTCGTTCCACATTCTCGAATTCCAATATTCAGAGTCCGACCCGCTAACTTTCAAGATCACCGAGCATCGATCACGCTATCGACGCACACCCCGATCGAGGGATAGTTAAACTCTCCCCTGGAGCGAAATATTACGCCAGCCTCTCTCTGTCTATTACTCAAAGGACCACCCAATTTCGAAATATTGCGGAACTATCTACAACTGGCCCATTTATAACTGCAACAAGAACTCGAGCCTTGACTCGCCGGACTAACAGTAAGCTGATTGTTTGCGATCGTTCGCTGTGGCGAATCACGGAAGCTCGAACGTAAATGGCTTGTTTGACACTGTAACACTGTCATTCAACTGAGTTCAACGAAAGACTTTCGTTTACGCTAGTGTTGTACATGGAAATTAAAGAACCAACCATTTTTACCAGTTTTATCTCCGAGTTCAATGAACGGAGATCGGCTTGCTGGGTTTCTGAACGCGTGTCTTGAATTATTTTTACCATCTTTATCGTCTTTATCATTTTTATCATTTATACTACTTTTATCTTCAGCTTTAACTAAGGAAGATCGTTGTTCTGGGTTTCTGAACGCGTCTCTTGAACCACTTTCACCATTTTTACAAATAATTTCACGGTCTAACCAAGTTCCAGATTCCTCCGAGCCTGCAAATGTTTATGACCGGCGCACCCCGAGAAATGCAATCCTGATTTTCGTTGTCAAAGTCGAAACGGAACGATTCGAGTAATTAGCCAATTTTAATCAGAAGAAAGAGGGGTGGAGAAAATGGTGGGAAACGAGCCACTCGAAAGAGTTTGCCCGTGAACCGGCAATCATTCCGCAAATGGGGGATGGAGGGGTGGGTGGGGGACCGCGGATTCTCTTTCGACGGGAAGGGAAACGCTTCCTTCTTCGAGCACGCGAAAACGAGTCGTGGAAAGAGACAGTGAAGAAGTGAAACTCGATCCAGCAGCGCGAGTCGTTGCCGCTGCCTAGAGCTCGTTTCTATCCGCTTCCTTTCCTTTCTATCGCGCGAGCCGAGGCTCCTTTCTGCTCTTTTCTAAGGGGCCCCCGCGACGGTACATTAGAATCGCGAACGCTCTTTTCCACTTTTTCGCCGGCGTTAGGTAACGATGTCGTTACGCGACCGAATTAGATTCTCGGATCATCAACCCTTGGCGCCCTGACTGCCTCCGAGACGGCTTTGACTGGTCCGAGTAACGAAATTGATTATATTCGCGAGTTCGGAATCGCTCTGACGGCGCTGCCAATTTTTATAACACATATTTCCACTGTGCTCGCATTATTAGCGCACTCGAAAGTAATGATTTCACGCAAGATCAATCGGAAAGCCAGCTATTCGAAATTCTTGTTGTCACTTGTGCTATTTTATGCATTTATGTTCAAGTTCACGACTTTGAAGACAATCGGAGAATTGAATATTCCAGAAAATTATTCCAGGAGGAAGTGCACTTGCATTTAGTTTGGTTCTCACAACCTACCTCACTACCTTGAACAATTTTCATTTTGCATACAGATACGCAGTTACTTATTATCGCTTCGACTGACTTTACTCCGGATAAAACTTACTGTTCAAGCTAAGGGTCATTAGTGTCATTACATAGAATCAGCATATCGAGTCAATAAATTAGATCTTTCAGTGCATTATGGTTGAAATTGAATTTTTCGATTGTTCACGTAGGGAAGCTTGTACGCACGGGTACACTTCTCGATTAGAATAACTTCGGCTTCGTAGATAACGTTAGTCGGATTTGTAATCTAGAAGTATTTAATGGCTTACAGTCTCTCACAAAAGTCTACTTGAGTCCAGTTGCGTCGATTTAGTCGTAAAAATTATTCGCAATCGTAATACAAATTGTTTAATCTTAATATACCGTTCCAAATTGTGCAGCAAGCATGATATCAGAATTCTAAATCGTTTATGTTTATATGTAACTAAAGGCAAGTAAGCACTTTAACATATAATCATTGGTTTTCCAATTGCAAAAATTTTCTGCATGTTCATATGCTTCGTTTTTACTCAAATTTATCCACAAAATAATCTATAAATCAACGTAAGATTCAAGGCAGTTTTGCATCTTAACAGGACCATAAAAAATTATCAGTTTCTCGGCAGATCCAATTTTTGTAAATCAGTAAGCATTCCGACATCATGCATTTCCTGTTGCACTCGGACGTCGAAACAGGTCCGCTCTTAATTCGCAAAAATTGAATTGTCCTGTTCAGATTGTCGACAAGCAAATCCCTTTCACCATCAACAGAAAACAATCCCAACCGAATCGGTCATCTCCGAAAAATCACCAAAATGGGACCCTCTAAACTCACCGTTGTTCCTGTTCATCAAAAAGGCCTGAATAAAAACCGGCAGGGAGCAACCGGGAGACCGGGCAAACACGAGGACATAAATCATGTGCGTAATCGAGTCGGTCTTCGATCACGAAAACAAACGTGTGCGGATTCTTCGATAAACGATGCAGTGATTAAAAACATCAATGGAGGGCGCACCGTTCGATCATCCCGCGATCGCTTTGGGGGGGGGGGAGATAGGAGTACGTAGTAGAGAGACCCTGCGCGTGAAGAGAGGTCCGGTGTCCCCGGATCGAGCGGGTTCAACGAACGTGTGCGCATATGTTGTGTGTATACATATCGTGAAACTTACATTTTTAGTTCGTCGATGATCGGCCATCAACGTGAGCGTGCCAGCTGTTAGCGTAGCCTATTCCCCCCACCGGCTGTTCCGGAAATGCCACAGGGAGAGCCTGGACGACACCGGGCTGGGCGATGGTCGCCCACTTTCAGCTGCTCGGTGGCTCGCACCTGCGTGCCATTCTCGCGGATGATCTTGCGGACCTGTCTGGTCGGGGGCGACCCCGAGGAGGATCGCTAGACAGGAAAATCGTAACCGTCGATCACTTTCACTCCGCGGCGGCGTGGTACGCGTTCTCTTCCGTGTCACGATCACGACGACGACGACGACGACGATGAGCGAGGTGGACGAGGAGAGAAAGACGACGAGAGAAGGATCGACGAGCAGCGTGGCACGATGTGGAGGGAATCAGCGCGGCTAGAAGGGGTACACACAGGGAAAGAAAGCTCAAGAAAGAACCGCAGGAACTGTGGAAACGAAGATGAAGAAGGTGGTCCGTGGGGAAAGGAGAGAACAGACAAAAAGGAGGGGCGGGGGGTTTGGAGGTAGAAGAAGAAGACGGCGATGACGACGTCGTCTAGTGGCAGTAAGGACGGTAGCAAATAGGAGAAGGGGGAAACGCGTGGAGTGCCGGTGTGGATCGTCACAGTTTCACTTTTAAATTCCTCGAGGCGCTCGCTCACTAGCCGCTCTCCACTTGCTCCGCTCCGCACCGCTGCGCCGACTAGGTCGCGTGCGTGTTGTGTACGAGGGTTACCGTTACCGTTAACGTGACGTAGCGAGCCACGGTAACGTCATAGACCGCTCCTCGGCACTCTGTTCTTTCCTGCCAGTCCTCTGGCAGCGCTAACGAACCTCGGGATCTCGAACAACCGATCTCTCCCGATCCCGTCTCGGTTCCTCTATCCTCTATCCGCTTTTGCACTTGCTCCTATTTCTCCCTCTCCCTCTCTCTCTCCCTCTCCCTCTCGCTCTCTCTCTCCCCTTTCTCTCTCGCGGGGCCTCTCCGTTCCCGTCGCTTTTCACCGAGTTCGAGGCCGCGGGATCGACGATACGGCGGTTTCTCTTTCAAGAAAACATAGACGACTCCGCCGCGGCGAATCGACGATAGACATCGTGTCCCACGCTCACTAACTGCCGCCTTCCACCAGGCGAGGCTTCTTCATCGTTTCTCTGGGTTAATGGTTCGACCGGCGTTCACTCTCGAAACTCCACCATAGACAATGGCCAGACTCTATGCCCGGTGAAAACAATCCGTTTTTTCTCAGTTGTTGTTCGCCGGTCGGGCCTCCTCTTCTTCTTCTGATGCTGACGCTCCTCCTCCCGCTGCTGCTGCCGCGGCTGCACTACAAGATGAACTACCGGGTTCCCGGCGCTTTCGAGCACTTCCCGCCAGCCGCTGCTCGCGGTCATCACAGTTCAACATCGAGCCAAACAGCCGTCGACTATTCCCATGCGTCGCGAACCCAGAATCTCCCGCGTCTCCTCTTCCGGGAGATAGCACCGCGCTGGAACTCCTCCTGGAATCGCAGCCCCCGCAATATCCGCTTCTTCGTTACCCGCGCTGCACCGAACCAAATTGGAATATGACGAGACTACCTCTCCGGCTTCCCGGCGGTCTACGCACGACTGTCAGCCGAACCGATCATCGAAATTGCAGAGAGAAGTCTCGAGGACACCAGCTAACCATCGGTACCCTCGGTCCAAGGTCCTAGCAACGGTTCTGGAAACTTGGACCTGGAGTCTATTCTGCTAATTCATCTCTGCGCTTGATGTCGTTCCAGAAACTTGTACTCAATTGGCGAACTGAGCCAGGTTGGATCTGATTGCTAAAAGTGTCTTCTTCGTTTCAATCCTATAATAGAATGGTACCTCGATGGTACCCCTACTCGAGGATCTCGAAAATCCTGTAGCTATAGGAGCATATACGTAGAGTCTAAAATGGTGATTAATCCATGATTGACCCTGACTCGAATCGATCCTGAGAAGATCCTAGAGTCAGTACCGTTGATTGACTTTCTGGAATCAAGTGGCTCGGTGTCTCGAAATAGAGATTTTCTTAGTCTCAACGTTGGGAGGTTCCTCTCCCAGCGAAGGGTGCAAACAAGGGTGTAAATAAGTGGAATCTTACATGAAAATATAGTGTTTGGTCCTAACAGTGTCTGAGCTTTTAATTTGTAAGAATTCGTTAATCCTGTAATGAAACCTGGAAGTTATAGGACTACCAATCTTCAAATTCTAATTGTTTGCAACCTGTTAAAAGTTTTGGTATCGAGCAGTTGAAGAATTCGGTTTTCCTCGAGCCTGGTTTTTCTCTCCAATTTCGAGTTTCGATTCACGCGTGGCTCACGTGCGCGCAGCCCGCCAGTTTCAAGCATACGTGAAGAAGTTGCCGCGATTATGTCCAGCAACGACGTCACGTGACGAAACAACGAAGCCGAGATTTGACCCCTCCTCCACCCTGGTCGAAGATCGGTCGCGATCGATCACGATAATCGTTCCAGCCAATTAGCTAACGGATTTCTCGCGGGCGGAACCCCCGAAGACCTTGCGAAATGAATGGAGAAATGGATCGATCGATCGGACGTGAATCCTTTCGTTTTCTGAAAGCCGACACGGAACTCCTGGACAGGATCTATCGGCCCCGTTCGGAACAAGAGGAATTATTCTTTTCGTCTCTCTCTTTTATTTCTCCGATCGCTTCTGTGTTTGATTCGAGTGGGTATCGAGTCTACTCCGCTTTCCACAACATTGTCGAGCGTCGAGAGGCGTTAGTTGCGATAAGGTTCAATCGATAATTGACTCGTTATTGTTTACAGACGGTCTTGAGCGGGGACGGCACTCGACGGCCACGAATTATTGCTGGATAGCGAAAGATCGATTCGGTTAATCGTTGTTAGGTGATCGAATTTCGAGCCGATTTCAAAGGTCGACACACGCTTTGCCGCGTGAAATGTGTCCCGCCGTTGTTCGCGACAGGAACCGGTGCGCTGGAAACACTGGCGGTTGATTTGAATCTTGAGAAAAGCAAGCAGCATTGACGGACGAGGGGAGGGAGCACGAATTCAGGGGAAATGGTTACCCTCTCTCTGCCAGTACCGGATTAGTCACGTAATTAAAGCGTCGTAGAAGGGGAAGGTAGAGTGGGGGGACAAGCCTGAATCTGACAACTAAAGATTCCGAAGAGAACATATGTTTTCAAAATTTTTTAAAAATGGTACTCGGAGCAGAATTGCTCGAAGACGATAATTCGACGAAGACTGTTTCAGCAACGATTAAAAGTCGAATCGCCAAGTTAACCGTTCCCGCGGTAATCGGGAACAGAAGCCGCGGAGAAATCGATTATTGACAGAAAGTTCCTCGTGACTTTCGCTTCGGCGAATTCCGCGACGGATTATTTGCTATTCAGCCGGTAATGCTTGACGCTCGAAACGAACGAACAAACTAATTAACAGCGTTATCGTATTGTCAAAATTTACATGCTAGAAAATTCTGTTAATTAAACCGCTCCCAGTGTCGCACTCGCCGTTATTGCGAATGAATCCAATTGATTAGCCGGCTGCGAATTCGCCGGGCAATATGGGACGTATTGTTGGCCGATATATTTCATGAGCCTCGAAAAGCCTCGATAACGATACTTTGTTGCAATATCTTTAACGACGAGAAATAGAGAGATAACTTGCCAGTTGAAATACGAATTACGATTAACACACGATTAATGCGAATACGACTAATCATCCGGCTCGAAAACTTTTCAATATTCACAATTATTCCTAATAAATGCTTTCTTTAATTAGTCTGTCAATTTTCACTTTTGTTGGAAATTCTGAAAAAATTCGGCCAAAGAAACTTTCCTGGTGTGGAAGAAAATTTCAAATATTGGGGCGAGTGTCCCTTTTCGATGGATCGCGTGGCGCAATGATATTAATTCGCAAAAATTGCCCCTATGACAATACAACAAACAAATAGTGTGGTGTGTCTTTTAAATTCCTCGTCGATAAATCCGGTGGTCACGGACCCTGAATTCAGACAAACAATAAGAAGAATCGCAAAAATGGTCCCTGAAGTCCTGCAAAAGAAATCCTGCAAGAAAAGGGCAAACTGCTTACTTCTTATCAATCACTCACGAGGTGCAACGACCCTGGGGTGGCATAAACAATAAGGGCCACTCGCTGACGAGATTCAACGAACCCTGACTTCCCACGACCAGTAGAAAAAATCCCAAAAATGGCCCCCGCAACGGTGCGGCAACCAAGCAAGTTCCTCAAGGAAAATCCAAATATTGAATCGAATGTTCACTGCTAAACGTCTTTCATTAATCCAGAAGAACGAAGAATCGCCAGGAAGAATGGTCGGAGCCGAAACAACTGGTCCCGAGGACAGAACCGATCGGATTCTCCGTGGCTTCTGAAATTTTGATCGCTCGTCTATAGGTCAGATGGTTCAACGAACCCTGCAGCCGTCTACGAAATCGATATAAACAATGGCAGAGGGAGGGTGGGGATGTCGGTGGGGGCCGATTCGCGGACGATGATCGAGCATCGAGGAGAGAGTCAGGGTTTCCACGGGAGCAGACATGCTGTCTCTATTTCCATTGACACGTTGTTACACCGGCACGAAGGAGGCTCGAGCGTAATGCGGTGCCGCGCGGCCACGACGCGCGTTTTATTTATAACCTGCGTCGGTCCGAAACGGCCTCCGTCGTGACGCGCGTGTCGAATATTACGCACGCGTGCTGCGTCCTCTCTTGGTACACGCACGCACGCACGCACGAGGGTCCACCGTCGAAAAGGTGTTACGGGATCGAAAAAGATCTCGGATTCGTGTGGCGCACACGAGGTCGCGAACACCGAGCAGACACGGGTGCCGGTCCGAGCTTTTTATTTCCCCGGCTATTCTAATCCTGGGTCGGGTTTGCAGCGGGAAAGCGAATTGCTCGATCGACGAGCGGCTCTCGATATGATGGCTCCGAAAATAACGCTCGTGGATCTCGATTTAGCACCGGCGCCGTTTGGAAGATTTTCGGATCGATCGGGCGGAGGGAAATTCGAAAGACCACGGTCTGGTCACGTGGACCACGAGTCTAGAACGTGACTCGGATGACGGCTCGCGGACACATAATAGTTTCGATAAGATCCTCTTTGTTCTGACCGTATCAGGTCCGATAGATCGATGCCAGTCGGAGGACGATCGCCGCGGTTCCCAGGCGAGTTACCGAGCGAACAGAGAGTGTTCAAGCTCCGGGGAAAGAACCGGCGACGTCACCTATCAATTTCGAGGCGGCGTTCATCGCGACAGATCCTCTTGGCGCTATTCGTCGATTTCCGGGAACCAGGAAGACGGGGTACGGTTCCGTTCCCTCTTTCTCTCTCTCTCTCTCTCTCCCCCTCGGTCGAAAGTGTGCACACGTATCGCACCGAGTTGTGTGGAGCGACCGGGAAAGAGGAAACGGTGGCCGTGGAATTGGCACGGGCGCGCCGAGCTCTGCTTGGTGCTCGGCGCGCTAGACAGTTAACTGGAACGTCCGTATCGATACTTAAATTTCGTGTCTCCGGGCACGCTCGACGAGATGACACCCAACGGATCTAAGGGAGCTCGGGTACCGTCCGGTTCTGGAATTGCACTAACAGGAGATGAGAGGCGAATTTCGGGAGAAATATCTAAGCCCCGCGCGGGCACACGCGGCTGCTGACAGAAGCGTGCGCGCGCGCTGCGTCCGCGGAAGAGAACGACGGGGCAAGAGAAGCAGCATGCACACACACACACACGGGGGCGGAGAGAGAAAGAAAATACACAGTGGATAATGCGGACGATGATGCGTGTGTACGAACGCGTGCACGCCGACGGGGGAATAACGAAGGATCGTTTCGATAGAAGCGGATGACGGGCGAGAGAAGCGAGCGTGTGCGTTGCCCGGCCGAACGAGAGCGAGTGACGCGCGTGTGGAACGTGAACGAAAGAGAGAGTGGCCGAGGGTGCCGCGAGGAAGAAAACACGAAGAAGCACAGAGCCGGGCCGGTCTCGACGGGAACGGTGAACGCGAAATCACGCAGGATATGTACCGGGCAATCAAAGGACACCCTTGATCCGATTACGAGAGAGGAGGCTGCGTGGATCGGCCACGCTGTTACAGCGAGAGGGGATGGGACAGCCGAACGAGACGAAACGAAAGCTGTATCGCAGGAATGAAAAGAAACGAGAACCGAAAAAGAAAAAAGAAGGCGCGGAGAGGTGAAGAAGATCGAAACTGGAGAACGTCGACGAACTCGTATCGCGACGAACGTCATATATGCATCTATTTATATGTAATATGCGTGTGTGCGTGTGCATGCATGATGAATATATCCGGGAGTCTCTCTCTCGCTCTCCCGGCTGATCACTGTATGTGACAGATTTCTCTTCCTGTTCCTTTATCTTTCCTTTCGGCCTTATTTTACTCCCCGCCTCGTTCTATCGTATCCTTTCCCCCCCGTATTTTTATACAATTTATCTCTCTCTCTCTCTCCCTCTTCTCTTTATTTTTCTGTTTACTGCGTGTAATCGCGTATCGCCACAGGTGATTCACTGATCATTCTTCCACTGTTCCTCTCGGTCTGGACCCTCCACCCGCGATCATCTCCGCGCCGACCACACGGGGACAGAAGAAGAAGTACTATTTACGTATACGTGCGTGTATCGTGTATTATTACATAGAGCCCTGGTTACGGATTAGCAGTAGAAACAGCACACACTGGGATAACCGAGGTCGCAAACACTCGCGTAACTCAATTATATATTCCGTAATCCTGGCGTGTGTGGTGTGTCGGCCCACGCGCGACTCTTATCCACCGTTTATATCCACCCGTGCCGGTTGGTGTACAAGTTCGAAACGGTAACACGCGCCGAAAAACCAACCGACCGACCGACCGGCCGACGAAACAACAAGCGGCGTGTGTGCACTATTGTGGCCCGGTCGTCGCACTCGCGAGTCTCTTCTTCCTCCTACTCTTTCTGCTCCTTCTTTCCGTTCTTCTTCCTTGCTCCTCCTCCTCCTCCACCGCCACCACCACCTTCTTCTTCTTCTTCTTCTTCTTCTTCGTCTGCCTCTCAGTATCAAGTAATCCTTGCCGGTCGCCGGCTGTCACAGCGAAACGTCACGAGATGGAAACCAGCATCGGACGAGTTCACGTGCGGGACAACCGAACTGGACGAACGGGTGAACGAACCGTGAAACAAACGAACGTTACGTGGGTTCACACGTAACAACGACGATGACGACAAAATCCTCGACACTGTTCCCACACGGACACACCGGTCACCGTCGAGGACGTACACCGTTGAAAACACCGCGCACCGTAAACCGTGTCCCTAACCGTGTACGACGCACCACAGTCGTAGGATCGACGACGTAGGAGGATGCAAGAGACAGACACACTACTCCGTAGAAGACCGTTCGGCACGCTCGTCCGCGATAAGCCGACTCTCCGCGCGTGCACGCGTGGAGCCTCGAAGCGCGACAGACGTCTCTCCTCCCTCGTGGAGAAGGGAACGGACGCGCGCGGTCAGAAAAGCCGGGGAAAAAGACAC
Source organism: Lasioglossum calceatum (assembly GCA_963966675.1). Lineage (NCBI taxonomy): Eukaryota > Metazoa > Arthropoda > Insecta > Hymenoptera > Halictidae > Lasioglossum > Lasioglossum calceatum. The sequence goes on from OZ016549.1 coordinate 9,706,825, forward strand.
GCGGGGAGCGAGTGAGAAAGAGAGAGAGAGAGAGAGCCCAGAGCGGCCGGACGAAGACGGAAGCAATGACAGAGGGAGTGAGATGGAAAGACGACGGTGGTCGGTGGTGTTGGAAAAAGAGAGAGAGGAGAGGAGAGAGAGAAAGAGAGAGAGAGAGAGACCGTCGCGACGACGGGGATCGGACGGTACAGCACTAACGAGGGAGAGAATTTTCCTTATTCGCGTGTAACTTGTGACGAAATGCCGGGCAACACCGCGAGAGCGTAGACCCGAAGCATGAACGCGTGCCACACGACCGAGTAGCCTCTTGCCGGACAGTCGAAACAAACCGGTGCACGCGGGGGTTCGCGATGTGAACTTTACACCAGGTACGGCACGCAGGTAAAAGAAAACAGAGCCTCGGAGCGCGGCGCGGCGTAACGCGAAACACGCGCTCTCTCCGTAGTCACCGCGATCTCTCGTTGTAACGCAACGTCGTCGTAGGGAAACACGGTGCGCGGCGGTTGTGTGCTCTCTTTCTCTCTGTTTCTCGCGTTGCGCCCTGCCGGAATCGCGGCGACGAACAGAGGCGAGAGAAGGTACACGGTATAGGGACACGGAACGGAGAGGCAGAGAGAAAGAGAGAGAGAGAGAGAGAGTGAAGGAGAAAGATGGACAAAGAAAGATGTAGGAACGGTGTGCGAAGATAGACAGAGAGGCAACGAACGATCCCAGTGAACGATCAAGGGAGCGACCGAGAGGGATTTACGAGATCGACAGAGACCGAGCACGCCGAAAGAGGAGATAGAGGTGTACGGGTCTCTTTCTCGCGCGCACAGCACACACGAGGTTACGAACAAACGCGGAACAGACGAGGAGAGGCCAGGGTAGCGCGCGAGCGACGTAGCTCTCTAGCAGCCGGCAGCCTGCTGCTCGGGTCAATGACCTCTCCTTGCCGTCGTCGAGCTCTCCTCCGCTTGCGTTTATTCCCCACCTAGAGCTCCTTCACCCCACCGCTGACCCGCACCCGCTCCCCCACCATTCAACGTTCTCCCCCACTCTACCGTCGATCCCCCACTCAGCAAGGTTTGCCCCACTGTTGGCTCGCGTACACTCGAGCCGGCACCGTCGACGTAGCAGAGAACGACGTCGACGTCAGTTCGGAACGTAACGACGTTTCAGCCGAAGCGTTTTCGACGGAGGGGTGTTTCAAAAGGGTTAGAGGGGAAATCGCGTGGAGGGGGCAACGTTGGATACCCCTCTCGCGGTACGTAGACCGACTGGAGGGGGGAGACTGGAGAGCGAGGCGAAGGGGTGCAAAGCGCTCTGCTATTCGCGTTGTTTTCTTTCCTCCACGTTCTCCTCTCGCTGTTCTCTGCCTCTCTCTCTCTCTCTCTCCATCGTTCCACCCCTTCTTTCGCCCCCTCCACAGTCCGATCTTTTACCGTCTAATCAAGGGGTGGGGACGCGCTCACCTCCACTCGCCGACAGCGTACACCGGGTTCACTGGTACAGTGTACCCTCTCGAGCGGTGCAACGCTCTCTCTTCCTGATTCCGCTTCTAATCCGAACTCTCCCTCCCCGAAACCCGCTTCGAGGAGATCGACGCGTATTGCGGCCGGTCGGTCGGACAGGAGCGAGAGAGCGAACACGAAACCAGCAGGAGGGTCAGTGATGACCGATTCCGGTGGTAATGGGATACGATCCAGGGTCAGATTCGGTGCGCGTGGAAATCGGGGGTGGGATCTTGGACTTGCCGACGAGGTGGCCGCGGAATGGGTCATGCTTATCGATGAGACGGCTGGCTGACTTACTGATAACGCTCCCGGAAAATTGTTAACCTCTCGTAACCCGGTTTTATTTGTTTCCTGCGCGATACACCGCGCTACGTTTCAAATACACCGCCAACCGCTAGATGTTTCGGAGCACTGAATTTCCGATTCTGCAAAAATCATTTTCTTCAAAGACGACAGTAGTCCGGACTCATTTTAAAACAAGCTTCCACTTTCGCCAGCCATCGTTCGTTTCTTTCTAAAATATTTTTGATGCAGCAGCTGGGAAAATAATGAATCGACTCCAAAAATAATTGAAAATGTTTTTCGAGACTTCATTTGCTACAGATTTGAAGATCGAAGCTTTTCCTTGGAATGACCTCTTAGAACTTGATGAGTAGACAGCGGATCTTTAGGCAAAATAAACATTTGCTACCTGAATTGAAAATAATATAATAGTAATAGTTTTAGATTCTTCTAATGTTTTTATTGTTTTAAATTACACACACTCATGTTTGTTATAAATGCGTAAAATCCGCTGTCTATTTCAATGAAACCTGCAGTGCCAATTTTAAAGCAATACAAACTGCAGCATGACGTTTTTACACCAAATATGTTTCTTATTTCTTTTTGGTAAAACAGTATATTTTGTGGTTTCAGTCACGAGAAAAATTTTCGAATGTTTTCAGACCACTGCTGGACTTTAATTCGATCCAGAAGCAATTTGTAATTTCAACGCTGCTTGTTTGACGCAGTTGTAGGCGTGCGTACATCGTGCAATTAATTTGGAAACTGATGTAATAAATTAGATTGGTTGGAATTACTATTTGATACTGGGTCAAATTGGAAAAGTATAGCTGGAATTAATGATAATCTAGTTATAACTAATGTAGGGGTGTATATTATAGAATTTCGTGTAATTATTTAGTGTAATACATTGATTCGGATATTATAAGTTTTCATCATTTCCGAGGAAAGATTAGTTTCGAGAGAATAAATAGACAATTTATTTATTTAAATAAATAGACGAAAGAGTTAATTAGAACATTTTCTTTCCTATGTGAATTGTTTAGCGAAGAGCGCGAATTCCTTTCTGACGTTTTATCCTCTCAGAATCGCGAAACTAATTAAGTAAATACGAACCTTCTGTAACGCGCAGTGTAATCTTACTTCTGGTAGGTTTTGCGCAAAGGAAATCGTTCTTCACGATCAGATAGAAGGATATTATGCGAGTTAGAAAATGGAATATGTATTTACATTATTCCTCCGGTCTACGATTATCGTGTGTGGTATCTTACAATGAGAAGAAAGTTTCCAATAAATCAGAGTTATTCAATTCATTACGAATTAAAAGTGTGCAAACAACTATTTGCATAATTGATTAATTCAATTTTACAAATAATGATCCGTTATAAGAATCACCTGTGTCCAGAGCTAGGGAAAATAGTATTTTAAATAGTAAATAGTAAATGATTCTATTTATTTTAAAGTATGTGTACAAATTTTTCTGAAAATAGTATTTTATTTGAAGAATATTGAAAATATTTGTATTTTGTCTTTACTTTCAATTTCAATTTTAAATATTATTGCTGCAAATAATGGTTCGAATTCAATACATTTATGTGGGTGTAAATCGTTTCTCAGAATATTATAACAATGCAAAAAGTAAAATATTTTATTTCGTGTTTCTGATCGATAAAATAGAAATATTTTATTTTGTGGATCAAATTGTTAAAATAGAAATATTTTATTTTGAGGTTCAGATTGTTAAAATAGAAGTATTTTATTTTCTAAAATATTAAATAGTATTTGAAATATTTGTTTCGCCAAATAATGCCCACCTCTGCCCGTGTCTAACCCTCAAAATTATAAAATAATTGACAGTGATCATTTTAAATAATAAAGTATTTTCTGCGTCGAATCAGATTTAAACTTTTTAATTAATTTGCAGCAGGTACAATTGAAAATAATGATTAATGACACGTAGTTCGATGTGCAAAAACTTCATGGGCATTTTCAATGATCATAAACCCGGCGAGTAGATCAAAAGATTCTTAGGTCCGTTGATTAATTGGCCCAGTCCGTTTCTCGCCTCGGAGTTGGCGACACTCTGTCGATCGAATAAATAGTGGGGCCGTTGACTTTTTCGTCGACTATATTTCGTCGATCTAATCTGCGATCTCCGATCGAAACGGCACGATACCGGCCGCTTAGGAAACTTACGGCCGGGCTACCAATGTCACGAGCAAAGGTCTATCGTCGCCGATAACGGGAACTAACGAGAGCTAATCTATCAAGGACGCTCGACAGTGAAAATTTGACCTTGATCGGCTGGGGACCGTTCACTCGAAAGCCGAAGGCAGTGAATACTCTCCTGTACAGGTTGGCTCATGGTGACAGTGAGCGTTGTAAATGGCGAAAGAACCTCTCAATTTTACGCGTAGTTTTTCATAGATTTTTACTGTAAATTTTTCGGAAGACTCGTTTTATTTTGCTGATTTGGAATACACTTCGAGAGCCTAGCAATAATTATCAATGTAACATAGTTATGTACAAAAATAATTTTGTGAAATGTTTTTTCGTCAAGATTCTGATAATCTATTAATTATTGTAAAATTGCACACATGTATGTATTATACTACATCTAGGTAATTATTACAACAATCAATGAATATTTGAATATTATAATTGGAAAAATAAATACGTGTTCACTTCCGAAATTTCATATGAAACACTATTTTGAAAAATCTATATTGTTGTTGGTAATGTAAGCAAATATTGATAATAGTTGTCTATTTTCCCAGAAAATTTTCTAAAAAATCCAAGGCATCATTTTAAGAACAATTTATAAGTCGCAATTCATAGTTATATGAATATGTTAATATAATTGTCATTCTGACCTTCAGACCTTCTGACTAATTTAAGAGGAAATATACTATTTATAGGTTAAGGAAGTTTTTTACGATTCCATTCCTGTTATTCCGTACTTATGTTTGCTCAGTAATGACGCCGATTGCCAAAACCGTTCTCAGATTGTGTGTGTATACCGTATCATTAATAGTTCAAAGTATTTACTAAACTCGCGATTCTACATAATTCATAAATGAGTCACAGTATTATAATAAAGTTGACGGTAACGTAATTCTATCTCAATTAATATTTCTTCGATCCCTTTATACGGATAACAATCAATTCTAAATACAGTTTTAGACAATGCCTTAGATATGAATTAATAATGATGATAATAATATATTAATAATACATTAATGACATATTGATATCATATTAATAAAATATGTATGTTAAAAACGTCATAACAGAAATGAAAGATCATTCGAATACTTCTGACATGAAATGCGTTGTCCTATTCTATTGCAAGAATGAGCCAGATGTTCCCAATAATATTTTTGTTACAGAAAAAGATTAAAATATATAGAACGCATATAAAGTGCCGGGGACGACTAGCACTCGCAAAACTTTTCTATTCAATGCTGATTCTTGTCCACGTGAAAGTCTCCAAGTAGAAAGAAACGAAATATCGGAGACTCGTCGTGCGTGCGAGAAAGTGCTCGAACTTCTGCAGTGTTTCGTGTCTGTTCGTCGCTTCTTTTCCTATCGAAATCCAGAAACAGATTTATCTTGTGAGCCGAAAATAATGATTGTTCTTTTCGGAAACTTTAGCGCGCTGAAACTTCTGTCCAACTACTATAGAGTTCGCATACCGTTCATACAACTACATAAAACACTTTCCGAACTAAAGTTTCATTTAAAATAAAAGTAATATAACGGACACAAAAAATCGAAATTATCGGTATAGATTTCGTTGCAAGTTATTCAATATTTAAATTATTTTTGTATACCTAAAGCAAAGGAGTCGGATAAAATTCTATTTTTCCCGAATGGATTAAAGCCAGAGCACACGTGCGTCAAGCAAAATTAGAACTTTAACAATTTTGCTATTTTTCGCGCGCTATAAATGCACAGAGAGCCTAGTTATAATTAATACGTTGTAACGACTGCAGTTGAACGGGGGGAAGGGGGGAGAGGAAGTTTTTTCGAGAAGAAAGGAAATTAATAATAGAAGACCTCCTAGGTTTGTGACGTGCAACTAAAGACAGAAAAATGGGACGAACCACGATTATTTCGAGATCGGAGCACGTCGCCTGAAGTTTAAGGTCAGAGTCAGATTTCGATGTTCTTATCGTGTTTCTAGATATCGCGTTTTATCGTAGCCAAGCTTTGTGTTAATATAAGCATGGCGCTTTGAGTCTACCCGAAGCTATGTTTGCGCAATGAATACATATATTCTTTACGACGTGACAGCCGGCTCTATATTTGTTGAATATTGGAACGATGTTATTTTACTTAGTTTCGTTCCAGTTTCGTGGATTACATAAATGGAATAAAAAAATGTAGAAATTTTGTGTATGCATTTAAAACAGTATTGCTCAAAATAATGAATTAATCGAATTTAATTTATTTGGACCTATACATTTATTCTAAAAGGCCAGTTAGACGCCATATTCCGTTCCAAGAATAATTATCGAGTGCTCCTCTAATAAAAACGTAATTATGCTTTTGCAGGAAAATTAGTAGGCGAAATACAAAACGAAACGAACAGAAGGATTAATGAATATTATCGGTTTTCATTTTACAATTAAGCAAACAATTTTTGCAAGATTTTATTTGAATAAGATTTGATTTGTACAATTTGAATAGCTTCTGAAAGATGTCAAGCAATTTCTTGAACCACACAAAATTAATTAATGAAATTTAGAAGAACGTTGAGAGGAAAAGAAATAGCTCAAAACCATAAAATACAAAGTTTAGCAGAGGACTGAAGTTGTAGCTGACCGTTCACAGAAAATTTGTTTGTCCGCAAAAGTCAGAACCTGCAGAAACATTGAGAAGCTGCAGCAAGTTTGATGATGATCGTACTTCGAAGTCTCACGAGTAGAATGGGTGAGATCGGAAGAGTTCTTTCGACAAAACTAAAAGAAGCTGCTCGCGGACAAGAGGTTAAATAAGAATGTACGAAAATAGCTGAGGTAAAAGGGCTCGGTGTTTAGGCATCGAAGTCTCCCGGGGACAAGGACGCAGAACGGTCGAGTCCGACGGCAGCGAGAAAGATGGCGAATGCCAGTCTCGCGCGCTGCGATGTGGCCGTAATCAGAAAACCGTACGGTGGTCGAGTGTTAGCAGCAGTCCTTCATAGGACATTGACTTTGAGATATCGTTGGCTGGCTGCGACGACGCTATCTCATTTCGGCTTATCGCACTTGTTTCGCTGTACCTTATCTCTCCGCCGCCTCCTTAAGTCACTTTCTCGCAGGCTGCTTCGTGAAATCGTTATTGCACGTTTGCTACGTCGCGGGCAAAGCGCTCTGAAAATTCTGTAACGGGTTTAATAAGCTGCGGGAACACGAATTACCCTCGGTCTGCTAGAAAGAGAGGGCTTGTCTCTTTTTTAAAAGTCTTTACCACACCTTCTCCGCAAGCTCTTCCGGCCACCGGAAGTTTCGTACACAACGCGTGGTTACACGTACAGTCATGTTGTAAAGATCGTTCCATGGTTTTGTGATTTCAGAATTATACGATCAAGTGAAATTGCATCTTTGTTCTCCGATACTGTGACCTGACTTTTTTTCCTCACGCTGTGGACGGTATTTTTAGAATGTGTTAGATGGGAAGGTCGTGTTTGTTTTTATTTTACGGTCGATGCTGTGTTGATCATTTTCGCATATCGACTTTCCTTCGTCTCTGTTAATTTACTGTATTGTTATTCTCACTACGGTTACCAAATGAATGAATAATTGATTTGTCGTCATTATTCCACATTGTTCTTTGTCCCCTCCCAGACTAGAATTCATGTATTTCTGTCGAACAGCGGATTTTATGCATTTATGACAAAAATCAGTAAGTGTAATGAAACAGTAAAAATTTAAAGAATTTAAAGAACATAAATTTCTATTTCGCTCAAGTCTGTTGTAATGCAGGTAGAAAATTTTTATTTTGCATTAAGATCCGCTGTCCAATTATAAAGCAATGGGTTAAAGCTAAAAGGCAGAATTGTAATGAAAAAATAGTATTATACAAGGAGGTCCAGTGAAAAGCACTTGAATTGTTATTTCTGGAAAAAATGGAAAGCTTTATTAATAAAAATTGTTCGGATCAGGGAGATCTATAACATGGCGATGATACTTCACTTTTTTCGATCGAACATGCTTGAAACATCGAATATATACATAAAAAAATAAAACAACAATAATATGGACGTCTGCGTCACACAATATTCAACTATTTCGCAATTCCGACGGTAAAGAAATACGTCGCGGGTGTTTAGCCTCGCAATTTTGATCTGCCATTGTCGGCGATCGTATCTACGGTTCAATTATTCCCGGCAAGGCAGCAATATTGTGTGCGTCTTTTTTTGTTCGCAGAAGCGCGCCGCGTTTTATATCGGTATCAGGATCGGGCCTCTGCCGCGGTCGTTTACCAGTGTCTACCGAGGCAAAAGTGAATTCGATTGATTAACATTCTAGCGTAAAATTATCACGTAATCGTACCGCGAGTGGTCGGTATATCGGAGCCGATCGGAGCCGGGCGCGAAAACGGTGCTGCAACAACGGCTTCTAATTATAAATCGAACTTCAATAGGCTTATCACAGCGAGGCAGGTGGCCCTTGCCGGACTGTTATTAATAAACATGCTCGAACGCTCGGACGATCGGTGAACCGCGAAGCTGTTCGTTGCAACGCGAAAGATCGGTTAATAAACCTTGACACCGATCGACGCGGTTGCTTCGGCGAACGCGAGGAGATCTGAACACGGCGTGGCTCGAAACATTGTTGCAATTGCGATAGAGATCGCTTATGAACATGTTTACCCTGTGTGCGACGCCGTTGCTTTCGAATTAAAGCCTTTCACCGCGTATCAAGTTCTCCAAGAAGTTCCTCCGGCTTTCATTAACGGGGTAGACCCGGTTCGACTGTCTAAAAATATCCTACCTATTCCAACTTTATGGCAGATTGTGTCGCGAACCAATTTTCCAATGTTTCTGGACCCGTTTCAACCCTTAGTGTTTTTCATGATATACGTATCTGCATTTTACCACCCGTTATAGCATATAAAAATATTTTCAGAAAAGTGAATGACGAATTGCAATTAAATTTTGGTTAACTATATTTTTTAAGGGTAAATATGTTAATGTAATTCTTAACATCATTCTCTATTTTCTTTTGAGAAGTAAATATTGAATAATGGCAGTTATTAAAACGGTCCTTCAACATTTTCTTATACATTTTTTTATACCCAAACTAGAAGGAATTATCTAAGATTCCTTTAATTTGTATAAGATAGTTCCTTCTTAAAATTGATCTAGGATTCCTTTCGTTTCGCGACAGTGACAATAAAATTTCCGATTAAAAACTGTCGATCGTTGATTGAAGAAAAAGAGGAGTATTCGATAATGTACGAGTCTAGTCAGCAGATTCAAGAAAATGGTTCTTGAATGGGAGGTTCGTCGGTATCCTTCATACTCACCTGTTCTTGTTCCCACGGATCGTTACCTTCTTTGCCCTTTTCAAAAAACGCATCGACCGACATTTCCTTCCATAATCGGAACGGGAACTAACGCCGAAAATTCTACAAATTGTTAGTCAATTGAATATTGTTTCAACGATTTCATTTCAAACATCGTTGACAAGAAATCCGAGATAATAATAGGGAATACAGTAAAAGCTCCTTCGTTGTCCAAAGGCCGGGGGTTTGAGCGGACAACGACCGTGCCCGGACACTATTTTCGATTTATGACTGCGTCTTTAGTGAAACGGCTAGTTAAATGACAAAGAAAAGCATTCGCAGTCAAAAGCAGTCAACTGTCTGGCTTTAAAAAACTCCTTATTTCCTTGCCATATTCCTTTCCTATTGTTCTCCGTTCTGCGCGGGTCTGTACAGTCCTGGGACACATCTGGCGACCAGATCCACGCAGGCCTAATCCTCTCGTTGACAGGCAGTGGAGTGGGTAGGCACTGGACAACGATCGTGCCCACGATTCAGGACAAGGAGCGATTACTGTACTTGTTTTTTTAATAAAGGGCAAAAGGCATTTAATACATTATTTACGCAGAAAATTTCTTAACTGGACAACTATTGGTGTTCTTACATGGCTGGTCGAATCCCGAGAAGAATTCGCTAACCTGCTGTCAGACTGGGCAAAAATTTTTATTCAAATAACATTTTTGCCCAACTCTGCCGGCTGCGAATAGAGCTACTCGATTCCACCCTTCGTTTTTAGTTTAAAGACGTATGGAAAAAATACCTTTACGTACACCTCCCACGAAGAGGGGTAGTGTGGGGCTCGGGGGAAACAGGTCTTCGGTTTTCCCAATATGTACCCACTAAAACAGCCACACGTCTAGGACTCGGAGCCCTTTTCTCGCTCTCTAATGTCCTTGAGGACAGTCAGTGCTCCGCTTTTTGCATTTCTCCTGACTGCCTCCTTCCCCAGAATCATTCCACTCCTGTTCTTTGCTAAAACTTCTCGATTTCACCCTGAAACCGTCCGGCCAATTTCATCCCCGAGATATCGCCGGGCTAATCGAGCGGGTCCGCATCGTGAGAAAACGGCGCGGCGGGGCTCTCGGTTGTTCGTTAGGGTCGTCGGGCGTGCCGAATGTAAACAGAAGTGAACTTGGCAGTGTCGATAATATTTCCGAGAGTGAGGGTCGTCGTGGTTCAAATAGCAGTGGCAGTGGCGGCACCGCACCGGAGAGAAAGTACAATCGCGGCCGTCGAGAAAAAAGAGAGCACGACCGTCGAACCAGGCCGAGCTAACTAGGGGGGAAAATGGAAAGAGAAGCAATAAAAATGAAAGAAGAAGGAAGGAAGAAAAGAACGGAACGAGCAAGAGGAATCCGAAAGGGTGAAGGAAAAAGGGGAGGGCGGAGGTGGGACTGAAACGATACAAAGAAAAAGAACCGGGAGCCTTCGGTGGCAGCTATCATAAACGGTTAAACAGCACCGACTGATTTACGAGCACGTGATTACGTCGTCGAATTAATCCTGCCGGTCACTCCACTCTCACTCTCCCCATTCTCCTTTTCCCTTTTTCCTTCGATTCAACCCGACCGTATCTTCCTCGACCGCCGCATCGCTTTCTTCGACAACATCGCGAACCGATACATACCGAACACTACACCGCAGGTCTAACCATCACTCTGTTTACTGCGATTCTAACGTTAACAGTGTACAGAGCAGAGTTGGGCATTAATCAATTAAATTTTTAACCATGATTGATTGATTAATGTGTACGATTAGAAAAAGTAATCATTGAAAAATTGATTCATTCGATTGATGAAGTTAATCGTCAATCGTTAATTTTAAAAAGGAATCATCGAAATATAGGAGACTGATTTAATCAATTGTTGAAGTTAATCGTCACACGGTCTATCCATAAATTGTAATAAGGAGGGAGAGAGAGACAGAGAGCGGAGATGGAGAATTGACAGAAATATCTGCGGTTGTAAGGAAAAACGCCGCATGTCACACTTTCAAAAAGTTAAATTTTATATGATATTTTACATGATAATGATTATTATAGTTATAATTTTACATGATAAATGTTACATATTATGTTGAATGCAAGCCTGTGAAGACATCACAAGAATCGAATGGTGTCTCGTTAAATTATTCTCGGCTCATTAAAATTATTAGATGCGGAGAAGCGGATTATTAAGAGAGGAAGGCATCAGAATAAATTGATTACATATTCTGTACAAATAATTTTGATAATACTGTTGGCGCCTAACATTATTGCGAATATTAATTATTTTTCTCAATTTTACTTAAATTGTATAACAAACTAGAGGCAAGCTATGAGAAAATAACGTGTTAATTCTTTCTCAATACCAGTCGTGAAATTTTTATGATTAAATGAAAATTACAGTCCTCGATTAATATGTATATACATATGCGATAGCAGCGATTACTTTATCTCGAGGGATCTTACAAACCAGATTCTTCACACTTCATAAACTACAAATTGAGACATAAATCGCCGCGTGGATGATAATTTTTTTGCGTTCTACATATTCTATTCATTAATATGCAGCGTCGCCTTGAAAGTAGATCCTGATTAACATTGACGTCTGAATATTATGCTATACTGATTAATAATCGTGCAACATTGCAAGTCAATGAAAATCGTTGCAATCGACGGGACGCGCCAGTTTGCCGATATTTTATGCGTGCGTCGCGTCGCAAGAAGACAATGTCGTTTCGCGATTACTCGGTTTATGATTCATTCATTCATTGCGACAGTGAAGTAGAAATTAATTTTTTATGGCTTCTTGCAATAGAATTGTTTTTATCTATTCCCATTCCCATGAGAAGCAGAGCACAGCGGCAAATGTGTCATTATACAATACAGGGTAAGTCTCGTAACGTGACGATCTCAAATAACTCTTAAGTTATTTGTTGTACAAAAAAAATGTTCAAACGAATGTTGCATGATTCCTAGGAGGGCAAACAGTGCTGCCATCTGATTTTTGTTACTTCGATTTGTTATCAAGATATGAAGGTCACCTTCAGTTTTTTAAATAGAGTGCCCAATATTTTTTCTCGAACTCGGATGAAGCACAAAATTCGGCGTAGAAAAGTATTGACCTTCATATATCATAAATCTAATAGTGTCGAAAGAAGAAAGAAAATTGTTTCGTTAATATCTCGTAAACTATTAGATTTAGGACATATGGAGGTCAATACATTTTTACTCAGAATTCGATAGTCTATCGATTCATTATACAGAAAGTAGGTGTTCCCATTTTAAAAAATCAAGGTGACTGAAATCTGATATGTGCCCATAATTATGAAAGTTAATAGTCTAACAAGTGAAAATTGAAAACAAAAACTGTGTAGATGTTCACTTGTTACGAATCAAATTTAATTTACAATAATTTATGAATTGGCTTTGCGTAGTTTTCGAAACTAATTATAATAAATTTCAGAATGAACTATAATGAAGGAAGAACACATTCGGAACTTTCTGAAGTATACACTGGCAAGCCGGTTTCTATGCAACGACAGGAAAATTGAACGAATCACGAACAGGGTAATCATATTAACCATAATTCCCGGACGCTTATCGTCGCCGGTCGGATATTGCCGTGTAAACTGGAGTTTAAGCGCGATCATCACTCGGTAATCAATCTAATCGAGATGTGCTTAGATGACGAAGCCTATCGAAAAGTCAATAATACATACCGTAGCCTAACTGTACCGAAAAATATACAAGTGTATTGTGATCTGATGATAGGCATGGTTAATAATACCGCATTATAATAAATACAATTGTAGAGGATTTAATTAAATTAAACTTCAAGATGCGTGCACCTCGAGAGAGGAGTAGAGAGTGATCAAATAAGTCACTGCATACTTTATCAATTAACATTTCAAGTGTTAATTCTTCAATCAAGATCGAAGTAAATAAATACGATAAACATTATTCGCGTGAAACTGTTATATGTTAAAATTCTAGAAAAGCTAATACTTTTATGAAAATGGTGAATGTACTAGAATATAACGAACATAAACAGGAAATTATTAATTGTGGAAAAACAAAATAATTAAAATTTTTTAACAATGTACATGTAAATAATTTCAAGAATTATTCGCATCTATACCAATTGTAGATAATTATATATCTACGTATTGATTATACCGATTGTAGGTAATTATATATATTCGTCTGTACTGTTTGATGGTACATTCACAGAAAATGTTATCGGTGAGGTAGATTAAAATCAACAATAGTCGATTCTAACTAATGAGCTTCACTTCGTGTATCACCGATAACGTTGAGAATGACATAAAAATGGTATAGCCCTATTTAGACACCGACGGTGCCCTAAATAGATAATAAATTCAATGAATGTATCATTACAAAATCATGTAACAAATTCTTGTTTTAAAAATTGCAATGAAAAAATACGTGAAACTTACAAATATGTACTACAGTCGTATAGTACATATTTCTGTGATATAACCAGCTTGAAAAATTAGATTATAAAGTGTGCACATTTTTGTTATTGTGGTTTATATAATTAAAATATCAAACATTTCGTACCATGAGATTCTTGATGACGAATGTGTTTGCTTGTTCGCAGGTATTCTATCATCTATTTTATTAAATAAATATGTTACAAAGAAAATGTTGGTTATATAACCTATAACTTTTAGTGTTTTTATATGTACTTAAATATGTATTTCTTGTTTTTAGAAAGGCATCTTATTGGTTTATCTTTTTCTGTACATATATATTAAAATAACTTGAACGTTATTAAAGATACAATATTTTCAAGAATAATCGAAATTTCAAAATTAAGATCAACGAAGTGCCGCGCGAAATTTAAATGTATCATTTATCGATTTGCTTATGAATGTTTCAGGTCAGACGATGCATTCCAAGGAGCTTTTCAACTAACAGGATGTTGCTCGCGGATGAGAAATATTTAGATATAACGGAAAACAATGGTGTAAGTTAGAAACAATGAAACTCTTACAATTCAAAGAAATTTTGCACACCAACTTTTGTATGTTATCTATAGACTGAGGATTTTATGCATTTATGACAAAAATGAGTAGCTGTAATTTAAAATAGCAAAAATATTAGAAAAATTTGAACATACTATTATATTATTCTCAACTTGCTAAACGTAATAGGGAAGAAAATAAATTTCTATTTCACTCTAATTCATTGCAAACTCAAGTAAGAAATTTTTATTGTGCATAAAGATCCACAGTCTAGTTATCTAATATAGAATATTAATCAATTTAAATCTTTATAGGTACGTACATTGACATTAAATCACCCTGCAACACGTAATTCTTTATCTCTAAATATGTTGAAGTTTCTCTATGAAAATATTAAGAACGGTGAAAATGACAAAAATCTCAGGTCCATTGTCATCAAAGCTGTTCCAGGGAAAGTATTTTCAGCCGGACATAACTTAAATGAATTGGTTAGTTTGTAAACCAGACACCATAGGGGTTTGTTAATGTAGTAAGGATTTTACGTTTATCACAGAGAAATGATTGGCTTGCGTCGTTTAGACTGCTAATAATGAGAAGCTCCACAAGGAAATCTTTGAAACGTGTTCAAGACTGATGCATTCGATTCCTCAGTGTCCAGTGCCTGTGATAGCTGCTGTCGATGGTTTAGCTACCGCAGCTGGTTGCCAATTGGTAGCTGCATGCGATGTTGCTGTTTGTACAGAAAGGAGTTCATTCGCAACACCAGGGTATGCCTCATTGTAATCAAGCTAAATATTTCTTTAAGGGGGTAGACTTGTTTCCAGGATTTCAAGGGTACGGGATGCGCCTTCTCATTTTTCAGCAATCAAAAGCGCTAGATAAAAGATCAATCTGGGACGCAGTCGCCCTCAAAAGTCCTATTTTTACATTTGCGAGGCATAATTATTCGGAAGCATACAGCTGCGCATGCAGGGCAAAGGTTCCAGTTACCATGTCCCACCTGGTTATCGGACACAAAACACTTTTTAGAAATTAATAATTTTTGGGAACTCTATCTTCGCATTATCGAAAAATGAAATTTCCAATCCTGGAAACGAGACTACGCACTTAACATCAAGCGCTTAAACCTTGATTTTATTGCACATTTTCTTTTAGTGCCAATCTGGGAATATTTTGTTCTACTCCAGGCATTCCATTGGTACGAAGTGTACCCAGAAAGATAGCAATGCATATGCTTTTCACAGGTTTCTCCATAAGCGGAAAAGAAGCGTATGAAGTAGGTCTTGTGAGCAAGGTAGTCCCAAATGACAAACTTGGTGAGTCATTACAAGATTTAGTTACAGAAATATTTTGTAATGATAAACCAGTAATGTAATTATAATTACTAAATACAGAAGAAGAAATTAATAAGATTACCGCAGCCATAAACACGACAAGCCGCTCAGTGATACACATTGGAAAAACATTTTTGTATGAACAAATGGACCTCGACGTGTCGACTGCATATTTCCTGGGGACTGAGAAAATGGTGAATAATTTGAAGATGAAGGATGCTCAAGAGGGAATCAAAAGCTTCATCGAAAAAAGAAAGCCTGTTTGGAGTCATAATTATGAAAAAGACTAATCTACGTGGCCTAAGATAATTTTTATACCGGTTTCTATCAGCAATCCTATTGTCTTCCACTTGTATATTAAATAGCTGTTGTTTATTGAAAGGGACTTTTCATTTCTGTTACTGGAATTGATGATTGGTTGTATACGTGATATGAAGCATGAATTCAGATCACACTGTCTCGTGATATCCATGCATCATAATGTGTAATCAGGTTAAAATATGTTATCGTATGACAAAGTGCACTCACTAAATGGAGGTTTAATAGATAACCTTTCGAAATAAAAATATGAAAATAACACTCCCTGTGCTTAAGAGGACCTTAAGAGGATACTTGAAAAATTCTCGGATGTAGCATAAACACATGGTTGCATGTGCAATCTTGAAGAATCTACTTACGATTCAACATGTTTTACGTTATAGAAAACAACCAAATAATTTGAGGTCTTGTATTCATCAATTATGAATATTACTGAGGTTTTCAAATTCTTTTAATCGTTCTACTCTTTTTGCCATAAATTCATAAAATCTGCAGTTATTCATTACTGTCCCTTACCCTTCGTTTTTATATCTCTATACGCGTATATCTCTCTGTTCTTTGTGCTTATTCTCCACATTTATCCTTGTACTCAATAGCTTGTCGTTTGTTTGCAGATTGCACTCCAACTTACCTTTTATTACTCTCACTGCCTCTGACAGTGATTACTCATCTAAACTCTCTCGCATAACAACCTAAAGATGAAAAGTTTCCGGATGCGATCACGCCATGACCTGTTTCAACATCTTCGCCAACTTTGACCACTTCCCGGTCTCTACTCCTCTAATCTTTGCTACTTGATAAATATTTGGTCGTCTTTGATCTCTTATTTGTCCTTTTCTATTAACTATTTATACGCTTTTACATTAACCTCTACCACTAGGTCTTCTCCAGTCTTCTCTTTCTTCTTTCTATAATTATTGAACTGCGAATGCTGTGCATCTATGGCAAAAATTAACCCGCGAAATATAAAATGGGAAGATCTTAAGAGTATCAATCGGTGGTCACTCGGTAAAAATTCTTCATGCATCATCAATTTTGTAATTACCCAAATATTCTCTTTCTTCGCCGGTTAACTAATGTTTACATACTTCCGGCGACTTGTTAAATAACTTAGATATTTACTAACTGGAAAAATGTATCGAAGAGACGCAGAGATATTATGACTTCGCGCTATATGGGCTATCTACAATACATGTGCAGATATCCCCTTACAAAGGAGACGCGTATACTGCTATGTTTTAAATCTGGAAGGTCTAGCCAGATAAAAGAGACGTGGTGGTCGTCACCGATATCGCTTGTCCCGTCAGAAAAAATCTTTTTTCCTCCTATTCTCGTTCTGTTTGTGATCGAATCTATCTCCCCACTCGCTGACCAGCCGAGTTTATATAAATTCGCACCAATATTACAACGTAGAATCAGTATAACGCTGTTACTCCACGCAACGAGCACGCGATATACAGGAATGAATGAAAAATCAGTTTTTCGTGTTGCCAAACTTTATCTTACAAGAACGAATAATCTCGACAGAGATTTGCCATTTGGATTCGTTTGATGACAGTTTTGCACGACTCTGATCGCGGCTGTATGAGGTTCCGGGCAACCAAACACCGAACTCGAAGATCCAAAAGGCTTGGCGGAGGTCGACTTGCGGGAGCTGAAACCATTAGTGTTCGAAAGGCGAAAAGCATCATTACTAAAAGGGAAATCGCCGAGCTGCTCTTCGAAACCTGTACTGGTTCGTGTTTTTCTAAACTCTATCATCGTTGAGGATGCTCTGGTTCGACGTAATATTAAACTTTAAATGCCTTTATGTCGTCATCTTTATACTAATGAGTCGAGTCACAAACATTCGCGTTAGTCTATGAGCTCCATTGTTTCTCGTGCCTTCATTCTGTATCCATTCATCCCTCCTCTTTCTCTCTTCATCCCAATCTAGCGTTTTCCTTTTCGTTTCTGGAATTGATATCTTTCCCCTCCAACTTAGTTTCTTAATCTAAGTGCAACTGCCCCAATTCCTCCTTCACGTGGCCTCTCATTATTTCTTATAGATCTTGTCGTATCTCTAGCGCCTCCTCCACATTTCACCCCCTTATTATCTTCAATCTTTTTTAGCATGTTTTGTACCTTCGTATCGAAGAATCTTCCAGTTTGAATCTCTTCTTACTTTATTGCATTTCCTTCTTCGATGTTTCTATAGTTACATCATTTTGAGAAAATTTTTAAGTCTAGGACATTTCTGTTGCAGACTGTAAAAAGATGGCCGCTATACCGCAAGGTGCCTACACAGCGTGCAAAGTTCGCCGCAATCTTGAACGGGACGCTATGATAACCCACTCTATGGACCGGAAAGAGAAAGCGGGCAAAGAAGCCTTGTTCAATGCGAGACTCTCCGAAGAAGGTATTTATATTATAGTTATCGCAGTTACATAAGATGCATTTTTATTTTTGGAATTAATAAATTTGTATTCAACGCTTATCAATTCTGTACTAAGATATGCTGTGCTAAAATAGTATCAAACTGAAAAAAATATGCGCGATTGTAGATGTATTTATACATATTAACTTTGACATTTGCATCTTCAAATCTTGCTTCATTTTATCACCATCATGTAGTACACAATTTTATTGTTCTGCCACCTCTTTGCAACCAACAAATTTTTTTATTGCAATCTTGCTACTTTTTCAGTCTTCATGAACTTTATATGATAACTGATTTGTAAATACGCAGACAGAGAGCCGACGCCGATGAAGTACAACAGTAAACTAATGAACAGCATCTGGGGACTTTACAATCGTTATTCTGTGCACAATTTTAAAAAGAACACCGATGCCAACGACGGGGTGTTCCAATCGTTCGTGGCGGTTTTGGGAGCAGCTTTCCACAGCCATGCACCCGCCGCGAACAAAATGACTGCAGCTGCAGTCGCCCAAGAGTAATTCTTAAAGAACAGAAACCAAAGACCGATTTACAATCGAGTCTCCTCCTGTTTTATCCATTTATCCAATTATTTTCGAGTAACTACTGTTAATCAGAATATATAGAATGGCACGGAGGCTTGAAGATTTTTATTAAAAAGTATTGTTGGCAATATTTTTATTGCTAGACTGCGATGTTTAAGAAAGATGAGTACAGAGTGTATTTTAATAAGCTACATATACGTAGCCGATAAGAGTCTGTTGTTTACTTTGATTCAGGTCTCTGCAACATAGCGAGAAATTGGATTTGCGTAAACGTAAACATTCGCGGTCTGCTCGTCAAGTTTACTATCTTTCCGGCATTTTTCGCCACAAAGATAACGAGGAGAATATTAATTGAACATGAAACCGACTGAAACGATATATAATGAAATAATTAAATATATAATATAAATATACGATATATAATAAAATAATTAAATATATAATATAAATATACGATATATAATAAAATAAGAATATAAAAAACATATTCCGAACTATTGTACACGTTGGAGGATGTTTTAACCCTCTATAGCCGAAATTTAGTTATTCTGTTACTCTAGATACAAGATGTTATGTATGATTCATTGAGATACCTCAATTTGTAATTTCAAAATATTTCATAAACGCGCATTATTTCTTACACTTAGTTTAACACATAATTCGAGGGTACATATACATATAATATAGAAGAACACAGCCTTAATATGTCTAATCATATTTATTTGTTCATGTGTACTGTTACTAATAGATACTATACGCTTAAATACAGATGATGTATTGCAGAAACGAATATACCAAAAAACTTAGCAATGTACACGCTATTCAAGTCATTTTAAATAGATTACTTTATCGTTTATCGATTACATCGTCCAACAAGATGGGGTCTAGGGGAAGTGAGGAGGGGATTACTATTAAATATATTAATTTCGTGGTGTGTGAAAGCTCGACGATAGAAAATACTTTCGGTGCGTGTGTGTGTGTTAAAGAAAGTACAAAAAAAAACAACATGAATAATAAAATCGAGTGAAAAGAAGGATCTCGAGGGATTATTTATCGGTGTGTAGATGGGAGTAGAATAGGAAGGACGAAAGGAGAGGAGGAAAGGTGTAGGTTGAAACAGAAGGTGGAGGGTATATATATATATCTCTATACAAAAATAATCGGCGGAAGGCGAGAAAATAAAACGTTCTCACAGACGTTCGACGATAAGCTATGGTACAAGTCGACAAGAATAATACTTTTCTTCTTTTAAATGAGATTAGACTGAATCGTAATCTTCTCTCACTCGCTGCACACGTCCACGCCATTCGTACATTCATTCAGATTCGTTCTTCCATCGTTCTCTCATTCCTCCTTTCTCTCAGTCTATCGATCTCTCGCACGCGTGCATCCTCGCTCTACAACACTCGGCTACAATTAAATCGATTACTTCTTCCGTGTGGTGGTTTTGCTGTGTGTTTGTGTGTGATGTAAAAATGTAACTCGGCCGCGACGAACGAACGGGTGTGTGTCCGAGTCTACGATGTCGTTAATGTTGTGCATCGACAGTGCGAAACCGAATCGATTAAAGAAACGGGCGAAGGAGAAAGAAAAAAAAACAACAACAAGAGATTAGAAGAAAAACAAGAAAATAAACAAATTCGACCGCTTCGAAATTTCGAATCCTCGCGGCCTCGAGCGGAGGCGAGTCTCGAGGCGAAACGAAATATCTTACACGTAAATCTCTGGTGCGCGCGCGCTCGCCTCTCTCTCTCTCTCTCTCTTTCTCTCTCTCTCTCTCTTTCTTTCTTTTTACAATGAAAAAACTCTTCATCTTTGGTAGAAACTACTAAATAAATATCGTCGCTTAAAGTAAGAATTTCGGGCGGGGAGGCGCCAAAAAGCTTCCTCGACTTGGAGCTTTCGATCGCGAAAGCTCGCGTTTTAAAAAAGCTAACCGGTCGAAACGTGGCGCATAAAAAGGAAACTAGAAATATACACACATATACACAGGGTGTCTCGCAGTACGGTGCTCGAGTACGCCATTACGGTGCGCGACCAATTCGGATACGATACATAAGTGTAACTGCTTCGTACATGCTCTAGGCGGTTACGGTGCATACGGCTGTGCGTCAAGGTACATATGCTAAAAACGAATGAACAAAAGTCGAACGGAAGTCGGAAACATCGTTCGTTAACCAACGTGGACCTGGTCCACTATCGGACGAACCGATCTTGACCTCTAGATCTTCTCGATCCTCCGACAAAATTTCGACAGAGGAGAGACTCCGTTCGGCTTTCCGGGCTCGTTCACGTCGAACGATGGAAAGCCGGCTAAAAGCCGCAAGGCAGATCGTGTTCCCGATGAGACTCCGCTGTTCCAATCGTACACACAGTGTTAGATACAAATCCATCCTAAACACGCTATGTCACGTGAAGTTCGACGTAAATTAATCTACTTAAACCGTTTGCCTATTTACTAGGTAGCCTCTATTTTCGCACGCCACGTGTTTCCTTTCTCCCTTTCCCTTTCACTCTTTCTTTCTTCACTCGCAGCGCCGAGAGTTCCTCTCTCTTCGTCACCTAGGTTCATCAAACCTAGCGCTCGAGGAGGAGTCTGAATTTTGTCGCGTCTTTGTCAGCGAATGAAAAAGCGATCCAGAAGAAGAAGATACCAGAGAGGTACGCGTGTGTCCTCTTTGTCGTCTTCACGAGAAAAAACGAAACTCTGTTTTTAAGCTCGAGAATCGAAACGATCTCGCTGCGTTCGCCGGTTGTCGTTCGTTTCGATGAGACACGTCCTCCTCGAACGAGAGAATTTTTGTCGACGAATATTCGGTTTCTCGAGAGCTTTGTCGTACGCGTTCACCGGATGTTAACGGTCCCTAAGCGGGATCACGGCTAAAATAACAGAGTCCTCAACAGGACGAGCTCTTCAGCTCGCCGATGTCGGCGATGTTCTGCAGCAACGCGGCTGCCTCACTGCTCGGCTGGGTCTTCGCGTTGTACCGTTGCTTCAGGGTGCTCAATGCGGACAACAGTCTTGTATTTGAAGTCATCAGACGCGAATTCGCGGCGTCCAGGGCGGCTATTTGCTGTTCCTGCGCGTCGATCACGCGCTGCTTGTACGACAACGCGGCCGACATCTTCTGTTGCTCGCGACGCAGCTCCTCCTCCACGGAGATTAACCTACAATTAGCAAAAGAACGGATGGTTTTAGTACTGGTCGGGTTAGAGTCGATGGAGATCTTTCTTTGCTGCGGTCTTCGTCGTTAGGTCACCGCCGCAGCACACTTTATTCCTCAAAAGATTGTTCAGATACATTCCAGGTCTATGAACATTCGATTGACAGTCTTTTAGAGGAATAGAGGTACTCTATCGGGTAGCCAAAACACACGGAACTGAGCTTCGCCTGTTAATTCTCTCTGTCTTTTTGTACATGTTCATTTTATGTTTAGAAAATGTTACTGAATTTTAGAAAACATATTGTTTAGTATGTGATCGGTTTAGCCAAAGTCTGTGGGGTGAAACATCCCCTTGAAGCCAAGACTGTAGAAACCGAGGTTACATACCCTCTTAAGGGAGTTGACTCGTTTCCAGGATTGCAAAGGTGTGGGTTGTGCGTTCTCATTTCTCAATAATGCAAAGATGGGCCTGATAAAAGATCAATTGAGGCCGCGATAGCCTTCAAAAGTCCTATTTTCTTCGTTTACGAGGCGTAATTTGCATTATTCGGAAGCTTAAGCAAATTACGCCTCGTAAACGTAAAACTAGGACTTTTGAGGGCGATCGCGGCCTCGATTGATCTTTTATCTAGCGCTTATGACTACTGAATCTGACCCCATCTTTGCATTATCGAGAAATGAGAAGGCGCATCCCGCACCCTTGCAATCCTAGAAACTTAGTCTACTCCCTTAATTAAAAATCAACCGATTCACCTTCCACTCCTTTTCCATGATAATAAATGAAGTATTTCGAATTAATTGTAGTCGTCATATTTCAGAATGATAATATTCAGTCTTACAAGGGTTGTTTCGCCCCTTAAATTTCGCAGCGAAGAATGAAGATTGATAATGCTCGAAGACTTCGATATTTGATCAGACAATTTCAAGAAGGATCGAAGTGGTTACAGCACGTAATGTCTTTCACTTACAAGGATCCTTGAAATCTGATCGTACAGAGAGATTTCACAGGGTAGCTATCGAATCCAAGCGCGTCACGATGCAGATATGTAAGAAAACGAACACCAATGTATTTACTCGGAAATGAAAGTCAAAGGAAGCAGCAGTGTCTGGTGCAAAATATTATACTCTCGGAG
Organism: Lasioglossum calceatum; assembly: GCA_963966675.1. Lineage (NCBI taxonomy): Eukaryota > Metazoa > Arthropoda > Insecta > Hymenoptera > Halictidae > Lasioglossum > Lasioglossum calceatum. Next base: position 9,730,017 of record OZ016549.1, read on the forward strand.
AACCAAAACAGAACGATGAAGAGTAGTGCATGGGTACGGGGGTTGTCTTCGATAAAAGAAGCAAGGTGTTCGCTGCTGGTCGCAGTGAATAGTTGTGACGGTGTGTAAGTGATCGCTAGGCTAGAAACGTTCAGGATAATCCCCTTACGAACATTATCGTTAACTTTTAAGTTTGTAGGTCCTTTAATAAGAAAATATCATCTGCATCCAAATTTGAATAAGTGTCCTGTGGGAAAGGTGTTCCAGTTCTCTAGATTATTTGCCAACACCTGATTGTCTGCTTACAAATTGCTGTTACAGAAAATTTGAAAAAATATCGGGTGTCATCCTGAAGATTTTTGCAAAGACCGGACACACAAAAGGCATGGTTGCATAGTGAATCCGTGCACACGCGAGAGCAGAGAGACGAGAGCGTGTCCGAGGCGTGTGTAGAGAAGGGTATCTCGGTGAGCAGTGAGACTGACATGTGAGATTGACTGAGAGAAAATGTTAGTTGGACGGTGATGTAAGTATATTGCACGTAGGGTGAATAATGCTTTTGTCGGGCGCATGGTTCAGAGTATAATTGGGTGAGCTGAATAGAGACATAATAGAATATAATAAATATCTAAAAGTCGTATCGAACGTGACGACATCATCTTGCGAGAAAAAAGAAACTATTTTTTTCGCGCGTGTTGTCGTCGGAGAAAAAACCAAGATATATATATGGAGAATCATACAAACATATGTATGTATATATCTATAATATATATTATTATATTTGGTTTTGATATTGCGACACATACGTATAATATATATATTATATTTATATGCTAAACAACGTGATGTAAAAACGTAAGAAGCTTAGAAATATAATTGACTCTTACACCAAGGTCCAGATCAAGCCAGAGTATACCAAATGCAGCGGATAGAATGCACAGGAACACACAATCAATTAAACATACATATTATTTCGAGAACAGTAACCGTTCGGCGAGTTACGCGTTAAAGTGTTCTTTTTCCATTTTCGCTACTCGGTTTTAGTTGCAGAGAGTGTTTCAGGCGTGGCAAGCTATTTTTTTTTTAGCGAAAACTATTACCGATACACCGTTGATAATAATCTTCCTTTGTTTGACGTTGTTCGATTGGTGATTCGAGGCCTCTTGTGAGATACTGTAGTGGCCAATAAAATTGCACCGTTCCTTGAAAATACAGTTTCTTCATCAATTTATATGTACATCGCACTATACCAAATTGTTTTAATTTTCAGGTTCTTAATTGTTTTATGTTTAGCTTGACGTAACAGTTACTGCTCGTGTGAGTGGGAAACTAAAGACATTTTATATTTTTCAAGCGGTACAATTTCTATTGCCACTATCGTAGAGGGTCTTCGTGACTCAATAATCACTGTAATCATTTTTCTATTCTTTCTTTTTGAATTATCTCCTCGTTAAGCAAAACTGATATTACTGTTTGTAATAACTAGACAGCGGATTATATGCATTTATCATAAAAATGAGTAGGTGTAATTTAAAACAGTAAAAGTATTAGAAACATTTAAAAACACTGTTATATTATTTTCAGTCTATTAAACATATTAAGAAAGAAAATACATTTCTATTTCATTCCAGTTTGTTGCAATTCAGGAAGATAATGTTTATTTTGCATAAAGATCCGCTGTCTAGTAATAACACTACCGACAGCACTATTTTAAAAGAAAAAGTTACGTTAGAAAATGAAATAGAAAAATTGTAAACATTTTGTGAACCACGTGAAATCTAGTAACAGTTCAATAGATATCAATAATAGTTTTAAAGGAAATAACTAGCACACGTTAGATGAAACACTCCGCACTATTATACAAAGACCGAACTCTCAGTTGTATGATTTATTTATTTACAACTGTTCACAGATCAAAATTACTCTTTCGTAGATTGTGTTTCGTTGGTAGACAGAGCTGAATAACGAGAATCTGTTGTGATATTCGATAGAAAATTGTTATGGATAAACAACAGTATTTTGTTATTTTTAGTGTTATCATCGATCCGTTATAGTAACCGGGTTAGTACACGCTTGAGTCTCGAATTAAACATTCGTTATACGTAATAAATATCGATTTTTTTCACTGCCTATTATATCTTTCTAAAAATACTAGAAATGGACTAATTAACAATGACTTTACGCCATGCAATTAAACAGAATTTTCATAATTTTTATAAATGTGAAAATTGCAAAACGAATAAAAGGAATCGTTAAATAATTTTTCGTTCAGCTGACAATAAAGCTAAACTGAGAAAAGACGAATTTTGTCAACGAAGAAATAGCACTGTTCTACGCGATAATACCTCGACCCCGTTTCCAAGTGGCGAGCTCTTATCGAAGGAACACTGCAGTCACAGTTTTATCGCTATCGTTCGTTCCTTCTTTTTTTCTTTAATGTATTTCGCTCATTCTATACCTGAGAACCACACTGTTGGTTGTCAGCCGACCAGAAACACAATAGTGATCACACATTAAGCAACATTATGCGTATCACTAAATCTATTGTGATGTGCAAAACGATATATTGTGATGTTCTTCACTTTGTCAATTTAATTTCTGCAAGTAAACAAAACAGTAACGATACACCACTCTATCAGTGAAATAATACTAATCATCTTTTTACAACAACACAGTTTGATCATCGTTTCATGAAGTAATGGATTCAAGTTGACTTGGCTCTCAGGCATAGCATTCTCATCGGACGAAATGACTCAATTACAAAATCTGTATTCAAGAACTCCCCGGATAACTAAAATCAGACGTGTACTAATCCGTGTTTGGATCAAGTATCCAGCTCCGTCCAGCCTTCTTCAACTCGAGTTTCTCAACTGTGCTTCGATCTCGACGAGGCAAGCGATGGGCGACAGTATAATGATCAAGATCGAGCCAGGGAAAAACGATCGGAATCGATCGACGATTTCGCAGACTCGCTTTGCGTTTCGATGGCGTCGAACGACTCGCGGCAACGCAGAGAAAAAGAGAATCCGTGGGGGGGATTCGGGATGGAACAGAGCTGAAGTGACCGAAGTATGAAATAGAGAGAAAGAGAGAGAAAGAGAGGGGGGTAGGCCTTCGAGTGAAACGCAGGGGCAAGAGAAATGGTTACCACGATGAAAACGGGTAGGGTTTTTAGGTCACAATCAGGCAAGAGATTCAGTCGGTGGGTTAGTTGACCGTGTTAATGCTGATTAAGTACCTGGAAATGATGCTCTTCATCTTGGTATCCGGTGCAACGCCGTCTATATCGGTATCCTCGGTTGCGCCTAACCGGGCCCTCAGTCGATCTACGCTACTCTGCAGCCTCTCGATTTCAACTTCGTACTGGAAACGAAGAGACGTTCGCTTTTGTTAGTTACAAGACACACAGAGAACAGGACAGAGACGATAGAGACAGCTGTTCCGTTAGATAGATCAGAGAACGGAAAAAAAAATAGACGCGATGCGAGCGCGAGAGGAACTTGTTATCACACACATACGTTACAACGATGCAATATTATATATGTATTTACACACGAGAGAGTTAAACACGAGATTTTAGAAGTTCCTCTTTGACTTTTAGAAACGGAAGAATATTATTATCGCTGTTATACTAATTTTCGGCTGGTTCCTTGATTCGATGGGGCTGTAGGAATCAAAAACGGCGCTGGAAGAAAGTGTCCTTCGTTGATCTTGTTACCGTGGACGGCGAATCATGTTGAATTTAATTGAATTCGCTTATAATAATAAAATTTCAGTCCTCTCTCTTGAAACCACCAAAAACGTTCCCAACCATCATTCGCCGTCGAAATCATTAAATGTAAATTCTTGAATTTACCTGATCGATGCTACGGTGACTACGCGACTTGCTCCTCCTAGTGGTGCAACTCTCCTCTTCGCTAGTATCGGACAAGTCTCTCGTCGAGTCCAACGACAGCCTCCTCCTGAGCTTTGTGCAGACGTTTTGATTCTGCTCCGAGTTATTCCGATGTGTCTGGTTGTTCTGCCTCCACTGGTTCTGATTATTCCTCTGCAAATTCCTGACGTTGTTCTGCGGCGGTGGAGAAGGGCTAAGGTCAACGCCTCGTACCCCTTCAACCCCTCCGCCGATTCCATCCCTTTCTTCAGAACTTGTACTACCTCTCCTACCGCTTCTTCCATGGTTCGGTTCCATGTGATAAACAGGATTAGCAAAAGCCAACGGGGCGGCGCTGAGTATATGGGCATTTGCATTATTGCTGCTGAGATCCACTGGGCTGGAGCTCTGACTATAAGCAGCAAAACTCTGGTATCCTGAGGAAGCAACGTTGCTCAACTGGGAAATGGAGATCTGAGAGCCTTTCTGCGACTTCGACTCGGAGACCTCGTCGTCGGCGTACCTTAACAGATCGGACAGCTCGTCCAGGTTCCCATTGGCAGTCGTGTTGTTGGTCTTACTGTTGTTATAATTATTATTCGGTTGATGGTTGATAGACAGCGTCAGATTCGATGACGGGTTCACCACTACGTTGGCGTTCACCGTGGTCTTCGAGACGTTATTGTAGTTCTGATGCTGGGTCTGGTTAGCGTTCTCTTCTTTGTTGCAGTGGTTTCTGCTCGCTGATCTCGAGACGTTGTAGTTGTTGTGGTTGTAGTTGTCCTCTCTGTCGTGGATGTCCAGGTTTTGCAGTCTGGCCAAGTTGTGTCTGTGGTTCTGCTGTTGCTGGGAGACGATGGTACAGATGTTCGGCTGGTTGTTCTGTGACGTGGTGATGTTGTAATTCGAGTCTTTCAGGTTGCTGTGGCTTTCGGATCTTGTGGGGCTGGTGGGATGCGTCTGGCAGTGGTTCACGTTCGCCAAACTAGCGCTGGCAGTCAGTCTGTATCCCGTGGTGGCCCTGTTGGTCCCGATTCCTCGGTGCTGTCTGACGATCGGCGTTGGTGAACGAGACACAAAGGCTGGTGGTTCTAGAGGATAGTCGTCCGTGGTGATCTGCAGCTGAAGCTTCCCGTTGGCCGGCATGTAAGCGTTCCGTGGAAGAGTGGCAGCCCTGGCAACGTTAGGGCTGCGAGAACTGTTGTGGCCCAACGTGTTCGACTGCAACACCTCGTTGCTGTCCCTGATCGTCCCGTTCAAAGTGCTGTGGTTGCTCAACGTCGAGGTCGCCGAGACTGAGAGATTCGTGTTGCTGTTCGCGATCGTGGGATCGTTGTAGCGGAAAATGTTGTTCTGCAGGTTCGGGTAGCGATGCGATGTTGGCACTGGACTTGGACCCGGCTGATCCAGCGCCAGAGAAATCCTTTCAAGGATCTCCGGCAGCCTGGACGGGGGCAGTGATGACGAGGAAGATGATATTGAGACTAAACTCTCCCGCAGCAGCGCGTGTAACAGGGATAACTGCTTGCCCAGATCGATGTAGCCGTCGAATTCGAGAGAGTTGTTGGCTGGCGCGTCCTTTGGCAGAGGGCTCTGTAAAGGAGATTTTTTTGGGTCAGTAACGATATACTTTTTAAACGATACTGGGTGAAATAGTATTTGAAATAGAATTCGAATTAGTGTTCAATTTATCTTTAATAAATCGCCGGACACTTACTTATCTTCAACAAAATGGTAATTAAGGAGTACAAGCTTCCAAATTTGAATAAGTGTCCGGTGACTTATGGACGGTGTGTTTGAGTAAATGGGAAATATAACGTACGCTGATCAGCTGGAGGAAGTTTTTCATAGAGGGAGCTTCCCGCTCTAGCAGGTCGTTCATAAATTCCATAAAATTCTCTTTCCCTTGGAATCTCGTGAAGTTCGCGAGCGTTTGGAGAGTCTTGGCCACCAGGGTGAGATTCCTCGCTGCCTTTTCGTTCGGGTATTCTGAAAACAAAAACAACTTTCATTAGTTTATACTTTTCACCATCGAATATCTTATTGATCATTTATAATGAAGACACAGAAATGATGTTTGCGTGAAGACGTAAGCTCACCGTGGGTGATGTTGAAGAGAGACGGGCTGAGAATAGCTGGGCACAGGAATCTAAGAAATATGTTCGCGGAGATTAGGTTGTCTGCGATGTCCTCGCGGCCCATGTCGGCCAACCGTTCGCGGAATATACGGAAGCATTCGCGTAATTCGAGGGGGAAATGTGCGTGGCTAGCTAGTATCCTGCCCCAAGCCAACTCCACCGCGGTCCGCAAATTCTGCTGTTGTTTGTGCAGGGCCGCCACCGAAGCAACCTTCAGCGGGTCCACCTCGCAGTCGCCGCCCTCTACTGCGCCCCTGACCACGGCTCCCAAGGTCTCCTGCAGGTACCTGTCGCCCGTCAACTTCAGATAGGCCTCCATCGCCTTCGTGGCTAAGGAATTTCCTCGAAAGGTGAGCCTCTCGTCGTCTGAAATAAAAAGTTCATCGTCACCGTACCACTCGATACAAACGCATTCACTCTTCGGACTTCTAACCCTCGTAGGCTCCGCAGAAACTGTTGCATAAAACGGCTTGGGACAATGCATCCATTTTTGCTTTACACTTTAAATCAGCAAAATAAGACATATTTTAACCCTTTGCATTCGGAATTATTTTTCAATTATGTTTGAATTATTAAACAGCTCACCACTATTTCAAGTGTTTCATTTGGAATTTACTTCAAAGGACAGTTTCTTGACTCCTACTTATTTTAAAACAATTTTGTTTACTAATTATATTAAATATAGCTCTCAAATTTTGTTATAATTTATATTTGTAGAACTTATTAAGGACTGATCTCAAAACGAGGCCTCCTTGATTTTCGTCTTATCCAACCATAGAATCGACCTGACCTAATTTGTGCCACGAATTATGAAACACCCGGTATAATTCCATTAGAGAGATCACCAATACCAAGCCAGTTTGCATACAACAGCCTGCCTTTCCTGCTAGACTCTCCACGATACACTGAACCGTTCGTTCCAGGAATCATGACTAAGCATATCAAGGGAAGTCTTGGCGACAGCAACTCACCTATTCTGTGTATATCCATCATAACCAAGTCAGCAAGAAACTGTGGCGCTTTCTTTTCTCGTTGCATGACAGCCACCAACGCGGTGGCGATGTCCTCTTTCGCTTTCACGGCGATCACAGGCTCTAATTTCTCGCAGAGTGACTTGTAGTCCGACTTCAGGTATTCCAGGAATTCCTGGTATACCTGCACGGGTAGTATGTCCACGGATTGGAAGCGGCATTTCACCCTAAGCGTCGGTGGTTCCTTTAAAGGACCCTTGTCCCCGACCACCGGGTACCACTTTTCTGTTAAATAACGCGACGTCACGTTGTGCACGGGTATGCTCACGGAACCTGAGAACAAGGATCAAAGGATTTTAGTATTAATTAATTATTGTTACGACTAGACTGCGGATCTTTATGCGAAATAAATAGTCGTCTGCATCGATTGCAAGAAATAGAAACCAAATTGGTAGAGGTGTGCGAGATTCCCGAAAATGTTCGGGATTCCCGAGAATTTTCGGGATTTCCGACAATGTACGGGATACAGAAACTTCAATATGGAAATCACAGACATTTTCGGCAATTCCGAGAATTTCAGGATTCCCGAAAATTCTCGTCCTGACCCGGGATTTCGCACACCCCTACAAATTGGTTGTGATTTCTTCCCTTAACCCCTTACACTACTATTTATTTTATGGCTGCAGTGATTCAAAATTCTTCATCGTTCACAATTTCACAGAAAAAAGGAAGTTTATATTTATTGTATGCGTATGCTTTTTCCAAAGATTATAATATCGACTATAACAAAATAGAATTTTATTTCGGTTTAAAGGAAATTAATAATATACAGTAGACTCTGTTCAGAATCTTCATCACGAGTCTGACTCGATATTGTAGGGCAAGGGGTTAATGATTTTAGTAGAAGAGAAATCGTATTGACATCTTCAATTTTTGAAATTTTCCAATTTTTAATTTCATTTACTCAATTTTCCTATAAATGCATAAACATCCGCAGTCTCGTTATGACATAATGCGGAAATATTTCAATTCTGGTTGTCAACCCTTCAAGGACGACTCTAAAGAATATTTAAAAACTAATTACTAGACCCTAGAACTTAGTAAGACTCCAAAAATGGACATGGAGATTTTTTTCGAATAAAATTTAATTTGATTTACACCATGGAAGATCGAAAGTAGTTTACATGACAGGTTGCTGGTTCTGTGATTGCATCTACGTGTTGCTTAACAGAGAAAGTATTATATAATTCGATCTGAACTTTGAACGATGAAATTCTAAATCGTTTCGGTGGTAGTGGCTGAAGGCATAAAAATGTCTCACTCAAATGTCACGCAACAATTTTGATAAAAGAATTTATCATACGTAAATATACGTATATGAATTAATGTAATATTAGGCTGGAAGGAAAGTTTCGTCGTATTTTAAAGAGCACATTTTCGAATCAATTTATAGAAATATATGTTTAACCCTTACAATATCGTATTAGATTCGTGATGAAGATTTTGAACAGAGTCTAATAAATGTTATTAGTCTCCTTTAAACCGAGATGAAATTCTATTTTGGTTTTATTAATGTATAGTTATCGAAGAACATGTAGGCACACAATAGATATAAATCTTCTCCTTTTTTAGGAAATTACGAACTACAAAGAAAGTTCTAATCATAGAAAACGTAAAATAAATTGTAGGGGAAGGGGTTAATATTATTCAATGATATAATTTCACTAGTAACATGTGTGTTTGATTTAAAATCAAAATTACCTGCTTATTTTAATACGACAATGTTTTAATTAATGTTAAATTAAAAATGCCTCACCGATCAGAACATTTTTGTCTCTCTTCTTCTTCCGGTCAGCCTCCCTGTACAAGTTAACTTGTATAGTGTTGACAGAAGGCAAATGATGAAAGTCAAAGTGTTCGCCCCAGAAGCAAAGGTCGGCCTTCAATTTCGCGGTGGTTCTCGCGTACAGGGTGCTGTCTAGACAGACCTCGCAAAAATATCGCTTCTTCGCCGCCACACCTTTCGCCTCGAGCAGCCAGATCTGCAGAGAATTGTCCGTGCGTCTTGTCTGCTCCGCGTCCGGTTGAACGGATTTCCTTAAACTGAATACGAGCACACGATGACATTAGAATTCAGTGCTTCCTGAACAATACAGTATCACATAAAATATCTAGATAAAGCCGCGATCAAATTCTACCCTTAGAAAAATATTTATTATAGTTCACTCAGTTTTCGATTTTCAGAGTTACAACTAATAGACTGCGGATTTTTTGCAGACTGTTTTGCAGTTGACCCGCTTAGTTTTGCCATAAATGCATAAAATCCGGAGTGGAAAAATGATGTATGTATTGACTTTATTGAAAATGCACGATCTCGAAGGATTTCTTAATATTTTATTACAATTTGAGAAAGTAGAAAATCGAACAACATAGGCACGCATTAAAAAGTTGGAAAGAACAACTTTCATTCAATACTTTCAAAATTCATATTTCACGTTATGTAATATATTGCTCTAATTTCTCAAAAAATCCAAGTTTTACGTTCCAATGTGAAAAGTCATAGTCTATTGAAAAGCGTCCGAATATTATAGCGAGTGAGAATTGTAGAGTTAGAGGTTGGGGACAGAAATAAAAATTTCGGTTCGCGTAATTCGCAGTCGGAAGCCTCGAATTCGTCAAGAGGGCATTCAGGATTGCCGGTTGTCTGGTTTGGCCGAGGAAAAAGAAGCGAAAGAAGAAACAGAGGAACGGTACCAACCTGTGTAACCACTGGTCCCGTTCGTGAGCGGTCCTGCAACTAAAATACTTGGGCCCACCGGTGCTGGGTGTGACCTGGAAGCAGTGAGGTCTGCCAAGCAGGCTTGGATGCAGCGGTGTCACGGCCGCGAGGTCCATCGAGGTCACCGCCTGTCCGCAGAGGAGGGACTCGTGTGAACGGCAACCCCGAAGACCGGCGCCACGTTGCTTCTGTCGCTCGAGCTTCGTCACGCTCTTCGTCCTCTTCAGCGGGTTCGAGCGGAACGACCTCTTCGAGAAGAAATTCTGCGAACGGAAAGAGGAGACCCGTGAATGCGTGTCGCGTGGCGTAGATCGTCACTGAAATTGGTCGACAAGAGAACTGAACAGTAAAATAGTAATTATTAGACTGCGGATCTTAATGCATTTATGAAGAAATTGATGGATGAAATTGATTGATGAAATTGAAAACAGTAAAAGATTTAAAAAATTCAAGAATGTTGTAACGTTGCTTTTAATATAACAAAGGCGTTAAGGGATGAAATCAATTTTTATATTATTCCTGCTTTCCACAGTCAATGCAAAACATTTTTATTTTGCATAAAGATCCGCAGTCTAGTAATTATACTTCATTCCATAATCTCTTCGAACGAGGCTATTCATATAATTACGATCGAACTTCATGTACAGATAAGTTCGTTTGATCGTTTAATCACAAATGGAAAAATAAAAATATAAAAATAATCCCCGGATAAACAACCCAGAGTAGCTAACATTTCACGTTAACAATTTATTTGCAGCTCCACATTAAACATTGTTTTATTCATTCCTAGAAGAACAGTAGATATATGAACGTATTTTAACAGTTAACACACTCACAATTGTGTATTAACATATATTGTATTAATTGTTACATGAAATTACATTAGCCTGCTTGAAATACTACAATTCCGAATTGTTTTGAAATAATACGATTTGATGGTAGCGAAAATTTGGGAAATTCTTATTCTGCCTTGAAGGAGGAAAACCGATTCTGAAATTGTTGCAGGAAATGTGAATCACAAAAAGCATTCAACTTCCGCACGCCGCCGCCGGGAAAGTTTTATTCTCTTTTCGGGTGGAGTTTTGTAGGTGGTCGCGCCACGTGAAAATCGAATCTGAAGTTCTTTGCGAGAGTAAAAAGAAATATAAGAGGAGCAGAAAATTGCAGTCTGAATGGGAAAGGGGAAGCGAAGAGGGAGATTGAGGGAGGCGCAGATTTGAAACGAAGTGAGTTATGTATTTTAAAAACCATGTTACACTTTCTAATCGAATCTGAATCAACTCTGAACTTTAGATCCGACGAATAAAATGTTATTTAAAAATTTTTAGTTTCAGTAATTATTTTAAAATTGATGTTTTATATATAAATTTATTTAAGTTCTATATATTTATAAATAGTATTGCTAGAGATATAGTATTTGTATTTTGTATTGGGGGTTAAAAATTGTGTGTATTAGGGGTTATTAATTGTATAAAATTTTTTTGTTTCAAAATTTTTCGTTTCATTTTTTAGACAAATCTGAGATTAAGAGTTAACAAATAATATCAACTAAACAATTTTACAAGCATACTGAATATTTCCAATATTACAATTAGCAAATTCAGCAAATCTGAATTTTAGATTTGGTGAATATCGTAAAAAAAGTTATTTTAAAGTTAATATTTACATAAGTAGTATTGCAAGAGATAATTAGCTAAATTTTATAGAGTAAAATTAAGTTTCTTTAGAGATCATTAATTGAATAAAATGTTTTTTGTTTCATATCTCCGATAAATCTGAGATTAAAAGAATATTGAATATCTCCAATATTACAACCAGCAAATGTGGGAGCAAAAATTACCCTAAAATGTGAACGGAGTTGAAACAAAAGCTGGGAGAAGCATGTCGAAGCACTGATCGCAGCCGAAGAACATTACGCATCACGTTAACACACTTTTCAAACGTCTTGCACTCGGAGATACATCCCTCTCCGCTCGCAGCACAAGAAACGATTGCATGATGGATTGGAAATGCTCTTCGCGAATGTCCATTTCGCTGCATTAATCCTTATTAGTCACGCGCAGATAAAGATCCTGATTGAAATTGAAAATGCAATGCCGCGCCGATACTCACGTCTTTTTCACAGAGGCCTAACCGAACTTTAAACGCGATACGCAACGTTAATCCCGGGACTCGATTTGATTCGGATAACAAGCCGGCCACGCTAATGATCGTACAAAACGGCGGCGAGGAGGGAACCGGTAGCAGATGTTAGCAGTGGCCGCGAGTGAAAATCATCGACTGACTCTCCCGAAGCGACATCGGGAATCTTTCCTGACATTGCTCTCGAGTGAAAGGTATTTCGCCGTGCGCGTCCGACGCTGGGAGGCATCGCCACACATACAATATTCGGATCAAGAACAACGTGCTCGAGCGATCCTTACCGCCTGTGACTAAACGGTAAAGGGACCTAATGATTTATTGCATGACCAGGTTTATAAACATACACCGTGAAAACATTCACACCAAAATGTCGCATATGTATAATATATCGTGTAGAAACACGATTCCTTCATCTCTTGTCTTCAGCGTCGAAACGCATAGATGATAAAACTTCTTCTTGTCCTTAATTAATAATCTCACAAAACTTATAATACCAATGGATTCCTAACGTTTTTCCGATTAAAACGAGTCCAAACACGACATTATTCGGATTGTAATTATTTGTTTAATTCGCCATACAGTAGAACCTCGATTATCCGAACTAGCCAGGAATCTGCAGTAGGTCTGTTGAAACAATTGTGGGCAGCAGGAGTTAAATAAAAATTCACTTCATCCCTTAATAGATTTTTTACATTGAGATATATAATATAAAAATTTTTCTTAAATTTTTCTAATCTTACAGTTTTATATTTGACCCAGTCAACTTCTTCATGAATGCATAAAAATCCGCAGTCTAATCAAATTTACAAATTTAATTCATTTACGTGAATTAAACAGGTGAATGTGAACGAAATTATATTGTGTTTGGGCTCGTTTTAATCAGAAAGATGTCACGAATATGTTGGTGAAGTTAAATTGTTACAATTTGCATATTTAATCACTTTCTGTACCATTTATCTCCGTCGATTAACACTCCACGAACTTTCCCGGTTACCTAATACGGTTGAAGTTACTTTTACGGAATATTTGACACAGTTTCAGAGGATTTATGTAATTCACCGTTTTATACTTCAGTTTTCTGAAGGTCGCAGAAAGTGTAACGCTTCTGTACACGATAAGCGTACTCTCTTTGTTTACCGGGGATTTTTCAACAAGATCGCCGAGATGATATCGAACGTTAACTCGCCCGTTCCACTTTCCTCGACTTTTTGAACGCGTGTGTCGCCTTTCTCGGGTCATCGGATAAAGACAAGTTGGCCGTGCGCCAAGGTAACTCGGAAAGAGTCCAAAGTGTTTTGCATGTTCCCGGAAGTGCACTCGGCAGTGCGACGGATCGCCAAGTTCTCCCGACTTTCCGTCGAAAATTACGATTAATAAGAATCTATGGGACATTTGCCTGGAAAGTATCAAATATCGCGGGGAATTATTACTCCCGCAAGTTTATTCTTTTATGGTTATGAAAACGATTATGGTTACGGTCCGCTTCATACAGTGAGGTAGAAATCCATTTCTGAACGAGATTTGATAGGATTGTAGAAAACGAAAACCAAGATTTATTTAATCTTATAAATTCGGAATTGTTTTGCACAATTATTTTGTCCTAAATATTGAGAAATTATATATTCTTCATGCTGGGTCCATTATTAAATGGATCAACAAATTACGTTAATTCTTGCTTGCGAAACGTACCCTATCGAATCAAAATCATACTGACCCCTGACGTGCAATTAGTGTTGTTGTACGTTAAAAGGTCACGTAAACGTTTCTCGTGGGCATTTAGGTATAGAATGCAGCGAACACATAGCTGCAGCAACGCGATAAGAGATAATGTTGCCTACGAACATGAATTCCTGCGTTTAATTCCTTCTTCATGCACTACTTTTAAAATAACATCAACCTTTAGACGAGTGAATTACGATTACGCGGTGAATTAAGGAAAAGACTTCTAATCTAAAATTAGATGCGAGACTAACATCTTTCTAAACTAGAGAATTGGATAAAATATTGCATAATTGAATTTCTCTGTCCAGTAAAGTCTTGATCTAAGCCGAAATAGTAGCCCAACACGATCTATGTCGGAGAACGGACCCGAGGATCCGACTTAGATCAAGACTTCACTGTATCAACAATCTCTTCTTTTTGAACATATCTACATTGTGCTATTGCCCCAAGTATTGAAATTGGAATAATATGACCTCCTAAAAATATTATTATATGTAATCCCCATGATATTCCATTATTAAATTCTATTATTTCAATTTCTTCAGGATTTACAATTACACGAAGACATAATTGATTAGTTAATAATAAAAATAAATCTAGAACTCCCCTAATTTTTACTATTATTTTAGGAATTCATTTTCCATTTATCCAAATAATTGAATATTTAGAAGCTTCTTTTACCTTTAATGATGAAATTTTTGGGTCTACTTTTTTTATAAGTACATACTGGATTCCATGGTCTTCATGTTATATTAGGAATTGTATTTTTACCCACAAGTTTTAACACTATGCTTACGGGATCCGTCAAAATGACAGGTTCCAATATTTTCACTTTATTTCTACGGGTATATATCATTTTAAAAATGGCTAAAAATTTGTATAAGCATATTCCTGTGTTATTCATAAGATAATGTGAAATAGTCATTTCTAATTGCGTCAACTTTACCGAACAGCAACCAACACAATTAACCGCAGTACCGAAAGCGACACATCGAACCACAGCGTTCAATTATGCAGAACGCTATCCGAAGCACTGATATAGAGTACTCTGAACACCCTCGTCTCCCTTCGCACCCCAACTGCATATTTACCCTGGCAGCGAAGTAGTTGATGATCATGCTGACAACCTTCTCCTCCTCGTTCTCCTCCATCGGTTTCACGCACATTTTTCTCCTGGTCATGCGAACTGTACCGCGTGAGAAAGCACAGCAGATGTTACCGGGCTCCACGAATTCCACGATGGAAAAAGCAAACGCGTCGTCGCTCCTCCTCGAGCTTATCCCGTCACTTCTCCGATCCGATCCCGAGGTGTGCAACACGCGAACGCACTCCTCTCAATTTCATTTTCCCTCGACTCCCTCTCCGATCGAACACGAGCGCGACTGAAAACGTGTCCGGGCGCAATCCGTGCCTCGATATAAACAAGGATTATCGCGACTAAGTCATCGACAGCTTTCCGGATCCCCAATTTACGGGTTCCGTGGAGTCGAAAGCAATCGGACCTGCTATCCCCGTTTAATCAAATTGTCAGCTTTCTTAGCAAACAGCAGTCTAGGTTAATTTCCGTTTTTGGCAAATGACGTTCAACCAGCTAACGGAGAGATAAAATCTTCTTCCTTCTCTCCACTGATGATTCAATAGCTTATCTCGCTTCTTTTTACGATCGACTTATCGACTTTATCTGATACTACGTTCAGCGTAAGCCTACATTCCACGATTTGTCGAGGATCTACCAATGACTCGATCCCACGTGGAAACTCTTCGGTGTTTTGGAGCACGTTGCAAGTGTCAAGGGTCGCCGAGGTATCTACAATGCACCTAATAGAAACATAAAATACACTGTCTTCTCCTTCTTCTCACTGATGATTCAATTGTCTATCTCCAGCTTCTTTCCACCTCGAGTTTAGCGATCTTATCCGGTAGCTCGGAGCGCCACTTTCCCCGATGCACCAATGATTTATTGACGATTGAATCTCGCGCTATGCTAACTTTGTTGTCGAGCCGGGTCGAAAGTGTCCAACGTCGTGGGACCGACGCGTCGCAGCAACGTTATCAGTACACGTGCGGGCCTGATAAGCTCGACCAATGTCAGGATGCAGCGTAATCGGCGGACTGCGTCACCGGTTTCGTGTGGATGGAAACCACGCCGGAGATAGAGTCGCAGCTTTTGCCGAGAGACCGTTCCCAGCTGGTGGGGATTTCACAGCCCCAACAGGGTCGATCGCGAATTGTTGACAGTACGATTAGAAAGGGACGAACACCTGTACTCGATCAATTTTATTAAGAGATTCGTGATCGTTACACGCTGGTTTATTGCTCTTCTCTTATCTCGTTAAGCAACTTTGCTCCGCAAGGTGTTCGGAATTGTACAACTTATACTTCGTTCGGCAATCCGGGTTTTTAATGATAATGGGTCTTTTAATGATAATCGTCTTGCGTCAGATGATCGAAACAAATGTTGTTTTGTGTATCGTGAATTGGAAAATTGTTTCACGATGGATGTTAGTCTAGTTTTACAAACGAATATTTCACGTAACACAAATTCAATGGATAATTTGTCTGAACACTATCTGCACGTGCACTAGACGGAAATCACTGCATCAATGATCCATTAAACATTGAATACTTAACATCAACACTTTCAATCACCAATATTGCAGCCAGAAATGCTTCGAGCGACCCAGTAACAGCTTCAGACGTCTTCAACCAGGCTCAGCGAACCACCGCCATTTTCATCATTCGTCCCACTTCCCGAAACTGTCCTCCAAGTTACGCAAGAGTAAAAACAGTACGTCCAACACTCCGAAGTCCGATCATTATTCGCAAGGGAAGATTTCCGACCGTTTACGTCCAGCTGGAGAACGTAGGACCGACGCTATCGAATAACTTGCAAGTCCTCGCGTGTTGCTCGTCCTCCCAAGACTAAGGTTCTTCGCTTCCGTCGAACGCCGGTGAAACTGAATTTCCTACCTGACAACAATAGCTCCGTAGGGATTTCTATTCACTGGCGAAAGCACGAGCCGAGAACTCCATCGGGCCCGGCTCAGGTATCCGACCGATACCCCCGAAAACGGGACCTACGTTTCCAGCCATGGCCCAAGCCTCTTTTCCCCTTCTCAGCCCCAACCGAGGGATTTAAATCGACAGGCTATTTAAACGATCTACCGACACTTCCGCGCCGATCAGACCCGATTTACGCTTCCCTGATTCGACGGAAATCTTTTTACGACCCCCTCGCATCGTATTTCTGTAATTATGATTTATCCCGACGTTCCTCGAAATCGTAAACTCTCCACTTTATTAATCCGCCTTCCGCATTCTACGGTCCTGATCCTATAAATGTGTTTTCACGAGCCTTTTATTTTTCTCAGTAGGAAATATACCAACAATGTCACTTGGAATCCTTCAGAATTCTTCAGAATATTGCACTCTGAAGAGAATAATTTTTTAAATATCAGTTTTTTGAAATCAATGCACAAGTGTCAACATCCTCCACAATTTCTCCACCAATAAAATAGACCAACACGATTCGTTAACGCTACTGTCGACACACAGGATGATCGCCCGACGTGACAGACGATTCCTCAGTCCGCACTTGAGGAGAACCGCGAAAACACAAGCGGTATTTTCAGCAGACGTTGCCTCTCGTCGGTTTTCGTCGATTGCGGGGCCGTCGACCCTGCAGACAGTCCGAGAGCTTCTTTGATGCTCCTTTATTTGGACACGAGTCCCTTTATTTACCGGCGTCCGTCCGTCGATAAATTATCGCACGCCGTCATCCGCGGCGGTCTGCCCGAATCCGCTTTGACACCGAGCTCTCCGACTATTTCTCGGTGAGCTTGTCCAATTTTCCAATTTTTGGAGTCGATCCGCTTTTTGGAACTCCCTTCGAGTTGCTCTCTAGTCAATTCTCATCGGAAGATTGCATAATCACATTGGAAAGTTTCAAATCCTGTGGCGCGACTCCGAAATTTACGAAAGGTCTGCTATCGAGGACTCTTTTCTTCTTAGCCAGTTTTTCACATAAATTTTCTCATATTTTAATCGACTTCTGCAATTTGAAAATTGCGTTACGAAGCTTGAACTTCTATGGCGCGACTCCGAAATTTAGAAAAGTCTGCTGCCGAGGACTCTCTTGTTCTTAGCCAGTTCTTCCAACCAATTTTCACATAAATTTTTATTAACATTGACTTTCACAACTCTAGAATTATATTAGAAAGTTTAAACTCCGATATTGCCCGAAAATTTTCGTCACTATTCTCCGAGAATTTTTTCCGAGAGAATATGAAAACAATTAACACTGTGTAACGCTGCTATACAGTCACTGATTCGTAAAACCACCTTCATGTAATTCCAGAAAAATCCATCATTAATAATCGTGTAATGATAAAAATTAACATCGATTAGAATTTTCTGGATTTGTTAGAAATTGGGGAATAGAATGGTTGGATTAATGAACGTGTACTGTTTGATTTCAGCTTCGGGTTCACAGGATTTCGCGGGAGCAGATGATTTCGCGGCAAAATCTCGTCGTCGACTGGCGCAGATGTTGCTCATCCGCGTAGTCGAAGTCAAGGGATCCTTGGGGCGCACCTTTGTGCCACGACCAAAAACCCTGCCCCAGCATTCAGGTGAGGCAAAACGGGTCACCCCTTGGCCTCTCAGTCCCCCTGGACCCCTCGGCCCTCGGTGGCACCGGTAAGAAGGACAAAAACGTCTTCGAGGGGTTCTCAAATCACGTCGCGCAACCTCCAACCGATGCAGCTGGGATGCACTGTGACAAATACTGCTCGCAGATGCGGAAATCGTGGAGACACACGCGCTCTTCAACTCGTCCCTTAAAAAATCCCTTCCCTACCCTTTTTTCCGTGAAACGGGACGCGAATTTCCTTGTCCCTAGCACACCAAAGAAATTTTCTGGACAATAGCGACAATTTCATTAATTTTTGTAAGTCATCTTCAATTTTTGTGTAAATAATTGCATCTTTCAAATTACACAGAAATAATTCTTTACACTTTAATGCCGTGTCCTATGTTCATGTATTAACTAACAATCAAAGAGTAGCAAATTTTAAATCGAATTATAAAATTATTCAATGTACTTATGAAATTATTTTCGATACTATAATATATTTTCATTTTTTGTAAATATTCAACAAATTCACAAAGAAGGGATCACGAATTAATTTGTATAACTAGTATACTCTCATAATTATCAATGAGAAAAATGTTATCGATTCCTACGTAACAATTAGAATTTTATTTTATATTGGAGAAGAGTTGTCTACATACCAAATTGGGAAAAATAAATGAGGTCTCGAGGCTGGTCGCGAGGGCTATAAATTTCCGCGCAGGACAATACGTTTCACGGAGTTATAAGAGTCACGGTTTTTTACACGTTCGCTCTTTTACCGGGTCGAGGGTTTCGTAAACAATTCGTGATAGCACGTCGCACTTTAACCGGATCGATCTGTGAAGAAGTCGTCGGTGTACCGCTCGAAAACCAGTTCGTTCCCTCCTTTGTTCCCCTGAAGGGGTCGGCTAACTCCTCGTCGATAGAGAGTAAAAGTACCTTCTTCTATTTCAGGTACTCTCTCGCCAGTAACTATTCACACCGGGATCACCGAAGTTTACGTATTCTTGCGAAATCCGAGAGGTTCTTCTTCAACCTCGGTGAAAAATTTAGGTGAACACTTTTACTACCGCCGTTGCTTCCATTTTATTAATCCTAGACGTACTGAAAATAATTTATAATGTCCCATAAGCGTTAAACAGGAGCTTGTTTATTGATATTTCGCACGACCTTTGTTTTAATATGAGCACGGATCAATTTGCTTGATAATTTTCCACAAAACTAGCTTCACACTTCTGACAGATACTAAAATAATAATTTTATCCTTGCGGATAGTGTTAAATGTTTCATTTAAAATATTTATAAGAATGCCACGAATAATATACTCTCTTCGTGGAATATTTAGAAAATGTCACAAAGTATGCTCCATCGCAAAATATTAATAAAAAATTAAAAGTATTTGAAAAACATCAAAACAATAGCAACGACCGATATGAACGAAATAAATGATTCCGAAATAGTATCGTTTAAATAATATCGATCGGATATCGCGCAGCATACCGCCAAGGTAACTCGATCCATTATAAATTGTCGAAGGTAATCAGCATTCTTTGGTTGCATCGAACGAACACTGCCAATGATCATTTAGAGAACTTTTGCTCTTTCAATTAATTTACGGCGAACCCATAGGGATTTAAAGCAAGCTGGACTTTAAATTCTATCGCGGGACAACTTTACGAGAATCTCGTGTTTAAATGGATTTCTTCGGGTGGCTAACTCGATAAGATCACAAGATATTCAAAATATTTTTTCCCCGCCGAGAAGTAACGACAGATAAAATTTCTTCAATCTTCCACACGGTGCACGCATACGTCCACCGGTTTCGTGTATTTTTTATTACCGGAGTGTGAATGTTTATACGCGTTTCCATTATCGTAAATTACTTCACAGGTGCAGGGAACAAAGAGACGTTGACTTTGTCAACCGAAAGGTGAATTAGAGTAAAAACAAGATGGAAATATTTTTACTCGTGCATGGTAAAAAACCTGCTTGTTATAATTTTGTCTGACGTGTACGAAGGATTATGTTAGGACCACAAGGGTAGTTATAGGGTGAGCACGGTTTAATGAATTATGTCATCTGTTCTACTTAACAAAAAATTACGAAAAAATTGATGAACATTCTACCTGCTAGCACACACAGTAGTAAATTATTTTTTCAATTTTTGGTTGCAAAATTGATTTTTTTAAAAATCCGGAAGCATAAAATAGTCGAATTTAAATGTGGTCTGATTTAATGAATTATTTCTTCTGTTCTAAAAATTATATAAAAATTACGAAAAAATTAATGAACATTCTACTTAATCGTACACATGACAGTGAATTATTTCAGAATTTTTGGTTTCAAAATTGGTTTTTCAAAAAATCCGGAAGCATAAAATTGTCGAATTTAAATGTGATCTGGTTTAATAAATTATTTCTTCTGTTCTAAAAATTATATAAAATATTACAAAAAAATTCGAGGACATTCTACGTAATCACACACATGACAGTGAATTATTTCAGAATTTTTGGTTTCAAAATTGGTTTTTAAAAAATCCGGAATCATAAAATTGTCGAATTTAAATGTGGTCTGGTCTAATGAATTATTTCTTCTGCTCTAAAAATTATATAAAAAATTACGAAAAAATTCGAGAACATTCTACGTAATCGCACACACGACAGTGAATTATTTCAGAATTTTTGGTTGCCAAATCCATAACAGAAGATAAGAAATCGGAATAAAATAAAATTCGCACTGATCCAATCCCGATTCCAAAGGATCAACACAGTGCTCGAAGACCATAAGCGAGAAGTCTCTGCGAAGAAGCGAAAGAAATTTCTCGAGACACGGAATACGTATCGATACAAGAAATCTGCTCTCGGAACACCTGCAACTCGCATGCGAGACGGCCTGGAAAGCAATCTGCCGCCGTGAGATTTGAGAACACCTGCAGACATACCGGATCGATATTTTCCATGCAGCGACGTCCGTCTACTTTTACGTCCAGCGTGGGGGCAGCTTGTCGCTTTATGGAACAAAACGGAAGCGAAGGGCAAAGGTGACATCCCCGAGAAAAAGGAGTCCTTTTCCGAGCTACGATGGATCCATAATTCGATCGCTACAGACACGTAGATCCAGTGGTGCGAGCGGATTCACGTTGCAACTATTTTTGTGCAAAATAGTTCATAGAGTGTGGAATAGTTCATAGAGTATGGAAAGTTCATAGTAAGTTATACAGGCTCCGAAAAATGCACTTCCTTGAAAGGGCTGAATCCTGAGATCATTTGAAGCCACTTTTCCCTTTGCGAAAATCTTCTGCGCGGCTTCGTTTCCGAGTTATTAACGCCAACCTCTGATTGCTCCGTGGTTTTCGTTAATAACTCGGAAACGAAGTCGCGCCGAACATTTTGCAAAGGAAAAAGTGACTTCAAGTGGTCTCAGGAATTATTGTTCACACTTACGCTGCAATAAATACAACACACCTTCGAAACTCAATAGATAAAGAGATAGCCCGTTCCAGTGAGTCGATTGTTTAGCTGGGGGAATATTTCGGCAGTTTGGAAAGTGTAACAGATTTTTCCAGCGTTACCATTTCGAAAAAGTTCCACTTGAATATCTTCTTTTTTTCAGGAGCAGCAAGGCTCACCGTAACGATCTCGGGGACAGAATCTCCGGTGTCGAGCGTGTTTGTAAAAATTTCGAACAGCTTGCGAGCGCCCCTCGAGAGTTCGAGGAACAGAAACGAAACACAATGGGCGTGATGTTTAAAGTGCTTGTTGTTTGAATAAAAGGAAAAGGTGCGCGGCGCGCCCGTCACCGACTGCTCAATGTACCGAGAGATTCGAGAGATCGAAGATACGTGATTGGAAAACCGGAGTTTCGTTTTCCGTGCCTCGAAAGCGAAACGTTGCGCGCGGCCCGCGAGAGCCCGAGTATTTCAACCGGAAGCAGTGGATGTAAAAGCTGCAACAAAAGAATCGACTACGACGATTTATCTTCCGAGGTTCGGTGGGGATCTTCTCGAATACGTGAGAGTGTTACCTGAACGAAATCGTCACACATTTTTAGTTCATGAATTTTTGAAAGTTAGCGTGTTCGCAGACGAACACTGATGGCCAACAATTTTTTTTCAGATTTAATGTCCTTTCTTTTAGAACATAATCAAATTCTAGTCTTTTCTCATCAATAAGTAAAATATTGTTTAATATTAACAGCAAATATTACCAACAACAAATATTGTTTAATATTAACAGCAAATATTGCCAACAAAAACTATTGTTTAATATTAACAGCAAATATTACCGACCATAAATATTGTTTCATATTAACAGCAAATATTACCAACAACAAATATTGTTTAATATTAACAGCAAATATTACCAACAACAAATGTTGTTTAATATTAACAGTAGATATTACCAACAACAAATATTGTTTAATTTTAACAGCAAATATTGCCAACAACAAACATTTTTTAATATCAACAGCAAATATTACCAACAAAAACTATTGTTTAATATTAACAGCAAATATTACCAACAAAAACTATTGTTTAATATTAACAGCAAATATTACCAACAAATATTGTATAATATTAACAGCAAATATTACCAACAAAAAATATTTTTTAATATTAACAGCAAATATTACCAACAAATATTGTATAATATTAACAGCAAATATTACCAACAAAAAATATTTTTTAATATTAACAGCAAATATTGCCAACAACAAGTATTGTCTAATATTAACAGCAAATATTACCAACAACATTATTATCTCGACAACATGTTTTGTACGAAAGTAATTGATGAATCTTTTCATATTAATTGCAGGTCGAGCACGCGGATCACGAAATAGATGACCTTTCCGATTCTTTTTTGATCAGTTTCAATTAAAACTGGCCTTGAGACACTCGCCTAACAGGAAGCATCCTCGAATCGTCCGATTTCTTCAGGTTCGATCAAAAGAAGAAAGTTGCCCGCCGATAATTACGGAGTCAGAGAGCGGAAGCTATTCCGTGTATCGAACCGTTCTATGCGGAAGTGGGGACGCCGAATTCCAGAAGCGGAGTCGTCCCGCTTCATACTCGGCTCGAATCTCGATCTAATCTGCAAGTCTAATGCACATCGACGCGGCGCTGACAGATTCCCCGAAAGTATTCGTCGCGATAAGGATCTACGACGGGACAGCAAACCGGGGATCTTCTTCGGTGTCCCGGAACAGTAGACGTCTAGGCGTTAATTGCGAGCTCGAGGCGGCGGATAAAGTAATTATTTCGAGACATTTCACCGATTAACGACTTTTACACCGCGCCGAAACAGCCTTGACAGCTGCCGGAGTAAATGAAGTTGTTCCTGAAGTGACGTCGTTAATTCGTCTGTTCTCTGGCGGTATTTACGCGACTTTTTGCAGATTGTAATTCACAGAAAATTTTCTAGTGGAAGTCATTCTAAGTTCACTTATATTTACAGAAATCCGGCTATTCTACATTAATTTATAGAAACAAGAATAATGTGTTTATCCAAATTTTTACTCATTTTTTAAAATAATACATTTCCAT
Source organism: Lasioglossum calceatum (assembly GCA_963966675.1). Classification (NCBI taxonomy): domain Eukaryota; kingdom Metazoa; phylum Arthropoda; class Insecta; order Hymenoptera; family Halictidae; genus Lasioglossum; species Lasioglossum calceatum. Next base: position 9,753,800 of record OZ016549.1, read on the forward strand.
AATCGTAAATTAACAAATTTATTAATTCTTTATATTTTGTTTAATGTGTCTGTTGCTACAAATTGCACCTACTGGTCGTAAATGCATAAAATTCAAACAATAAGGAAAAATTAGAGTTATCCAGGGTTAAAAAAATATTTCTGAATTGCAGGTCGGAAAACTGAGAAGAACAATTTTCAGCAGAGCTCCAACATCCATTTTCGCGTTGAAAAAATGGCCGAGTCGTCGGCGCATGGAGACGCAAATTAGCATAAAGGCCAGCAGCCTAGTTGCGACTCGCATTCAAAAGGAAACACACTTTTGCCGTTTGCAGTGTACAATGAGCCGGTTCTATGAATCGGGCCGGTACCGGACGACTGCCATTCAGCATTGTAAAAGATCGGAAATTATAGTGAATGGAAATTACAGGGATTTAAAGTAGAGCTAGTAGGTACCAATGAAAAATTTACTTACGACGATTCTGTTGGGGGTGACGTCCAAGGGTCGTGCTCCGAGGACAGGGGTGGCTGGTGCGCTACCCCTTCGACAGGCCTTCTCGTAGGACGTATCTGAAACACAACGGGGAAACGTTTGCAATCTAGCGCAGGGTAATTCGACGAGTGGGCGGTTCCAGCGCGCAGGGTGCCGCGAGGCCGGGCATTAATTATTGTATCTCGTTTCGGGCGCGAATGGTAATTCGCAGTAAACTGAAACCGCATTGTCGAAATAATTGCGTTCGTCACGGGATTCCTCGCTGCTGGAAAAATCGCGCTACCCGGGGCTTGTATTTCATTTTTAATTGCCCCGGGCGTGGCGGGTCGTTTTTCGGCAGGCAGGCTGTTACTCTCGTTAAGTCTTCTGTCATGATCATTCATCATGCCGTGGGGATCATTGTTGTGACTTGCTGCAGGTTAATTGTATGCCAGACTAATTTTTTTTATCGTATTATTTTGGAGGGGTAGTTCTGTCGTATTTTAAAGAAAGCATTTGAAACATTTTATAAAAATATATGTTTAATATTATTCAATCATATAATTTCTTTTATTTTTAACAACTTGTTGCCATCTTTCACACAACCTGTCAATTCCTGTTTCCCAATGACTTGTTAACAACATGTGTTTTTCATTTACAAGGAAAATTACCTGCTTATTTAACCCATTGCACTCGGAGCTACTTGAATTCGAAAATGAAACGTTTCTTTCGCGGCCTGGAATAATTCAATTCTATAATATATTAATTCTATAATAATTGATTAGATACCATCATATGTAATAGTCTAAACAATATTTTAAAGCACTCCAGTGCTAAGGGTTAACATGCAACAGAACTTTCCCTCCAACCTAATATTTAACAGGCATTCCATTTAATAAAATTTAATAGCAGGTACAGTATTCCCGCGATTGATGTGACTTTCGGGTATGCGGATGATGTGACTTTCTAATCCCCACTACTAGGGGGTTCCCCCTTGGGCGGTCGGTCGAGCTACAAAGAGATTAAGGTAATAATATTAATATTATGATACTCGATGTATCATTCTCAGGTATGGAACAGCATTAGTACAATACAACAGTTTCCCGCTCAGCACCGCTGTTTGCCCAGAATCGTCGTTTACATTTGGAAAACTTATCCAAGAAATCTACGTTCGGCACACGTAAAAAAACGTAGTACCATTTCGTTTCCTGAGACTCGATACCCCTGAAGTTCTCAAAACAATCTAAACCCAAAGGGTTACTGCTTAACCCAAATCGTAGCCCAGTTCTGGATCACCAGAATGGTTCCAAATGAAACGTGGTTCGCACAAGAAGCCGATGAAACGAACCTCACCGGGGATTAGCACACCTGTTATCGATTTGCTATCTCCAACGACGAGGACCGACCTTTGTGTGGTTTGTGCACTAATCCAGGAAGAGGAAGAAAAACGCATGGAATCGCGATTAAAGAGGACTTCCGGTTGTTCGGTTAGTTGAACTCGGTCACGGCATGGCTCGAGCAATGTTGTAGGAACCCGGTGGATTTCAATACGGGCAACGGCGGGCTTTTGTGTTGGTAAAGGCCATTCAGCCGGGCCCTTGTAATGCTGAGGTTCCATCGAAAACGCGATAGAAACGGCCACAATGGCGGCGGGACGCGCGCAGGTACCACGACCGGTCAGCGTCATTCCGCCCCGGAATCCGTGAACAGAGGAAACAATTGTTGCGACAGGAGTGCTGGTTACCTGATACCTGTTGTTACTCCGGTATTCGAACGATGATTCGCGAGTAATATAAAAGAATGGCGCGTTGTTTCCCAGAGTGCGATAAGACATTGCGATAAGAATATTAATCAGTAGACTGCAAAACTTGATGAACTTATAGGAAAATAGAGTAGGTGAAATTCAAAATTGTTGAACAATCTCAAAAAATGAAGATGTCAATCACATGATTTTTCCTCTATTAAAATCGATAAGCGAAGAAATAAAATTCAATGTAGTCTCTATGTCTTGCAATCGATGCAGACCATTTTTATGTTGCATAAAGATCCGCAGTCTATTAACCCTGGAACTGCACTGTTGGGTCTCAGAAACCCAGAGCGTGATTAATAGACTGCGGATTTTATGCATTTATAACAAAAATGCTTACGTACAATTTCAAACACAGGAAATATTAAAAAGATTTAAGGCCACCATTGTACGAGTTTCACCTTAATAAGATAATTAAAAGAAGAATGAAATTTGTCAAACATTTTTTATTTTGCATAAAGATCCGCAGTCTAGTCATTAATTATAATGTGACATGAATTATCACTCTTTGTAAAAAACAAACCCTGATTGAATCTTTTTCTACGCATTGCATTAAGATTAGTTATTCTCCCAAAACCATTCAATATTCACATTTTCTGTTTTTTTTTCTAAAAAAGATCTGAGTTTGTGACGTTCCAGGGTTAATCAGGTTTGTTCGTGTAATAAAAGTTCTAGTACGAGTCGCAAATGACCCGTGACGCCGTACTAGGGTTGCAACCGATCGAGCGCGACTGTTAACTCCTTGGAGCACGTCGAAACAATAAGTGTCGACAGTTTGAACGTTTCAAAGCGATCAATTTAAATGCTATTCTCGAGACGACGACGACGACGTTACTTCGTGTAGCAGTCGTTTCCATTTAATCCGACCTAAAGCCACTCGACACGACGAGCTCAAGCGAGTGGCGTGCTTCAAGTTCCCTTTTTCTTCTTCTTTTTCTCGCTCTCTCCCCTCTCTTTCTCGCTTCGGTCACGTTTCCGGCAACGGAAATCAGCCGCGGGAGGAGAAGAAACGAAAGCAGCCCTGTAATTAACGCCCTTTGCGAGGGTCCAACCAGCCCCCCGGACCTTCCCCTGGGCCTTTCTGTTTACGGTCAGCGGTTTAAACGCTTCTCTCGGGCACAAGAGTCTCGAGTTACCTTGGTCTTTCTTTCTTCCTCTCCTGGACCAGCCCCGAACCCGAGGGAGGCCAGGCCCAGGACAACGAGAATATGTGTGCTCCTTACCGCTAACGATCTGTCCTGCTCTTTCAGCTCTCCCCCCCCCCCCCCCCCGTCACTCGATTTCATTCGAACGTCTGATCCACAACTCGGTTCTACTGATTTTCTTTTCTTCTCCCATGGTATACAGTGGACCAAAAGACACGTCATAATTTATGTTCGAAAGACTTCAAAAAAGAAGCTTTAGTGAAGGTTAGCAGCTAACTTCGTGTTTCAAACTTTTCTCAGGCTGGGAAAGTTCTGTTTTGAATAACAAAGTGTTCTACGAGCGAGAAAAAACACATTTGCAAGACACCCAATCAAGGAGCGACACTGGATCTCAAAGAAAAGATGATCCACGTGAAACCAGATCTAGTCATCACTACCTAGCGTGTAACATAATATTGACAGACTGTGATCGAGTCAAAATATCCATCAGGTGCTCCTATACTGGGTGGTATACAATTATGTCAACGATACTCGATGCTTGACAAGTGTTCCATTTTTTCGTGGGGTCATTGACCTGTACGAATACGGGATATGATCACATTATAATGAATGTTCTATCAAGTATCAAGCCAGAATTCTTAGATGAACAGAAAACATTAATTTTGTCACGTCCAGTGGTCTAGCTAATAATGGATAAAATCAATGCTGTATTTCTTTTTATTCGTTTCCAATAATGTTGCACGGGAAATGAAACATAAAACCACCGGACCTGGTAATTTCAACTTTAATTTCATGTTTAAAATAAAAGTGATATGCGGTATAATTTTCACGATAATTTGCAAAGGATTTCAAAATTTGAAGAATTTAGTAATTCAAGAGCAAAAAATGATTTCGCCGGCTAACAGCTCGGCAATTGTGCAGGCGCGACCGCCAGCTGGACCGCTTTTGTTAAATCACGTAACAATTTCGAGCAAGAATAAAAAATAAAGAAGCTACAAGAAGAAGAAAGAAAAAACCGTTCTCGACCGCGTCTTGAAAGTCCAGTTTGTCGGCGGGAGGGAAAAACTAGCCCCTGAACTGGTTGCGCGTACCGCGGAGGCACGAATGGAAAAAGGTGACGCACGTGTCGCGGCTGAATGGCCGCTTTCTTTACCGACGACCTGTGACACGAATTCAATGCCGTTCGACAAAGGGACAGAGTACAAAAGGCAACAGGCGGACTTCTTGAAACTGATAGCGCGGCCGACGAGCGAAGAATGCTGTTTCGCGGCAACTTTGTGGTCGTCAATTGTGCGCACTCCTGCTCGCGCTGCGGGCTGCCATCTTGACCGCTATTCCTGGTCAAGCTTGAGGAGGATTTCGCGTGAAAAATTACTGGCGTGCCTAAACATCGTGATTTATAGAGAAATTGGAGCTGTCAAATACGCTGTTTGAAGCATTGGGGGTAAAACATTGCATTTATTAAGGAGTATCAAAATCGTCATTCAATTACTCAGCTCCTGGCTATTAGATTAACTGAACAACTGTTATATTAGAAACAATAGAAAGACTAACGTGTCTACAAGAAATACAGTAAAGGAGCTTCAGGATCCACTGCGGGGTATACGGAGCAGTGTAAAGTGGCTACTTACAGACAACGATTTTATAATTGTTTTAATCTAATCCTACTATTTAGTAGGAAAAGAAAATTTATATTTATTGCGTGTCTATCTGTTTATATCACATGTGGTTTATATCAACTGTGGTTGTAAGGAAAAACGCCGTATGACAATTTCAAAAAATTCGAGTTTATTATTTACATAGGGTAAAGTGCCCAAATATGGTATAGTCCCCTATTATCCTCTAGTGAGAAAATCCTCAAACAATAGTTTACCATGTTTACTCAGCAGTGTGTTTACCATGTTTACTCAGCATTCTTGTATATGTAGAGATTAGTGTCGATCCTCCGCCAGTTGTGTCTCCACGTGTTGAATATTTTTGTGGTTAGATTTTCGATTGTATCTTTTTCGAGGAACGTATATAAGTGAAGGTAAGTTTATTTATATTAATGTTTGCCAACTGTTGGTTTGGGCAGAAATTAATTTTCTCTTTGTCAGTAGCTAGCATTATCAGTCCACATGGAGTTCCCAATATGACAGTACCAAGTGTTCTCTAATATGGGTATAGTTATTGACATTCTTGGTGTGGGTGCCGAATATGGCACTAGGTGTCATATTAGGGACTGAATGTGTACCATATTAAGAACACCTTTCACTGGAACCTGCAAATGACACAGCAGAAGAAAAATATTTTTCCCAAGCTGTATTAATTTTTGAACAAACTTGACCCCAGAATCTTATAGATTCTGTAATTATTTGGTCGAAAAAGAGCATTCTAAAATAATCAAACAACTGCGTAGTAAGTAAAACCCTATTTACCAGAAAAAAGTCGTGAACACTTTCAGAAGGCTAAAAAAAATAATGCAATTTAACCGACGTCCTATGTTGAGAATTAGCGATCAGAACTTTAACTGGCAATATCTCGAAAGTGAGAGTGTGTGACTAAAATATGGAATTTTGTCATGGGAGGATTGGGTGTAATTCGCAAACAAACGAGTAAAATTAGCTAACTTTATAACATGGCCAGCGGACCAACAGGACCTCCCGGACTCCGCGCCGCCCACAGAAAGTAGCAAAGTAGCAGAGAGACCGGTGGAAGCGACGCAGTTCGTTGTGCAGACGCACATACACACCACGCCCTCGCACTGACAGAGCACGAAACGCGAGTGGCGCATGAATAGCTAATTGGCCGGGCAGAAAGGGCACCGGTTCGCGGCTCGGTCGTGGACCCTTTTCCCTGGCCGACGGGATGGATGCACGCGGATCCCGTGGGCTGCAGCTGCACCGGCACGGCTCGGCGCGGCGTGCAGCGAGAAAACGCATCTTTTGTGCGTTGTGCTCGAGTACCACGGAGGAGGCGGTGCACAAAGAGGGCCTCGGACCGGCGGAATCAATTGAAATTGAAACGAAATGAAACGAAACGGAGTCACACAAGCCACCCCTGCCCCCATTTTTTTCGAGCCATACCGTTTAACCGAGCCATAGTGACCGCGTGACGCAAGTTATTAATGATTCGCTGGTCGCGGCACGCGAAACCCTTTCATCTCGAACTACTGCCGATCGAGATATCGGTCTCCGCCCGAGCCGAAAATCGATCGACATCACCTCCCCTCTCTCTCTCCATTACGTTTCCGTTTCGAACGCGCTGACTGCCGACACAATGGTCGCCGGCTAGGGGCGCGATTGTTGGCATTCCTCGGCGAGCCATTAACGGGGCGTAACAACGACCCGGAACAATCAAGGATTTTTAATGAAACCGAACGACTGGTGGCCCCGTTCCGTTGATTGATACGTCTTCGTCGCTTCGTTTCATACTGCTTTTTTTATGGCCAGTTAGGTGCGGGGGGTGCGTGCGGGATACGGTTGCGATCGGTGACGGGGTTGTTGGGATGACTGTTGCGAACGCTGGGGGCCACTGACACGCCGCTGATAATGGTCACGTTATGCGGGATTAACCCCTTTTCTGTTCGACATTGATGACTCCAACCGAAAGAACGATCGAACCTTATGTTACCGATTCGCTAACTGTCTGCAATTTGCACTTGGATACTCGGTTCTGTTCCCGTTCAATTCGTACACTGTGTACATTTTTCGGTATCGGTATATATTCATATTATTCATACAATATCTGTGTGGGAAAGATTTATTTGTTTTAAACGAATAGAAAGATTTAAACAATTTTTGTTTACAGTTTGGTAGACACGATGGTAGATGTTGTATGAATATACCAATGTGTCTACCAAACTGTGTGGAAAAAATATGTTTTAAACGAATAAAAAGATTGAAAAATTTCTGTTTACACAGTTTGGTAGACACGATCGTGGATATTGCACGAATATAACAATGTGTCTACCAAACTGTGTGGAAAAAATATGTTTTAAACGAATAAAAAGATTTAAAAAATTTTTGTTTACACAGTTTGGTAGACACGATGGTCGATACTGTACGAACATAACAATGTGTCAAAAAATATGTTTTAAACGAATAAAACGATTTACAACATTTTTGTTTACACAGTTTGGTAGACACGATAATACCGTGCAACTTTCATTGTAATTTTTTTTTTAAGATTGTATCATTTGTTGTTCTTGAGATATTTCACGAAGATGTGTTAGGCATGACTTACTCTACTCGTGTGCGAAGTTGTACAATTTTCTGATCATCCGAGAATAGAAAATGATATAGAAAAGGTGTGAATAATAATGAAAATGTTGTGTGTCGGTGTAACGGTAAATAGAATGGCAAATGAAGAAGCGCATGAAATACAGTTGAGGGATTAGAATGCAGCTGAGGAGCAAGTTAATTACAGAGACAATCAATCGCAGTTGTCTACATATGAATACGATTAGGATTTAATTGAACGAAACAATGTTCTTGCCGTAACGACCGGGCAACACGGGAAACATCTGCCGCGGATCGATTCAATTTGGTTTGCTGGCCGTGAAACGTAGAAAGAGAGGCTGCAGAATCGCGGACCATTCAATGGTCAACAATGCACGATTGTGCCTCTTGCAAGGTCGACCTCTTGCATTCCGTTGCATGACGTAACGGCGAGCTAGACGCTACCGACGCCGATTCGATTTTTTATGGGAGAGGCGAACCACTCATTAAGTCATTTATAGACCATCTGATTCGACGTGGATGCGACCACCCAAAGGGAGCTTAATTCTATACCGTTCAACTGATACAATTGCTTACTTACGGCAGCGTTCTTACTGTTCTACTACTTTTACCGTTATGCGCTCTTCGAAGCTAGACTTTGAATTTTTACTGGAAAATTTTCGTACATAGAGTGGGTGTACAAACTGTTCGTACACCCTTTACAAACGAATAACCTTTTCAAAATTGCATTCAACACTGAGTTTTTTTGGGACGTTAGAACAGTGGTTCTGAACCTTTTTGAAGTCAGGGAACACTTTTTGTATAGGAAAAATTTGCGGAACGCCAGAATTAATGATCCAAAAAACAAACAAAAACCCGCGTAGAAATAAATATATTTTAGAGAATATATTATTAAATATATTTAACATATTTCGCGGAATATCGGTTAAGAACCAGTGCGTTAAAAGAATTAGTCAACTAGCTAATGTGTAAATAAATTTTAAAAACTGTTATTGGTCGCAATTGCGAAAGAAAAAAATTAAGGTCACGATTTTGACCTTCAAATGACCTTCGTAAACATTTTCTTAATAACTAGAAAATTTTGTATAAAAATCAAACGATACTGCATTCTTGCTGATAGGTACGTTTCCATAGATGCAAGAAATGCATGATATCATAACGGCTTATTACTCACGTCATAACATGATCAATACTTAAGTGACGTAATCAATATTTCCAATGATTTATCTTTCCCTTTCTGACTCTTCCTTTCACTATTGTCGAAGTAATTAATTCCACTATTTCTCTGTAGCTCTCAGTATTAGTAACCTTCGTTTACTGTACGTAAAATGTAAAATACAAATTTTCTACCCGACTTGCAGCAAACTGGAGTGAAAAAGAAATTTATTTTCTTTCTTAATATGGTTAATTAAATTCTTCTAACGTTGTTACTGTGATCAGTAAATTCGTTGGAATTATTTCTTGAACTGAATTATTATTCGAAAAATAACTGGTTCTAGAGAAGCTTAAATCCACATTCGTAACCATCTGATAGCAGTTGGAATTATAATTATTTCGGTGTTAGGTACATTTCGTACAAGCAACTTCGTCCTCTTAATTAATTAAATTCTTCTAACGTTGTTACTATTTTAATTTACACCTATTCATCTTTCTCATAAATGCATAAAGCTGTCTGTGATCAGTAAATTTATTGGAATCATTTCTTGAACTAAATTATTATTCGAGAAATAACTGGTTCTAGAGATGCTTAAATCCACATTCGTAACCATCTGATAGCAGTTGGAATTATAATTATTTCGGTGTTAGGTACATTTCGTACAAGCAACTTTGTCCTCTTAATTTCACGCGAACGGATGATCGTGCAGTTTTCATAAACACTGTTAAGCTTTTACCGACAAAGCTGCGCCTGCGAGTGAAACAGTGTTCAAGTACGGCATACTCACACACCGATTCCCGTGCAATTGCATGTACCCTGACAGATAAGATCACGATGCAAAGCTCGCTGGCTGGCCGTGACAAGAAGCGGTCGCGAATTTACGAGCCTGATGTTGTTTCTCGCCACTGTCTTTAAGCTGTACGCACAACGGAGCGAAGAGCCGAGATTTTCACCTAAACCACCGTAAATTTCTTCGTTTCCCTAACATTAATCTGGATCACTGTGTCACGTGACTGGGCCGCGGATGTTTACGCAAATGTCTATCTGTTACGCGGATGTTTTCTCTGATAATTGAGACGCTGTCGACGCGAAAGTGGCAACACGATACAGGTTTTTGCAAATCAATTTCAACCTTTTACAAAAGAAGTATTTTAAGAAAGGCTTTGTAAAAGAAATCAAATAAAATGTAAATTAATTGTCAAAATTTTATTTATTGCAAAAATGTACATCAAATACTTATTTAAAAGTATTGGTTTGGTAAGAAAGTAATTTCGGTATTTTAAGCTGAAATAGAGGCCAATTTTTTTTATTCAAGCAATGAACTTTAATGAATAAGATATTTTTCATTTTGTTCGATAATCTTTTACCAAAAAGAATGAATAAGAAAATATTTTATCGATTGAAGTTCATCGCTTGAAAAAAAACAAACATTTGATTATTCACTTCATCTTAAAATACCGAAATTACTTTCTTGCCAACTCAATAATTATCAATTCATTAACTTTGTAATGTATGAAAGCTGTGTGTAGATATGTATATTTATTCCAGCCATTTTCTGGTGAATCAATTTCAAAAATGAAAGTACATATGTATTTATTGAGACGTATTGAGTATTGAGTCTTGTGTTTCCCTAGCATTAATAATTAATAGGTGAAATCGATTTGCAAAAGGGTGAATTCGGTTTGAAAAATGGTGAAATTGATTTACAAAAAGGTGAAAAGGGAGTGCGAAACTTATACATATGGAAATCCTTTTTCTAGAAACGTGGCGAATGGAGTTATCATTTTACGAAATTACTATAGTCACACGCACGTGATATAGCGTGTCGAGACACGGGCGTCGATATTCGATTGCGGAGTAACAAGCGGTCGCAGCATCGCTGCTTTATCATCATCTTCGCCGTGGCCGGCATTATTATAAACTCAACTACGGCTAAGATAAGCAGTTCTCGGGTGTTAGGTACCTACCCGATTCGCCATGTTGATAGCGACGCACCTTTAAAGCTGCACTCTTGAATGCGCATTCAGACTTCGGGGAACAGCAGTGAACTTCAACTCACGATCTTAACAAGCGTTTCCTACATTTTCTATTCTCCAGAAATGGTAACAAAAAATTCACAAAAATATTCTCGAAATTGTAGAAATAATACTATAAAAATATGGATTCATTTGCTCCGTGTTTTTTTCGATGATTGTCAGAAATTCTATAAAAATCAAATTAGTTCAACAACAAATAAAACAATTTCTAATCCCGATTCATTTGAAATTCTTCATTTGAAATTCGCCATTGAAATTGCGAATTTCTTTATACAAGAATACACGCGAATTTTGAAAAAACAAAAGAGTCACTTTAGCGACTTTTGAGCCACGCTTATTTCCTGCGAGAATACGAATGGTAAAATAATATCTGTGCGGTCGATTTCAATGGAGGAAATCGTGGCCGAAGAATCCGATGAAATACCGATCGCTTGCAATAATACCAGGACGTTCTAATGGAATATTTGCCCCATTGAAATGTTGAGCCGACAAGGCTATTGGAGACGCGAGGCTCTGTCAAAGAGGCGTAGAAAATTCTCTCTCGCCTCGTGGCGTCTGTTTCTGGGCTCGCGAGCCTCGTCGGCGGCGGGAAATTATTCAGAACACGCGAAATCCAATTCGCGGAATCTCAAAATCCTGCCGGGAAGATTTTCCTTCCACATTCCGCGGAGCGTTTGGCGAACGGCCAAGAATTTCTCTCTCCGCTAGATGAGGGAGTTCTTCAGGGGACAATGCACCATCCGAGGAACGCTCCAGTCGCTTGCAGAATTTCTTTTAATAGATCATCGGAAAGAGGGCCCGCCGGATGAGACTTTAGAAAATTCTGGACCGTGGGCAGGCTCGCCAGACGGAAGTGTCTATTACACTGCCGGGAAAACTGTGGCTCGCAAATTCCTATGCAAATTGCACGACGATCTCGCAGACCAATTAATTTCACATTAATTGATCAAATTATTAGAGCAGCGTAATAAATATTAAAATTACGCATTATTATGCAAAATATTTGTTTCTTGTGCAAATTTTTATCGGTCAAAATTCTTCTTTCAATCATTTTAATCAGTGCAGAATAGTGTAGAAATTTTCTTTTAATCTCTTCACAACTATTTTACCTATTTTCGTCATAATTATATAAAATGCAGTTAATAAAATTATAAAATCCTGTCCAGGTCCAGAGTCGCCAAGAATCACTATGACAGTATGTACATACAAGCATGACCTAACAGGTTTAAGAGCGTTCGTGGCTTCTGTTTGCCTCTCACCTCCTCCCTCTAAAGTATATTTTGATATACAATCTTTCTCCGTGTAAATCTATATTCTTCTACCCTATTTCGTCCCTTACACGTCGATCAATTTACAAGGGCGGTAACCTAAAACTCGCCTTGAATGACTTCGCCTCGCATCGTACCAAAGGATTTCCGTTCGTTTCTCAACTCTGCGTTGTTTTTTCTTCTGCTGTGAGAACCAGTCTCGAAAAAGGGCGGAAGGGTTGCCTCGAGGTTCCGCGTTATTCGAGAAGTGTTTAAACTACCCGTACTCTCCCACGAATTTTCCGTGGTGCAACCCTGGGATTTAAAAGTCGCTCTCAAACGTTGACCTTTAAAGTTCATCCACTCACTCCAGAGGTTTCGTTAACCTCTAACATCGCACTGAATTTGAAAAAAACATGGAAAAGTAACCGCTTTTTAAAAATTTTTTATTATTGGATTTATTATTGGACCGTATAAACGTTTATAAACTCGGGCGAAACACAATTTTCTGCGGGTGTTGTTTGCTCGCGGGGATATTCGTTTTTCTTAGATCGTACAGTTCCCGTTTCCTCAGATCGAATATTTACTGTACTGTATTTAGACTCGTTTTAATTAGAAAAATCTCATAAATACGTTGGCAAAAGTTCTGTAAAAGAAGAATGAAAAATAAAACACTTTCCTATTTGACCCTCGACCCTCAGTCCCTCTTTGTCGTATAAAAACGTATGTACCTCTACGCTTTTCGAGCCTCCATATCCCCGAGGTTGTAACACTATGGGATACAATACTACATATTTGTAAAAGACTCCCACGATAAAAAGGATCGCACCGATTTGTGGACTTGCTGAAGCAAGTGTTTGCGACAAAGTGGAACATAGGAAAAGTACGGGAACTTGTGAACCGTCTGTGATAAATCTGGACCAGTCAGTGAAAAGACCAGCGATGACGACCGGGCCCGACTGGTTTCCATTGAAGCCAACCGCTAACCGGTACGACTCACAGGATCCCATGGGATTCACACGCCATTAACCCCACGATGACTGCTAACGCGACTCCAAAAAGGACACGACGCGACACACGGGGTCGGTTCTTTTAATTTATCGCTTTATTATATAGTGACCGGGGTGTGCACAATGCACCGGTCATTAGCAACGACCAGTTAAATGCGCACTCAATCCTTTTTTTATGGGGCCCGAAGCTGTGTCCACCGTGAAACCTTAGCAAATTCGCTATTCGTGCTCGCGACATTGTTGCGCAAAATGCTCGCGGCCATGTCGCACGAACAGCGTTTCTCGTTTCGTCTCGTCGCGCATTAACCAGCCAGAGAGCGATTTTTATGCGAAACCATGCGAATTTTATAGCGGGTGTGGAACGAATCGCGGGACGCGTTCGAACGTGAATTCTTTATAGGGCTCGAACGAGTTTCGGATCGCCCTGGCGCGCTCTCAATCGGTTCATAATTGTTTCACCGGGTAATTGCACATTACTCCTGAACGATTTTTCACTGCACCGGAGTTTCGGAGTTGATTGCATTTTTATTCGGTTCGTGCCTGAAGTTGTTTAATTTAACAGCTCCACGTATATTCGACCACTTAAAATTCGAATTCGATTGGAAACGAATTTCCAACAAATACAAGTTGAAAAAATTGATCCGTACTTTTTTTCGTAATTCTGACCAATAGCAATTTTCTCAGAATTATGTTCACGTCCTTGTTGTTTCGATCGATTTTATGAAAATTGTTTTATACGCAGTTCAGCAATTTTTTACAAATTCTGTCTCGACTCGTGTGGCTCGATTTTACAAAAATTGTTTCATACACAGTTTAGCAATTTTTTCAGAATTCTGTCTCGACTCGTGTGGCTCGATTTTATGAAAATTGTTTTATACACAGTTCAGCAATTTTTTCAAAATTCAGTCTCGACTCTTTTGGCTCGGTTTTGTGAAAATTGTGTTATACACAGTTCAGCAATTTTTTCAAAATTCTGTCTCGACTCATTGGCTCGATTTTACGACAATTGTTTCATACACAGTTTAGCAATTTTTTCCAAATTCTGTCTCGACTCGTGTGGCTCGATTTTGTGAAAATTGTGTTATACACAGTTCAGCAATTTTTTCAAAATTCTGTCTCGACTCTTTTGACTTGATTTTATGAAAATTTATGCGATCGATTATTTTCTGCCAATACATTTGTACAGGATGCAAATATTTTGTGGATTTGAACTTCAAGTCTCAAGAAAAATATCGAAATGCATAATCGAATCTTATCGACGCGACCTCGAGGCGTCGACTTCGATTCCTCGACTTTTCCATCGGTCGTTGCACCGGTTATTTTCGCTGACGACACCCCCCGCACGCATTCGCACCCCTGCAAGGGAGGCAGGAGGCGATGTCGTCAATTTTTCTGCACAGAGTCGCACGGAGTCCATCGAAAAGCGATCGCGAACACGGTGTCGCGTCACGAGACAGCTCTCGTGCAAGCAGGCCGGGGTTGGTTTTTAAGGGCGTTTCCAGCTGTCCGTCCTATTGTGCTCGCTCGGAATTATTTATAGGCGAAGGATGACCAAACACAATTTATGTCGGCGATACGCGTACGCGTTGCACAAGACTCATTGTGCGGGACACGACGTAAACGTCCAGCGTCGGTGCGCGTTGTTGAGTCGCGTTGTCTCCTTTGAGTGTCGTCGCCGCGATGCACCGTGATCGAACAACACTAGCTCGTCGCCAGTAAAAATACGGGGCGAGTCAATAGGAACTGGCTATCTGAAATAACTCGCTTGTTTAGAATGCCGGTGGAAAAATGTTTCCGAGATACATATGTATATAGAGGACCCGCTAAACACAATTCTATTTTATGGATTGCTGCTTTTGTGAGGTGTTTGGGGGAGTTTTTGTTGAGTGGTTCCAATTTTGGTGAAGTAAGGAAAAAACGAAAAATTATTCAGAAATTGTATATTCTGTTAGAGCGAGACGATCTTTCATCAAATCATTAATAAAAGTTATTATTGGAATTTAAGATAATGTACAGAAAATGTAAAGAAAAAAATTCGAAGAACAAAATGATTAAAAAATATCGATTATACTTTTTGGTTACCAATAACAGTTATTAATGTTCAAAAAATTGGATCCTCCTCAATAACTGTGATCGACGAAGAAAACCTGTTTCGATTGCTGCTCGGAGTACGCAGACCCTTTCTCTATAATTACCTTAGATTTTTTCTAAAAATCAAATAAAAGTGATGAGTTTTCGAGAGCGGTATCAGAAATATCTGAACGCCCACCGACAAATTATCACCATTCAAATACAAGCAATATTTTGAGAATGTACTATTCATAATAACTGGAAGATTTTTTCTAAAAATCAAATGAAAGTGGTGAAAGTTTTCGAGAGCAGTATCAGAAACATCTGAACGCCCAGCGACAAATGATCACCATTCAAATGCAAGCAATATTTTGAGAATGTAGTGTTCATAATAACTAGAAGATTTTTTCTAAAAATCAAATGAAAGTGGTGAAAGTTTTCGAGAGTGATATCAGAAATATCCGAACGCCCAGCGACAAATTATCACCATTCAAATACAAGCAATATTTTGAGAATGTACTATTCATAATAACTGGAAGATTTTTTCTAAAAATCAAATGAAAGTGATGAAAGTTTTCGAGAGCGGTATCAGAAATATCTGAACGCCCAGCGACAAATGATCACCATTCAAATACAAGCAATATTTTGAGAATTTAGTGTTCGTAATAACTAGAAGATTTTTTCTAAAAATCAAATGAAAGTGATGAAAGTTTTCGAGAGCGGTATCAGAAATATCTGAACGCCCACCGACAAATGATCACCATTCAAATGCAAGCAATATTTTGAGAATTTAGTGTTCGTAATAACTAGAAGATTTTTTCTAAAAATCAAATGAAAGTGGTGAAAGTTTTCGAGAGTGATATCAGAAATATCCGAACGCCCAGCGACAAATGATCACCATTCAAATACAAGCAATATTTTGGGAATTTAGTCATCTAAAAAAAAGAAGACAAACGATGGAGGCCTCGCACGAAATTCGATCAATTGCAAATACCCGCTCGCAATATTTCAGCGCGACCGTCAGGGAAGAAAAGGAAAGCACGGTCCCCTAAAACCCGGTGTTGTGTACACAGTAATCGAAACGCTGTTTCCACCACAATGGCGTCGTTTTTTCCCGCTGTAAAACACGCCGCACCGTATATTGTGCCGGGTCGTAAACGAGGATTCGTTCCGAACCGGCTTTCCCGGATTTTCACGACGAAGGCCAACTGGACGATGTTCGCCAATGAAACCGGGAATCGTGTCGGTTGGATCTTCGTGCGAGGCGTGAATCAGGTCACGCGGATCTGACCATTGTGCCGAGAAACCATAAATTCAGCGACGCATCCTCTCTTCTCCGGTAAATAGCGTCGACTATACACGCCATTCGAAATCACTTTTCCAGATGCATCGATGCATAAGCGATCCCCGTGCGAGCATGAAAGGAGGACGCGCATGGCGGAGAACCATTTATCAAACGAACGCCAAACAAAGTTACGCGACAAATTTTACCGAAATTTGAACGCTGTTTGGGAAGAAACGATTAACGGCGTGAATGGCGCTCGTCCTGGAGTTTTAGACCAGTCATGGGATATTAGGAGAGCGGGGATTTCGTAGCAGATGCAAAGTGGAACGTAATACCGTGCGAATTTTGGTAAAATTTAGTGGAGTTTGGTGGAACTACGCTGCTGTTGTAAATTATACAACAGTTTGGGAACGTTGTCGACATATTCAGGATATCAGGACTTCACATTTGAATTCTGACGCAGTGAAAAATAATGGGAAATCTGCATTTCAAGTTTGACAAAAGCCCATTATCATGGAGAAATGTTTGTAACCTTCGAAGTGCGGAGAACGGCTACTACATTCTATAGTAAATGATTTTTTTATGAATGACAGGACAAAACTAGACATTCCGCGACAGTCGTTGTACGTTATCGGCGTATCGTGTTTCTGAATCACGGGCGGTCACTGCATACGTATGCATATTGACCCGACCGAGATTAGCGAGTTATGCACTTTCGAATTTTAATCGAGAGTGAACGAGAAAAACTTGTTCACGTCTCCGCGAACATGTTCCCGGAACTTTCTTCGAGTAAATCATACCGATCCGTAAATAACTGCAGTATTGTATCTGCGTAGCTGCATGGGAATCGAATGCGCCGCAAGCAATGTGTCGTAACAAATGTTCAAGAAAATGTCAATAATATAGTAGTACATGTTTTCAACGTTTCCAATACTGTCGATTTTATTTATGACAATATTACGTTGTCGGCAGTGTTACGAGACAGATCTAGACATTGCTTTATCCCTCGGATGTTGGGTCTAAACGGACCCATAGTGGAATGTTGCTTCCAATTATAATTTTATCACAGTTCCTTATTAATTCTCCCTAATTTAACACAACTAGCTAATAATTGAAAGTTGCTGCTAGAAAATTATAGTTTAAATGGAATGACCGTAACTCTGGGTCAAAATGGACCCAACTCTAGCCATCCGTTTGAATCCAATGCAATTCACTTTTTTAAAGTCTGAACAGAATGTATACACGAATTGCAAAGAATAAAATATTAAGCTAAATTCTAGGAATAAAATGAATCAAGGGTTGAATAGTGAACAGAAATTTTTATGGGGTTATGAGAGACCGTGCTATACCGGTTAGGGGTTAACCGAGTATCGAGAAGGTTCGTTCTACATTTCGTGAATAATTTTTCAGCAACTAACGAGCGGCGGCTAGATTCTTTTGGAGATCATTCATGAGGATGATCTTGATAACATCTGTGAAGGTCATTATAGGTGCGTCCCCTAAACTTTACTTTCACCAAACGAATAGAACCGAGCAGTATTTAGACCCCTAGTTGCGCTGGTTACATTAGGACAGCGAGGGGAGGGTAAATCCGAAGTCATCGAACCTAATTTACCAGTGCCAATAGAAAAAAAAGGGGGATGCACACGTGAATTCAGCTTTTTTTTCAGCTAACAGACATTCGGTCGCATTATGCTTGTCGCCTGCACGCAGCGAGTATGACCGGCGCGTGAATGGTATACAAATGAGCAAAGGCGGGTCTTCAAAGTGACGACGACAAGGGGGGGAGGCGGAATGCGAGAGGGCCAATGGGTTGGTTCTCCCTTTCGTTTCTCGGCGAATTTCTTCCGGCTGGAGAACCGCGTTTGTCGCGTCGCGCGTCAAGGATCCCCCCTCGAGTCATTTCTATTTTAATAAAGCCATCCTTTTTACGACACGCCAGTCACCGGTTTCCGTTCCGATGACAGAGAAACCGAGGAGAGGGAAGCTGCGAGAATTCCACTCGCTCTCCGCCTTT
Organism: Lasioglossum calceatum; assembly: GCA_963966675.1. Lineage (NCBI taxonomy): Eukaryota > Metazoa > Arthropoda > Insecta > Hymenoptera > Halictidae > Lasioglossum > Lasioglossum calceatum. Next base: position 9,772,243 of record OZ016549.1, read on the forward strand.
CGGAGAACCTAACAATGTGGTCCGTTTGCTGTTTTCATGCGGCTTCATTCCGTTCTAGCGTAACATACCGATTACATGCTGCGGTATCGTGCTGTGAAAAATTATATGATATGCAGGAGGTCATTTTTTTATTATTTTAGAATTTTTTGTCCAAACAATTACCAGTTGTAGATGCATTTCCTCCCTATAAGATTGTGGAGTCAAGTTTATTCAAAAATTAATACAGCTTGGGAAAGAGATATTTTTTTTTGTGGTGTCATTTGCAGGTTCCGGGGAAAGGGGTTCTTAATATGGCACACCTTGAGTCCCTACTGAACCACTTTATGTTCATGTCATGTTAATGCGCGCGCAGATTTTATGGCTGTTTCATGAAATCTGGGGAACTTGGCGAAATTTTGAAGATTGCGGAACTTGCCGAGGAGAGCAACTTAGGGGATGATTGGAAAACTTCCCGATGCTTAGAGACCTCAATCGTTTTTTGAAGAAGTTAGCTCTCTCACGGAAAAAGGAATCCAACAGCTCGCGAAACGTATGAGACGATCGTAGAAAATAGTGGCGTTGTTTATAACAATTCATTTTTACATTATATCCATATCTCAAGAATGAATTTCCAAAAATGAGAAGCACTGAAACTCTATGACACTTCGACCCACAGTTATGCGAATAAATGTCACGATTTACTCACCCCATAATTTTCACGATAATTTACAGCACTGCAAAGCCGATGGGGGTCCGCGAATGTCTTTATTAACAGTAAAATTGTCGGAACTGTCCACTCTAAAGTGTTAAATTATATTACGAATTCGAAAACATTCTCCCATTAACATTCAGGACATAACATTCTTTACACCGCGTCATTTGCATTTCAGATAAGACACGTTGGACGGCTCATTTCCCGCGGCTATAAATAAATAAATTACATAACAAAATCAAACAAGAAGAACTGGGAATAGAATTCAATGCAGGTGTTATCTTTATGTAAAATCAGAATACAAGTGAAGCGATTCGAACAAGCAGTAGTTAAACAGAAATTTATCTCACACCTCGGAAGAATCTTAATTCCGTGAAAAATAAGATAACAGTTACCCGGGAGGTTTTTACTGTTTTGTATTTCACGCGTCTCACTGCCCGGCCGTAAACGCATTAAATCCGCATGATGGTGTCTTCAAAACCAACATTCGTTCGAAACATTTTCACGCGACACTGCACGGTTCTATCGCTTTACGAATTAATCCTGCACCACGGTTTCCCTTTCGTTTCGATTTTTCATTCCCCGTTTTGACAGACTGTCACGGATAAATTATCGCCGACGATTAATGGCCACATCAAATCGGACGGATCCGATTTCGCACGGTTTATGCAGATGATACATCATCAGGACGACAAGGCCAATGAAAACGGGAGGAGGACTCCCCTTCGGTAGCAGACGCCGTCAACCTAACAACTAAATTCTCAGGCTCATCAAATTCTCGGCCGGCAATTACTCATGAAATTCAAACGGTCCTGTTCACTCCAATTCGTGAGAAAATACAGAAAGAATCCGTTTTTAAATTTTACGACTATCAAATGGGAAAAATGTTCGATTAGAAGATGCAACCAGAGTTGGGCAAAATTTTTAATTAAATAAAATTTTTGCCCAACTCTGGTTGCAGAAAAGGATTATAGCTACACCACTACGAAGCTAAAACTCTGTGTTGCCATTTAAAAATCATTGATGATCTCGGAAAGACTGAAAACACCAACAATTACAATAATTTTTTATATCGTATAATATTTGCCTCCTTTAATTCCAATTCGAATCAATTCCTCTGATCCGGCGACACTTGGTCACAGTTTAATTAAAAAATCGCCAATTCCACGCATGCAAAAACATATGCAAAATGACTGCAATTTAATAATTTCATTTTAATAAAAATGTGCACAACTCGCCGAACGAATGTAATAAAATTTCAACACCAATTAAAACGTTCAATGGCCAAAAATGAATTTCTACGTTGTAACGGTGCTAATTGCTAACGAGATACTGGAAACAGGAAAATCGGTGCTAAAAATGGCCTGTTTCTCGAACTATATTAGAGCGCAGGAATATTATGCAGGGGACCAATAATTTTTTCCACCGAAAATGACCCCATAAATAATTCAAGCCACGCAGGAATCACGGACCGACGTCGAATGGGATATTTATCCCGTAGCTCAGCCATGAAATACTAATGACATTAATGACGGTCGATCGACCGTCTACCATAGGGGAAATATGGATTATAGCGAATAACCGTGAAATGCCTGTACCCGTCGCCGGCCCGGAAGATCCATTCACTATACACGGCGTGTAAAAATGGATCCGGGTTGAACGGTGAAGGCTCGTCCGCAGCTTGCCTATCATCTACTTATGTATTCTATTGTTTTATATCAGCCATGACTGGCGAAAGTTGTTCAATTTCAATTTGTAGGGCTGTTGTAAACCAATTTTCTTCTCAATCATCATAATTTTTATGTTTATTATTTTTCCTGCAGAAAGCCTGGATAATTGACTTTTTTCTTTCCACCTTTTACGATGTTGTATTAGCTATTTTAGTTATGTTCACTTTTTACGATTTTTTGTTGAGACTTGTCCCCCCACTACGTCACTGTACGGTACTGAGAGGGGGTAACATTTTCCCCTCATCTGGCGACTGAACTATTTTTTTTAACGCTAATACATACTACCGAGTACAAAATGTGTCGAATGTTTTATAAAAATTACAAGACTCAATTTATTTAGATTTTTCACAATTTTCATAATAATACGTGCTCGAATAAAGAAATTTATTTAATAATTTCTAATGGAAGCCACTTTATAATTTCAATAATTAAAAAATAAAGAATGTGAAAGCGGTAATTTTTGACCGGTCGTGGTACGGTTAGTGTAATAATTTAACACTAAACCTACCATCACCGGTCAAATTGACCGGTTCCAGAATGTTTATTTTACGATTATTTAAACAATAGAAACGATTCCATAAGAAAAGATTGTATACGTAGATATCTTTAGTGGAGCATATATTACAATAGGAGCTGCACATAGTCTAAATAAAATCAATCTTGTCATTTTTATAAGGGAACATGTACACCAGTTACTTTTAAGGCTCGATAATGTCGAATCGAATAATAATTTCTCGAGGAAAAGTGTTCAAATATTTTTTAGACCCGCTGTACACACGTGTTCTTCCAATTTTTTCCACAAAATATTAGATGCCAATCGCAGAGGTCTCGCAATTCATTCTGAAAGGAGCATCCGCCTTTGTTTCCCGTCGGAGCAACGGCTCCTCCAGGATTTCTCTGCGAGGAACCATCGACGATTCACTCGTGACCAGTGTATTACCGTGAGATACATGGAATCGTCGATGCAGATACATGGTTGCGATAAGTACAAGCCACCGAAAACCGTTTTGCTGTCGACCTCGAAAGAAACGCGACGCGACGGTTCAAACTACAAGGTACCTATAAAGCTCCGCGGGGTGCACACTCTACGACACCGAGCGAAACGGAAGAGAAGCGGATAAAACGCGACGAAGTCGTCGAACAGGAAGTGCCTCTGCCGTGCAGAGACCCTGCGTCATTAAGAGAAAGATCGAGGATTTTTTTGTGTCTTCTTTCCCAGCCGTTCCTTGACACCGATGAAAACTGGTTTCCATTATGACGATCCATCAATCGCGGCTGTTGTCGCTGGAGAATTCGTATTTGCGTAAACTTCTTTGTATTTTGTCCGAGTCGTGAATTTTCAATCATCATTTTCAATTATATTGATTTAACTATCTTCTACAATCGACTAGTCTTGCACGTTGCAGATCTTTATGCAAAATGCAAATGATCCTGATTAATTGCCAGAAATAGGAGCATTTTAAAATGCTTTGCTGCTTTAATAATTTTTGTAAATTGACGATAAAAATATGAAATGAATCTTTGAAGTCATTTTACAAAAGAAATATGAATCACAGAATTGAATAATGCAGATTTCCTTGGAAAAATTTCATTAGGCAACGTTGGGCTTCAATGGGTTAAGGACTGGTATTTACTTTAGGATCTATTGTAAAAATATAGAATTTGCATAAGCTTCAGCAGTCTAATTGTAATTGAATTGCACCAGCTCGACGCACGCACGATTAATCCTACGGTCGGTGGTATTAATGTCGAGCGACACTAGACGGTGTCAATGGGTCAACTGTATGAATCCTAGAAATCAATGAATAGCGCCGAAGTAATCGGCCGGATCTTGGAAAGGTCATCGTGCGTAGCGCCGTGGTCGTTTTCGCAGAATGGACGCGAATTTCCTCGAGAGCCCAGTTTACGTGTTACTGCTACGTTAGGCAGCACGCTTAGGTAGTATTGACGATACGGTAGGTCAGTCACGTTATGCAAAGAGCGTGGGATCCCAGCTAAAGCACCGCGATAGGGCACCTCTCCGCGGATACACCGCTCTGTTGCGGAACCTGTCAGCTATCATAAGTGCTGCTAATGAAAACGATAATGGGAGAGATTGTTGCTCCTCGGAAGATGATCGAGGAGAGCGCCGACGCTAATTTCCTATATTTTTAACGATGACAAAAATGTACATTAAAAATTACTAATTGTAAGTAAATGCTTTGGGTAAATTACCGAAAAATAGAAATAATGTAACATGTAAAAATATATTTAAAAACTGTTAAGAACCCACGCTTATATTAAAATGCACTAAAAAGGAGAAAATAATTTTTTTCCTGGTTCTCTATAAAATACCGAATCCGGTTTCATCAATAATATTTTTCCCCAAAATTTTAAGTGTAGTTCATTATTTCTTCTGTTACAAAATTAGTGTCGGAATAGATAGAAAAATTTAATAAATAATAAAAATACAAGCGTGGAGTGCTAAACTATATTGACGTAATCTTCGTGGGTGCTCCACGCTTTTATTTGTATAGTCATTAATGTCATGATTTTATATAAATTTATATTAAATTTTCCTATCTATTGCGACACTAATTTTATAACAGAAGAAATTTTGAACCAATTGCTTAAAATTTTGGGAAAAATATGATTAATCATTTAACTGGATTCGGTATTTTATGGAGAACCAGGAAAATAATTATTTTCTCCTTTTTAGTGCATTTTGATATAAGCGTTTTTAAACAGTTTTTTTTACATATTTTATTTTCTACATTTATTGTCATCGGAAGGAAGTGTGTATACAAAATTTTAGCAAGATTGGACTATATGGGAAGTGGTTTAAAATTCGATTACAAGATTTGACGCATACAACAACAACACCGCAAGTTAATATAAGCGTAAAATATACTTTATATAAGCGTAAAATATACTTTAACGTAAATGTAATTTACGAAAAAATAAATGGAGCAATTTGAATGAAAAATGATTACAAAATAAATGAAGATGAATGAAGAATTATAATAGAGTATTGAATGAACTGTTGATTGACGATAAATATAAAATGTTCATATTACAAACATTGCAGCAATGTTTACACAAGCTTTCATTTCATTGTGTCCATTGTTACTATGTCTAGCAGCAGAATATGCTTGAATGACCATACCGATTTATTCCTAGCTCGAATAATATCAAAGACTCAGCAGTGCTTTGTGTAAACGAAGAGAACAAGATGATCGAATTAAATCGAGTTCCTCTGGGCGACGTTCCAAATGCGTCTTTCAATCGCATAATGATCTAACAAGAACAGAGGAGCAGCAGCCCGGTGATTAAATTGTAGCTACACAGCGCACGTGTTTCCGAGGACTCAATTATTGAATCGCGGAAGATGATTAGCAAAGAAAGATTACTGCGGCAATCTCCTTCCCTTCCGGATCGCTAATAAATATTAATCAGTCGATTAAAATTCAAATTCGCGACATTGATCGTAGTCTCGTTTCTTTGCTTGGCTGCAATTACCGGTGATTCACTTCTTTAATCGCTTCCTATGCAGATAATGTTTCTCAACAGCAAATAGAAGGTAAAAGTAGAACAGGAAAGAATTCGAAATGATTCGGTTTGCTTAATCTATTTGGTTTGATAAGGGATTATTTGCAAACGAAATTTTTATTATTTTTTGAGGCAAAGTTGTCCTAGTTGAATCAATTTAATTATTCTCATCAATAATATATTCTCATGAAATGAAATGAATAAATGAATGAAAATTTTAAAAAAATGCCACATTATAAAATTCGATGAAACTTGGTACGAGTTTTATTCAATTTGGATCTACACTTTTTGAAAATTGGTCTACGAAAATTGAAAATTCCATAAACACATCCGTGGTCCACTAATATTAATTTCTTAGATATTTAATATTATAGCTTCGAATGTGTTTTCATTGTACATGATTTCTTGGTGAATACTTGAAACTGGTACGGTTCTACATACACACATTTTTATGAACTTCTCCAGTATGTTGAGCATTATTCCTTTCACTACGGGGTGTTGCTGGATAGTATGCTGTCATTATGCAGAACAGTTGAGACTTTGAGACGCAGTAAGTCCCTGCACCATTAAGAAACACATTGTTCTTGAATGAACAGTTCCACGTTGGTTATCATTAATAACTTATTAAAAATCGTGTGCTGAATTCAACGAATTGATCCTATCCAACAGTATTAGAAGATCTTTCAAATATTATTATTAGACTGCGGATTTTTATGCATTTACGAAGAAATTTGCTAGATGAAATATAATAAAACAGTGAACAATTAGAAAAATCTAAAAATAGTGTTATGTTGTTTTCAGGTGGAAAAAAAACTATTAGGGGATGAAATGAAGTTGTATTTAATGCCCACAATCGCTGCTCAACATTTTTATTTTACATAAAGATCCGCAGTCTAATTATTATATCATTTTCATCCTACCGAACCTATTGAAAAAGGAAATTTTCTATTCTACTATACTGAAATTAAGAAAGAAGATTTTTATTTTGCATAAGGAGAGATCAGCAGTCTAATTATTATATCATTTTCATCCTACCGAACCTATTAAAAAAGGAAATTTTCTATTCTAGTGTACTGGAATTAAGAAAGAAGATTTTTATTTTGCATAAAGTGAGATCAGCAGTCTAATTATTATATTATTTTCATTCTACCGAACCTATTAATTTCTATTCTATATATGTACGTACTGCAATTGAGATAGAAGATTTTTATTTTGCATAAAGATTCACAGCCTATCACAAAAATCGTAGAAGGGGAGTACGGATAGAAAGAAGAATCCTGGTCGCGCGCTGACACGTTCGGAACCCGTAACCATTGGCGGGACCTACATCGTGAGATAAAGCCTGTTTACCTGGAAGGGAATAATTATTCGTGGGGAACCAGTTCCGCGAGAGCACACCGCTGCTTGTGCATCGTCTGCCGAGAAGTCACCGTAAAATATCGTCGGATCGTGTTCTTTCTGGTTACAAGGCCAGGTTTCGATTCAATTAGACGCAGTGCGGCTTGAATACGCTCTCGGACGCTTCCTTGTTCGGACACTCGTTTTTTCGCGGTACTGTTCCACTACGTGGACGAACGTCGTGTTTACAATAATTAACCGACCAACATTCGCGAGAAATAATAATCTCATTCCAATGCGGTTCTCGTTCTCATCAAAAACTGAATATGTAAAACACTTTAATATTTCCATCAGTGAACCAGTAAAATGGAACCAGAGTGGCTAAAAAGTTGCCCCCACTCTGCCAGTACCGACATTGTGATTTCAGATTATTAATAATAATTTTTCTTCGCGGGACGACATTCATCTGCTAATAATAAAGGATAGTAAACACAGAGTTTATTGTAAGAATTATTTTTGCAACATTCTCACACATCGTAAATCTTCATTTTTGATGACTTAATAGGTTGTGGAAAAAATTGATTTTCTAGTTTGGTAAAAAAGCTCGGTGTTACAATCATTCAATTTCTGTTTGGAAGGAAAATAACTCGCTAGAAAATAACTCAGGCAAACATTTGATTAGATACTTCGTATCCAGTGAAATTTATTACACAATTTCCAAAGTCCAATTTCACAACCACCAATCAAATTTCTAACGTTGGCTACAGCTTCTGCCGCAGTGATTTGCATATCGAAAAGATTGAAACGAGATTTTCATTTTTCCAGTGAACGTGTCGGCCTGTCCACCTTGGCTTTCCCTTTCCCAGCGTGACACGTTTTGATCCACCTTTTTTTTTGTAGCGTTTCGAAACACGGCGAAAAATTTAATTTCCGCGGCGTGATTATCCGGTAATAAGGGTAATAAAGTCGATCGTAATTCAATGAATGACGGATCCGCAGCTCGCATCTTGTCCGTAGGTAATTGCGACCGATTAAAAACGATGTTGTTAATTGCTTTCGGGACGGTCGTTTTATTCATTTTCGTTAATTGGACCGGCGAAACGACGGTACCGAGAGATTCTCTCCCGCAAAAAGGGTAATCGGCTGAAATTATTGTCTGCGCGAAAAGGAGAAATTACCGAAGGAATTATAGTACAAACCCAGTCGAATAAATTATTCATTCTGGTTGCCTTTCTGGGAGAAGGCTGGGTCGCTTTGTACGTCCTCAACGTGAAGATGAATTACTCGAACCCGAACCTTTATAAACATTCAAATTCTTAAAAATTGATGTACATTTTATTACAAAGTTTATAGTAAACGTTCGAACTAAGAAGAACCCTCGGGGCCGTGCTGTTTCTTAGACCGTACAGTTCTATTTTTTGTGACCTCGCCGAAAGTAGGAAAGGAACTCTGCAGTGGAAGGGATACTCGATTTTCTTAGATCGTGCAGTTCCCGTTTTCTTAGAATATTATACAAAATGAATTATCACCTTAAAATTGCATAAAATCCGCGGTCTAATCGTTTATAGTTTATTATAATTTATAGATAAATAGTTAAGTAGGAGTCGAGTCGCCGTTATCAATCTCTATTCGGAATCTTTGTTTTCTACGTCTCTCGCTTATGCGTGTTTCGAAGGTGGAAGCCTCGAAGAAAACGGTTCACCAGTTTTTGCCGAGCACCGAGGAGATATTGGAACCAACAACCGTCAATCGATGCAATGCAATAATTATTACTTACGAGGCAAAAGAATAATTACCATCGGTCGACCAGCATTACAAATAACTTCCTGCTATCACGTTTATACACGTGGATTCAGCTATCTGGGCGTGACGTCAGTGTCATTCCAGATGATACATATAAAGCATGTCTAAGATCGCGTATTCGCGTTTTACGATCGTCAAGAGTAAACATTTCCATTGCAATGGCCGAGAATTAGCGAGGCAACATTCCGACTGAATACCGATCAAGGTAAAACCAAATTAATGAATACCCGCGAGCAGCGTTGTTGCAAGCTGCGCTTGCTAATTACAGCAATTATACATTTCTACGCCATTTTATTCATCATATCCTGCATTATTCATATTATTAATCAGGTTCCATCGGTGCGGAGTAATTGACATCAGTATTTTAACAGGTGTTGTCGATAATAATGTGATATTAAAATTGATGAATTCATTTGATGTCGTATACTAAAACTGACATCAGCTGCGAAGTCAATGCGTGGTAAGCAATGATTATTGAATGCGAGAATTTAATACGATAATTAAATAATTCATAAACAGTGCTTGATAAGTAATAAATACGCAAACAATTTGGGTCTCGACATTAAAAATGTTAAATTCGAGAAATTGTGGATGTTTAAAATAATTTCGTTTAATAAAAAAAGTGCATACGTTCTTTTAAAGAAATTATTTCACTTGCATTAGTATTATTTGTTTTGTACTGGCAATTTTGAGTTCGATTTTTTCCGAGGTTTCGATTCGAGCCTAATGGGTCGAACAGCTATCGCGGGTCTCGAAATGTGCAATCACGTTCCTCGAGGGCCCTCGTTTCTTTTACTTCGTTCATGGATACCGGCCCTAAGATAAGTGTACTCACAAAAGGGCTTGGCGTAAAAGGGTGAAGGGAAACGAAAGTCCTCGAGCCGAGCAATCGGAAATACATACTATGCGGCACCATGAACACGTACCTCGAGTGGCGAATGGCCAACCTTATGCCGTACCCCAATCGCGCATTGTGCAGCTTACCATGGAAACTACCCCTAATCGGCGTGATCTTGACACGTTTCTACGTCGAGGAAAATGGCGATAGGGTTGATTGTGATCGCACGCAAATGAAACGAAAATGGAGCTGAAGAATGCCGGAGGAAAACCAATGGACTCGAAAACAATAATGAAACCGAGCAATTTGTGTTATTGTTCATTACAATCGGCTGTTTCGTCGCTAATTACACCGAACCGTGAATACCTCAAGTGGTTGCATTGTTAACAAGGATTGCCGCTTTTTCCACCACGTGGATTATTTTTAAACAATCAGTGTCTAGGAAATATTTTTTTAGTTAGATATGTTTTAAAATTTTCTAATACGAAAATTTAAGAATGAGAAATGACAATTTCAGACTTTAGAATTTAGTTTCGTTTATAAACTACTTTGTCCGATTTTTGGTAGGATAAAACCGCAATTTTTAACGTTCTAGTTGCATTGGCATTTCTCGTTCTCATTTTTCCAGGCCACGATAAAATCGTGAAATTCCATCAACTTTGAAAATGAAGAAAAATAAAATTCTCCAGAAGTCCTTTAATGGTTCAGCGACCCTGTAATGCTCGTATCACTCCACTCAATAATCGACTGGACCCGTTCAACGACTGGCTTATTGAAACGATTAATAACAGCCTCGTATTGCAGACGGTCATCGATTACCCTCGCATCGGCGGACTCGATGCGTTAATAAATAACGATTAACTAGAGTGTCGGTCTCGAACGATTCCGTCGATCGCGATCGAAATCTTGAAATTGGGTCACCGGCTGATGCTGTTTTATCTTCTCGGAAGTGGTCCGAGAAATGACGACGGTGTGAGGCCACCTTTAATCGCGAACAACCGGGCTCGTATGTACAAGCGTGTTCGTTGTTCCATCGGACCGCGTCGGAGGAGTTTAATGATCGTTCACAGTTCCGCGATAAATCGTGGTGGTCGGCGAGGGTTCTCAACGATCCAAGCGTTTTGTTTTTGCGAGGGAGCGCGAAAAACCGGGGTTAACCCCCTTTTGCCACTGAGTAGTTCCAATGGACGGTTGCTGGCTTATGATGACCCTTCGAAAGTTAGCAGCGTATTTTTCAAAAGTTCTGAAAATAACCGCTGTAATTTGTTATAAAAGGAGAAATTTTGATTTTCAGTACAAAAAAAATGTATCTTTCTTGCAGAATCTCTGAACTCTTAATAAATGCCTCTGTGAAATCTTAAGTTAGAATACATTCTCGAAGTTATTATCAAAATATTCATAGATGTCGCGAACTGTACTTCATGGCAGAGTGTAAAAACAAAAATGATATAGTCATTATTCTTTTTTAATTGTAGAAAAGAATGTTGACTATATAATTGATTAATAAAGCTGTACTCTTTAAAATTTAACAATTGAATGTTATTTTCAAATCGGACACGAACTTATGCAATCATCTGATAGAATACTTGAAAATTTAATAATCACGAATGTAATTCCAAAAATGTGAAAAATAAAATACAGGTAAATGGTAAATGTAATTTCAGCTGGCATGCATTTCAATGGAAGTTTCCGAGCAGCGTTTCCAGATAAATTTTGTCCATGGTCGTGACAGCGATGAATTGTTCAAGCGACAATATTCAACTTTCCATTTACGACGAGATCTATTAACGATTATATGCACAGTACGCGTCCATTTAAACGGCGAAGGAATAAATGTCTTTCTCTTCAATTACACTAACATCCGTTTGCATAACAATCGCGACGCGTGCGTTCGTGACTCGCTGCAACACGTTTCATTTCCTATGGAACAATGAACATCCGTGTAGCATTCCTCGAATGCAACATCTGCGTCTAACCAATTGCAAAATGTTGATACGCGTTCGTGCTGAGCGTTTCTCTGTCGCCCGTGAGCGATTAGTAAACGCTTATCGAATATGATAACAGCAAAGAAAAATTTTGGGTACAATGAACATGATAAAAAATGATTAGGTGCAATTTAAAACAGTGAAAAGACGTCGACAGTATCAATACATTATTTTGACCATATTAAAATTATTAGACAACGATATAAATTCAGATCCTTTCTCCTGCAACTGGTGCATAAATTCTAAACATCTAAATTTTTACTTTCTAGCAACCGGTGTGAACTGTTAGCTGTTAGCTACTTATAGTAGATCCAATAAGAGGATCAACGTCGATATCAAAGACGCGCGTTGAAAACTGTGTGAAAGAAAGTAGGCACAAAACGATTGAAATGGCTCTAGCCACGGCTGTCATGAAATTATCAGACGCGTCCGCTTCGAAGTGTTCATTCGAGATAGCTCGTGGAAAAATCGGATAATTCCTGCGCCAGGAAAAAGCAGCAGCCGTCAAACGTAGCCCATAAACTGACGGCGCATTCGCCAGTAAGATGACCGAAACGAAAGGGTTGAATGACTGTATCTTCCTCTAAACCAGCTCGCGAGATAAATTTTATTCAAATAATCCCGCTCTCGAGGCGATAGTTACATACATTTTATCCGTGAAAATTATTAACCATCCCAACCCTGTATCTCGACGTTAAAAGCCCGACGGTCGTTATTCGCCTTTATTTGCCTCCATCAAATTCCAATTCAGTCTACGACGCACTACACGCGACATTGCGTCGTGGAAACGGGGGATGCGCTTCGAATGCAACGATTGCATCGAGGCGGAATTGTTGCAAAAAAGAAACGGTGGTTTATAAACATTAGCGAGTACGAAACGGCGACCGACATCTGCATGTGCACGCGCAGCTGCACCTTGGTCGCGTTTCAAGAAAGGCACCTAGCATCTGCCTTGGTCGTAGGGTCGCGTGCCCGGCTCTGCTCCAATTACCCTTAATTATTATCACGATAATCATTATTACCGGAGCCGGAATGTCGATCGGGAAACCCGATAATGCCTCGAGGACGAGTTCCACGACGATTCGCGCTCGTTCAGTCCCTCGACATTTTCCCTTCTTCTTCTTTCTTTCTCTCTTTCTCTCTTGTTTTCGCTGGCGAACCGTGGCCAGATACACCGGTCAAGATAACACGCGCGTGCAATGAAGATCCACAACGCCGGAAAAATGACCGTAAACGAGTTAAGAGGCGACTTCCTCCGCCGTCAAGCCTACACTTCAAACTTTCCTCCCCAAGAAATTAACCCCAGGCCGACGGACGCAGGGTTGTGATCACCTGCCTGCTCAAGATCTCGCCGAAATCAAGGATTTATGATTTTTCCAATGGCTGGAATGGCTTAAATTATGATGATACGATTCTTTTTTACAATCTTCATAATTGTAAAAAAATTATTACATAGAACGTTTCCTTTTTTACAATTTTTCACAATTTTGCTAATCCACAGAGCCTTCCGTTAAGAAGTGTTATTTTAAATTATGAAGACACGTTTTCTTTTACAATTTTCATTATGTAGGATAATACTTCCAATTGTAAGAAAAAATGTTGCGACAATTTTTTACAATTTTACTAATCTCATTTCGAATTCCAAAGACTAACAAATAAGCTAGAAAAATATAAATTTGCATGAACGTGAATGCATTAGTTGAAATACAATTAGCCAACTTCTAATCTTGATGTATTCGAATGAAAAATAAGAAACAAGAAGATAAAAATTTAATTGAAATTAAATTTGAATTTTTAATTGAAATCAAATTTGAATTTAATTGTACAATACATTCATGTTGTACAGAAAGCATGAAATAATTCGAAAAAGAGAATTGATTTAGACTGACCGTAACGAGGAGAATTTTACAGTAGCCTGGCTACGTGATAGAGCGGAATGAGCAATCGTTTAATGAACACGGAAATTATGAAAATTCATAGAAACACTGGGACGAAACGCATAACGACGGGTTATGAATAAATCATAATCTGTTAAATCTGTCCCTGGAAAGAAGCGGCGGCGGCTGGTTGATAGTGGTAATACCGGTTTCGCATTATAACTCGCCGGGGTTTGTTCGGTTTGATAAGCGTGCGACGTCTCTGGAAGATTATTATTCCGATGGTTATTTATTTCTGTTTCGCGGCTTACCGTTTCGTCCCTCGGTCGTCGTTGTCCATTTCGGAACGGGAATATGCTTCATTGATTGTGTGTACGACAAATCGGTTGCGCGTGCATCGGTGCAACGGAGCGCCTCCCGTCGACACGTGTTTGTTCGCGTTTCAATCGGCGAAACGAGTTTCGCGCGTCAGACGGAGCGCGCGAATCGAAACGGTCACTCCACTTTCTACAAACGTTTTTCCAATACTTTATCCACCGACATGGAAACGAAATTCTTTTTATAATTAACACGTGCAGGGTCACACATCGATTCTCTAAAAATCACAGAAAATCGGGACAACTTGTTTCAGTCGGTCGAGGAATCTACTTTCTCTATAAAACAAATAAATGTGACGGATGAATCAAGAGAAATGTGCTCTGCTTAATTTTCTTATTATCAATAGTAATTTTTCTTCGCGAGATGACATTTATCTACTAGGAATACGAGAATAGAAAACACAAAATTTATTTATACTTTTGCAACATTCTCACACTTCGTAAATCTTAATTTTAGTTTGCTTAAAAAGTTCGGCGTTGCAATCATTCATTTTCTGTTTGGAAAAAAATTAAAATTTCAAGAATAATAAAATTTCAAGTCTCTAGCTCTAGCTCATCGGGAAGTTTAAAATCAATTGCAAAATTTACACCGAACAAACAAACAAACAAACAAACAGACAGACAGACAAGAAATCGAGCTAATAAAAACGTGGTAAAAAACAATGTCGGTATGCGATAGTTGTCCGTGCAGAACACAGATTGGTTGACAAGAATCGCGCCTTACTGTAGTCACGTGACATTGTGACCAGAGGAAGGATAAAGTGGGAGGCAAATCAATCTGGTGACTTCGGTAAGAAATTTAAAACGGATCAAATGCATTAATTTTTCAAAATTCTTTAAAATTCATGCATCCGTTATCCTTGTGAGGTAAAATATTTCACACCATATGCCGAATTCGCAAGCAATTTTTTAAAAGAGATTATTCAGGAGTCGTCCGATGGAAGCAGATCGTAGAATAAAATGATTACATCGTCCGCGATTGTCGTTCGAAATTGCAATTTCAGGGTAACGCGGGACACGTTTCTCTCCGAGCAGGAATAATAGCGGAACTGGGTGAAAAAGAACGGAAAGTTCGTTGTCCATCAATTGTATTTATGGCCTCGCTATAAATGAGCAACTCGCTGTCGCTTAATGGACGGCACGCCACCATTAATTCGCAGGTGCTGCAGCTGCACGTGCACCGAGCGCGTGAGGTGCGCGCACCACTACCACTACTAATTCCTGTCATTCAATTACAACGTGGCGGACGCGCGCGACTACGCATTGTAGAGTGACATTTCGGATATGGTGTTCTAGGGAGGAGGTTCTGCAGCGTTGAAAACCGATTAAATGGATGCTCGTTTCACGCTTTCTCTTTTGCCCTGATCGTATCAGAAATTAGTGGTGCCGAACACCTTTATTTATAGCGAATCACAATAGCGACGCGTTCACTGAAATTTATTTTATTTAACGTTCGACGAGTCAATTTTTTTGTTCGTTTAACGTTAAATTTATTTTGTTTAATGATTTGTCGGGTCAATTTTTGTTCCTTTAACAAAAAAAATCTAATTTTCTAATTGAGCTCGTAACCGGTAAGTCAAGATTTATTTTAACTGTCTTGTACCTTAATTTTCTTGAAATTATGTATAAAATACTGTGAGGTATGACGAGCATTCCCCACAGGAATAGTTTTATGGAGAAACGAGTTTTCTAATTCAATGACCCGACACATAGCTGCTACATTACTGTGAAGTAAATGGCCGAGTGTGTCGTGAGTGTTACAACGCCATATATTTAACAGACTTCAATCATACTGCCGTCCATTACAATTCACATCACTTATGCAAAGATTAACCTTTATGAGAGTACAGACACGATATTTTTCCTCGAACTAGACGAGCGATATTAATCGAAGTCCGTTTGAGAGGTCTGACTCTATCGCGGTAGCTTAATGCATTTGTTATTTAACACACAAAACAAAAAATCTAATATACTTGGCAAGTGAACATTGGTATAAACATCTCCAGAGCTTTGAAACCGTCGCATGAAAAACCGTATCAAAATTAAGTGAAACTAATTCTCATTACTGGACAGCGGATCTTTATGCAATTACAAATGAATAGGTGAAATTGAAACAGTGAGAACATTAGAAGAATTTAAAAATTCTGTCATATTATTTTCAACCTTTCATCCATGGTGACAAAGAAAATAATTTTCTATTTCACTTCAGTTTGTTATAATTCAGGTAAAACATTTTTATTTTGCATAAAGATCCGCTGTTTACTCGTTGCTGCACACTTTCATTTTATTAAGAAATCAGAGTTCTCAACGACCAAGTCAATTTTACTTCGTCAATTCTCTCATGAATTTCCTTCGTCAACGACCACCCATTCGAAACGACAATTTTAAGAAAATTACGAACTAGAATGCGATCATCGTACCGATATCCTAACGTCGAGAGAACAACGGTCACGTTGAGGGTAATTAATTCAATGTCCACGACACGAGCCCGTTCACCTTCAAGTGTTCGCCGTTCGTAATTAAGCAATGCTCGGTGCAGTTTTCCCTTCTCTGCCCCCTTTTCCCTGTACCCGTTTTTCTACATCGTAATTTCTTCTCTAAATGCCTGGGCAATAAGTCACCATCGCGGGACTCCGCGGTGAACGTAGGAGGCTGAGATCATTCGACTCTGTTGGCCATAATATTTCCCCTCGTCAACGGTACACTACCATCGTTTCGCACAATTTTTCTTCCTTTCTTTTTTCGCCATGATGAATCCACGTGGACTACATTCATCCGCTCTACGGTGCCGCGGCGAGATGAGTTTCTACTTTGGAGAAGTCGCTGTGGGGAACACGCGCGATTCAACAATGCTGTCATTGTTCCGGATCGCGGGATATTACTGGGCAACGGCGCTCGAAACATGAATCATAGAACACATCGATCAAAATAATAAGTGGGACCTACTTTGACCCAGAGTATCAAAATCGTCATTTAATTACTCCGTTTCTAACGATTAGATTCAATGAACAACCGTTGTGTGGTAAGGACACGATCTAAGAAACAGCACGGGCCCGAGGATTTTTATTAGATCAAGACTTCACTGTGCTACTAAACGTCATCAATTATGGAATTGATCAGGACTGATTTTTCCGAATTATAATTATTAGACTGCGGATCTTTATGCAAAATAAAAAATGTCTACATCAGTTGCAAGAAACAGGGGTCACCTAGTAATTTTTTTCTTCTTCTAATTACATATCTTATACAGGCGAAACCAATACACTGATGTCGTTAAACCTTTTTAATAATTCCGCTGCTTTAAATTGTACGTACCTATTTTTGTCATAAATGCATAAAATCCGCAGTCTAACAATTATTATCGAAATGACAAAGGTGCTTCCCATTAGAAATTAGATAAATACTAGATAAAAGTTGCGAGAAATCAAAATGAATTCAGTTTTGTAATTTCTACAGAACAACGAACACAACTTAAATTTTGTGCTCGGTATGGTTATGTTTAGGCTATGAAGTATCATACTGGGGCTTTCCTAAAATTCCGTAAAAATTGTCCAGGATAGTTACAACTAGACAGCGGATCTTTATGGAAAATACAAATTTTCTACCTGGATTACAATAATCTGGAGTGAAATAGAAATTTATTTTCTGCCTTAATATGTTTAATAGATTGAAACTAACATATCAGTATTTTTAAATTCTGCCAATATTTTTGCTGCATTTATGTATTTATAACAAAAATGAGTAGGTTTAATCTAAAATAGCAAAACTATTAGAACAATTTCAAAGTTCTGTTGTATTATTTTCAGCCGATTAAACATATTAAAAAAGAAAATAGCTTTCTATTTCACTCTGGTTTGTTGCAATTCAGATAGAAAATATTTATTTTGCATAACGATCCGCAGTCTAGTTATAACCCTTACGCGGACCTTCAACATGTACTCTAAAAGTGCAATGATTCAATGAAACTGTATTTCGCGAGTTCTAATTAAATATCTTAATCTGGCAACTCTGGTTCATAGCGTGTTCAACTCTGATTTCCCTAGCCTAAAAATTGATGGACCTTGTTAAACCGTGCACACAACAATTACGTTTAGAAGGGGTTCTGCAGTTTCGCAGAAAAAACATTTGAAAGCTGGTTAAAATGTAACGTTCTAAACTAAAATGACTCTCTAAGCGTTAAATACCGTGTCGAAACATCGTGCGCGAACACCGTGTTTATTCATCGTCGGTAAAACACGCACGCTCTCCCACTGTCCTAATAGGCGAGGGTGCGCGGCGTTCGTTTCACCGGTGATCCACTGACTTAATCCCGAAACGAGTAATTATGCTCGCGAGTCTTTTGCCGTTCAAACAGCCAGAAAACTTTCTCGTTTCTTCGCGGGCTTGCGGAGCGCGTGCCGCCTCAACGCTCCAGTGAAGCGTTCGCAATTAAATCTTCAGCACGACGCTGCTCGATCTACGCGATTAAAGTTCCGTCGCGTTGCTCCTTAATTGACAATTAAGGACACACTGACGCACCGGTGCCGTGACGAAACCACGAAGAAATGAAAGAGAAGTAGAAAAAATGGAATGAATGGAACGTGCTCACCGTCGAAAACGTGCGCGCGTCTCCGAACAAAGAGACTTGCGCCGACTTGTTTTTCGGTTTTTCGGACTCACCTGAAACAGACAAAGGACATATTTAGTGTGGTTGTTTGCGACACCGACTACGACGCAGAGGTCGTTGCCCGACGACAATAATAACCCCGAGTAATGAACTAATTAAGGATAGAGGCGGTATGAATGTGAAACGTGGAAACACCAGGCTTTTGTCATTCGACGGCTCTTGGTCGAATTCTGGAATTTTTTTCAGAGGCTCGTCGTTTGACCATGCTTATGGGAATATACGGTCTACTGGACACTAATTGTGCCCACAATTATGAGAAACGAGTTTATTAGTTTATTTCTAGACTGCGGATTTTATGCATTTATGACAAGAATGGACAGTTACTATTTAAAGTTCAGCTTCATAGGATAATTAAAAGAAGAATGCAATTTTTATTTAGCTCCTATGTCTTGCAATCAATGCGAACATTTTTTATTTTCCATAAAGATCCGCAGTCTAGTTATTTCACATCACATTATTTTAAACTAAATTAATTCAATGTAATTTTTACGATATTGTCCAAACTGAAACGTTAGATAGTGCTTGTTATTTCAACATTATATAGAATTTATTTAGTGTTAATATCCTTTGCCTTTAAACATCTCGAAACAAGAAATATGACTTTTTTTATAAATATTTGTAACGGCATAATATTATCATTAGCCTGCGGATCTTTAGGCATTTATGAAGAAATTGGTTGGGTGAAATATAAAACAATAAAAGATTTAAAAAATTCAGGAATGTTGTATTGTTGCTCTTAATATAAAAAAGTTGTTAAGAGATGAAATCTATTTTACACAATTAATGCGGAACATTTTTATTTTGCATAAAGATTCGCAGTCTAATTATCACATTTTAATATCGCATAAAAATGTATTTCGGAATAATGTATTGTATCAGTACAATGTATAGTAAAAAATGATATATAAATAAGTATTGCATGACGATCGTGCTTTAGAGAGGGATTACATAAATATATTTTCCGTTTTGAAAATATACAACAAAACATTTCCCGCTGAAAGCAGTAATTTTGCACAAATTAACGACTGCCCTCGTAATTCGTTTTATTTCCAAACTGTTACGCATACGGAAACTACTGACTTTATATAAAGCTTGTTTCCACAATTTCGTAATGCTGTTAACACCACGGAGAAAGAGGTATACATTAACCTAACTTCAACGCGAATCAGAATAATTCATGATCGAGTAATATCCCAGCATTTTCCGGCTTTCACTCCCGTCGAACTGTCTTCCAATAAGAGAGAACAGTATCGAGCGAAGAATTCGAAGCAGCTACCAAAAACAAACGAAAAACAAGAACACGAGGAAAGAGGTCACGAATGAATGATGACGGTCGTCATCGACCGAACCCAGTACTAAAAAAATAGTCTCTGACCAAATAATAAAAGCTGAACACTAAACTTCAAAATGAAAATTTAAAATTAAACTTCCCAAGTTCCTTAAACTTCAAACTTAACCCTTTGCACTCGGAGCTATTTTAACTGGAAAATTAAACATTTCTTCCGATCTAGAGTATTTCCATTCCCTATGATTTTTGAAATTGATGGATATGAAATTGGTATAATACCTCATACAATACCTAAATGTTTAGTAATTGATTAAACACCGATATATTTAATCATGCAAACAATATTTTGAGGGGACAACCGAGTGCAAAGGGTTAAACTTTTTCCTACTGAAAAAAAAATGAAAAACTAAACATTACCGACAAAAATAATCACCAAGGGAAGAAACATAAATAACTAAACTAATTGTAAGCCATAGTTAAATAGCAGAAGGTCGATACGACGTTAAACACATGCACAACAAAAGAATTCGTAAACACATAATTCGATCACTTTCGCTGTTAATGGATTGTAAGCCGCAGGAGCTACTATAGCGATGTTTACACGTTAAACCGACCCCACCCATACCGACGCCATTCACAAACCGTCGAGACTGTGTCCGAGCTCTAAATCCGTAATAACTATGACTAACACGAAGCCCCGAAATCCGGGCCTTTATTCACCAGCTGATTCAGAAGACAGCTCTCTTTCCCTTCTAGCTAGTCGTGCTTTAATTATGTATTTCGTGGAGAAGGGGGCCTTTACGACAGACTCGTTCCATCGTACATGACTCACGGCAGCCGGAGGGGCAAATTCACTTATACACGCACCCACCAATTCCGTTTATTTCTACGGATTTCCGTGCGTAAACGCACGCTCTATTCGGCTGCATCGCAACTGATTGGGAATTTCCTCCGGTCTGCCTTTATGAAGTGGATGCAAGAAATCAACACGCACGCCCCGTTGCAAGATGTTGGTAACGGGAACTGTGGGGTCAATGAATGTCTTAATGTCGTATAAAGCCTGTTTGAAAGATACGACATTTTTCACATTTTTTTCCGACATGTTGAAACGATGTAGTGCTGCAGAGCTCAAGATTCATTTCATGTAGAGTTTATATCTTTCAGTTTACATACAAGATGTACATAGGTTTTATAATATGTACTCTATCAATTAAAATAATATTTCTTGTGGTACTTGTGGTTAATGCTTTGTGACATGAACGATATTCTAATCTCGAATACAGAGAAAGCCAATGGACAACTCAAGATTCATTTTATTAGGTTGGCATCTAAGTTCGCGACCTCCACATTTTCTCAAAGTCATTTATATATATTCTTTACGCTCTAGTATTTTATATGAAATTAATCGAAAAATTCAGAGCTTTCCATTGATATACAGTTCAAATGGAATGGTCGCTGAATGATGTTATGATGCAATAAAAAAATTACGAAACAAAAGGTCGCAAATTTTGTTGCCAACCTAATGTTTCCTCCGTTTATGTACAAGATGTATGTATGTTTCATAATATATAGGTACTCCATTAATTAAAGTAATATCTCCTGCTATACACCCAGTTTTTGGGCACGATTTTCTATAAAGAAGCATTGCTTGATAAAATATACAATTTTTAATGTTCTCTGAGGAATGATATTCAAACCTCAAATACAGGAAAAACCAATGGCTTTTTTAAAAGGAATTCTCTCTTCAGTTTATCAAAATTTGGTAGTCGACAAATTCAAAGAAGCTTAAAACTTAACTCCATGCACAGATCTTGTGGTATCTTTATCTCTGGCTTACGGGACTGCGAGCTTCCATCTTGTCTCCGAACCAGACAAGTTTTCTTGTAGGAAAAGTTGAAGGAAAATCGGACTGTTTTATTGCGAGCGTTTTCGTTATCGATAATGGATAGCAGGGACGGCTGTTCCCAGATAACCGTTCTGCAAGGTGTGCCGATAACGCGACGCCATTCGGTCGCGAGTGCCTTGAAACTACCGGGAAAACTCTCGGCGAACGGATTTCGTTTGGGCGACAATGGCGTGGAGAAGCTTCCGAAGCTGAAACGGGAGTTCTTTTTCCGTTTAGTTTCCGAGCAGAGGAACCGAGGAATTTATCGTACTGACAGATGTTCCGAAATTCGCGACAATCCCGTGTGTTTCCGCTCGGAAAATTGCTCCGCAGTTTAAATCCGAAGACAACTATTTTCTCTTCTCGCTGGAACGAGATATGTAGATCGGAATGGGAGGAAAGTTTCTTTGTTTCTCATTCCTGCAAAATGCTCCCACAGACAACAATTTTTTTTATTATCCATTTAAAACAGTGGACATGTTAAAAATATTTAGGGACATCGATGTATTAGTTTCGTCTTAATAGGATAATTAAAAGAAGAATACAATCTTCATTTGGTTCCTGTGTCCTGCGATCAACGCAAACCTTTTTTATTTTGCATAATGAAGATCCTACTGCAGGTTTTTATGGAAAATAAAATTTGTATTAATTACAAGCAAGTAGATATTTCCTTCTTTGACTTTTGATACTCATTCTTGTCACAAATAAATGGATAAAATTCGCTGTCTAGGTGGACCAAACTAACCTTTGCACTCGGAGCTATTTTAACTTGAAAATTAAATATTTCTACCGATGTACATAGAATATTTCATGTACATAGGTATACGTAATACCTCATACAATACCTAAATGTTTAGTAATTGATTAGATACCAATATATTTAACAATATAAACATTTTTTGTATAATGGTACAGCAATTTCTGGTGGTGCCTCAGAGGGGACAACCGAGTGCAAAGGGTTCAGTTAGACGAGTTTATCAACAGTTCGCTAAAATTTGTATTAATTACAAGGTGCAGGAACCAAGTAGAAATTATCTCCTTCGACTTATGATACTCATTCTTCTCACACATAAATCCATAAAATTCACTGTTGAAATCTGTGAGCAGCATGTAAAGTGGCTCCAGGTGCCAGGTGCAAAGGATTGGTTTATCAACAGTTGAAGCAAGATACTCGGCTGTGGAAAGGCTCGTACATCTCGCCCATTAGGGAATTAAAAATCCATTAGAGACGACTTTCTAACGCGAGAATTCGAATTTTCGAACAGGTCCATTTCCGCCAGGACGTGAAGTTTCTTGGGGGGTCAAGAGTAGCCTTTCTCCGCGATTACATTAATTGCCGGACTCGGTATGGCGTTCATACACGGATCAATCAAGCATTCGCGTTAGTTCGCGATTAGCATGGATACGGGCGAACGAGTCCCGGTGCGATTATAATTTTCTGGGCCACGCAGCCACCGAGCCTCGATCCACTTTCCCGGCCGCGCCGACAATTTTCAGTGTTGCGACGCGCCTCGACACGAGACGAGATGAAACGAGCAGCGAAAGATAATCTAACCGGCGTGTATATTTGCATTATTCATTGGATTCGCAACGTCCACGCGTCGCTTTACCACGCTCCGCGGCCGGATGTCCCAGTTCTGATGCCGACTAAGTAAGTGCGCCGAATGGTACAACGGTGCACACGGCGCAACGGTGCTCTGCCGGGGCTCGTTCGGGTTAGGGGTGCACCGTAAAACCGTTTTATACCAGTACAGAGATATCGTTCTGCAAGTCCAAGAATTTATCGAATATCTATTTACCATCAGTCAATTGTCCGAACACCCGTCAACTCACGAGTCCATTGTTACAATAACTGATAATGTTTAGGACTACTTTATTTATCAATAAAGAAGACAATTATATGTCTTCATTTTTGGAGACACTTCTTGTAGAAATATTAATTTGTAATACATTGCTTCTCCAACGTTCATTTCATTAATTTGCCAGAAACCCTGAAAATTTCATCGACATTCGTTGATATTCCTGTGATCTACAAATGATTAAAATTTGTCCTTCCACCGTTGAATTTATTATCGGAGGATCTTTATGGAAAATAGAAATTTTCTACCTGAATTGCAACAAACTGGGATGAAATAGAAATTTATTTTCTTTCTTGATATGTTCAATGGATTGAAAATAACGTAATAGTATTTCAAAATCCTTCTAATGTTTTTATTGTTTCAAATTACACCTACTCAGTTTCGTCATAAATGCATCAAATCCACTGTCTATTTATTATACAAACACTTACGTAATAGACCTGATTATATCGACGAAGTGTCAAACTGCTGCAACCATGATTCAACAGGGAAACAGTATAGAACCTGGTTCTTTATATTTTTGAATCCTTCAGACTTTAAACAACTATATTTACTTAATGAACACGTGACAGGATTATGCAAATTGTAAAACGACGTAGGCGACAGTGGACATGCAAATATCACAATTCAGTGGACAATGCAAAATAAATATATGATTAAATAGAAATTTGTAAGTAGCATTTAATTGAAGGTTTTTAAATGTTCGGCTTCGATCTTGTTTGAATTTCATTCTGCGTTGACCCTTTATAAGCCTTTGGGAATTAACTGTCGCTGTCCAACCCCTTTTTTTCTATTTATTTTAGGGATTACTGTCCTCAGCGCCTTTAATGTATTCCGTATTGACTGTGTTACTTACGAACAATTTTATTCAAATCGAACATTGAAAATGAACTACATATATCTTCCAGCGAAGTAGCCTTTAGAACTCTGGGTTCATCTGTGTCAATTCAGCTAACTATTATAAATAAACTATTCTTAGCTTCTAGGATTTCGCTAAAAACTCTATCAAACTTTGATCTCGACGAGACAAAAATTGTTAATTATTCTTTCTCGTTAAATCAACTATTGACCGGTCACGCATGCAAGCGTCATTGTAATTCTAACGACGCGGCATCGCTCAATAAACATGAAGGCTGACAATAGACAAAAATATTCGTCGTCTAGGAAACGATATTTCATGGGCACAGTCGAGACGAGCAGACTAAGGATCGCGGTGCAACTGAAGTGTCAGGTGTTAAGTAGCTAATGTACTTGCAAATCGCCGCGTGTAACAGTAGCGAGTGCAAAAATGCCGGAGGTCCGTTACGTGGCAAGAAATCTCCTCGGATTCTCGCAGGATTGAAGGCGTAATATTGTCGCGGGTTTCGAAGTTCGACTGGAAAAGTGTCGATGATCATGGGTGAGGTGTCAGCGGGAGGAATACCAGTCTCGGTGGCCGGAATATTGGCAACACCTTTGGGGCAGATAAACAAGCTTGTCATTGATTGGCTCGGAGAGAGCACGCACCTTCGGGTACGCGTGTCATTTAGTACAACATTCCTACCTGTCGATATAGCAACCGCTCGACCGTACCTGAAGGGAAGACGCGACTGGCTTCGTGCTACCCCCTGGGGACACTCTCCTCAGAAGCGCACGTTAACTACTCTACCTTTCATTAACGCAGGAAAAATAAGCGGACGCTCTCGCACGTAAGCGTCCGGACACCTGCTGTATCCGTGGAACACGTGATATCTTGCAAAAACCATATACTTTGCGCTGTATTTATCGTCTCATAATAATACAGAAATACGGTGTATTACATTTTGCACATCGAGCCGCGGATGGTCGTGCATGTTTATGTTGTTAACACGTTGGCAGCCACGCAAATCTTGTGTCTCGCTTGCCAGTATCGTTTGCTTTATTCATGGCAGAGATAAATTATGTTACCGAAGACTGGTTGTCGAAACGAGAGACTCGGATCATTGACGGTCACCGTGGCTGTTCAACATTTTCTGGTCTCCCACTATTCCTCTCCACACTGAGAATAAGGGAAAAGAACTCTGGTTTGGTTACGACATTTTAGACACGTGGACTGCCATCCAGAGAATCCAAAAAATTCGAAGAAATTCACAGTTCTCAAACCAAAACTGGGAAGATAAATATCATGCGGTTGTTCCTTTAACACTATACCTACCGAGCACTAAAAGCGATTAAAATGTTTCAGCTTACGGAAGTGACAAGACTATATTTATTTAGACTCCTTGCACTTTTTATTGAAATAAATTTGATAAAGAAATTTATTGTATCAACTTTCATATAAGCAACTTCGTAATTTCAATAATATTGAGATGAAAAATATCGTCTCAATACGATAAGCTCCCTCTGGTACTAAAACTCGGATAAATTGCACTACTTTCGCACATAAACAGCTAATTTAGAAACAGAAACGAATTTCCAAACCGCTTGACTCGAAGAACAGATTATCTATGATCTGAACGGTTCGATAATTGGTGAAGAGAAACGAAAGATCGACGGTGTGATCTCCGAGTTCGAAACACGAAAACTGCATTTCTCTGTCGATCGCGGCCGGTCGTTCTCCGCCGTCATAAATCCTAACTGCAATCTGTATCGCGGTTATTCCCGGCCGTAGGTTATGTATTTCGAGCGTCTTTCCGGCGACGGGACAACGGGAGATCGGTTTCCGGTTTGACCGAAGAAAAACGAACAGACAGGGTCGTTAATCCCCGGGAGGATGACGAGGCGGGAGTTCACGAGACTCCGTATAGTAAACGTGACTCATCCGTGTTCGGAGAAGAAGACTGCGCGCACGACAACAAGGAAGGGGACGAGAAATGGCTAGAACCGGGAAGAAGAGGGAAAGCAGTCCAAGTCCCCGATAACGCCGAGCGGAATCCACAAATTCAGACGCTGTTCTTTGACCTCTTACCGGTAGCGTAGAACGCTGAACAGACACAAACACTGGCAGAAACCTGTCGATTTTTATTATTTTTTTGTGAAACTATTGCCAACATATTCGCAGCGTTTTTCCGATTAAAACGATACCAAACACGACGCAATTCGGATCTCATTTACTCGTTTAATCCGCGATTTGGTAGAGCCTCGACTATCCGAACTCTTCAGTGGAATGCGAGCAAAGTTGTGTCGGTAGTTGCGATGCCTTAACAGTAAACTTAATACTTATAAAAATAACAAGATTAAATTTCTTTGAAGTTTGTGCGGTTCATATTGTATCTGCGCTGCTAAATATATTAGAATAATCATTTACCAC
This sequence comes from Lasioglossum calceatum, assembly GCA_963966675.1. Lineage (NCBI taxonomy): Eukaryota > Metazoa > Arthropoda > Insecta > Hymenoptera > Halictidae > Lasioglossum > Lasioglossum calceatum. The sequence goes on from OZ016549.1 coordinate 9,799,376, forward strand.
AAAAGCAGCTTTACAATTTCAATAATTGTGGAATAAAAAATCTGGAACTGGTCATTTGACCGCTGGCAGAGTTTGGCAGTATTTAAATAATTCTGTATTTGAGTACTTGAAATGTATTGACGGGCTTGAATTGGGCAAATAGAGAGAGCCTCGGCTTTACAACGCCATCTCTGTACTACGATATGGAGTAACGAATAAACCATTAGCCAACCATTAAAATTATTTAAATATCGATTGGAATAAAAGATACAAAATTTGTATACGTTATTCGAAGGTTCGAATACAAAAGTATCTTTCATTCGACTTTTATTTAAAAATCCCTGTATTCGCCGAGAATGTATTCGATGAATACAAGATTATTTAAATAAAAGTCGAATAAAAGATACTTTTCGAACCTTCGAATAACGAATACAAATTTTGTATCTTCTATTCGTTGTTCGAAATTTGTATTTAAATACAATTTTTGTGCCCAACTCTGGTGGTCAACTAATGAGACTGTGAAGTCATATTTTTACATGTGCATAAACAACGGAAAAATGATGCAACAATTTATCCAATGCACGCAGCATGTATTTTCAATGAAACAGAGTAAATAACAGAGTAGAAAGTCCAACTTCCGATATCGGAGGCAGAGTTTAATTCGAGGCTACAGTAGGTGCCGTGATCGGTTTCGGAAGTTCAGGTAGCCTGGGGTAAAAAGAGGATCGCGCGAAACTCGGGTTCCTTTAGCGAGCGAGCGGTTAGTTGATCGCGAGTTCTAGTCGGCAGCCAGTATCTCAAAGGCGGTCGTGTATCAGAGGAGGTCTGAGCGTCGCCCGGATAAATTATGGGAGCGCTATATGCTGAAAAGGGAGAGAGAGAGAGAGAGAGAGAGAGAGAGAGAGAGAGAGAGCTGATAGGATACTGGGATGGATAGAGACTCGCGCTCACGTACACGTAAACAAGCGGGACAACAAAAGCCCCCGAGGAAAAGGGCAACTTCAATGACGGCCGCAGGATCCTCTCGAGGGGTGTCAGGATGGCCAATATGTACCATAAACTAGCTTTTAAAGGGATCGGGGGCCAGGCCCGGAGGAAGAGGGCGCACGGGTGGGGCAGCCAGCGGGTTACAAAGGGGACATTTTTGCGGATTAAGGGTCCGCTTTGTGCAGCTCATTGTTACCAAAGCAGATTTAAATATCGTTGCTGGTACACAGAGAGGCTCGATGAAGGATCTCCGCCGGCGGAGGACGACAATAAGGGATGATCCTTATCGCCGGCAGTAATGAGGGAAAAAAAGGGAAAAAGTTACGGGCAGCCATCGATCGATGCTGTTTTCAGGGTCCGACGTGTACCAACCCCCTGCCGCATTGCCGCCCCGAATCCTTCTAATTTATCGAATTTACATCCAACGCCCTGGGGATCATGCCAGGGTGTAAGTTAATCTGCAACCCTTCCGGGACCGGTTTCGCGTGAACTGGATCGGAGTCACCGCTTTGTCGAAATTAAAAGTTCCTCGGAAGAATTAGGCGCACAATGGGCTGCGGGAACCGACGGGGGGCACTTCGGAAAGATTACAATTGGAATACCAAATTATTTTCCGCTCGGGCTCGACGAAAGTTTCGAATCGCTTGAACGAGTCGGATAATTTTAAGCGATGCTACGTAAATGTATGTATCGATTATAAATTAAAAAATTATCGATCAGAGAGCAGATCTTTATGCAAACAAAAATGTTCTACTTGTCCTTAAAATGAATTCTAACGTTTAAAAAACAGAGTCACGAGTACTCAATGAAAATTCTAATGCGAATGCAAATCCTCCTTAATTCAAAGCATCGCTTTAATCGAAAATTTTCGACTGTGTAGCAATTTTCCAAGAATAACTCCGTTTCATGTAATCCATCCTAAGTGACATGGTTATGAGCGGGGGTGTCCATCCTCTACCTCAGTTGCAACCAGAGAGGTGGGGAAAATAGTATTTTAAATAGTAAATAATAAAAATAACTCTATTTATTTTAAAGTATTTGTAAAACTTTAAAAATAAAATATTTGATTTGATGCAGTAATTTTTGAAAATAAAATAATTTATTTGAGGCAGTAATTTTTTTTGAAAATAATATTTGAAAATATTGGAAATATTTGTATTTTGTCTTTATTTCCCATTTCAATTTTAAATATTATTGCTGAAAATAATGGATCGAATTCAATACATTTATGAGAAGATAGACTGTATGTTTATGCGGTTTCTCAGAGTGTTATAACAATGGAAAATGTAAAATATATTATTTCGTGTCTCAGACTGTCAAAATAGGAATAGTTTATTTCGTGGATCAAATTGTTGAAATAGGAATATTTTATTTTGAGGTTCAGATTGTTCAAATAGAAATATTTTATTTTCGAAATTGAGTATCTTATTTAAGATATTATTTTCTTTAAACAAAATAAAATCTAAAATATTAAATAGTATTTGAAATATTTGTTTCGCCAAATAATGCCCACCTCTGATTGCAACAAGCTGGAATAAAACAGAAATTCATTGAAAACAATGTACATAATGGTATTTTTAAACAGATTTTCATGAATGCATAAAATCCGCTGTCTGCAAGTTGTACATTAAACGACTGCTTTAATCGCTAATTTGGTGTGCTAAACAAATTCCGAAATAAATAAATAAATTATGCGAAATATCGGCGAAGAGAAAATCAGCGATCGGCAGAACAGCTCAATTTATTCGACCGTTTCGCAAGCGCAGATGCCCGATTTCGCGCGAAACGGCCATGGAAGCGTTTAGATTAACGGTGTTGCGCAGCCTCATCTGGAGAAAACGGCGCCGCCTAATTAAATGGAACCAATTAAACGATTCTCGGCGGTCGACGAATAATAACGACGCGTTACAATCGATCAAGGCGAACCGAGGAACCGATTAACATGCGAATCTAATCAACGGGCAAGGACATTAACTTTCCCGCGCGATAACCGCCGTATACGCGGCACGACGAGACGCGCGTCGACGCGGAAACGCGGGGGAAACTAGTTATTGCGGTTTCCAATTTGCCGAGGGAAAGCATCGTGTCGTGAGATCGCGGTTACCGAAATCATCACGGGATCTGATTGATCCTTAATAGGTAAGCCTGCCAAGCTCACTATGTAGTCTCACAGTTACGAAATGATTATGTTCGTCGATCCATTCACCGAACACTGGGACAATTCTATATATTGCAATTGATTAATTCTTAATAGATAGTATGTACATGAGCCAACATTTTGTACAAAATTATATTACATTCGTTCATAATTAAACTGCGGATCTTATAATACAAAAAAGTTCCCTTCAAGGAACCACGACATTTTTGCATAATTATTTTGTTGTCACCACCTTTCTCTTTATGGAAATATAAAATCATGGTCGCGACGCATATGAACTTGCTAATTAACGTTTCTATCTTTTTAGAAGTTGCCGACAACAATTACAGAAGATGTAGAATACGTTTCTACCGTTTCAAGAATCAGTTCGAAGCGAGCAAATTCTTGCGAGACGCTGGCGACTCGATATCTCTCGCTGCATATTTTAGATTACTTGAATTAATAATGCACGATAAGCAGCCACGGCGTGTATATCGCGGAAAGGTGAATGGTCTTATCAGCGAAACGTAACGCTCGTTAAACCCGGTTGTTATCGAGGGAATTGTCGAAGAACCACGAGCAGGTTGGTTGAATCATTCTCAGCGACGATGATCGCACAGTTCGGGAATTCGAAGTAGCCGGATAGCCTGTCAATCACATGTTACGTCCGCGAAAAGGGGGACTTGTTTACTATGATAAAGCGTAACCTTAGAGAAGGAAAGTGTCGTAAGTTACATTCACCGATCGGTCGAAAGCGCGTTCTGCCGGCAAAGTGCAACGAACCCGCGATTAATTATTCACGACGATCTCACCGACACGGCTCGGTCCGCCGCGTAACGCGATAACGTAATAACGCAATTAATTTCGCGATTATGATTGATTGACACGTCATACTTTCTAGTTGCGTGTCCATCACCGTTCCGCGAGAGACACGGCCGCCGCCGAGCTTTTGTTTCCGATTCATTGCCGGCGCGGACTGACAAAACGTGTCGGCCGACGTAACGCTTGCAAATTGTTTAATCACCGCCATCCCGAGCCACGGAAAGTCTGCTCGTACGAAAATAGAGGATCGATTCAATTAGCGAGCGAACGAGGGTCGCTTTGTGATTGATGGACTTGTTAGCAAATATTATTTCCAAGTTCGTTCTCTTTTTATTCAAGTATCGCCCATTTCTGCAAAAAAAAGATATCCGTATTTTGGTTTCAATTGTTTATGGACTACTTTAAGAGTATGTACTTTGCACAAGGTTTAAAACGAGCCCAAACACGACATAATTCGCACGCTCTACTGGCAGTTCGGATAATCGAGGTTCCACAATATCGCGGATAAAACGGCTAAACAGAACCCGAATGGCATCGTGTTTGGAGTCGGACGAATCAGAAAAATGTGACAAATACATACGACGATAAAAGTTTCATAACCAGACTCCCAGATTTTTATGCAAAATAAAAAAGGACACAGGAGCTAAATATAAATTTATATTCTGCATTAATAATGTTAATGTGGCGAAAACTATTGAAGTCTTTTAATATTTTCACTGTTTTAAATTTACGCCTGCTCACTTTTGTTATAAATGCATAAAATCCGGAGCCGAAATTTTTACATGTATCCTTCTTCATCAACGAGTTAATGCGTCCGCGAATTAAGCGGATACGTAAATTTTCGCGGCCGCGTTAGCGCTCAATTCCACTAGCCTCGCGGCAAATTGCCGTCTCAATTGATCTCGTCCTCGACGGTTGTCGGGCTTAATGATTTCTGACTGCAGGAGGCCACGTGCGCCGGCACTTTTCCGACCGCGGCCCGGTCTCGATCCGCTACACTCTGGCCGCGGAACCAACGCGACGCACGCCTGATGTCACTTCCGGCAGCCCCATTGAACCCGATAAAATCGAGGAAGTTTCGCGGGGGCGTAATCGAAACTGACCTCGCGTGCTATACCAGACGGGCCGAGCTCGGGCGAATATCGGGACACCCGAAGACCGGTTTCGAAGTTGCTCGGCTTGGGAAGAAAGTGAAGTCAATTCGCGAACGAAACGTGACTTCGGGAACGGTAATGACCGTCGGGCGAAGATAATCTTGTCAATTATGGAATATTTGCGGCGGTATAATAATTATCTTAATGCACGTCGTCGGTGTATTCTTTTTTTCTGTTATGGCAAAACTGTAACCGTACTGTGTTGCATTGTTTTTTTTTGCTCGCAGCCGATGCTATCTGATACGTTCAAGATATAGGTATATACTTATTGTACGAAGGGAATGAAAATGATTAATATTGTACTAAAAGATTGCAGAACCTGGAAAGTGGAGCATGTTCCGATATCTTATAGCGTTATATGTTGCAAAAGCTTGTAATAATATTGGATGATGATAACTCAGGCAAATAATGTGTTGTAATCGGTACTTCTGATACTCGGAGTTTGTAAGATAGTTATTAAGAGCTTCCGAGTTAATAGCGACGTAGATTACATCAAGATTTAGTGATTAATATAGTTGCTTTATTTCCGATGCAGAAGTTTGACTTCTAAGTGTTGTTGATTGCACAGAAACAGAAATTTTAACGAAGACGTCGAAAGTGAAGAAAAATGTTTAAACTATAGATTCAGATAATTGGATATCTGTTACTTTCGAAACCAAGCGCGTAATTATTATATCTCAGAGCACACACACTAAACATTATAACTTTCATAACGAGAGTTATTTTCACGTAATTAAAAAATCAATATATTTTCTATGCTTTCTATAACTTTCAATACTTTCACAGCCGCGTTACAATTAATGCATAATGTCTTCAAATATCATTTTTACTTTTTACTAATTACTTCGTTCGAGATATTTAGAGGCTACGTGAAATTAACAATAAATATTTCAACGTATTTGGCTAGTTTTTTCGTGGAAATTGCATTTTCAATTATATTCAGAACAGGAATGGTTAGCTGGTCAACCAATGCTTTCAGCGAACTATGTCTCCCGGTTCGATCGTGCGCTTGCGGTCATCGAAGTCTCCGATCATCGAATGAACTGTCCATAGGATCTCCTTGACCCAATTAAACATCCTGTTTAATTTGGACATCTTGTTCAAATTAAACAGCCTATGATTTATTGTTCATTCAATAGGGCAATAAAAGCAAAAATCTTATATAAATTTTCAACCCTTCATCTTAACCGGGAGAGTAATTACGGGGTAAAATGGAAAAAATAGTTGTCAGACTATTTTCCCAATTTAGTCGTATGTGAAAATTCTTTAAAAAATCGAACAGATGTCAAATACCTAGATACATATCCTGCAATTAATTCGGATTTTTCAGTTGGAAATCCTGGTTGTAAAAAATCAGAAAGTCGGAAAAATGTAGATTTCAATGTCAGTGTATTGTTCACGAACTTTTCCAGATCTTTTGGGCGAGGTGCACCGCGGTAAAAAATGATAAAAACCGCTGTTTTCGAGTCCACGTGTTCACGACCAGAAGCGAGGGAAGAATCCTGTTCGAGTGAACATAGTTGATCGTGCACCGTCATTCAAGAGCACGCGCGGCTCTCTCGAACGTTCATGCACGACTCGGCCGACTACAATGAACACGATGGGAGACGGGACCCGTAAATTTGGGCTGGTTCGGACGTTTGTGTATTTAGGATCGCAACGTGTCGGCCCTTCCGTGGAAGAAGGTCCCCGTCCTCGAACGCGAAAAACCGGAGGACCTCGTTCAAACAAGCTGAAACCATTTTTCTTCCCCGAAGCCGGGGAGAACGGGCGCGTCTGGCATCGCAACTCCGGCCACGTTTCGCTCTCGCAAAGTGGGAGCTGCAGACGGGGCAACGAAGCATGATAATCGCGCATGGAATTTCGGGAAACTGTGTTACCTTGCGCATTCGAATGCTAATGCTGCGAACCACGGACGAGTAGCACAAAACGCGTTAGGAGAATTTCTTTTGTATTACTCAGTTACCATGGTTTTAGATATTTTCGGATCTTAGCTGATTTAAAAATTTCAGCGTCAATCTTCAGAAATTTTCTTTATCATCAGTCATATAAAAATAACAAGATTAAATTTATTTGAACTTTGTGCGGTTGGCAAGAAAATAATTTCGGTATTTTAAGGTGAAATCAAACCGAACTTTTTTTATTCAAGCGATGAACTTTAATCAATAAAATATTGTCTTGTTTATTCTTTTTGGCAAAAGATCATAGAACAAAAGGGAAAATATCTTATTCATTAAAGTTCATTACTTGAATAACAAATTGGGCTCTATTTCACCTTAAAATACCGAAATTACTTTCTTGCCAACCCAATATAATATATGCGATATTCATGTGTATATTTATTTAATCATTTACCACGGAATCACTTTTATAATTTCAGTAATTGTGAAATAAGAAATCTGGAAAGATAAGGAATTTTGTATTCTATAATGTTTACATCGTTTTTTGGTATTAAAATTCGTAGACGAATTTTTTTTTAATTGTTGACTATAATAGTGGTCCGTTTATTGTTTATTTCAGTTTGGCGAATATATGGGTGAAAAGGTTAATGAACTTCTGCGTTGCTTACGCAAACAACTGTTTTGTTCTGGTAGACAGAGTGGGTTGATGATAATGTTCTCTATCGCGACACATTTTTGCCAGTCTGTTGGTGATCTACTTAAATAACGTACATTACACAGTAGCGTTTCACCAAGTTCAATGAGAGTGCTGAAGGAATTACTAAAAAATTTACTTTTTAACGATGAATGTCTGTGTGCAAATACATCTTTTTAAGGATCCCGTTTGGAAGCAACATAAACTAAACGGATTTTCTCACGGGGCCACGCCTTGTTTTCCGAACGAATGCAAACCCCTTTTGTATGCCTTTTCGATTTTCCGTTCCAATCGATCCCTCGAAACGTGGAATATTATGCGAACATACATATGACAAAATAGCAAGGGTGAGTTGTGTCTAATGTCTCCACCCCATTTTACAATTACTATAGAACTCAAATTTTAGGATGCACGTTCTACTAAAAACGTATGACACAATTTAATACGTGACTACAAGAAGATATTTAGAAATCTGAATAATTTATATAGAGGATATAAAATAAACTGTTGCTCGTTCACGCGTTGCTCTGTTATGACGCGTTTATTTTTGCGTTAACCTACTGCACCTATTTCCACGAAGTGTGCAAAAAAGACAGGAAAAGAAGACGGAAAGAAACTTGTTGCAAATAACGTCGAGCAACGTGATCGATAAAGATCGACGGCCACGGTGAAACGCATTTTACCGGTGAAAGCCGGCAGGCAAAAAGAATAAACGTTGGAAAACGCGAAATAAAAGATCCCATTCGATACTGTTTTAAATACGCTCCGCCTGCTAAACGTTATTACTGTCCGTTCTCACGCATTAAGAGCCTCCGGGCAAAAACGAAAGAAATCCGCTCACTACATAATTGCGGTGCTGGCTGTTAGAATGGCCTCGCGCCGTCTCGGAAGAAACCATATTCCACCCGAGGAAATACGATCGCTTCTCACGAAAATTTCCAATAACATGTTTCACTCGTGCGAAAATAAACGAACCTGATTGCCGCGCGAACACGAATTTTCGAGCCGATAAACGGATTATCGGTTTTCGCAAAAAGTTGCCGCTTGTTCGAGGCAATTTCCAACGTTAACTAATCTGCTAAGCGTTAAGCGAAATTATTGGTAATTGCAAGCACATTTTACCACAAACACACGTAGATTCAATATTAGATTTACTGTAAAACTAGACGATCCAGATTCTTTTTTATCAAAATTGGAATAAAAAGATAAAAATAAAAGTTTTCACACAGCATTTATGATCTCTTACAGTTTTCCCTGTAATTAAAATTTTCAGAATTCTTATAAATTGCATCGTCGTTAAAAAAAGCAAAATTAATTTGCTCGATGTGTCTGCATTTTCGCAATAAAGATTCTGTAGTGGGTAATTGAAAATCTTCTGCTCTAATTTTTCTCGCAGTTCCACCAGTCATTCCGTCGATCCGAGCCAATCGTTAATGATCAGATTCTTGCTCGAAGAGCAATCGTGAGAAAGCGAAGTTGCGAATCGATCGATCGGTCCTTCTCCGCATAGAATCGAAGCAAACCGTGAAATCCGATGGGAATAAATTTCCGGCGTATTCTCACGTTCAACCGTTCGCGGAAGGACGCGATTTCCTGCCCGAGGATTTGATTCATTCTATCCGCAAGGACCACGAGGTATTCCGGCGTAATACAGGGTGCTGTGCCCGATGCCAATCGCCGGGACTCGCTAGAAATGATAAACAAATTCCATCAGAGAACTACCGTTGCTTGGAAATCCTCGATTTTTAAACCAACCGTGTCCGGAAACTTTTCTATGATTGCAGATGCAGGAAGCGGACAGTGAAAAACTTGTTTTATCAAGAAAAACAGGAAGCTACTCGAACTTCAAAGAACCAACTAAAAGAAACTGTAAAAAACTGTTGCATTTAATGATTCAGCAAAATTATATTTACTGAATTGTTGAAGTTTTATGTACGAATAGTGTGAAATAAACTTCAAAAACAATTAATAAAAAGTGTCTTGTTAATTCCTTGCGGTAATCTATCCAACTTAACAAATACTAGAGTCCCGATAAAATAGTCTCGTATAAATAGCCTCTAATCTAATTCGACGCTGTGAGTGGAATTAATAATTGAAAGCGTGGGTCAACGGAGCAATAAATAACATATTTCTGCCGGAGTGCGCGGACGGGGCATAAATAACAGAAATGTAATTTCACGGATTGATACGAAACAGTCTCTCGTACGGCTTTACAAGCGTTAAATAATACAGAAGTAAATACGCGTGTCGGTGTCAGTTTCTACGGACAAGATCGTGGAAATCCGAGCCGGTTCTCGCGATACTTTGAAACATCGCGTCGCAACATCGATTGTTGAGCACGATCAGCCGTAATTAAGTAACAGCCAGGGCCGTTTCGAAATCATTTCATAACGAGACCTACATTCAGCCGGCCTGAAATTCGTTTCATTCCCGGTGTGGGTATACGTTTCATCCGCTTCGCGCCGTGCTCGAACACAATTAGAGCACAATTACCGGATAAAAGAACAGAGGATCATGATATTGTTCATCGCTTTTATTGCTCGCGATTAAACGCGAACGCCATTGTTTCATCCTTTCACCGGCGACAATGCCGCGCGGGTTTCACACTTTTTAATCCTCCGTTCTCGATGTATATAATTGGGACTGAGAACTTCCATTTTTCACAGATTATTTTATAACAACCTCGGCGACGGAAGAAATTTATTTCATATTCACAAGTTTAAATAATAAAATGTGAATGACGTTACACATATTTTCCAGCATTTTAAAAGCTGGGAAATTTTATGTAACATTATATTCCAGTATGTATACAATTCTGCAGTTCAATGTACTGTATCGATCTTCGCGTACAATAAATTCTGCTGAAATGTCTCGTAAAGTGAACAGCGCAAGATAAATATTGTACATTTTTAAACATTTCACAAGACTCGAGAGAATTCGATTGCGCAAGTTACGGATTACGTTTTCACGGCGATGCAACGACGACAGCGTTTCGTCGTAATAAATTGTAAAGATCGCCACGATCCACGGATAACCTATAAATACGCGGATTAAATCTCTCGATCCGGGCGTGTCGATTATGCAGTTCCCGAGAAAAGATTGTCGCGATCGGTACATTGAGTCGCGTAATCCTAAAATCACAGTAGCCTACGCGTAGAGCAGGCTTCCGAATTAAAAATGATCCTGCTCTGAACGTGAAACGATTCTCTGGATTAAACACGTGGAACAGTGGACACGTTTCTTCGATCGATAAATAATAATAAAGAGAAACCGGATAATATAAAGATATTACAGGGAAGTATATCATGAGTGCTTTTCTATTTGTTTCTTAACACATTTTGTAGTACATAAATAATTTTATATGCTATTAAGAATTGTTGGAAAGGGGAATTCCTGAATTACTTAATGCAAAATACAAAATGTTCTGCAACTGTTGCGGGAAACGAGAGCAATTTAGGAATTTCTTTCTTTATTTAATAATTTCAGTAGATAAAAAATTCTTTAATTCTTTTAATGTTATGTACGTTACTCGCAGTATTTCTAAGAAAACGGGAGCTACAGGATCTAAGAAAATTGCCTATTTCCTCCACTAGAAATCCGCAGTTTATGAAAAACGCTGAGGACGGTGTTATCAGTAGGTTAATACGAGCCAAGGAATATTAATATTCATCAAAGCCCGGCGCAGAGTATCCGTCGCAGGAGATTCGATTAACCACGCGCAATTTTCCCCTCAAAGGGCCACGACGCTTTTCCAGGCGACAGAAATTAAGCCGTCGAACAAAAGCGCCACAGACACACACCGGTGCTCGCTGAAATATTCATGCAAGAGCTACTTATGTCCACTCCACTTTCGAGCCGAGCTACCACGGATCATTAGAACGGCCTGAAATGACGTAGAACCGTCCTCGTTCCTCGCTGTATTCCCCGTTCATTGTCCGCGAACGGTTTACGACAATGGTCGTAGAAAAAAAGCGAAAGAAAAAAATGTCGGGGGAAAAATTGGGGCAGAAAGAGATTTCTCGCAGAATCGCCGATGAAGAGATCGCTAAACCGTAATGTCATCGTAATTTTTCACAGTGTCGAGGAACGGGGGAATTAGGATTGATCTCTTTTTCCGCACGTCGAGGCCGAGGCATTAAGAGCTCGTTTGCGGGATTTTGGGGATCTGTTTATCATCATCGTGAAAAATCGAAATCCACGTCGCCTCGGTGCTCGGCGATGGTGAAACGAAGGGGGACGATCGAAAAAACGATAGATAAACGGACTCTACACACGATCGAGCGTAACTTATCTGCGACGCACTGGCGCAATATGGCCCAGAAAAGCAACACACCGCGAGATATCGTGTGCCGACCTTATGTCGCTTTTAGGGAAAATCGGGCATGCGCTTCTGGGACGCTGGTTTAATATAATAGATCCCCTTTACTTCTTTACCCTAGACGCATTTTCCAATGAATATAATCCGTAATCATTCGTTTTGATTTTTCTACTGTGTGTGCGCGAGGACAATTTTTACAAATCCGAGAAAAAGAAAGTGTGCAAATTCGTAACTGGTTACGTGAGAACTGGACTTGTTCTTGTAAGCCATAATTCATCAGATGAATACTGAATTTCGTTGATTCCTTCAACGCATAACTCATTTATGCAAAATAAAAATGTTCTACCCGAGTTGCAACAAACTGGAGTGAAAATTTTCTTTCTTAATATGTTTAATAGGTTGAAAAGAATATAACAGTATTTTTAAATTCTTCTGATATTTTCACCGTTTCAAATTGCGCCTTTAATTACAAATTAAAAAAATTAAATTAGGATTTGGTAAATGTCTTATCGAGGTTGTAAAATTGTCCAGGCCGATCAATTTCTTCCAAGCATCATGAAGAACCTAACGGGTGAGGTGAAATTTCTAATTGACACGTTCCCACAAAAAAAGGTGGCAAAGTCAGGGCGTGGAAGGTGGCCACAAAGCGTTCGAATAGAAACGGATAGTGGGGCTGACGGGAGGCTGCCCTCGTAAATCAAGCCGAGAAGCTGATCGAAATTCGCGAGCCATCGACGAATTCATCGGTCCCGTTAGCTGGCCAGAAATTGCAAGGAGAACGATCGCGAGCTTTTTATTTCTTCTCCGAGCGCCGAGGGCCACGATAATTAAGGACAGACGATTACAGGCCCCGAAGGAAACCCTATCACCTGTTCCTTCAAAAGAAAATCGCGCTATTCCCACCACGTACTTGCGAACTTTTAGTCGTGTTAATCGCATTCCGATGGAGCCGAGTTTCGGAGTCATTCCTAACGGTGGAAATTGACGCTCATTACACTGTCGTTAAAAGCTTCAGAGAAAGGTTCTAAGTGACCTTAACTGCTCCTCAAGAGGGCCCTCTAACGACGTCACCCTGATATGGATCATTTCTGAGAGAGAAACAATGAGGTATAGTTATACTGCGATTTATTGTGTGTTTATTATAAAAATGGGTTAAGTCAACTTCAAGACTGAAAATATTCCAAGAATATCAAAATACTGAACTTATGCTGCTTTCTATAGATGGCGATTATTTTCGTTTTATTTTAATTTTAATTTCTGTTGCCAGCCAGGTTCAAAATTCTATACGATAAAATCTTTCTCGAATCTTAATTTCATTCCATTACTTTTTGCAATATTCAACAATTCACACACACGCAATCTGTTCTCTTCGAGCCACTATTACGTAGAAATTCTACGCGCCGATTTCTGCTCCAATTACAAAATTTCTCTCGAACAGCAAACTCGAACAGGATTTTTTCGCGCGATCGAATCGTCCGCGAATGTTCTAAGCACGCTAGACCCGTCGCGGCTCTATCACTGCCGAGAATTCTCGGCCGAGCAGCCGCGAACAAAGCGAACCTATTCTAGCACCCAACTAACCACGCACCTAAGCGTAATTGAATTTCACGCGGAATTAAGCCGACCGATCGAGTCGCTTTTAATAATGCCCCAGCGACGTTCAATATTTATAAAGCGCCGTGCGTAACGGGACAGGGGCGACAAGGTTAACGAAGGTCTCGGGGAAGCGTCTGTAATTAGACGACATTTCGTTCGGTGCAAAGCTCTCGGGACGATACGCCGGGCTTGCTTCCCGAGCTCGAGGGACGGGTGTGTTTGCAAAGGACCTGCGTTAAGAACCCGCAGGACCTACTTACTGGTTCGGCCACCTGCCTTTCTGGTCCTAAAAACAAGACCAACACAAGATCCCACTTCCCTCTGCCGAACTTTCCTCTGACCTTCTTAGGGCCAGCCCTTCGCTCGATTCTTTATTCCCTCTTTTGAATATCAAATCTCGGAGTGGCTGATCTTTCTCTTTTATTTATTCAACAGATCGGAATGCTGAACCAACTCACTACCGTGTGACACTGTCTGACGTAATGCTCCCTTTTACACCCTAAATAATCATCTGGGAAACGTGCGTCTAAATTGTGGACGTTTATGCATTCAAGATAAAAATCAGCTGATGTAATTTTAGGCATTAGACGTTATTGAAGTTGTTAAAAAAAGAAAATCATAGTTTCTTGTCTCTTTTTTCTTTTTATACGGAACATTTTCGGTTTGCTTTGATTTATATCGCTCCGAAGCCCTTTGTATATCTTCTGCAAACACGTTGACGGCTGCTGTTTGTTATTTTCAGTGTCTACGGTAAAATAGATCTCTGGTTTAACCGAACAATACCGTCGCTAAATATCCGGAAGGAATGAATTTCTATTTTGAATTTCGAACTTAACAGCCATGACCGTGCACGACCGTTCCACTGATACTTGATTTATGACCGCACTAATGTACTCCAACTTTTTATTGTCCGCGCGATAAAACATTGAGAAGCGTTGCGAATAAATGTTATTTGCTTCGAAAGGAAGTATCGAATATACAGGAATCCATGGGCTACCCTAGTTTCAGAAATAAGGGGTGAGATGGCCTCACTGCCACCTGGGGTGGTTGACAATGTGTCCCATATATCACGTAAAAAGGTTTCGGTTTGATCTAAAATAGTGAAAAAAGGTACACGTCACCGGATCACTTCTGATCGAATAATTTGTAACACGCGGTACGCCCCTGGGCATTGAAAACCTGTTATGTACCACTATCTCTGCTATAAAAAGCTAATAGCTTGAAAGCAATAGTTTACGCGAATTTGATACAAATTCATGCTGTTCGCCAATTTTTAATGTTAAATATATGCTCGTAGGATTATATGAGCTTACGGATTAAATGTTTATGAATTATATAATGGAAAAAGCGGATCTTTATGCATTTGTAGCAAAATTGGGTAGATGAAATTCAAAATTGTTGGAAAATTTTAAAAATTGAATCTCTATTAAAATCATTAAGGGAAGAAATAACATCTAATTTGGTTTCTACTTGTTGCAATCAATGCAGGCAACTTTTATTTTGCATAAAGATCCGCAGTCTACAGATAATACAATGTCCCATAAAACGTAGACTGTTAAAATCGTTAAAATTGCAAAAATTATTTGTTTCGTGAAAAATTTTAATCTGTTTAAAATAATACTATGCTCTGAATTTAGACGAGGTTACTGTTTTGATCTGCTTTCAACGTTTTCCTCTGATGACCTTGATCACCCCAAGAAAGTCAACAGCAGAGTCATGCTACTCAACCAGAATTTCCTGCAGAAACGTTGTTTATACCAATCGAGGATAGTGTCAATCAGCAAAACGATCGTCAGAATACCGAGAATGAAAGTGCGTAATTGCCTGAGCGTCGACGGAAGCAGTTTGTCCAGAATAATCGAGAGAGAATCTGATAGCGCTTCTGTTGGATGAAATTTCCCATTGAAAATCCCTCCGAACAATGGCGGGGACTGTGAAAACATTTCCCAGAGTGGATAGACCGTACCTGAATGAATCCCAGCGTCCGCATCAGCGTCCTCGAAGACGGACGACTCGGTGCCTTCGTCATTATCCGCGACAGAATCATCGGGCGTCTCGTCATCCTTCGATTTCTCGCTGCCGGAGCGATTCTCGTTTCTGGCAGGGGTCACGATGATACAGGGGCTATCAACCGACACGTGTCTGCCACCCACTTTGACCAGAGTGCTGGTGCTCCTGGCCAGCTTAGTGCTGTGGGTTCTACGTATCAACAAGTTGGTGAAGGTGGTGTTCCCATTTTGCTTGCTCCTGGTCTCAGGTGCCGGGGTCTTAGCCGATCCGTTCGCCTTTGGATCCGCGATCTTGCTCGATCGTTTCTCCTCGGTCTTCTTCTTCGAGTCCTCGTCTTCCACCTCGAAGCAGGCGATCGTGTTGTTCAGGCGGTTGTCCTTCCTGCTGGCATCCTTCTTGCCGGTGAACCGGCTCTGGAATCTCTCGATGGTCTTGAACGACCTGGTCCTCTCGACCTTCTTCCTCTGCTCGGGCCCAGCCACCGCTTGCTCGCTCTTCGGCGTCTCGAAGATCTTCGTCAGGGACTGCACCTTGCCTCTGGACTCCGGGAACGAGTCCTCGGCCCTCTTCACGCTGGACACCGTCTCGTTGTTGCTCAGGGTACGCGTCAGGATCACGGTCGGCACTGCTTTCGACGTGCTGATCGGGAACGTGTTGCTGGTGAACTTGTCCGTGTCGGAGCTGATCGTTTTCGGGATCTTGGAAGGGTGCCGAGACTCGCCGTCCAGCGACACGTAGAACGTCGACCTCCGCTTCGGGGACTCCTCGAGATTCTCCGCGTTCAACATGTCTCCCCGTGGTCACCTGGTCGCATATCAATGGGCTCTCGCGACCGCTAAGCTTCCATTAGCACAGGAATCCCGCGCGGGAGCAAACATCCTTGCGGCCAGAAGGGTTGGGAACGAACCTCCGAGGATGCAACTTGCCCTGATGATAATCGTGTGCCTTGAATTAAATGTCATCGACGTCTAGCCTTTGAGAAGACACTCCGAAAGGTGTGTCGAACATGTGTGACCGATAGGTTCTCTCTCGGCGAAGTTATTCCGAACGCACCAGTCCGAGGGTTCTTGGTCCATCCAGCGGGAGTGTCCTCGAATTCACTTTACAGTCCAGCGGAGAGGGGGGAGGGGGCTAAGAGGCGAAGGGCCCAAGCGCGGTCGAGGGCCCCGAATTTCTTGCCGGGCCCCGAGAGCCCTCTAAATATAACCAACGTATCTCGGGGACAGGAGCACGTGTATCTCGAAAAACAAATACGGTCACGGAACACGGCGCGCCGTTGTAAGCAGATAGCGAGGTGCGTCCAGCCGCTGTGGAGCCGCTATCGACGTGTATTTTCGCCGTTTATCGGCGACCTCTCCGAAGCGGGTTGATTCGCGGAACCTTTTTACGTAGACGAATCCCGGTGATCGATGTAATCTCTCACTTGGCCCGCTGGTTATCACCGATCGCAGCACCTGTTAATCACCTGGTTCCTCACGGAATACACTTGGCCACAAAACAGCTCACCTGGAGTTTACACGAGAGAGGCGCACCGGAGAAAATACGGTCCCTGGAATGCGGGGACTCGCACACGAGCTCGCGCACGGGCCCACGGACGGAGTGGAACGAACGAGATTCTTATTCTCGGGACTAGAGAAGGCGAAGTTCGAACGGCGAGGTTCGAAAAACTAACATGGATCACGGTCGTCGTCGTATGTCCCGAGGGAAGGGACTTCGGGTAAAAGTAAAAGGGTCTGAGTCACTGCCACGGGATCGGGCCCTCTCGCGGCCCGCCGGAACCGTCACCAGGCTCGTGGAATGCGCGCAAACCGCCCGGATGACCGACCAGCATCTCTCTCTCGAGCGTTTCTTCTCTTCAAGGACAGGCCGCCACGGGATCTCAACAGAGAGACGCACACGCGCCGCGATCAACGGGAGAACACGAGCAGCGGCGAGGCACGCAGTCGTCCGCACCGCAGACGGGCTCACGACTATCTGCTCGCTACGAAACGGATCGACGCCAGCAGCGCCTCTACTGGCCGGCTCACGCGAGCACACCGCTCGATGGTGAGGAGGATCGAGTACCGCCACTGGGATCCACACTGTGTCAGATGCAGTACACACATAGTATGTACACTAGTATCCTTAATTGTGTTCATAATTATGAAAGAAGTCTATCAAAATTTTTAAAAAAGAAGCTTATCAGTAGACTGCGGATCTTTATGCTTTTATAGCAAAATTGAGTAGATGAAATTCAAAATTGTTGGAGAACTTTAAAAATGGAGATGTCAATATACAGTTAAAAGCAAAACTGATCACACACGCTTTAAATCAGAATAACTTTTTTATGAATGGACCAAACGACTTCAATTTCTCTGTAAGGCTAGATGAATTAGTTCAGTAAATGACGTCTAAAAATTATGTTGAAAATATGCATTTGGTCGGAATTGTGAAAAACAATAGTAAAAATTGATTTTTACGATTGTTTTAGCTGGGCCAATAACGAAAATTTGGAAGATGTGTTTGGTCAACTTGTATAAATTATATACGCTCCGTAAATTTCATTGAAATTGGTTAATTGGTTTACGAGTTATAAATAAAAAAGTGGTAAAAAGGCCAAAAATCTTGAAAAATTGCAATTTTCACCACTTTTGATCGTTTATAACTCGTAAACCAATTTACCAATTTCAATGAAATTTTCGGAGCGTTTATAATTTATGCAAGTTGACCAAACACATCTTTCAAATTTTCGTTATTAGCCCAGCTAAAAAAGTCATTTACTAAATTTACTAAACCAATTCTTCCAGCCTTACAGAGAAATTGTGAAGTCGTTCATTCATCAAAAGGTTATTCTGATTTAAATTGTGTGTGTTCAGTTCTGCTCCTAATTATATGTGATTTCTCCTCTATTCAAATCATTAAGAGAAGAAGTATTATAACATTCAATTGGGTTTCTATTTCTTGCCATCGATGCAGACAATTTTAAACTAAATTCATTCACGTAATTTTCACGATATTGTCAAAAATGCACCGTTAGATAGTGCTTGTTATTTCAACATTACAGTGAGTCCTCGACTTTCACGGATTCTTATAAGTGAATTAGGAAACCAATTCCGAACTGTGAAATTCGTTTTTTGATTACAAGAACGGGAGCTTTGTCGGTACGTACATATGTGCCAGAAGCGAAGATAAGTGTTTGCTTTTGTACAGCGTAGGCATTCAGCTATTTATGAGTGATAAATTTTCTATGGACATTGTTGCCTTATTTGAATTTTCCTTTCAAACGAGTACATACATACATATAGTGTGTACAAATCAGGCACTATTCGACTTACGCGTTTTTTCGACTTACAATCGCAATCACACGAGCTTTGTCATCGGATGACGCGTGTAAAAGTTTTAGATTACATTTCCAGATAGACGATCGGTCTGGGTTAAGTCTGGGTCAATTATTACGGTCTGTTATTCGAATAAAAACTCCAGAGACACACTGATAGTCACAATAGCTGTCCGCCCCACATCGAGTATCTAAATGTCATCAGTCCGGGAGTGATTATGGTTGTAGTTGACAGCTAATGACCATCGTGTTTCACGGTTTTTCTTTCTGAAAACCCTGACCTGCTTTATAAGTAAAATATTATTGAAAAATCTTGTGCGTATGCTGCTCCACATAACTGCAGTCAGCCAATTGCATAATATGCTAAGTAACAAACCCTGAAACCACTGCAGCTATTCATGCAATATGATCGGATGATTTTCGTCGTTTAAGCTTTAAACTCCCCACCTAAGAATGGTAAGAATTATTTCTACCCTGAGTGGTATAATGAGCTCCATTTGATGGTATATGAATGTTGAACCGATTCAGACTGGCCATGAACGAGTGACCCTCTGGCCTATTCAGTTTTACGTTGAGGTCACTGATTAACTCGAAACTGTCATCTTAATCGTCTTTCAAAGTGCATTCCATGCACGAGTGATTCGTATTCGTGCGGAACAGATATCACACTGCACATGAAAACATGTCACCATAGCTTAATTTATATTATCAAGCTTGTAAATTCATACTAAACGTGTAAACTTTGATTCAATACTGCTTACACACTTGCAGTGTATAAAGTA
The DNA here is from genome assembly GCA_963966675.1 of Lasioglossum calceatum. Taxonomy (NCBI): domain Eukaryota; kingdom Metazoa; phylum Arthropoda; class Insecta; order Hymenoptera; family Halictidae; genus Lasioglossum; species Lasioglossum calceatum. The sequence continues at coordinate 9,819,072 of OZ016549.1, forward strand.
TTCGTACACCTTTCAAAAACGAAAAACTTTTTTCGAATTGCACCAAACGATGCGAGCTTTAATTATTAAAATTTAAAAGATGTCTCTCGTAGATGCAACTGGATTTGATTAAAATTGATATTGGTAGAAGAAGGTCCTAGGAAATTTTTACGGGAAGAAAAAATTTAGTTTAACGTAATTTTTAAGTAGGTCAAGCGATTCTTGAAACGACTAAATGCAGATTAGGTTCAGGTGGGTACTTAAGGCACACTACAGTTTAAAAGAATTCTGAAGAGAGCACTAGACCAGATCTTGAATGCGGATCAGTACAGTGTTATTTCGAAAGTGCCTGTGCTGGATCCAATGCGGAAATATAGCTTTTTTATAATTAACTTTGGCGAGGTCAGTCGGTTACATAACTATTCAGTCGATTGAATCTCCCCTAAAAATGTAAATTAGACGTAAGCTGCATAAAACAATTGCAATTGTAAATGTGTAATGTACATCAACAGACATTAATAATATTTCAACTTTGTTTTTATCATGAGGAACTGTAGAGTGGATAGAATACATTATTCTTTTAAAAATGGTTCCCATAAAATTATATTGGAATATGTGATCTGCATAAAAATGTGTAGTTTATCTCATTTATAGAAAAAGAACGTCAGAATATTTTTCCTTTTTCTTAACAATCATTGTGCTCTATTTTTTAAACAATGAGACGTTTAAAATGAATTCGGTTGGAACATTCAGAAGTGTTTAAGCAATTGCGCGAAAAATCTGAATTCACTTTATCATGAGGAACTGTAGAGTGGATAGAATATATATAAATTTTTCTTTTAAAAAACGGTTTCCATAAAATTATATTGAAACATGAACTGCATAAAAATTTGTAGTTTATCTCATTAATAGAAAAAGAACGTCAGAATATTTTTCCTTTCTTTTAACGATCATTCTGCTTTATTTTTTAAACAATGGGACGTTTAGAATGCATTTGGTTGGAACACTCAGAAGTGTTTAAACAATTGCGAGAAAAATCTGAATTCACGGTTGAATTGTATTGTTTAATGCCAAGAAAATGATACTCAATTAATGACGCATGCCTTTGTGAGACCTCGTTTTATCCTTATTGGGGTCCATTACTCTGTAGGCTTCCATTTAGGCGAGGTTACGTTGCTGGCTTTCTTCGAGCCGTAGTATAATACAAGAATCTAATTCCGAGTGCGATTTATGTGGATGAAAGTCACTGCACGTCCGAGGTGTCCATTCTGTGTATCAATTACGGTTCGTCGGTTAGGTTTGTCTGGCTGCGTTTAGAAGCTTTATTTTCCTTTCCTTCTGCACCGTTCAGTATACAGTTAGCTCGGAATAGATTCAGTGTACAGAGTGACGTAGAACCACTGAATCGTTTGATTGTTTTTCAAACAATCGCGGATATAAACTTTACTCTTTTCACAGTGCGAGGTTTTTACACAATATCAGCCACTTCGATTGGATTTTGCGAAAACGGAAATTATTGTTTTCTCGTCCAGGAACTTATAAATAATAAAACTTTACTGGATCATTTTAAACATCAGGATTGTAATATAATCATTTCGAGTTGATTATTATATTATCGAATGTTCTATATCAATCAACACTACTATATTTATAAATTCTATAAATTTCTTCTCTTTAGAAGTTCTATAAATTTTAGTAATTCGTTATTGATTCAATCCTCCCTCTCTCCTTAATGGATTTCAAATTACTTACAAACAACTTCCACTGGTCGTTTCCATCTTCTCAGATAATTTGTATAGACTGAAACCCGAATATGAAACCTGATAATAATTCTATTTAGTTACGTACAACTTTCACTTCCTTATAAAAAAGCAGCCAAAACTACGAAAAATAAAGAGTGCAATGGCAACAACTATTCCGTTCGAATTTTTGTAATGTTGCTATCTTGATCTCGCAGTTAATCCATTGGAGCACTTTCCTTCGAGTTTCATGTGTCGAAATTATTCCGCTTTTCTCCGCAATTTTGCGCTCTTTCTGTCAAAGCGACGGTTTCACTGGTTCACATTGTCAGGTAGAAAACTCAATAAAATTTTAATGAACCTGTTATTTTCGAATTGAAATAGAAAGTGTGCCCCAAATACGCGGCAGTTCCTTCACCCCGATGATCGAGAGCCGCTCGCGTTCGGAACGATCGCGAAAATGGCCGATCATTATTCGACCATTCAAAACTCCTGATGACTCATTCCTGACCTACGATCACGATCGATAATCGTTTCCCCGATTTCCTGCTACACTTTCCTGCCTTTCGAAACTGGGCCGAGTCGCACGAGTCGCGAGTTTCCATTTCAGCAAAAAGAAACGATCCATTATGCAGTTAGCAACGAGAAGAAAAAATCTGCCGCGGCGACAGACTCGACGGAACTATGCCGCTTTTACTGGATAGTGTATTCAACGAGGTCGATCATTTTCAGTGAAGCACGGCGTCATTTTATGGAGAATGGTCTACTTCTTGTTCCAGTGACCTAGAACAATTTTTCCGCACAGAATTTCAATTTAAAAGATTCCTCAAAAACGAAACACGTCCACTTCAAACCTGATGTTTGAATAAATCTCACGATGAAAATGATATTATCAATATCATACGTAAAATAAATTGATGAAGATAAAATTTGTCGTACATAAAAAAAAATAATTTGTAGTCTTCCTGCTATGTATATATTTAAATTTTCATTTTTATCTTGATTAAAATTAGACAATTCTAAATCATTAAAATGAAGCAATTTTTTATTTTCAAGGATGCATCAACATGACTCAAAATAACATTAAATATAATTATATAAAAATTATGGATACTGTGTCTTGCAGAAACACAACGGAATGTAATGCAAAATATTAAATTGCTCGATCCACAGTGATCTAGATTCGGTAAAATAAGTTCTGAACGTCGCTTGCCGGAAGCACAAGGTATAGTTACGCTCAGGAAAAGACAAATCAGAGAATTGCTGGCAGCTCGTGAGTCACCGTAGTAGCCAGATCGATAAAAAAGAAGTTGTCACTTTTATCGAATTCTTTCGGATTGCGAAAGCGACCGCGGTGAACGTTGCGTTCGCGTTAATCATCCGGTAAACGTGAGGCGAGTAACGCGGCGTTATCATTATGCAAGTAAAAACAGCGACAACCGTAATTGCGCGATTATTGCAGGAATTTGAATTTCAGGTGGTGGGTGTGCCGCACAAGTCGCGAACCTTGCGCCGTGTTGGTGTTGTTCCATTTTGTAATTCGTAGAATTGAGGCTTTGGTTTGATTGGCGAATTGGAATTGCAATTCCCTTGGGTCATTTTTTATTGGAAAATTGTTAAAAGTTAGAAAACTATATTTATTTTCTAGTGCCTATAATTATTTTTATTACTAATTAATATAGTGGACCTCCATGCAAAATAAAAATGTTCTACTTCACCTTGAAATGAATTGTAACGTTTGAAACCAGAGTCACAAGTACCCAATGAAAATTCTAATGCGAATGCAAATCCTCCCTAATTTAAAGCTTTAAAGCATCGCTTTAATCGAAAATTTTCGGCTATGTAGCAATTTTCCAAGAATAACTCCGGTTCGCGTAATTCATCCTAAGTGACATGGTTATGAGCGGGGGTGTGCACCCGCACACATTGCCGAGCGGTTAATAAAACAGACACATTTCATCTTATTAGATAATTCACTTCCTTGACATAGTTTGGAGCAGCAAACTTCATCCCGGCTTATATTATGACACCCGATCAATTCTCAATTAAACCGTGCCTGTCTCATGAGATCCATTCAGCATCGGCGTTTAATAATCCTCTAACAAGACCTCGACACGGTGACGTTCCACGGTTCGACCTTGCGATTTGAATATCGATGCAAATAGTGGGTGTCATTCGGTAAGCACATCTTCTCGAACAGGTGCCATTTAAATTTCAATCTGCTCAGTGGGCGCTGTTTAAACTTTCATCCCGCCGGTGGGTGCCATTTCAATTTTAATTTCGTCAGTGGGCGATCCGCTTTTATCGGGGCCGACAGGTGTCGTCGGGAGGACGTTTATTTTTCCATGTGATTCGTACCAATTGAAATTTTTTAAAACTCTTTTTGCATATCATTCAGTATACCAATGCTTCCAATTGCTAAAAAAATGCTTGTTCTATTTTTTCATGTGATTCGTACAAACTGAAATTTTTTAAAACTCTTCTTGCATATCATTCATCCAGTAAACCAATGCTTCTAATTGCTAAAAACGTGCCTTTTTTATTTTTTCATGAGTTCCGTACCAATTTAAATTTTTTAAAAAACTTTTTTGCACGTCAGTCAGTAAACCATTACTTCCAATTGCTAAAAAAGTGAATTTTTTATTTTTTCGTGAGTTGCGTACCAATTAAAATGTTGTAAAAACCTTTTTTGGACATCATTCAGTAAACCAATGCTTTTAATTGCTAAAAAAAATGCTTTTTTTATTTTTTCATGTGATTCGTACCAATTGAAATTTTTTCAAAATCTTTCTTGGACGTCATTCAATAAACCAATACTTCTAATTTCTAAAAGAAAGGCAAGTATGTAGCTTGGTGCAATTATAGAAAATTTATACTGTTTGAAAGGGCGCGTTCGAATGCTTTCGTGGACCACAGCCGTGTGTTTACAAGGATCGTCGCTCGATGTACGTCGATCCTAAATTCTAGGAAGGGATCGGGGGTTGAATCGGAGCCTCACAATTAGCTTGTCACAAATAGCATAGTCTCGGCGCAGTTCAGAGAAATTGCGTTCAATCAATGCCGGCAATTGCAGCGTGTAAGACGAGTCTATTTCCCGATGGGTAAATACATTCGAATCGCAGAATCGATCGGATCCGATCCGATCCGACGAGGGATCCAACCTTGGGAGGCTCCTTCGAATTTCCTCTCGATCCAGCGACCCGATCCATCGGTCAATCGCACTGTGGCGTATCACGATCCATTCCACGAAGATCGTAGATAAGCATCGGCGCCGCGAATGCGTCTGTTGCTTGCAAACGACGCGTATAAGGATCTGTAACGTGCACGCGTGACGGATCGTGCGTGCAATAAGAAAAGCTACGGCCGTATTACGCCGGTCTGCCACGGATCCTGGTTCTTTGTGAGGAAAACGTGCGTCACGGGATTCTTTTTCATTCGCCACGCGTACCCGCCTCTCTTTGCTCCCTCACTATTCCTTTCTTTCTTTCTCACGTCTTCGCTTCAACGTTCTTACTTCTCCCGGGCTACCATCGATCCTTCTTCCTCGCTTTCGCGACGCCACCCTTTCACGCTCTCTTCACCCAACTCTACCCTGCACCCATCGATCTGCATTCTACCCTTTTCTTAACGTTCACTCGCATTTTTAAGGCTAGAGTAGTAGCCTGGTCTGTTCAGTGAATAAACGTAATTTCTATTAAACCAGAAAGCAATGTTTATAATTCCCTCTTCATGTTGGATTGAACTTCAAATCAGGAAACCAACAATTTTCAACTTTTTTTAACGCAGTCTTTAACGCAAGGGTTATATAAAAAAAGTGAAAAATTTTTGGTTCTAGAACTATTTATCGTAGGAGGGGAGAGTTGCCTAATGAGTACTGGTCACCTAAATCGTACCGGCTCATTTTTTTGGTAATCAGTTAATGTTTGCGACTTCTAGTGGTAAAAATATAAAGCGTTTATGGAGTCGGTAATATAGGACACAACTTGTGTTATCTTGATTGAGTTGAAAAGCCGGAAGATCTCAAGCAAGTTTAATGTAAATTTTAACCAATTAATTTAAGACAAATTTCAATTAAATACCATAATTGATTAATACATTTTGTTTCCTTTGAAATATATTTAATATGCCATTTTTATAGTAAGTTTATAATATAATTTATATAATATATCTTTTAGTTCCTAAATCGTAAATCTTGATTCACTAACACATAAACTTCTTATATTTTCTATGCTATGAAAGCTATGAAAGAAAAACAAATTAAAAGGGAAAAAGAAAAGTAGAAAATGAAGAAGACTGGTTTTGTTTTCCTTGCAATCAAACACGTTTAGAAAATATGATTCAGTGCCTAAAGTGCAAATTATGGGTTCATGAAGCTTGTGGAGGAGTGTTGGAAGAAGACAAAATTATACTATTGTTCAAAATGTTTGTAATACTTTTTACTTTTAACGTTTTCTAAGAGTTTATTGTTTCAATTTGCTATATTTCATAATTTTTATAAAAATTATGTTTGTTTTTATACTTTTTTGCTTCAATATAATACAGAAAATAAATGATTAAGAAACTTTCAAAACAAACTTTATTGCCAAATAAGGTAAATACGATTTTGGAAATACAGCAGTACGATTTAGGATATAGGTGTCCTAAATCGTACTTTTACAATGTCTCCTAAAACTACTCAAATCACTCTTAATTTTATTTGATACGTAGAATGTTTATTCAGAAGGTTTCTGCAGAGATCAAAGTATAATTGCGAACAGCAATTTTAGTAAAAATGTGTATTATTTATTAAATATATCAAAAATCCCTTAGGTAGTACGAGCTTGGCAACTCTCCCCTACTTGCAGAACTGCAACGATTTATCGTGATTTACAGCGTCCCCAATTACGCGAAAGAAAATCGCAGGAATGAATGATAAGAAGGGATTCATCACGCCCGACGCATGAAATTTTCCGCGCGATTGGTCGCGGAAGAAAACGGATCGGGAATGATCCTAATTAACGGATTCCCGCCATCAATCCTGAATCGGCGAAAGGTCGCCGAAGCGCGGCGCAAATCACGGAGCATCGAGATACAATAAACCGTAATTAGCAGCGAGCCTAATGCAATCCGGCGGATCTCGAGCGCAAGCCGTGATATAAATCAAACTTATTCCCCGGCCGGCCCTTCGGCCCTCTTATCGATGCGCGGCAGAGATAAATCGCGAAGGGGGGGAAACGTCGGCGAGGGTAGTAATTAGTTTCAGCGACATTAGTCATTAGCGGAACGCTTCCTCGTGTCCTCTTTTGTGTGTCACTCATATACCAGGCCTTTCGATTATTACGGCAGCCGGGTACGACTTAAGCGTGTACGATTTACCGCGGTTTGTAATTAAATTAAAGGCCGATCTTCGCGGTTGATTGCGACCGCGGGAGAAACTTAGTATACACGCGAACGCCCCCGGGAAAACAGCAGAAATCTTCTGAAGTACGCGTTACTTCAACTACAGGTTACTCCCTCGAGTAATACTATACTTCTATCGGAGGGGTGCGTCCCGGGAGAAAAATTTACTTTACGCGATTATTAAGTGTTATTACTCGGCCGGCGAAGTTTATGCTAATGAACGGAAACGTGTACAGATCCAGACAATAAAAAGGTCCATGGCGTCCGTGGATCGTGGCGGGAAAAATGAAAGGCAATGCAAGATTGTGTTACATATCGTCTCGGTTTTATTTTAGCGATTTTATGCAGGTGCAACATCTGTTGCGGTTTGCGCCAAAGAATTTCACGATCCTGGTTGGATACCGTTTCTAAATATATCTCGGAATAGTGCTATTAATAGAAATTCATCAAGCAGTCAAGTAGATGATGATTCAATCCCTTTTAATTTGTTAAATTGATTGTATAGCGACTTATAAAACTGTCGAGTATCTATGTATTCATTGTTTTTTATGCGGGCAAGTATAATGTAAAAAATACCTTTTATATTTGATTAAAAATTGTATTATGTACATGCTTGTATTATCAAAATATTCTGATACATGAATCTTTTATGAATAATACTGCAGCACAGACTTGACCTAAGAAACACTCCCGGGTCCGTGCTGTTTCTTAGATCATGTAGATCTGCTATTTTTTGCGATGATGGGTAACTATTTACAAAGAGGCACTCGCCTCCGATTGTGCTGAAATTTAAATAGGGAATGCATTGCATCCAAATAAAAATTGCTGTCATTATTCAAAATACAGTTTAGATTATTAAACATGTTGGTAAACATTTGAGTATTGGAGGAAGTGTTACATCAACTTCATATCCACAAAATTTAAAAAATCATAGGGAATGGAATCATCCTAGGTCGGAAGAAATGTTTAATTTTCTTTTTAAAATAGCTCCGAGTGCAAAGCGTTAAAATGGGCATCGGAACGATTGGTAGCAGCGAGCATGTCAACAAAATGTTTGCAAAATCATGGCTCAGTGTAGAAGCAACAGGAGAATCGATATCGTGGATCCGATAGAGAAAAGCCGCAGACTGGATCTAATCAAGAAACAGAGACAGGCCTGGATGAAAAAAGAATTGCCCAGCTGTACGCATAATGCGCGCGCGATAACGCGAAGTGTGCGTAATGTCCGCGGGAATTGGATGCAGGCTCTGGAGGCGTGTTAACGAGGCAACCGATAAATTAGTTCCATATCATTCTCTGTCCGTCGTATCGTTTTACGTCTCCCGAACGGCGGGTCCGTCCCGTCATTGACTACCGTTTCTCTCTAACGTGTCTTCGATAACTGTAAACACTGTAAAGGCGGAGAGCCTCTGCGCGCGAAGAAGCGAGAGGGGAATACAAAGATAGAAAAAGAAAGGAATAGAGAAGGGGCGAGGAGGGAGAGCAAGAAGGGAAAAAAGAAGAGACGGCGACGACGTCGAAAGAGGAGACACGCACTTCCCTCGACCCATGCGGTGCGGTGCCTCGAACGGCGTCGTTTTTCTTCCCACGCAAGACCCTCCCGACTCCGTCTGCGATGCGCATCCGTTGTCCCTTAATCTCTTTCCCCCGACGTCGTTTAATCTCCCCATAAATCCGGCACTTACTTTCTGCGCGACGAAAGAACGCCGAGAGGGGTGGCGGAATTAAGACGGTAACACGTTAATTGCCGGCTTGCTTCTAATGGTCAGGGAATGCACCGCTCAGGGCCGCTTCACCCTGCGCGCGCCTTGGACCTATGCGGAAATTGAACAGTGACATCGCCGAATCGTCGCGCACCACTAAAAGCGACTATTCTATACGTGACTTTATGAAAATAAGAGTTTGCCATTTTCAAAATGATGTATAACCGATGAAATAAATTTGTTCGACAATTCCTCACGGATGAATTTTTAGAATCATCATGAATTAACACTAAACCTACCATCGCCGGTCAAATGATCGGTTGTGGATTTTTAGTTTTACAAGTATTGGAATTGTAAAGGTGTTTTTATGGGAATTGATTGAATACATTTTTTTGTTCCAGTATACAGTTAGGAGTAAAACTGATCACACACGCTTTAAATCAGAATAACTTTTTTATGTATGGACCAAACGATTTCAATTTCTCTATAAGGCTAGATGAATTCGTTTAGTAAATGACGTCTAAAAGATATGTTGAGAAAATGCATTTGATCGGAATTGTGAAAAACAATAGTAAAAATTGATTTTTACGACTTTTTTAGCTGGGCTAATAACGAAAATTTAAAAGATGTTTGGTCAACTTGTATAAATTATATACGCTCCGAAAATTTCTTTGAAATTGTTTAATTGGTTTACCAGTTATAAACGATCAAAAGTGGTAAAAATGCCAAAAATCTTGAAAAATTGCAATTTTTACCACTTTTTCGTTTATAACTCGTAAACCAATTAACAAATTTCAATGAAATTTTCGGAGCGTATATAATTTATACATGCCGACCAAACACATCTTTTAAATTTTCGTTATTAGCCCAGCTAAAAAAGTCGTAAAAATCAATTTTTACTATTGTTTTTCACAATTCCGACCAAATGCATTTTCTCAACATATTTTTCAGACGTCATTTACTAAACTAATTCTTCTAGCCTTACAGAGAAGTTGAAGTCGTTTGGTCCATTCATAAAAAAGTTATTCTTATTTCAAGTGGGTGTGATCAGTTTTGCTCCTAACTGTATATTGTAATGATACAATATATGTACTACGTATTAGTCACTTTTGATGGTTGGTAGGTTTAGCGTTAAGGATATTAGACGCTGTAAACCTATACGAATAAACAATGTAATATAATACACATACTATATGTAGATTAACGTACCTACTCGTGTACCTACACGCCCTCCAGAGGGTGAAAAAAAAAGTAGCCAGAACGGTGCAGCAGTGCATGAAGGGAGAAATGGGGGAATCGCGGGTCGAGTATAAAACTACATACACCTAGTACGTAGGGCCTACCAACACCATGATGCAGCCCTGAAACTTCACCGTGACGTTTTACGTTTACACGGGGTGACTGGATAGGTTTCACGAACGGACAAGTCCTACTCTGATGGGTTTAGGGTTAGATAATCCATTTAGCCGAGGAGCTCGTCGTGGTCAGAAGAGTCAAGTTCTCTTCCGTTAATCTTGGAAAGATTAGGCCTCTGGACCGAGCAATAAATTACAGACCTGGGTCTCCATGGAATAATTCACGGAATTGTGAGCTCCGAATGAAAAGGTACAACTGTAGGGTACAATTTATCTTTAAAGTCTTCAGTAATTATACGCAAACATTTGTAATTGCTTAAAGAGAATCGCACAGAATTGAATCTTTATTATTATGTATCCAGGTCATCATTTTGAGCATTTGCAGTGTATCGTTCGGTAAGTAAATCACCGAAGTGTCTGATCAGTTCCTCCAAGGTTTTTCGGAATCATTAGGTCGATATTAGGTCGATATTAGGTCGTTCGGGTAGTCATTTCGTTTACACTCCATTTAGAAGAAGTTTTATGACATTTTTTTTCTTTTTCCTTATTTTACGTCGCTTTTGGAATTCCTACTCAGGAGTTATTTCGCGACGGGACCTACAGTTTTTATAAGGTGGGTTCCGAACCACCTTGGGCACCACAGTTTAAATAATTTTTTTTTTTAATGACATTTTGTTCTATGATGTCTTGCGATTTTTCAAGCAGCTTAACACTAAACCTACCACCACCGGTCAAAATGACCGGTTCCAGATTTTTTATTTTACAATTATTGAAATGATAAACATGATTTCATAAGGAATGGTTGTATAGATATCTTTAGTAGAGCACGTATTACAGTAGGAGCCGCACAAAGTCTAAATAAAATCAATCTTGACATTTTTATAAGGGAACATGAAAGTACCAATTACTTTAAAGGCGCGGTAGGTTTAATGTCAAAGATTCCATGCTATCCGTACCATAATCCGATGGTACATCCACTCCTTAAACAGCACACAACTTTTTCTGTCGTGCACTGGACTTTTGTTCTTGTAGTAACAGAAAAGCAAAACGTGATAACCATAACAAAAAGATACTCGAATGGTTAGAAAGCACTACAAGGCAGGAAATCTCAACACGAGAAACGAAATACATTCCGAACGACTCAATAGAATATTTTCCATCACAATTGATCTTGAACGATCTAGAATGACCTAGGGTCGTAGGTCACTGTCATAAAACGCCTCGGTAGATAGTGCATAGAAAAGTAAAAAAAAGGAGTTGACCTCCATATGTCCTCCACTCGTTCGCCTACAGAAAAACTATTAACATGGAATTATGCTAACGTCGAAAGTACTTCGATGAACAATGTCATGGATCTTGCAGATCAACAACGTGGTCCTACTTCTCACAGCATGTATGTATCAATAATCTACCCTCCTTCGAGAGGATTAAAAAATGTCCATTGCCTCCCGTGTCAATAGGAAAAAGCAGCACCAGAAAAATGGAGCAATCGAGTTCAGTCGACAAAAGATTAGCAACGTGATGTCGAGCAGAATCCTCCTCAAGATCGCCATCAGAATAACCCCGACAATTGAGGCAACAAAACCTCAAGGATGTCCCAGCGAACCAGTTCAACGTTCGTCGACGGTCTCGAACGGTTCTATTTTTGCGTAGCCGTCGAATCTGTCTATTTCTTCGGTAATAAACCAGTGTATCAGCAAACGAGACCGATAACAATCGCCGCGGACTGGTTTCACCTTTCCGCTGGCGGCGGGCAGCAGGCCTGTCAATATTCATCGAAACGAATCGGTTGCCAGCTACGGCAACCTTTCCCCCGGCTGTTTTCACAATCGCGAAACGACGCCCGGTGATATTGATTTTCCAATTATATCGGAACGATTAAGAACAATCTCTCTCTCTCTCTCTGTCTTTCCTCCCTTTTCACCGATCGGAAACTCGCGGAGTCGTTGCGAAACCGATGTTGCGAAACGCTCTCTCGGTCGTTGAGTCAGGTTCAAGCAGAACGCGAAACAACGGTGCGCGCCAGTGTTCTGGAAGTGTTGCGAGCGTGTTTGCCCGAGCTGCGAAGCGAAAGGTTCGCGGATTTTTGCGAGACCGTGTGCACTAGGCAGCCAGCCGCTTTTATGCTCGTTCTACCGTTCGACCGTAACGAAACCGCCGCGTATACATGTGTACAAGTATATCTATGTATATACACCACGGGGGCAGTGGCTGTCCCGGTGTTTGAACAGGTAAACGTCACGACGCGCCCCGATACATCGACTTCTCGATATTTCATCTGGCGTTTACCGGCCCCCGCCGGGACACTTATCTTTTTCACGGTGATTCATGCTTGTGAAATTTTCGATAAGCGGTTATGTGCGTCGTTTAGACGAGTGAATCAGGTCTATGCAACACCCAACCCATAGGCGATTACCGCCAGGGTATTTACACAGACCGGAAGGGTTAGCCTGGGAGATTTTATGGCGGACTTCTGGGATATAAATGCGTCTTTGAAGCGGAGCTTGCTCATTGATCGCGGACACTATTGTCTGTTGATTGTTATTTCATTTACAGTGGGTCTGGAAAGTAGCGTAAAGTGCCCTGATATGAACCACTTGTTGTTGGTCATTTTTTGATTATTTTAGAATGCTCTTTTTCGTCCAAAAAATTACCAGTTGCAGATGCATTTCCTCACTATAAGATTCTGGGGTCAAGTTTGTTAAAAAATTAATACAGTTTGGGGAAAATATTTTTTTTTTGTGGTGTGTCATTTGCAGGTTACAGGGATAGGGGTTCTAAATATGATACACCTTGAGTCCCTAATGAACTACTTTTTGTTGGTCATTTTTTGATTATTTTAGAATACTCTTTTTCGTCTAAGAAATTGCCAGTTGCAGATGCATTTCCTCACTATAAGATTCTGGGGTCAAGTTTGTTAAAAAATTAGTACAGCTTGGGAAAAATATTTTTTTTGTGGTGTGTCATTTGCAGGTTACTACAACTGCCGGTTAAATGACCGTTTTTATATTTTTCATTTCACTATTATTGAAATTATGAAGTTGCTTACATGGAAATTCATTCATATATTGTAATAAAAATTGCACAAAATCTAAATAAGTAGAACCTTGTCCTTTTTATAAGCTATTTTGATGGCTTTCAGTGCTCGGCAGGTTTCGTCTTTAAATAAATTGTTTTAAATTGATCCAAACTGTTTCTTCAGATGTGGGAAGCATTGATTTACTATGTAATGTGCGAATAATTTTCAAGTTTTTTTATCTGTGTCTATCATGAAAATTTGAAACTTGCCTCTTGCAAATCCAACAGCAAAGTCTGATTTCTCGTAAATATTGTAAGTATTATAACTACGACATAGATAAATCCGAGTGAAATTTTGCGGCTTCTATCGTAGATGCATGAAAGTGGATTCTTTATGGTAATTTTGATTGTCGAGATCGGTTGATGCTGATACACTTATGGGAAGTAAACGCGCCTTCGAGTTGGAGCAGAGCTGAGTTTGCTCATTGGAGCGTTGATCACGCGAATACTCGATTGTCTTGACTGTAATTTGATTTGATTGTCTTGACTGTAGTATGATAATTTTAATTGCCGAGATTGGATGATAATGATGATTTATGCGGTCTTGAATAGGACGCGTTCCTTCGTTTTGGTACATCGTATACACAATAAAATATAGCATAGTTCATATTTATGGTCGAAATTGAAACAGTTGAAAGAAATCGTAATCTGCATTCGATTTCAAGGGTTATAACCATGAGGGGTATTTAAATTTGTCACGAAGCAAAGTTCCAGTAAAATTTATTAAATTATGAGTGAATGAATGTATAGAAGACCATAAAAACGCGACGCCCAAATTCACAGCAAAACGAATTTACGTGGATTGATGGGGAACTATTCGATATGACGGAGATTCATGAGAAATTTGCTTTGCCAGCGAGGCTTAAAATCTTCAAATAGTGAGTCCTGTATTAATTAGTGTAATTGTGCTTTGTGTTATTCGACTATTAAACAAGTTTGCACAAGTAACTCACCTCGAGCACTTTGAGAGCCATACCGACTATCCCTAGGTAAAGATTTCCGCTTAGACTCACCTGTAAAATAAGAAAAATGTGCTGGTTAACTTCTAAACGAGGCAGAGCACTTTGCCATATTTCGTAAATTTTATAGGTTATACAAAGTTTGAAAATTTTTTCAAAATCAATTTCACATTATTCATTAATTATTATCACTTGTTCAATTACAGTCAAAATAAGAATACAGGTGATCTGGTGGGAGTATGCACGGAATTTGAGAAAAAGTCAACGCCTCCGCTAAATACGGTAAAGTATAATTACGGAATTCTCAACATGCTCTTGCAGTATAGTAACAATATTCTCCAACAATGCACCTAAACGATAAAAATATGATTAATTGAAATGAATATTTAAAAGTATCGAGTAATTGCATTTAATGTGTTACATATATTATACAGTATAAATTGTAGATTATTTAAAACATTCTGTTGTGATTTAACAGAATCCACTTTTTAAAAAATAATTGGCAAACATTCTTTTTTGCATCAACCCAATACAAAAAACATGAGTAGCACTTTTATTTTATTTTGAAGCTAATCATTCATTACTAGACTGAGGATCTTAATGCAAAATAAAAATTGTCTGAATCAATTGCAGGAAACAGAAATGAAATAAAAATGTATATTTTCTTTCAATACTTGTAACGAGTCAAAAATGACAATTGTACTTTATAAAAATAACAAAAATATATCTATCCATATTTTTCTATAACCTCAATAATCGTAGATCAAAAAAATTAAAAAATTCTCAGCCTATTAATTGCGTATCCAACGATTCCCCTGCGAAAGATAGAATCAAATTCGAGTCTTACGTGGAAACGAATTTGCCCATTAAACCCGAACGCTCGACCGGAAGCGAAAGAACGGGAACGATAGTGAAACCATCGTGATAGGCAGCAACCGTCACGATAGAAAAATTGCTCAAGACCCTAGAAGACTCGGAAAGCAAAACAGAGCGCGGACACAGCGGCGATTTTCCAATCGAACACCTCATAGAGTTGCGTGCGAGAAATGCTTCGTAAAAGCTGTTTAGAAAGCGTAACTCGACGAAAAGTTCGAAACACGGAGAAAAGACAGACGTCGAAGTGCGTTTCGCGCGAAAGACACGGTGCGGTGGCTAAAAAGGAGCAACGAATAGGGGACGATACGAGCTGAATGTAATTCGATTCCAACAGCACTGTGGCCTTCAACATTCAGCAACCACCTGCTGTCCGCGGTATCCATCGGGATCTACGGTCCTGGAGTGTCGTCTCGAAGGTGATCAACCTGTGGCACATGTTGTCCAGGTACCTGCGGATGGGAACACTGCCACCCAGAAGATGTGTCTTCTAGTGGAAGCGAAACAAACGCCGTCAGGCCCATTATCGAGGTAGGAAGACAGGGTCCCCAGGCAAATAAATCACACGTTGCACCGGTACATTTAGTAACATTCGTTTACTTTGATTGCTCACATAATTGTTCGAACAGCTAATCACAGTGACTTGTCGGAAACTCGGCCAAATCACTTCAATATTTCAGTGAAGCTAGAAGGATCCGTTAAAAAATTTTAGAAACACGTTCCACAGATTCAATTATTCATTACTTTCACTCCACAGCCAATTTCTTCAAATTTAGGATACATGATTTTCTTCATATTACATATTTGAGTCTGTTTATAGTTTATACAGGGTGGGGCGCTATGAACAGGCCACCTGAATAACTCGCTTTCTGCTGTCTTCAGAAGCAAACCTGTTCCTAACGCCCCACCCTGTATAAACAGACTCAAATATGTAATATGAAGAAAATCATGTATCCTAAATTTGAAGAAATTGGCTGTGGAATGAAAGTAATAAATAATTGAATCCGTGGAACGTGTTTCTAAAATCTTTGAGCGGATCCTTCTAGCTTCACTGAAACATTGAAGTGATTTGGCCGAGTTTTGGCCCATCCTGTATAACACATTTTCAGCAATTTATGAAATTCGAGTAAATTTGGTGATGCAACGTTGATTTAGTCTGATGAACAGACTGCGGATCTCTATGCATTTATAAAGAAATTGGCTGCAGTAATATAAAACAGTAAAAGATTAGAAAAATTTAAGAATATTGTATAATGTCGTAATGAAATCAACTTTGATTTTACCTCTGCTTCCCGCAATAAAAGCAGAACATTTTTATTTTGCATAAAGATCCGCAGTCCACTGATGAGACTTGGACTTTTGAATCGCTTCAGAGCAAAACACGAAAAGAGGCTGAACCGCAATTTTCCTCCTGTAGAGTAATATCTCGGCCGCAAGAAGTGGCCAAAGGATACTGCGAGCACCCTAATCGATCACGCGAAATCTCGCCCCTGATGACCTACTGTCTCGAATCCCTGCAGTATCCAGGAGGAGCGAGCGCGATGGCCGGCAAGGTGCCTACGACGAGTTCGAACCTGGTTACCACGTTAGAGACCACCAAAGGGGACAAGGCCGGTAATTGTCCCAGCTCAAGGATCGTCTATGGTCCAGCGATGGAGAATATCACGGAAGCGTCCAACTGCGTGTCGAATCCTCGCAATCCACCGTTGACCTGCATCGATTGCACGGCTTCGTGCAAAGGTACATCGGCGAGGATCGCTCATCAGTGCTGCAACGAGACTTCGAACAGCGGGAAAAACTGCTTCGAGACGTCGGTGCCATTGGACGGCGGTTGCCCGAAGGCTGTGGGTTTCCAGGGTCCATCAGCGGACACGAGCTCGTGTCAGCAGGACGTCCTTGAAACGCGAATCGACGAATGTGGACCAAGAACGCGTTTGATCAGCCATCCGCGGGATTGCGGATATTATTGCAGCTACATGGAGTCGAAATCGAGCTGCGACGGACCGTCGTCTAGGATAACTCAGGTGCCGGGCGAGTTAATTTGCGAGGATTCTGGCCTGGCGACTTGTTCAGATGCTAAGGATTATAGGAAGAAGAAACCGCTCGCCATCTGCAGAGACACGGTTCCTTCGACGGAGCGCAGGAATGGGCTGGACCCCTCGCAAAACATCAAACCTACGCGCTTCAAGCCGCGTCCCAGAAAACAGATCCCCTGCAGTAGTCCTTGTCCTCCCATAGAGAGATCAAAACCAAAAGCGAGTTCGGTCGCACAGGATCAGTTGGATCAAGGTGACTCCGTTCGATGGGAACCGTTGAAGAGTATAGTTGCACCGGAAGCTAAATTGCTGGACGATCAATGTAAAGCGAACGATGAAATTGTCGATGCTGGCTCGAAGGTTTCGAAGACAGAAAAGTCTAGCCAGAAGAAGGGAAAAGTGCCTGCAAACACCGAGTGCTCCAACAGCTATGCTCCGAAGATAGAATCGGAGGAATTGTTGACCTGTTATAGGGATTACGTGCCTCCTAGCTTGCTGGACCGCTACGAGGCTTGTCGATCGAAACGGAACGGACTTCAGGATGAGTGCTTCCTGCCCGTCCCGCGGGCAGTGATCGAGCTCAAGAAGATGGAGGCTGCCGGCCGAACTGATGACGGAGATAAGGGGATGGCGAACAAAGGGGATGCGAATGGACAAAGTGAGAACGCCCTGCCCACGATGGTGACACGGTGTTGAAGACGTGCTTCTATGACCTCGGACACTTAAGAAATCCACGATAAGCTAAGGGAAAAGGACCTTGAAGACGTGAACCATTATCATTCATTTTTATAATTGATATTTTGTATGGTAAACCTTGCTTGTATTTCTCTGAATGCACCTTCTAATGTAATAGTATGTGTGTAAATATGAATACGAGCGTGAATGTGCGCAGTACGTGTGAACTCGGTTGTGAAACGTATGTAAGAAAAAGAGAAGATTGTCGTAATGTCTAGTTGATAAAGAATAAAGAGTCACATGAAAACCATTACGAAAGATCTAGAATTTTTATTAAACCGAATCACTAAGTTATCAGTAGACTGCGGATTTTATGCATTTATGACAAAAATGGGCACGTACAATTTGATACAGTGGAGGTATTAAAAAAATTTAACGCCACCAGTGTAATAGTTTCACCTTAATAAGATAATTAAAAGAATGAAATTTTTATTTGGCTCCCGTGTCTGGCAATCAATGCAAACATTTTTTATTTTGTATAAAGATTCACAGTCTAATTATTAGGTACACATAAACGATTAAATAAATAGATGACTAATACTAATGACTAATGGTTTACAAGCAACAAGTTTTATTCGTGGCTCTATCATTGTTAAGAAATATTACGTTCATTAATGTCGATGTTCTATTAGTATATGCGAAACAATGTTATTTTATTCGACTTTCTTTGAAATCACGTAAAATTTAAAACAGTCACTTTTCAGACGGAAAAATCATTAACTCCCCATCACAGAAAAAAATCGACATCATCGGTGAAATCGGAAACAAAGGAGAAGAAAGCTGAACCTATTCGCGCGAAGAAGATTCAGCTGAGGCGAGTGAAATCCAGAGAATTGTACTCAGGATCGGTTTATATCGACTGCGATTGCTATCATCGAAACGGATTGCAACACGACTGCCCGCGAACTTGTTGCGCCGGTGAGTCTTTTATAATGAAATCAATTATATGTTTTGTGGGGAACAAGTAACGTTCAATCATGTACAAAAAATGTGCAGCTTTTGCAATCTTGTAAATCTTTCTCCAGAATGTAGAGGTCGTAAAAGTTTCTAAATCAATTGTTAGAAGCAAAAATTCAATAAAAATGTATCCTTTTCTGAGTTTTTTGGAGCTTAATAATTAGATTATGGATCTTTATACGCAATAAAAATTATCCAAATCAATTGAAACAATCAAGAATGAAATCAATTTTATTCTTCAATATTTTTCTAATGTCTTAACAGTATTTAAGTCTTAATTTAAATTAATTTAATTAAAAAAGACTTCAGTTAAGTCTTAAGTTGTATTTCACCTATTCATTTCTGAATGCATAAAATCCGCGACCAGTGAAATGTGAAATAAAAATTTCAGACCTCCATAGAAACGTGAAATAACGTTTATTTTAAGCAACTGCAATGTCTGTGATTCGGTTCGCAGAAATGTGCATTTCTATGGAAATCTGCAGTGTAGCGATGATAAATAAAGGATTATCTAAATCGGGTTGCAGGTCGTACACCATGCATAGTGAAACCATGGCCCGAATGCGATCTGGGAACGTATTTCATGGACAAATGGGAAAAGTACTACGACCATTTAGACACGATACCACCCACCTCGTTTTGTGGGTCGAAGGAAGCTTGGCTAGCGATTGTCGAGGAGGAGAGACGAAAACGAGCGAAGGATAAATGTCACGAGGAACTGTTACCGCAGAGTAAGGAGACTGGGAATGGCAAACAGTCCGCAGAAATTGTTCATTCCAAGAAACTAAAAGATACTGCGTGCGAGCATTCAGAGAGGCCAGATGGACTCGCTAAAGAATACGTGATGATCCCTGTAAAAGTGACCTCCAAGGAGACGCAAAGTGTTAAGAAAGATAAATCGTCGCCCATTCTTTGTGACAGTGGCTGTCATGGAGATTCTCGATGTTGCTGTGATGCAAACACTGGATCAAAAGACTGACAATTATTATACAACACATTTATCTGGACGGCGTTGCGTCAAATTAATAAATTTTGTACTTAGAAGCACCAGAGGAATCTATCTACTTAGATAAATAATGCAATTGTTGATTACTGCGGATCATTGTGTATAATAAAAATATTCTGCATCGATTGTGGGAAGCAGTACTTGAATAAAAATTCATTGCACCCCTCGATAGACTCGATAGACTCAGATTTTTTATATTTTTCAATAACAGCGTCAATTGAGATAATTTTTGGTGAACTGGAAAAATTGAAAGCGCAGTAACCCAGGGCTGTAACCCAAATTCAATTTCTACTCCGCCCTCGAAGCAGAGATACGAGATATTTCGGTATCCCATTTTCCCTACGCCGGAAATAAAACAGTATTCTTAGCGTGGACGCGGCAATGTACCGCGACTTCCGGTATACACGTTGGCTTCATTTGTTTCTCTTAGTAACGAGTTTCCAACGTGGAAAGAATCACAAAACCTAAATAGCCGCAAATGATTCGCCGTACGTCGCATACGAATTAGTCGGAATCCTATTATGGTTGTTTGCTCGGTTATAAATATCCAGTTGCTTTTCTTTTCTTCTAATCGACGCGGCGCCTATGTTGTCTTTCCAATGCAGCGGCGACAATGCGAAAACTGGAGAAACGATTTACCAAAGACAATTGCACTATGCTAATTAAGAAAGACGTGCTTGTTCACAGCTTCTGAAATCTCTTTAATTTAATTAATATTCTCTAGTCACTACACGCGACATGGCGGCGCTAACCTGTCAAAAATATTGGAAATCGCTCAACTTTAAAAATTTATAACTGGACTGCGGATCTTTATGCAAAATAAAATTTTTATACATCGATTGCATAATTAATGATTTTTATGTATATCGGCATTGTTAAACTCTTTTAATTTTTTCCCTGTTTCGAATTACGCCTACTCATTGTCATAAATGCATAAAATCCGCAGTCAGTTTATAACTTTTGAACCATTGATCTTCCAGGATCAAAACTTGAATTTCTCATACTTCTCGCCCAAATCTACTGGACAACATAGGAAAAAAGCAAAGATTTCTGGTTACGCGAGGGAAAGTTTACCCGAGATTTGCATGAGAATGCGTAATCTGTTTTTACCATTGCAGCAGCGTCAAGCAGACAAAGTTGCTGAGCAGCAACGATCTCGAAAGAGGCTCCCTAAAGTATTCGCTAATCCCTTCTAGAGACGACATTCGGGTGGTTTAAAGCCTGGATTCGCCGACTCGGTCCCGCGGATTAAGAGGAAAGAGGAATACACGTGCGGCGACGGCGCCGGAACGAGGCTCGCGCCACGCAGGAAATAACGGAGCGTGATCCGTGCTCGTGAGCGGACTTCCGGTGCCCGCGGCCCGCCGACATTTGCATCCAGCATTTGCATTGCGGCGACGGTGTCTGAATAAAACCGGGAACCACTTTGTTTGCTCCTAAACCGAACTGTTTCATCTTCCGATCTTGGAGCAAATGAACCTGAAGAAACTTGTACAATAAGCAATAAAATGTTCGCGTTCCACGACCAAACGCTGGAAAATTCTTCCAACCATAGGCTGCGCATTCCTGTTCAACCTTCCCAGACACTCTAAGCTCGAAAGCGAAGCTCTTCAGCCCCCGTGCACCCGAAATATCTACCCAGGACCTCTACCAAGGATTTCCCGGCGTCCCATTTCCTGTCCCCGAAGAAAAACAAGATCGTATCAGCGATGATACGTGCCGGGACCGTAGAAACACACACACACACACACACATAGTAGTAGAGGAGAGTGTTCCCCCGGAGACAAATTTAAACCCAGATGAACTTTCTCTCTGTGTAGAGGCAGGCTAAACGAACAATGAAATAAAGTCGGAGTACACAGCGCGCAGGATAGACGGAGGATGCATCGAACAGCTCGAGAGCGACGAAGACAAAAGAGTGGCGCATGCTAGAGGACAGGCTTAGGGTACATTCCAAGTGATAGGGAGGAAGAGTCCAAACGGAGGAACAGAGAGGACGCAAGCTTACATCCCGCGGGTGGGACAGAGACGACAAAATCGAGGAAGAATGTTTGCCATGGGATCGAACCAGAGGATAAAGTGGATAGAAGGCGGAAGATCTAATTTTTGTATCGAACGGACACGAGATATCGTTGGCTCATGGCGTCCGGAGACTCGTCGTCGCGGGACACTATAATTTTATGAACTACGCTTTGCCCGCGACCATGCTGTATCTGATGCCTCGATGCTAGTTTATCGTTATTAACTTTTCCGTTCTTCCTGCATTCGTTTCGTCTCTCCCGGGGTTTCTCCTCGGCAAAATTAACTGTTAAAAATTGAACCTCGCTGGGAGATTGTTTCCTCAGAACTTTGACATGCTCCGGTTCATTTTTCTCATGGAAGCGTAGAATAAAATTTGTCTGAAATTGATGCAGACAATTTTTATTTTGTTCTATCAGTCCCTATTTAGAATTTCCCCGACACCAGAAATTTATTAATGCGATTTTTTAAATGATTGCAGCTCGAGCATCTAGAAAATCCACAATGCATTTCCAAGTACCTCAAAAAATTGCATGAAGTACACAAAAGTCTATCCTAATCACTATCACAAGAAATTATGAAGCAATTCTACATTTTTCTACCGACTGCGAACAGAGAACCCACTTGTCATAAAAACAGCCAATTTGCAATTGTTTTTCTGCATGTTTCCAGAATGTTACAAGTACGAACGCAAGATTTCCTCTCAACGTGCTCTTGTTTGAGAGGTTTGGGCAGCAGGAGGCAACTCGATGGGGATGTATAAATACTCGTCGGTTGTACGTGCAATGATTTTGCTAAGGTAACTGTTTATGTAATTTAAGATACGTGCAACCGTTACCGATCAGTTTTTGCGGTCGTACGCGAGCTGGTACGAAATTTAACGCTACGTTCCTGAGACCAGGGGGAACGAGGCACGGGGCCGACCAAACGAGCGGAAAAGAGAACGAAAAAGCAAAGGGAGCCCCGTGTAACCACGGGCGGGAGAGAATATATACGCGACTGGCCGACCGCAAAGATGCACCACTCGCAACGAGCTACGATGCAACCGAATGCAACTGCGCTCGAGTTGCATACGCTCAATGATTAACGATGGGGAACTACGATGCTCGAATCGCCGAAATCACTGAAATTTTCTACTCTTCATGAGCCATTTCTTGGTACTCTGGTTGAATCTGCATAATCGAGTAATCCGAGCACCTGGAAAATATTTTATCTAAGACGTACTTTCTAATTTTGCATCTAATATTAAGTATTTCATAAATATCACAAATACAGGTGGCCCAAGAATGTTGTACTTCCTAGAGGTGATTCCCAAGATCTTTTGAAATAACTTTTTCCTTTGCGAAAATCTTCTCCGCGGTTTTGTTAAAGAGTTATTAACGAAAAACGCGGACCAATCAGAACGCGACTATTGTGGACGGATCCCGGCTCAGCCAATGTCAGCGTCACACTCAGCCATAGCCGCGCTCTGATTGGTCCGCCTTTGTCGTTAATAACTCCTCAACAAAGCCACGGAGAACATTTCCGCAAAGGAAAAAGTTCCTTCAAATAACCTCAGGAATCATCCCTTTCAAGGAAACAACATTTTTGGGACTCTGTATATTGCTAGAGAAACTGAAACATAATAAAACTTTATGATTTTTAAACGCAGAATAAAGAACTCTTTGACATGTAAAAAGATTATTATAAAAACATGAACCTCTTTTGCCTAGCTTGTAATTAATAAATGCAGAACGGTGGCGACTAACAAAGGAATTTCTTTAATCAAGTGAAGAATTCCTGGAGCGATGACTGCGATGAAAAATCAACAATTTCATTCACGGATCTCGCGGTACACGGCCACCCCGCTGCAAGATGAAATTTCCTTCATACTTCGCACAGGGGGTTGCATTTAATAAAATATTTAGGTGCGGAGACTGTCGTCAAAGCAAATGGCGGCGGCGAACGTATTTAATTCGCTCATTCCCGTCTGATAAAAGAAAGAGGGTCAACGTGTTCCAGAATGCAGGCTGAAGTTTAAACAAAAGCAGGAATACCGAAACCCGGAGGACGCGGCTGGGCAACGTGTGGCGAACAGACGTGTGAGAAAGGCGTGAGATTTGAAAGGGAGAGGACGCGAGAGTGCGGTGTGTGAAACGATGTGGCAACGTGACGGGGCAGCCTCCGGTAACGACAAATTAAAATTCTCTGTCTCGTTTGCATAGCTGAACTTGGAAATATGAGGGCCGAGGCGTCGCGACATTATTGAGGGACCTTCCACGCACTCGTCAATTAATTCCCGGGGTGGAAAACTCATGCATTATTCGACGCGAGAAGGAATGTGTGCTATGAAATCATTAATAACAGCGACGTTCTTTTACTAATGATGTGATATTTCTTTTTAATCTTCGGATACATGCGCCACGAACAATTTCATACGTTCACTGCCACGACAATTTTTCACAAATAATATCATTCATATATGTACGTATACAGTGGGTGTGGAAAGTGTTCATACACGCTTCAATAACTTTCCGAATATTCGACCAAACAGCTTGAGTTTTTTTTAGATGGAAGAATTTACTAGGTGAAATGTGTAAATAATTTTTTTTAACTATTCATCTGTTTCTATTTATTCCCAAAGTCATTTCAAGTAACTGTTTCCTTTGCGGGAATGTTCTCCGTGGCTTTGTTATTAATAGACTGCGAAACTTTATGCAAAATAAAAATTGTTTCGTAGACTGCAACAAACAAGAGCCAAGTAATAATTTCTTTCATTCTTCAATAATGTTCTTCTGATGCAACTAATACATTGATGTTCTTAAATGTTTTTCATTTGTCCACTATTTTAAGTCTAGTTATTAATGTTAGAGAGTTATTAACGAAAAACATGGACCATTCAGAATGCGGCTATTAAAGACGGATTCTGGCTCGGTCAATGCCAACGCCACGCCCATAACTCTTGAACGAATCACCCCTTTCAAGGAAGTACCTACAATATTTTTGGGACATGTGTAAGAATAACAAAAATTCCGTGTATATTGTTTATTTATATAAAGTGACACCTCCACGAAATTAATGAATTCTATTCATTATCTTAAGAAAGAACATCGTTCTATGAATAAGGTGCATCTTTCTAGTGAATCAAAAAAAGTTGAGTGAATAGTATAATAGCTTCTTGAATACAATAGAGTTACTAAAATGGAAAAGGTCGTGTTTGAGGGAAATAAGCTTGATATCACACATCTATTAGACAATCTCACTTTTGTTCTTCTGCATGATGTAACGTTTACATACACACGATTGTTTTAAATTCGCATGGAAAATGATGCAACTCAATGATAGAAACAATTTAGAATTTTCACTGCTAGTGGTTAATAGGATAACGCATAATGTTTTGGAGTTACGGTTTATGCCTTCAGTGCGTGACGATGGTACTTTCACATTACAAGTAAACAATATTTCAATTATAAAATATTCAGACTAGAGAAATAAACAGCAACGCTCGAATATAGGATTAATGCGTAACGAGGTCGAGATCATTTAAATAAGGAGAAAGGAAAACTTCAGAATGAAATTAGTTTTTTAATTAGACGTCGAACGTGCTTGCTGAAGGAAAGTCTGCTGGAAAGTTACTGGAAAACTAATAAATTTCCAAGGGTATAAAATTTATAAACATGTAAATATGTGTAACGTGTAATGTTTATATCCATAGATGATTATCGTAGTGAAATAAAATAAAATGAAGGAATGTATTAGATGAAAAATAAAATTTATATCCATTTCAGAAAGTCAAATCAAGTTTTCCGTTGCAGCCAGATTTCATTATTTTCCAATAAAGCTTTGTAGTCGTTCATCAAAGATGAATAAATAATCATTGAAGAATAAATATCATTGAATAATATTAAACATAAGAAAAGAAAAGAAAACAAACAATAAGAAAACATTTTAATCAATTTATAGAAATATATGTTTAATGTTATATTGTTATAAATTGATTAAAATGTTTCTAAATGTATTCTATCAGGTTGCAGGAAAAGTTCTATAGTGTTTTAAAGAAACATTTTAATCAATTTATAAAAATATAATATTAAATATATATTTTTATAAAAATTGATTTTGAAATTATATTGGAACACATAATATTAAATACATACTTTAATAAATTGATTGATATGTTTTCTTTAAAACACTATAGAACTTTCCCTGCAACCTAATAGAATACTCCCTTAACCCGTTGAGCGGATTCTGCATGATTTCGTATAGATCATTTCATCATCGTTCGAACGGTTCGCAGATACTCGACGCGTTGGAAACTAATTTCCGTGAAAATCACCGTGCAGTGTTAGAAAGTAATCAGGACAGCGGGAGGGGCGAAGTTTATGCGTGGAATGAAGCGTAGCGTGAAAGAGCCTAAGTGGTCTTTAAATGGAAATTGATTTGCTTGCGTAAGAAGAGAAGACTGAGGTGAAGAATACGGTATCACCTTGCGCGGTCAACGATCCAACGAATGGAACGCCTTATACGATCGACCATGATCTTCTCCTCCACCTTGTAGGGGGTGTACGACCATTAATGGCCGTTCATACGCGGGTCTCGCGCAAGCATAGACGTAGAACCAGACATGTGACGTTTAACGAATGGACTGTAGACATTTATCCGCGTATATATTTTCGTAGGATTGACGTAGAAACGCTCAAAGTAAACAGAAATGCATTGCTGTCGCTACGCGTCACGTTTCTAACAGGAAATCAAATTTCCATTCGCATTCATTGAAGTTTACTGTTACGTTATTCAAACTGATAAATCAAGTCCGAGATTTCCCATTAAAAAATATAAATCACTGTATTCAAAATAAAAATAATTTCTCTATACTACATTGAAGATCCTATTTCATCATATTCTGAATAAAATTTGGATTTCTCTGGAATGTGGAAAGAGCAAATTCTGTGCGATAAATGTTCAGCATCCTTTGCCATGAACGTGAACTATATGTACACTGTTGTTCAACGATGTAAACTATTATCAGAATTTGTTTGAACGCGTCCATGAGCAATTATTCGTTGACCTGTAATATTTCGTGTAAAATAAGCGCAGTGGTATAGGCGGTCTCGTTCATCTGAGGATTGAAGTGCGCTTCAAACTTTGCCCAGCAGTGTCCATATTGTAGTAGGTCACCACTACACGAAGAAAGGGTTATATCAACACTTTCTTGGTAAAGGATGTTATTTCAGAGGCGGAAACGCGAGATAAAAATTCTTCCTACACCACTGGTTGGACACGTAACGCACAGCATGTGTTGGACGTTACCGATTGCTTTTTGTAACGGCTCGTACGTGCTCCGCGATGTAAACGATAACATCCAGACACATATTTGGAATGTGACATTTATCTCTCCGTCAAATAAGAAGAGAATTTTCGCATGGAACGTCGCGTTCGTCGACCGTAAAGTAACCGTAAAACAGACTGCCGTAAATTGCGAGTTCACCTTTTCCAGATACTATAGATTTAATCGCAATCATCGGACCATAGACTTCGTTGTTTTTAAACTCGAAATTGCAAGGTTTTCTAAATTTAATTCCGTACTTCGAAGTCAATTTTAAACTGAAATTCTATGAACCTGTAGCGAATTACGAATTGAAAAAAGAATTTCTGTGCAAGTGGAGGGATAACTAATAGTTTATACTGTGACGAGTTTTTCATAAATAATATCCTTCAAGTTTTACCGAGTTGAAATCTAGCGAAGGTTCGTGGAGATTTCATAAGTGGAGCCACATGAAAGAGGCTCGATCTTCTTTACCATTCGTCGGCAGGAAAGGAAAGCTCGTTCCGCTGTATCGACTGAGTGAACAACTGCCGGTAATGTCAGTAACTACTATTTTTATTTTACATAATTATTTTTAGACTATTTTAATTAATTTAGTATCATAAATCGCATACGAGGTGTAGAAATAGACCAACCATCCAATGTATTTTTCTGTTTCATCCTTTCTGTGTCGCATCCTACCGTATCGGTCGGAACTAATTTCTAAAATACCGACTCTACCCAAACAGAACAACCAATTGGTGAACTAGATCACAGCACACACACCAATGCAACAAAAGCTATCAAATGCAAAATTTAAACCACCCTAGGATATACACTTCTCTAAGAGAGCCAAAGACTAATATACTTAAAATTATTGATGACTTCTATACTAAATGCGATATTAAACTGGAAGCCCCTTTAGGTTATTTCGAATAAGGATACCTTTTAAAAATGTAACAAGTACTAGAGAGTGACAGCGGAAAGTTCCTACATGGATATAAGACATCATATAAACGTATTTCAACATCAGATAATTATGTAAAAAATCTTTGCATAATTATATAATTATATGAATCTACTTTAAGCTAGCTCGGGGGTGGGTCAAGGGTACTTCAATGCTTTCTTTGTTTACTTGGTTCGCCATCCGCATGTCCTCTCCATTATTAATGCAAACAAACAGTTTCTGTTTCGGGATAATCTCTATCTCATAATCGCGCCGACAAAGAGTTTTCCACTTCGACGCTGTTAACGCGAGACCGCCGGGAAAACATTTGTAATTTTATAAAAGGGAAAGCACGGTCCGATATAAATGGGTAGGGTAAAGAGACTGTGCAACCCCTCGGCGTCGAAAAATCCACGGGGCTAGCTGCGACAGCCCAGAAAAAATCTAATTTAGGTCCACCCCGAATAATTAAACTTTTACGGCGAGCCGTGGGAATAGCCGGTAAAAACGTGTCCTATCCGTGCACCTCCACCGCTTTCGTAAATTCTGTTCTCGCGTCAGCTATTTCGTTATGGCTCGATGGAACCATGGGACACGGACAATGCGCGGGAAAAACTGGTCTTCGGACAACAGGGAAAATGTACTTTTTACTCGCACGTTGGGGATCGTCAAATATTTTACGATCTTTCCGGAGATAAATTTCTATTAGCCATTCCATCACAAAGTAATCCACCATCTTGTTTTAAAAAATCTAATAACGAAATTCTACGC
The DNA here is from genome assembly GCA_963966675.1 of Lasioglossum calceatum. Classification (NCBI taxonomy): domain Eukaryota; kingdom Metazoa; phylum Arthropoda; class Insecta; order Hymenoptera; family Halictidae; genus Lasioglossum; species Lasioglossum calceatum. The sequence goes on from OZ016549.1 coordinate 9,847,891, forward strand.
GGAGTTTGAATAATTTTTTATTTTTCGTAATAAAAATCTCAAAAGTGGAAATATAAATCGCTTTTAAATAGGCCCTGCACATACAATGTCTTTTGAGAACATTCAGTTGAATAAAGTTAGTGCATTCGAGCAGAGCCGTTTGTATGTCAGCCTCTCCTCCGCAATTAGTTTAATTTTCCGTGTAATTAGACGATCCTGTTATTACCATCGCGCCTACGGCATTCCAGCACTCGTAACCTTGCGGTTAATTTCTTTCTGGCAGTGCGATGTGCACGTAACAATGCCTATTAATAATGCGATACACAAGACGATCCGTCAGTCTGGCCTCAAATCAGGTTATTGTTTCACGATGAATAGAGCCTCGTACAGAAGATTACAGCAGCTCTTCCAGTTAGACTATAAATAGGGGAATATTTAGAAGCAACATAGTACTCGTGAGGATCTCGTAAAACGAGATATTTGAAGATAAACTTTTAAATATGAGCGCTAAAGAAAATTCTTTTTATGATGGATTCTATGGAACATAAAAGAACCTCATAACTTTACAAAATTTCAGTGCGGTATTTACTTTGGCTGAACCTTATCTGAGGTAACTAGAAATTTGTAACTTTGTTTTTACGTAATCCTTTAGATTTTCGCGAGAAAATGCCGAAAAACTAAATTTTAATGTTAGAAATCCACTGATTTACAAGTTATGTGTGTTTAAAGTTCAGCGATTTTCAGCGTTTTTGATAGATAAGGGCGCCGCCATGTTGGTATGTACTCAGTATTGCGCGCCGTCTAACAAGCGGAACCGCTAAGTAGTACCACAAACACACGGTGCTGTCGGTAAGGTAGATTTGCAGGATCGTTGAACATTTTAATAAAAGTATTAATCTTTGTTGGTTCTTCTTTCGATTCAATTCTACCTTGATACAGTTTTCAGAAACTGTAATGTAATGATTGTTACGTAAATTGTGAAGAAAATATTCTAACATTGACATCCGTATGTTACGGTTTCCCTCACAACAGTATTTTATGCCAATTATATGAGATAAAATACGGCACAGAAATTGGGAAACAGAGTTCTATTATCTTATCAACCTTTTCGTTCCGGCGGAGTCGCTCGTCAATGCAATTCTACGCATTCTTACGCGATTCTACACCGTGACGTCCCCAAATTATACAAATTAATTCGTTAACCTCTTCACTGTGTAAGTAGAAAATAAATATTATATTCTAAATGTCTGAAATTTAACAATATATGCTTTAGTTTTTACATTGAATCTAAATAAGATATAGTAACAAGTAGACTGCATATTTTTATGCGATATAATAATTATCTATCTCAATCGTTAAATAATCATTTATTTTCTTTCTTAACACTATAGGTTTACTCAGCACTAAAAGTGGCTATTTTACATTAGCTTATAAAAATAAAAATAGTGTGTTTATCCAAGTTTTTAATCATTTTTTAAATAAGGGATATATTTATATGGTGATATTTTATTCAAATAAAAATTTCGAATAAAGTGGGTTTAAAACCCACTTGAAAAAACCCACTTCATTCGAAATTTTTATTTAAATACAATTTTTGCCCAACTCTGTCGTCACTACCATTTCCTAAGACCTAAGACACGGCGAAGGTTAACGACTGTTTTCACAATTGAGAAACGAAAGCGTGAAACAGCCGTACACTAAATTATTGGCAAGTGGCATTGTCTTTCGCCGGTAAATCTCGCTGTCAAGAAACGACACGACAAAGGGGCACTGTCACCGTCCACCCAAGTGATTTAATTACGGGCGCAATTAAAGGAGCGGGAAGCTCGGTTCGCAAGCTGTCAATCGACAACAAAAGAATAATTCCTTCCGAGCCAGTTTGTATACTCCATTGTACGCGTCAAATTACCGTCACCTTGCTCAACAAGCCGCATTGTTCTTCTCGCGGCTATTGTCGCGCGTTGTCGCGCGTAGGTTTTCACCCCGTGTAGGACCGCTTTTGACGATAGTGTAAACCCGATTATGATATTACACCGCACAAAACGGCCATCGCGATTTCGCGTGTCGATCTTCCCTGCGAATCGAGAACGCACAACGCTGGAAGATCGATAATAATAGCAGCTGCCTGACAAACTGTTAATGGCACGGTGCATGCAAACCACTGTTCTCGGTCAATGAACCACTGAACTCCGTGCGGACTTCCTGGTAAACTGGATGTCGAATTTAAGGACACCTGACTGACTTGGTGGTTTGACAGCAGACACATCAACTTATGTTTACATGATGTAAAGAGTTCCCTTGGAGACGTTGATTTTTACAATTTTCATATTATTTATTAATTTTGTATCGCAGAAGAAAAATACATTTGACTCACCTCGCGTTCTACGAGAATCATGTCGACTAGACTTTATTAATGGCTTTCCTTTCGACTCACCTGAAACAAATAATAATGATATAATTAGTATGGAATACTTCACGAAAAAGATTAATATCGAAATGGATTGAAAAGCCGTAATTTGTGCATCCATTTATAATCAATGTTTTACTACGAATAATAACAGTTTTTATTATAACATGTTGAATATGCATTTGTCATTGATATTACATTATTTTGCCATTAATATTATACTGTTATTCATTTCGCATGTCGTATCATTAATATTATCACCGCCGTAAATATTTAATTATGAAATTATACGATCATAATTCCCTCTATAATCACGATCTCGATGATTTATTGCTCGGCCTGAGAGAAAGTTCTATCCGAAGTGACAAGCTCACCTGAATGAATTAATTCATGTAAAAATGCTGAATCTAAATGTTTTAACCTTTTAACATTTTTGAAAGTGATTTTTAATGAAATGACTGATATTTTGTTTCACATTCATAATTATGGGCACCTCTTTATCCAGAGCAGGGATGAGCAACCCGCGGCACGCCACACTTTCTCGTGCGGCCCTTCAAAGAATTTACATTTTGTCTTTTAAAAATTCCTACAGTGTCCCGCTGTTTTACAAACGACACATATATCTTTCGCCGTTTTTTTAAATAGTATTTCTATCAAAGAGTATTTTATTTCTGTCATTTTTTATACTAGGTTTATTGTGTTAATAAAGAAATAATTTGATTTCATCACATTCAGTGTTTGTATTATCATAAGTTTCTTACATGCGGCCCGCACAACATTTTTAAATTTGTAGCTGGCCCGTTTTAAAAAAAGGTTGCTCATCCCTGATCTAGAGGGTTAAGAGTCTAATGCTTAGCTACTGTGCTACCCAGCTAATATTACAAACAGCGAGTTCTGAAGGGATTGAAGCGAGTCGAGCCTTAATCGCATTCCCCCACTGCAGCATCAAGTTGAAGATTTCTAAACAGCTTAGCTAAGCAACGTCGCTACACATTCTCATCGTCGGGGCTCAAAGCTCGAAAGTACTTAGCCACCAATCGGTAGCAAAAGGGGTAGGAATGGCATCATCGTTACCGAAGAACTGTATCGTTCCACTTTACAGTTAGAGCCCTCGTGCTCGCCTGACGAATAACGGGCAGACTGGCGCGTTCTCGTTTCAGCAATTCCTTGGTCGCCCGAGAAACTTTTTATCGCGATCATAATTTTGAGCGTGCTCGGCAGCGGGAGGGGTTGCGGCGCGATTCGAACGACGCGACGGTTGCGATTCGGTTTCAGGAAGCTCGTTTCGCCGGTTTTTCACGCGGCGACAGCTTTTTCACGGCGTGGCGCGCGCGGCATTAATGGACATCACGACCATATCCGAGATCCACGCTCCAATTCTTGCGACGTTTTGCGACGCGGCTCGCGAGCTGTTCGTGCCGTGGCAGCGAGCACGAGGACGCTCCGAGAGACTCGTCCACACTTTTGTCTAACTGTACTCGACGGGGAAGCACGCGGATTAATTGCGGCCTGATTAAGCCGGCTGCGTGAGATCTGCTCCGGCTACGTCTTCCCGAACCGGAGCGGCTTTCGAACCACAAAGTCGCATGCGAAACTTCGCACGTGAAGCCGCGTCACGAATCCACGCTACTTCACGAACGCGGATGCTAAAAAGCGGCTAATTTTAGTTTATTCAGTCACCTAACATATTGGTAAGGCTTGGAAAAGGTTGGAAAACGGGTAAATCATTAAATCATCTTTATATGTAATGGAATTCTTGATTAAAACACGTCTGAAGATTTCTGAAGAAACCTTGAAGTGACGTCAAAATGACCCAGCATCGTCGAACAATTTTGATCGTTGATCGTTGAACAAATTTTGAAGAGTTGCAAAGAGGGAGCTTTAAATCTACTGTAGATTCAGCCACGACACAGACTTTTTAACATTTTTACAGAACTCTGAATTTGTATCACTCTCGAGTGAAATGGTGTCCTCAGTTTCCCACCCGCTATGTTTAATGCGAATGTTTAAAAAGAAAATAAACGCGGCAATGCGGAAGTATAGGCTTCAAGCTTTGAAATGAGTCCAGGTTGGTTGCAGTTTAAACATCGGCAATTTATCAGAAATTGTTTGGATCCACTGTGAGTTCTTCAGAACTAGACTGCGGATCTTTATGCAAAATACAAATTGTGTACATCGATTGCAAGAGGTAGAAACGACACTACATGCTATTTCTTCCCTTAATGATTTGAATGGAGGAGAAATCATATATAGGCATCATCTTCAATTTTAAAATTTTTACAACAATTTTGAATTTCGTCTATTCAATTTTCCTATATTCTAATATTTCAAATGTTCATTAATAAGGGTCCAAATAAAAAAGTTTTAAAAAATGCCTTTTTTATTTTTTCATGTAACCTTGTAAATTATAATTTTTTAAAAATTATTTTTGCGCATCATTTAGTAAACCAATGCTTCTAATTGCTTACAAAACATCAGGTCGTTTGGTACAATTATAAAAAAGTTATTTTGTTTTAAAGGGCGTACAAACACACTTTTGTGGGCAACTGTAGCTCCGACTGCAAAGGGCTGGTAATAAGAACGATAACACATTGAAAATTGAAAATCGAAGCTCACCGTCGCGATAAGATCAGAATTTCGACGGAAGTTCGGAAATTACACGAAGCTCCCGACAGAGATGTATCGCGTGCAAGGGTTTCCGTCGGAGCAGCGCAATATTCGCGGTGCACGTGGTTATTAAAGGAGGCGACAGAATTTCTAATGGGAGTCACGAACACTCGATCGAAAACGGGTCCCGGAAGGAATTTCCAGCTCTGGAAGAGACGTGCAATTTTGCCGCGAGTTAAATGCGACTGATGTTTACGGAAATTCGAATACCGAACGTACTCTCCCGGACGTCACTCCGCGGCCGGTCGCGTCGGCTTTTTTCTCTCCCAGGGCCTCGAAACTGATTGCGACATTGATTGTGAGCAACATGAAAAGAGCTTTATGAACGTAATTTGTATGTATATTACGGCGAACGGGATCGTGGAAATTTGAATAGTCGTTAGCAGCCAGTTCCCTATATTTTTTCCATCTACGCGCACGTCCATAAATTTCGCGGGTATTTCAATGTCGCTTAATGGAAGCCGTTCATTTCGCATAATTCGAGACCGTCATTTTTTCCCCCGATTGTCCCAGAATCCACGCTGGGAAGCTCTCACACCTTTTCCTCTTTTTATATCATTCATTTCTTAACGTAATCGACGACGATCAAGCATCTTGCAAGTACACCGCGCACTTTGTGCGTTTATGGCATTTTTACCTTCCGAAACTCGGTGAATTAAAAAGTCCGAACAAGTTTAATGAGATTTTTGCAAATATCGAGGGCTTCGTAACCGTGGAAACCATTTTTTCTCGTGTTTTCAATTTCCGAAGATTAATCAATGAAAATCTGCTTCAAGATCGCTGATCTGATAATTATCAAGAATAAAACTCGTGGCAACTTAATCTAGTAATCGTTTACAAAAAAATTTTACCACTTTTAACGTACTTTTTTCACCATAATGATTTGTTTATTAACATTTCTACGGGTCTTTCCTCGTGCAATAATTACTTCCGTCGTTGACAAAACAAATGCTAACGAGAACGGTAATATCAATTTCGACAGGCTCTTGAATTACTATTCAATTACTCCGGATCCTTCGGGGACCATTAGTTATTACTTATGATTGATTAGACGTCCAATTTACTCGTTTCTTTGTGCCACAGGAAACCATACGCGCGAAAGCAGCTTTCCCGATATTTTTACCGTGCATCCTGCCCGGGGAAATTTTTTTGTTCGAAACATTAATTCAACAAGGGATCGTATCAATGGTAGCTGATGTTGTTGCATTTTATTATTATACATATACGTACAGCGCAGAAGGAATGAGGTGCAGTAATTTTCCCCGCGGATCGGTACGGTTTACAGAAGTAGATGAGAAATTACTAGGCTGCCAGCTCTTCGTTGGAATTTTTAAGCCACGGTGCTTTCCGCGCAGCATTTTCGCTCCGATTTAACCGACGCAATCGTGTTATTATTGAGCGATTGTGCGGACGTGCCGTGCATGGGATATCTAGTACAACAGGAAGCGAAGCACGTGTTTCGAATTGCTCGTGAAAGCCGGAGATTCGCGTTCAAATGTCAAGGAACTGGCTGATGAATTGTTAGACGCTAGCAACCGAACGCGAACGTCGTCGTTCACGATGGAAAAATTTGTCGACATTTTGTCCGAACCGGATTCCAAGCTAGGAAATATTTAGTAATATCTTCATTTCATTCTGAAGCATTATTGTTGAATTACCCAAAAAAATCTCTCGACGTTAGACTCTTTTATGTAACTCATTCTATTGACAAAACACCATTATCTATGGAGTAATGCTCACTCAGATGCACAAAAGATTCTCCGTCAAAAGGAAAGTTCCTCGGACCTGCATCTGAATCGCCGCTTCGGCTGCAGATATTTTCGGCTCATCATGCGCAAGAGGTTTGCAAACTTGTTTGACACTGAGATCTCTACTGACAGCACTCGTATGCTCGCAGCAGGCCAGTTTCGAGGGTATGTACACCACTGTTCAAAAAGGACTGCACACCCGTCGCTGAAAGCTTGGCAATTAACATACTTTGCGATTGATCCCGAATAAATTGGCACTGAGAATCACTGATCAATTTAGGAGCAATTCAATCAAGGTTTAGAAAGTCAAATTGTGAAGGTTTTATTGAAACTCAATTTTTTGCTGCATAACAAACATGAAGATTGATAGAGTTTAAGAATTTAGAAGCAATTCAATCAAGGTTAAAATGTCAAATTATCAATCTTTCATTGAAACTCAATTTTTTGATACATAACAAACATGATGGATAGAGTTTAAAAATTTAGAAGCAATTTAATCAAGGTTCAAAAATTCAAATTATCAAAAGCTTTTATTGAAACTGAATTATTTGGTGCATAACAAACATAACGATTGATGGAGTTTAAAAATTTAGAAGCAATTTAATCAAGGTTCAAAAAGTCAAATTATAAAAAGCTTTTACTGAAACTGAATTTTTTGGTGCATAACAAACATGACGAATGATGGAGTTTAAAAATTTAGGAACGCTTAAAAGAAGGTATAAAAAGTCAAATTATGAATGTTTTATTGAAACTGAATTTTTTGGTGCATAACATAAACATGACGATTGATAAAGTTTAAAAAAGGAGCACTTAAATAAACTTTTTTAACAAGTCAAGTTATAACGTTGTTATTGAAAATTTGTTTGATGCCTAACATATATGGTACCCGACGATTGGAAGAGTGTAAAAACTTCGAAGCAATTCAATCAAGAATCAAAAAGTCAAATTATGACGTTTTTATTGAAACTCAATTTGCTTGAGTGACACATTCCCATTGCGTGATGAGAAATATATCTTCGCTCGAGCAAATTAAATTTCCAGAGGTACAAGTTCGCTCTCACTTTCGGTCTGCCGTCGCAAAAGTGACTTATGGCGGCGAGTGTATGCGCATCCCGCGTTATTTTCAGTCGTTGCATCGTGCAGCGGGGGACTTCGAAATTTCCACGGTGGTGGAGCGAAACGAGAGGCACGTGGGCGCGCCGGCCAAGATGGAAAAACATGAGGAGCAACATCGATTCAATTAACGTTATTAGCCGCGTAAAACAGAGGCGGTCCGATGGAAAAAAGTCCGAGCCGGCGATTCCGAAGCGCTGACGTCCGCTACCGTCTTAATTCCCCTCGAGAATGGAAATGAATTTCTACGGCTGTCAGGTTTACCTTGTTCATCTCGTTGTTCCCGGCTCCTTTTCCCCGCTTTTTACCCGATGAAAAATACACCGGACGCGTTTCACGGTGAAACGGAAGACAAAACGGGACGGGGAGGCGGGGCGGGGACAGAGAAAGAGAGAGTGCATCTCTGGATACAACTTAATTGCCGGTTGGCGGCTATTAAAGCGATCGTATAATTAGGAGAGAAAAAATTGTGTCTGCGGGGAGAGAACGAGAAGCTGACAGGCGATGGATCAATAAAATTGACCTGTGCAGCGATCGTATTACTCAATGCCGCGATACTTATTCCCCTTCCCTTTGTACCACGAGAACCTTTTCAGATTTTCTTGCTGCTATTCCTCGGTTTCATTAGATTCCTCTCTTTACTTTCCTGGAGATACTTGATTCACAAAATAGTTTGATTATTCGCGGGCTACCGATTCTGTTTAGGGAAAACGTGAATAGTACGATTTTTATTTATAATTTAATACAGTTCAATGAAGAACGAAAGAAAAAGAAAGAATTGTGTTTTCTTCTGATTTCTATTAATAAAATTTTATAAATTGTCATACGATTTTCGATGTAGTTCAAAGTATAATTATTTTCCTTCGATGAACAGAAATTTGGTACATGAAAGACCACCATAAATAAATCTACAAATCCATAAATATCTGACCGATAAAATTCATTACACGATAAAGTTATTTCTCAACCCACTCAATATAAAAATTCTATGACTCAATTGGAAATGGATAAGCACTTACAGCACGTAATTACGGCACACATAAAGTACAGATTATAATAAATTCAATAAAGGTTTATTTCATTTCAGAATAAAATTTTACTTTCAATTTTTAGTCACTCTAAGCTTGCACATACTCGTAACACTTTGCATAAACATACACTCCGCCGCTGAATATAGTATAAATAATACCAACTATGTAATTCAATAGCTGTCTTGTAAACTATGTACTTTATTGCATTAAAACCTGATAAGGTAACTGGTTTTTGAGTATCAGACTAGGCTAGGCAATATTCGAGCAATTAGAATATGAATAATTCAGACATTTTTAATATTTGCTTTAACACGTTCGATGTCTACCTGGTTAAAATACTAATAGTTAATTTAATCATGAGATATAAGTATTGGGCAATGAACTTTTTCTGGATAGAAAATGTCAGGCTTGAGGCTATTGCTAACAGAGTTGCTGCAATATATTTAAAATGATGTACATAGAATAATATAGAATAATATTTTCGCATTCTTATAAGGTGTTCGATAAAATGGCATCGATATTCGAAATAATGAGAGCGTAATGAAATTATTATCTGCTCCTAGCCGGACCGCTTTCCTGCCATGATCGCCGGTTTCTTGCACGTTTTAATAACTGGCCGACTGGTATGTTTACGTTCGCGGGCAATTGCACGGGCGAAGTTGAAATTTAAATCCTCGTTGTACAACTTTTACCATTCATTTACATAGGAACGTACTTTCGAACGACTGCGGCACTTATTTGCATATCCATAACAAATATGGAATGTGGAGCTGTTTACTGTGTGCCATCTTCCAAGGAAATTTCTCGGAAATATTTCTACGAAACCTTACCGGGGAAGTAATCGAGACGATAATCAACCGAATATTAAATTCGGTTGACGTGATTATCGCGGGCCTCCAGAAATCAATTATCGGGAGTACGGGTAATTTAATTTTCATCGACGTTTAACTCACTAAAATGACGTATCCAACATCATCATTGTGGTACAAATAAAATGAAATAATTATAGTCGTCAATAAATCTTTTCCTGAATTTATGCAATTGTTAAATACACATTCAACTGCAAAAATTAATATTATTTCTTCAACAGGAGGTGAAACAAGATTTCGTGCAAAGAATACAAATTTATAAATTCTGAATTCATAATTCACACAATTTATTTCTAATTTATAATTCACAATTTAGAAGTTTCTGCAAATAATGGAACGCTGTAACATATTATATTTTCCTAGTATACTCGTACATGATCTAAATAGAACTTCTTCCACCACAGAATTCATGATCGATAAAATACTTTGAAACATTTACTGTCAGATTATTTTTTGTGAAAAGTATTGGAGCACGAAGTAAATATTCGAAACAATTTCCCTACGGTATTATATTCTCTCCGCTACACCGCAGGAATGTTTCGCACGAATAATGTTACATGTAAAACGCCAGATAAAAAAAAAAGAAGACTAAAGTAACGTACGCTTGTAACAATTTCCGATGTCCTGAGGCACGTATCGGATTCTCATGTTGCCGACGCACTCTAATTCCTATCCGGTATCCGTGCAACCAGCTCGTCCTTGAGCAATTATTAGATCATCCACGAATCAATCTATCAGATTAGAGAAGCCTGAAAATTCCGTTATTCCGGATGCATCGCCTCGCTGCACGCTAACACTTTATTACGTCTTGTTCGGTTGTGGAGACGATGAAGTCACAACCTTTTACTGTCCTTCGATCATCATCATCATGAAAGAAACATCCAAAGATGTTTTATTAATACTGTTAAGCAATCTCGTGCCACACTCGTAGTCGCAAAAACAGTTTATTCGTCGTCTCGACAGTGCTTAACGAATTCCAAATGATATTTAATTCACTGTAGCCTCTGCTAAAGTGAAATTTAATCGGTGGAGATTTTATTGGCGCACAATTGAACCTAGTCACAGTCCCCTGAATTTTAATCCGTTTGCAGATCGAAAGTGAAAGTGTTCGTTTCACCGCTTTCCAAGTTCTACTCGATTCGGCGTACGAAAAATGCGAAGAAGAGGAGCGAACACAGTTGATGGTTCGGAGCACTCAATTATACCAGCAATTAACCAACCACAAGACGATCAATGAAACGTTTGTTCACCGGGTTCGACGTATCCACTAAAAGATCACCGAAAACACTTTCCACGAGCCACGTTTAGCAGTCGAGCCGAACCGTATCACTTCAGGATTAATGAGCAATTAAAGGGACCGCGTGTAGTCAAGCGACAGAAGGTGCAAAGAGTGGTCGAGGTTTCAAGAGCGTATCCGGAGACGATTAAATCCCCCGAGGAGACACAGATCCATTCACGTCGCCGGAGAGATGGGACCGTGTGCAAGAGAGAGTACGAAGGCCCGCTCGACGGTAATTATCGTACCGCGAAAAGATAAATAGAGGCACTCCGGGATCGATTCGCGGAGAAGTTCTGCGCCCAGTTAGACAGCGGACACGATGTTATGTATAGTCAGGAATGAACTGCCGCGAGCGGAGGCTGTGTATGAAAGTAAATATTAACGCCGGCCTCCCTCGGTTACGCTTCCAGGCGCGAGAGATCTTGTAAATATGCCTCACGTAGGTGCGCGACGCCAAATACAGGGCGTCCCTTCACCGCTGACAGAGAAGCTGCTCGCGGTCATTAGATCTACGATTTTGCTGCGTTTCGAATGCCACATGTGCCCGCACGACGTACCAATTAACCTCGAACCAGAGTTGGACATTAATAATCAATTAAAATTTTAACCAAGATTGATTGATTAATCTGTACGATTGAAAAAGGTAATCATTGAAAAATTGATTCAATTGATTGATGAAGTTAATCGTCAATCGTTGATTAAAAAGAGAAATCATCGAAAAATCGGAGACTGATTTAATCAATTGTTGAAGTTAATCGCCACACGGTCTATCCATAAATTGTAATGAGGAAGGAGAGAGAGATAGAGAGCGGAGATGGAAAATTGACAGAAATATATATCTCAACAAAAACTCAGTTTGCAAGTCTTTCAGTATGCATATACAGTTAGGAGCAAAACTGATCACACACACTTTCAATCAGAATAACTTTTTTATGAATGGACCAAACGACTTCAATTTCTCTGTAAGGCTAGATGAATTAGTATAGTAAATGACGTCTATAAATATGTTGAAAAAATGCATTTGGTCGGAATTGTGAAAAACAATAGTCAAAATTGATTTTTACGACTTTTTCAGCTGGGACAATAACGAAAATTTAAAAGATGTGTTTGGTCAACTTGTATAAATTATATACGCTCCGAAAATTTCATTGAAATTGGTTAATTGGTTTACGAGTTATAAACGAAAAAGTGGTGAAAAGACCAAAAATATTAAAAAATTGAAATTTTTACCACTTTTGATCGTTTATAACTCGTAAACCAATTAACCAATTTCAATGAAATTTTCGGAGCGTGTATAATTTATACATGCTGACCAAACACATCTTTTAAATTTACTCAGCTAAAAAAGTCGTAAAATCAATTTTTACTGTTGTTTTTCACTATTTCGATGAAATGCATTTTTTCAACATATTTTTTAGACGTCATTTACTAAATTAATTTATTTAGTCTTACAGAGAAATTGAAGTTGTTTGATTAACGACTAAAGTAGGAGTTTAATTGCTAATTACGATTAACGATTGAAGTAGAAATTTATTCATCAATCGTTGATTAAATTTTTGCCCAAGTCTGCCTCGTATTTATGCGATTTTTTCGTTTTCAATAAGCGAAATTAGATTCGATGCAGTAGAAACAGGTTACCAGGTGTCAAAAGTTTAAGATGTATCTCTCTGGTATCTTTCAAATTAAAAGGTTTAATTCGATGAGAACTTCGATTAAACTTCTCCTTGCGGGGCCAAAAATTACATTAAGAAAAGGGAAAAAATGTAGATTTCCCGAGGTGAAGTTTAGCCAGGATTTCGAATACAGGGCGTCCCTTCACCGTGGTTAGGGCCACGATTTTCTACATTTGTACCACGCACAGGTGCATGAAATTCCACCCGATTTTGATTTCGAGAAATTAGATGGATTACATTTAAATAGGAAGAGAAGGTGAATGAAAAAATGAAAAGCTTTTCGAACTCCCAACAAAATCAGAATATGAATGAGCGCAGCTACCTGCCATGAAATGTCAGAGCCCAAACGAATCCCCCAGTGTCACCAGCGTCTGGCGAAGTGGCGGACACATAGTAAGTATTTCGGGAGGTTTGTTTCGTTGGAAGCTTTCAGATGCGTCTCCGCTCGAGGATTTGTGGGCGTCAGACGTTCCGGTTCAACGGTGTCGTATATTCGCGTGAATTATTTCGGCGACGTAAATATTATTTTTCTTTTTCGTTCCTTCAAATGAGGATTCCGGTGAATCAGTTCGCTTTAAGGCTACCTCGGAGAAAACACCGAGGATGCTTCTACACTTTGTTCTATTTTAAATTGTGCAGTAACGTTACATACTAAAAATTCCTGAAACGCTGAATGAATCATTGAACGCCGCGAATATTTTTATAGAAGCTCCGGTATTTCTGTTTGAAAAAAACTTCTTTCACTTCGTTTTAAGCGAATGTTGTATTCGTTCAAGTGCTTCTGCTTCATGCTCATTAATTTAATTCAACGAAAAATATTACCACGGTAGATTTTTACTAAAACGATCGTAAAACGGATAAAGGAAACGTTGAAGAGCGAAAAAGGATACTTTAGAAACGTAAAGGGAATGAAAGAATGAGAATGGAAATTATGCGCACGAGTGCACCAGTAGTTTCTGCATCTCCCGTTTGACCATAGCATAGGGAAACGCGGCGAAGATCAATGGATCGCATTCCACGGCTCCGAACTTCAATGGGGCTTCAATTAATTTCGATTCGAATCGTCGTAACTCTGAAACTTCTGGCCGGGAAAACGCGTTCGCGGGGATTGCATCAGGAACTGCGGAGCTGTTCCCTTTTTCCCACGAATGGTTTTCTTTTCTGGGAAAGTGGAAGTGCAGTTTTAACGAGCGTAGGCCCGTAACGTTGCGTACGCGTCACCTACGTTCCATGTAAATCATGCGTGTCGTTATCCTACGCAACGCGCGTCGCGGAATCGTCCAATCTGCGTCGTAAAAAGGATAACGACGAAGAGTCAGCTCGTTCGAAATAGCGGTCGAATATGTCACCGTTAGCCTTCCAGTATCGGAACTCAAATTCCCTGAACTAATTCTTGAAACAGTTAGTTTGTTCTATTAATTTTCGAACAAGTTGAATTATTAAATTGATAATATAGTAATCATGAACACATAAAATGTTCTTGTGGTTTGTTGGAAAGCTTGTTACTGAATGTGCTAAAGAAGAAAATATATTAAAAAATCAGTGGTTTGAATGTTTGAAATAAACAAGACTTTTAACTAATTTTAATTCAAGAATATTAATTAATGCCGATTAACCATTTGCACTCGGTTGTTCCCTCTAGGGCACCACTGAAATTTGCTGTACCACTATTCAAAATATTGTTTACATTATTAAATATATCGGTATCTAATCAGTTACTAAACATTTAGTATGTTTACTGTATAAAATTTCAAAAATCATAGGGAATGGAAATATTCCAGATCGGAAGAAACGTTTAATTTTCTAGTTAAAATAGCTCCGAATTTCCTCGTTTTCGATCAGCAGAAGAACCCGGAACGTAATTTGGATTATTTTTACTTAAAAAAGAACAAATGTATGTACTACAAATATCACTAAATACGTGTACAAAATGCAAAGAGTTCGATAGCTCTTCTGGAAAATTTCTGAAAAATGAATGAAGAACAGTCTCGAAGAGCAGCAACTTAGATTGGTTCTGGTTTGTACTCCAAATATCAATAAAAACGTGTGCAAAATGCAAAGAGTTCGATAGCTCTTCTGGAAAATTTCTGAAAAATGAATGAAGAACAGTCTCGAAGAGCAGCCACTTGGATTGGTTCCGGATCGAATGAGCTGTTGATAAAAATGATGAATAATAATTGTTTCGATGTCGATCTACCTGATTCAAGATCGTCGTGATCGGCTCCTCGAAGACAAGAGTGAAAGCTTCGGGACAGTCGTCGACCGCCGGGCGACGCGCCCTCCGTCGAAGCGTTGTGCATCTTCCGGGATGATTTCTTTCACTGGAACCGCCCAAAGAGGCGCACACCACTCTTCTCTCACCCGGCCGCCTCTCAGTCAGGTGGGACCGAGGTGAAGCGAGTGCCACGGCATTTTTCGCGAGCTGTTTCGCGGCGCGACGACGAGCACCGGGCTAATTAAGGTCTAATTAACGGGTAACTACGTGCGATCGTTAGGCGCTTGGATGCGTAGGCGTGGACGCAGCTCGCGGCCAACCTCCTCGCTTCTTCTCGCTCTAGTTCGCACCTGCAAGGAAAATCAAACTTGTCCGGGGACTGGTCGATGATACTACTCGGCTGCGTTCTCCGAAATGGCGACACCGGAGCCGAACCCGTTCCGCGAGAGATTTAACGACGGGACGCGCTTCTCTTTATTATTTTCGAACAATTAACTCACGCTATTCTCAACGTAATCGTTTGTATCTTGCTATAAATATCAGTGACCTTGTTTCCAGTACTTGAAATTTTGAGAGAGTCTCGAGCACTGCTGTAATTGCTTCTCGTGGAACAAGGGTAATTGCGGTGCGGTTGAAGGTTCGAAGTTGAAAGTTCCAGCTTCAATTATTCGTTAATTAGCTTTGTGAACTTCGATTATCTTAGACGGAAGTGTCTACAGCATACGCAACTAATTTTCACGAGACTCTTGCTTTATCTTCATCTTAATGAAGCATTAGCAAACAAAGTAAATTTTTCAGTTTCTTCGGAAATCATATTACCACAAGAAAAATGATGGATTGATTCGTAACGACTCTGCAATAAATTAACAAACCAAATGCAGCGTCGTAAATCATATTCAATTACTCTGTCGCAAAAATAAGACAAACTTCGGGATTCAATAGCTCGCGTCTGATATGAACGAATAAAATAAATATAACGCGGTCATTACACAATTCCCATGCCTGCAAATCAAATTAGACCGAGCCATTAATAAATGATCTATCGCGCAATCTTACGTAACTGATTCATAATTCACTCGTGTCGTTCGATGTATTTAGATTTAATGACGGTGCTTTTGTAAACGCGCTGAGACTTGCCCATTCGCAAACATTAATTTTCTGATTTTATTTTAATGATGTTACTCACAGGAAACCAAATAAAGGATATTAATCAAAAGAATTAGTCAATCAAAATTGTCATCTATCTCGATGGATATTTTTTAAAAATGAAGGATTATTTTACAGGATAACATTCTGTAATATTTGCAATGAACGTATACAAATTCACTCAATAGATTAATATCGAAAATAGAACATTCAAATAGCTATGGCTCCATTTCTGTTTATTTGTTTATTACTTGTGCAATAAAGGGAGATCAGTATTACTATTAACATTCCTGCTCGAGGCAGTGAAACGCATTAAATTTTTGCCACAGATCATTCTTATAAATTCACGTTTTAAGGACCAATTAACGAGTACTTCGAGAAATTATGTTTATTACAAACGGATATTAAATCGGATCGTAATTTACGTAAATGTCCGGAGATCGGTAATTTACAAGTGTAGGCGGGCATCGCCTCCTTTATTGTGCAAACGTAATGCAATAAAGATGAATTATTATTAATTGACGCTGCTAAAAGCTGTGGGTAGGCATTTTTTTCGGGATCAATGCGTCGGTTGTATATGGTTCACTTGGGCCACCGAGTATGGGAAATCGAAAGCGTAACCTCCGATCGACGGTTTGGTTTTGTAGCTCCGTGTATGAAATTCTAGACACTAGGAAAAGAACTCGTGGTTCCCGCAGAAATATATCACCGGAGACTCCGTGGCCCACAATTTGTGGCCCATTTGGTGGAAACGTATTGCACAATGCAGTGCGTCGAAAGAACAGTTCGGACGTTTATGGTTGTGTGCATGGGAACAGAGGAATGGCTCGATAGCCTTCCTCGAAGTAACCGCAGAGGTGCTCGCAGATAATGAAGTGCAATACATAAACTTCTGCTTGGCATCGGAAAATTCAAATGACTTTGATTAATTCGAAATACACGATTATTTTTAAATGTACTTATTACTCTATTGTATATTTTTCTACATTTATACCTATGTTTCTTCTTTGTAATTTATATTATTTAATATCAGATATTTGTCAAGGGATCAAAACAGAGCACAGTGAAGCCTTGATCTAAGAAAACGGAAGCTGTACGATCTAAGAAAAACGAATATCCCCTCCACTACGAAGAAGCTCGTTTAAAGTAAACTAGTCTGTAAATTTCCTTAAAAAATTTCAGTAAAAGAATTTTTTTTTAAATAATCGATGACTAATAGGTGCAATCAGTATTCAACTTTTGACTGAGATATTAAAATTCCAGATGAACATGTACATGAAAACCGAAATAGTGAAAAAAAGAAATCAATTTTTACTGCATCTCTGTTGCTCGCAATTAATGCAGAAAGTTTTTGTTTATTAAAATGATTCAACGAGGAAATACATTCTATTATTAACGATGGACTTGGAAAATATTTATTTTGCCTAGACACAACATCGATGCAAAATGATTCGAGTCCAACAACAATTGCTTTATAAATATCGCATTCAATATTATCGACGTATGTACCCATCAAATACGTATGAAACAATTATAATCCCTACGCACAGCGTGTATCAGCTATTACATTATTTTGTAAGCGTTACTAGCACGCGCGCTCACGATTGGTTGAACATGTAATTTATGCTCGCGTTGCTCGCTAGCATGTAGACTCGCTTATGCACGCTTATGCTCCGTGGCTCGTAGGTGTGCGTGGGCGTGCCGGATTTTTTCAAATAGGCCGCCAGACTAGCTCGTAATTAAAGGCCGAAAGGCAGAAAAATAAATTTCGATTTCAGCTCTCGAGGCAACGCGGCGTCTTCTGTTCTTCCGATGCAACCCATTGCTAATGATCTTCCATACTGCATTCGGTATTCAGTACGGTATAAACAACAAACGATAATAATAATAATTCTAGCGAACTCGCCATTAATGGAGAGGATACACAAGTTCAATATTTACGTTCATAAACTAAAATCAAGTGGTGGCACGAGCGCCAGAGTGTTTTCATCACGTTGCTTTCAAATTTCATTTATTAATTGTGGTCTGGAATAATTTTACAAATCGCTTTCTTACCGATTATTTTACTATTTTGTTTACTTTACACTGTCGAAAAGATATGTGTGCGACTTCAATAAAATAAAGATTTATTACGTATTCCTATTTTAATTCCAATTATATGTGATTCGTTTTTTGTTTCAGAAATAATAAAAGAATATTTTGGAGCGAATTAATTAAAATTCGAAATGGAATTTTAATTGTGTTCGTCGATGGCGTGTTTCAATAAATGATAATGTTCGTATAAACAGTAAGAAAACGTTACGACAACTTTTACAGACTTAAAATGTGATTCGTTTTTTGTTTCAGAAATAATAAAAGAATATTTTGGATCGAATTAATTAAAATTCGAAATCGAATTTTAATTGCGATCGTCGATGGCGTATTTAAATACCATAAATTATATTATTCATATAAACAGTACGAAAACGTTACGACAACTTTTACAGACTTCTTAGAATTATAATAAAACGATATGAAAATAATATACATTAAATAAAAACTGAAAGCACATTCAGACCGACCGCTAAAATCTAAAACCGCGATAAGAAAAAATACACTTCACCGACGAAATTTATGAAGTGCAAACCGCCATAGAAAACTCATTAAGTCTTGATAAACGTTTTCGCTCGAGCGCGTTTCGCGCAATTGCGTGCGCAATGAACGCATAAAATCTGCAATTCAATGTAGAAGTGTCAGGCATTTTTCAGGCTTGCGTTATTAAATATTTGTGAATCGTCGTAAAATTCAGTAAAGACTTTCGATTTCCATATTACCTGAGGTTTCTCCTTCGAGTTTTCAACGTTTTGCCGGTACACTGATTTTTACGGTGACATTAAATCAAATTGATCGGCGGCGTCTCGATCGAACCGCGTTCCGCTTCGCGAGATTTGGCCGTGAAACTCGCGCGCGATCATCGCTCGACGTTGACTTCGATGCAACATCACCGAAATGATATTCGATGGAACCACCTGTTGATTATCAACTTCGGTATTCACGAGACGACGCGACGCAGCGGGAAGGCGCGAGAAACTCGAATCCGCTCGCGAGAATCGGCGCTCGTTAATTTCGACCGGCTAATTGACGATCCGAATAATTTACGATGAATGAAATATTAATTAGGTCTGCGATCCCGCCGGTCCTTGAGTCCTCTTATGCAAAAAAAGAGATTATTTGCCCGTTATGTAGGTAGCGAAATGATTTTTTTTAAAAGATTGTTGGAGAACTGGTTGTTGGTCTCGTGAAAATCAGCGAACGGTGTATAACGCGAGACCTTGGTTATCAGAATGGCGTTCCTTTTGTCCCATTTTGAGAAATCAACGAGTTGTAACCCGATATTCGATGGGAACGATACGAATATGAAAATCGGTTTCTTTGTTAATTGTTTTGCGAATGTTGTACGCGTTAACAGCGCAGATTGATCGGTGCTGTTAATACGGTCAAGGAGAAAGTCCGAAGAATGAATGAATCTACGTGCAGGCTAATATTTCGAGCACGAACTCGTGAAGGCGTATAGCTCGGGATGAATAACATTAATATAATTAAGATTGTGCTGCAATCAATGCGAACACAGTGGAGTTCGTACTAATATAGATATTGTAGACCACGTGTAATAAAGTGCAAGAATTATTGGTGCAACGGAGGAAACGAAAAGATTCCTAGTTTTAACATGCATATGTATTTGAATTTAATTTATGGAAATTGCTAGTTCAACATGGCGGCGCCCTTACCGGCCACAACGCTGAAAATCGCTGAACTCTAAACACACATAACTTTTGAACCAGTGGGTTCCTAACATTGAAACTTGAATTTTCGACATTTTCTCGCCAAAGTCTACGAAATCGTATTTTTAAAAAGTCCAAAATTTGTGGTTTCCACAGGTGAATTTTCCTCTAACTTTTGTATTGTACTGTCGAAATGTGTTCCAATATTTTATTTGCGATTACGAAGATTGTAAAATGACTAAAAATTTGGGTTACACTATGCCATGAACATGGCGAAACACTTTTTAATGGAACCTTCAACAGTGACAGCAATTTTCATTGCGAACTAACAAGTCACCCTCGATAACGTCCTCGAATACTTTCAATCGAGATTGTAATGTAAAAGAAAATATCTATGCTTTGTTTTGGTACAGAATTGGTACAGAACAATTATTAAAAATCCTATTAATAGGCTTTCTGTATGCAAATGTGTCAATCAAACGCAGAAATGATCGTGCGGTGGTTCCAGTTGAAACGGCAGGGATCATTAAAACAGCGTGGCTTCGAATAAATGCCTCGGCCTTCAGCGCCGAAGACGTCCTTAGTATCGTAATTGCCCGGTGATTCACACGTGACGAAACACACATAGAGCGCGCGTTGTTACGTAAAATTTTCATCGGGAACAATGTGTCCCGCGGATCGCCGGTAGGCACCGCGCTGGAAATCATCGATTCGTTAAACGATATACGTCCCGTTGGATGTTCGATCACGCGTCGTTAACCGGCCATAAATCTTATCGGGTCCCGGGGAACTGTTATTATATTTGCCCGGCGAGCTTTTCGCTGTTTCCTCGACGATCGAAAACTGGTTCGTTAATCATTCCCCGGGAAACAAGAGCGCGGGATCGTTAAGGGCACTCATCGGAACAGAGCAATTACATTGGGCCACGGTCCGAGCAAGATTTACAACATTGTACCCGGCAACGATATTAATGATCGTTTCGATTCTGCCTTTGTGCGGAAACAGAGGGTCCGAAACTGCAGGGGTTGGGACCCGGCATCGGATTCGTGTCTTTGCCTCGGCCCTATAGGATTGTCAAGCCGTCCCTCGGACGGAGAGCCGGATAAATTTCATGGAACTAATTAACGCGGCGGCGTGGCGTGTTCGTTAGTCTCGGCAATTCAGAGCGGATCGACGCGAGCTAATTGCGGTAATCGCAACCGTTTACGGTGTCTACGTGCTGCTACTCCGAGCCCACCGTCTTCTCGCCCCTAATCATCCACGATTCTTGAGAAATGCTCCGGAGGAAATTGTTCGGTTTAGTAATATTTGTAAAATACACCCCGCGGAATTATACACGATTTTACGACCGTAAATCTCCGAGAACAAATCGAATCTTATACCGAACTTGCTTGTTTTCACTTTCGGGATACATTTACCTGTAAGTGTTTGATCTTGTTACGTTATCATGTCGAGATATCATTTATTCTACTGCAATTTACTGTGCGTCGTTGTTCTTATGTCAACGAGAACATTAAGAACAACAAGTACGAACACTTTGATTTTACTGATCGTCGTGGATGCAGGACGATCATTTTAATACTGGCTTTCGTGAGTTTGATCACTGGGATCTTCATGCTGAATAAAAATTGTCTAACTTGATCGCAAGGAACAGAATGGCAATGTGTTTCTTGTTGAAACATTTTGAATCTATCATGAAATATCAACGAGTTGATACAAGCGTTAATCTTTTGATTGGACCCGCAGTATCATAATTGAATATACAGTGGGTAACGGAAGTATTCGAACGCCCTTCAAAACAGAAAAACTTTTTTATAATTGTACTAAATGACCTGATTTTTTATAATCAGAATATACATAATTACATAACTAAAATAATAAATAAATAAAAAGTATCAAAAAATGCCTTTTTTATTTTTGCATGTAACCTCTTAAATTATAATTTAACCAATGCTTCTAATTGACTATAAAATATCAGGTCGCTTGGTACAATTATGAAAAAGTTATTCTATTTTAAAGTATAAAATGTTGCACATTGGGACCGTCAGAAAGATTCGCGAATCTACAAGAAATATCAAAAATATGTTTCGAAAATTGTATGGGTTTCAAGGTACATCAGTTTTACAATTATGAAAAGTTAACGCTAAAAATGGGTGTTACAAACATGAGAAGAACTTTCATTTCATTCATCATTCTCTGGCTAGCTAATTTCAATAAACGTGAAATAAGAAACCAGTGATTCGACCAAGGTCAGCGCGGAATCGCGGTAGAAGCGCAATAAAAATTGGCGAACGAGCTTTATATTTAGATCGACGGTAATCCCAGTTTCCCAGTGAACAGCGGAAATGTTGTGGAAACAGCATCCGCGTGGTATTGTGTTGCGAGACAGTGGCACCGCGGACAGATACGTATGTAACATGATTTTACGATCGCCGGTGAACACCGGTGTTCGACGTCGAACGACCGTGAATAATGTGCTTCTGATTTTATCCTTGCGCCGGCAATCCTCCGTTTTATCGTACGCGAAAGTGGCCCCTACGCCTGACAATAAATCCTCGGAAATTTCCAGTAGTGTTGCGAACTGGCGCTGACAACGGCCCGAGTAATAACAAATATTAGCGGGTCGTGTTCGAGAAAGTAATCGCCAATAACCGGAGCGGGTATACTCGATTTGGGCGGTATCGCGGGTCATAAGTGTTTCCACTTTTTCTTTTTAAAATGATCTTAATCCAATCGGACTACATCACTGGGCGTATTTATTAACGATGGGAGCCCGTTACCTGTACCGAGTAATTCGAGGATTATGTTTATCGGTCGAATTAAACAGATTAAGTTAAGGGATGATATATTGTCTTCAGCATTTTTCGTCCCCACCCTGTTCGCAGGCTAGTTCGAAGGTAATTGCCAAGCGAGCTGTGTAATTTTGCTAACGTTGCGCAATTAGAAGTACAGTGTGTAAGAAACCAACGACTAATTGTTATTATATTTTTATGAGGTACATTTCGAAAATTAAAGATTATTAGTGAACTCTGATTTTAATACTACCATTAATGTTATCGGCGCACTGGTTCGATCAATTGGAAAATAAGCAAATTTGCAAAAATATCACATGAAATTTAATTCAACGTTTCGGTCTCAATTTAGACCATTTTCAAGAATAGAAAATTTCAGTATTGCAGTATCTGATTTTAATAGTTTAGAAAACTTCATAATTATAAATTTTTCGTAAGGGTTTATATTTAAATAGGCAAATTTTTATTGAAAATAATAGGGTTAATAATAAATATAAAATTAGCATTAAGGTAGATAAATATAATGGGTATGTATAAATCTTATAAATGGTTATTGGGGAATAATTGTATTTTATTTTAAAAAATGGGGTTAGATAGTAAACTAATAACATTAAAAATAATATACAAATAAAAATTAATAAATAATTAGTTATAGATTTATATAATTTATTATTACGTAGATCGAAAACGAATTTTTTGACAAGCGAGAGCTTCTTTAAATCTATTTCTTAAATTGGGGATACCTTTGTTAATGAAATTGACAAAACGGATATCCGAACGCTTCCAGCGCTGGGAATCAAACAAACATTATATGAAGTTATTGAAAAAAATCTTCGCACAAATTCTTTAAAATTATGTGAGGGCGGGGCGTGACAAACAGGAAATAAACAAATGGCAGGAGCCAGAATTTTCCAAGGGAGCAACGAGGAAAGTAATCTTTTCCGCCTTTAATCATTCCACGAGTCCCGACGATTTCTCAGCTTCGGTTCACCGTTAAAAGCCACTTCGGCCAGCAGCGTCTCGGATCTTCTCTATTTTAAGCATCGCTATATCTTTTACGAAACGTCGGCGCGAATAGTCGTCTGTGGCGAGGCAACCTTTAATCCTCCGACAGAATCTGAAATCCGGCCTTTGAACCTGAAATTCACCAGACCACGATCCCCAGCGCCACGGACTTAAAGTAGAGAATTAAACTGACCCATCTATTAATTCCTACGGGAGTCACGGCTTCCTTCCGGGCGACATTATAAATTACACGAGAAATAGTTTTAATCGTCTCCTCCCACGAGTAACACTTATCTAATATACAGTGTATTTATTAGTGATGGTCGCTTAGGTCAGATAGGCTCGTGAACTACATTGAACGATTTTATCTCTTCGATTTACTATTATTTTGTTCATGTAAAATGAGAACATTGTCATTTCTTTCTTTTCTTAACACGTTCGCTACCAGCATTTGTTTTGTTGCTTGCCTTCCTTGGTCGAAAGTTTTATTAAATTCAACATACTCAATTTTGAATGATTAAAACAGTTTAGCAGAAGAATGTCGCAGATTCTCTGAAAATTATGCATTCTACTATGACTTAAAAACGAAATGCATAAAATTAATTTGACTGTTTTTAAGTGAACTGTCAGATTATGGATGTCACATATTTGTGACGGTGGTAGCGAACATATTAATCAGTTTCATCATTCACTGCCTGCACTGATTCGTGTGACAAACGCATAAAATCCGCAGTCTCTCTCTAGTTATTTTGTTACATAAATCGTTGTTTAAGATCACGGTTCAGCAAATGAATGAGATTTCTTTGCAACAGTTTTTAGTATCTCATAGAAAGAACACATTTCGCAAGGTATCCAATATTTTCCACTGAAAATTAGCGTTGAAGAAGTCAATTAATCGTGAGATCATCTGATACGTATATGTAGTTCTTCACAGTAGTTACATGAAAACCGTATTACCAAGAGGAAAATTCTTTCGTATGTGCGAGAGATTACGAGGTACTTACCGTAGGAATCGCAGGAAAATATGTGCAACTAGCATGAAGAAACAAGATTCTTGCGCGTTCTGGACGCGTGAGTAAGTCGAGGAAATGATTGAAGCTTGTGCGGTTACATAATTTGCTAGCTTTTGTTGTCTTAATATTTGCAAATAAACGAGAACACGTTTCCATTCTCTGGTAATGTTACACCGCTGCAGAAATTTCTGTAAAAATTCAACCGTTTCGAAATAAAAATATAGTCGAACGGTTGCATGCACTTCACAGCTTTGTTGCACTTATTTTTACGAGAGTATTAATAACCATCGAGACAGTTTGTAGACCTTAACACAGTGCCAGGACAATTTTAGGTCTCTTCGATTCATTCAAGCGAGGGAGATTCATTCTTGCATGCGGAGTCAGTGAACAGTGAATAAAATGAAGGCAGTCGATAAAGAACCCAATAAAAAAACAAACCATTTTTGTGGTTGGGAGATGAATTCGAAAACTTGGTAAACTAATTTGATAAACGATATCTAATTACTAGACTGCGGATCTTTATGCAGAATAAAAATGTTCGCATTGATTGGAAGACACAGGAGCCAAGTAGAAATTGCTTTCTTCTTTTAATTATCCTATTAAGCTGAAATTAATAAATTGATGTCCTTAAACATTTTTAACACGTCCCCTGCTTTAGATTGTACGTGTCCATTTTAGTTATAAATGCATCAAATCCGCAGTCTGCTATTTATTGTACTCAACAGTGTTTTAGTATAGCAACGTTTGACGTAGGTTCCTAGTATGTATTGCGAACGTCATAGTTCTCGGCCGATTAGCGTCCAATTATTAATATTCAATTACGTCCCGTAGGGACATACAGGTTTCCCGCTGGGAATAGATTTGTCGGGGGACGCGCGAAAAATATGTTTCATCTTCATTGTACATACACAGAATGCACAAGCGCAGGTGTTCAATTGCATAACAATTGTGCACGCGTTACGTAACGGTAGAGAGATGCTGAAACAATCGGTGGAAAGTGCCGGCAACAAAGGGACGCGCGTCTGCTTCACAATTAAATGAATAACGTGCAATACGTGCAACGAAATTAACGCTGTTGGATAACGTTCTCGCGGGCCATTAGCTTTGCGTCTACAGGGCGGGACGCAAAAATCCTACAAAAGGTCCTTTCATTTTCCAGTGAAAGAAATCGCTATTAAAATCCGCAGTCTACTGGAGTTCCAGAGGTTCTTCTAAATCAGACCCGGCGAATTTCTTTCCCAGGACCTGTGTCCCCACTAGGGTGGCTCTTATTTACTCTTGTCAAAAATTTTAGTCAAAATGCTCATAAAATCGTCTTCCTCGAATATCTTCTAAACTATGTACCGCGTCGAAAAATATGTTAGAGAAAACCCGTAGATCGGGGCAGGCTGCGTCTTTTATGTCGTATTACTTTTCGTCGTGAAACAAATGGGTTTCGAAAAAATTGAGAAAAACTTCGGACCAAAATCCAAATGAAATGTCTCATCGTCTTGGGGCACTCAAACTTTGCAAATATACTTTTTTAATTATTTAGAACAATGCTGGGAGACGGGGTACCGTAAAAGAAATTCAAAAGTTGAAAACAGAGCCATCCTGGTCTCAGAATCTCACGTGACTGATCCGGTAGAGAGAGGTTAACTTTTTCCCCTGAATTCGAGAAAATTTCCCTGATCTGGCGACTCTGCCTCGAGGATCTCCTTTCCCGGTGAATTTAATTACTCTGTCGCATGATTTATTTAACTGTGGCTCTCCTGACGGCGAAATTAGCATGCCCGATCCGCGAACGCTAGAATTCGACTGGAATCCGCTTTTCAAGGATTTCGTCCGGCCGTATCCATTAAGCCGCGTATCGCGCTAATTAGTAACACAACGGCCGTCAATTAACTCGATCAGCATTCCAGATAGTCTTGCGTACTACGATGCTAGCGTACCGCTCGCGATTTCACGCCATCCCATTTGCTCTCTCGCGTTAAGGTCGATTCATACACGTACGATCCGATCGTCCGAGAAAATATTCTAACCCAGGTTTAAGCGACACCGTCCACAACCGAGAAAGTCTGAGCGGCTTCGCTCCGATACTTTTCTTCGAGACTGAGAGCATAGGCATAGACATCTCCTGAGGTGTAGAGAGGAGTAAAAGCCTTTGTTCGAGCATCTCGGGCCTTCTCAAGTTGCCGCAAACTTCGGATCGTACGTGTATGAGACCCCAAAAACAGCGCACGATTTCTCGGACGCGTGTATGAATCGACCTTAAAGGTCGACGTTTCTCCGATGCGATGGCTCGATTGTTCGCGCACTCGTTCTCGCATCTCCCGATGCATCGAACGCAGTCCCGTTCCGATAAATCATTCGCGGGATCCTGCTTCCATTAATTCCGGCGATCTGGTTCGAAAATTTATTTAGTCGCGGGGCTTGATTAATAATGCCGGCCAGATCCATTCATTGCTTAATTACGATAGGCACGGTGTTTAAGTAATTAATAGCTGGTGCTGAAACGTTTCAAGAATGTTAAATGAATGGCCATTTGTTAAATGCGCGAACGATTAAACGGTTTTCCTTTCGTTTCGTCCGTAAATAGACCGTGAATTTACGGGAGGCCCTATTCGAGCAGTTTCATAAAAATCTGGAGCAAATCCCACTAATTAGGACACCCATTAAATCGAAAATGAAAATTTGGTTGGAATATTTCGTTGGGAATCACTTTGGAGGAAGTATATTTTTGGACACCCTGTATAAAATTGAAACGACTGCATAATTTTATTTCACTTCAGTCTCTTAAAATAAACTTGGACAATTTTTATATTCCATAAAAATCCGCAGTATATTAAAATTGATTAATAACAGAAGAATTGTGAAGGATTATTCTGCATCTTCATTCTAGATTTAATTAATCCATATTGCCATTCAAATAATTCATGTTTTCAGTTACATTTTGTATGCAGTTTTGGCATGTTTATCGTTGCAGAAACAATTAGAGTACACGCGTTTAATCGGAAACAATTAAAACAACATATTTCGTCTGGTGGTAAATATTGTAAAATGTAAAGGATGCTACGGTTACATCATGTTGCAGAATTTAAACTTTCTGTTTTAATTTCGTCGGACGCTGCGCTTTCATATTGTTCCATCTGTCGTTTACACACACGAGTTGGTAATTCAAAATGGATTCAGCAACGCGTTCTCGTTCCGTGAACAATTTTAAAATTGACTTAATTAACGTTGTACAAAGTGAGTGAAGTAAATTTGGAACGTTCGAAATTTTCTCGCCTAAAATATGGTAGGTAGCCTAAACGGTGAGTGGTGACGCGTCGATGAAACAATTAGTTCTCGTGACTTTAATGGAACTTCTTTTTTTGGATAAAATAAAAATGTATGAAAATCAAAATTTTCATGGAATTCTCAAGGAAAACAAAATTGCTGACAAGAATAGCATAATGGATCTAATCGCTATATAAAAATCAAAAAATTTAAAGGTGATCTTTAAAACGCCTCTTGTATTGGATATTTTTTCGCAAAAATTTAGTATTTTGCAGATGAAAGTATGATACAACTCATGTGCTAAATGTGTTTTTAATAGAACTATGTGTTTCAATCAAGAAAATTCTCAAAGTCAAGCTCACTTTTCGACCTCCCAGGTGCATGTCTTTTAAAAGTCTAAAAAAGTAGTATTTTAAAAGATTGAATAGTCTATAATTTACTGAAGAAAAAACACGTGAATCATTTTTATATATTTCTTCGTTCTACTCGGAGCAAAATCCTGCAGTTTCATTTGGATCAGTGCTATAGAGCCCTGACACACGATCAAACCCCGTCCATCCTGAATGGTTCAAGCACACTTTTGAAGTAAGATCGCGAGGAAATCCGTTCGGAGTATCTCGTGGGCCCAACCCTTTAATCTTCGTTCTAAAGAATTAAACACGATTTGATTCTTCGTGGATCACGAGGGCCGCGAATCAAAGAGGCCTGGGCGATGAGAAGTTCAACGACCTGTCCCAGATATTGTCGTAAAATCTCGACGTTACACACTTGATCACGTAGCGGAGAGTGTGGGCGGCCGATGAAAGAAAGATGCATACAGAGGACCGGCCCGCCGTTTTGCAAGCACTCTTTTTCGAGCGTAAACTCTATCTGTCTGGAATATGTCTGCGCAACGTCGAGCCGCTTTTAACACGATCAGTTTTTTTAATTACAGAAATTAATAGCCGAAGAGTTCTTAAAATTTTTCCAGTGATAGCATTTTCAATCCCAAACAGGTGAATCATCTTCAGAATTTAATTTTAATCGTCTTTTTTGAAATTGACACTCTTAAAAGAATTGAGGAGCCTATTTTTTATGTAATACTACTATTTGTCTTTAATAGGCTTCCAGTAGGTAATTTTGCCACTAAATAATTTTGACGACTACAGGTGTGTAACACTCGAGCAAAGAACAGTTGTAACACGAAAAGTTTGCACAGTCATAGTTCAAAATATAGGTCAGATTAGTCACAAGTTTCGACCGTTTACGTTGTCCAACCGCAGCTCAAGAAAAATGGGTAAAAAGTCGCGAGCACGCGAGCCTAATCTAATCAGGCGATTACTTCATCGTGTCGGAGCAGCCGAAACGCCGAGTGACGTGGTCGACGTAGTGCAACTTATTAACAAACATTCTTAAATCCCATGAACCATGAGAAAACCTCTATTTCACTCTCATTCGTTTCGCTTATATTCATCGTGATTCTAATTTAAAAAGCATATCGTTCTCCCTTCTTCATTATTTATAAGATTGTTGTAATACGTTTCGCAACTAGCTTTAAAGGAAACATTCATTCTCATCAGTTCGTTAAAATTATTACGAGACATGAGAACGCACACATTAGGGAATGATTAACTCCCATCATCATTTCTGAATCACTACTCTGGATCTCCATACATTTCACTACCCACTCTTTTAATTAAATTCCAGCAAAATTGCGTAAGTACCTTGTCTCAAAACTCGCCTTGCAGTGCGTGCTGTTTTATGCGTTGCAGCGAGCTGAAGACGAATTTTTTTAAACAACATTTTCACGGCTGCAGTATTTCTACGTTAGTGGTTAACAAACATCTTTCTTGTAATATAATGAGTTAGAATTGCAAGGTTTACGGAATAAGGTAAATCGAAATTTACAAGTAATTCCAGGTTATTCTGCATCGGTGCATTGTGCAGAAAACGAATGTTTTTAAACAACTTTTTACGGCTGCAGTACAATTAGCTATTAGTAACCAGCTCAGTATTTTTACGTTAGTGGTTAACAAATATCTTTCTTGTAATATAATAAGTTAGAACTGCAGGGTTTACGGAATAAGGTGAATCGAAATTTACAAGTAATTCCAGGTTATTCTGCATCGGTGCATTGTGCAGAAAACGAATGTTTTTAAACAACTTTTTACGGCTGCAGTACAATTAGCTATTAGTAACCAGCTCAGTATTTTTACGTTAGTGGTTAACAAATATCTTTCTTGTAATATAATAAGTTAGAACTGCAAGGTTTACGGAATAAGGTAAATCGAAATTTACAAGTAATTCCAGGTTATTGTGCATCGGTGCATTGTGCAGAAAACGAATGTTTTTAAACAACTTTTTACGGCTGTAGTACAATTAGCTATTAGCGACCAGCTTAGTATTTTACGTTAGTGGTTAACAAATATTCTCCTTGAAAAATAATGAGGTGTTCCTAGAGATTCAAGGTTTACAAAATAAGGTAAATCGGAATTTACAAACGCGTACGTCTAGGTATTGTTATTGTGCAGAAAATGTTCCAGAATTTGATGGTTTGCATTTCGTGACGCAACAGAGAAAAAACGAAGGTTGAATGATAATGCCTAACACGCAACACCACGATTCTTTCTTGGACACGAGTATTTGCAAGTTTTATGAGAACGCATTATCCCACGTACACATTTTTCATGGAATAATCGGGAAAAGTGTTGTTAAACCCCGTCGCGGGCATATTAAAAATCCAATTCCGTCCTCGAAGTCTAGACGCAATTTTCTATAAATGAGACAGCTACGGAACGATTACCATTTCTGTAATCAATAATTTAATCTTTGTCAATTGGGAAGACAGTTTACTCGTACGTTAATCAATAAATGGTTATTTGAATGTTAATTTTCCACTACTAGTTTTGTGTATTTGTATACACTGCTAAAGGCACTAACAGTTTCATAAAATATTCGTATTATGGATTGGAAGAATATTATAAAGGTTAGTCCTGAGGTGGACAATTTTTATTTCGCATAATTATCCACAATCCAATAGGTTGTATTTCGCTCGAATTGTGAATGGCTCTTGCGCTAGTAACATTTCGCGAGATTGCAGTGAAACTGTTTATGCAATGTTTGTGCATCAATATTGACAACGACGTAATATTGTCCAAGTGAAAACCGGTTTCAGAATTTGCCGACACGTTTGCTCCCATTTGTCTCGTTCGATAGACCTTTTTGTAATAAGGCGGCACGACGACGATGGTCGAAAATCCGATCGAAACGACGACGCAACAAAAGACCACAATGGAGCAGGAAGGGGCCAAATTGGGTCAATTGCTCGGGACACGTACTCGTCCAGGGAAAGAAAGATGGCGGGTCAGAGAGAAAAGAACGTGAAAGGAAAGGCGATTGGATAACACGATGAAGTCGTAGGAAAAAGGGTCGAAGCCAAAACAACAGTAGGTAAGTATAGTATGTATAAGGCGAAATTACGTTTCACGCCGTATGAGGAACACTTGAAACACTAAATAAAATCAGTCTGGTCTCTTATGTAAGCCAAGTTTCTAAACGTTCGATTCATGAAAGTAATTTCTGTTCGAAAGAGAGACATTCCTCTTCGTGGATTCATTCAATTGCGCACATTCATTATTACTGACGGATCTAAGTGCCCCACCATTACCTAAAATGTTCTGGTACACGTTCTCTCTTAATTTGTGTCTCTCATTTCCATTCTCTTTTATATCACAAAACATCCAACCTATTTGAAGACAAAAGTTTACTCCAATTTCTCGACAATTGATGATCATTAGCACGTTTTATTGTTTACCATACATGAAACTCGTTCAATCAGCTTTGTGTAAACTGTTGTTCAAAATCATGGAACCTTCGGACTCCTGCGAGTTCTAGGCCTGTGCCAGGGATTAGGCCAACTGCTAATGCAGTTTTATTTCGATTTCTTATTCTTCCAGCATCTACGAAATCTGACAATTTTAGCTCTACCTAGAAATTTAGTGAATAATTGAAATGAAGCTTTCAGCTTCTCACGAAGCTAAATAATTTAAAGTACCCGAAGCGAATACATATTGGATCTAGATCTCCAGACCCAGCGCATTCGACGACGTCTTGCACGTAGCTTCCAAAATATTGGGTCGTTCGAAAGTCATTTCGTTTTCTAAAGGGAAAATGAAAGACAATTTTTTACCATTTAGAATAAGTTTTATGACATTTTGTTCTATGATCTCTTGCGATTTTTCCGACAACTTAAAGATCCATGCTCGGAGAATTTCTGCTTTTTATTGCAGAGTTTATTGCTGTTTATATAGAGTTGTATGAGTTTTCTTGTTTGCACCGCACAAAAAATGTTGAAAAAAGCGAAAAAAAATAGTAATCAATGGTACTTCCTCTCCTGAAACAGCGAACAAATTTTTCTTTCGTGCACTGCATTTTTATTCTTGCGGTAATAAAAAAGCAAAAGGTGATGGAGATGCGTACTTTGATTTTGCATGTTTGATGCGATGGTAAAAACATACTTGAAAGATTAGAAAGCACTGCAAGGTAGGAAGTTACGTCCGAAATGTCAGCTGTCAAGATCTACCACGACTTTGCGATTTAAAATAAGGTTGGTAATAACAAATGGAAGCAATGTCATTTCTAATTTCTACACGAAAAACGAAATTACTTTCCGAACAACCCAATAGAAATTCTACTATTTGGCGAAGCTAAATAATCGAGAATATAAAGTATGTACCTGAAGTGAATATATTGGAGCTAGATCTCCAGACTCGACGCATTCGAGTACTTGCTGCACGTAACTTCGAAAATAGAAATTCTACTATTTCACGGAGCTAAATAACCGAAATCAGAATTTAAAGTAGCCAAGGTAAATATATCGGAGCTAGATCTCCAGATTCAGCGCATTCGACGACGTCTTGCACTCGACACGCTCCCGGAATAGAAATTCTACTATTTCACGAAGCAGGATTACTTTATCGATCGACCTGCATCGAGATCGTTCTCGTTGAAACAAGGGAGCGTCCTCCGCCGCGTTGAAAATCTGCTTTCTACCGAGCGCGCGATGAAAGGCCGTATCTATTTCGTCGACGCGAACGGAAGGATACCCTTTTGTTAGGCGTTATCCACACCGGATGTTGCGTCGCTTCTACCTGCCTGAAAGCCGCTTCCTGTGCGTTGCTCGATATTCCCACTTCCCCTGCTTTCTTTCGTCTTTTCCTTCACCACATTTTACGCGGAATATCTAATGCGACTCGCGGGAAAAAGTGTTTCCCGTTGATTGAACGCGCGGCCTACGCACATTCCACTCAAGAAAACACCACTTTCCCTACCATCAATTCTACTAGTCGACGTTTTCACCGACCCGGGTTAAACATTTTATAGTAAAATACGATTTAACTTTTAAATCCGTGGTTTTCTGATAAAGCCTTAACGCGAGATCAATTTTTCTTAAAAAATTATACAGATTGAAACCTCTGTAAAAACATTAAACAATTTCTTTCGTGAATGCACCTTCCACAGATTTGAAGACTGAAGCCTCCCCTTTACAATGATACTTTGAACATTGATGTACGATGTTTTTTCACCGTTTCATGGAACAAAAACGAGGACCATGTTCGACGATGTGAAGCCTTCCTGGTGTACTAAATGAAGATGTAGATGAAGATTCATCCACGAAAAAATTTGTCAATATTTTTAGAGACATTTGAATCGGTAGCATATTCAAGAGAGAGCATATGTCCTCAGTTTTCCACCTGTCAAGTGATGTGAAATTGTCTTAAGCTAAAGTGAACGATGGGTAGTGAAAGCATAAGCTTCAAGCTTTAGAATGAGACGAGGTTTATCGTTGCACTATTTGTTTTAACGAAATCAACGTCGACAATTTCTCGAGAAAAATTTGATGTTCAAGTACTTTTGGATGCTACTTTTTCTGGTCCACGAGAACAACCTGTAAACGATCTTAGTCCGCCTCTCGAAGTTCGTGGGATCATGCTCGATCGTTGCCATAAACGTCGGCCGTCGAAGAAGTTCTCGCCGTTGTCACGTCTTCCTTTCGCGTGGTTTCCAACTAGCAGAGAGTTTATAACTGTCGTGGCGCCGCACGGCGAAACTCCTAAAGGGAAATATGGCAGGAGTACGAAGAAGAAGAACGAACCCGATGTTACGGGGAATACATGGCCGGACCTGGACGTAATTCATGTTACAATTTACGCGGCGGTGGCTGCGGTCCCGATCGCGAAAAAAATTGCTTAATGCCCGGCTTTTACGAGCTGGTTACATTGAAGCCGAACGGGCGCCCAGACATTTCAAGAATTCCGCTTTATTATCGCGCGGCGCTTTGCACGCGACGATTAAGAAGCTCCCGGTATGCTCTAATTGAAAACTGGAGAGGATATACTATTTTCGATTGCTTTCGAACGATCCTGTCCCTCTAAAATACCCGTACAGTAGCCACAGGACCAAAGTGAAAACATATTACCGCTGAAAAATCCGGGGAATGTAGTTCGCAAATGAATTTTAATGAACACTGGTCGATATTCACACCGGGGATTCGATGCGAATAAATTCGTAGATAAAGCTTATCTTCAGTAACGTATTAACCGATTCGAACGGACATTTATGACGCCGCAATATTTCCAGTGGTTTAATAAATTGTCCATTATCTGATCCACTATAGGTGAAAACAGTCATTCAAATGTCTTACGGAATTTTATATTCGACCTCAAGATCCTAAAACGAGTCTGCAGGCTTCAAAGATTGCTATGAATTCACGCGAGGGTTAGTTAATTAGCGAATTACGAGTAGACAGCGGGTTTTATGCATTTATGACAAAAATGAGTAGCTGTAATTTGAAACAGTACAAATTCAATTTCACTCCAGTTTGTTCCAATTCAAGTAGAGACTGTTTATTTTGCATTTTGCATTTTGAACGTACGTTATACATTCGTTTACGTTAAATATTATTATTAGACTGCAGATCTTTATGCATTTATAGTAAACTTGAGTAGATGAAATTCAAAATTGTTGAAATATTTTCAAAATTAAAGATGTCAATTTGTGATTTTTCCTCTACTTAGAATCACTAAGGGAAGAAATAACATTCCATTTAGTTTCTATTTCCAGCAATCTAATATTATCATAAATAAAATCGATGGGCAAAGATAGATAGTTTATCAATTAAAGCCAGATTGGTTATAATTATAAGAAACAGTGAAAAGTTAAATCAGATTCGTTAAACTCTTACTTGTTCTTCAATAATTATTACAAACGTATACACTGACAGTCTTCACACTCCTACGCGTACCGAATAAGCTTGCGAGCGCAGAGCTGCATAGAAAAATAAAATATTTGCGAACAGTTAAGCGGTACAATGTTAAATGAGTAGGAAGCCGGTAACCAAACGAAGAATTTATAGCGAGCACAAGTTGCGGCGGAAGTTCCGGCGAAATTACATGAATTCGCAAAGCCGAATTTTGCGAGCACAATTTCGCAAGTTCATCCGGGAGGTGGGAGACACGGTCGACTCAGCCACCGAGCAAATAGCAAGTTCAGGCTAGCCGTTGTATTATTCCCGGCGAAAACACGTTATGTCAATGGAAATTTTAAATCCAACAGCCGCGGAGAATGCGGCGGCGGTAAGCTGCTTAAATCGAGAGCTTTCGCGAAACACGAGAGCTTTATACTCTTCCGGGCCCCCGTCTTCCGTTGCGTTTTCGCACGCCCGAACAACGGGAAGTTCTCGATGCAAATCCGCCCATCAATGTATTCCGTGGAGTTTCATTTATGCCCGGGACCGGAACACGCGTTAATTCGCGATCCGCTATTTTCGGATCGACGATTGCGAAACTGAACCCTCAGATATAATCCAATTCGCTATAATATCAGTACAGGTAATCAAGGACTGCTCAAGGATTTCCTTTACGAGTTGTGAAACTGCTCATTATAACTTTCGTGGCATTTTTATTCGCTCGAGGTTAATCGTTAATATCGATTGTCATACTTGTTACAAAATATTGTGCTTATACAGGCCGTTCCGAAAATGTTGTACGATACTTCCTTGAAAGGAGCTATTACTGAGGTCATTTGAAGCAACCTTTTCATTTGCGAAAATGTTCTCCGTGACTTTGTTAAACAGTTATTAAATGTGGAAGGAGGAGTGGGGGAATAGCGTTGACATTTTAACTTCTTCGCCCAGTTCCGTCCAACAGAATATTTACATTTTTCTTTAGCATTAAAACGCGTCCCCCGCAAGGAGCAGCCAATTAGTCTTTCTGTTAGCTCCTAATAAACAATATTTTATAGGTAAAAATGCGATTTATCGTCGACCGAGAGGCAGTGAGCAGCAATTAAATAATTCCCAGAGGGTGTTAACTTTTTACGCGCCACAGTAACATCTCGCGAAATCCGTGTGCTCCTTTTGCGGATTCGGTTTTAATGATGATAACCCTCGGTGTCGAACGATCCTCGATCTGGAATAAGCTCCGGGACGAAACTATCGGAGCCAGCCGCCGGCGCAATTTTCAATAATTGCGAACGTGATTAATCGCAAGCTCGGGGAAAGGTCCCAGCGGCGATGGTCCGAGTGGCCGAGAAAATGGCGGATGATTGACGCGCTAATAACTCGCACGATGATATAATTGTTGTTTCGTTTCGAACGTGAGCGCACGGCCGCAACCCACGGGAGGTTGCGGGGCACTTGCAGCCGAACGACTGCGAATTCCAAGAGGAAAATATCTGGAGGGTGCAATTTCCGGACTCGGGGCCCCGCGCGAGTGCACGCGCCCAGACGACTAACGACTCGCGCATAATTGGTTGCTCGCCCGAACCGACCACGATAATACGAGAACAAGTTTAATGGGGTAAGTGGATCACGGGCCGCGGATAGAGCCATTAACAATTAACCGAGTAGTGGCCCGTGTCATCGTTCACTGATATCTTTCTGCTCGGCTATACGGACGACCCTCCGCTACTCCGACGGCCCTGCTTCACGGATTGCTCGGCAGGAAAATTGTCAATGTTAAACAGAGTTATACAGAGTGAGTCTCGTAACATGACGGTCACAAATTATTTGTTGTACAAAAAAAATGTTCAAACAAATGTTGCATGGTTCCTAGGGGGACATACATGCTGTCATCTGATTTTTGTTAGTTCAATTTGTTATCAAGATATGAAGGTCACCTTCAGTTTTAAAAATTGAATACCCATAAAATTCTGCGTAAAAAAGTATTGACCTTCATATATCATAAATCTAACAGTTAACGAGATATTATCCAAAGAAGAAAGAAAATTGTTTCGATAATATCTCGTTAACTATTAGGTTTATGGTATATGAAGGTCAATACTTTTTTATGCAGAATTTTGTATCTTGACTTGTATCAGAACTTCATATCTTGATAAAAAATCGAAGTAACAAAAATCAGATGGCAGCATTGTATGTCCCTCTAGGAACCATGCAACATTTGTTTGAACTTTTTTTTGTACAACAAAGAACTTACGAGTTATTTGAGATCGTCACGTTACGAGACTCACCCTGTAGAATCACCAAAAAATTAATGATCTCTGAAACAATGCTCAGAAATTAAGATTTTAGGTTTGACCTTGATTTCTTTAAACGAAACTTTACAAATTATTGCACATACATTAATTCCTCGTAACGTTCTGAACAGCAAGTGCAAACAGTAAGTCAAAAAAATTAATATTTCGTGAGATATTTTAACCCTCAGCACTCGAATGGCGACTCTGAGGCGCCACTAAAAATTGCTGTACCATTATTCGAAATATTGTTTCAATCAATTACTGAACATTTAGGTATTGTATGAGGTATCTACAGGGTGTCCCAAAATTACCTTAGTTTAATGAAATGGGAGGTTCCCGAGATCATTTGAAGCGACATTTTCCTTTGCAAAAATGTTATCCGCGGCTTTGTTTAGGAGTTATTAACGAAAAACACGGACCAATCAGAGCGCGACCTAGACGCGAGTTGGCACAGTCGGCCAATAAACAGTTGGCGCGCCGGGCCGACTGTGCCAACTCGCGCCTAGATCGCGCTCTCATTGGTCCGTGTTTTTCGTTAATAACTCCTAAACAAAGCCGCGGGTAACATTTTTGCTAAGGAAAATGTCGCTTTAAATGACGCCAGGAACCTCCCATTTCCGGCTGTTGAAGGAATTTTGGGACACCCTGTATAGTAATTTCATATACATAAAATTTAAAAAATCATAGGGAATGGAAATATTCTACGTCGAAAGAAATGTTGAATTTTTGAGTTAAAATAGCTTCGAGTGCAAAGGGTTAAATTTTATTCACGATCCACGAACGTTGAATTATCTCGAGGGAGATATTCCTTTTTTTACATAATTTTCTAGCACTTTTTTGTACAACACACAGAGTCTATGAACATTTGGCCGATGATTTCCGAGCGCAGTTCATCTACGAAAGTTAGGCGGACGGAAGTAAGATGGAATAATCGCCGACTACGTAAATCCCTCTTCCCGTCGCGGAAAAAGCTTGTAAAAGAACGTCCCGGGATGTCTGGAGTTTTTCAAACGGTGCATTTACAATTAGTCGACAGTTGTGACAATTAATATCCCTCGCGAAACTTTAATCAACATTTGTCCCATTTAGTTTCACGGCTGGGCACGTTCACCGTGAACAGCGGAAGAAAGTTGGACGACGATAAGCGAGTTTTCCAAGCGGACTACTTACGGGCCAGGATTTTTTCCTCATCTTACAGAGAAGAGAATATCTTCCCGAGGAAAATTAAATGAGCGTTACGAATTGAGATTTCATGCGGCACTGAATCGTCTCTGCACCAGGATACACCGCGGACTTACGTGCGCACGAATGCTGAATATTTTACACGAGAAATCGTTGCGTTCGAACCAAGTGAATATTTTCGACGAGATTCTAATGAGCGGCCGTTAATTAGAACTCCGCAAACATTGTGATCAACCGACAGTTGAAACTAAGCCGCCCTTCGGTCGGCGCGAATGATTGCGATTAATTGTTCCGAGCGCTAAAAGTATAAAATTATGAGGTGAATTAACGCTATTAATTAGTCTGAAGGATAACTCAGTTTAAACCTAATTGCATTCACTCGAGCTGTCCATTACCGGCGAGGCGATGTGTGCGATGTTGGCTGAACTAATGTTAACTGGATTTTAGTCACTCCGAAGCTACCTACACGGTGTCAAATAATTCTTACGACTTCAAATGTCAATTAGAATTCGTCATGTTCACGCAGTTTTCAATATACATGCAAAAATTGCATTTTATTCGTGATTTTCTTCTCGGGCTAGTAAACTTTCATTGCATTCTTGTACTCGTTAACCGATCCGTAACAATGTAAATTAATAAAATTGTCAGCTTTCTCCACTCTTCAGACATTATGGACTAACTCAGCTCCTCAGAGGTCGAATTAACGAGAGGCTTGGAAAGTATACAAGTCATCATTATCTCACTTTTACTTCGAACCTTCAATCGCGGGCGCCACCAGCTTACGAATACAGTAGTGCTTGCTTAAATTCGCTAACTCTGTAACACATACATCCCCACTCTCCCGTGCTTCAAAGATTCGCCGCGACCGTAAAAGGTAAGCAATAAAAAGAAATATCAAATTCATTTATTTTTACCTTACGTTTCCAAGTTGTTGAGATTTCTCTGAAACAAACGAGTCCAAACACCACGCAAATCGGACTAGTTTCGGAGACGTTTAAATAACAAAATGGAGGACACACTCTGGTGTTCACTCAGCCATGCTTCAATTGTTTTAATTCGTGTAATTCCAAAGTTGGCAAATTTAAGTGAGCACTATAGCGTAGTACCTAAGCTACAGCTGTTCGGGTTCCGTTGGGGGTAATCGGCACGGTGTCGCTCGGAGAACGGTCTCGCAATTAGAAAATGCAAAATTTACCTCGTCGGAGACGGCAGCCTTGCCCAGAAGTTTCGGAATCGAGGATCCTTCCCGGCAGCGTTTTCACGTCACTGGACACTATTTTTCATGCTCCCCGAAGGCGGTCGCGCAGTCGCCTCACAGACGCTCCTCGCCTCGTACAAAGCCGTTCTCGCCGATGAATGGGACAACGCTGCGAGGATCGTGTGCCCACGGTTAATTTTAATGTGCATTACGCGTCGTTCGAAGGACGCTCCTCCGACCGGGACCGGTGACAAAAGGGTTCATTTAGGCTCCGCAGACGAACACGCGCGACGTGGGATATTCGTGCGAGCTAAATAAGCTTGTCCAGCAGCCACTTTGAATTCGCTGAACCCTTAAACTACGTCGGGTTCAACGGTACATTTGATTTCTTAACGTGGAAAGCACCATGTAACTGCGAACTGCCTATTCCTAATTTCTTGTTTCACTAATAGTTAATATTTACTAATTCAATGATAATTATTTCCTCATGAAACTTTTACTAATACATTCCTGAAGCTTTTCTGATTAAAATGAGTCGAAACACGACGTCGTTCGGAGCTTATTTGCTCGTGCAATTCACGATTCAGTAGAGCCTCGATTATCCGAACCGATAATGTGCAACTCGCAGATTTGATCTAACGTTGGAGATAGCTGACGACTATCATCCGAACATGTTCCTCATTTTCGATCGAGGCACAGTATCGTGAATTGGAAAAGTAAATGTGACCTGAACTATGTCGTGTTCGGTGTCATTTTAGTCAGAAAAGCAATCACTGCGAATTCTCTCTCTTGTGAAATAAATTACTCGACGCTAATCGAATGTTATGTTCAAACATGTACCTGGACGAGTTCAACGACAAGGCTCTAAGCAGTCAGGTAAACTGAAGTCACGTTGTTAGCACTTCTTCAAGTCCTCACTGATGCAACATTGTTGGAAGAGAATTAAATTGTGTAACTAAATTATCCATGTAAGATAAACATTGAAATATTCGAAAATTCCCCTGCCCAGTATTTTCAGTGTTCATCGTGCACAATTCTTCCACCCGTACGCTTCCATCCGCGCACAAAGAATTAAAATGGTGGAGTATGCCCTACATACAGAACTATATGGAAATGTAAAAATATCGGAACAATACTGAGGATCTCCAGACCCTAGGATCCATTCCGTCTGGAAACAATTCATACATGAGCGAAACGGAACAGCTACAGCACACGCTATTGTGTTCGACTTTCAAACAACGGTCTCGGTCTCGGGTAATTAACAGGAGAAATCATTAGGCCTGAAAACGAATCTCATTCGTACCGAGTGAATTGACATTGATTTCGATCCGAGGTCTGGAGCCAATATAAATTAATTTTGAATTTAACATCATAGTGAACTATTATGGTGATACAAAAGTACATGTGAACCGCGTTCACGAGTCGATGAATAAATACCACAAGAACGTTAACGTTTAAATAATTTATTATAAGGTGAAAATTGATTTCCAACAAATATTCCATGATATTTCTCTTCGTTTGAAGATAATATATTGATTTCCTTATGACCCAAAAATGGGGGTTTTCAGTAGTCAAAAACGCTAGATAAAAGATCGATCTAGGGCGCTATCGTCCTCAACAGTCCTATTTTTTCGTTTACGAGGCATAATTTGCATTATTCGACAGCATGTAGCTTTAAATAAAATAGCTACAGTCGGTCACGAGAATATTGGGACACTCTTAAAAAGACGATAACTTTTTTAATATTAGACCATGCGATTTGAACTTTTTTGGGAAGCAAGAGCAATTAGTTTACTACAGGATGTGAAAAGAAATAT
Source organism: Lasioglossum calceatum (assembly GCA_963966675.1). Classification (NCBI taxonomy): domain Eukaryota; kingdom Metazoa; phylum Arthropoda; class Insecta; order Hymenoptera; family Halictidae; genus Lasioglossum; species Lasioglossum calceatum. The sequence goes on from OZ016549.1 coordinate 9,889,557, forward strand.
TTTCAAAGATTGCAATAGATCGGAATTGTAGAAAAAATACTAAAACTTGCATTTCACAACATTTTTATGTGTGCCTACATTGAAAATTTAAAAAGTACATTTTGCAGATCTGTGGCAAATTACGCCGCGTAAACGAAAAAACATGACTTTTGAGGGCGACAGCGCCCTAGATCGATCTTTTATCTAACGTTTTCGACTAGAGAAAACCGTCGTTTCTGTATTATCAAGAAATGAGAACGCGAATCCCGAACCCTTGCAATCTTGGAAAAAGGAGTCTGCTCCCTTAACTTCTGTAATCTTCTTACTATTTCAAATTTCGACTGAATTCGACCAGAAACGCATAAAATGTGGTCACGATAAAAACCCGCCAGTGAAACCTTCGCAATATGTATCACATACGGATGATCTCAGTGAATAAGATTCAGTAGGTCGGGGAGCAGAAGAACCAACGTAAATCCAACTTGATCCGGGACGAAATAGTTTGCCGGGAAACGATTTCACGTTTCCCATGGAGTCGAATCGATAGCTGTTCTATCCGAACCCGTCTTTTCAATCTCTCGCGAGTAATTTCGGAGCTGTCGATAGGATCCAGCTGAAGAGAGTCAACGTTCAGTTAAAACACTGGCAGAATCAGTGTGATTCCTCGAGGATACGGTCCGGCCCTACCCGGCTTGGCCGCAGCGAACCAATGGTTCTCGTTAAAACTGTTCACGTCGCACCTGCTGATGCGTGACTCGAATCCGGGAGCCGAAGGATTTCGCACCTGCTGGGGCTCCGTTGGAAAAGGTGCGGGCTAACGAAACGGAGCAGGAAAGCGTCGGGAAAAATAGGGTCCCGTGTCAACCAGCTGCTAAAACACGCTCGGTGCTCACCGGGGTCACTTTCAGTGACTTTTGTGAACAGGTTCGTCAAAAAAATCTACTCTACGGCTTTCTACAATGGTGCACAATCTTTTGTCATTTATAGGCTGCAGATACGACTTTTGGGTTGAGCAAACGTCGCCAAATAGATTGTAGAATTTAATGGATACTGTTTTTACATTATATAATTTTGATTCTACACGTTAATGTGTGGTTAAAAAATGTTTACTGATCATTTAAATTAAATTATAATAAATATAGCAAAATTAAATTAATAAATTATAAAAAATTAAATTAATATAAATTGAATTGAATTAAATTTTCTGTTACATATGCAACAATATGTGCAATATCGGTGACTTCTGTGACCAGGTTCGTCAAAAAAGCTCAAAAAGCTTTCTAAAATGGTGCATAATCTTTTTTCACTTGCTGACATAATATCTTCTGTGTATCACTTTTCTCACAATTCGCTCGAAACGAGACATTCCGAGCTTCAGATTGTGCACGGAACACCCGTTATCGATATTTTCATTTAGACAAATCGTACAATATGTACGATATTTTTAGGAATATTTTCGTCGTAAAGGATTGTTTACATCTTTAGCACGTTCGTTACATGCACGCGACAATCGAGTACCGTCCGAAATTCAAGTTAATTCGACACCTATCGTTATTTCAAGTTATAAAACATGAGATTCTGGAACGTATAGCATTTTTGTGGTAATACTTCTTTTTGCATAATTTTATAGAACGTTGTAAGTAGACTGCGGATCTTTACGCATTTATAACAACATTTGAGTAGATGAAATTCAAAATTGTTGAAGAAGAGAGGTTGGTGGGGGAAGCAATTCAAATAAAATCTATTCAAATAAAAATTTCGAATAAAGTAGGTTTTTTCCAAGTGGGTTTTAAATCCACTTTGTTCGAAATTTTTATTATATATAAAATTTTAAAATTGTAGCCAGAGTTGGGCAAAAGTTTTATTCAAATAAAAATTTCGAATAAAGTGGGTTTTTTCCAAGTGGGGTTTAAATCCACTTTATTCGAAATTTTTATTTAAATAAAATTGTTGCCCACCTCTGGTTGTAGCATCGTTAGTATCCATCATTAAATCATGATTTGTAATAGTAAGATTAGCATTCATTTACGAAATTCCATAGAATCTACGGGAGTCAACACCACGACAGTTGCTGGTTAATAGTGCTTGGTTGCGGTGAGATATACTTCATGCGGGTGATGTACATTTTCCTCGTAAACACATTTACCCCTACATTATACGACATACGTCTACATACAATTTGTATGCATTTATGTGGATTATAAAGGACCAACTTAACCTCATATATACGCGCATATTACGTACTAAGTCTTAGGCAGTTTTTCTTCATATTCCTCGTTTCGTAAAAATGTAAATTATTTCATTTGCATCGTTTGCAACTGTACTTTTTCATCAACCTGTGTGTCAGGGTTTTAATCTAATGCGTAAAGATGCTTTATTAACGCTCCTCGGGTGAAAATTGACACATTTTCTGTTTCCAGATACTGTATTATGTTCGATGTGTTTTAAAACGTGTTATAACTTGGTGTATTTGTCTAAAATATCATATTATCTGTAGAACACAAGCCGAAATTTGTAAGAAAAACGTATGTGGCAAGCATAAAAATGCTATTTATATATGTAGCAACTGCAAGATATAATAAAGAAATTCACGAATTCAATTAACTTTTAATGAAATATATTAGAATAGATTCCCAATAACATTAATTGAAGTGTAGAGCGAAAATGGGTAAAATATCACCCGAGGATCGTTTGTGTAACTATTTCCGAGGAGCGTATGAGGGTTAAATACGATATTAAATAACGAACTTTGTGCTACGGCTGTTGATATTGTGTTGAGGAAGATGTGAAGTATTCAAAAGCGTTCCTTCATCTGTGAGAATTGCGTTTACGCTCGAAGCAACGGGAGAATGAAAATCGATGATAAATGTAGAAATGGTTACTCGATTGAGCATGAGTCATAGATCGTAGCGAATCGATTGTGCCTGCATGCCTGTCGACTCGGTGTAAAAAAAGAATGACTGTTTTGCGTTAATACGCGGACGATAAATATTGCGCAAATGAAATGACGCACAAGTCAATGATCAGATAATTGATGGACTTTCTCCATATCAGAAATCGTTATCGAACAATTCTACGGTTATGATTTCTGCTTTACGTTTTATTGAACAATTTCTAATTAATTTTGAGGATTGAAAAAAGTAATTAACATAATAAATCCTAACTTATCAGTTTTTGTTTTATAAAAAAAAAAAACTTATTTTGATTCCAACGAATTTTTGTGGTGGACGATCAACTTGTCTCAATGCCGTACATCTTTGACATTCGATTTTTAAAGAAAAACCTCCAGAGAAGTTCAACTCCAAAGGTTAATGCCTAGCGTCTCCTCCGCGATGAATGCGTTTCTTGTACAAATATGACGTCTACGGAAAGAAGCTTCGCATTTTAAATAGCCCGAGGGTGGAAAGAAAATGTCCCGGGCTATGATAGGATTCGTGGAATGATAAATTGCGTGTCGGTTATACAGAGCAAAGTAGGTCCCCCGGAGGAACAGCTCCAGCACACGTGTAACAACAAGAAGCAAGAGACTCGGCTCCCCTGCCGATGCGAACTAGGAAACGCGTTTCCTTTCGCGAAATTGCCTAATCATCCGAGGCGCAAACAGGTGCGAGATTGCACGGGAACGATATCCTTTTATCTTGTCCGTGACGATAATGCTGCGGCCCTCTTCCTGAACCAGTTCATTTTGAGAACACCGGATGTATCGAGAGCAGAGCTCCACACTGGAACAGTTATTTTTCGAGCTGCTGGAGTCGTACGAAAAATATCACCGTACCGGATACTTCTGTACGCTATAATCAAAAATTCGACCGGTTTTCTATTTTCTCTTCTGCAGGGTGTCTAAAAAATGTACTTCCTTAACACCAGAGTTGTGCTAATTCAATTACACAATTGAATTACATTGTATTTCAATTATATAGTAATTCAACTACGTCGTAACTGAATTACATAATTCAAACCTTCCAATTAATTCAATTACTAAGTATTTTAATCTCAGATGTGTGTGTATGTGTGGTGTGGTGTAGTTGAAATACAATATATGTAATTAAAATACAGCTCTCCAAATTATAGCCCAGAACTTTGAAGAAGTGCGATATATTTTTGTTTTACTTTCATATAACTTGTTTGCTGTCTGTTGTGCTGTGTGTTGTTTGCGTAGTTTCTATTCCTCGTCCTCGTTCATAATACGTAACGAAATTTTATAATTGCACTCCAATTGCAATTACGAATTACATCGTGTAATATAATTACAAAGTATTGTATAATTGTACTCCAATTGCAATTACGAATTACATTGTAATTTAATTGAATGAAGATCTGAATTACAATACGACAATGTAATTGTCAAATGTTAAATTACAATGTAATTCAATTACTTTGTAATTATAATTCCTGGAGTAATTCGATTGTAATTCTGCACAATTCTGTAATAAAAATTGCACAGAATCTAAATAGAGCCTTGTAATTTTTGTAAAGCTAAGACATTTTAATCGCTTTTAGTGTTAACAGATCATCAAAAGTGACCGTGTGTATTGTGTAAATTTACTTGCATTTTTTGCGATTTTTATTATAATATATACTCGAATAAAAAAATGTATTCAATCAATTCCCACGAAAACACCTGTAGAGTTTCAATAATTGTAAAATAAACGATCTAAGTCTGGTCATTTGACGGATTATTAAACGGTTCATCAAATCGGATTTATTAAAACCACTTCGTATCTTCTAGGCAGGTCGATGAACCTAGTGTGTCACCTGCGGTTTAGAAACCGCATGTACAATGATTTTGGAGCAGGTGCGATTCCATTCAAAAGAGCTCAGAGAATCTCTCCCCTACAATACATACTTGGTCGGTGAATGAAATATTTTTTTCGCTCGAATTCTACAAAGCGGAATAATGGCTCACACAAAATTTACTTTTGCATCGTTAGGCTCTTGTGGAGATTACAATCCAACACAGAACACTCGAGAAGTCGACCTCAGGTTTAGAGCAACGTCATTTAGCTTATTAAAATGACAAGACTCTATCTATTTAGATCTCGTGCAATTTTTATTACAATATGTGCTCGGATGACAACATTTATCGAATCAATTTCTATGTACGCAACTTCGTAATTTAAATAATTATAAAATAAAGAATATAAAACCGGTCATTTGACCGGCAGTGGTAGGTGTAGACAAAAGACAAAAATTGAATGAAATTTTCAAAACCAATGCATACCCATTCATCAATATCCTTTACTTTTTTGTGTAGCGAATCAATTTGCCAAATGAGCCACTAGACGACAAAAAATTGATTTAAATTCCTCCGATTTTTAGTTTCCACGGAGACCAGTTTATCCGTGCCGAGCCAGAAGAATCTCCATAAAGAATTCAATAAAGAAACGTTGTATCAAGAACGAGCAAGAACGAGCAAGAACCGACGCGCACAGCATCATGAAGGAAGATCATTAAAGAAGAGTAACTGTTTTTCACCTGTCTCGTAATAACAAGATAATGGGTTCGGCCGACAATGAAATCAATATGTCCGTCGGCTAAACGCGTTAACGATCGGGGCAAGCGATCGAAGGGATCGATCGATCGATCGTTCTGCGGAGCAAGGTCCGCGGCCGACAAGAAATCGCCGGGGCTAAAAATCGCCGGAGCCCCAAAAACGAGCTCGCCAAAGACGATCTCATTCGGTGACCAAATACGGGAGGAGAGTACGAAACGATAGAGAATAACAGGTTTTCACTTTCATACCGCGGAGACGAGCGAACCTCGGGCAGAAAATATGGCCCCCTAGTCTGCAGCGGGAGAGTCGGTGCGGTGGGAAAGATCGTGGCAACGAAAGGCAGTGGAAAAAATATGACCAAGGTTTCTTTGCGGTATACGTGACTCGTGCACGATCCGCAGACCACTAAATCGTCGATCTATCGATGATACCTGGTCGGGGAATCCTGCGTGTGCGTCCGACCCGATGCTATCGAACCCGCACACGGTTTACCAACGAACCCCGAGTTTGCGATATTTTTTGGCCAAATCAGAGAAGAACTACAGAAGAACTTTTCTCAGTACTACAAGACCCAGGTTTAGCAAGGAACAGAACCCAACCCACTTTTAACCCTTCACCAATTTCATATCCATAAAATTTAAAAAATCATACAGAATGGAAATATTATTATGAAAATATTCTTGGTTGGAAGAAATGTTCCATTTTCGAGTTAAAATATCTCCGAGTGCAAAGGGTTAAAAGTGGGTTTGCACTCGAAGATATTTTAACTCGAAAATGGAACATTTCTTCCAACCAAGAATATTTTCATAATAATATTTCCATTCTGTACGATTTTTTAAATTTTATGGATATGAAATTGGCGAATATCCCATACAATACCTAGATATTTAGTAATTATTAATATTTAATAACGTAAAGAATGTTTTGGATAAGTGTACTGACAAAAGTGGTGGCAAAACAATAATTCTCCCATTCTGGAGAAATGACCAATATTTATGATAATTTTGTTAAATAAAATAGTACAATAATAATATGGTACTTTGAATAGATTTTATGATGATTTACAAGGTGCAAAGAGACTTTTATAAGTGCTGGTTGGCCAGTGGGCGTGTTCGGAATAGATACAATTCCATGAAAAAGGTGAACAAACTAATGGAAAATAGTTTGAATGATATCTAGGTTAATGTGAAAATAAGTGTGTGTTTTTATGGGACACAGAATGAGAAAGTGAGACTTTGCTTTGAGAGAAGCGTCCAATCATCTTTCAGCCGATGGAGCTGCCAATCACTTCTTTTACCATCTTCTTTGTTCAGAATGTTAACGATGGTTCAATAATTGATCACCGGCTGCAGATACGCAGAATGGATTGTAGAATTTAAAGGAGTTCAAAACTGTTTTTGCATTACATATTTATGATTCTACACGTTAATGTGTGGTCAAAAATGGTTTACTGATCATATTTGTTAGGTCTTTTAAGTAAGATAAAAACTTCTGTATTGAACATATGTATCTTCACATACACGAAAATGTACAAACAAGCATGCTCAAATATAAACAAATTTAATCTCCTGTGAGTAACGATTGATCACCCACTTCACAATGCGGAGATAAGAATTTAAAAATGGAGTACGGGGAATCCCGCCTGATTAATTATGCATACATTCAAAAATTCAACGATCAACCTAATTTCCACATAGTTCTGCCGAAAAGAGCCCCAAAGAGAATTTTCAAAATTCATAATTCCCGCGTGTGGCCTATTAAAGCCACCCAGTTCAAATACAGAATCGTGCAACTATGGAAAGCGAACCTGCCGCACAGAAACATCAACGAAATAATAAGAGCTGGGTAAAATAGTATTTTAAATAATTTTATTTCGTGGTTCGAATGATTAAAATAGAAATATTTTCTTTTCTAAATTGTATATCTCTTCTTATGCAAAATAAAATCTGAAATATTGAACAGTACTTGAAACGTTTATTACATTTCACCGAATAATGCCCACCTCTATTTCGCAGATCTTTCTCCGAACGACAGAACCGTTTTTCTAGAACAACATTACGCGAGACAGAGTCAGAGAGCCTTGTCGTCCGCGAACTGAACCATTCGAAAAACAATGTCACGTAACGCGTCACAACACGCGAAGCTCTCGCCGTGTGTACACACAGAACGATTTCCACACGGGTCGGTGTGTTGCAGGCCGAAACTTACTGTTGTTATCGAGCATCGGTTTCGACGGTTGAAAAGCACGCGAGAATTCAGCCAAAAACCGCGCCGAGCCCGCAAGGTCATCCTCGCGTCAAGAGAGACGTCCACGCAAGCAACAAACACGCTTACACGCACGCACACACTCCCACATTCGAATCCCTTTCGTCTACTCTGTGTGTTCCACTGGCTTGCCGGCTCGGCCAACGTAAACAAGCGTCGTCCATCGCGCACCGGTTACTCGTAATCCGCCTAATCTAAGCGTGTAACCATGGCCCACAAATAATAATAATGGATGCCCATCGAGAAACAGCCAGAGAATCCAATTGTCACCGTGACGGTATACGAACTGTGCCGTTGTTGTCGGCGCGTTGGATACGTTACCGGTTAACTTTCCTCTGTGATAGATCGCAGAGTCGTGGACTCTTCGACGCACTTTTATCACACTGGATCGTTGGGAACACGCGGCATCCGTTACACGCGCGCGATACGGAATTTAATCAACGGTACGAGATAAGCACGAACGGTTTGGACACTCGGTAACTACCCGATCGTTTTCGTACCGTCGCGCAGGAACATCGGAACTGGACTGCACGAAGGGATCCCCGTCTGTCTGGCGGTCGTAGGAGGTGGAGACTGGTTTGCATCGACGCCGCGACTGCGCCGTGGCGCTGCACTCGGCGGTCAGCTATCGCCAACACGGATCAGCTGATTCTTGACGTATTTTCGGGGAACCGGAAATGTCTTGTACATATACACTCCGAGGTCAAAGTAAGTGGATAAAAACTAATAACTCTTTTACATTCAGCAACGTAGTTTCTTTACGAAAATTGTTTTATGGTGTTTGAAAATCCTGTACGAATTTTTTGCAGTGGTTCAATAATTCTCCCTTTGTTATTTTAACCCTTATACTTAAAAGTAGTTCAATAAAAGTTGCCGCCGACACGGATCAGTTGATTCCCAACGTATTTTCATGGAACCAGAAACGTCGTGCAGATATACAGCGTGGTTTCTTTACGAAAAATGTTTTAAGGTGTTTAGAATCCTGTACGAATTTATTTGCAGTGGTCCAATAATTCTCCCTTTGCCATTTTAACCCTTATACTTAAAAGTAGTCCAATAAAAGCTGTCGCCAACACGGATCAGTTGATTCCCAACGTATTTTCGGGGAACCGGAAACGTCGTGCAAATATACACTCCGTGGTCAAAGTAAGTGGACGAAAACTAATAACTCTTTTACATTCAGCGTGGTTTCTGTACGAAGATTGTTTTGAGGTGTTTGAAAATCCCATACCGACTTTTGCAGTGGTCCAATAATTCTCCCTTTGACATTAACTCTTATATGTACTTAAAAGTAGTTTCATAAAAGATCCCAGGATAATAAAATTCCGCCATTGGTATTTACTTTGCACTTTGAATCAATAAATTACATTTTATTTATGCTGTCACTAGACAGCGGATTTTATGCATTTATGACAATGCTGAGTAGGTGTAAGTTAAAACAGTGAAAACATTAGTAGGATTAAAAAATGCTGTTCTATCATCTTCAACCTGTTAAACAGAATTTCTATTTCACTCCAGACTGTTGCAAATCAGCTGGAAAATGTTTATTTTGCATAAAGATCCGCTGTCTAACTATCACATTTCAAGGAACCACACCTGACAACACAAAGAAGTCGCAACATGTTGCAGTCTCTAAAAACAAAAACACAGATGAATTTTCTGAAATACGACTGTCATAAAAATTGCAAGACGAAATTGATTTAATAATTTCTAAAGGAAGAAGCATTTTGTGGTACACTTAGTGTTGCAAACAAGTAAATTATCATTTCTTCCATTCGATGGTATCAAAAGCACCCGCACCTTACAAACACGAATGCCCTAATTAACAGTGAAAGTAGTGGCGAGCAAAAGGCCAATTAAAAACACTTTTCTCGGCGAACGATGACAAAAGTGGTGCGCCAAATAAATTACCTCGAATAAAGACTTGGCACGCGTCCGAGCATCGGCCGTATATACCGGCCGGATTATCTGATCTTGACATCTCTGACGATAATGTGCAGAATAAAACGCTCGAAAAATTTACACCCGCCGCGTCGCGTCGGCTTCTGAGTCCGTCCTCGGACCTGGGACAAAATTATAACGTTATGCCAAAGGGGATGGTAGCGGCGTCTCGTTGAGCCGGAGAAGTTGGTGGACTCGAGGTTCTCCGGGTTCAGGAAGGCCCGTAACTTCCCGCGGACGTAAAGTGGCGTGCGCCAAGTCGTCTGCTCGACGAGACGGCCACAAGAAGGAAAGCCAAAAAACGAGGACAGAAGGGTCGTAGGAGGAAGCGTGGTCGTAACACTCGGACGAGAAGAGCGGCACGAGCGAGCAGCTCTTCTCAGCTGGAGGTTCCCGTGGACCCCATACGTCGACGGGGAAAACACGCCATGGAAATCCGTGAAAAAATCAATGACCTCGGAGGTTCTTTTGCCGTAATAATTACTGTAGCACATTGATTACGAATTTAATGTGTTTCGCCTATTTCATTCATAGAAGTGATCAGCTATTTAACCCCGTAACCTTATCCAGTGGAACTCGTGGTAAGAAATTTGGGTCAAAAATAAGAATCACGAGCATGAACTTCAATCTACACTACTTCGATTGGGACAAATGTAAACAAAACGAGTCAGGCTCGTCTTTCAACTGTGCTTGTTGTTGATTGTGGCCCGCGCCATCGTGACGTAGCTCATGATGATCGTAAACAATGCCAAAAAGAATTTCTTTGACGGTTTCTCCACTTCTCAACCTAAAGTTCTTCCGATACACCTCCGTCCAATTAACAAACGCAATATTTCCCCACCTAAATCTACCTTTAACCATTCACGAAAAACCGAGGTAACAACCGCAGTACTATTTTGAGTAACTTCTTCCCGTTCGCTGTCACGATTTTGGAAAATGTGTTGTGTAGCGTGCAGTGATTGTGTAGAAGTGTGGTATTTTGTGCTTCATCGTTAATAAGACACTAAGAGTAACAGAAGATTCTGAAAAATTTGTAAGTACCCATACTTGACATTAGTATTTTATAATGTAGGATCAATATTCTTGTGTCTAACAATGGATATAAGGTATTCTTTCACATTTTGCAACTTCAAAATGATTCGAATGGGCAAGGAGACGATCACTTGGTACGGGCCTAGCGACGGATGTCCGTTTAAATTTCATTTGGTCTTGAGATCCAGTGGCGTAGCTTTACCCCTACGACGGATGACCGTTACTTTTTATACACCCTGTACATAAAATGAAAGATGATATGGAATCTAATTATTCTAGGTCGGAAGAAATGTTTAACTTTCAAATTAAAATAGTTCTGACTGCAAAGGGTTAACACTTTGAGGGGGAGTCTCATGTATGTGCAATAAATGTTAGCGTAGCGTCTGTCCCTATCATCAGAATGCAAAAGATTGGAACAGTTGTCTTGTCCGGTTTTAATGCTAGATCGAATTTTCATTAACTTGTACAATAAACAGTGATGCATATGGATCGAGTACATCTGAATTATGTTAGGTTGCTAAAGACTCTCAGTCTTTCATCTTCTTTCAATGTCTCAACATCGAGGTGTCGGATAATCGAGGTCCTACTGTTTGTTTCATTGATTACCTTGATCTCAAGGAATTTTCAAGGCTGCCAGGTTCTTTGATGAATTTCTAGATGAATCATTATTTTCTGTAGCTTTCGCGAAAGACAGTGTGTCGCGCAACAGATGCTAAAAGCGGATTACCGTTGAAAGCCTGTTGTAAAATTCATCGGCATCGCAAATACTGCACTGGCAGCTATCGGTGAATGCGACGGCTTCCACTTCGAGCGTGCATTAATTCAACGCCGTTCATAAAATCCACTTAGGGAAACAGTAATATTAATTTGTAAGGGTGTACATATAGAAATGTTCAGTCTCGGCTAGCATAGGCGTATTCTACATCTTCGGCTCGGCGAAAGTGACAAATGTTGCCGCGGAATTTCGGAAGAAACCTTGATCTTGAATTTCACACACATGTCAAATCTCTTTTTTTGCAATTTATTACATTTCACAAATTTATTTCAAAGAGAAATACGGATATGTCCACGAGCAATAGATTCACAGGAAAAGCGCAGAGTCGTCGCGCGCGATAAAAAAGAATCGCGCTGGACCGAAATATGAGGAACTCTGGCGACGCGTCACAGATCTGCTGGCTCCGTATCGACATAAAACTTTACGAGTATACAAAATTCGATCGATATTCCGATAGCTGTATCCGTTAAATTCGAATAAAACTGGCAGGCGACCGTGGCCCGGGGGAGATGTATAGTCGGGATCAGGGCAAAAATCGCCCTGCTATTAATTAAACCAGTATAAATCGCAGAAAGGGGACCAATTTATATGGTCGCGGTGGGGAAACTGGTCGCGACTACCAAGCGAATCCCGGCCGATCAGGTATCCGCGATTTTTACCGGCTGGAAAATCGGTCTCGGTACTGCTCCCTCGGAACCGGCGAGGAAGACGTTAATCGAGGCAATTTCTCCTTTCGTGCCGGCGTGCGAATGGCAGCTGCGAATATTTACATTTGCGTTAATTTGTTCTTCCTCTCCTCGAGCCGAGCCAAGCCGAGGCTGACGAGTTCGAACTCGTCAGACGCCATTTATCTTCTCTCCCGCGCTTCATCTACCAACCGACTTAGGCTCGAAAGGGTCTTCAAAATCGGTTACTATAAAAACTAGCTTTCCTTGTGTGAGTCTCGTTAAATACAAAATTTTAAAAACGTAAAAAATTTACAATTTGCATTCGTAAAGTTCGGGAAAAATTTCTCGAGTGGTGACTCGGAGGCGCCATTAATATTATTATACCATTATCCAAAATATTTGTTGCATTTTTGAATTCAATAAATTACAAAACGTATTTAATGTGTCAGTTTTATGTCAGTTTTATGTCGAAAATCATATAAAATGGTAACATTTCAGGCTGAAAGAGAAATTCGGTTTTTGAATTAGAAAATTAAAAAATCCTGGAATAAAATGAACGATGGAAGTAAAGACTTCCAGCTTTAAAATGAGTCAACATTTATCGTCGTACAATTATTTTTTACGAAATCAGCACAGTTTAAATTTTTCGAGAATCGGGTGTTCAGTGTTGAAATGCAAAAATCGATTTTTTTCAAGGTTCCAGACAAGAAGACCTCCCTAACCGCTCCTCCCCCTTTCGCTCGATTCCACCCCGTGTCCCTTCTCACATGACAGACGCGCCACACGCGAGAGAACCGACGTTATGCTTATAGCGAGCATTATTTTTAGCGGCCGCTGGAATGGGCATCGTTGTCGCCCGTCTCATTCGCCAGACTCTAAAGCCCTCGGATCAACTGAACAGGGTCTATCAATGTTTGTCATTGACAGCACAAACTCGACCGGACATGGACGTTGGTGTCCCACAATTGAAGTTGCGAAAGGTCAAAATTGAAAGCTGATGATTGAACTTGACATTTCGCTTTAATGGCTTTTCCCAACTCGGTGAAATTGTTAATTGGAATTGGGTTTGGGTTTTATGGTGGCAATTAGTGTCGGATCTGGCCTGCTTAATGCCCTTTGTGAATTCTCTGTGGACTGCGGCTTTCTGTGATTTCGCAGCAATTTCTGCTGCATAAAGGTCAGTTTCAATTAAACGATGCTGGACAAATGTCCATAAACGTTCGCGGTGAATAAGTGAGTTTATGTTTAATATTTTTATTATTCGTAGGATCTTTAATCAAATCTTTTTAGACTGTCAGAGCTAGTAGAAAAACATATAAAATTGTTGCTCATACTCTTCCACCCATTGTTACATACTTTCTAGAATTAAAAATAATTCGAACTAATTTTCCGCACTCTCTTAAATCTTATTTAACTCCTTGCCATATTCTAACGAGTCACACACTCGTCATGAAGATTTTAAACGAAGTCTAACAAATATGAATGTTACGCTTTTCTTTTTAAATGAAATGAAACTTGATTCGCTTGTAATCAATATTTAAGCATTAAAATCAATGTAACCATGCAACAAATATTGATTTTCTTTTCTATTCTACGACATTTTTGTGGATGAAGGCAGGGGTTAATTGCAAATACCATTTTGTTCTTGCATGACGGAGTATACTCGTGATTATACAAGAAACGCCATCTTCCCATGACAAGTATATTCGAGACAAACAGTTACGAGGTTAATACTTCGATTTCGAGGCCCGAAGGGTTGAATCCTCGGATCCGAGCGTGTCGATGACACCATATACACGTTAAACCTATTAATAACCGTGGCCAAAAATAATTCTCGAGTGCTACTATTTTAAATCACTGGATCCACTCGCAACGTGGCCTCCTCTTTTTGCGTGCCCTTCGATCGCCGCGCCGCGCGAAAGACAACAAGAACAACCGAATGGGAGAATCCTCGGGAGAGCCGCCAAATAAAACGTATTTTCCGGTAAAAGCGGTTTTAAAGTCATATCGCGCAAGAAACACGGCAAAAAAACCATCGGGCAAATCGCTAGGCCTCCGGATCGATCGGCTCCGAAGCCGATAAACCCAAAACGAAACAGCGAAGCTTCGCAGCGCTGCGCCGCGCCGCGCCGATGCGCTTGATAAATGGCGCTTGGACCGTGTAAGATGAATCCTCCTCTCTCTCGTCCCGGAGTTCTGCAATTTCTGAAGATTGCTCCTGCAATCTCCTCCGGGGGCTGGTAACGCGGAAAGTGGCGAGCATAATGGCGGCCGCATGCGAGAATATGTTTACTCCGTGACACGCCGCGCGCTCGCGCGTCCCCTACCCTTCGCCCCTCGAAAACGCGGAGACGCGTCTAGCAACTTCCATCTCGCAGGAGAAAAGAGTTTCCGAGTCGAAATGCCGAGCCACTTACAACTTTGACACGGGACACGCGGACTCGTTCGACGGGGGCAGGGTACCTGGTAACATGTATGTGTACGCGCGGTCGGGTAGCTCGGGTGAAATACTCGCCAGGTATTTACCCTTTCTCGCGTCGCACCGTTTCGTACGCGAACGCTAGTCGGTTTTATTGTGCCTCTTTGTGCTCTCTCGCGGCGACAAGCATAAGCCACGCCGAATAACAAAACGTCTTGAACGCTTTCACGAACGCCGGCTCTTTCCGACGTAACTGAATATCTGACCCAGCATCAGCTTACCTGTAACGGATCCCTGGCGGACGGGTTAACAAACGCCCGACCGCGCAACAAAGTGTATTGCAAAATTGAAACCGTTTTATAAAACTTCATTACAGCTGTGTGTTTATTAAGCACACTTTATATTTATTTCAGAAAATATTCAGAAATTTTCTGCATTAACTTTTAAGATACAGGCGCCAAGAAAAAATGCTTTCCTTCTTCAATAATTTTACTGGGTGGAAAATAATGCTTTTTTAATCCCTGGCCACTTTTTCTTTACAGGATCTTTATGCAAAATAAAAATTTTCCACATTAATTTTTAAGATACAGGCGCCAAGAAAAAACTGCTTTTCTTCTTCAATAATTTTACTGAGCAGAAAATAATACTTTTTTAACCCCTGGCCGTAACATTTTCATTACAATTACAGTGATCAGAACGTCTTCATCCGCAAAGATGTTGTAGAAGAGAAAAAAATGTACATTCTTTGTGTGGCTACATTTATTTTAATGCTTAAATATTTTATTTCATCTAAAAAGAAAGGCATAACATTCGTATTTGTTAGACTTTGTTAAAATCTTCGAGCCTGACTCGTTAAAATGCGGCAAGGGGTTAAATTGGACAAAGTCTTGGATAAAACACAAATAATTATTTCCATTGACCCATTAACTTTAAATATTCGACGAACAGTTTATAGAATGCTTTATTCTAGACTTCGCTATAGACTACATTAAAAAACAGTGTATGATGTAACCCCTTTTTTACCCGCAGACACCATAATATCCACAGTAAAGATTTATCGATCTTTAAAAAAGTAAGTTTGTCCAAGGACACGGTAATATAAGACTATCTCTACACCGTATAAATAAAATCGATTAGAAAAGAACGTCCTTGATTTTTATTACCAGATACTTGTGCATTTTACGCGTTCATTCTTTTTCTTCTAAATTTATCGTTCTCCATAAAAAAAGGTATACACACTCGGGTCATGCAATATTCGCATAATCTTACAGCCTCATCAATATTGAATCTCATAAATATTTACACCGTTCGTAGAACATCATTGTTGCACGTGTATTGCTTCGGAGATTAATAAACATTAACCGGCAGAATTACTGTATTATCGTTAGTGGGATCCATCTCTATTGTGAAAGAGTTGCGGCGGCTCTCGACGATGATTGATAAAACTCGTTAGCCTAATGAACGAGTGTCGCGGCACAACAATGTTTTCCCGGGGCGAATATCACGAATTTGCACAAAAGCAAACAGTAGCGGGTACAATTAACCGCGGGGGCTGCCGCACGATTAGACGACATTTTCTGCGGACTCGGGCTCCCGTTGTTACCGTAACGAGGTTCCTTATTATTCTCCAACCCTAAGTGCTCTCTTCCTGTCGGGCCGTCATCGCTTCAGCACTTGACCCGTTGACACCTACGAAATTACCTCCGCGTTTGATGTCCCTTAACACGGAGTCTTGTTGGAACAACAAGGTGGAAACTCGATAAGGCGTCGGTAATAAGTTCGCAGCGAACGGCGGAACTCAAATGAACCGGAGATCAAACGCCAGAAACAGCGTTTCAACCGGAGGTAAAGCGGAATGCCTCGCTGCACTGCACTGCGCGCTTCGTGTTCCAAATTTACTCATTCTGCTCCCAATACTTCTCGTTCGCTCTATCTGCCCGCCCACCGAAATCTTCTCTCGAGCGAGCACCAATTTTTCATAGAAACGAAAACTGCCTTTTACGCGGCTGAACGCGCGTTGCTTTGATTAGCTGGATTTATTTTACTTCCACGTCCGCGCCGGGGATTAAATTCTTCTAACGGCTACGCTGAGCCTTTGCCACCCACGTGTGAACATCCTGGTTGTTTGTAGACATATGTTACGCATATTCTTCACTCTCCGGAGAAGCCGCGCGTCGCACAGTGGAGTATTTGCCTCGGAAAGTTGGCCGAACTACGATTTTTACATTGAGAAAAGTTGAAAATTTTTAGTCCCCTCGGCGAAAGTTCAGCCAAACTTCGTGTTACACCTCCGCAAGGAGATTGACGGTTTCTTTTTGATCATAGCTCGCGTGGATTTCAAAAAGAATGAGGAAGAAGGTCCAAATAGAGAAAGATTGAGGTCGAAAGGGTTTGTGGGGATCGAAGTGGTTTCCAGGTGGCGTGGTTCGTCGAGATGAATTCCTGTCGGGCGATGCATCTCGATGGTTTAGCTTAGGGGGGCAGACTTGCAGTTAATAGACGAGCCTAAGAGGCGAGCCTAGGAGACGGTGCCGGGGGCTGTTTCCGAAACGCTCGGCTTGCGTAGCGACCTACATACACGCGGCACGTAGCACACGCGTGGCCCCGAATGCACTTCTGCGCCCGCATCCATGGACGACAACGCGTCGGCGACGTAACTTTGGCGCATTAACCTGGCTCCTGGCCATGCCGCGTCATAAATACGGGTTAACAATGCACATCGGAGCCACGGTTCTTGACAATGGCGTTCGGGGGTGCCGGTCGCACGAGGCTGAACGCACGTTTTGCACGGTAAGCCCCTGTTTCGCCGCCTTGTTCCGCGATCCGGCTAAATCGGAATGGTTCAGCGCGATGCACCGATGCGAAATCTCCATTCGCTACTCCGCGCCAGTCGTAAACGGACCTGCGCCCGCCGCGCAGCAGTCCAGAAGCTCGCTTTTTGCGGCCAAAATTCAATTTTTCCGCTTTCAAGGTACAACTAAATTTTTTCTCTGTAAAAAAAATAAGAAGCCTTTGAAACCTCGAAACACAATATATTAGATCTTTCAGGTAACTTTTCGCGCAGATGCAGCGTTTGAAGTGCAAAACTAGGAAATTGGAGTTGCAATGAAGTAGTAGATGATTGCATAAGTTCGTGCCCGATTTGAAAATAAAATTCAATGGTTAAATTTTAAAGAATACAGCTTTATTCTTTTATTTATTTATTCTTTTCTAATTGTAGAAGATTTAACCATTTTTTAATTTTAATTTAAGCAATCTTTAACCAAATCTTTAAAATTGAAACATTGAATTTTATTTTCGAATCGGGCGCGAATTTATGCAATCATCTGATAGTTTCATAATTCGTTATTTAATGGTAATATAATTATTCGTTATTTAATGGTAATATAATTGTTCGTTATTTAATGGTAATATAAGCATGTTATAATCATAACAATATACGTATAACATATTAGGCTATAACGTATTAGACATCTAAATTGTTATTGACAACGTCAAATAACTCGAAAAAATATTTCAAACAAACGTTGCACGATATTCTAGGAAAACACGCATACAAATCTGATTTTTTGTCTTATCTATCTTTCCCACGCCCACCGTACTAATGTTTCCCACGGCTTCTTATCGATGTGACAACTGTATCATAATAGAGATTTAAAAGCGATGAATTAAGCGGCATTGTTCGATTCTCACGTGTTACGCAAAACCGGAAAGCCAACTACCCATTGTAACCAGCAATCCAATTCGGTTTGCTGGAGAAGATTGTAACTCCGGTTCGAGTTCTACACCGTAGTTTCACCAACGAAAACGTGGTGGTTCCTCAGGACCAATGCCAAGAACTAATTTCCATACGAGCAAAAGTTAGACAACTGTGGCATTTCGCGTAACTCCGGCGTCCCGCTTTGCGTGGAATGTATGGGGACACGGAGCAGAATTTGAAATGTCTAGATCTTTGCAGAAACACATTTACTCGTTCGTACGTAGAATTTCTTGGTTTTAATGTGTTCGGAAAAGCTGAATATTAGTTATTAAGAAATGAATACAAGACATGCATTCAAGAAATTAATTCAAGACATGCATTCAAAAATGAATTAAAGACATGCATTCGAGAAATGAATTAAAGACATGCATTCGAGAAATGAATACAAAGATATGCATCCCAGAAATGAATTCCAAAAAATGAAAATGAAAATCGTTTTTAAAACGTGGAAAGAGAGTATAAAGTTATTTTTAAGCCCAATCTTATTGAAAGTGGTTCATATTTGGGCACTTTACCCTACTCAATTGCTTTGATTTGATTCAGGGAGTCACCACTAAAAATTGCTATACCATTATTCAAATGTTTAGATTATTAAATATGTTGGTATCTAGTCAATTACTAAACATTCCAGTATTGTATGAGATGTTATATCAATTTCATATCGATAAAATGAAAGAAGATAATACAGAATCAAATTATTCTAGTTCTGAAAAAATGTTTATTTGCAAAGGGTTAAAACAGTTAAAGGTCAAAAACAGCTTTCAACATTGAAGCAACTTGTGTATTTGTGTAAGAAGGTACCTCTCTGTGGGGTTCTTAAACTCAAGTGTTCGGTATTAGGCGCGGTTAGCGTATGCAGGAGCATCGTCAGTCTAATTACAAGCAGCCCTGTACAGTATCTGGAATAATGTTGCGGGTCTCGTTGAGATTCGATGCATGTCGCAATACTTCCGCACGGGCGTGCACGTGATTCCACAGGCAATTAACATGGACAGGGTGGATGCGGCGAAAGCCCGTGAAACTTTCGACGGGCCCGTGGAACTACTCGGCATTCGAGGAGTTAAGTTCGGTGTACGCGGTGGGCTCAGATAGCACTCGAAATCTGGGGCAAGTTTAACGAGTCCCGCAAAAAGCGAAGTTACCCATTCTCGGCCCCGGCCGTGGCGAAAAGCCCCCGGGGGTCGAGTGGCCTCTCGTGGTCGCGTTCATGTTCGCATCGCGCAAGCCGTGCTGCTTCGACACAGCACTTCGCGCGCGCGTTAAACCGACTTAACGAACGCGAAACCAAACACAGATTTCTGTCGTCCCGGGCGCCGTTTAATGAAACACCTGAAAGGAAGGAGGACGCCGTTGCCACCGGGACAACGAGCACGCGAAAGCGCATTAAAATCCGAGGCGGAAATGCCGCGCGTGTCGCAGACACCCGGGAAAATTTTCTTTCACGTTCAATTAATGCCACCTGGGCATTCTGTTCCGTTGAATAATATCACGCTATTCGACGGGCCTCGAGCTTTCTAGGATTTCTCGCGCTCAACTCGCGAACCTAGGCGCCTCCATTCTTCGCAGTTCTCCCACGAAGAGGTTCCCGGTTTTGTTCGACGAGATCGTCGCGACGATCGAACGCCGGGCCACTTTGACCCCCGCGAACGATCTCGTTTCACGCGGATTTAACGCGTTCACCTAATTATCGTAGTGGGTCACTGCAAAAATTTGCGGTTCACAGCTTGCTCTTTGTTGGAGAAAAAATCATTCAACTCTGCCAATATTCTGGTAGCATCCGTATGACTTTTTTCTAAACACTCTGCGTCGAAGAATTGTTTTTTAAATGGAACTCTACAATTTTTTACATTCATCGATTCCTCGCGCCGTTCTAAACAAAGTAGTGTTAGGAAAGATCAATTAAATAAAGAGAAAATAATTTTTTTCCTGGTTCTCTATAAAATACCGAATCCAGTTAAATGATTAATAACATTTTTCCCTAAAATTTTAAGCAATTAGTTCAAAATTTCTCCTGTTATAAAATTTGTGTCGGAATAGATAGAAAAGTTTAATATAAATTTAAATAAAATCATGACGTTAGTTACTATAAAAATAAAAGCGTGGAGCGCCCACGAAGATTACGTCAATATAGTTTAGCGCTTCACACTTTTATTTTTATATCACTAATGCCATGATTCTATTCAAAATATTAAATTTTTCTATCTATTCCGACACTAATTTTATAACAGAAGAAATTTTGAACTAATTGCTTCAAATTTTGTGGAAAACTATTATTAATCATTTAACTGGACTCGGTATTTTATGGAGAACCAGGAAAAAATTATTTTCTCCTTTTTAGTGCATTTTAATATAAGCGTGGTTTTGAAAAGTTTGTTTTATATATTTTATTTTCTTCTTTTATTGTCATCGGAAGCAAGTGGTTATGGGAAGAGGCTATGGGAAGAGGTTTAAAATTCGATTACAAGATTTTAAGCATAGAACAACACAGCAACTTAATATAAGCGTGTTAAAATTTTCATTACTTAAAAAATGTTGTCTAAAACATTGCTTCCCGAAATGCTGGAGGTTTCAATACTGTTTTAGACAACAGTGGGTTGGTAGGGTCACGTCAAAGGCAACATGCATCTACCAATTTTGTCTACATTCATTGTTCATGCCATTCTGACCAACACAGTGTTCGGATGCAATGTGAAAAAATCATTTAAAATTTCATTAAAAATCCACACTTTTGGGAGAACAAGACAGAGGGTGGTACATCTTTGAAAATCAATTAGTACCCCGAACGGTTCCGTCATCGATCCCCATGCAAATTTCGACCCAAGCGAAAATTAGCCTTGGCGAAATTGTCTCCTTGCCGAGGTGAAAGCAGAGACTGGGTCTCGTTAGACCGTATTTCGAATTCCTCGAGCTGCTCCCGCGGGATAGTTACACACACCTATGGTGTGCGCGCGTGTGTGTCTGTCTCTCTGAATTGCGGGGAGAATCACGCGGAGGTTTCATCGTGGGGGACACTGATGCTCCCAGAATGTTAAAGCGATATTCCAGTGCGGATGCAGAGTTTCGAAGCTATTTTTTAGAAGACTCGATGAGAACCACGTCTGAAGCTGTCCTCGTGAACAGCGAGTGCATAACCAAAAGAAATGAAAAGATAATAAAAAAGTACAGCACATATCGGATAGCCCACGGTCGGAAAAATGGAATTCGCGTTTGCTCGTTGCGTGTCGGGCAAGCGGAAATACGGTGGTCTGCTCGTTTGCCTCGGCAAACAGCAGCTGCGAGCGGAATCGTAGCCGCATATGCGCCTATTTGAATAATTAAGCAACAGCCTTACGCAAATCAGTCGGACAAATGCGTTTCGACCACCATAGGAACGAGGGAAACTGATACCAGCTGAATAGTTACTGTTGCAGACGATTCCGGCACTGGGGAACGAACGTGAGTACGTGTTTCGACAAAATGCTTCCATAAACTGGATAATCTTTTCGCAATCCACATGGGAAAAAAGATTGCTCGATACACCGTGTGCAGGAGAATATTTTTCGTGTACGAGAGATTATATTAAAATTTATATGTTTATTTAATATTTATGTATACTTGTAAAAAATGGTCATAGTGAGGCAATTCTTATAAAAATAATTTGAACGTGTTGGGATCATGAAGCTTCTTTTATTATTCCATAACGTTTCCAGATAATATCGTTTGTTATCGTATTTTTAAACTCGACTTTCCTAAAGTAATTGCAAGAAACAGGAGTAGAGCAGAAATTTAAGTTGATAATAAGATAAAGTTTCTAAATTCTTCCGAAGATATTATTGTTTTCTATTCGCCAGAAACAATCATACAATTTACAATCTCCTTATAAAATAAACATGTGCTCTTACATCTTATTTTGTGTCTAATTTTTTCGTAAAGCAGGTTGCTAATTTATTACTGTATCTTGAAGTTTGTATTTAATTCCATTTCAGTAAATTAATACTGAAATTTCTATTAAAATTTGCAGACGCAGTTTTTTCCTCTTTCTTAAAAAGGATCCATATTAGGATCGAAACGTTGAAAGTTTAATCAAACTAGCAAGATTGCTTTAATTTGTATCTCCGATCGCACCGTTGCGCCGAGATCATCAACACAGTCCTTATAAAATATTCAATCATACAATGTCAGAGATATACTAAAGAACAGACAATTTAAAAATGAGTTTGAAACAAACATGCAATTATGTGCACGAACAATGATTTTCCTTCAACAATTTTCAAAATCACTCGAACGACATCAACGGAGAACAGTCGAACTATCGAGAAACAGTTCGTTTAACTAGGTCCGATTGGCCCGAGCATATCGAAGGATCGATTGCCCTCGCAAAACTTCGGTTATCGAGTGTTTCGCTTCGCAAAGAAAGTTCTCGTCTTTGTCGCGCCATTGCTTCCACCAAGGACTTGTTAGCGCCTTGTGAACAGCACATCCGTTTTCTCCGGTTGGGAGGGAAAAAAGGGGCAGTGTTTCCGATCGTCGTAACGCTCTGAAAAGTGTCCGCTCTTTGTTAGAAACTTGAACGAACAAAAAGTCTGGCCAATACGGGACAGCATCGTTCGTCGTTCTGCAGCGCTTTTGTTTCCGCCATGGCCGAGCTGTTTCGCATTTCCAGCGCGATGCTCTTCGTGAAACCGTACCACGGATTAGCGGCAAGAATCAGCCCCGCTGTGTAATTACCGAGGACAATTGCGGCGTGCCTCTGTTATGGATTCTCGTTCACTTCACGTCTCATAAATTTGCCAGTTAGTTATGTGGACAGTGTTTAGAGGACGTTGTAACCACGGTAATCGTTGATTTCAAACTCGCTTCCACTATAAATGTTTATGTAAATCCATGTTGACTTGAGTAGCAATTGTTGGCAATTAAACTAGATGAACTTTCCAGAATGTACCAGAATGTACTAAAATATGCTACAATAATAAAATGTCTAATGTGTCCACATGGAGCACACCCTTGATATTCTAAAAAATTAACAACTAAAGCTGTGAAGAGTCCTAAGCATTAGTCGATTACCGCAGAGACTTATAAAAATAGTCTCTTAATTTTCTAAAACTCAATTTCAATTTTTGATGTTTACAAACTCCGCGATTCAAGCATCATTGAGATGTGGATCGTTGAATTTATTTCTGCCGATGAGAATCGTACGTTAGGTAATTTGTGTAGTCAAATTCGCTGGAAAATTAGAAGATTTAGTTGAGCAGCCAAGGCCGACGGTATCGACAAATACGAGTCGAGCCCTTGCGTTCGTTGAATCCTTTGTATCTGGCCACGATTATCGAGGAAACGCACCGATGCGTTCTCGTGGAACAATCGCATTTATAATTATAGTTGCCTCCAGGCTTTGGCTCGCCCGGTGTGCAATAAAATTCGTAATTAACGGTGATCAACTTTGCAGCTGATCAGCTGTGCGTATCTTTACCTTCATCGTGTTGAGTCACTGTTATTTCTGGCGGGAAGCTCCTCGGCAAGGACAATGATTTCAACTCACCTGTAACAAAAACAGAAACATATTTAACGAGTTAATAAAATCGTTTATAGACTGTTTTTACCATTTTGTTAAAATAACAGTGTGTTAGTCTCCGTATTGAAATAGTAACGCAAACGTGCGACGACTTATGGACTGCAGAGTGTGTTCTCCCCTTGAACGAGTCGACAGCCGAAAGGGTGAACCCCGAAATTAATGAAAGCGTTTCTATTGAAGTCCACTCGGGTCAAGTGTGTGATACAGTATCGGGTGACCGTGCACGCAACGTCAATCCGGCCAATTAAACCAATTTCGGCACCCCACTGTGCTTTCCAGGTACAGAATCGCACGAAAACGACTGTCGGATTTGTCGAGTATTTCGTTAGCGATCTTGTATGTACATAGAACGAGACAGAGCAATTACTCGTCTTTATCTATTAAAAGTTTAATCTTGTTTTCGAAATTGCAGAGACTTCGAAAGAACAACAAACTCACC
The DNA here is from genome assembly GCA_963966675.1 of Lasioglossum calceatum. Lineage (NCBI taxonomy): Eukaryota > Metazoa > Arthropoda > Insecta > Hymenoptera > Halictidae > Lasioglossum > Lasioglossum calceatum. The sequence goes on from OZ016549.1 coordinate 9,913,880, forward strand.
TCACAGTAGGGTGCAAAAGTTTCCAGACAATTAATTCCCCAACTTTCCTCCAACAACGGAGGAAGAAACGCACTTCAGTAATTACATTCCTACGTTTTCCCTCGTTGTACATGAACTCGTCAGAGTGTGCTGTTTGATCATTTTTCCACTAGCTACAATCGTACAAGAATCAACGTGCGATACCGGTTTTTAATACAGAACGAGTCATTTAGAGCATCGAAGCTCGTTGTTATCACTAGACTGCGGATTTTATGCATTTATGATAAAAATGGCTACGCACAATTTAAAGCAGGGGTCATACTAAAAATATTTAAGGACGTCAGTGTATTAGTTTCGGTTTAATAAGATAATTAAATGATGAAAGAAATTTTTATTTGGCACTCGTGTCTTGCAAACAACGCAAACATTTTTTATTTTGCATAATGATTTATCTATTTATCACTAAGAAATTCCCTTGTGTCTAGGTACTCAAACATTCCCCATTCACAAAATAAAATAAAAATGTTATCAGCTCTTGCTAAAGCATGCATTGTGTTGCATTTAACAAATCTCCCATAAATGCATACAGATTCGCAATTAATTATTATTAATTAATATAAAAAAAATTATTATTAATATTATAAAATTTCATTTTGATCTGCTTTATAGTTCGAAAGCTGAGATTCTAGATCCCTTGAAGATCAGACCGCGGCGAGTCGACTTCCCTAAAATTTTGGGACTCTCAAATATAATAGGGAGTCCCGAAAATTCTCGAGATAATTCGAGAAGCCGAAATTTTGCGGTCGCGAATCAAATTCTGGACCTGACCCGACGTTTTCCGGTTCTCGCATCTCTACCCAAAATTTCCCTAAATCCTTCAATCGGAGCCATTGCAGAATCTCGCAAATTGCTCTTTGAGAGGGACAGTCTTCTATTATATCGCACTGAGCGAGGACACAATCGCCACGAGTCGGTCGATTAAAACTTTCGGCCGTTAATCGAGTTAATCCCGGTGTGGGCACTTGAGACAGGAACGACCGAACGAATGCTCACAGTTGAGCAACGATGCATTCGTGTGAACATTGTGCACGATGCAACCAATGTAAAACGGTGCACGAGGTCGGGCTGCGTCGAGACGCGACGCGACGCCGGATTACGTGAAACAATCAAGCCGCTTCGATGGTCCCGATCCTTATCAGGTTGATCGCATAATTCGCGGTTTTCGTCCTGAACAATTAAGTAGCCGTCACCTGGAAACGCGTCACATGGACTCGTAGAGTAGCTACCGTGGTGCCTGCATTATTTATTCATTAGTTACACGGCGAGAGAGAAAGAGAGTGAGAGATGGAGGCGTGGGGGAGGGGCTCATTACGTCAGCAGCTAATTGAACTGTTATCGCCGCGGAACATCGGCTTACGATCCACTTAATTGCACGTTTTGCGCCCGCGATATACACACAATCGAGCCCCGGTGTCTTCAAGTACAAAGAGAAAGCGGTCTACTGTGTGATTAATCATCTGGCGCCCGGGAAAATTAATTAGAACCAGCCTCGAACAATATACAGTTCATTTTATTTAACAGAGTACGTATTTTGCGTTCTTATCCTATCAGTCTACCGAGAATCGATCTAATTATCGCATTGTTCTCCGGCGTTCTCGAGCAACAACGCGATTTTCATTTAGGCTTCTGCCGTTTCGGAAAATAAATTAATTAAGTCGACGCCAATTTTCGAACTCGCAGGAGCTCGCAATTCCTCACAGAGGCACTGCGTCAACGTCCGATTGGAAAATTAATTAAATTCCCGTAGAATCAAAAATTCGACGGATCAACGGACGCTTTTGACACGGCCAGTTGTTAACACATTACCGACCGGTGATTTTTGTATAATTTTGATAAATCTGTGGTACAAGGCTAAACACTTTTTAATGGAATCTTCAATAGCAACAGGAATTTTTATCGTGAACTAACAAAGCATGCTCAATAAAGTCATCTAATAGTTTCATTTAAGATTGCAATGTAGAAGAAAATTTCTATGCTTTCTTTTGGTACAGCACAATTATTGAAAATCCTATTAATAGGCATCCGGTAGGTAAAGTGTTAACAATTAGCCAGTTGTTCTCTTCTTTTTTTGTTGATAAGTCAGGACTGTACCCTCAGAGGGGGTAACTTTTTCCCTCAAACCCTGCTCCTCATCTGACAGAGAGACGACATTGATGAAATCCTGCGTCGATCCACGCGAAATTCGTCGCTTGTTTGCAAGCCATGCTGACACCGAAGGAAAATGAGGTCGCCCGTAATTAATTCACCTCTGACTTTTGCCCGCGACACGCGGCCCCGCGCGATTCGCCGATTCATCTGCCCGCGAAATTGGTTTTCGTTGGCCACCCGCCGGGAACCGTTGTTTACAGTTCGTTCAAATTACTGTTTGTCCTCCGGAATCGCTCCCGAATCCGTCGAAATTTATTCGAGCAACCAACGATCTTCATTAACCGTGTTTGTGCCGAAGACATGCGACCAGTTGTGCGCCCTGCCGGAAAGAATGGTGTGCAATTGACCTTAAAATTACTGCCAATCGATTCGTTTTCGACTTTTCGATTTACCGTTGCTAAACTCACTTCTGTGGAAAATGATCACAGGAAGTCATTTGTTCGTGGACTTACATAGTCGAAGGGTACCGTTGTGGTTATAATTCTAGCTGTTGTAGTTTTATACAATAATTCTAGCTGCTGTAGTTTTATACAATAATTCTAGCTGTTGTAGTTTTGTACAATAATTCTAGCTGTTGTAGTTTTATACAATAATTCTAGCTGTTGTAATTTTATACAATAATTCTAAAAATCATTGACTTCTATTCTTCACTAAAAATCCTTGAATCATATTTTACACATTTTCATTTTACACTTGGATGCAACAAACTGCATTTCATACATAATTATATTAGGTGAAGTAAAAAGTTCTGAGCGTTTTTCGCTTTATGTCGACGATGAAAAACGCTCAGAACTTTTTACTTCACCTAATATATTTTAAAGAAATGCATCATGTTATACCACATTTGCGGTGAAATTCAACGTTTTACAAAAAAACATGGAAAGTTCTGAAGAAAATGGTCAAAGGAAAAACAATATTACTTATGGGAAGACCCATCTCCGAGAAGCTGATGAGAGTTAATTAAATTCGAGAAAAAAGTACGGCGAACTTTGAACGGGACGCAACAGAAACAAAGCCAGAAATTACCGCTACACAGGCAGAGCCAAAAAATCCGTAGAATTTCACGAGTTGACGAAAGAGGAGAACGGGAACAATAATTCGTAGCAAAAAATCGCGAACAATGTTTTCTCAGAGCAGAGGGAACGGAGCAATTTTCCCGTGTGAGAAAAGTCGGGCTTTTTATCCCGGATCGGGAATTAGCATGCCGGCTCGGTCATTGTTTCGCGTTCTCGGACGGTTTCAGCCAGCAACAGTGGCATTTTTGCATAACTCGGTGAAAGCCGTATTCAAGCCGAGTCTCCACCAATTTCCATCCAGACGATCCACTTCTTTTGTCCCCGTCTACGCAGAATTTTTCTGGCGTGTTGCATGTCCCGCGAACCTTACCGTCTCTCGACAGTTATAGAAACAATTATGCCTCGTAACTGTATCGTAAATCAGACGATGCTGAAGTGTAGCTATTAAATCCTGACGACCTACTGCAGCGCCACATTTTATTAATATTCTATGATATACATTATTCTCACATGTTATCCTCTCATTTCCTTTATGTATCGTACTCGAACGAACACTGCCTATTGTTCTTACGAATAATTATAGTCCTATTACTTTCGGTTTTTAGTACGCTATAAACGGCACCATAGAATTTCATCGACTTAACGAGAGATTAACTTCATCGCATAGTTTTTACACAAATAAAAATCTTAATTGGGAGTAAACAAGGTTTTACCATGTCAATTTACATGGACACTTGGAATTTAATGATCAGAATTTTTTTATTAGAATTGTTTACAGTTACTCGTGGTACGATGTTACTTTTTACAGTCACTTATAATTCTAATTATTATCGTTGCATGGTAGCACTTGATTTGATTTTCTGCATTTCTGACAAAAACGGGTAAAAACAATTAAGGCTGAAAATAAATTTCAATTTCACTCCAGTTTGTTGCCAAATTTTTCTCTTGCACAAAGATCCCATTATCACACTTCTCTGATATATTAACACGTTCGCTACCAGCATTTGTTTCGATGCTTACCTTCCTTGTTCGAAAGTTTTATTAAATGCAACGTACCCAATTTTGAAAAAATTATTAAAACAGTTCAGCAGAAGAAAATTACAGATTCTCTGAAAATTATGCATTCTACTATGACTTTAAACAACGAACGAACTGTCAGATTTTTATCAGATTGTGACGGTGGTAGCGAACATATTAATTATTTAGTTTCTACTAATTGTTTTCCACAGTCTGCTGGTCGTAATAGACATTGGCGTCGATTAAGCTGGATAACTCGTCGAGTGAACCTTCTTGTGAAATTAATAGGTGGATGTTCTTGGCGCCGTACGAACTATTGATAACATAAGTGAAGTCTTTGATCTAAAATTATGAAGACAATAAAAACAGCAACATCGCACCGATGCCGCCACTGAAAATAGCATTGGACGTCGATATAGACAATTTTTTTCCCTGCCGAGTTCATGCATACGCATTTGAGGAGATACGAAAATAGGTCGGAGATAACTCGACGAGCATAGTTTCCTATAGAAACGTTACCGAAAGCTATTCTCTTACTGGGTCACAGAAATTTTTAGAACCCGACTGATTTAAAGTCTACGAACTTCGTCGAGAATAGGGAAATATATTACGCGGAGTATCTCGACTGGAAACATCAAACTGAAATTCGAGCGTTTGATGGATGCATTTCGAGACGCACGGTATGCTGTGCTTTTTATGTGTGAAGTTTCAGAACGTGCTGGTGTAAACCTTTTATTGTTGTAAATAAATTTCGTCGGAACGATGTGTCTGAAATAAGGGAAGGAGAGATGCGGAATGCTAAACACGGGATTCTATTCAGCGTCATTGAATTGCAAATTTCACGAGTACTTGCTGTACACGCTGATTTGCATTAACAGTTCAAACGAAATTTATAGACGTCATTTGGGGAATCATTGGCAGGGCAGTCCCTGATATTCAAGAAGATTTGTTGGGGACAAAGTGGACCTTTGGTTGGGTGTAAATCAGATCAACTGAACCTGAAAATAAATAGATATTTTTCATTTACTCATTAATGTAATTATTAGACTGCGGATTTTTATGCATTTGTGGAGAAGTTAGCTGGATGAAATATAAAACAATAAAATAATATATTAGAAAAATCTAGCAATGGTGTTTCAACTCCTGCTTGCCACAAATGGTGCAGAACATTTTTATTTTGCATAAAAATCCGCAGTCTAGTAATTACAAATGAAAACTAGCCAAAAATAAGAGGGATTAATAGAATAAGTGTTCACAAATTAATTAGAGGGCAAGAACGAATATCACTGGAGGGAATATTCGTTTTTCCTAGATCGTACAGTTTCCATTTACTTAGATCGGATATTTACTGTACGCACGCGTGTCCCAGTTTCACTGCACTCGTCCTCGGGCAATATTGATTTCCAAAAGAAAAGGAACGAAGATTCAATTAGAAAAGGTTAAACCAGTGAACGGATAAAAAGTAAGTTCCGGTGAAAATGGAGCAGGATCGCCAGAAAACCAAGCCGAAACAATGCCGTGCTCCGGTACCAAGGAATTCCCCGATCAAATAACCGCATCCCCAGAAAATAAGTTCGGGGAAGCAATTCCTTTTGCAGAAATGCGGAAACTCCGCAAGACCGACAGAGTCCACCATCGACGGGCACGGAATTATTTCGAAATGGAATGGGAATATGGGTCACCGTTTACACATCACCGTGTCGGAATACGAATGCCGCAGTTTCACCCGGGGAAATTCTTTTCGCGTCCCTCCCGCGTAACCAGGTTCCCAGCAGCTCTGCGCCCTGCAAACCGCCGGCCATAGATCGGCCCCCGTATTGCGGTTTCGTTGCGCCATTTTCCGCCGCCCTTTCCGCCGATCGAGACGCGTAAAAATATCGCTGGCACGCGTCCAAATGCGCGATCTTCTCGCGTAAACATTCTGGAAACGCGGCGCCTCCACGTGGTCGTATCCATGAGCAGAATTAAGGAGTTGCGCACCCTTCAACGGTGCAACAATTTTTTATATGATTCAATCTCGTTCTGTGATATTGAACAGCTAAACATCTTAAACTGGAAGGATGTCGCAGCCATTTTCTCGGTGACATGCTCCATTTAATTTTGAATTAAACTAGACACAGGAAGCTGGTCCTTACCTAAGTAGATTTTGAGGAAGTTACATTTATTTGAACTCTGATATCGAAATTTTTAATATCTTTTGTTTGTGACAAAGGAAAAAATTATGTACTGCAGGACTAAAGAATTGTTTAAAAATTATACAGACTTTTTACACAGTTTTTGGAACACGCTATATAGGAGAGTCGATTCTAGAAAATCATTCTACTGCAAAATTGAAATTGGGGCAGGAAAATCGAACTGGCGAAGTGTGTCCGTGTAGATTTAGTGAGTCTCTTTCTCCTTCAACCTCGAGCTTTTCCTTTCGGACCGGAAACGACGAAGAAGCGTGCCAATACACATAGAACTGGGACGCCGAAACGTCGCGTCGGGCAACTGGTGAATACAAGCACGGATTTCCTTGGACCTTTGGCTCCTTTTTCCGCTTTTTACATTGGCTGGCGCTCGATACGCAAACGACGCCAAATATGGGTCGTCGCGACGTTGTTTTCAAGGATCACGTTGTTTTCAAGGATCACGTTGTTTTTCTGTCCGTTTGTTGTTTACACTGGGGAAATGGAATTTTGTTGATTTCGAGGAAATATGGAACGACGCGCCACTCTTTGATCTTCGACGCTCCGAATCATCTTGGATTTCTTCGCAATTTTTACGTTCGAGAACGTTTTTGAAACTTTTATCGTTGTTTTTTGGCAAATTGTAAACGAAAGACAGAGAGTACTAATAAAACAGAATTGTAGTGTGTTTTGCTCCTAACTGTATACAAGGTACTTCACCTAATTTGACTTATTTTTTATGATTTATGATTTGTGACGTCTGATGTAGAAAGATGATATTAACGTATAATATTCTGAATAATTGTTAGAGATATGTTAGAGAAAGTAACGCATGTAATAACCCACTTACTCTCCACAGAAAGGTGATTCGGATCGTGCACGCATAACGTCGACATTTCAGGATCCATCGTGTGTCTCATTTGCATTCCGCTTCTCGGGAAGGTGGAAGAAACCCTTCTTAGCAATGGCGCTATACAAACATCAGAATTGTTTTACGATAACGATATTGAATGTTCCATTCAATCAAAGATGAAGCATGCTGCCGAAGAAAAATTAGCGAGATGAACAAACTGATGAATATTTGCGAAGCTATAAAAATTGCGGAACATTTTTTGGAAAAGCAGAGGAATAGACGACAAAAGCAAACATAGTGTGAGCGTGTCATTGTAATACGTAAATGTTCAGAAACGAAAGTAAGTTTGAGATTCATAGTTTGCGATTTTTCTGCACTCTTGGGAAAAATTCGTAGAACTTTCGTTAGAAGAGTAGAAATTCGTAGAAGTTCATTATAAAACAACCACATCCTCAAACAACCACATCCTCTCGTGTTCCCAATAAAACGGTCACTGAACTTTCCAAAAAATTAATTCTTCCGAGAACAGGATTACCAATACCCGTGCAACTGCTTAAACTGAGAACCGCTGTCGCAATCGCAGATATCAGCCGCAAAACGCGGAAATACGTCCGTGAGCCTATCTGCGTCGTGTTGTGTGCATCGTCGTCTACTTCGACGGCGTGCACATGCAGCGGCTCACACGCGGGACACTCCATTCATTTCCACAACAATAATTGCAGCGAGTCACTCCGATTGAATTCACGCCCATTCTCATCGCATTACAGTTACTTCCATTTGCATCGTACAATGGGAAACAGTGCCGGCTTCGCATTGTAATTCACGGGTTTCTGTGTCTTTCGTTGAATCGCGGTGGCCTGCGATTAGAAAGCGGTTTCGGGAATGCGTAACCATTTATCTTCCATCTTGGGGCACGTCGGGGTTGCTTCTAATCAATTCCACGAGATACATGATAGGTGACCGACATTTTTACATCGGGCCTCTCCGCCATCGCGGTGTGTATTGTTCTCCATTTGACGAAACAGGAAATCCTGTTGTTCAAATTGCCGCCGTGATCTTCGTCTCTCTAATCCCGATTCTGATCCGCGCAATTTCAGCGAAACTATCCTGCAGGTTTCCGTAACGGTAAAATTTTCTAGGGAATTCATTAATCGTATTAAAACTGTTTTTGTCGAGATTTAATGTTAAACAAGAAACGACAAAACTTTTCGAATTCTTTAATCAGAGGCATTAGGTACCGAAAGAACACTCGGACCGCCTATCTTTTCACAATTATAATTTTCATTCATTTATCAACTTTTTGAAACATATTCTAATTTGCTTCTAGTACATTTTAGTAATTGCATTTAGTCGCCAGGAATGGGGTAATTAGACGATTTTAATACTCCGGAAAAATATCAAAATATTCCTAAACTAAATATTGATACATATTTCGCTATAAGTGATTCTGTACTTTTATATATCATTATTGTAATAAAAATTGTGCATTAAAAAATATTTGATTTAAAAAATGCATGATTTAAGAAACACTTAAGAAACAAAGTTGACCTTCATATGGCCTCTATTTATAAATCCTCTATCAAAAAAAGATATCTACATCGGAGAGTGTGCTCAATGATATCGTTTCACTTCTGACTGAAACATTTTTTAGTATCATCAACAGTTTCATCTGGATCAACAGATGTCAACAGATATTCGTCTGGATAAGCAGATATATTCGACTGGATTGATGTAAGTGGAACACCCTGTACATCGACTCGAGTGAATCAAATCGTAGACATTGAAATAGTCGACGTGAAATTATTTCGAGAGGGTCAGATTATTAATGGCATCGATAACAGTCACGCCGGGCGTCGCGTCGCGTCACTAACGGAGGAGGAATCGTCTTATCGGATAGTGGGTTAGGTCCATCTTGCTCCTCCTACGTTGTCGCATGACTCAACCTCCTTGTACGGCCCAACAGCCAACAGGAATACGTCGCTCGCAGGAAGTGCATCGTAGTTACAATGTTGATGGTCTTTCCTCATTACGTGCCGCGCCTTTGTTCACCTATTTTCTTTCGCTCCCCACCCTTCGCCAGCGATTCTCTTTGAACGCACTCGTCGATCACAGTCAGAGTCGATTGAATTTCATTCGGAAATCGCTTGCTGAATAATTTGCACAGACAATTTGGGGTACTGTTATTTTATTTTGCGAATTTTTAAGTGGATTGAAAGAGGAAATTCATTTCACCTCAATTTTTAATTTGCATAAACATGAAGGGGGATTGACTGACTAATTGATTCATTATTGCGATATTTTGACAGCCATGAAAAGTGACTGCTCTGGGATCATACAATAATTTAACACTAAACCTACCGAGCTTTACATGATTAAATTTATTTGAACTTTGTGCGGTTCATATTACAATATTTACTCTCTACTACTAATAATAATATACATTTATATTTTAATTCAGTCTCACGGCTAAGAAATTGGACTTGGTTTACATAAACCTAACCAATACAATTCGCACTCATCACTCTCATTCCCATTGTTTGTTACCTCTTTCTACTATCTAAGTATACATATGTACTAAGTATGTACATAACTACTTATTGCAGTTCTTTATTCTTTGGTTTTCCTCTTCCCCTGCCCCTTCATTGATATCTGCTCTACTAAACATATTTATTTGATTATTCACCACGGAAACATCTTTATAATTTCAATAATTGTGTGAAATAAAAAATCTGGAGATGGATCTGGATTTAGTGTTAAATAATAATAAAGACGTCTGCCATTCTGAAATACAGTGACTTACACTAACCTAACCATTTTTGATCTTATAAATTGATTAAAATTCATAGCTGTGAATGGGAACACCTCCCAAAGGACTGTAGGGTCTGGCGAATCATAATTTCTCGGTCTCTACAAAAGCAACATCTTTCGGGTGAGGATAGTTCGAAGCCTCTATCGTTCGACCAGAAGAGTTTGATGAAACGACTTTCTTCACCCCTTCCCCGATTATCTCGTTGCCGTTTGCAGCTCTACCGTGAGGCCAGACTTCCTTTTGCAAACGACAGATGTCGAGACAGGAACGAGCGAGAGGGGCTAGACGATCGGCCGACCAAAAGAGACGTCGAAGACGCGGAAGAAGAAACCTCGGTTAAAACAAAGCGGCCATTACTCTTGTCCCCCAGCTGACGGGAGAAGTCATAAAATCGTTCATTATTATCGTACCGCTGGTAACAGGAAAAGGAAATTCCTGATCGAATAAACGTCCGAGAGTGCAAGTGCCATTCAAAATCGGACAATCTCGCGGTATCGAGGCGATCGGACGGAAGGAGCTTTCGAATTTATAGGGCGCTTCGGAAATAACATTACACGATACACCTTGAACTTGGAAAACGGAAACGCATGCTCCCAATTACAGGTTTCTAATTAACAAATATTAATCGTTCGTCCAATCCAATATTTATAATCCGAGGAATCGTGAAGATTTTTGATCTTATTAATAAATTATTCTGTTTGACTTTTTAGCACTAAACCTACCGACCATCAAAAGTGTCTAACGTGTATGGTATTGTAAAAATAACAAGATTAAATTTATTTATGGATTCTTTGACTGGAGTCAAAAAATGTATTCATTAATCAATTCTCATGAAAACACCCTTACAATCTCTATAACTATCAAATAAAAAATCTAAAATGGGTCATTTGACCCCGCGTGGTGGGTTCAATGTTAATTAACTGAAAACTTTTGCTGGAAAATATAAATTGAATTTTTCGCTTTCATAATAAAATTTTATATATTGTTATGCAATTTCGACTAATAATGAGACAAGGTTTCTCCATTAATGAAGAGAGGAAATACTGCTCGATGAAAATTTAATCAAACTCGTGGACACTAGTGGCATACAAACAATTCAAAATTCTCCTAAATTCTCTTCAATTGATTAAAAATAACATTGACAGCAGAAATACATTTTTATATAACTTCAGTTTCGGACAATTAATTTGAACAATTATTATTTCGCACAAGGACCGAGTCTCAACTATTTTTCTATGAACGTGCCGAGCAAAATTAACAAGTGTAAATGCTCGGCGACAACGTCTAAGGCCGACCGGTGCTTATATGGTTGTCGGCGGCCGACAAATCGCCTAGTTAACGAGTTAAAAGATTGAGTGATTTTTTAAGGGTTACATACAATCGTCGCGACGAAATTTTCATTCCAGACGAGGCTCGATCTCCTTAGAGTAGTCCTGGGTTGGCGTAATTAGCCCGGTTCGACCGGACAAGCCAAACGCGTACGAGTCTAATCGAGTACGAGGCGAGCAAGCCACGGCGTCGCAGTCACAATTAAGCAAGAGCATATACCGGTGGTTAAATTATACCTCGTGTAACCAAAGTACAGGACCATGGGATCGCGTTACGCAGGCCAGCATTGTCTCCTTGAGTTACCAAAGCGACAAGTAGGAACCCCGTCCAGTATATGGGGTCGCCGTCTTCGTCTCCTGTCCCCCCCACTTTCGACCTTGCGATTCTGGAATTCGATCTGACCCACGGGGACAATTAACGAACTCGCAAAAAAGAAGAACACATCGAGCGGGACTCATCTCTTCTCTCGCGGAAGGAAAGGAAACGGGAGCGAAACGTGAGAGCTTCGAAAGTTATTGACCATGCCAGTCTTATGTTTTCTCCTTGTTCGTGCATAATTATAACTAGACTGCGGATTTAATGCATTTATGCGAAAAATAGATTGGTTCAATAGAAAACTGTGAAGACATGACAAAACTTTTGCGAAAATCTTCTCCGTGGCCTCGTTGAGGAGTTATCAACGAAAAACCACGGTTTGGTCCACGTTTTCGGTTGATAACTCTTTTCTAAAGAACATTAATTTTCTACGTTAATAACGTTCATCGATGAAGAAAATATTGGAGTGAACGCTTTAAATCATCACGTACAATTTTCTATAATTAGCGGTTTTTATAATTACCAAATGCCACTTTTCGCGATGAAAAAATTCACGAAATTCCACCAGCCTATTAGGGTAATCTGAAATTCGGCGTCCGACATTTTCCGATAAATTGTTTACTTTCCCGCGAGGGACACCCTGTATAAACGAATACCGATCCCCGAAGTCTGGCCCAGTTGGACAGCGGGTTCAGAGCGGAATAGCAGGCCGACAGTGATTTTTAATTAAATGTACGCACGTTTCAATTAAAATCCTCCGTTGTCGGCGTTTCTCGCGGCGCTTTCACCCCCTATCATCCCACCCCTCGGGTGGCCACCCTCTGGAAACCGCCTTCTGTTCGTTCCATCATCTCCCGCCTCCGTCCAACAGACACGAGCTTTGATTGCTGTTCCTCGCGCGTTTCGATTCGTTTCTGCGCCCGTCCGATGTTTCAGCAGATGTCGCCGGACCCCGATCCACCCCTTTTCTTCCGTCCACCCCCGACGACAAAAACGACATGCCCGGTTACATCGCGAAAAATCCCGGCGCTGGATCCGCGGAAAATGAAAATTTCATCGCGGGAAACTCGGTTAACGCTGAGCTTATGAGGCCGGACTATTTGGGGCTTAAATATTTTTCATTTATGTACATATTTATTTATTTCAATACACAGGGTGATCCATGTCTCCGCTCTCAAAGATATACACTGGAAATAAAACTCGGTTAACTCTGGATTTACAGGGCCGAATGATTTAGGGTTTGAATATTTTCATTTACACATTTATTTAACAACATATTTATATATTTCGGTATACAGGGTGGTCCAGCACGTATCTCCGTGGTTTTTGAAAATACGAAGAAACTTTGTTAACCAAAGTTCTTCAGTATAGAGAGGCCTATAATCTTGCAAAAACAGTTTCTTTGTAGGTCGAAGAGTTTCAGCGATATCAAGGTCACCTTCACTTTTTTAAATAGAAACAAGTATGTAAGAAAAAGTGTTAATCTATGTCGAGAAATTGTTAATTTAAGAGATACTTCAACTTTAATTTTGGCAATGTCAATAATACAAGACATTAAGAAAAAATTCTTTTAAGCTGCTGTTTCTCGCAACCGATGCAGGACATTTCTATTTCCCATGAATTCTATTTCCCAGCGGATCTATATGCAAAATAAAAATTTTCTACCTGAATTACAACAGGCTTGAGCGAAATAGAAATTTATTTTCTTTCTTAATATGTTTAGTAGGTTGAAAATAACATGACAGCATTTTTAAATTCTTCTAATGTTTTCGCACTTCGTATTACACCTAGTGAGTTTTGTTAAATTCTTAAAATCCACTGTCTACTCATGAAGGTCCGATTGATAACGATTCGCACACAAGGAGGAAGTAGCAAGTGAACGCAATAACCAGACACGTTAGCGTATTTCAAGAGCATTCGGCAATTATTTCTCTCGATAAGCACCAGGATAACCTTGTTGAACTGGGTTCTATTGAACGGACGAGTAACAAAAGCGAATCATTTCCGAAACTCAAGAACAGATGACGCAGTGGTAGACCGAGTCCGTAAACATGTCACAACGAGCAGCGATCGCAAATAAAATCGCGCCGTTATTCGATCGGTAATGAGGATATCCACCTCTTGTTTATGACCACGCATCGCGTCGTTATGTATCGTCGGGCTCGTGCAGCGACTACACTAATTACTGCGATCGGCCCGCGCGCGCGCGCGAGCGAGCACACAGGAATCAGCTTTCAGACCGGCAATTAAATGCTTTCATCAAACACGTGGCACTTACGTCAGACCATCTGCTTGCCGACGATCCTGCTGACTACGGGATGCGATTGTTAGTGTATTTCTTTAGAATCGAGACTAGAGCTAGTATCTGTAATAGTAATAGTAATGTGGATTTTCTGCATTCATGACAAAAATGAGTAGGCGAGATTTGAAACAGTATACAGGGTGTCCCAAAATTCCTTCAACAGCCGGAAATGGGAGGTTCCTGGGATCATTTGAAGCAACATTTTCCTTTGCAAAAATGTTATCCGCGGCTTTGTTTAGGAGTTATTAACGAAAAACACGGACCAATCAGAGCGCGACCTAGACGCGAGTTGGCACAGTCGGCCAATCGACAGTTGGCGCGCTGGGCCGACTGTGCCAACTCGCGTCTAGGTCGCGCTCTGATTGGTGCGTGTTTTTCGTTAATAACTCCTAAACAAAGCCGCGGGTAACATTTTTGCAAAGGAAAATGTCGCTTTAAATGACGTCAGGAACCTCCCATTTCCGGCTGTTGAAGGAATTTTGGAACACCCTGTATGGTGAGGGTATATTTCATAAAAACTATTAAAAATCGAATCTGACTTATCAAAAAATGGATGGTCATAGGACCTAGGCGAATACTCGATGATATGATGAAATTATACTGTCAAGGTTGACTGTTGATAACCGGATAACCCTAGAGAAACAGCATATGCAATATGCAACTTATCTCTGCGTGTAACTATTTATTTAGCAGAGATGTTTGATGTGTGTTAAGTAAAGAAACACCTTATTTTTTACAAGTTCGTATCTTTCTTCAAACTATTAATGCCAGTTCTAAGACTTGAGCGATAATAAATAATTTTTGTGAAATGATCTTGCATAATAGATATAATGTATAATGTATAATATCCTCCAAGGATCAGAGTATAGTAAATTATGTAGCATTTATTAATTTACGAAGAAGTTTAAGACATTTATCACCGAAAAACATTTAAGACAGTGTATCACCGTATAAAATTATTAAAACAGATTTCAAAGTAATCGTTCCCATAGTGGTGTGCACTCCAATGAATCACGTTACCGCGATACGGTTTTGTTGACACGTCACTTTCGCAAGAGTCGATATCAGAAAGATATTTACATTGGTAAATGTTGGATTTCTAGGTAATCGGTCCGACCATAAACATGAACGGGCATCGAAGCACATATTAAGAAAATGTCGCGTGAATGATTGAAAAAGTCGATTAACTCGTTACAAAAATAAATAAAATTGTATACGAATTACGGAAAAAACCCGTCGGAAATGATCTATATATATCAGTTGCACCAAACAGAAATTACACAACCCTGTATTACTTCTTTCAAGGATTTTAATAAAGTATTAATAATTTAAGTAAATTAAATATTATAATAATAATAATTAAATAAGTTAAGTAAAAGTAAGTTAAGTAAATATAAAAGTATTCGTAAAGTCACCTTTTTCGTTACTAATGCATAAAATTTGCAGTATACTTAGTTTTTCGAGTTCTCGAACAGTCGATACCAACAATAGCGAAAGAGTATTCACGAAAATGGCGTACGTTCAGTTCGACTGTACTTTCCACGAGGAAAACGTTTCGAAACTCTCGAACGACTAGGTCCTACAGGATTATGGACATTCGCGCAATTTTCGACTTTCTAAACTGTCTTAAAAATAATTAATAAAATGTTCGTGTCTCGGACCGTGCAATAAATTGAATTAAAAATGAAAACTCGCTTCAGCGTCGCCGGAATCACGCATGCGTAATATTCGCAGTCTACTTATTACCATTTCAATCTCGTTTTCCACAGCAATCGTCATTTCGTTTATCTGGTAAAATTCTCTGCCCGTTTTATATAACTTTCCGCTTTTGATTTGCTTTTAAATCCCGCTTGGTCACACGTTCCTGTATGCACGACCGCTAGCTTTGATGGGCTTCCTAATAACCGCATCGGCGATCTGCGTAAATTACGCTCGGAATTTTTGCGGAAATGGAAACCGCAGCCTGTTTGTCTTGCGTCATTAAATTCGCTGTATTCTGATGTCCGCGCACATACGGATTTGCGTGATTGGACAAGGAACGGGCAACATTGTGACGGGAACATGCAGCCTCAACAAAATTCGAAAAAGAATGTTACAAAAAATTTCGAGAAAAAGTTACCCTCTCTATTCCATTACAGAATTAGACACGAGGTCTTAATCCGACGACTTCAAACGTCTCCAAAAACTCGACAAAATTTTTCTCGTAAATGAAACTACCACGGATTTGAAGATTGAAGCCTCCTCTTCACATCGACACCTTAAAAATTGATGTACGATTTTTTGCACTGTTTTATTGATAAAACATGGGGAACAAGTTCGGTCATGTAAAGACGGCACCACACCTCTCATTCGAAGCTCGACAAAACGACTAAAAAAAATCGTAGATCAATTTTCAAGATATCGTTCTAAAGAGGAAGCTTCGATCTTTAAATCTATGGTAGTTCCAGTCCGGAAAAAAATTGTCGAAGTTTTCACAGAGGTACGAATGTCTAGCAAAATCTTGGGGAACAAAAGGACCAGATGCTTCTAGGTTTAAATTGAGCCCAAACTTGTTGAGAAAGCATCCTTTTCTACGAACATACATCATAACTTGATCATGTGTGCGGCTAGATGCGAAAGCGGTCCAGAATCAGCTCGGAGAGAAGCAAATGAGAAGCAGAAGCCTCGCGATGATCGACTTACAAACGCTGCCGGAGTCGCTCTCCTCCTTTCCGCTCAGATCCATGTGATTCTTCTTCTTGCGGCGTATAATCGAGTTCCACACCTTTTTGCGACTCATGGCGAAGCACTGGCCGCTAATTTCGCGGCTCACCTTTCCACCCTTCCGCGAACCAACACTGTTGTCCGAGTCCGACGAATCCGGCGGCGCGGCTACCGATACACGCTTCCGAGTCGCGGCTGAATCGCGCGTTGTCGCCCGCTGATGGTTCCGAGAAAGTGGGTTAATCGACTCTTCCTCCCGATAAACCATTCGTTATCGACGCGTCATTATCGAATAACAATTAGGGGAGACGTCGTTTGAAGATCGCGGCTCGGTTCCGCTCGCGTCGACCGAATACGGTAGTACCTCGAATTATGTCCTCTCGTCTTACGGCGTGTCGTCTCGCAGCTCTCTTGTTTTCATTGGCGATGATCAATTGTTTATAGTCTTGGTAAAAAAAATAATTGCTGATTTCATTGTCGAATTTCAAAGCTATTTTGCTTTATTTGTGTAGGATCAATTTTTACTTCGATAATAGCACTTGGTACGTCATTATTAGACTGCGGATTTTATTCATTTATGACGAAAATGGGTGCGTACAATTTGAAACAGTGGAGGTATTAAAAAGATTTAAGGCCACCACTGTTTTAGATTCACCCCAATAAGATAATTAAAAGAAGAATGAAATTTTTATTTGGCTCCTGTGTCTTGCAATCAATGCAAACGTTTTTCATTTTGCATAAAGATCCGCAGTCTAGTCATTATCAATGGCGCGGCCTCTTCATCTTCCAGAGTTTGATCTCTGTCGCGGAATTTTTGTAACCACTGTCGAGCTCTATGTTTATTAATAGTCCCCTGACTAAACGCGTTGTTAATGCTGCAATCTTAATCTGAAGTCATGTACAGGGTGATTCACACGATTGTAACGAGCTATATCTATGCCTTGATTGAAGTTAGGGAAGGATGAATGGTTTCTAAAGGGCTGCAAGATTTTCAGTAACTGGAGGAGCAGCGGTCACATGAAAGTCATTCATTTTTGTCTAAATATCTACATTTTTAAAAATAAAAAATTGATATTCTACATAACAATGACGGCTAACAAGATACTTCGGAAAATTATTAATTTTGGGAGCGATTGGAAAGGAGGTTCGAGGTACCACACTTTCACGAGTTGCCGATGTGTTAACCCTTTCACAGAGGAAGTGGAACAGAAAATCAAGTAGATCAAATGCGAAACGAAAATTTGGAAACATTATTTCACTATCTTCAGCTCTGTTCTATGTAGAGCTCCCGCATCTTAGAATAAATACAACTTTTTATTTTGAACAGAAATGCACAATTCTAGGATTGATTCATTTCGTGCAAACCAGAAGACCTCGCTACCACCACGTCCCTTCTAAACAAACAACGCGAAAACTCCACAGATATCGACGAACGATCAATTACCAGATCAACATCTCCGATAAAGATCTCACACAGGAAGCCTTCACCAAACGTTAAACACCAGAAAACTAGACACTGCGTGACGTCCGTGGTACAATCCGACTGTGAAAGGGTTAATCGAACGCACATTCAAGACCGTCAGCCGGTAGGAGCGTCCGTGCCCGATCCTGTTCCACATCTCGAAGCGAACTCGAGCAAAAAAAGAGTGGATCGATCGATCGCGGAGGATCAACGCGGTGAATCGGAGTCACCGGGTGTCTCGGCGATTCCCGGCGTAATTACGCGATCGTTGGAGCTCCATAATTAGTTCGCGGCTCGCCTTGGACACACCGGGGTTGTGTTGTTTATTGCGAGCAAGCAGAGCCGAGCCGAGCCGACCGAGAGAGGAAGTTCGTGGACGAAGTTACACGGTCCGACTAACTGGCTGCACGCGAGAACACTCGCGACTCCCGTTCACAGCCCGCAAAAACCAATGACCTAGCACACTTACGGACTTTTATCCAGCCCGATTTCGCAAGCGACAAGATCGTCCGGCCTATTCGGTCGGCACACACGGCGTGAACGCACTTATATCGTTTGTTCGAGACCGACTCGAGCACTTTTATCGCATCCGGCGGCGCCGAGGACTCTTTCGAACGGGATGACTCCGGCGCGATTCGAACTTGCCCACCAATCACAGACAAAACGGGTGCACATCGGTGGGGAGAGGTCGTGAAAATTCGACGGGAAACAGTTGTACGGCCGGTGGAAAATTCTGGAATCTTGTTGTTTAACGAAGAATGGCCTGGGAAAACGCTTTCTAGCGGACCTCGTCTAGAAAGGGTGCTGAGAAGAAATCGGTTGCTAGCTTCTACTCTAAGTGGATGCGGAAAATTCTTCTTTGTGTAGCTAGGTCATTTGAAGATCAGTTTTCTGGAGGAATTTTGAAATTTTCAGAAGGATCTTTGCAACAGATTTTTTAAATACTTGAAGAGGTTTGGAGGGACCAGAAGCCAATCAAGTCCCCGAGCATGAAAATTGTTAATGCTCGAAAATTCTGGAATCTTGTTGTTTCACGAAGAATGGCCTGAGAAAACGCTTTCTAGCGGACCTCGTCTAGTAAGGGTGCTGAGAAGAAATCGGTTGCTAGCTTCTACTCTAGGTGGATGCGAAAAATTCTTCTGTGTATAGCTAGGTCATTTGAAGATCTCTTTTCTGGAGGAATTTTGAAATTTTCAGTAGGATATTTGTAGCAGATTTTTTAAATACTTCAAGAGATTTGTAGGGCCCAGAAATCCATCAAGTCACTGAGCATGAAAATAGTTAAATCTCCTAAAATTTCAGTGTATGTATAGAAGTTTATAGACGGCGAAATCAATTTGTTCCTGGTTTCTATGTAAGAATTTAAAGAAAGGGTAGAGAATGAGAATTAGAAAGATACGAAGTTTAGTAATCAGGCGCGATTGTGAATAAAAACCTGTTCCTAATCGAGTTACTGAACCGTACAGTTTATGCAACTGTAAGATTAGAGAATGTACACAGCATGGCATACTAAAATAATCGACAATTAAATTTTTTTATATTATATTAGTCATACTGAAATTCAGAATAAAAATCTTGAAAAATTCCTGTTTTTAGAAAAGCGAAGAGACAAAATGAAAACTCTTAATATTATAAAGAGAAAAATTTTTCTGAAATCTGTTCAAAGTTTTTACTGTGGCAAAATATTTTTCATAGAATGTCGATGAACTCGTAATTCTGGTTAATTGTGAATTTTCAACAAAAGCAATTTGTACAGAATATTATTAATAATATTAGTTCATCAACGGAACGTGCACAGTTAATGAATTCATATATGCGTCAGGTGAACGCAAAATCACTTTCTTAGCTATAATGACGTTAACGTTCACCTGAAAGAAAAAACAATATCGACGTAAGCGGTCTCGATAGCGATCGACACTCTCTGGTAAAAGTATCACCTTGGTTCGGCGAAGGAAATCTATCGAACTGTTCGTGTCATTTTCCCTTGATTAAAGCTGCAAATTATCCCAACGACCAATTATATACAACATCCTATTTATGTATAAACTACATTCATAAATATTCAGACCACTTTCACGTTAACGACGCTGGCTTCCTCGAGTCTTGTCAGAGAAATCCGCTCGGGACGGAGACAAAATCGAAGTCACACAGTCTGTCATGGTAAAATGAATGAAGTGAACTGTCAAAATGATCGTGAACATTCTGTCCTGTTATATCACAGTTAGGACACTAAGAAACAAAATAATTTGTATCATACATTTCTCTTTGACTCTTGTTTCCCTAAGCATTTTCTGCTTCTAGCATTAAAACACGTCTAAATATATATTTTTTAAAATTATCACAGTTTAAATGTCGACAATATTCCGAGAACGAGATATTCAGTGATTAATAGACTGCGGACCTTAATGCATTTATGAAAAAATTGGCTGGATGAAATATAAAACAATAAAAGATTCGAAAAATTTCAAAATGTTGTAACGTTGTTATTAATGCAACAAAATCATTACGGGATGAAATCAATTTTTATTTTACTCCTGCGGCCAACAATTAATGCAGAACATTTTTATTTTGCATGGAGATCCGCAGTCTAGTGATTAAATAATTCTTGAACACACTGTAGACACGTCCAATAGCATTTCACTACGAAAAGTCTCCGAATCTCTTCCTACGTAATCCAGTAGCCGAATCGTGTCTCCAATAAACAATAAACAATGAATAATCGATCTCGCACTTTATTTTAAGACCGCACTGTAGACAACATAGCTTCCAGTTCACGTTCCTGCCGCGATGATCGAATGTATAGTGCTTCCGCATGAATCAATGGATCGCGGTTTTCCCGGGACTTGGCAGTAGAACACGTGACCTTGAGTTCGCGTTGCGATTAAACGAGCTGCCGGAGTCGGACTGTCTTCGCTGGCGATTCTACGTCTTGGAACGACCATAGGATGTGCGGTTGTCGGTGACGATACTGCCCCGCCTCGCAGGAAGTTGTTCTTCCAAAATAAACGAGCGGATTAAACCGTCCGTGAAACTATGATTCTGAATCATTATCCTTCGGGCGCTGCCGCAGCTTCCTATCGAAAGGAAATTGGATTGTTGTTCGCGCAAACGACACTTCGAGTCGTTCATTTTGATCTTCAATTGTGTGATAACAGATTTCCAGTTTTGCAAATTGTAATTGTTCAACGGGATGGCCGTACTCGTACAAAATTGTTAGAAATAGTCAGTTGGGAACAGTGAAAGTTCGATCTAAGAAATGTGAGATAACAGATTTTCAATTTTGCAAATTGTAATTGTTCAACGGGATAACCGTACTCGTAAAATATTGTTCGGTTAGGAATAAGTTAGTTAGGAACGGTAAATGTTCGATCGAAGGAAACGGGAACTGTACGATCTAAGAAAAACAGATATCCCCTCCAATCCGGTGTAAATCGTAAAGAATTAGAAAATTCTTTCTATTTTATTATTTTTTTTTGTGAGACTTCAGCTAATTTATGTGTGGCATTTTTCTAATTAAAATGACACTAAACGCGATATAATTGAGTGACATAAATGAACGACTTTCTATCCGAGTGTGCAATATTTGACACAGCTTTAATATTTGATACTCCTATTTTATTATTACGAAATAGGTATTGTTTTCTAATCCCTCTCTTCAGAATCCTTGTACTCCATGAATTATTACACTGATTTTTCCTTCATACTCCTTTTCCTTTCGGATTCTTCACCGCGACCGTAACGAGGGCAAAATATAACATTAAATCTGATCTAAACCTTGGAATAACTCCACGCTCGGATAACAATCCGTCCCGACAACAGAGAAAAATACCGTGGCAAAATTAACAAAACGCGCGACGCAAAAAAAAGAAGAAGAATGAGTGACGCATATTATACCGCAGTGATGCACATCCTGTAGAAGGAAATTACCAGGCAGCTACTTTAATCACTTTCTGCTTGAAAATTGTTCGCTTCTTGGCCTCCTTTTTTCAATTATATAATTGTTCCATTACTGGCCGAGTCTTTCCAATTTATTCGGAACAAGGTTCCTCCTCGGGGAAAAAGGATAAATCATCCGCGAAAATTCTCGGGGAATCTGGATCGATAAACACAGCTCTTAACGCACATTTAATATTTCAACAATTTATTTAACAAAATTGTAATGAACGTAATTTATTTGATTAATTTTTATTAAATACGTACTCGAATCGTTCATTGCCTAATCAAATTTAATACTAACCACGAAGAATGGACCGTGGACTTTTCTCTTCCGTAAGTGTTACAACTCGAGCAACGGTAAGTGTTAAACGGGGTTTACTCTGAAACTCCTGTCCTTATAACGTAACTCGTTAATTCAAACGAGCGACGGCACTTCACACGGGTAAATACGGTGCACGATCTTTTCCACGTTACGGGAGAGCAGCAGCGGCTCTACAATTAGCGTGGTTCGCTGGCAGCATAAAATTGCACCTGGCAAACAATAGGGAAATTAGGGTCGCTAGTGTAAACGAGGCACAGTAATGCGTGTCGCGGAGGACTTCATTCTTTTAACGTATCAAGAGCAAACTAGAAAGTGCTTCTGAGTGTAGCTCCGTGTTAAACGAATGTCTAGAATGATCTCCGATATAATCATCTGTGGACGAACAAGACAAACTTCGTTATCATTTAGAAAAATTTATTATACGTGACAAGTCTGCATCTCAAAGATAGCCGCTCTACATTATCGACGCAAGCGATAATTATTATTTACAAAAATTTATTGTACAACAAGTCTACGTCTCAAAGATAGCCGCTCTGCATTATCGACATCAGCGCGTCCTTGTGGTGCCATCTAACATGGCAGCGCCCTTCCGTCTCAAAATCGGTGAAAATAGCCGAACTTTAAACACACATAAGTTTTGAACCAATGAATTCCTAAGATTGAAACTTGGATTTTCATCATTTCCTTATCAAGATCTACAGGATAGCATTAAAAATGTTAAAAATGTCTGGTTTCCGCAGGTGAAGTCTAACCGCGTCAAAAGAGAAGAGATAAGTCTGACGACACTGGACACTTTCGTTGGAGAAGGACGGAATATGGCAAACCCTCTCGTTCTGGCACTTGACGACTTCGGAAACAGAAGAGGAGATAGAAATTTCGACAGAAATTAAACGTCTAACCGCGACAAACGGCATTCTCGATGCGCAAGTCGTTCAGCATCAGGAATCCCAATAAATTTCTGTTTTTTTAGCGTCACGTAAAAAGACCGCGAACCTTTTTCCACGAGCCCCGACGCTCGTAAGTCATCCAGAAAATTCACTCGCGGCTACTATCCTATTTTCCTGTGTTCTCGGCGGCCGGTTCCGATCATTACAAATTCAGAGAAGCGTTCTCCGTCGCGAGTCGCGCTCGCCTCTCGAATGCGTCACGTTCGAGTATACGCCGAGAGCATGCGAATCGCGCGATTAGCTCACAAAGAAACACTTAATCACGCTTCTTTCCATTTAACGGTTTCCCCTCTCTTCGTGCACGCGAACTACGGCGTTTTCTACGAAAAATATATCGACGACCCGGAGCGTTTCCATTAATTAGTTTAAAATCGCCTGAAATTAGGGGTTGCGTGATCGCTCGGACCGTAAAACGGTCGCCCGAGCCGTGAAGTTATGCTTAGAAAACGTTTTAACGGTCGAACGATTTATTGTGAACACCTTTAAAAATTGTCTGTGATCATATTTTTAGGTGTAGCACTTTATTCGAGTATTCATTGAGGATGATGCAGGGAATATCGAACGCTTAGGGGTGCAATGTCTTGATTTAACGAGTCAATTGGGAACAGTTTTTTTCGTGTCAGACGAAACCAGTTGCGTTATACAATTTTCTAAAATCGTGGTTTAATGGCCCGTTTATTTGATGAATGTTGGCAAGAGATTAATTTTTTGTGTAAAGAATTTTAATCCCTTGCACGACGATTTATTTTACAGTTTCAGTGATTAGATCTTCCTCGTAGTTTGTAAATTCCTAAGAACATTTATATCTATTGTATACCTATACAAGTAACATTGTATGTTCTCCAATAGCTGCATATTAACAAAACCAAAATAGAATTTTATTTCGGTTTAACCCCTTGCCCTATGATTTATTTTACGCTTTCAGTGATTACATAGAACTTTTTTGTAGTTCGTATAATTTCCTAAAATAGGAGAAAACTTATATCTATTGTATCCTTATATATTCTCCAATATAGCTCTGTACATTAAAAACACCAAAGTAGAATTTTATTTCGGTTTAAAGGTAATTAGTAGTAGTACATAGAGTGGGTGTGAAGAGTGTTCGTACGTCCTTTAAAACAGAATAACTTTTTTATAATTGTACCAAAAGACCTGATTTTTTATAATCAATTAGAAGCATTGGTTTACGAAATGATATAAAAAAAAGATTTTCCAAAAATTATAATTTATAAGGTTACATGTAAAAATAAAAAAGGCATTTTTTAAAACTTTTTTATTTGGGCCCTTAATGAAAATTTAAAATATATGTTTCGTAGATCTATGTTAGTTATACACATACTGAAAATTTCATCGAAATCGGTTGACGCAGGACAAAACGACACGCATCGAAAGATGTACGATTCTGTGGATTTTAAGCAGAAACTGATGAAAAGTCGTGTAAAACTACGATTTTCACCATTTTTATAACCACTTGTAGCTCGTGTGTATGTTAATCAATAATATTTTAAATATTCATTAAGGACCCAAATAAGAAAAGTTTTTAAACAGTCCGGTAATCATACGCGAAATCAGTTTTCTTGTCCGCAACTGGTGACTCAGATCCGTCTGTTGCGCAATTGTTAAACGCTCGAATCAGCCGCAACCATAAAATCGCTATTAAAGCTTCGGAAACCGTTCGAGGCATAAACAAGATTTTGCACAACGATAATTTTGATTTTTCACGATCACTCCGTGATTCGAATAGAAATTCTCCGCGATAGTATGGCGCAACGGATAATCTAGCGTTGGGTTATTCGAAAGTTTGATGTCGTAATCGCGAAGATTCGTCCGCGGTGCCTGATCATGCATTCACGTGGGTGGAAAAGCCGCGTGCATTCACGCGTGCATCGCGGACGAGCCTCGGACTGGACTGGTGACAGGAGGGAGCCTAACCGTACATGCTAGGATGGCTCTTCCGGTGAGGGCATGTCCGGTGCTTCAGACAATGCTCCGACGATGAATCGCGTCAGAAAAGTCTTTCAAGTGATTCTCAACTGCTCCGAGCAAACCATAATCGATGGACCAGCGCGATGGTGGGGGTACCCAATTTTACCTGAACCATTCGATAGCCTACGAAAAAAACCTCTCTGCCAAGTAGGGATGGGATCAAGTTCAATATGTACTTATACAAATACGAGTCAATTTCAATAACCAAGTTTCATTGTTTCAATGATTATATTTGAAAAGTATTCATTTTATACAAACTGATATCGAACCTCGGAATAAGTACTCACAAGTTCCGAAAAGATACTTATAAGTATGTACTTCGATGTTGAAAGGAATCGAATCTTTCACAAGCAGTACTCGAATCTTGGAAACCAGAACTGCATGTTTTAAGCACTTTCTTGATTAAATTCGTAACTATTTGAGTAATAATATTTCCGATAGATTATGAAATTATAGTTATACATGCTGAATTAAATTATGCATTAGAGGACAACATAATTGATTCTAAAGGTAAAAAAAACAATGATTAGAAACATCAAAGAATTTCCGGTAAGATATTCATAAAAGTTTCGGATCTGTTCGACCAAGATTCGAAATACTTGCAAGTATTATTTCCGTTTACCAAAGTACTTGTAAAAGGTTCAAAACTGCCTGGCATAGGTTCGAGTGTACTTAGGAATACTATTTCTGTTTTTCGAAGTACTTATAGAGAGTTCCCCAGTTACAGGTGAAAATCGAAAAAAAAAACAGTTTTTGCCCCATTTCCCCATTTACTCACAATTAAGAATTCTGAAAAAAATCTGACACGTTTCGGGTATCGAGCCACACATTAGAGAATATTTTTCGATTTTTACGTTGCACATTCTGGTTGTAGAAAATGAAAACCGCGAGAAAAATTGAAAAAACGCAGACTCCATATAGAAGTTTAAGAGCGACACTTACGGAATTAATTCAGATTTCTGGGTCTGTCGCGTCATAATTAAAAAAAAGTAAAACCAATTTTTTGCTTGGATAACAATCCAACGAATACAATTGTAAAACGAGTGCAGACAAATGTTACATTTAGAGCGGAGGAAATGAAGAAAACTATTTCTTAACACTAGCTTGTCATCGTCGTGAGAAGCGGAAAAGGGAGAACAGCATTCGCTTTCAATGATCATGCAGATTCGCGCGAGCCAACAAGTGCAAGTGGTAAAACAACTTTTGTCGTTAAACAAACAGTCGTTACCACTATAGCATACAACGAGCCGGTGACATCAAGCCTGTTTTTTTTTTCTAATCGCAATGACTATTATTAACTTTCTCCGTTCTCCGGTCGATCACCAAAGAAGCACACGTACGGGCCACGAACATGCGTTTATCCGGCCTGCAATCTCGACGTAGTATTACGTTTAAATTAATAATCCCCGTTGCGTCGCGTGATTGCCGCCATTCGGAAACACGTCCGTTACACGCGTGTTATTACCGGCCGCGTGCAATTTCAATAATAATTATAATCAAACGCGGTTGCGCGTCTTGGAACGAAAAAGAAAATTCTGCCAATGTAGCGAATTCCACCCTTATAACCATTTCGCCCAGTTCCGTGAGACTTCAATGCCGTCCGAGTTCACCTCGTGAGGGACGATTCGTCGTGGAATCGTTGTTTCCGAAAGAACCAGAAACATTCATCACAGTATTAATACTTTGCACTTTTTTGACGAGTGTGACTCGAGAGAGAGAAAAATGTAAATGAAACGGGCTTCTATTATATGTATTTGGTTCTTCGTTTATTTATTTAATTTCCTACTTTTTAGTAAAAAACAAATATAAATTACAACGAAGTTCCATGTAACCAGTTATGTTGAAAGTGGAGTTCGAATAACTGAAGGTTCAATACATAAATAGTTTGTTTTAAAAAATTCAACGACTTCTACAATCTACGCTCCCCTACGTCTAAAAAATAATTGTAGGGTCCCACGGACTATTCGAACTTATAATACTTTAATTTCAATAAATGTATTGGATAATAAATGAATTTTTGAACACAAAAGACCAGAGAAACAATGCAGGAAAATGTCAGTTGCTTCTATCTAATTGTGAGTCTCGCATAAACTCGCGAAGGCTAATTTAAGTTATTGAACTTCCCTGAAACTTGAAAATAATTTTCCTGAGTTTGAATAAAAAGCCTAGAGAATTAGAATTTTGAAGGAAAACATTTTCTCGCTTTCGCGTGACAATTAAATTCTAGAAATTCATAAACCTGAAGTATTGATGTAACTCTGAATCCGGAAACCGCACTCGACCATCGATAAAGGACAAGAGGCCACCGAGGCGTTATGAACATCGCTGCAGAACATTACCGCGTGTCAGTGGAAACGGAAAAGTGTCGTAAAGCAGGCAATAACGCACCGGAAATAACACGGCAAAACGAAGGAAGAGAAGAGACGTCTGAGACCCGACGAAAATAAGTCAGAAATCGAGGAATATTCCGCGGCGAACGTGGAGGCATGAGAAATTCGCAGCGCGAATCGAGGCGCTATCATTTCTCAAGGCGACAAATCGACCTTCGTAAACAGGAGCCTCGATGGTTCGTGATACAAGATCGCGTCGATTCAAAACCTCCTTCCTCTTTCTCACGACACCGTGCCGTGGAGGAATCGGCCATGCGTTGCGAGCGAATTCACGCGAAATTCGCCAGGCTCGCGAATCAATGCGGGATCTGGAATTCGTTGGAAGGTGAGAAACTTTCGCGGGAACGGTGTTCTCTCAGGACCGGGGAAAAACTGTTACAGCTCGAACTTCCGGTGTCGTTGAAGCATTACTGTCCTTGGTGGTTTAGATTTTAGATTGCGAGCGAATTCGATTTGCCACGGGACACAGAGTTCGAGGAATTGCAGACTTTTATACGATTTGCTTATTTCAATGACTGTTTCGCAAATATCGGAAAGACGATTTCTTCGAAAGGAAGATGAAAAGTTTTAAAAATTCCTCTGTTTCGATGGATTCGTTTACTCGTACAAACGCAAATGGTTAAAAAAATATTTCACTGCGGGAATAAAATTGTCAATGCAGAGAATGATATGTACTCTGGAGAAATATTATGTTCATTAACACTTTACCTACCGGAAGCCTATTAATAGGATTTTTAATAATTGTGCTGCACTAAAAGAAAGCATAGAAAATGTCTTTTACATTGCAATCTTAAATGAAACTAGATTGATGAACCTTAGATGACGTAATTGAGGGTGACTTGTTAGTTCACAATGTAAATTGCTGTTGCTATTGAAGGTTTCACTAAGGCTAAAGATGATGTAGGATCTGATCCACGCTAAGGATGACGTAGGATCTGATCCACGCTAAGGATGATGTGGGATCTGATCCAGGCTAAAGATAATGTAGGGTCTTGTCCATGCTAAAGATGATGTAGGTGCTGATCCAGGCTAAGCAGTAGAGTAGGGTGCAACACAATAATAGGCACGGCCAAAACCCGGGCGTGAGCAGTGAGCACTCTTATTTCCTCTCTGCTATACGAATTTTTCAAACAAATTTTAAATTCAGTCAAAATATAGGATCATCGCGACATCTATGATTGAACCAACGAAACCGTAGACGCATTGTCGGCATAGTAGTTCTTTTGAAACTGCATTGCCTGCAGAGTAGAATGCACATGCGTCGGTAAAGTAGAACATCTTGATTACCATTTGCCGATAAAACGGCGAAAAGTCCCATTATTTTGTATAAAATAATGTAACGAAACAAAACAAAAGCATAAAATAGTATAAACATGTTACATAAAATAAGGTCAGATAATTTAGACACAAACCACGTGTTGTTTATCACCGATAAACTTACCGCGCGATGGTAAAGTCTCGAAGAAACGCGAGGACAATATCTGCGAAAATTTGAATTCGCACGAGGTTTCTTCGACTCGTTAACGATTCATACGCTATAGATCGGGGGAAGCTGTTGATTTGAAAGGACGATTTGCGGTGGATATTTGCACAGAGGCGCCGTTAAACATTACTCCTAAATTTACCCGATTCCCGCGACGTACTGCGCTAATCACCGCTTATTAAGAATTGAACGGTGGGGTCGCGCGAGTGGAAAGGTTTCTTTGTCGTCGGTGGCGCTCTTTAAACGAGGGACTGTGCCCTCCGGGAATTGCACCTCTCAAACAATGTCTGCTCGTTACGAACCCGGCCGCCGCGCCGGTATTTGTCGGTGGCAGTCGCGGCAGTTTCGACGACAATTCAAACAAAGCGCAATTAATACCGGGTGGTCCGATTCTCCGGGCATTAGCCGCGAGATAAAGCACCGAGGAGAAGCGGAGTTGCGCGCGATTTGCCTCGCACCGACAAAACGGCCGCTTCCGTGTTCTTGTTATGCATCGTGGATCCTGACTGTTTCTGGGTCCGTGATCGTTATCTTGATCGGAGGAACGGTACTCTTTTAAAAAACAATCACCTGCATGTGTACTGCGACACAAAGGCCTTTTGACAGATCGATGTTGTCAATAGATAGCTAAATATAGAGTCAGTTGAAAAGGTCTCTGTGCTAGACTGTACACAAAACTGAATAAATGTTTTTAAAATCCGTCGAAACTATTTGATCTCTTTTCAGACGTATACAGAAAAAGATACTTCAAATAACGTCAAGGATCATCCCTTCCAAGATAGTACTACTTTTTTACTATTAATTTTACTTTACTAACTTTTTTGGGAAACTGTATAATATAAAACAAACTCGCAGAATTATAACGAAAAAGTTTTTATCACACGAAGCAACACTAATTTGCAAGTTTTTCGATTATATTAGGTTTAGAAAGAGATTATTGGTCAAAGAGACTTATTTCCTGATAAGAATCATTCATTAGGGTCGTAAGAAACACTGCACCATGTATTATGATAGTATAATGACGTAATTTCATTTGTTTTACAATGATTTAACTATGTTCTACCAATCCGATCATCTTGAAACTCCCTACCCTTCATAAAATGCAAGAGATCAGTTCGAGTAAAAAAGATAATGTTTAGGGTGTTTTCCAATTTAAAAGCATTGTTTTGCACACGATATAATTAAAAATTGTTAGACTATGTTTATCCTGCTAGACCCTTGAAATTGTTATTAAATTATGCAACGTCCAACAGTTCAAGGATTACCCTCTAATCCTTCTCGCAACTCTCAGTGTCAGGAACGAGCAACCTGTTTCTGTCGCTTACGTCGGTAACCAGCGACGCGTCTTATAAATATATTTTCTCGCGTAAAACCGTTTAGCACGGCTGTCGCTCCTCAAACAAGATTAGACAGATTAATTTTCTGTGTGTTGTAGGGAGACTCACCTATTGGAGACGCGGTGTTGGCTTCCCGAAGGCTGACGGTTTCTGGTTCAACAGCAGCTTCGTCTTCTTCGATCAATGGCGGCGGAGGTACCAAGGGTCGCGACTCGTAGCCCCAATGCTGCCGGAAAGCACGTGCGCCGCCGTCCAATCGCACACGTGGTAACTCCACGAACATCGCATCCCCCAACTGTCAATCAACAACGAAAATCATATTTTTAATGATAAAAATTCCGCTAAAACTCCGTGCAGCTGTTTCAACCCTTCGCGAGGGATGGAAAATTTCACTCTTGAATTTCTTCCTTCTAATATTCACTTTTTCACACCAATACTTTAAACTTTAAGCGTATGACGTTCGAACCACGATACATATTAAAATAAGGACTTAAATACGTATTACAGAATTTTTTTAGACAGGCTTGTAATTATAAATACAAGGATTACACGTTTAAAAATAATGCGACATTTTAGAAAAAATAAGGATATGGGGAGAAGTTAATTTAGTCGATGTTGACGTCACAATCTTCTTTCTTGTAATATTTATGTTTTCATATTAATTCGACATTCCAACCACGATACATTAAAATAGGGACTTCAATACGTATTCCAGAATTTATTTTGGACAGGTTTCCAATTTTAAATGAAAGGATTACGCCTATAAGGATACACCTAATAGTTACATGCGCGGGTGTATGCTTCAGAATATGTAATGAAAATTACGTCTCGTAAACGTAGAAACGGGACTTTTGATCTTTTATCTATCGCTTTTGACTACTGAAAACCCCCATTTCTGCATTATCGAGCACTTAACACGCAGAATCAGTGCAGTAGCGACGGAATTCTAAATTGCCTTTGCCTGGCGACACTATTCCCGAAACCGTTGGAAGCAAATCCTTTGCGAATGTCTCGAAGGAACGAATTTCCTTGCGAGATTCCGAGAATTCTGAGGCACGGTGTGCGGTTTTATCGGAAAGAATCTCGGCGACGACACTCACATAACCCCGGACCACGTCCATCTCGGCGCGGAGCAGATTAACGGGCCATGTAATTAATCGTATTAGAGTCATTCGACGCGATCGAACGGCGAGAGACCGGTTCCACGGATCGGCTTGATCCCGATCGAAGGGAGGCGCCGTTTATTCCGTGGAATACCAGTCGCCGAAGAAGCTGGACAACGACTGGCCGGTGTCTGCCGGTTTGTCTTAAAATACAGTAGATTGACCTGACGACACGCTGACGTCACTAATTAGAACTCATTGAATGCGGTGTGCATCATTGCCACCGGGCCTCGTGAAATCCGAGGGAACGGAGACCCCGCTCTCGGTCACGATTCCTCACGATTTCAAGGAAATATTTATTGGCAAATATTTAGGGGTGTGCCGCTAACACAGATTACTAGACTGCACAAAACGTGCATTTTTTATGAGTGATAAGAATATTTCATGACACGAAAATTAACATTTTTATATTTTATAAACGAATGAAGGAAACAAGTGTCGCAAATTTTGTTTCCTCAGCGAATGAATTATATCGTCAAACGAACAAATTATATCTCATGCTTATATCGTTCATTTATTTGAAAAATGGCATAAGTAAAAAAAAAGGAAACTTTATAGGAGAGTCATTCTCGAAAATTACCTAAAATTAATTATTTCTCAACAATTTATATATCAGATGATTGCATAAGTTCGTGCTCGATTTGACAATAAAATTCAATGGTTAAATTTTAAAGATTGGTTAAAGATTTGGTTAAATTAAAATTAAAAAATGGATAAATTTTCTACAATTAGAAAAGAATGGTGACTATATGTATAATTGATTAATACAGTTCTTTAAAATTTAACCATTGAATTTTATTTTCAAATCGAGCACGAACTTATGCAATCATCTAATATTTATTGTTATACTCTTTTTTAGATGTACATCTCGAGTTGTGTCACTTTTCTTATGAATGAACGATATGTCAAGTCCATAACGATACACAGTATATTTATGTCGAAAAACAATCTGTAGCATTCGTGTCTCTTCCAAAATATTTCTATAATAAATGTATAGGAATCAAAAATTCAAGAGTGCTTAATTTTACATGAATTCAACGAATTCCTTTTGTTTCCAAGGCTAATGTTCCTGTGCTTTTATTGAAACGCTCGTTTTGCCTACCGCAAAATACGAACGTGCGCAAGCACAGACGCTCATAGATTGCAACCAGGTAGTCACTGTAACGAATAAAAACCCCGTAACAATAGATCAGCCTACTACAATAGCAAATTAACGGGTTGCAAGTGCGTGAGGAGAGACAAGGCGAATGATCCAAGGGAACAAAAGGAAATAGAGGCAGAACGGGAAATTATTAATTTCGATTTGTTTCGCGCGCTCGATTGGCCACATGGCTCCCAATTATTTGCCAATTACCGTTCCGAACGAATTTCTGCCCGCACAATCGACGAAACCGG
The DNA here is from genome assembly GCA_963966675.1 of Lasioglossum calceatum. Taxonomy (NCBI): domain Eukaryota; kingdom Metazoa; phylum Arthropoda; class Insecta; order Hymenoptera; family Halictidae; genus Lasioglossum; species Lasioglossum calceatum. Next base: position 9,947,000 of record OZ016549.1, read on the forward strand.
CGCATTTTGCAACTGGTCAGGCGAATATTCGCGACACACGCACACATAGACAGACAAAAACACATGCACATTGCGGTGGTTGTTTGCTTCGGTGATTGATGCGGGAGTGGACCAACGATTTGAATAGTTTTGTAAACTTGACTGGTCAATGCCTTAATACACCGGGTGTTTCATTAGTAGCATGTATTAGAAAATAATCGTACTACATATAAATGGAAATTATAACCTACCATCAAGAAGACATATCCAGAATGGAAGAATCGAATTTAATATTTTATTCATACCCTTGTCGAATAAATGTATCAAATCAATTATTAAATGTAATCGTAGCTGCATATTTCGCGCATTTATCATTTTAATAATTACCCCTTGCCTTACAATATCGTGTCTAACTAGTGATGAATTTTCTGAACAGATTCTGATAAAAGTCATTCTTTGATCATGATTACTCCACAATATTAACCACAATGAACCCAGAACAATTGTCTGCTCGAAGAAGAGTATCCGATCAGAGCTTTATTTTTAATTTAATTAATAATCATATTGATTGTCCCTCTCTACTTACGCAAATCAATTTCTATGTACCGGAATGTGTACTGAGAACTACAGCAGGATTTCAAACATTTAAAGCCAGATCTACTTATGGATTAATTAATCCAATAAATCGCATTATTACAGACTCTAGGACTATCTAATAATCGTATTGATTTTTTTATTGAGTCTTTACACACTTTTAAAAAACAATTGCGCAGGATTATAGGATAGGATGTATGGTTTGTACCATTAGTTTTTGTGCATGTCCCTTCTATGTTGTTATACGAGTAGTCTTATTTTTTATTGTTTTCTATTGTAAACATTTATGTAAGAGGGCTTCGGTCCGTCTATAATAAATAATAATAATAATATAAAAGTGTATGTTAATAATTTCCTTTAAACCGAAATAAAATTCTACTTTGGTTTTGTTAATGTACAGCTATTGGAGAACATGTAGGCATACAATAGATATAAATTTTCTCCCTTTTTAGGAAATTATGATCTACAAAAAAATGTTTTAATCACTGAAACCGTAAAATAAATCGTAGGTCAAGGGGTTAATATCGTACGGATGAATATTATTTATGTGATTTCTCAAATGTAGAAAGTAAAATATAATGAAGACAGTAAAAGGAGCATTGAAAAATTACATTTTTTTCATTATTGCCATTTTTTAATTGTATTACAAGAGGAAAAGAATAATAAAATATGGTTCGTATAAGCAGCATGACGCATTAACGCTGCAAACACTGAAAATTTATGAACTTTTATGCGAAAGATTGAAACAATTTTCGTCCATTACGAAAAATTTCCGTTGTGAATAAACAAAAATGTGATAAATGCACAAAATCTATTATCAGGTGTTCGGTATTTCATTCGAACAAAAGGGGTAACGAAACGATGCACAGCACAAAGTTCACCGTCTATTTATTCGACGCCGACATGAACAGCCCGCATATCGCAGCCGGTAAATATCAAGTGCGTGATTCCCGAGTCCAACGGGAAAAATAAAAATTCATCGTCCGTTACACATCGGACAACCAACAAATTTTTCGGGCGAAACGTTCCATTCGAACGCTGCGTCGCACCGCGCCAAACAAATTTTTCCATCGGGCACACGCCGCGAGCCGCGCCATTGCGTTGCCCCGAGAGTTCCAACGACTTCATTCGATCTCCAAATTATTCCAATCCAATTACCACCGGGTCTGAATATAAATGAAAAATCCATTAACGCGAAACGTATCTCGTTTTTCCTGTCCATCTGTTGCACCGTTCGAGCGACGGATTATCGCGGCGACAGGGGGGGTTGGCGAGGAGACAGATGGCGTGTCAGTTAACGAAAAAAAGAGAAAAAGGCAAAAGAGCATTCCGGCGACGAGATTCAAGGATTTATCATTTTCGAAAAAATATTCGCACGAAATGAATATAATTGTTGAACGAATTATTTCAGTGTATATTGAATATAAATTAGTGGATAGCGGATTTTATGCGTTTATGGCAAAAATGAGTAGGTGTAATTTAAAACATTAGAAGAATTGAGAAGTACATACATAATTTTCAACATGTTAAACATATTAAGAAAGAAAATGAATTTTAATTTCACTCCAGTTTGCTGCAAATCAGGTAGAAAATGTTTAGATCCGCCGTCTATAAATTAGACTGCGGATTTTTATCCATTAGTTTTCTCTTTAGTCATTTACAAAGTTGTAAAATATTTTTAAACTCTTTTTATCTGTCAATTGTTTAAAATTACATCCACCTACTTTCGTCAAAAAAACATTTATACGTATTTCCCAGTAAATTAACCCTTCTAACATCTCGCAAAAAGAATTTAGTCCAATTTCAAAGAAGTGATTAGTTTCCAAAGGGTGTCCACTTAATTTTAAAAGTTTAATCCTACAAAAATTGACGGAACAACGGAAGCCGGAATAGCCTCTTAATTTCTGGAAACTTGATTTTGATCGCGACCGATTCGAGTGGGAGGGATGTTACGATATTTTCGATCGATCGCGCGAACGGACAAGCTGCGATTGCAGTTAGCCCGCGTTAACTGCAATTATCAGACTGCCGCGAACGAATGCGTCCAATTACATGATCCAGTATTGGCCGCGAACATCGCCGGTGCAACAATCCACCGGCTCCCGCCAATTAGTGTTTGCATTCTTCTCGAACGAATCCCGCGGTGAATACGTGACCCCGTTTGCCTCCGAGGTGTTCCATTAACGCAATTACTCTCGACACTAATTCCAGCTTTGCTCTCTCTCTCTCTCTCGCGTGCGCGCCTTTTCTCCGTTTTCATGCAAGTCGGCTGCACGGTGCCTAACGTCAGGCAGTTTCGCCGGAATTTCGACGGAAATCGCCGTCCGTCCACGCTGCTCCATTGTACGCGAAATCGTGGCGTAATTGCAGGGCACCGAGTAATCGACAGACCCGTGCCCCTGCGGTGAGGGTATTTTTAAGGGTGGGACGTTTTTAATTGACCTAGCGATAAGGAACGGAGTCAAATACTGATGTACACGCCGCGGATTTTATGCATTTATAACAAAAATGAGCAGGTGTAGCTTAAGACAGTAAAAGCATTAGAAGAATTAAAAAATTCTGTTGTATTATTTTCAACCTGTGTTAACCATATTAACCAAGAAAATCAATTTCTATTTCACTCCAGTTCGTTATAACTAGACTGCGGACTTTTATGCAAAATAAAACACGTTTGCATTGATTGTAAGATACAGGAGCCAAATAAAAATTTCATTCTTGTTTTGATTATCTTGTTAAGGTGAAACTAATACACTGATGGCCTTAAATATTTTAAATACCTCTCTCTTAAGTTGTACGTACCCATTTTTGTCATAAATGCATAAAATCCAGAGTCTAGTCATAACATCACAGACACAACTCGTTAACCATTTGTATTTGATCGTTTTCGTGGATCTAGTTCCAACATTTTTCGTTCGTCAGCGTAGAGGGAGTACGAAAACCAGTGGTTATTGTGTGAGACACGAAACCCCATATGGTGATTGGTCTACTTAGTCAACTTTTATACCTCGTCTGTGGTTATAATTCAGGTAGAACATTTACCAGTGATGTAATCCAGTGACGTAATCCCGTAATGTAATTTAATGGAATTAGCCAATAGATAGTGGACCTGTATAGGTGGACTTTTCATTGCTAATGGCGTAGGTAGATCCTATCAAACATTTACGTATTGATTTTTTTAAAGCAATTTTCCAACCCATTTCATCGAAATCGAATAATTGAAAGTAGCTGCCAAAAAATTATAGTAACTTTAATTTTTAAAAATTGTAATTGTAATTTAGATGGAACGTTTATAACTCCGGACCAAAATGAACCGTACACTCACCACCAGGATTAATGATTTAGGAAAGGAAACAACATGCATTACTTTTGAGCGAGTAATTTATGTGTCATCCCCTCCATCTATGCTCATGTAGACGACTTGTCCCCTCATTTTACCATCCCCCTCTACGACACATCACGTGGCTCGGGGCGTGCCCTCTCCGCATTCCTTCCAATTGACTTCTATTCCGCTCCCAATAATACTAATGTAACAATACCAAAAATAGTATGATAATTTCACAGGTGTTCGCGATGCAACGGTACCAATCATCGTAATAATCTAAATTGTACGTAACAACTAGAAAAATTAATATCAAGGGAAACTTGTGTCGTGGAGCTATAAAAATTTCGCTGACTGCAGAAGATCGTAGCTACGAAGCCAGTTGGTGGAATAACTGGTGGCAGGGAACGTGTTAATTTTCGTAGCCCCTCGGCGAGGGGATGGTACGTCTGAAAAATCAGCCGGTTAACAGGTTAAATTGCGAACGACATCGACGAGGGTAAAGTGAGGAGCAGCTTTCTAAACGGAACCGTCTAGGAACACGTCGAAATTCCGATGGGCACGGACAAGAAGCATCACGGACAGCCGAACGACCGGACTAACTACGTGCGTGGAAACCGAACGATGCATCCAGGGTTTTCGAGAGACGAGAACACGAAGAGAGGACGAGGAGGCCGTAGTCGGTGCCGGTGAAGAGCACGGGGGAGGAAGAACGGGGCCGAAGACTCATCGTGGACGAAATTGCATTACACGGGAACGTGAAGGCTCAAAGGAGCGAGCGGTTGTCTAACCGTCTGGCTGAATTCACAGGAGCAACATCCTTCGGCAGCCAGCCGAAGAAACGAAAACGAGCGAGTCCCCGGCAAAGATGCCGCCTGCCTTTCTCGCTAATTCAATCCTTCTGATTTGATCCCCCTTCCAGCCATCCAGTTTCTCTTGTCTCGACACCCGTTCCCCACCTAAGGAAACAATTAGTCACGAGCTTTTGAGCGCCGAGTTTGCTGACATCGGAGCTAGGACACTTTACGAGCTGCGAGTGCTCATCGCATGATTGCTGTTTGTTCTGGATTTTGGAATTCTACCAGGCGAGCCTGAGCACTATCATCTGCGAATGTTTGCGGAATTATGGACCAACTAAATTAGCATGCAATTATAATACTTTGAAAATCTTCTACATGATTTCACAAGTACCACACGAGATCTAATTCCATAAAAACACCCGCAGACTTACGGTAACCCGGACCAGAGTCTCCAGATGAAGACTTGTCCCTCCAGTCTACCACTCTTCCCCTTCCACGACGCATTCCCCACGCCTCCTGGAAGTTAGCTCCCCACTTTTAGAATTACACTTAGCACGATTCAGCACAACTGCTGAAATTATTTGTAAATTGGAGGGCTAACTTCTAGGAGGCACAGGTACTGGCAGAGAAGGGACAAATTTTTCCCCTCATCTGGCAATCTAACCAAGATCTAGCCCCCCACTTGTAGAATTAACCTTAGCACAATTCAACACAACTGTTGAAGTTATTTAATCAATTAAGAAATTGTTTAGGAAGTTAGTGCTCCACCTTTGGAATTAAACTTATGTTAGCACGAATAAGCACAACTGTTGAAATTATTTAATCAATTAAGTAATTATTTAAAAAGTTAACCCCCACTCTTTTAGAATTAAACTTAGCACAATTCAGTACAACTGTTGAAGTTATTTAATCAATTAAGAAATTATTGAGGAAGTTGGTGCTCCACCTTTGGAATTAAACTTAGCACGAATCAGCACAACTGTTGAAATTATTTAATTATTTAAGAAGTCAGCCCCCCACTTTGGAAGTTAAAAGAGAGAGGGTGACTTTTTCCCCTAAATTCGTACTCCCTCATCTGGTGACTCTGACACAGACTTATTAACTGGTCAAATATGTTCGATTTTATTTTGTGCGCACGATCTGCTAGTGCATGAAGGAATAAACTGTTTTCTTTCTGTGATCAGAATACATTATTGAATCTTGCGAAGCTTCTGGAAGTTCTGGTAGTTAATATAAGCAGCGTGTTACTACCATTGACACGACCTCGATCGCTTATTAATGCTAAACTATGGTAAACGTGTTTTAGACAAGCTTCGGTGCGAAATGATGACAGAAAACTGTGCAGAACACTAAGACACACAAGGATATACGGTGAGACGACACTGTGACAAAAAAACAGACACAATACTTTCAAGACAGAAATTTGAACAAACCTTGTTGTGAGACTTGAACATACAGGCGGTCCCGGCGAACAGCTGCGTCCAAGGAAAGATACAAATTCATTACTAATCTGTTCCTTTTGATACGCATAGAGTTCTTAGAGTTAGAGCGCTTCGCGTTATAATAATTGGAGTACAGTCATTATTATAATAAATGTATTATATTATTATAAATATTGAATGCTTAATGGTAAACAGTGTCGACAATTTAAATAATAATAAACACGAACTCATAAAAGTTGCACTGTGCCATCTTGAAATATTACCAAACATGTATAATAAAATGTAATAAAAATATTTTTTTTTTATGTTTTGTTGTAAGAATAACCTTTTGTACGAAAGAATAAACTGTCGATCAGCAAATTCCGTGATTCGCGTCTAGTCCGCGAGAACGTACGAGCATTTCCCTATGAAACGAGCGTGACTGGTAACAAGGGGCCCGCTGCTCGTTACATGGTGCACGTACACATGGTCTGCGGGGTAGGAACCGAGCATAATTAATCGACCGCTGATGAGGATAATTAATGTCCCGAGTGCACGGCTAAATTAATCGAGTGCTTCTCGAAGAGCGCGCGATATTACGATCGTCATTATTGCCAATACGATCGGTGTCGTAATTTAAGCGATTCCGATGCGACGCGTACCGCGGTCGTCAACGTAATTAATAAATCGGGAGAGCTCGTGACGCGGAGTCGATTCGGGGTTCGATGCACGCGAGCGAACGAAAGGGAAGTCTACTCTACGGAGACTATTATAGTTAACGCGCCGTGGCACGTTAGGAACGACCAACTCGGAAAGGACTTGGAAATTTCATCAGTATACAAAGGAGAAATAATATCGACCAGTAATAGTTGTAAATAATCTGGAATTGTAGGCATTTCCTCGTTAAAATCTACAGGATTATTATAGAAAAAGTGAAAAATTTCTGGTTTCCTCAACTGAAGTTTAACCATCCGGCGCTGGCAGGGAGGGGGTAGCTTTTTCCCCTCGGTTCAATGCAATTCCCCTGATCTGACGGCTCTGATCGTATTCTTCTGCTTTCTGCTCTTAGGATAAACAATGGAGATTATTGTAATTATGAGAAAAGAACTTTACAGAGGATTTCTGTTTCGACGCAGCTGGATCTATTTGGAGAGATGTTAGAGCGATTTGTACGCTTATACGTCGTTCTAGTTTTCAAACGGCTATGATTCGAGCAGATGGGAAAATGACCCACAAAATTACGCGATTCCGCGAACCATGTTGCGCAATGAATAACCACTAGTACTTCTTGAAGATCGTGTGACATTTCTATTCAGTATGGAAATTTCTTTTTCATTTGTTCAACATTTCAGAGCTTTACTTCTGTCGTTCGTTTAGAGTTCGTCTAGGAGTGTCCAGTCTTCTAGGCATTTTACATTTTTAATATAATATTTCTAATATTACAACTTGTTTCATTGCCTACAATAAAAATCTTGAAATTGTGTGGAAAATGAACCGATTATTTCAAATTTTTCCCGAGTTTTACTGGACCCGTTTACGCAGTAGTTAAATATTTCGTACCAATTCTAAATCCTCGTTTCATCTTCAAAATATCAGTTCAAGCATCGACTATCTGTCCAAGAAGAATTTTCACTAAATTCGAGGAATCTGTTGCAGGAAAATTCTGGTTCTACGTCTAGCGATTCTTCCCGTAACTGGAGGTAGAGGGGAAAAAAAGAGTTTCAGCGAAATTCCATCGACAGAGGGTCCACTTTATCAGACATTCCGGTCTCGATTTATTGGTAGACTGCAATAGGATTTACTTGCCGACCGTTTCGAGTTTCAATCGCCTCGACTCCGACTGTTGCGAGCGTGTCTCCTCGACCAACGCTATCTAATTCGATCCACACGATCGATTCGCTCCGATCCGATTCGATTCGATTCGATCTGATTCAATCGATTCCATTACATCGGTAGATACACGTACGATCATCCGACGATAATCGATCTGTAAGCGACGCTGGAATCGATTCGCGACCCGGAAATCGGTCACGATAATGGAGCACGTATGCACCCTATTCTTCTAGCTATTACCCTTCCTTCATGCCTTTTACGTTCGTTGGCCTGTCAGTTGGAAAAGTGTTGCGCCGATAGCTGTCTCTATGTATTCAATCGACTTAACCCACTTGTCTCGCTTTGAAGTTTCTATATCGTTACTTCTAAATCTTTCAATCGTCGTAGTTTTGGCACGGATGTGTGCCTCGGATGTATCGCGCTGTGGATTTCTATACAATTACCGTTTCCAACGAAATAGGAACAATGGAAACATTGATTTCATTCAATCATGTGATAAAAATAAAATAAAGATTGCCATACACGTTTATTTATATGTAGACATGTTCTCTTGTTCTTTGCTGACATAGGTCCGTTCTTACTGGATAATTATTATAATTATCGTATTATAAAGATTAATTTATTTTTCTCTTCCGTCGTTTTATAAAGTTGTGAAAAATGTATCGATATTTCAATGTATCGAAATAAAAACAATGGAAACATTGATTTCATTCAATGATGTGATAGATTAATTTCATTCAATGATGAACAATATACAAAATAGCTTATGTTATAATTTAGCATAGTATAAATAATTTGTTGTGATACTACAGGTATAATTATTTCAGGCTGTCTTGCTATGAAAAATAATGATCGATCATGAATATTCCAGGTGATGAATTTAATTGAACACTATCAAGAAATGTTATGGTCTAGTTTACACTAAATGGCATAAATTAAAGGATCTAATTATATTATACTTATTTACTATTATTCTACAATACATATACAACTTCTGAAATGATTAAGATGATCGTGTACAAAATAATTAAATAAATTCATTGATTTGCGTGATGTATAGCAATAAAATAAAAATCTCAAGATACACGTGTAATTTTCCCAAGAAATGAAAACAGCTTCGACTGGCGGCGGGTACCTCGATCGTCGACGACCTATAAATTTCAATGAGACGGTGGATTTTGTATTTTATGTAATGAGCGGAACACTAAATTTGCACGAACGTCAGCAGTCTGATTCACAGAGTATTTACGCGAATCCGTCGGCAGCGTACACGGTAGGGTGAACTAGACTTCAGGAAGCGATTCGATAGAAAATAATATGTATCTCCGTCATTCCGATCGTTTCCTCTGGCAATGCCTGCTATTAAGTCTCCTCCGAACAGTTCGCGAACCGAGGTCGCGTGCACACTTAACGACGTTCCGCCATGCGACCGCGTCGTTCAACATCGACGCGACACTTTATATGGAAATCCGCAATCTCGTCGCGCGATATCAAAGGGCAACGCGGATGTTGCGCGTATCGGTTCGTCATGATCCACAGAATGTCGGGTTTTTTTTTCTCCTCTGCGAGGCATCAAAGGATGCTTCAATGATATTGCACGCGCGCCGCACGCGGATCTACCTCGAATCGATACGCGTAAACCCGTGTATGAAGTATGAAACCGCGGATAGGTACACGCGTCTCGCGAATCGTAACGGAAACGCAAAGAAATATTCTACTTCCGGCGAATACATTGCAAAACATTCCGCCATGTTACAGAAAATTCCATGATACAAGAAACAAGACTCAAGAAACAAAATTAATAGCGAGTTTAATTGGCACAGTTCTCAACAACATTGGATACTGCAATGAGTAGATTGCTGAAGCTTGTGCAAAGTAAAAGTGCAAATAAAACAATTGTCATTAATAGAAATTGGAAAAAAATATTTTCTTGTTGAATAATTTTTTTGATTGTGTTACAGAAAATTCCGTTAACAAAACATTTAAAGACACAACACTAATAGCGATTATAATTGAAACAGTTCTCAATAACGTTGGATATAAAAGTTTCATAAAATAATTGTCATTAATAGAAATTGGAAAAAAATACTTTCTTGAATAATTTTTTTCGTTGTGTTACAGAAAATTCCGTTAACAAAACATTTAAAGACACAACACTAATAGTGATTATAATTGAAACAGTTCTCAATAACGTTGGATATAAAAGTTTCATAAAATAATTGTCATTAATAGAAATTGGAAAAAAATACTTTCTTGAATAATTTTTTTCGTTGTGTTACAGAAAATTCCGTTAACAAAACATTTAAAGACACAACACTAATAGCGATTATAATTGATACAGTTCTCAATAACGTTGGATGTAAAAGTTTTGTACAACCATTGTCTCTAACAGAAATGGAAAACAATTTTTTTCACTGGAATTTAATAATGAATGTTAATAGTGTATTTTAATAAATTCGATCAAGTTTCTACGTCTTCCCTCTACTGTCATTACAGAAAATTTTAAAATATTTCAAAATAATTAAAAGAAAATCCAGAAAACAATAAGTTAATGGAGCGGAAGTTATACTTTTCTTGACAATTGCGAGATTATCGAAAACTGACATTTAATAATACCGTGTACATTCAGAACGTCCACGACGAAACTGTTTTTCCAGCAATTAGGGCAAAGTGTTTCGCCATTGTAGCGGAGTAAGATATTTCAGCAGATAAATAGCTAGATGACATGCGGCGGGCAGGCTAAATTGAATCCGCCTGGCAGGAGCCGTTATGAGATCGTACTTGCAACGGCGTTTCCGAGAGTAAGGAAAATAAAAGTAGCCCTCATTACTCTAAAAGTTACAACCGCAGAGAAGATTGAAAAATACATTATGCATCCCACGTGTGCCAGAGCTACAAAACGAGTATCGTTCTGGTACCAGTTCCTAGTTATACACATGCATACATCAATAATTCGCGAGCCACTTTAGATTCTGATATCCGCCGACTGGTTCTGATAATACCGATGAGATATCACCGCGAAACGAATTTTTCTATTGGAATACTCGATTGCATCAGGCTTCGACATTTGTCACTCGAACCAATGATCATGCAACGAGCCTGTTCGCCAAAAGGTTCATTTTATTACGAACAGGCTTAATTAATTATCAGTAGACTGCGGATTTTATGCATTTATAACAAAAATGGGTACATATAATTTAAAACAGTGGAGGTATTAAAAAGACTTAAGGCCACCAGTGTATTAGTTTCACCTTAATAAGATAAATTAAAAGAAGAATGAAATTTTTAGCTTGCTCCTGTGTCTTGGAATCAATGCAAACATTTTTTATTTTGCATAAAGTTGAATTGTCTCAGCAGGAATGTGCTGTTTTGTACTTCTTCACTTGAAGTCCGTTTTATCGATATATTTATTTACTTCTTTCACTGCATTTTTATATTGTTCTTGTATAGTTATTAAGTATTTATTTTATTTTCTCACGACCCTTATCTTAATTAGTCATTTTTACTTTAGAATAAAAAGAATGAAGAAGAAGAATCAAAAATTCCTCAAATGATTGCAATATGTTACTACCTGTATCTTCTCTAATTATTCAATTCGGTTATTCATTTGTTTATCCAGTTATTCTTTTCATTATTTTTGCTTTAGAATAATATGATTAAATCTTAAATTCTTTATAAGATAATAAAAAATTCCTCAAATGGCTGTAATACGTTACTACCTAATAGAGAAATGATTGAAAAAGGAACTTTCTACTTTACTTCGGAATTACAGGTTTCAGTTCCCCTAGTAATGAACAGAACGAGCTAAATGAAATAATGACATATCGCAGAACGCGTACTGAAATCTTGATCGCAACACAACAAAGGAGTGACATCCGTGTCTCAGATCCGATCTAAACTCTCGTATCCCTTACAATTAGAAAGTTCTCTACTAGGAGGGAGAAAGGAGATAATTAAATAACTCTTGAAACGCGAGCGGAACCTTTTACCACGCGTTGCGAAGAAGTTTCCACCGAAGTTTCCTGATTTATCGGGAGTTATAGATCAGGAGGTAATTTCTTGCTTCCCCGCCAATGAATCACGGTATTACGCGTTCCATCATAAACGACCGAGGAAGATTTATTAGCACCACCCTTCGTATGAGAGTGCAACTGACGTTCGCGTATTTTCTTCGGAGTACTGTTGCGGGGAAAAGGTATCCATTTATGTAACACACAAGGGGATCTGATGGTGCAGATAGATGCGGAAAGATTCTACAGAACTAACGTAAGTAAGTGGAAAATATGAAACAACATTTGCTAGAAACACCAGGTTGTGAACTAAGTTCTTGCGTTCGTATTTTTCTAAATTTGTTCTCGCAGACAAATTAGAAACTTACATATTCTACGGTACACTGAACTTTTTGATTGGGAATGACGACTTGTGTGTCACACTCGTCATGTTTTTACGAATTTTCATTTTCTTTAGTTACGCCTTCTTAACACTAAACGCACCGTGCACTAAAAGCGATTTAAATGTTTTAGTTTATGAAAATGACAAGGTTCTATTTATTTCGATTTTCTGCAATTTTTATCCCAATATGTGGTTGGATAAACAAAATTTATCGAATCAATTTCCATGTGAACAACTTCATAATTTCAAAAATTGTAAAAGGAAAAATATAAAACCGGTTATTTGACCGGCAGTGGTAGGTTTAGTGTTACAAGGTTAATAAATGATCAAGAAATTCACGAAGAAGGGGCGACGAATGAATTTACGCAAAGCAATACGGACCAGGAAATATATCGGAAAGACGCGAAGGAACGTTCGACAGACACTGTTAGAAATAAAAGCGATAAGACTTCCGGTGCGAGGCGAATTGGACTGCGCGTGCAGGGGAACCATCACCGTGAAATAGTTACGTGACTATTTCATAGGTGGTTCTGTTTCTGGGAATTACACCCCCGACCCGGACCGAACAACACTCTGCGAAACTATGCTATAACTGTAAACCGCAATTGCTCCCAGGTCGCATTTCCAAAGCCAGCCCTTCGTCATGAGTCTGCTCCTGTACCCCCGTAGGTCTGTGTTTCGTTTCATCCGACGAAAGGATACAACGCGGTGCGTCCATGTTGTATGAAGCATCGTTCAATAATGCCGAGCTACAATTCAACTTTTGAATCCTTCTCACGTTTTATACGCCGTGTTTCGTTTGAACGCCTCTGTGTTGTCGACCGGGGTTCCACGTATACAGTATAGTCTTGATCTAGGAAAACGGGAATTGTACGATCTAAGAAGAACTTCTATATTTTCTTGTGGAGCCTTCACCAACTTATTCGTGGCACTTTTCTGGTTAAAATCACACTAAACACGATTTAATTTGAAGAGACTTTTCCCATGCTTCTACAACTATGCAAATGTTTTAAACATTTGTAACCTAATACTAAGGTTTCACATATTGCCTTGATCTAGGAAAACGGGAACTGTACAATCCAAGAAAAACTTCTTCATTTTTCATTATATTTTGTGGGACTTTCAACGAATTATTTGTGTGGCACTATCCTGATTAAAATCACACTAAACACGGTTTAATATGAAGAGATTTTTCCCATGCTTCTACAACTATGCAAATGTTTGAAACATTTGTAACCTAATATGTACTAAGGTTCCACATATTGCCTTGATGTAGGAAACGGGAACTGTACGATCTAAGAAAAACTTCTTCATTTTTCATTATTTTTTATGGGTCTTTCGCAAAATTATTTGTGGCACTATCCTGACTAAAATCACACTAAACACGATATAATTTGAAGAGATGCTGCTACATTTATAGCTCGGCCAATTTGAATGAACCACCGTACGAACTGCGTTACACGAGCTTCTACCGCGTTGTACACCGGAGCAATTTTTGCAGCATGCGAATCCGTGTTAAACGAACCCGTATTATACGCTGGCCTGCTGTATAAAGTTAAAAGAGGCAACGTACCGACATAATGTCCGCGCAATTTTCGCAGACCGGAAGGAACAGGAACAAAATGTCCGGACACTGAGCGCGTTACCCCCCGAGGTTCTCTATCACGGTTGCGCCCTTATTATATAATCCGATAGGATCGCAGCGTTATTGGCTTCATTTGGGAAACAGCACGACCAAGAAATTCACCAGTTGCTCCATCTCCCCGAGGAAGTCCTCGAGTGGTCCCTCGTTAGAAATTCATGCTGCGCCGTTCTCTCTCCTCCCACTCTATCCGCTGCACGCCGACCTCTATCCCTCTCGAAAAGCTCTCTTTTCAATGAACCTATCCACGGGATAGGAGAGAACCGCTCGAAAAGCTTTCTGTAAACACGTAAAACCTTCAGTTCGGAATTTTCACTTCGACTCGCGCCGCGTGCCGGCATACGCCACGTATCCCGAACACCGTGCGGAATCTCTGCTGGCATCCACGGCAAGGATTCGTCTTCGTCTATTTCCAAAATACCGTCGTTTCAGATTAAGATGGCTGCCAGGCAACCTGTTCGGGAATTTATGGAATATTCCATCGGATTTTATTCCAAAAGAAATGGAGAGAAACTCGACTTCAGTGACACTTTTTCGTACATTTTTTAATTATGATTTTATCGTTCACTAATGTTCACACATTATTTCTAATTTATTTCTAATCACTATAATCATAATGCGTATAGCAGCAATAAAATTCTGGCGAATTAAATTAACAATTACTGCATTAAGGACAAGTGTCTGCGAGAAATATTCAGCAAATATATGTCACAAAATTAATAAATGCAGCAGTGAGTGGTCCTAACTATTATCAATTATATTTATAGTAATAAGAACTTTATAAAACAACTCCAGGAAACGTCGAATACGTTAACTAACTTACAAAACGACCGAGATGAAGCGTCAAGAAAACACGGCTAAAGTCCACAGCATTAAAGAAGACGGAGGGAAGATTAAACGATTGATTATTTTAAAAACGGAAGTTGCCAGCAACTTCTCGTCAGAAGTTTTCCTCCGCTGTTATTTTCGCAGCGTTTCGAAACTTTGGAGTTCCGCGGTGCACGGAAAACTCGCTCCAACAAACTGGAAAAAAGCCCGTTCCTCTAAACAAGAACGCGGAAGACGACGACAGAAGTAAAAACGAAAAAAGCCTGGATCCTCTAAAGGCTAATACATAATTAATGAGGAAGATCCTAGAAATAATCGGTTTGCATGGGAGCACTATTTTCCAGTCGACCCTAATCGGAGTATTTCCAGTATTTCCAAGGCAGCGGACCGCAGACTGTTGCCATTTTGCAAATAACATCTGCTCGCTTTCCGCGAGGGTAAGACCGAAGAAAAGGCTTATCAAAGAAGATAATGGACCCTTCCACCGCGTTCCATTGACTCGATAATGCGCGGCTTGTTTATTCGTACCCTTCTTCAGTTGCCGAACCCACCCCCGTATAAATTCACCCCTTCGCAACCCGGTATCCTCACGTAACCAGAACCACCCTTCGTCGTCTTCCTCGACCACCCCCTTCCCTCCAACCCGTGCTCGAACACCATGACCTTATGAACTCCCACAATCGGCCACCAGTTTCGCCGTTAAACTCCATTCCTATGGTGCACTCCCGATGGATACAAGGTCGACATTAAGCCCCCGCAGGATCGTTTCGCCGATGAAACAACCCCCACGGAAGGGAAGCTGAATATACTGGGTGGGGCGTTATGAACAGGTCATCTGAATGACTCCCTTGCTCGCGAAGCTAGAAGAAAATGCATCGCTCCAAACTTACTTATTGTTAGTATCGAGGCGCTCATGATCTGAGGTTACTTAATTTTTTGTAGGTGGAGACGTCAAGGAGATACGAAGGTCAACTCTGTTTTTTTTAATGGAACCGTATGGTGTTTTGTTTACATTCTGATGGTGTGTTTCTAGTCGAATGCAATGACCTATTATGGAGGTCATTCATTTAACACGTTATTTACGTACACACATTTACCTTACTTGTAACCAATACGATTTTAGTCGATGAAATACTTCTTACTTTATGACTTCTTTTCTTTTTGGTTATAACAGTTATCGTCCCTGCCAGCAACCAGAAAAGACAGAAAAGTATTTGAAGAATGAATTTCATAATGGATCATTATAATTCATCTTGAAACACACTATCAGAATGTAAATAAAAAACCATACCGTTCCATGTAAAAACAACAGAGTTATGAAAAAATTAGTAACATTATGTAATAAGCTCCGGTACAAAGTAAGTTTGGTGTGGTACATTTTCTTCTGTCTTCAAAAGCATGCAAGGTATTCAGCAGACCAGTTCGTAACGCCCCACCCTGTATATTGGGCCGATGGCTAACAATTTCTCCCGTAGCATGATTTATGGGAACGTTAACGCGCAGAAAATCTTATAGGAGAGACGCCGCCACGGGGAAATGCGTTTTCAACCCTCGCGCATCGCCCACGGTAATTGCTATGTTAATATCGGGGGAATTAAATTGAAACGAACTTCGAGAAATAACTCTGTTGCAATGTTGTAATTAGATCGGCGGAAAGTTTTCTCCTCCTTTTTAATGGTATACTTCATTGAAAAAGAGGGAACTTTTCCGAGGGCTGAATGAAACGTAGAAGCTATCCGATATAACAGTTTAACAAATTTTAATTGAATAATCCGAACTTTCTGTAGAGTCTATCCGAAAAGTATTTTTCGATATCGAAAAATTATCGATATCTAAACAATGGTAGTTTCGTAAAAAATGATCCCACGACAACAAATTTCGGCTCAATTTGAAGCTGGGAGCATCTAGTTTCATAATCCATCGGTCATTTTGTTCCGAGATTTTTGAATGATGAACAAATGGTTCTCTCTCTCTCAGATACATTGCAATTACCAACGCATAATGTTAACCGACATTATGCATTCCTAATGGTTCAGGAAAAATTGCATACGACAACGAAATTACTGGGTATGAATATTTACTACGTTCAAAGAGAGAATCATATTAACGAAGCCGATTCCGAGATAGCTCTTTTAAATGTCAGCCTGTGAATTTCTAAGTGTATGGATTAAGTAAGAATCTCCGAGTCCCTTCGTCTCCGTGTGTTCACCTCGTTGCGACACGACTGGCAAGAAATTAGCTATATACATACAAATTCATGCATCACGACCATTCCATGAATAATGCAAATCCTCCCTCACATTTCCTTTCACTGTCTGCTCTAGAATTATACTACGGAGCGCGCGCACGATACAGTTTGAAATGTATCTTCTAAATAAATGGAACAAGTTCCGTCCGCAGTTAATTAAATTTTAAAGACACATCGCTATGACAACCACGAAAGCTTCTTCTTTCTTTTGTGTGGCTCGTTAAAAATTAAAATTCATATAGAATATACATGGTTTCGCGAATCTCCATTTTCGAAGGCGATTCAAAAGAAAAATAGAGGAAACGAAATTCTCTGCTCGCGAATCAAAGCGTCCATTTTAAATTGTTGATTATAAAGGCATTAAAATAGTACAGTGACATTTAGAGAAAAATAGAGGAAACGAAATTCTGCTCGCGAATCAAAGCGTTCGTTTTAAATTGTTGATTAAAGGCATTAAAGTAATACAGAAAAATATAGAGGTACAATAAAAAACGAGAAATTTATTTTATATTAGATATTAGGTATTAGAAATACGTTTATATTACTTGTAACGTGATGAAATTATTAACAGAAGAAATAAAGTTCATGCACAATATATTTTTATTTTATATAAAAATCCGCAGTCTATTAATTCTTTAGAATGATCCATGGAAAACGGACAGTAATTAGAGAATCAACTTTATTTGCTTGTTCTACGATAGGTAGACTTTTTGTAATAAATTTACTATAATACTGCCCATCAAACTTCCCTCGAATAACATCCTATACATTAAGCTATGCATGGATTCACTAGCGAGATGGGAACTTAAAATTGAAGGGTTCCTTCTCGGAGGATTATCCCCGGCTTCTTAGGATATTAATCCAGGATATGATGGAAACGAATCCACGATCATCCCTGACTTATGTGTATCTTACGATTTTTCTCAGATTTTTATGCCAAAGCCCCTCCTAATTCGACGTTACGGAATTATAAATGTAAGAAGATGTAATTCGGAAACGTGACGGGGATAAAAGCGACCATAAAAAGAATATTTACATATTGCTGTCTCTACATATTGCAGTTATCGTTTTCTACGACTTTCCATTGTCAAGGTAATTTATGAATTTCTTCTTTAATTCAAATACCCTGAGTCATAAGACAGAATTTTTTTAGTTCAGTATATAGTAGCGCCCACATCGTGGGCGTTACGCAAGCAGGAAACCACCCTAATTCTCGTTAGTCTCAACATACTCCCACCTGAGATTGTGAACCACCTAACATCCCTTTTGGAAGGGGTTGGTTAGGTCTAGACGAAAGCATCGTTAAAGAAAACCAGACACAAGGTTTGTAGATCGCGAAGAAGAAATTCGAAGATAAAAGGTGGTTTTTCCAATTGTGAGAAAATGTACTTACAATTCAAAAGAACTTTGCAATGAATTTGGAGTTGTGAATGTTTGTGGAATGACGTTGAAGTCGCATGGATTTAATGTATAATTTATATTGAATTGAGAATTTTGTATAGTCGACCTTGGTAATATTCGACACACTAATATTCAATCAACATATTTCTTGAAGTCATAAAAATATGGCAAAAAATTCTTTTTATAAAGTAATATAAAATATCCACTTCAGTCCTCCGTAAACCAAATTTCAAACTAATGAAAATACAATTAATTAAACACGTGCCAGTACGCTCGAAGAGGTTAGAAACATGAAAACAAATGGAAATGGCTGCCCGGACGCGTTGCTCACGGTCCACAAACATTTACACCGTCAAGACGGAAGTAAGTCCAACAGAATTCTGAAATCCGCAGAAGTAGCCTCCTTCCGGGGGAGTTTTTTCAAGGGAGAGAGTCGAGTGGTAAAAGGGGTTGAAAGGTTCGCGAAAAGGCAGAGCCGATTTATCCGTGACAGGCTGGAGAGAGCCTTCTCCCCCCGAATCCTCACAGGATTTCTTTCATGACAAGGTGGAAGGATCCTATCTCTGGCACCTCGACCCGCCAAGGGAAGACCAAGGCCGGAGGTGCGGATAGAACAAGAAGAAGAGCTTTGTGCGAGTACGATCACGTGCGCGCGCTAGGAAATGCGCTCGAGAAGTCCGAGCGTTGTAAGCTCGTCTACGCCTTCCGAAAAAGGGAGATATCGACGAGGCTGGAAAGGGATAAGGGTCGACAGGGAGGCGGATGAACAGCCACTCCGGACTCCGGACCTCCACAGCCAAGATAGACGACCAGCCGAATCGGGATCCGTCGATCGTCTGGCCGGATCTGAGACATCTTGTTTCGGGGGAATGCATGGTTTAACCCCACAGGCGGACCCTTTTCGCAACTGTAAAATTGATGTTGCTTAGGACCGCGTACAGCTTCGTTTATGCATTTTTTAAATATATTTTTCGAGTGGAGATTGTCCTGTCGTTTCCAATGTAACATTTAATTAACCCTTTGCAGTCGGAGCCATTTTAACTTGAAAATTAAACATTTCTCCCGACCTACAATAATTCCATTGTATACGATTTCTTTCATTTTAGATATGAAATAGTTCCTCATACAATACTTAAATGTGTAGTAATTGATTAGATACGAATGAACAATATTTTGAATAATGGTACAGCAATTTTTAGTGGTGAAAACGAATAACTTTTTAAACATTGGACCAAGCAAGTTTTCCGTAAATAACATTTTTTGAAAATTTCGAAGAGAACAGATGATGAAGAGGTCACAATTTGTAAATTTTTGATCGGCGTCTGCAATTTAGAATGTGTCTTCTGTAAATCTAGGTAAAGGATTATCCATGCACAACGAACGCAAAGGACGTCGTCAGAACGGAATAGAACCATCAATGACTTAGCATTTCGCGTTGTTCCAACAGGGTTTGGAGATGCTGAGCATCACTGTCTCCAGCAAGCAACTAACAATCCACAGCCGGAAAATTGAAGCAAACGGCGCGTTTCCAGGAGAGTGGCCATCGTTCCCGAAAGCGTTGAAACTTTTATCGTTTGTTATACCCAACAAAGCCGCGACCCAGACTCGAGATGGATGAATCCTGGAATCGGTCCTCGCGTCTGCAGCCGCCGTCCCACGCTATATTTTTAAAACCGCAGACTCGTCGTTTCCTGTAAGCAACCCTTCCGGAAACCGACGCGTTAAGCCCGCGCGCAGCTTACCGCGTCGCACGAAACCAACACCGAAATAGATCGAATTACTTAGAAAGCGTCGCTTGGTACGCGAGAGGTCGCTGGTTCGGGAGATCGTGGCGGCGAGATCGAGGCCGTTGGCCAATCTTTTTAAAACCCCCATTAAATTGCCCGTCAAAGATCCAGTGATACCTCCTTGGCCAGACGGCAAAGGGAAGTCACGCCGTTGGAGATGAGGCGACAGAGAACTCGCATCTCCACGCAGATGTCGAGACTCGCAGATGAATCAAAGGGACTCGGGGAGCAAAGACAGAGTGAGAGAAAGAGAGCTGCGAACAGGGAAGAGAGAGAGAGAGAGAGAGAGAGAAGAGAGAGAGAGAGGGGATAGATAGATTTAATCGCACCTACCCTATTCCTCTCACGTCCTGCGAGGGAGACGCTCGGCGAAACGAGGAAGTGGAGGGATGCGAAAAAATAGCGTGGGTGAGCGAGAACGATAAAAAGGAGGAGGGATACAATTTAATACAGAGTCCCATTCGTTCAACCCCCGGGGAGGATTCCATGGAGAAGGTTGCATTTTTTACTCGCGTGCCGTTTGTCTCGTACGTGACGAGTATGAACGCGTCGAATCCAAAGAATCCCGAGCCGGAAAGGAGCACGTGGATTGTCGGATCCAGCGCGAGGAAAAATATTGCTCTGCACGTGCGACACTGCTACCATACACTGCACGCGTCCTACTATCGTTCAGGGCTTCCTCCGCCCTTTGAACGAGACTCTCCTTTTGTTGCCGGTAATTTAAAGACTCGCCGGATCTCACTGAAGCCGTATTTTAATTGCTGCGGCTACGCTTTAGAGTCGCCCTCTGGAATTTTGCCTCGATATTTATACACTTGGACCTCGGACAAGAATTATCTTTTTTCTTCTTTTTGTCGAATAATGCTGGGTAATTGTGTTTTAATTGATCGCTTTAATTTATGTGAATTTAAAAGATTTCATGCCTGGCCACGAAAAATAGAATGTTTCGATTTTCATCTCGCAAAGATGTTTGCATTCGGATCCACGAAGAACAATATGTTATGCTTCGTCGCGATGGAAGACCGCACGTTTCGATACTTTGCTGCGAGATATAGCACGGTTTGCATCTAGCCGCGAGAAATATCACGTTCCACAGATTGCCTAGAATTTCACTGCAGAAATCAATGTATTCTATTATGTATCTGAGATCATTTGAAGTAGTTATTCGTGAGAAAGAACGGACGTAATGTAATCCTGTAGATTTTTACGAGGAGATACCGAAAATCCAAGTTTCGATCTTAGGAATCCACTGGTGCAGAAGTTATGCGTGTTTAAAGTTCAGCGATTTTCAGCGTTGAATGAGGAAGTTGTTTTTAGCGTCACGGTGAAAATCGTTGAACTTTAAACACACATCACTTTGGAACCACAGGATTCCTAAGATTAGAATTTGGACTTTCGGCATTTTCTCACCAAAATCTACAGGATTATATAAAAAGAAGTTAAAAATTTCTGGTTTCCTCGGGTGAAGTTTAAGGCGACTGGTCCCTTGCGCAGAAAAGCAGTGAGAAATCGTAGACCAGCGGAAAATAGGGTGCTTGTCTATTCGAAGGCAAACACGGGGTGGGGAGTAGTCGTGAATATCGAGTGGCGTGCAAAAGACGAGTAGCCCCTGAATATTCCGGGCAAGCTGCGTCGACTAAAAAAGTGGACGGTTCGAGGGCGGCTGTGGGAGAACAACGATTGGTCGAGGAAAAGGAGATGTCCTTGAGTGCATCGGGGGAGCCGTTATCCGGGGGATGAAAGCGCAGGGTCCGCGCCTCTGCTCCGTGGCACCCTGTGCATAATTTATCGTTGGGGTGGATCAAATTCCGTGGTGCGTGTCGAAGTGCCCCGGGCAAGTTCGATTCTGGCGGGAATAAGTCGTAATAATTTACGGTCGCAAGTTTGCTGGCGAAAGTAATCCGCCGAGGATTTCAGCCCCTCCGAGTATTAAAGGTATTAACTCTTCTCCCGGTGCCTTCGCTTTCACGCGCCGCGCCGCGCAGCGCGTAGAGACCACTCGACTGGACCGTGTGAATAAACTCTCGCCAACAATGAGACTTCAAAGGCCACGACGATTACCGTGGAAAATACTTAATCGGTTTGCACACCGAAAGTCAATCCATCCAGTTTTTCAATTCTTTTTGATATTTGTGTGATAAAAAAGAAACTCTGTCAGCTTCCTTGCTACGGTATCAGATAACATTTTAAGAGTGTGTTGGTCACTCCTCTAGGTCCCTGTACATCAAGCAATGTTCATCGCAACCGAACGATGAAAACGTTAGAAATATGTATTATTAGGTCGTTCGGAAAGTCATTTCGTTTTTTTAAGGGAAAATGAAAGCCAGTTTTTACTATTTAGAAGAAGCTTTATGATATTTTGTTCTATGATCTGTTGCGATTTTTCAGGCACGTTAACACTAAACCTATCACCACCGGTCAAAATGACCGGTTCCAGATTTTTTATTTTACAATTATTGTAATAATAAAAATAATTTCATAAGGAATGGTTGTATGGAGATATCTTTAGTAGGGCACGTATCACAATAGGGGCTGCACAAAGTCTGAATAATATCAATCTTGTCATTTTTATAAGGGAACATGCACCAGTTACTTTACAGGCGCGGTAGTGTTAAAGATCCCATGTTTGTAGAATTTCTGTTTTTTATTATCAAAAAATTGAGTTATACGACTTTCTACGACTTTATTTAAAATGAAATTGACACAGCATAAAAAACGTTGGAAGAAGCGAAAAAAATGGTAATCCGATGGTACATCCACTCCTTACACAGCACACAACTTTTTCTGTCGTACACTGGACTCTTATCCTTGTGGTAATAAAAAAGCAAAACGTGATGGAATTGCATAATTGATGCCATCACAAAAAAAATACTTGAATGGTTAGAAAGCACTGCATGTGGCAGGAAATCGCTGCACGAGAAACAAAATTACTTTCCGAATGACCCAATATTTCATTAACTGTATTGTTTAACAGGTGGATATTTATAGATTTCAAGTTACATCAATTTGTGGGATGTTTTTGTGAGATATTCATATAGACAATGACGTCTATGATCGTTCAACCATCATTTTTGTCAATTTTTCTGACGCTACTCTGGAGTCGATCTCCTCTTAGACCCAACACAAACAACCGCGAACTGAACTTGGCAGCCGGAAATTACGAAATCGGATGAAGTTGCCGATATCCTGAGTCAAAACGAAGTTGTGCAGAGCCATTTAAGAGCTAATGGTTTTTTGGTGTACGTGACCATAATATTTTATGAAATAGTATGAGTATTCGAGCTATCTTTCCTTGAATAAAATGTTTTAACAGTTTTAATTAGTCATGTCACGTGAAAAATTACTCGTCTGCTTTTTAACAGAGTACGGCTACAATGTTCCCTTTCGCCCGGGGACACAATATTCCCTCGGATCCGCTTATTACTGTCACAGACTGTCTCAAAGGGAATGTTTAATAACATTGATCGAGATAATGAAAGTACCGATGCTTTCAAAATATTCATGCACTTTATCAGCACTCGGATAACGCTGTAACGACTGCCATTAAATTTGAAACGAGCGAAGTTAGTGGGAAGGATCACTTGTTAGTATGCGATTGGCCAGGGTCTTGCAACTTTGAGGGGCGTCAACAATTGAATCGATGAAACTTCCTTAACAAGCACATTATCGTTACAAGTAAAAATCGACTTGCAACAGTTTCATCGGTTTTCAAACTTTTAATTGTACTTTATGCGAAATAGGACTCGAAGGTGAATGGTTTCACCAGTGAGGCTCACATGCTGCCAAAAGAATTGTTTTTATTTCTTTTTATAGAATTCTCAAGGTCGCCTTTATTTTTTTTTAACGCGATCACCCATTATTAAACACCTACGATGATAGATCCTTTTATTATAAATTCAGTGACTATAATTGCTCAAGGTGATTGAAGGTCACGTGAAAGAAAGAAAATTGTTTTTGACTTTTTTTAGGATTCTCAAGGTCCCCTATAGTTTTTTAAACGGGACCACCCCTTGTTAAACACCTACGATATTATTAGTTTGATAGTCCCTTTCATTAGGAATTCAGTGACTATAATTACTCAAGGTCACGTAAATAAAAGACAACAAAAATATAGCAGCTCTACCATAAAGAAAAAGTGAAGAGAACGAGATGCTCGTAAGTTCGAAGGCGTGATCGCGAGATAACACGTTTATCTGGGTGAGGGATGGTTCAGCGAGTAAAAAAGGAATGACCATGTTCCGTGACATAACCGTAAGGCTGATCGTACACGGGTGTTTTCTACTTGCCGAGTAAATCCCATCCGGAACGAACGGGTGAGGAATCGTTTGAAAGGAAGAAGAAAAAGCGCGACGGCCGTTAACCCTATTCCTTCGGGGCGGTTCAGCGTCGAGTAACGAAGGGTCTCGTGTTCCTAGACCCCTCGAATGTGATTACACGGAAGGAGAAAAGGACGGGAGTCGGGACGGGGTGAAAGAGAGGGCTGCCGGCGGTCTTGATTTAGTAATAACACGGGCTCAACCATTGCGTGGATGGCAGTGGGGAGGGGCGTCGAATTACTAGAAACCTGCGAGACATTCGAAAAATCAAGGGAAAACGACCAACGAGGACAATCGATAACGGTGACAATGCTGGGGCCCGAGCATTTCATACAAACGTCCCTGGAACCTAATGTTTGTCTGCCGTATCGTCTCGATCGCTATTCCTTTTCTTTTAGGAAGTTCTTTTTAGAAACCAAAAAATATGGTTAACCTTTTGCGACTATCATATCGAGGGGAAAACGTTGCCCCCTCTCTGCCAGTACCGGATTAGCCACGTGACATTGTGAGGAAGCGTGGGGGGTATCGTCGTAGAAGGGGAACGTAGAGTGTGGACACAAGTCTTAATCTGGCGATTTCAAACGTCTCCAAAAACTTCAAAAAATTTTTCTCATAAATGAAACTACCACAGATTTGAAGATCGGAACCTCCTCTTTACATCGACACCTTAAAAATTGATGTACGATTTTTTTTCACTGTTTTATTGATTAAAAATGAGGAACAAGTTCGGGTATGTAAAGGCAGCACACCTCTCAGTCAAAGCTCAATAAAACCACTAAAAACAAATCGTAGATCAATGTTCAAGGTGTCGTTGAAAAGAGGAAGCTTCGATCTTTAAATCTATGGTGGTTTCAGGTCGGAGAAAAATCTGAATCCGCGAGAGTGGAACGGTGGAGTGGGGACTACAAGTGTTAATCATTTTTCTGTATCATTCCTTCAACCTGTTAACCTGTTTCCTTCCTTTTTTAAAATGACGAATATGTATAATGGTCATCAAAAAATTTGCATTTGATAGTAGATAAAATTGAAGACCGCGGTGTAGTATAAAAAACACATGCTACTATAAATGCACATTTCTGTGCGAATATCAGTCCGATTAGAGACAGAAAATGCAACGAAATTAATAGAAGCGAAACAAGTGGAGCGATGCTCGAAGCGGACGTGGCTATACAGAGAAACTAATTGTACTTTTAAATTATTCAAATTTATTCAGTCTCCTGAGACTGTTGACATAGTGATATCTTTTTCGTATGCAAGTGGAACGAATTAGCTTCCACTACTCGTCGGCGGCCGTTCATTCGGCGTGGTTTCGTTTGCGCGCTGGAAAATTTGCATTCAACAATTCTGAAGAAGTTGTCTCGAATGGAGGTTATCGTGTACGGAGGTTCGCGAACCTTCATTAAAAAGTTAATTAATCGTGTCATTGTTCTTACCGGACAGCGGAAGTTTATGCAAATCTCCACCCTCGTATCTCAAATTACATGAAGTTTCCTTTCGTTTCGTGAACTACTTCTCGGTACAATAGACGAGAAACTGCATTGAAAATTGTAGGCGAGTTCGGTTTCAATTTTTCGTTACATAATTTCATTAAAAATTCGAAGAGAATATAAACGAGTCACAGTCTAATTGTATCTGCTCTGTATTTAATAAGAATTAGAAAGCATAACAATTGAAAGCATACTTCGATGGGAATTCAAATTGCATCACTTTACCCCCATTCTAAAAATGCTTGTGCTCTACGTCTGTGAAGAAGCAAATATATAAATATAATATAAATAGACTGCGGATTTTATGCATTTTTATTATTTATTTTTATGCATTTTATGCATTAAACATATTTAAGGACATCAATTAATAAAACTCAGCTTGATAGGATACTTAAAAGAACAATGCAATTTTTATTTGGCTCCTGTGTCCTGCAATCAATGCGAACATTTTTTATTTTGCATAAAGATCCGCAGTCTAGTAATCAACATCTCCAAGCTGCTCGAAAGAAGAAACTAAGACAGTCAGGAGGAAAGTTATTACAGACGGAATTAGAAGTTACGCTTATACCCCACGCGATTTACCCTTTCTTGAATTATGGCTGTGTTCTCGTCGCGCAGTAGAAGTCAACTTATCCTCGTGCTTTATGCAGTGCTTTCTGGTCTTAGAATAGTTTCGGTCAGTATATTGTCCTCGCCAATGATCGCCTAGTTATTTCGTGTGATTTAAACCCACTTAAAATGAGAGAAAGTCTGCGAAGACAGTGACGAATCAATATTTAATTCCATTGGGACAATGAACAGATTCTTCAATTTTGTGTAAACGTACAGTTTCAGTGATAAGTCAGCAGAAATCTGTGGTTGTCAGGAAGAACGCCGCAAGTCACATACTTTTACTTTCATGATATTGATTGACACAAGACTTCGGTTAAATTGCAATATTTTTTTTAGCCTTTCTAATTTGTTTCCACGACTTTTTTCTGGTAAATACACAAATCCTATACTATAAAGCTCAATCAATGCATGAAATCAACTTTGAATCAAGTTTTTCCTTGCAACCACAGAAATAGCTGCAGCAGTATCAGCTTCGTGAAAAATTGATCAAGCACAAAGATCTACAAGTTAATGACGACTGTTTCGTGTTGTAGCCGCAAAACGTGGAGAACGATCCCGGATCCCCTTTCATTCCGAAACAAATGAAAAATAATTACGTCCCCGGGGACATCATTTCACTCTACAATCGCAGGCAATCGAGTCAAGTGATTACATAATTTCCACTCAGCCGCGGGAGAATCCCTTTGTTCGGTGGGGCCATTTATCACCGTCCCTCGATCACAGTCGATCGTCCCCGAAGATACGGTCCTTAAAGTCCCATTATGAGACGGTTCCGTTTACCAAAGAAACAGCCGTTTCATTCGAGAAATTGGGGAACGAAGAACACGGTGTAAAAAGAGAGAGAAATTTCAGACAGCCGATTCGTCTCCGGCTTCGAGATCCGTCATTGATACCATAATGAGGAAAATTTCTCTTTCACCGACGCACGGGTAGAAAAAGCACTCGAGCCCAGGGGAGGGAGGGGGGGCAGGGATGGTTATTATACATACAGGGGCGTACGAATAAATTCAAGGAGAGTCCTCTCATGCGAAACACAAGTGGCGAGACGCGGGTGGGTTGCCGCAGCCAGATTCGACGGGATTTGTAGCCGGCCTTTAAACGCGTAATGGCTACCACTTACACGGCGGCGGTACGGAGTCGTGTAGCTACCAGAAACTTGGATCGAGGAAACACGAGTACAGTAAATTCTCTATAATCGCAAATGCCTCGGGGGGATTTGTTTGCATTTATCGATCTTGGGCCTACGTTTTTCGAGCTTCAAAGGCCGATCCGAACGTAGAGAAGGAACCAAAGGCCGAGCCGAACGTAGAGAAGGACAGCACGTGTAAACAGACATCACGGCAACCGTCGATGCGACGGCACCTGTTTGCATTTATAGATCTTGGGCCTACGTTTTTCGAGCTTCAAAGGCCGAGCCGAACGTAGAGAAGGACAGCGCGTGTAAACAGACATCACGGCAACCGTCGATGCGACGGCACCTGTTTGCATTTATAGATCTTGGGCCTACGTTTTTCGAGCTCCAAAGGCCGATCCGAACGTAGAGAAGGAACCAAAGGCCAAGCCGAACGTAGAGAAGGACAGCGCGTGTAACGCGAGACCACGCGCGGGCCTTCGAGCTGTGCCGGCGACTGCGACTCTCCGCGTCTCTTTCTTTCATATACGCTGTCCTTCCTTGCGTTCGAAACTCTCATCGTCAATTAAACCACTAAATTCAGTTCATATTATATCGTGTTTGGTATCATTTTGCATTAGAAAAATGCCAGGAATATGTTGGTGAAAGTCCCATGAAAAAATAATGGAAAATAAAGAAGATAGAATTTTGGTATAACGTTATGATGACTCACGGGCGTTTGAACTGTGCCGACGACTGCGACTCTCCGCGTCGCGTTAGTAGTGGTTCACACCGATATACCGAGCCGAGATCAGTGTTTGAGTTGGTGGGGATATTTCATTGGCGTTTATCGTACATGCCCAGTTTGCGATTATAGAGAATTTACTGTACTTCCAGAAATATGGACTGCGTTTCCGCGAGCTCTTGAATCGGACTCCGCGACACCGAGCCCGGAAACACGAAATAAACTGCTTCTGGGTCAATGTAATGCTCGCGCGTTCACTCGCGTCCGCTAGGTCGACGTCGTCGCGAGGAACCAAACCATAACACTGCACTAGAGGATGTCGATGGGTAACGTGTTCCTTCGACTTTGTTTACTGAACAACAGGAAGACGTAATTAACTCTTCGGGGACGTTGTGTAGTATCACAGATGTTACCTTGATGTGTTGACTAACCCCGTGCATCTAATTTTGTAGCTCAGGCGACCAGATCAAAACTTGTCTCCCCACTATACCTTCCCCCTCCGCGACGCTGTTCCCCCACGCTACCGCGTCAGCAAAGTCACGTGACTAATACGGTACTGGCAGAGAGAGAGAGCAACAAGTCCCATTTTTGTACGTTTCTGTCTGAACTACTGACGTAGCAATTATGGGAACCTATAATCAAATATACACCGTTCACTATGTATCGAACAATTTTAGGAATTGTTAGTAGTTTCACAAATTATCTTAGTCCCACATTTTTCATCCGACAGCTGTACAGGAGAATACTAACTCGTTAGAATGAGATTGTGAATCGGTCACCGACATCTAGAGCTGCACGAACACGGTCAAACAGCTATAAACTAGGGTTCGTGGATACGCCATCTGCGAACCTATTTTCTAGTTATGATTGAGTACTACAGTAAAGTCAGGTGCCTGTCCCACTCCAGGTAGGACATTCGCCGTCGCCGGCACAGTTCAAAGGCCCGCATGTTCTCTGTGATCCGTACTTACATGGTGTTCCTTCTCTACGTTCGGCTTTCGATTGAACTCTATCCGGTCGGCGCGGCAGACGCAGTCATAAAGAAATAATGTCGGTATGCGATAGTTGTCCGTGCAGAACACAGGCTGGTTGACAAGAATCGCGACTTTACTGTATTCAAAATTCCAAGAACAATGTTCGCAAGGTTTTCACTGGAGATTATCTCGTTAAAAGTTACCAGTTTTATTCCTCTAGCACCATTTCCAACGGAAACTCGTCGACACTCAAAAGTCCAAATCAATCCGTCATCAACACACTATAGATTTATGTTCTTCATCGAATAATACAGGGTATCCGAAAACTCCTTCAAGTCCGGGAAATGGGAGGTTCCTTAGGTCATTTGAAGTGACATTTTCCTTTGCAAAAATGGCCGAAGCGGCTTTGTTTAGGAGTTATTAGCGAAAAACACAGACCAATCTCACCAATCAGAGCGCGACCTAGACGCGAGCTGGCACTGTCGGCCCGGCGCGCCAACTGTCTATTGGCCGACTGTGCCAAGTCGCGCTCTCATTGGTCCGTGTTTTTCGTTAATAACTCCTAAACAAAGCCGCGGCGGTAATTTTTGCGAAGGAAAATGTCGCTTCAAATGACCAAAGGAACCTCCCATTTCCCGGACTTGAAGGAGTTTTGCGACACCCTGTATATTGAAATTGCTGGTTACGTTCAATTAAAATACCTTCGATTCGAAAACTGAGGTTAAATAGTATTTCCACAAACAGAGAAATAGAATATAACTACCGTTCATTACCTACACAATCATCTCACGTTTCTAAAGGAATTTCAAAGCTAAATAGCTACTATGGCAGATGTTCGCGAACACGAATGAAAAAACCGCCGAATCCCTTTCATCGCGAGATCGGTAAATGAAGCAAAGATGGTGTACAGTAACCCTTTCACCCGAGGATAATTGCATACACGAAAAGCCTTAAAATTAGCCAATCTCGGGCGAGGATTTGCCTCGAAGCAATGTAATAAGTAGAATTCTGAGCGTCGCGCGTCGGTACGCTCGCGAGGACTGAGGAAAAAGAAGTCCAAGTCGGGGGGACAACGACGCCGCGCCGGCCGGGTATACTTAGGGGATCTTACGAACGACCGAAATGGATCCGGAACAAGAAATCTTCGCCTTCCTCGAGCTTTCTACGTTCGTTCGTTTCACGGGCAACTATGCACGACCCGAGAGGGCCATGGTTTCGCGAGTAAAATAGCAACGGCGAATGGAAGCCAGCGAATTAAACGTGTCAACGGACGGGTATTCCGTAAGACTCGTGGAATATCAATGCCGAGTAAAAGTCTTTTAAACTCCAGCATTACGTTTCAGGGATTACAGGATTTTTCCATTCACCGGAGGCTATAAATTGCGGGAATTAAGCGTTCTCAATTCGACCAGAGTCGTGTTACAACTTTCAAACCGGGAACCTTCTTGCAAATTTCTGTTCGCGAAACGGTTAAATCCGTGTATATCCCTTGAAATTCATACATAAAAGCAGGACATTTTATTTTGACCACCAAACCTGCCGACAGAACTGGGTAAAGTAGAAGTTTAAACAGTGAATGAGAAATAATCCTAGAATAATAGCACAAGTCACGATCAAAAATAGCATATTGAAGGAGTGAAATAATAAAATACAGCAACAAATGCCCAGCTGTTTGGCGTACATTTAAAAGCACTTTTATGCTGAATTTCGATGCTTTCCATATTGATGCGAGCGGGCCGCATAAAAATCGTTAGAATATTCCCCGAAGCGATAAAATATGACGAATAATTTCTCTCTGTGCGGATATAAAATTCTGCGACACTACAAAAAAACATTCGAGCTGACAGTAACTCCGTAGATCGAGCACCATAGCTTCCAGCTGCGTGAACGTTTCATGCATATTTGAACGAGTGTTTCAGAATTGAAAAAATTGCCCGACGCCGCTGAGCTGGGTTCACTATGCAAGAACTTTGTCCTCATGGGTAATATCGACCATAAGATATACCCATGGACTTTTATTACCTAACCGCCTCGTAGTTCACGGAACTGGCGGCAGTGTATACAGAGAAAGATAAAGGAAAAACGAGAGTGAGGGGTGGCACGGTGTAGGATGGAAGTCACCCGGGTAACTCTGCCGGAAAGTTATTAGTTAAGTAAGCTTTTCCAAGGGAAGTCCCAGAGAGTGCGACCGCGATAGGCAGCACACACCTTCTGGCAAAAGTTCACGGTGAAACTTCGATTGAGTTTCTTTCGTTCCGATCCGCTGCGAACCGTGCTACATTCCGCAGAGTGCAATGGTTCGCGGTCTGCACCCGCCGCTATAAGGTAAACGTTCAATGTCAAGCAGTCCGCTCGAGCGCGTGAACACAAGTAGAAAATCGATGCTCGGTTCACTGGAATCTTCGGCATTCTTTCTTGCGATACCGGGACCCCGTAGTAGCTAGAATTCGATTAAACTCTTCGCACTTTTACACCGCACGCTTCACCAGCTGATTTTTGCGGATCGTAAGCAACGTCGTAAGCACATTCTACCTAAAGCACACACGACAGTGAATTATTTCAGAATTTTTGGTTGCAGATCCGATTTTTTAAAAATTCGGAAACATAAAATTGTCGATTTTAAATGTGGCCTGGTTTAACGAATTATTTCTTCTGTTCCGCTTAACAAACATTTACGAAAAAATGCATGAACATTCTAGCAGATAGCACACACGACAGTGAATTTTTTCAGAATTTTTGGTTGCAGATTTGATTTTTTAAAAATCCGGAAACATAAAATTGTCGATTTTAAATGGGGCCTGGTTTAATGAATTATTTCTTCTGTTCCGCTTAACAAAAAATTACGAAAAAATGCATGAACATTCTAGCAGATAGCCCACAGTGAATTATTTTAGAATTTTTGGTTGCAAAATTGATTTTTTAAAAATCCGGATACATAAAATTGCCGATTTTAAATGTGGCCTGGTTTAATGAATTATTTCTTCTGTTCCGCTTCACAAAAAATTACGAAAAAATGCATGAGCATTCTAGCAGATAGCACACACAACAGTGAATTATTTCAGAATTTTTGGTTGCAAAACCGATTTTTTAAAAAATTCGGAAACAAAGAAGAACCAAGAATCTTGCACGGCGAAAATTCACTTGATAAAATATAGTTCATATGTTCTAATTTATAATGGTGTTTTAGAATCGTTCGACTAGGATAGTTGCTAGAAACTTCAAGAAAAATTATTGCGAAAAAATCAGTAACTGCAGCATGGTTGCAGAGACGAATGTGTGAAAAAAAGTGATAAATTGTGAGAGGAAAACGCATCTCCACCGGATAGCATGTTCATTTTGAACCCCCATGTCTCAAGTTCAGAGTCGCGGTTCTGCCCCCATAGTTTTTCACGTCTCCCGTTGCCGACGGAACATCAATAGTGGGCGACCGGCACCCGCAGACATGCTCTAACTATAATCTCGACAGATATTTACAGCAGCCGCAGTTTCGGTCAGAAGTCCAAAGTCTTGAAAGCGTTCGGTTATACAAACAGCAGCCGAAGGGGTATAAACTTTCTAATCGAATTAGAGGCTAGGCGCCCCTTTGCCATTCCAACCGTACGATCAAACAACTCCGGAGCCCGTTCGCCTATGCGCGAGCATTGTGCGCGTGTAAATGCGATAAAACGTAGGATTTCTCTGAACGCGTAGAAACGTCGATACCTAACAAGTGCAAACGCCTCGGAGAGCCCACCGGTATTTCCATTGAAATTCATATAACCGGCATCGCGTTACAACGCAATCTGGAAATTAATTTCGGGATCAAATAAATTTTCTTTCAACATATTTGTTGCTAATTTAGCATTAATAATGTGTCAATCTTCTAAACATATTCGAAATTGATTTTTGGTCATATCATTCGATAGGGTTCCAAAGGAAACCCTTTGTGACAAGTTTCAAATCGGTACACGTACCACAAGGGTAGTTTAGGGTCAGCACGGTTTAATGAATTATGCTCCGTTTATTCTGTTCTGCTCAACAAAAAATTACGAAAAAATTCACGAACGTTCTACCTGGTAGCACACATGACAGTGAATTATTCCAGAATTTTTGGTGGCAAAGTCGATTTTTTAATAAATTCGGAAACATAAAATTGTCGATTTTAAATGTGGTCTGGTTTAATGAATCGCACGGTTTATTGAATTATTTCTTCTGTTCCACTTAACAAAAAATTACGAAAAAATTTAGGAACGTTCTACCTGGTAGCACACACGACAGTGAATTATTTCAGAATTTTTGGTTGCAAAATCGATTTTTTTTAAATTTGGAAGCATAAAATTGTCAATTTTATAAATGTGGTCTGGTTTAATTAATTATTTCTTCTGTTCCGCTGAACAAAAAATTACGAAAAAATTCATGAACATTCCAGCAGGTAGCACACACGACAGTAAATTATTCCAGAATTTTTGGTTGGAAAGTGGATATTCAAAAAATCCGGCCGGATAAAATTGCCGATTTTATATTGAAGTTTTCAGAGTACCAACACTTGGCGGCCGCAGCTCGCCACGCAGTGCATCGCCGAACAAAGAAAGGGAGCGGTGGGTTCATAGAAATTGGGTGGAGCGAAATTTTTCGTGTTCGAGAAGAGGGTAGGAATAAAAATCGTGAGAGAAGGTACTCACAGCCATGTCCTCGCTCCTGTAAGCCGTGAGGGTCTGCTCGTCTTGGAGGAGTACGCAGTAACAAGGTTCCCAGCACGCCTCTCCGGCAGCTTCGCCAACGCAGCATTCGGCTTCTGCAAAAAGAGGAAGATTGTCCCGGGTGAGTAAGCTCGGCCGATCAGGCTTGGCGGCCATTGTGCCGGCCGCTGTCCTAGGAGAGAATAAAATCCGCGGGGAGCTGCGACAATAAGAATAATAGGAGCCCCGTCAATTATCCCCGTGAAAGGGCGCAACAGGAAGCGCGCTACGCGATCTTCGGATGCTGCCTCGGTCGGCGCTCGATAACGATCGATAATTCTCACACGCGCGTCTCTGATGCTGGACCATGCAATAGGGAGGGTTATCCGAGTTTCGCGAGTCATCCTCCGCAACGCGGGGGATTATTGCTGACATATCGCGGGCTGCGCCAGTTTGCAAACGAGAGTTTTCACCATTTTTTCCAAACTTGGCATGTTGACTGAGCGAATCAGCCGTAATTCGAAATCCGCAAAACGAAGCGATGTATATGTATGATGAAATAAACATTGCGGGATTTTGTCGAGGCGATTAGCAGACCGTGGATGTTTATGGGGTCACAAGAAAATACAGTAGGACCTCGATTAACCGGCTTGATCGGGAGACAAACAGCCCGGATAAATAAAGGCCCGATGGATAATCGAGATCCGAGGGACATAATTAAAATGTACATTATATTCCAAAATAAATTCTCCGACATCAATCGACCACATGATATTATTATGTACAAAACATATTATAATATATTACGAGAGAAATACAAAATAGGAAAGACATTGAAAGAGAATCTTGACGAAGATAAAATACAAGACCTACTGGAATTTATTAAGGAATCGAAAATCCAGAAAGTTATACTATAACTATACACCTTCTCGTCGCTAATAAACATGTAGTTGATGCAACGTAAAACCTTCAAATAAAAAAAAAGAATTCTTTATTTTTGAAAATTTATTTCCCTTCATGATACATATAAATCATTAGACTGCGGATTTTATGCATTTACGACAAAAATGGGTACGTACGATTTAAAAAAGTGGACGTGTTAAAAATATTTAAGGACATCAATGTATTAGTTTCGGTTTAATAGAATAATTAAAAGAATACAATTTTTATTTGGCTCCTGTGTCCTGCAATCAATGCAAACATTCTTTATTTTGCATAAAGATCCGCAGTCTAATAACCATATTTAAACGCATATTTGTTTTTATAATCGGGATACGGTTAATCGAGGTCCTATTGTACAAGGTTTTTCCAAACTTGGCATGTTGTCTGAGCAAATTCCGCAAAAACGAAGCGATTTATATGATGAAATGAACATTGCGGGATTTTGTCAAGCTGATTAGCAAACCGTGGATATTTATGGGGTCATAAGAAAAAATACAAGGTGTATCCGAAATAAATTGCCATCGCTCTCCAATTTCGCCAAACGAGGCAACGTTCTCGAAAATCTGTGGAAACAAGGCAACGGTTGCGTGTTTACTATGAAATTGCAGGGTGGTCGAGCAAAGGAGAGCGACACACAGAGGGGCAGAATTTAATCGTTCGAAATATCTTCCGGAGCGTAAAAAGGGGGACCCGATCGATAAACTGTTGCGTCCTCGTAACTCGTGTCCACGTGTCGCCGATTAATGTCCCCGGCGCTTAACAACATTACTCAAAATGTATCTGTGTATTACGCAACCAGGCGGCCGCCACTTGAAGCGATCAAGGGTTCGAGGTACGTGCAGGAGCCGAGAACGGCGACCGTCGTCATCTGGAAAGCGTGCCCCCGACGGGCCACTAAATTAATTACCTAATTTCGAAATCACCGCGGCTCGAGTCGGACGTCACTGCTCGCTACGCAACTGGTAGCCATGCTTGCGGCAGACGGCACTTCTCGCGCGTATTAAACTTTAAATTCAGTGATGCCGTTAAAATTGTCAATGGTCTGATTTTCAGCTTAAAATGTTTTTCTTACAAAAATGACAAGACTATTTATTTAGATCCTGTGCAATTTAAATAACAATACGTGCTTCGATAAAGAAATTTATCGAATCAATTTCGATGTAAGCAACTTCATAATTTCAATAATTGTGAAATGAGAAATATAAAACCGGTCATCTGATGTGGTGGGTTTAGTGTTAGAATTGTCCTCTAAGCTCTTAAATACCTGTTACAGTAAAGCCTTGATCTGAGAAAAACATTCGGGTCCGTGCTTTTTCTTAGATCGTGTATTGACCTTTACACATCAAAACTAATACGTATGACAGGTGCCAAAGTTTAAGGGGAGGGGAAATTCGAAAGTCTTATCATCTATATTTCACGTTACAATAGCTGACCACCCCCCTGTACAACTTCAGACTCGCAATGTACTGTGGGTGATCAAATTATTAGAGCCACTTGCATAAATTGACGAGTTTATATTAACCCTCAGACGGCGGACCATTCTTACAACAATAGATATAATTGATGATGTCTAGGACAATTCGCTGCTTCACTATCGATAGACTGAAGATAAATAAAAATGTTCTGGAAAGTGTAAGTCGGATAAACAAGCCTTTTTTTATTTTTCACTCACTTTCGAAATCCCCATTTTTCTTTCCCGCCAACACTGCGAGTTTCACGAAATATCCCCGGAGCTCGTTCAAGTGTACACTATTGTCTTCTGATGTATTGTCGAACGAAAATATACAACGACACGTGAAACAACACAACAATATAGCGAAAATAATAGTAAGTGTAGAGTGATGCGTAAAAGGTACAGAAATAGAAAAAGGTAAGAATTTTGAAAAATTGTAAAAGACACATAAAGACGGATATAAGTAAAAGCGATTATCGAAAATTTTCAGAAAAAACGAGTACTATTTCCGAAACGACTGCTCGCCGATGCGTGATATGCGGATGTTCGCGGCAAACTGATCTCGAGGGATCGATTGTAGGTATAGGTTTTCCCTAAGCAGGTAAATATCACCGTCAAAGACAAACTACCAGCTCTTCGAAATGCTATACCATCTCAGTGTAATGTTCTCCGCGATCAATGGGAGGTCATCGGCATCTGAAGTGCGCAGTTCGATTTTCAATGTCATTCCGGCCCCTGTGAACGTACGTCTGCAAATGCAACGGACGGAACGCAACGGAATAGACTTACGTAAGCATGGAAAAAAGCATGAATTGTTTTTATGATGTTTACGCAAAAAATGTATCCTTGCATTACAGCAATTTTTTGTTGTTCTGCAGAACAGATTTGTAAACAAACGGTTAGTAATTACTTCAATTTCTGCATCTAATGACTTTGTAATGCAGCAACGATAATAGACTTTGGGCAAAGCGATAGATCTTCGATTGAGTGACTTAATCAAAAGATTCTTGTGTAATACATAACATAAGCTTATAATTAGATTACATATTTCATGCAATAACGAAAATGAATATACATATATAGATTTATTAAAATTGTAAAAAGAAGAAATGCATATTTATATTAACTCCTGTTTCTCACAATATTCTGACGACAATTTTTATTTTGCATAAAGATTCGGAATCTACTTACAATATACATAAATCTACGTTGTAATTTCTTTAATTTTGTGAGTTCACATTTTATTCTGCAATGGATCCGTGAAATTAATTTATTCACGCAATATGTATAGGTTCTTTCACAGGGGAATGCATTCCTTTTACAACATAATGTAGACTCGCATTTGTTTCCGACACAGAGCTCCGATTGTGCGAACTTTACAGTCGAAAGTGTTTTATCCAGAACCCAATCTTTCACCATTTGTAAAGGCTAATAACTACCGTATCACGAATTGAGGAAGTAACGAATACACGACGAACAAAGACTGTTACGTATACATTTTCTCTTGAATGTTCTGAATAATCAAGGTCCTGGATAATCGAGATCCCGGATAAACGCGGCTCGGTTAATCGAGGTCTTATTGTACAATGAGTAATGCATCTCATACCGCGCTCTGTAGTAGTATAATGGATCCAACGTGCCCGCTATTTACGCTCCGAAGAGAATGCTGCGCAGCAATAGCTTTTTCACGATCCAACTTTAAATAATTCAGACATTCGAGTTACAATGGTACTGACTGTAATCGTTGATAATATTAATATCAATATCTATGTTCATTTATACGTTCAAAAAATTCATGAGTGTTCTCCCTGGTAGCACACACGACAGTGAATTATTCCAGAATTTAAGGTTGCAAAGTCGATTTTTTAGTAAATTCGGAAACACAAAATTGTCGATTTTAAATGTGGTCTGGTTTAATGAATCGCACGGTTTATTGAATTATTTCTTCTGTTCCGCTTAACAAAAAATTACGAAAAAATGC
Organism: Lasioglossum calceatum; assembly: GCA_963966675.1. NCBI lineage: Eukaryota > Metazoa > Arthropoda > Insecta > Hymenoptera > Halictidae > Lasioglossum > Lasioglossum calceatum. Next base: position 9,985,523 of record OZ016549.1, read on the forward strand.
ATAAACGTTCTCCCTGGTAGCACACACGACAGTGAATTATTTCAGAATTTAAGGTTGCAAAGTCGATTTTTTAATAAATTTGGAAACATAAAATTGTCGATTTTAAATGTAGTCTGGTTTAATGAATCGCTCGGTTTATTGAATTATTTCTTCTGTTCCGCTTAACAAAAAATTACGAAAAAATGCATGAACGTTCTAGCAGCTATCACACACGTCAATGAATTATTTCAGAGTTGTTGGTTGCAAAATCGGTTTTTCAAAAAATCCGGAAGCATAAAATTGCCGATTTTAACACTGGGTATGCGGGACCCGTTTTAATTTGCGATTATTAAAAATGTAAAGATGCTTCCCTCAGGAATTATTTACCAAATTTATTTCTTTGGGTATATGTTATTGAGAAAATGGCCAAAAATTTGGGGATACTTATCTCTAGCGCTCCGTAATCTTAGTGTTAAATGTAGCTGGTTTAATGAATCGCACCCATTTAAAAAATCTTTTCACCTGAGTTTTCGAAGAATATGGAACTTTCCGCAAAATAATGGCGTTTTGTACCTGCGCCCCGGGCATTTAACATTCGTGTTTCTTGCGAGGTACGCTGCGAAGAAGCGAAACAAAAGGTTCAATGGGAACTTGAGTAATGTTTGCCGAGATCGAAACATTTCGCGTCGATAAAGCACGGTAGGGAACGGTAACGTTTTTTCGAGGAAATCGAGCCGGGAATTCTTTTGTGCCCGTCGCGCGGCCACGTAAACCGAAACAAGGAAAAAAGGGGTACACGGATGGTTTTTAAATCTCTCTCTTCTGAGGGCAGAGGAGCCACGCGAAAATTACAGCTACGAAATTACAAGGCGAGAGTGCTGCGATCCCTATTGTTCCTCGCTCTTTTGCTGCCGCCTGGAAAAGTAATTTCGACGGCGAACGATTGCGTAACGCAAACACACTGGCATAACCAGAATGGATGTTGAAAAACGCGTTGCCGCCGCCATTTGTCACTGACGCGGATTACATTACGGTTAGAAGAAATGTCTAATATATTAGCCGCCGTAAATATGACGGAGAGCCGCGAGTCGCGACGGGTAAGCTCGTCGGACTAACACAATACGTTCTTTTAAACTACACTAATTACTTGATATGAGCCGGGCGAGTTATACTCGTCGCCATCTTGGAATGGATTTCGTTAGCTGCAGGTGCACTCCAACTTTTTATACATAATATGATATTAACACTAAATGAATTCCTTATAATATTGAAATAACAAGCACTATCTAACGGTTCATTTCTGACAATACCGTAAAAATTTCATTGCATTAATTTAATTTAAAATAATGTGATGTGAAATAACTGATTAACACATTTTTTTTAAATTTTGACTTCGACTTGAAGTCAGCAAATTTTTAATACAAGATTCCCTGAATCTGTAGTTCATGGTTGAGCAGGAAATCCTGCTCGCTCGCTCGACAAAACATCGACGAAAAACTGAGTTACTTGCCGGAACTACATTAATTATAACTTCGAGAAGAATTCCGGTCGGAAGTTCATCAAACCATCAAACTTTTCTACATCGTTGGAAAAGAATTTTTAGCAAACTCTGAATATCCAAGTTGTTCCATTAACGGTTCAACGACGTAGCTGGGTCAGCGGTTAATTAATGTTGGAACGTTTAAAAAGCCATCTCTTTTCGATCGAGGTTTCAATTATCAACATAGCATATTGCCGGATTAAAAATTCACAGCGGAGCGTCATATACCCGGACCAATAAAAACGTAAAAATAATTTTCAGATTGACGAAATTCTAGGAAACGGAGCAATCACCATTTCTGATACATAATTTTAATTATTCAACCAGAGACCAGAAATAAACATAATGAAGATGGACAGTTCGTTTAAGTATGTAAAGATCCTCCGTCGACACAAATTCCATGAATCGTACAACTGGTTTATACTAAATTGTAGATACATGAAAATCCGTCTGATGAACCTACCTATTTCAGTCAGGGATAAAAAAAGTTACAGAACTTTTTCGAGAAACGTCACAGATCGAACAGAATTACATTAGATTAAAACAGCAGTGCGCGAAGCTTCGTAGCTTGAGGATGAGAACAACCATAATTTTTCACCGGCAGTTCGCCTGCAGGGGAAAAAAGGGGTGACAGAAAGTACCCACTGAACGCACTACTCATAGTCGGAGCAAGGGCTGAACAGATATCGATTCGACGTTCCAGACGTAGCGAAACTGTTTCTCCTGCAGAGTGCTCGCGCACGAACTGCGGATTACAACCGCAGCCGCACGTGCGGCAGCATAGACGCCTAAATGAACGAGACGCGAAAGAAACTCCGTCGAATTAACGGTCGCGTGAAACCACGGAGAATTTCGCGACGTCACCGTCGTGTTCGCTGCTAATGAAAATCTTGATACTCGGATCGGAATACATTGCCAGAGGATCGCGATCGTTTCCAATGTAGGCTCACGATCCTCACGATGCGAAATTACACAGAAAAATTCTCTTTTTTAACACTAAATCTACCAATTAATGAAATTATAGAGGTGTTTTCATAGGAATTGATTGAATACATTTTTTTGTTGCGGTTTATACAGGGTGAACCACGAATCGTGACCAGTTGAGATTACTCTGTTATTAACAGTCCGATCGAAAATGCTTTTATCAACTTTTTTCTTTTTTCAAGGTCGCCTTCAATCTTTTGCAAATACATAATGTCGCTATCGACGCAAAAAAATATCCCCTCCACTGTAGTAATGGCTGCAGCTCAAAGGTCCTTTACACGCGCTGTCCTTCTCTACGTTCGGCGCGACCTTTGAAGCTCAAAAAAATAGCTACCCGTCTACGCGCGACGCAACCGAATCTTCCCGAGGCTTTTGCGTCGATAGAGACATTAGTGTATACCTACAATTTTTTTACGCCTAATGTTAGAGGATTTCAAGGCGAATTCGGTAAGTATAACATAAACAAAATTGCAAAAAAATTGCTTTTTTATTTTTTTTTTACAAAAAATTTGCTATAATCACGTGAAAGCTCTTTTGAAACCATGCTATACCTGATAAAAACATATTCGTGGTTCACCCTGTATTAAGTAAATTTAATCTTGGTATTTTTATAATACAATACACATCAGTCACTTTTCATGGTCGGTAGCTTTAGTGTTAAATTTCATGAACATATCTGTTCATCTTCGTTTTCTTTTACGCAATTCCTCAAGATAGACGGCTTTCGACTACTTAATTCCTAAAAATATCATTAATTTCAAGAGTTGTTCTCAAGTATAATTTACAATGAATAATTTAAGAAATATTTGTACATGTCCTCTGTATCGTTTGCACCAACGTGCGAACATTCAGGTGATATAGCTCCCGCAAAACGATCTTTAATGCCTCAAAAATCCATATTACGCGAGGAGCTTTTTTGTATGGGGAGTCATGTGCAGGCAATTTCTATATATAGCAGGTCCCTTCGTGCTCTGCATCCATCAAAAATCAATTTTAAACGAAACTCTTGAAACTCTCCGGGCCGAACTTTCGTCTCCACTCTTGAACTCGCAGTACGACGAGAGCAAAGTTTCTTTTACATGTTTTACCATTCCGTCTCAGATGTACGAGGGGCGTGACGTAAATTTCAACCCCGTTCCTATTACATTGTGCAGCACCTTACTATATTACTTACTCTAGTGATTCACTAGATATTGAAAAAAGTACAGGCCGCGTACTACGAGCGAAGTATGGTCGAGCGAAATCTCAGACAGGCTAGAGATTTCTGTAATTTATTGATCTTACCCACCGATAAATTTTTTTCTTTCGTCGTCTGGCTTATGTTCCCTCGATTCGGTCCAAGGACGTATTATTTCCGCGTTTTCTCCCGGCTGTGCCGGGTTTAAGGGTTCCTGGAACCTCGTGTGGCCTCTATAAAGCTTTCGTTCCTTATCGGGAAATATCCCTTGTACACTGGTATCCACAAGTTATTGGTATCTTAAAGCGTATCAGACATTTCCATTTCCTCCATTCGCATTCAACCGCGCGGGCGTTTCCCCACGGCGAACAAAATTTTCATACCACATTCACTACCGTCGGATTAAAAGTATTTTTGCATCAAATTGTTCGCAAGACAACAAACAAGCGATTTTAATATTAAGCAAGCCAAACATGAATTCGTTAACAATTTCAGCATTAACGAAGACCTCTTTAGAAAGTCATCTGGGAACTTACAACAGAATTACTGTATAAATTTTGACATGAAGAGCGCACCATAAATATTATCTTCTGGTTTAATACCAATACATATCGCACCCCCGCAAGAAAAATGATACAAACCACAAAATGGCAATTTTGAGGTTATGTCATTGAAAAATGTCACATCTCTATCTCGCAATTTAACATACTTACCTGAAATTTAAAAGAAGCTTAAACTATTTCAATATAAGTTTTATAGTATTCTTTAAGTTGATTTTTCTCAAATGCTGCATTTTTGAGTTGTGTCACTTTTCTTGCGGGGGTGCGATATGTCAGATAACTGTGTAGAAGAGGGTAGCCTAATTTGGACCAACACCGTGGTTAAGCCACTATGTATTTTTAGAAAAAAAGAATATTTGAAGTGTTAATAGTAGTATGTACATAATTTCAAGAACTTGTTCCTCATTTTCTCTCAATAAAACAGTGAAAAAATGTTGTACATAAATTTTTAGGGATTCAATGTAAAGAGGAAGTTTCAATCTTCAAATGAGTGGTGGTTTCATTTACGAAAAAATTTTTTAAAATTTTGTACAGACGTTTGAAGTCAGAGGCTGCTCTCCCCTGAGACTTTGGAATGGGAATTCTTATTGTAAATTTATCGTAAATAATAGTTTCGCACGATCGTAGCCCAGAAGCAAATGGTTACTTCTGACCCCGGTGTCCCGCGCATCTTTACCCAATTGGGTAAAGAGGAATGGCTGCCTCGTTGTCGCTCCTAATGCACCCTTTGGCCGACAAAGGCCGGCATAACGCGGTCGCGTGTTCCTTGATATTGAAATTCAGCTGTGCGTGGAATCCCGACGGAGCTCTCAAAGGCGACGGTGACATCTCGAGGCTCTTCGTGATCGACAAACGCGCGGTGCTCCCCGGAGCATCCCGAAGCTGCGTATCTTCATTTTTCCCTTTCTTCCCGATGCGCCCGTCTTTGTAGGCGCGCGATGGCCGACCATTCTCCGCGGCCCAGGCATAGAAAAGTGCATACGGCGCGCATCCATATGCATGGAGAACCGACGGAGCAATGAAGGCTTCGAATATACACGGCAGACAATGCACAATGCTCACTGATATTGCTGAAGACGAGAACGCAACGCGCGCCCGCTCAAACGATCACGATGACGACTCTGCGGTGTAAGGTCTTTCAGATTCCTGGCCTTTCGCCAGGGAACCTTTCTCTGAAGTTGCTCCGGTAATATTCGTCTGGAATTCTTAATCCGACCGGAGCTCGCCTTTAATCATCGGCTCGTCGGAAAATCGAGCCGGAGGTTCGCGGGAATTGCTACGAACGAAACCGATCTCAGCCGGAATCGGTGGATTAGAGCGCCCCGGTGACTTCGATGCACGAAATCTTTCGAAAGCTTCCGCGATCGGATCGTAAAACTGATCTCTCGCCCGAGGGTTTTGTCAGGCAAGACTGCAGCGAATTTTACGTGCGCTTACTGCAATACTATTCTCGTTTTATTGAAATTCTCCCGGTGTTCCTAACTCTCGCACGATCCGCGGAAGTAGCTTTAGAAAGATCCTAGGAGAACACTTCACTCGTTTTTTATTTATAGTTGGAATCAATAAGTTGTTAACAATTTGGGCTACCTTCTAACACTAATTTTAAGGTTTCATATTTTTCATTGTACAATTATTGAAATTACGAAGTTGTATACGTGGAAATTGATCGCATACATTTTTTACTGGAATATAAATTGCACAAAATATAAATAAATGGAGCCTTGTCATTTTTATAAGCTAAAACATTTTAATCGCTCTTAGTACTCGGTAGGAAAAATTCTGTGAATTAATCACGTTTGAACAAACAAGGTTTCTTAATAAATAAATGCATAATACTTCATTACGATTTATCGACATGAAATTCACTTGTTATTTACCAACAGAAGTGGAGAGGCAACCGGTGCATCAACATAAACGTCGTCTTTCTCCAATACTTTTCTGTATCGGCTGTTGAATAAAACGATTGAGAAGGTTTTATAACCGCAAGTAAGTACATATCTGAATCACGGTAAACAGCGGCAATCGATACGGCTCTACGCGATCGTCTTAACAACTTCCCCGGGTGTAATTAACGCGAAACAACTTTGAAAATGTCCGAGGATGCTTTGTTCCAGCGGCTCGCGTGGTTAACGCGGCAATTCCGATGCTCGAGTGTCATGGTATTGGATCGTATTGTGGGGAAGTTCGGTCTGGGATGATACTTCGGAGGGTTCACAAGTTCCGCGAACTTCTGCATCGACCAAGAAATAGTGGAGACGGATGAGGGAAAGAAACGGTAGAACGAGAGAACGCGGAGAGGAGCAGAATTTGTACAGGTTGTCGGAGCTGTACATTCCACGAGGGAACAGTCATTGTTTGCGTCTATTTCTAGCGAAACAGTGCATGTAAAACGTGGGCTTTGGAATTAGAATTCGAACCCGAACAAGGTCACTGAAAACAGGAACTGTACGATCTAAGAAAATCTAATATCCGCTGCCTTCGTGCTTTGATCGTACCTTATTTTAATGGTGTAAAGAATGTACAATTATGTGAACAACAGTCCTTTGGTTATCGAGACAGAAGATAAATGGTCTTATTTTTATCCTTTATAAAAAATGTTTTCTTCAAATCCCGAGATAATATAAAATTATGAGAATGATTAACAATTTTGTTTGCCTCGCCAACGAGGATACATTCTTATTGAATTGTACAAATTTATTCAGTAAATTATTTACTCAGTTTATTCTAGTAGAACTGCAGGATCTAAGAAACAGCACGGAGCCGAGGATTTTTTTTAAATCAAGGATTTACTATGTATTAGAATGTAAAAATTACACGTAAAAATATATTTTGGATGCGAGTAAACATTTACTGAACGACAGAGGCTTCTAATTAAAATATTAAAAGGCCTTCAAAAGAACGGTATCGCAGCAGTGAAATAATACAAAAATAACAGTTCTTCACAAAAAATGTTGTTACGGAAGAGCTTCAAAGAATAACGTTGGAGCTTTGTTTGCAGCTCACGCCACAGTCCCTTAAGATCTCTGGTTTCTGCTGCAGTCTTTTTAACCCACCAAAGATTGAATCGACGACAAAATGCAATTACGGTTCCGCCCACTGGAAAAAGCTTTCTTCGAAAGTTTCCGGTTGCAAGTAGAGCAGAACCAGCTCTCGAGTAACGGTGTAAAATGCGAGGTGACGTGAACTCTCGCGACAATCGTAAAGACAGCGACATATCCCTCTACGGATGCTGCAGATAAGGGTCGCGCTGTAAAATATTGTAGTATTCTGTATCGGTGCACGGTTATGCTCGTGGGATGCCAATTCCGGACTGCCTGCAAACTATTCTGCAATTTATAAAATTTCTATTTGCATTCGATTTCTCTTGGCTCACACTTCGCTCCCAATATTCGAGAGACTGACAATCAAATTACTACATTGCGATTAAAAATGATTTCGGTGATTTTATCATTTTTACTGTGTAGTGATGGTAGAAAATTTTTTCGTTTATTTCTTGAAACCTTCAATACATTAATTTAATTAGTATTAATTACTAGTATTAGATTAATTATTAGTATTAGACAACCATCGAAGCAGAAACTCTTTGATTTCATTAATGCCTAATCGAATTTACGACGTTACTCGAAGAAATGGCAATTATACTATAATAATACTACTCGACTCGCTTTATCACTTCTCAACAAAAGAAATTGTTCCCGAGGAATAATGATAGTAAAATTGGTTTAAGAATATAATGCACGGTACAATACGTTTCCGGCATAAATTCAGGAATCTGCTCCAACAGTGGCGAGAATTATTCCGAGAGGTAGGAAGCGAGGTAAAGGGAGTGTATATTCGGAATATCATACAAAGACGTCACGTACGCCCCTGCCTCCGGCCTACGTATGCTTTTCTTGTCGCAGAATTGGACTATTTCATTTCAGTTTTATCTTTACACATAGCCCGTTTAGTACGCACGATGTTTCTGTGGGAATTTCAGATTCAGAAAGTAATAAATTTCAATGTGCACACTTTTCCTTCCGTTTTCAGACTTCCACCGCATTGTGGAGGAAGTCGGACGTCGGTCAAACAGACCAGACCGAAATATTCATCAATAGACTGCGGATCTTTATTTATTTATGGTTCATAAAAATTTTCAACAATTACTGGAGTATTAAATTTAACAGAATTCAGTACGATTTTTATTTAACGCCAAACCTACCGCTGCCGGTCAAATGACCGGTCTCACATTTTTCATTTTGTTATTATTGAAATGATGACGTTGCTTACATGGAAATTGATTCGACAAGTCTCTTTATCCAAACACATATTGCAATCAAAATTGCACGAATTCTAAATAGAGCCTTGTCAGTTCTCCCGGCTAAAACATTTCAATCGTTTTCAGTGCTTGGCAGTTTTAATCTGGATCTACAAACGCGCTATTACCAAAGAAAATAGAATTTTATTTGGTACCACTTTCTTAACACTAGGTTTACAGAGCTCTAGAAATACCTATTTCACAGATTTTATAAACATAACAAGTACGTGCCTATCCAAATTTTTGGCCATTTTTCCAATAATAAATACCCAAAGAAATAAGTTTGGTAAATAATTCCTCAGGGAAGCATCTGTACAATCTTAACCCTCATCCGTCCCTCATTTCACGAACTGAATCTGTCCCTCGGTGTCAAATTAACACAGTGATACAAAAAATCGATAAAATAACAAGTCAAACAGTTACTTATCGATGTATTTTTCCTCGAAATTGATGAGTTAACATTTACATTTTAGGTTTTTGCAGTTACACATATGTGTTTCGCATTAAAAAAATAAAAGTCACCAAGTTTCGAACGAATTTACCTACAAATAACAGAACAGTGTAACTTATTTCGGGAAAACTGTGTCAAGTTGACACGAGGGACGGATGAGGGTTGATAATCGCAAATTAGAAGTATTAGAACGCATCATTCTGACGGGTCCCGTAAACATAGAGTTAAAATTTGTCTACAAAAATTGAAAATTACATAAACATCCTCAGTTTATTCATCAACATCGTATCGCATTGCCCGACACTGTTAATACAGGAGAATTCAGTGAAGAGGAGACGCGGAAATTTCGCATTCGCACGGTCCAGTAAATGCGGTCGCAAGCCCGCGGAAAGTGAAGTGGCCGGGTGCGGGGCCATCGAAAGGAGGAAAGGTGAGCGTCGGCGGACAGGTGAGAGGTCCTCGTTGCTCGGAGATTTGAAGCGTGGTCGGTGCGTTCGTGTCGAAAGCGCAAAAGAGAGTAACCGTGGAGAGCGGAGCATGTTTCTTCCCGCTCTTTGCAGCGAGATTACTTCCTACGGTCCTCATTAGAACCACGCCGGACCCGGATAGTTCATTACCGGCGATCTTATCTGCGACTTGTTCTTCCACCAGACTTCTCTTCGTCGTCGGCCGGGAGAGTAGAAGATCTTTCCTTTCTTTTTTCTTCTTCTTCTTCTTGTTCTCCACGCGGCCCGAAGAAGAGGTCTCTCTCCCTTTCTCCGTTTCCCACGTTCCGCCGCACGGTTAATTAATAAGCGCGATCTTCCTCGGGAGCACGTGCCAACGAGCCGATACACTTCGATAATATAACGAGTGGGGGAGGGAACCGAACACGCGGATAGGCAAAGGCCGAGAGAACGATCGTCGTTTATTTTGCGAACGCGGTCATCGCCATCGCATCGGTTCGCGTTCGGATCGCGGCTATTACGTAATTGGATAGAAACACCGGGCAACGAGAGACGTGTAACGAGCCGTGCCATTAATCCAGAAATCTCGTTACCTTGTCCGTTGGTCAATTACACTGATCAGTGTTTAGAACTGCACCCGCATAAATTAACCTGTGGCCCTTCACGCCGCGGTCAACAGGTTTTCGAATCGACTCTCTCTCTTCCTTTCCAAAGTTGGTGGGAATTCTGCTCGACACATTTTTAGTCCTTGGTTCCACGTCAGACTACGATGTATCGCACTGAACGTCGAAGAGGTCAATGAAACTTCAGATTTGCAATTTTTCATTATTTATTTTCGTTAATTACGAGATTAATTATTGGGATGTACCAATAGGAAGCTTGGAAATCATCTTCGAGGTTCTCATTCAATTATTTATTAACACCAGGTTCACGGATTGTAATATTTTCGATGATTGAAATTGTAAAAATGCACCCAGAAATTTGTATAGTCACATTCCTGCTACTTTCGTAATGTAAAATGGTCACTTTTAGAGTAAACTAAATTACAGTTTCCTAACATCAAGTAAGATGCGAACATGTTTCCATTACCTCAATCTCATGCGAGTTTTCACCTTATAAATACGTAACAGGTTTTTATTGAACAAATAAAAAGTTAAGATATCGAGCCGACAGAAATTTGTATTAATTGAACGAAATGAGAAGATGTCGAGGAGATAAACCGGTCAACAAATGCAAACCGTGCCCGTAGGAGTTAATAGAACTCGATGAAACGCCATATGGCGCGGACAGTAGCAAACCAGTTGAAAACAGTTAGGTATGTCGCGCAGTATGGTCATAATTTAGGGAAATTAGACTTGTAATGAGTCAGTAACCGGTAGAGCATGGAAATTACGGAGCACGAAGGAGGCAACTGTCAACGTTTCAGGTGGAGCCGTAGGGAAATGAATTATTAATATGACTTTCCATGAAAGCAGGGTCGCACAGAGAGGGTTTTTATCTTTCTTTATTTTATTATCTTCTGCCCGGGATTACTTTCAGTACTCCGGAATAATAAAAATTTTAGTTGCGCTTTAAATGAACGTATAATCCGAACATTACTCTTACATTCTTATAATATTTCCTGTTCGTTGAAATTCGTTTTTTCTCTCTGCTTGTAATAAAGTAATAATGTACAATTAAAAAACCTTAAATGAAATTTTTTCATATCAAGAATAGAGAAAAAGATGCAGATTGGTGCTAAATATTTCTTTAAAAATTTCACAGACGGTGTAAGTACTTTCAAGCATTTACATACAGTATAGAATCGCAGAACTGTACATATAGCGGATTGTTATTTAGAAATTGTTTTTCCTTTCGAATATCAGCATTCGGAACAAATGAATCTCGGCAGCCCCCTAGTCTCTCCATGAGAGTTAAGCGGAATGGAAACTCCCCGATCTGTATACAAAGACGTCTTATTCAAAAGGACCCTTTCCCCCGTCATTCGCCATTCTTTCCGCCATTTCTCTTTCTAAGCGACTCGATAACAACCCACTTTAGCTTGGAATCGCGAAAATTGACAAAAGCACACAATGCCATTCAGCCTGTCTGCGAATCAACGAAGACTTCATCGTCAAGTACGACGTATCGATACACAATACGAATATGTACTATCTTTATATTGAAAAGGACACTGTCGAAAGCCAAGAAAACATTTACTCAACGTAAATACTTCGGTTGAATCACCATCATCAAGGGAACAATACCTTTCAAGACAGAAGTTCTCGTTTGATGAACAGTAAGTAAGTTCATTAACACAACACATTAATGTGTTGACAACAAGAATAAAGTGATATAAATAAGAAAAGCATTATTGAATAAAGGTTCAGCGAGAAGAAAATTCTTGTAAATTGTAAACCATCTTTTGCTTCATCAACGGGAAGATGATCTGCTGAATAGAAGCAAAAACAATCGAGTCCAAGGCTTGTTAAATAATCGTGACGGAGTTGAACTAGGTCACAAGGTTGTCTGTCAATTCTTCTCAGCATTGGTGAGAACAAGGGAAAGCAAGATATCGACTTTAGTGAATGCTCCAATTTCTCGGAAACAATGGGCACCGATGACCCCGCAAATTGTAGGGGATAGTAATCGAAGCCTTATGAAAAGAGATTAATTGCGGCGAGTTTCTTTCGCGGTCTGTCGAAATCAATTGAAAGCGAAGAGAGCAATCCGGACGAACACCCTCTTCATCCAATTCATCTGGCACGCTACTTATTCTTAATCCAGATTCATGCAAAATACACCAGAAAGAAGACAAGCTTTTTGTGAAAACGAAACAAATATTTTGTTAATACAATTGGATAATAAATATGATACTGAGTGACTCGATCTTCACGTAAGAGTTGCGAAATTAAGATTTATATGTCAGTGCACCAGACAGGATGCACAACTGCATTATGCAACATGGAGAAGGCAAAAACGACTGTGAATGCACCTAAATCACGAGTATCAAGATCGATCTAATAACAAGTCGCTTATCGAACAAACGTTGTCCACTATTTCATAGCAACGTTCGACCCTGTCATCTTATGCTATTCATCAATCAATAGAGCTTAACGAGACGCGAACAGAAGGCGACTTCTACCACGTGCCTACCATACTAATAGAAATCTAGCAATTCCGTTTGAAATATTCGTGTGCCCGGAAATAGTTGCAAAATCGTTCGCTTCGCGGATAATTGCGGAGGAAGGAGCAAACACGTGGTTCCATTTTCAGGCACGCAACGAGATTGCGCAATAAATCGTTGGTACATATCGAAACGGCAGAGACCAGCCTCCGCAGCGATGCGACGAAATAATTTATGGATAATTACTCGACGTCAATTATAGTAGCCAATCGTAACAGAAATGCTGGAAACGCGGCTCGCATTTTACCAGCAAACACGCTTCTGCCGGCGGCGGCGGCTGGGAGACAGTCGACACATCCCCTGCTACGAACCAGACGTTAAGCCCCGAACAATTTCCTGGTTTTAATGGACCCGCCATCGGCAAACGGCGTTCACTTCGAATAATTAATTCTCCGCGTGACTTCATTTCGCCTGGGCTCGTCTTCGACGACTTCTTCGGATTGCTCCGAAAATTAGTCTCGAATTAGCACTTCGATGGATCTGCGAACAGGACTCGCTGCGTTTGTCCATCAATTTAACATTAGAAACAGAGTCGCTATGAGGCTTGTGCCCCTATTCTACTTTCCCCTTCTATAAAGCTATTAGGTCACGTGACGGGTTCTGAGCCAGTGGATTCGTAAGAACGATTGCGAACAAATTCTTTATTTTATGAACAATCAGCTGGTTACGTATGAAATTGTTCGATTTTTACCACGGTTATATTAACTTGCCGTGTTGTTGTTTGTTGTATGCGTCAAATCTTGTAATCGAATTTTAAAGCATTTCCCATAGTCCAATCTTGGTGAAATTTTGTATACACACTTGCTTCCGATGACAATAAAAGTAGAAAATAAAATACATAAAAATAACTTTTTAAAAACCACGCTTATATTAAAATGCACTACAAAGGAGAAAATAATTATTTTCCTGGTTCTCCATAAAATACCGAATCAAGTTAAATGATTAATAATATTTCTCCAAAACTTTTAAGCAATTACTTCAAAATTTCTTCTGTTAGAAAATTCTTGTCGGCATAGACAGAAAAATTTAATATAAATTTAAATAAAATCATGACATCAGTGACTATAAAAATAAAAACGTGGAGAGCTAAACTATATTGACGTAATCTTCGTAAGCATTGTTTTAAAAAATTTTTTTATATATTTTATTAATGGTTGTATCAACAAATGGACCTACCAAACGTACTTTAAAAATTATTCAATTAAATCGTATTTCTATATTGTACTAGACTAATGTAAAAAAAACAGGAATAAACATAAAACCTGCTTCTTTTCTAATTAATTTAATTGCAGCGAGTATAACAGGAGGTTTGATACGATTTGTTAAACATTCATTCCAGTGTGATTTACATGGCAGACATGTTTCTTTTTTTTAAATTTGTTTTTCGAGACCACCGAGGGTTCGAACGATTTTAGTTTTACCACTCTATTCTTGTATAAGATTTCTACATCCCTTAAATACTGCAATCACTTGTCTATCGCATCAGGTGTCATTAAAACTAGATTAGAGGCCAATGAAAATTCAGGTCAACCAAGTTTATTCCGAGTATACTGCTAGATCACGGATAATGGGATATCGGGTATCTGTCACGGAGGAAACGAGTAATAGGAACGTCGTTACTATTCCTCCACCTGAAAATACAGTCTCAAAGTATAAAGTTAGATAGGTCGCACGGTCTCGTGATAATATTCATCCGTATCGGGCGAGCCGCTTCTCGTTTTACGTGTCATTCGAACTCGCTCGAGATAGATCGGGAGCATAATTCAAAATTCTGCGTGTTGCGGTCGCATCTAACGATGCCTTATATTTCATTCACTATTCACGGTTTTATTAACGCGCCGTCTCCGCCAGGTTAAAAATGGAGCGTAAAACTGAGAT